>LR990609.1:39590695-40881694 GCA_905147815.2 Phalera bucephala | reverse complement strand
CACCGATGATAGGAATATTAGCCAACGGGTCGACGTTTTCTTAAAATTCTTACATGATTTGTAGGTGAACATGCTGATAGTGGAGCTGAAGTCGGACGCGCTGAAGGAGCGGCACTGGCGGCAGCTGTGCCGCGCGCTGAAGGTGGAGTGGGCGCTGTCCGAGCTCACGCTGGGGCAGGTGTGGGACGCCGACCTGCTGCACAACGAGCACACCGTCAAGGACGTCGTGTCCGTCGCGCAGGGCGAGATGGCGCTCGAGGAGTTCTTGAAACAGGTCATTGTCACACAACATTTACTCAGAATTCATCCCGAAGCAGATAGTTTACACCTTTTTTTTTCATTTATTTATCGTATTAATTTACATAAAGGACGGTTGTTGAAAATAGCATTTTAACCCAATGAGATTTATACCATGCTACACTAGCTAACATCGAGACATTACAAAATGAAATAATTAGATATTCATACAAAGCTTGGCTCTTAAATTAGTTACTAATATTATAATAACAAATAGCAAGTAAAGATTACAGAAAATAATGGTGAGGATTTATTATCAATTGAAGAGAAATTATTCATCCACTTTGTTCGGTAGATATCTAAATAATATTTATGTTTGAAAATGTGATCCTTATTAACCCTATCTTCAAAGTGACACGAAATCAGGGTATAATGCCGAAAGCTACATTTATACGTCTGTCTGAACAGCTTTTTTTCGCCAACTTGTTATTTATTACCGTTTTCTTTTTCACATTTCCTTTAAAACTAAAACAATCCGTGAATCATTGCTTAGGTCTTACAATCACTTAGTATTTCTATACATTTCTATGTTACAGTCTAAATAATAGACAATATTTGCCAAAATTTAATTGAGGCAATATACAAACATATTGACATACTTATTCAGTGTTCTTTTTTTTGTGATATTTTTATCTTGCAATACAAACCCAACAATGAAACATAAAAAACTTCAACGACCGAACTTATAACACTAGGTGCGCGAGTCATGGCAGAGCTATGAGCTGGACTTGATCAACTACCAGAACAAGTGCAAGATCATCCGCGGCTGGGACGACCTCTTCAACAAAGTCAAGGAGCACATCAACAGTGTCGCCGCTATGAAGCTGTCGCCTTACTACAAGGTATTTATTTCATTACAATAGACCAGCAGTATTGTCAATGCTACTTAGTATTAAATTTCCGAATAGCCCCCATAATTTCGTAGTTATGAATGTAAAATGAAATGGATATTAAGTGGAAATGGGCGGGTGTGTGTGTGTGTGAGTGATGTATGCTGTTGGCCACAAGGCCTTTACAGCTTCACCGGACTTAGAGGCAAGCGTGCAGCCACTACTCTCGAGCCAGAAGGGCAAGAGGCGACATACTCGAGGGCGCCTTGAAGATGCGGCTTCGGTTGGGACAGTCGCGGCGGGGTGAGGGGGTGCACTACTAAGTGAACCGGTCAACCGCCGGCTAGGGGAGGGGATCTATCACTTCGTCGTCGTCGTCGCCCGTATTCGGAGCGGAAAGAAGGGATGACAAAGCATCGGGGGAATCGGTGAGAACATATCGCGGCCGGCGGTGGCGGGGGCGGCAGGGGTCGGGGGGAACGTAGTCGGCGGCGGCTACGGTTAACGGATTAGAGAAATGGGCGGGACACGTTACTCGTAGAACTGACGGCCGTTGGGACAGAAATGTTCTCGGAAGACGTGGAGTGGGCAGGATTCCTACAAGGTGGACTGATGAAGGTCGCAGTTAAAGCTGGATGAGTATAGAAGACGATCTGTGGCGTGGCCTTTGTCCTGCAGTAGACTTCTTTCGGCTGCTAATGAATGTACATGTAAAAGACATTCATTGACCTAAAAATGTACATATTTGGTAAAACTAAATACAACCATTTTTGTCTATTAGGTCTTCGAAGAAGAAGCCTTAACATGGGAAGAGAAACTGAACCGTATCAACGCATTGTTCGACGTATGGATCGATGTGCAACGCCGATGGGTGTACCTGGAGGGAATCTTCAGCGGATCTGCTGATATCAAGACACTGTTGCCAGTTGAGACCAGCCGTTTCCAGAGCATCAGGTAAAAATATCAATAGTGTTCACAGATTTACGTACACACATAATATAATGTTTCAGATTCCATCATGATTTATTTTTAATTTCCCACGTTTCGAGTGGTTTTTAGCGCCCATCGTAAGGGGCAGGGTTAAGGTTTTTAATGTCCATATACAGAAATTACGACTGCAGCAAAGCAAAACCAAAGGACAATCTAGAGATTTATATTGTAGTCAAACTACTTCTACAATGCTTGAAAAACCATCTCCTACGCCTTTTACCACGCATCATAAATGTTAATATCACAAAATTATCCAACAGCTCGGAATTCCTGGGCCTTATGAAGAAAGTAGGAAAATCTCCTATGGTGATGGATGTACTAAACATCCAAGGCGTGCAACGTTCTTTAGAGCGCTTGGCTGATCTGCTCGGCAAGATACAGAAGGCGCTTGGAGAGTATCTCGAGAGAGAGAGGAGCAGCTTCCCACGGTATGTACATTATTTTCTAATCGGAAACACGCTTATGTTCTTTGTGGTTTTCAGTTATAGGTAGGCTTCCAGACTCAATCAGATGATAGTTATTAAGTTATCTGACTGCTAATAAGTTTTTATTTAAGCATTTCCATGGTTTATATTGTCTCTAATTGTCACGATTGGAGTGTTACAACAACCAGGTTATTAGGCAATGATTATGACTTTCGCGCAGCCTAAGGAAGCCGCGCTGTTCCCAAATTACTCACTAACAACACGAAAAAAAAATCATATCAAAAATAACAAAATAATTCTTTGCCTCAACTTTGTGCAGCGTAACTAAATCTAATTTAGCGACCCTGTTTAGTTTGTGATTCACAATTTGGTTATCGTTTTAGATTCTACTTCGTGGGTGACGAGGATCTTCTCGAAATCATTGGTAACAGTAAGAATATCGCTCGCCTGCAAAAGCACTTCAAGAAAATGTTTGCGGGCGTCGCGGCCATCATACTCAACGAAGACAATACTATCATTAACGGAATAGCTTCTCGTGAAGGTGAAGAGGTGAGTGCACGAAGTAACGCAATAATCTCTATCTCTCTCCCTAGTTCTCTATATCAATATGCCAGATCCCTTGTGGGGCAGGCAGAAAGAGTAGGCAAAAATCTGTATGTCATTTATTGTATTACCACCAAAACGTGATGTGAGGAGCAATTTTATGATAACATTCTGCTTCGCAGTACAGTATAAACAAACAAAAAATTTATTTTACCGTACCGAGATGGCATGCTTTGCCACTGTCTCTCTAAACACAAACTTTATTTACTGAAATAACTCATATTTTTTTCTTAGGTTTACTTCACTTCGCCCGTGTCAACTATCGAGAACCCGAAGATCAACTCCTGGCTGTCGATGGTTGAGCGCGAGATGCGCGTGACGCTGGCATGCCGTCTCAAGGACGCAGTCGGCGACGTCAAACAGTTCAAGGACGGGAACGTTGACCCGCAGAAATTCATCGATTGGTGTGATAAGTATCAAGTAAGTTGTCATAACAACTACTCTACTGTCCTAATAACTATTGTAACCATTGCTATATAAAGATTGTTTATTTTATCTCTTGACTGTTTATTTTTTAAAACAATTTTTATAAACATGTAGTTCAATTATACATCTGTATTTTACCTCGGTTGGTATAGGGGACCAACTAGTGGTGTTTTGAAACATAGTTGGTCATCTGACCAATACCTTGCGGCTTTTCAACAGAATTATTCTTCTGATAATATAATAAATTCATTACATTATAAACACTATCCCAGAAGGGATGATCAGATATGTTTGATACATTTTTCTTATTTTAAATGTCCACAATTCACTAACTGACCAGATTATAAGACATGAGTCTATTGTTGTAATAGGCTGTTTTATCGATGTTAAATTGTTTTGTTTTGTGACACAGGTGTAGGGTGATAATTAACTACCTGGTTATTTATTAACAGGCCCAAATTGTCGTCTTGGCTGCTCAAATCCTTTGGTCGGAAGATGTTGAAGCTGCCCTGGCTAGCGGTGGGGGAGACGGCCTCAAGAATGTGTTGTCGCATGTCGAGAATATGCTGAACATCCTCGCTGACTCCGTGCTTCAAGAACAACCCGCGCTGCGAAGGAGAAAGCTTGAACATTTGGTAAGTATTATTATATAGACAGTACTCACCACCAGGGGTCGGAACCGGTTTTTATAAACCGGTTCAAAACGTTCGGAATCCGGTTAAATATTACGGTCTTCTATTAACCGGTTAATGAAGAAACCTTATCAAATTGAACGAGATAAATTTCGATTACCGGTTATTTATTACAAAGAACATATTTTTTTAGTTCCTAATATCTAAATTAACCAGTTAAAGTCAGACGCGGCCACGACGTTCTCGACGGCGCGGCGCCCATCTTCTATTTTCAAGTACAAATGTTTCTAACGATCGTGACTTTAAGAAAGTCAACGAGCGAAAGTAATGTCAAATTAACCGGTTAATTTAGGTTTCAATATATGTTAAAGTGACGCAAAAAACCGATACAGAAAGTCGAACCGCGGACCTCAATTTTTCAGGTGTTGACAGACTTTTAACCAGAAACGAAATCATTTCGGTTTGGGGTCAATGACCGAAACCGATTAAAAAAAATAACCGGTTTCCGAACCCTGCTCACTACAAAGCCCATGTCTCAAAGACACGTACTGAGCCAAACGCCTTTCAAAATGGCGCACACTGAAGGAAACGTTAGTAATGGCGGATGCTCATTGTACCTTAATCTTTTCTGTTTTTAACCGACTTCTAAAAAGGAGGAGGTTCTCAACTCGACTGTATGTTTTTTTTTTGTATGTATGTTACGCGATCATTCCGCCAATTATGTTTAGATTTTGATCATTCTTTTTGCATTGGGTTTCAGCTCCATGGTGGTCCTATTTTAATTTCATCGGTATTAGACCTTAGATTTGTAAGATACACCAGGGAACTCCTTAACGACAAACAATACGAATGCGTAGATTGAGATTTTATGGGTATTACGTCAATCCTATAGGTACCCTGTCATAGAACTTATCAGAATATTAACCGACTTCAAAAAAGGAGGAGGTCGACAATGCGTCTTGTGGTTTTTTATAACGTCTGTATTTATGAACTGATTTTAATGATTCTTTTTGCGTTGGGTTTAGTATAGTTTCGAGGTGGTCCCATTTTAATGAAATCGTTATTGAACTTTGGACTTTGAAGGTACACCAGGGGACTCCTTAACGGCGGGCGAACTGCACGAATATATAGATTCCGTTATTATAGTTATTATATCAATCCTGTATATACCTTGCAGTACAACTCAACAAAATTATATAATATAGGTATATAAATATTAGTAAATAATTCAATTGTAACATAAAATTGTAAAATAAAATCTTTTGAAAAGAAAAACGACTTTAAAAGCAAGAAATAAATATTTGAAGTCGGTGCCAAGTATCCGACTGCACTAACCGGTAACCGACTTCAAATATTTATTTCTTGCTCTTCAGTCGGTTATTTAAAAAAAAAACAATAAAACAAAAACATTTTTTGTCGTCATTTATTTATGTGTGATGCTCTTTAAGTCCAGCGGAATTAATGGATTTCATTTTCATTTCAAAGGAATGGCAACTTTTTGGGCAAATAAATCAAATAACCAGTAGCGACACAAAATATATAAATACCATTTATCTTATCTTGTTGGCTTATCAGACCAAGGAGACCTCAGGCGTACTTCGACCCGATGGGATCTTTTGTGCTGTCCTTGCCGGAATGCTCTTACGTGCCTCAAAAACCAAATACTCCCTTTACCAGGCTGTAGTTCGAAGTTCCTCTGAAACCTCTTCCTCTCTAGAAATACCATAAATGTGTATTTGAATTACTTCAGATCAACGAGTTCGTACACAAGCGTACAGTGACGCGTCGCCTCATCGCGTCTGACGTGAACAGTCCGCGCTCCTTCGAGTGGCTCTGCGAGATGAGATTTTACTTCGATCCGAGAAATAATGACGTAAGTTTCATTAACTTGAAAAAGGTTATTACAGCTAAACCTCAGTTTTAATCTGCGTTCCGAATATCGCGTCAATGTTATTCTTGGGACTGATAATAAGACGAGAGGATAGTAGGCAGACTCCAAAAGATGTAAAATGCATAGAAAAATGATTATCTATTTACATCTTCACGTCACATTCCTTGTGAGGATTTTGTAATTCTTGGGACTCGCTATCTAGTACGTAGACAAGTATCTTCTTTCTATGTTAAAACAATTTCCCATAAATTTTATTAAAAAAATGGCATTATATTAACCTATATGGTAGCTAGTTCAAAATATTTTAGTCCAAGTGCAAGTCCGGATTCGAAAGATTATCAATATTCTGGTCCTAGTCCGAGTACTATGTATGAAAGGTAGTAAACCTGTCATAAAGTTTTAGGTATACGCGTGCTTATCGGCAATTATTTCCTATGTAGGTGCTGCAGCAGCTGACGATCCACATGGCGAACGCGAAATTCTTGTACGGGTTCGAGTACCTGGGCGTGCAGGACCGGCTGGTGCAGACGCCGCTGACGGACCGCTGCTACCTGACTATGACGCAGGCGCTCG
Source organism: Phalera bucephala (assembly GCA_905147815.2). Taxonomy (NCBI): domain Eukaryota; kingdom Metazoa; phylum Arthropoda; class Insecta; order Lepidoptera; family Notodontidae; genus Phalera; species Phalera bucephala. The sequence goes on along the minus strand of LR990609.1, from coordinate 40,875,027 downwards.
AGGCGCGCCTCGGCGGCTCGCCCTTCGGTACGTACACGTATGGCGATCTAGGTCTCAACATAAAGATTTGGTTAAACAGCCGACGGAGCGCTCGGGAAGCCCTCGGATACTCTCGGTCGGCGGTCGGCAGCGAGGCGCACAGGTCACACTGCGGGTGCGACGTCGCGCCGGCCGGACCCACACCCACCACTAGCGTCCCACTCGAACATGTATTGGCGTCTGGTTCCCTCGTGCTTCCTTTGTAATCGCGTCGGGTGTGACGGCGGCGGGCCTTGACTCTTGCCGTCGCGCCGAGCGTGGCTGCGCTGTGTGGCGTCTCTCGTACATTTCGGTACATTACAGCTCTCCAGGTCGCGCCACCGTCGCGCTGCGTTGGCTATGTGGCGAAACCTTTATTGTTGTATTCCCAATATTTCATATCCCATCGCGCGTCACTTACCTGAACACGCAATTGTTTAGTCGCCGCTTTAAACAATAAAGTTTTGCTTTTAGCAACATTTTAATTCTTTGTCACAGGTCTTTTTTCTACTATAGAGCATGAAGAAAGCACCCCAAATTTTTAGTAAAACTAAAATGTTATCTAGATGAAAAAATAAATCACTCAATCCATTTTTGAGTCTCATGTGCAAGTTTCAGAAGTTTGTTTGGATGAATTATTTGTTTTGAGGATCTCCTTATAATGTTTTCTGATCAGAGATTTTACTTACAGAGAAACTATTTATTTATGTTTAGGTCCCGCCGGTACGGGCAAGACTGAATCCGTGAAGGCTCTTGGCAACCAACTTGGTCGTTTCGTGCTGGTATTCAACTGTGACGAGACCTTTGACTTCCAAGCTATGGGTCGCATCTTCGTTGGTCTTTGTCAGGTAAATAAATTATGTGAATTGCTGTATGGTTACTTTCTGAAATGCAAGACATGATTACTGTGGCTTAAGATACTAATAAACATGCGAACTACAATCGCGTATGATTAAAGCAAGCAACCCGCACAGGCAACGTTACTCTTTACACACTGATATTGAAACAAATGCCTACACCTGCTCTAGTTACTAGCTTCGTGCGACAGCAAACACATTGCAACTACACGATTCTTGACAAATGGAAGTACACGTCTCTACCAGTCTGTTGCGTTTTACGCTTCCCTCGCATTTTTAGCAAATATATAACGATCAAGAAAAAATGTTGTATTGTTGATAATAAAGATTACAAATAAAAATATTTTACTCATATGAATCACGCGCATACTCCGTTTAAAATAAAATTTGGTGACGAATGTGAATTTCTAAAATTTCATTATAACTAGGTTGGAGCTTGGGGCTGCTTCGACGAGTTCAACCGATTGGAAGAGAGAATGTTGTCGGCCGTGTCACAGCAAGTGCAGACTATACAAGAGGCCCTCAAGAGTCACCAGGAAGGAGACAATACTGGTAATAAAACAATCATGTAGCAGGATTTGGCAAAGGGAAGATTTTCCAACCAGACCGGTGTTGCGTCTGGCGAGGTCTGCCATTCCCTGAAAGCTGTTGTGCGGGCGGTATTAAGTTATATGACATGCGAACTCTCATCGCGTTCTAGTCATGCATGGCGGATCGCCGTCTAATGTTTAACTCTTCTCTCTTTAGTTATGCCGCTTTGTAGCGATATATATGGTCGCTTCATATTTTTATTATGGTCGCTATTATGTCAGTACTAACTGCTTCACCTTATAATGCTTAGCAACCTATTGGTCACCAGAAATACTTTAAATTGAACCTTTTTTATTCCTGAATTTAATTTAATATAAAATTTTCAGCCAAATCTATCACCGTAGAGCTGGTCGGCAAACAAGTCCGTGTAAGCCAAGACATGGCGATCTTCATCACTATGAACCCGGGCTACGCCGGTCGTTCCAACTTGCCCGACAACTTGAAGAAACTGTTCCGCAGCTTGGCGATGACCACGCCCGATAGACAGCTGATCGCTGAAGTTATGTTGTTCAGCCAGGGGTTCAGGACCGCGGAGAAACTTGCCTGCAAGATTGTGCCGTTCTTCAAGTTAGTATACATTTTGGTGTCTTCCATCTATACTAATATTATAAGCAGGAAAGATGTGTTTGTTGTTTGTGTTTGGAAAGAGCTATGCTCGGAGTTTCTCTTAGGGATCGAATCCGGAATGAAGTTATTCGTCAGAGAACCAAGGTTTACCGACATAGCTCAGCGAATTAGCAAGCTGAAGTGGCAGTGGGCAGGTCACATATGCCGCAGAACCGATGGTCGTTGGGGCAGACTGGTTCTTGAGTGGAGACCGCGTGTCGGCAAACGTAGTATAGGGCACCCTGTAGCTAGGTGGGGCGACGATATTCGGAAGGCAGTGGGCAGGGATTGGAGAAGGAGAGCTGAAGATCGAGCTCAGTGGCGTGCCATGGGAGAGGCCTACGTCCAGTAGTGGACTGACACGGGCTGATTATGATGATGTGTTTGTTTGTAATGATGAATTCTTAAACTACTGAACCGACTTTAATCATTATTTCACCATTAGAAAACTACATTATCCAGAAGTAACATAGACCCGGTAGGTGGCGCTGTTGTCGACCGGGTGCGAAGCCGCTGAAAACTGCTATTATATTTGTCAGTAGTAGTATATTTACACATCTTCATGCCTATATTCCTCAAGCGAGGGTGGCAGTGGTGTACTGGGTACACCCACTTCGCCGACGATGTTAGGTCCCATGAAATAGGGGGGGATGTTTTCGTTAGTAAAAATGTTTTTTGTAACGTGTTTCGTTTTATACCACAGATTGTGTGACGAGCAATTGTCGAACCAGTCTCACTACGATTTCGGACTACGTGCTCTCAAGTCTGTGCTCGTATCGGCCGGTAACGTTAAGCGTGATCGCATCCAAAAAATTAAGGTAATTAAATCCTTAGGTGAAGTTTAATATTATTATAATACTTTCCACATAAGATGGATAGTGACAGTTCTAAGTGCCATGCGAAATTAATATTTAATTTAATAGTATTAAGGCATAAAACTATAAGTATAGAAACGGGTCATGCCTCTTATTGCCATTGAATAAAGTATATTTTTTCTTTGACACTTATAGTTGTCAGCTGTGTAAGATGGGTAGCCATATTAAATGAAAAATACTATAATAAATATGATCCATCTAAGACTTGCTTCCAAACAGTATCACCAGGGGCTCCAAGGTTAACTCGTAGACAACTCATTTTGAGTTAAGTTCGCCTTTGTACATCATTTTTTATAAATAAATAATAAACACCGTCACCCTTATATTTCCCTTATATTTTACTTTGTACACCCACTTTTTGCTGACGATGTTAGGTCTCATGTAATAGGGGGTGAACCTATTGCCATATAACGGGCACAATTCCAGATTTCGGACTGATACTGTGAATTTTTGAATAGTAATTACTCTAAAATGTGTATCTAAAAATAATGTATATAATATATTAAATATATTCATATAACTTTCAGACATCCTTCTTTTCTTTATGCTGCTTCTGCACACAACAACGAACGAAGGTTTAAACTAAGCTTTTATTCACAGGAAAATCTCGTAGAACGCGGCGTTGAAGTGCCCGATGAAGCGTCAATCGCGGAGTCCCTGCCCGAACAAGATATCCTCATACAGTCTGTGTGTGAGACAATGGTGCCCAAACTCGTTGCCGAAGATATTCCTCTACTCTTCTCACTACTCAACGACGTGTTTCCTAATGTGGGCTACACTAGAGCTGAAATGAGTGGTAATTGAGATTTATTCAGAGTTCAATTTATATTTTATGAATAAAAATAAATGTATAAGGGTATAGTTATACTATACCCTTATACAGACTCGGTTGAGACAAAACATAAACACGAGAACCAATTGTTCTAAACCTTTTATAACTATATTTACCTTCCTAATTATTTTAACAGAAGAACGTACTTAAGTATATTAACAGAAAAATCATTACTTTCGACAAAAATGTAACGGTTTTTAACAAAACTACTAATTTACTACTAACATTAACCATTCGACTCAACGAATCATCCGAGAGTAAAAATGGCGGATTTAACCGAACTTAAATGTCATTTAAACGTATTACTGATACTTCTTCATTTGGAAATATTTTATGATGATTTATTTTGCATAAAATCTCAAGGCAATCTAAATAGGCTATATATTTTTTCCTGTTTGTTAGTTCCAGATGATGCTTCATAAAGATATTTTTTGTGTTTTGTAATTTATCTCTGTATTGGTCATGGATATGTTTTCAGGCTTGAAAAACGAGATACGTGCGGTTTGTGCCGAAGAGTTCTTGGTATGCGGCGAAGGAGACGAACAGGGCTCTACTTGGATGGAAAAGGTAAGAAAATCAAATATTGTGACAATAATTATAACAATAACATAACCTACTCAAAAGACCCGGTCAAGGAAAAAAATATTTCATTGTATACATTTGCGCACAGTTAATTTGTTTGAACACAAAGTCCATTTCAAACGCACATTGGTTTTTTTTTTATTTCTATTTATGATGTCATCCATGTTTAAATTATACCTAACCGAAAGGTGATGGCATACTTACCATAACCTATTATTAATTAAAATATTTATATAAGGAATAACTAAATTTATCATGCGATAATAACCATTACAATAAATAAAACATTATGCTTTAGTCATTGTATCAATATTGCTTTTTAAACATTAACATAGAATTGAAGTAAATTAATTAAATCAGCAGTCTGCTGTTGTAGTATTTTACTATTTTGTCCTCGTAACTTCGTTGCCTTGGCAGAAGAAAAACTTTACACATACTAATGCAGTATATGTTTTGATTTTCTAAACGCCAGCTATTTCCTATTTACCGAGGAACCTTTGAAATTATAATATATCCATGCGTTACTTAATTGAATCATTTGTCAAAGAAGAAGCAATTTTGATATGGTCATATTATAACTGTAGATTCTCTAGAAATATTTACACGCCATGTTGCAATGCAATGCAAGGAATGGTAACATTTGATCTTACATTTTTTTAAACTGAATCCATATTCCAATGGTATATTTCTGGAGAAACTAAAGTCAATACCATGATACGGTAGTACGTGAGTGTGAATGCGTATGCGTTTCCATGCTAACCCGCTAACGGCACGTAGAGGCGCAGCGCATCGTCTCGCGCGCAACACAGCACGTGGATCGAGAAGGTCAGTGACCTGAGCGGTGTGGGTCGGCTCTGTGTGACTTAACTACCACTTTACCTGTGTTTGTGTTTTCAGCCACCGTTCACATTACTTGTTTCATCTTTATAAGCTTATCCACAGTAACTGCGGCTTGATTATGTAATGGCGAATTGAATTATTCAAAGCTTCATTGATTACTCAAATTGCAATGCTTACTATTCCTTATAAAGCAGAGCAAAGAAGAAAGCCACCAATTAGATCGATCTATGCTCTTAACTCGCATCTATGCTAATAGTCTAATGACAGATAATTTTTAGAATTGTACTTTCTGGTGAATTAGCACTTCAAACTACTTCGGACTATGTGACGTTTATATCTCTCAATATATTTCCTTGATTAAGAATATGCTTTTGAGCTTTGAATAAATGCTATTGCATAATTATGCTGTTAATTAGTTTGTCACTAAGTCCTTACGTCATTTCATCATTTCAACGTTTAAGAATTTTCTATTTCTCTTTACTATTTATCACTGTAGTCTGCGATCTGATTAGTATTTTAAATTTCAGCAATGTTAAGAGTTTCCTCTGTTAAAAAACTATGTAGTAATTACTGTTAACTGAATATTTTCTTGAAATATGTCCGGCAAAAAGCGCAATTTTCGAGTTCTCTTTCCCATAGAAATATTTGGCCTTATACTCAAACTTAAACTCAAATAGCTATATATAGCTTTTTAGACAAAATTTTAATCTTTTTATATAATAATATTTATTATACTTTTATATTAAAGTTATTTCAATTGGATAAACATTTTATTGCATACAACTTAATCAATGTATGCCACAAGTGCAAGTCAAATAAGAAATCTTATATAACATTATATATACAGGTTCTCCAGTTGTACCAAATTTGCAAGTTGAACCATGGTCTCATGATGGTAGGACCTTCTGGCAGCGGCAAAACTGCCGCTTGGCGAGTACTGCTCAAGGCTTTGGAGAGGTAATTATTTATCTATGTTCCATTTATAACTGGTTCTTTGTCTATATCGTGAACCGGTAGAGCTAAGTTTTTCAGCACAGCGATAACACACGAAATACGGCTTCGCAATTTTCAATGAGTTTAGATACGATGCGTGCTATCCAATACCATAACAATAAAATATTAAACAATCCTGATGTTTGGAAGTATCTTGCGCCGAATTACTATAATTGTCGTCTACATTAACATCTCACGTCCGGCGACTCATTCGTACTTCAATAAAAATGTTGACTAGACCCGTTTGTAGATCAGCGTCCTGTTTTTCTCGTATACATCGTTTCACACTATAAACTCATTTTCATAAAGCTGTGGTTTTCCAGATACGAAGGCGTGGAAGGCGTCGCGCACGTTATAGATCCAAAAGCAATGTCTAAAGAAACCCTGTATGGTGTGCTCGACCCCAATACCCGTGAATGGACAGATGGTCTCTTCACTCACATACTCAGGTAAAACAATTATCACAATATCACCTTAAGAATCTAATATCTATAAGCCAGACTGTAGCGCTCGTAACATCGCGGGACCGTAGTATTCTTAGGGGTTACCAATGGTAATGACGTTCGGCTCGGTCAGCCTAAGGGTGTAGAATTTCCCTTTTCAAACGTCTCCCCCGCATCTTACTTTCCCTAAGCCAAAGTTAGAAGCCATATGCTTTAAGTGCCGACTAGTAAGTTTCAATAACACTACTTCCAGAAGCAGGTCGTCATAAACCTGCCTCCACCAATCCGAATTTTGTCCTTTATTTTTCAAATATTGACATCTTAAACGTTGCTTTTGAGTATTGAATAATGCCCTCGCTAGTAGCGATTTACTAGGTAAGAGTATTTTTACTAACCATATTTAAAATGAACACAGGAAAATCATCGACAACGTTCGTGGTGAAATTAACAAACGTCAATGGATCATATTTGACGGCGACGTCGATCCTGAGTGGGTTGAAAACTTGAACTCTGTACTAGACGACAATAAACTGCTTACCTTGCCGAACGGCGAGCGATTGTCTCTGCCGCCCAACGTTCGAGTTATGTTTGAGGTAAGTGGATTTATTTAAGAATTCGCTCAAGTCTATCTATCTATCTATCTATAACCACACGCCAGATCCCTTGCGGGGTAGGCAGAGAGTACAGAGTTCCAACAGGTTCTTTCCTTACATACCTCTCTGGCTTCCTCGACTCTCATAGTTCGTCTCATACACGCTCGCCGGTTACGGAGACTTGACTTTTCCATCAGATAAGACTCGGTTTATTTGGTCGTGGTAAGATAGTCTAGGTCTTCCCCGGTCCCTGCATCCTTCCACTTTCACATTCACATATACCTTAATAGTTTCATAGTAACCCTATTGATAACAACAAAAATCGAATAAAAATTCTCTATTCCGATCTTGGTCTTGATCCTATTCGCGCATATATTAAAAAGGCGACTCAAGAGTCTCCGTAACCGGCGACTTTTCCATCAGATAAGACTCAGTTTATTTGGTCGTGGTAAGATAGTCTAGGTCTTCCCCGGTACCTGCATCCTTCCACTTTCACATTGTGTATCTGTTTTGTCATTCTTTCCTCTGGCATTCTTTCTATTTTCTTCTTTGGCTCAAGTGTTTTTAAAAAAATAGAAAACGGGTATGAAATAAATATCAGAGAACATACTACCTGTTTTAATTAGAAACCAGGTAACTTGTACTGGATTTTATAAGGACACATTAAAAAAATCAATAGGTTTCTGCATTGTTGGCGATTCCTTGGATGAACGCAAAATTGTTGTAGAATCAATAAAAAAAAACTTATCGCTGTATTGAGACGTAATTGTTTTGAATGTCCAATAACTTGCTTATCGAGTATAATAACAAAAAGATGGTACCTTATTTCTTCAATGGTATTTTTAGGTGCAAGACTTAAAATATGCAACGCTCGCTACTGTATCCCGTTGCGGTATGGTGTGGTTCTCTCAAGACGTGCTCACCACTGAAATGATCTTTGAAAATTATCTTTTGAGGTAACAGGCTTGCTCTCATATAATATTGTTCATTACAGCACTTCAAAACTTTCTCATAACTTGATTGCTTATCTAGGTTGAGGAATATACCGTTGGAAGATGGTGAAGAAGATTCGTTCAGCATTGTGATGGCTGCCCCAACAGCTGGTGGCGATCAAAATGTCACTGAAAATATATTGTCGCCTGCCCTCCAAGTAAGAGCAATAGTTGTTCACAGATTAACATTTACCAAGTTAATAATTCTTTAATTATTCAATATTCCTATCGTTTTTTTTTGTAGACGCAACGTGATGTAGCTGCAATTCTTCAACCATTATTCTTCGGCGACGGTTTAGTAGTCAAGTGCTTAGAGCGAGCTGCTTCCCTCGATCATATTATGGACTTTACGCGCCACAGGGCTTTATCATCGTTGCATTCTATGCTCAACCGTGGTGTCAGGTAAATTTATAAATCCTGTACATATGCTCGCATGATGACTTAAGGTCGAATGTACTTAACTTGTTTTAAGCAGAACGTAAGGGAAACTATAATATTTGAAAACATCATTTCAATTAAAATGTATACAAAAATGCATACGTGACGGGCGCACGGACGGGTTGGAAGAATATCGTCGTTGACGATGTTTAGCACGCCCCCTCGCACGCATGTCACGTCCTGTCCGTATTCCCGCCGTGTATGCGCACTCTCAGGAGGGTTAGTGGTGAAGCGCGTGGTTATTTCACCACTGGCATGTATTGATGTATTATTTATACTAGATCATGGATCACAAACAATATAACAGCCAAAAAACGGCCACGGTTGGATATACTTACGCATCTCTAACTACTCGTAGCTCGCAACTGTAGAAATTAGTTATAAATAATGACCTCAGATCTTTTCATTATATATGTTTTCATTTTAACGCGTCCTCACGTTGGCTATGGTTAAATCGAATTAATACGAAGTAATACCACTTATAACAGTGCTGTTATACTTCATCATATGCCTTCATCATATCACTTCATCATATGTTTCGTGTTACAAAAACGGTGCGTATGCATTAAACACTTCTGTGTTTTTCATGTTACCCCGTCTCGTCTCCACCACGTGGACTTGATAACCCCGCTATGTACAGAGACATGTACTAAATATTTTTTAAAAAGGAAAAAAAAAACGCCGTTACGTCTATATTTCCCAAGCGGGGGTGGCAGAGGTGTACTGAGCACATCCACTTTTCGCCGACGATGTTAGGTCCCATGTAATAGGGGGCCTAGGATTTAAATCCAGCACCTCGTGATCACAAAGCGCTGCGCTTTGCCACTAGATCAACGAGGCAGTCAAGACCAACCAGGCAGATTTACAAAAGTGTCAATAAATATTCTTTCTCTTTTTGCTACAGAAACATTTTGGCCTACAATCGTCAGCATCCTGATTTCCCAATAACGAATGAACAACTCGAGGCTTACGTGCCTAAATGGCTTGTATACTCATTGCTGTGGTCGTTCGCTGGTGATGCTAAACTCAAGGTAACAATCCTTTCTATTTTCATAAATTAAATACATGACAAGTGATTTTTATTAATTTCATGATATGTGAGTTACACGATAAAATACAATTTATATTTCAGGACCGTAACGAACTTGGCGATTTCATAAGATCAGCTAGCACTATGTTGCTGCCTAACTGTGGTCAGAATCAACACATTATTGATTTCGAGGTAAGGTTATGAAAACAGAAACACCTAAAGTTGAACCTTAATATATGAAGTATCTTAACAAGGTTTATAGCCAAGTGGACTTGCTACAGTCGTTAACTCTAATAGAAAATGTAAAATTGTACAGAAATGACAATTCACATCGAATACACGTGGTCAAAATAAAGCACAATAAATAAATAAAATATCTTTAGTTAGTTAGTGATAAGTTAGTAATAGCCTTACTTATACGCTACGTTAGTATTGTTAGTACTGTATTGAGCAATTTCCTATGACTACTTTAGAACAGGACTGACAAGTTTTGGGTGCACCATAAGTTTTCCTGTACTGACCCTGCGGGGAAGGCAGGCGTGGCGTTAGATGTTTATTTATGCGCACCCATAACTACCTCCACCAAATGTTTTTGGATGGGACAGTCCCGTCTGTCAACAATCATTTTCAGTATGATTTTCCGAGTGCCACCTAAGCGCTGCAGTAAGGAAGCCGCTTTTTGTCGCATTATGGCGTGAAAGCCACCCGTGCGGGCTTCGGCAAACATACACGACGCACTGCAGCGCCATGGCAGCCGCAAGCGTTCTGAAGGCGTTGTTGTATTGTACGCGCAGAATGTAGGCTCGGCTTGTATATGATACACATAGGCCGCTCTAGTAGAAGGACTGACAGAACCCTTTGACGTCTGTCGTGCAGCGAGCGAACCTACGGGCGAGCATATTGCTCCTTACCGCCAACGCCCTGCGCTCTCGCTCTAGGTCACTATCATCTCGTAGGTCACTGGTAGCAATGTGACCCAAGTACGTAAAACGATCAACCACATTAAGTACTACACCGTTAAGATATACCGGAGGTAGACGACGAGGCTGTTGTTTAGGCAGGCACTTTTTTTTAGTTAAATTTAAGGCCGTGCATCTCCGCATACATCTCGCAGATCGGTAGTAACTCTCTCAGCCCGCTTATAGTTGGACTGAGCAAACACCATGTCGTCCGCGTAACTTATATTATTGACACAAGTACTGTCAATATGACAATCGACATCTGTGTTGCTCAGCCGCTCGATAAGCTGGTTAACATATAAATTGAATAACAGAAGAAAGCTGAACCCCTCTTGTCTCACACCACATTCCATCCTGTACTCATCCGACAGAGCACCGACCCACCTCACCTGATTCGTCTGGTGAGCATACCAGTAGCTGAGAAGGGTTGTATATTCCGCCGGCACACCTGTGTCTCTCAACTTGTCCCATAGTACATCATATGCGACGAGTTCAAACGCTTTCGAAAAGTCAAGAAAACACGCGTACACCAGCATCCTTCTCGTAGTCTACACTACACACTTCAAGAACTACTTCTTGACTGTGTGTTTCAGGCTAAGGATGGCGTTCTCCGTGGATATTCCTGCCTTGAACCTAAACTGGGTTCAAGGCATGAGTATCCTATTCTTATAGAATAGGAGTATCCTATTCCTATGTTATAACAAAACAGTTGCCACTTGGTCCTCTGCTCTGTTACCATTAAATAAAGCCTTAGGTTCGCCTAAATCTAAGGTAGTATGATATTTACAGGTGTGTATAACCGGGGAATGGGTGCCCTGGTCAGCGAAAGTACCCCAGATCGAGGTAGAGACTCATAAAGTGGCTGCGCCTGACGTAGTGGTACCTACCCTCGACACCGTTCGACACGAAGCTTTACTGTACACTTGGCTCGCTGAACATAAGCCGCTAGGTAAGTGACACTTTGATAACAAGTAGTTTTGTCTCATATATTACTATAATATCTCCGAACAAGCCCTAGGAGACAATTACGCCATGATTCCGTCTAGTAAGAAATATTTTTTTTTGTTTATGTGATTAGTATTATTCTCATTTAAATTGTAAGCTGAAGAGAGAGAGGGAAGAGGTTTGGGAACTGCAGTGGGTGGAATGAGCTGTGAATGTTAAAGATGACCATTGCTATTTTCATTATTTATGTTGATTCAGTTCATATTCAAATATGAATTAAATCTTGAAAGATCTTTTTAATATATTCGAGTGTTTTTATAATATTCGCCGTTAGACCAATGAGGTAGTCGTCGGCAGTCAGAGTAACGATGTTTTTATTAATAATACACAATACACGTCATTCATCACTCATTTGTCTCCAGTACTCTGCGGTCCTCCTGGATCCGGTAAGACTATGACACTGTTCTCCGCGCTTCGAGCGCTGCCCGACATGGAAGTAGTCGGCCTCAACTTCTCGTCGGCTACCACGCCGGAACTCCTGCTGAAGACATTCGACCACTACTGCGAGTATAGGAAGACACCTAATGGTGTTGTACTCGCTCCAGTTCAGGTGAGTGCAGACTTATAAAACATCCTCTTTAAAATTAGAATTGGTTCATAGTAATCACGTTTACGTTCTTCCTCCTTGAACCCCTTGGTGGGTCCACGGATACTCCCTATTACACTTGCACCCCCTAGGGGGTCCACGGAAACTGGGGTGATACTCTTGAATACCCTGACTAAACCAAATGATGGTATCACCTAGTGAAGTACTAATGAGTATGTCGTAATCGTGTGTACTTGTCTTTGACATATAGTTTTGCGTAATAAAGTACTTCACACCTTATTCAGCATTTATTTAACCCACAGACTAACTATCTTAAGAATTTGAAATGTCCACATTATACCAAATAGCATATTTATCATATCAAGCTAAAAATTAGATGCTTCAAAAAGAAGTACCTGTAAATATAAGAAACTTATCGACACTGATATGAATTAAATTTTTGTAGCTCGGAAAATGGCTGGTACTGTTCTGTGACGAGATAAACTTGCCGGATATGGACCAGTATGGCACCCAACGAGTCATATCTTTCTTGAGACAGCTGCTTGAACACAAAGGCTTCTACAGGGCCAGCGGTAAGTCAAACATATCACAAAAAATATCTGTGAGAATAACCAAATTAGTAATTTATAAAGCGTTCTTTTTCTACCTGAATTTTATTTTACTATAATATTTGCCGACAAAGTCAGCTGCAGCAGATTATTATGTTTTTTTTTTGTAAATAGATCACTCCTGGGTGCATCTCGAACGTATACAATTCGTGGGCGCGTGTAACCCGCCCACTGACCCCGGTCGCAAACCGCTCTCGCATCGTTTGCTAAGACACGTTCCCGTCATATATGTCGACTATCCTGGAGAGACCTCACTTGAACAGGTAACATTTGTAGTAGAATAAAAGGTTCCACTGAGGCTATAATTATAATGACCCGTATCTAATTAATGAGACTACATGGGTGAGGTCCGCAGTATGAAAGTTGTAGAACATACAAAACTGTAATCAATTTGTGTTTACGATCAAGTATGACATATCCCATATAATTGCTGGATTCCAAGTTGCAACCGCGTCAACATTAAATTTCAGTCTATACTGAATAGCAGAAAATAACATTGATGAAACCAAATAATTCATCAAAATATATTGCTAACAACATTAAAGTTAACTAGAAAAAATAGTCACGAAAGTAGCCCTTTTGGTAGTCTTTACAAATACGAGAATCGTTTTAACAGATCTACGGCACATTCACACGTGCCATGCTGCGCATGCAGCCCGCGCTTCGCGGCTACGCGGAGCCGCTAACTCAGGCCATGGTTAAACTGTACCTGGCGTCACAGGAGCGATTCACACAGGACATGCAGCCGCACTACGTGTACTCTCCTCGAGAGATGACCAGATGGGTGCGAGGCATATGTGAGGCAATCAGGTATGTAATAAAAAAAATCTGACCACGACAAGTTATTTTATATCGATACCGTGGTTTTATTTTAACAGTCTCGAACTTCCTTGTGCGCACAAAACAACCCAATTGATACACAGTAAGCCCACAATCCACGGGGCTTTTTCAACTTGCGTTTTTGAAACGTTATAAGCGGCATTTGTTTATTCAAGCGCTTTACCAACGCGAGACGCTCGTAGCGCTGTGCGTCAGCGGTGTTCTTACCGATTACCAAGGTTAAGCAGCTTTCGGCTTGGTCGGCCTGAGATGGGTGACCGTTTGTGGAATATTCATATTTAAGCGTCTCTGTGCTTTGGAAGGCACGCTAAGCCGTTGGTCCCGGCTACCGCTTAATGTGAAAGTCGTTAGTTGGCAGCCTTAAAGACAGCTTGATAAGTTGCAACAGCGGGTGACCACAAACCTGCCTTTCCTAATCCGCACGAGGTCCGCATGGTGGAATATGACCTAATTTTTCTTACCTTGATTTGTAAGAGAAGGCCTTTGCCCAGCAGTGGGCAGTATAGGCTGACATTATTTATTACTAACACGAGTTGAAATACCGCTCGTGCGAATGAGGAGTGACATCCAAAATATGTAATGCCATTTTACACAAAACATTTTATTTTCTCACAGGCCTTTGGACAATCTGAATGTGGAAGGTCTCGTCCGATTATGGGCTCACGAAGCCCTCCGTCTATTCCAAGATCGTTTAGTCGAGGATTCTGAAAGACAATGGACTGATGAAAATATCGACAATGTTGCTATGAGGTTCTTCCCGGGTAAGTATTATTTATAACTAGTATATTTAGGCTATGACTAATAAGTTTAGGGTAGATTTGCACAGGATTGCGATGAATGACACAAAAGGGAGGAGGCTTATGCCTTGCACTAGATTGTACAAAGCTTAGGATGATGATGATATTTATGTTATGCGACATACTTTAGACGCAGCCTAAGCCAAATATTTTCTTAGTAAACAAAAATATTGATGCATATCTTGAATACTTAGGTATGTTTCTATAGAAGAATGTTAGCATTTTTCTCATTTTCTTTAGCTAATTTCTAGTACCATTTCAGGCATCAACAGGGAACAGGCTTTGGCCCGTCCAATACTTTACAGCAACTGGCTGAGCAAGGACTATATTCCGGTGCAAAGAGATCAATTGCGTGAATACGTCAAGGCCAGGCTCAAGGTAAATGTCCCACGACACGTGTAGCTTGTCATGTCCAGGGACGTTTGGTGACATGTTCCTTGTTGCCCCGTCTCTTTTATTGAGGAACAGAAGTCCTAGAGTGTTGGTATGTATGGCGCTATAAACCTCTCCGGGCGACATTCTGCAACCGACTAAAAAAGGTAGACTACAGATATCGTCATTTCTCGACATCTCAAGCGACACGTTTTGCGCTCACTCAAGTGTCCCCCTGCCCTTAAATAATTTCTGCTTATACGAGCGGTGCCGAAAGTAATTTTATTTTAATATTGAATTAAATTTTGTTGCATATTATGCAGTCAACCTTAGAATGAAAATGATTTTCAATTATGAATAAATTAATGATGAAGCTTTTACCAACCATGTCATTTTGTCTCAAGGTGTTCTACGAAGAAGAATTAGACGTACCGTTAGTGTTGTTCGACGAAGTGTTAGACCACGTGTTGCGTATCGACCGTATCTTCCGGCAACCGCAGGGACATTTGTTACTCATCGGAGTATCAGGCGCCGGCAAAACTACGCTCAGTCGCTTCGTAGCTTGGATGAATGGACTGAGCATATTCCAAATTAAGGTACATAGTATAAAACTCTATCTACGTCCCTATACTATATGTCACCTAAATATTCTAGACGAGAAAAACAAATTAATTCCGTAGGTACTTTGATCGGTCTTGTACCGATGGGTAAGATATAAAAATCCCTCTGCGCACTGGATCGTGTAGTCGCAATTTAAATCCCGGAATAAATCTTTGTGTGTGATGGTGTGTCTGTTTCTGTAAATGTAAACACATCCACACCGTATGTATGTAAACACATCCACGAAACAACAATAATTCCAAGTCATGGATCAAATAAAAATTGAATGACGGTATGTTATCCGTAGTTCGGGTAACATACTGTCAACACATTGTCCTTTATAATTTACATTACCCATACAAAGTTCACTTAACATGCCTGTCTCGCTAACATTGAAAGTTACAACCAAATCAACTTGTTCTCTGACTCCATTTTGAACCATATTTCTTCACCATTAAGGTGCATAACAAATACACGGGTGCTGACTTCGATGAGGATCTCCGTTCGGTATTGCGTCGCGCCGGCTGCCGCGATGAGAAGGTGGCGTTCATACTGGACGAGTCCAACGTACTCGACAGCGGCTTCCTCGAAAGAATGAACACGCTCTTGGCTAACGGAGAGGTATGAACATTATAATACTGTTATATAAAACTATGTACATGTGACTTAAAGTTCGCGTCAAGAAAATGCTGTCATATAATGCATATACCGCTATCTCTGTATGCTTGTTTTTGAAAATATAAACTTTTTTTAGGTGCCAGGGCTATTTGAGGGCGACGAATTTGCCGCACTCATGACCCAATGTAAAGAAGGTGCTCAGAGGGAAGGATTGATGCTGGATTCCAACGACGAATTGTATAAATGGTAGGATATACAAAACAATTTAAATGTACATACGTACGTTGCGTACAGAACCCAGCATTACGGACTGACGGTTCAGCCAGAACCCAGTTTGTGAAAAATGTACTACTCTATATTTTTTATAATCTAAGTTAATAGAAGAGAACAAATAATATTTTTTTACCTTTCTATAGGTTCACCGGCCAAGTAATGCGCAACTTGCACGTAGTGTTCACAATGAACCCGTCTTCTGAAGGCTTGAAGGACCGCGCGGCCACTTCCCCCGCCTTGTTCAACCGTTGTGTGTTGAATTGGTTCGGCGACTGGAGCGATGGTGCTCTGTTCCAAGTAATTTTTTTTATAACTAATGCTATTATGAAACGTACATGTTATATTTTAGGGATTAAAAGATTCTGCTCTTTTGATTCATGTCTGTAAATCGTGCTGCCTCGGTTTGTTTACACAGCATATAAGGGCGTGTGATTTAAAATAGTAAGTAAATAAAATAAATATCAGTATGCCTATATTCTTCAAATGGGGTTGGGAGAGGTGTACTGTGTACCCTCATTTTCTGATGATAACGTAAGTTTCCAATGTAATAGCGACGTAAGGTCCCTATTGCCATCATACCGGGCATGACCCTACACTGAATTGTTATCAAGAATTTTCCAATAGAAAAGTCACATTCTACCCGAACTCTCTAACCCTAAAATCTCGTGATTGCTATGCGTATTATGCGTGCGTGCTATGCGTATCTTAATATTCCTTCTCACGTTCTTCGTGATATTCGTAGTAATACATGTTATTATGCATATTGCGAATCTCAGATCTAATGCTCCTGTGTTTCAATCTATATTAGTTAGCGTGGTCAAGCGTAAACCGCTGCTAAAAGTTAAAAGTACGCGTGGTTAAGCGTGACCACTGCTACTGTGACAAGCCACTGCTAAAGTTCTCATCATCAGCCCGTGTCAGTCCATAGCATAGCTCTCTCCATTGCTCGCTGAGCGACCTTGAACTGGTGGACAAGCCGCACGGTGAGTGGCCACGTTTCGGCTACGTATGTCATTACAGGTAGGACGCACTGATTAAAAACTTTCGTTTTTAGGCATTGGGGTATGGGCGATGAGAAGACTCGACGAAGTTTTCCAAATTCTGCCCATCCCAGCCGTATCCGTCTCTTAATTACCCTATCGAAGTTGTTTTTACCTAGTTGGAGCTACTGCCCTAGGTATACATACTCGGAAACAACTTCAAGGGAGATTCCGTTTACGGCGATCGGTCCCAGGTCAACATGCTTGTTGATCATAACTTTGGTTTTGTCTAAGTTCATCCGGAGACCGATTCGCTGAGACGAATTAGCAAGATTGTCCAGCATCCGTTGTAGGTCTTGCAACGTTTCAGCCATGATGACGATGTCGTCTGCAAATCGCAGGTGAGAGATGTATGCGCCATTTATATTGATGCCGTGACCTTTCCAGTCCAGCGTCTTGAACATATCCTCCAGTACATTGGTGAACGGTTTTGGTGATATGACATCACCTTGGCGCCCTCCGCGGCGCAGGTGGATATGTTCAGTCCGCTGGTTCTGTACTTGGACGGTCATTTTTGCGGCTTCAAAAAGGCATCTCATCACCTCGATGTATCGCCAATCGACTTGGCATCGTTACAAGGAGTCCAGAACTGACCAGGTTTCGACAGTGTCAAAGGCCTTCTCATAGTCCACGAAGGCTAGACATAGGGGCAGATTATACTCTACAGTCTACTGTACAATCTGCCGCACTGTGTGGATGTGGCCTATGGTGCCGAAGCCACTCTCCCTCCATCTCCTCTAAGAGATTCGGGTCGAGGAGCGTGTGAGGCGTAAAGCTGTCTATAAAATATCCTTACTTCCGAGAGGATTTCCGGCTTAGAAGCGACTATATTACCCGCTTGTGTAGTCAACCTTGCCAAGTGGCTTCTCCCGAGTGGCTGGGCGAACACTTTCGACCCCCGGTTCTGCTCGATGGCTTTCTCGATCCAAGCGTGTTGAAAGCGCTGAAGTTCTGCACGTTATGAATCGTTCAGTATAGGTTGTGTTGTGCAGGTGGGCAAGGAGTTTACGCGACGAATGGACCTGGACTCGGCGGAGTACTCGGCGCCCGAGGAGTTCCCGGCGGCGTGCGGCGAGCTACCGGCGCGGCCGGCGCACCGCGAGGCCGTGGTCAACGCCTGCGTGTACGTGCACCAGACGCTGCACCGCGCCAACGCCAGCCTCGCCAAGCGCGCGAACCGGACCATGGCCATTACGCCCAGGTACGCGCACTATAACGATACAACGGATGGATGAAATGGATATTTCTAAATGTTCTATGTAAACTAATTTTGGTTTCTTCAATATAACATTCATTTATACCGATGCTAAGATAACTGACTCTCTCTATATATATTTAGAATGGTCATAAAGATGAACAAAAGCTATATGTACTACTGTAATCCCTCTACACTCAATTTATGTCATAGGGTCACCAACTTTGTGCTTACCTAGCGATGTCGCCACTAGTTGCCAAAATGTCACAGCGCGCTATACAATATTTTCAAAGCTATATTATTATATTTACTATATACTATACTATATTATTTCAACTCAATGTATCTACATAGGTTCCGATTAACATTTAGACTAGAGCAATAAACATAGCAACAATAAATAGCCTAAAAAAGTTGTTAATCCTGATTTTCGAAGATATGGAACTTAAAATATCACTTTAATATGCGTAATCTTAACGTATCTTTAAGTTCTATCTCACTAAGTTCAAATGATTACTAATAGATATAACAATATATTGTAGACATTACCTGGACTTCATCCAACAAATGGTGAAACTGTACGCCGAGAAACGTGCCGATCTCGAAGAGCAACAACTCCACTTGAACGTTGGTCTTGGGAAAATCGCTGAAACCGTCGAACAAGTCGAAGAGATGCAGAAGAGTCTCGCTGTCAAATCTCAGGTGTTGTGTTTATCCAATATTAAATTCTATATTTTCTAGTAATTGAGATAACTCTTTTATTACAGAGTCAACATATTAACTACCTTTATTTTAGGTATCTAGTTTCTAATACCGGTAACAAATACTTCTCTTAAAATGTGATTTTATTTACATAATCAATTTTAGATAGAAAAAAATATTTTAAAGGACGCTACGATTATTACTAGATCTTACATAGTATATTACAGATTTAAAATTTAATATATCGTATATCAGGAACTTCAAGCAAAGAACGAGGCGGCTAATGCCAAACTAAGACAGATGGTTAAAGATCAACAGGAAGCTGAAAAGAAGAAAGTTGAAAGCCAAGAAATTCAGGTATGAAGACTTTACCATAGAATAAAAAATCTTAATTCATTATTGTACACACTACATTCACCCTTCCTATTACAAGGAAACTTAAAAAAAATACTGGGATATACGACTGATTACATACTTGCTTTGTAAATTAGGTCGCTCTAGAGAAGCAGACTAAAGAGATAGAAGCCAAACGCAGGGACGTGATGGCAGACTTGGCGCAGGTGGAGCCCGCCGTCATTGAAGCGCAGAATGGTTTGACACTTTCTTATATTTGCATTTCATTTCATAGCGCTACGTCACTTACTACTGGTTTTAGTGTTGGAGTTGGCTAGAAGTAATTCGAAGAAGTAAGAAGAATGCATAGACTAGCGGTATGAGTAACACTCCTCAAAAGAAATGACATAACATGTTCTATATTTTTAATTTCTAAATATAAAGTAGTACTTATATGTTACCCGCAGCTGCGCACGCGATTATTTGGTAATTTGACATGGGTATAGTAGTGTTTTATCTCCCTGAGGGATGATATTTAAAAACGCTGAAACACAGTCCTTTATTTCTTACTAAAAGTCTATGTATGAATCTTCATATTCCCATCTTGAATAATAGGTTCCTCAAGTGTTTTTTAGACCAAAAGTAGACTATGTTCTTCTCTCGAATAGAATGTATATCCGTGCCAAATTGGATCAAACTGTTCAACGATGTAGGCGTGAATAGGTAACAGACAGACATACAGCTACTTTCGAATTTATAATTTTAGTACGGATTGCATTTAGTAAAAAGCTTTTCATTCTCACTAAAACCAGTAGCATATTTGACATCCTTATAATCCTATTATTACTTTTATTTTCATCGTCCACAATGCAATCTTTGACGATTCGATTTTGGACGATACCCGTAAAATGCGTAGTTTAGTTTGCTGTTTATAATTTGAATAACAAATATTTTTAATTTCACAGTCACAAAAAAGATGCCACGATTTAAATTCATTCATGTGTATATCTTATATTTATTTCTTTTTATTTAACACGATAAAGGTTTTAGTTTTCGTAATCAGATTCCCGTTTTCCACAAAATGTTTCCAGAGAACGAAACTGTACGTAGTATTTAATAGTTGATAATTCAATATATATTCTTCTCTAGATTGAAATACGTATATGATAATTCACAAAATTTAATACCACGAATAATTTGTAAGTTGCAATATGCGTATGTTTTCGGCTATTACGCCATTTAGTACTAAACACGAAGACGATCTCACATAACAGCGGTACGTTCGATCAAGAAGCAGCAATTGGTTGAAGTTCGATCCATGGCTAATCCCCCATCGGTGGTGAAAATGGCACTGGAATCCATATGCACCCTGCTCGGAGAGAAGGGCGACACGTGGAAAGGAATCAGATCTGTCGTCATGAAGGACAACTTCATATCGACGATTGTTAACTTCGAGACTGAAAATATCACGTTAGTGTTGTTGGTTTTCGGCTCTGGAGATGACGTGTAGTGAAATTGTTGCAGAAAGTAAAAACTACCTTATGTATGACGAATAAATCATACTTTGCATTGAATTATAACCCAATTTCCTCTCTGCTGGAAGAAATGTATCGACTTTTTCTAATGTGAACCTAACTGGCGACCTTGTACAATAGGGAATTGTAAATTACTTGTTTAACATTTTGGTGAAATTAAAAGATGAAAATAATTTCCCTAACTTAAGACTTCACGGCACGTTATCTCTGTCTAGTTTTAATTATTTATTTGAATGAATGAATTGTTCTAGAGATCAACATTCTAGTCATCACATCAGTTAGTGTTCAATTATACTTAGCCTTATTTATTGGCAAAAACATTACATTGTATTGAGAATGTCATGTATGTATTTAATTTTATATTTGATTTCGATATATTTTGTAAGTTTTTACACAAGTACCAGAATAATTTTACTGTTTTGAAGTTCCTTTATATATTTTTATTTATTGTTATGAATGAATTTTTATAGTTAAGTATGTCGTTGTACAGAAGCTAGGCTCGCTTGCATTATGTGACTGTTGTTATTAATATAGAACATTATAAGTAACGCTGTTATCACTGTACTGTAAAATGGCATCTTTATAATGTAAGGCACACTAATATACAGTGAATTATCGTGACTAACCCCGCTAAGCTCGTCGTGAATTATTTAACATTTGTTTTAACGACTTAACAATACCTTGTTTCAGGAATATAAAATTGATGTTTATTTGTGTTATGACGTTGGGACTGCAGAAAAATATTTTATTGGTTCAATTTTATTTGTAGCCTATATTTTTTCTATCATTTTTCTCAGTCCCAAATTTCGTAGCAGCGGTAATGTTGCAACGTTAAACTATAACGTCAGCCGCATGTGTCACGGAAAGCAGCTAAATGCCTTTTTTGTTTCTCTCTTTTTGTACTCTCTCGCTCTCGCTTCGTGCTGGTGACGGACGCGACGCATGGCGACACCGATGGCGCCGAACGACCGTTTGTACAATACAGCGGTGAAATCTATAAAGAAGCAGCATTTGGTGGAAGTGAGGTCTATGGGAAACCCGCCGGCCATCGTGAAGGTGGCGCTCGAGTCCATCTGCCTGCTGCTCGGCGAGAACGCCACCGACTGGAAGGCCATCCGCGCGGTCATCATGCGCGAGAACTTCATCAACAGCATCGTCTCCAATTTCTCCACCGAGGACATAACGTGAGCACCGCTGCTTGTTTTCCACCCCTCCCACGTGATTTTTTATATTTTGTTTGGTGACGGGCCCAATTTTTATCGACGGACCAGAAAAATATATTGCCGATCGCATTCAGTTTCTGACGTTTCCATTATTTCATTTAGTTAATGCACGTTGTGTAGAAATATGAGCTGCTTAGACATAGATTGTGGCACGATCCGCACTGTATGCGATTAGCATTAACCTTATGATAAAGAAATGATGCTTGAAGCATGCTTGTTGCATGGTATTTTTATTTTCATTGATATGTTCTTTAGAATGTATGCAGGCGCATGTCACGGTAATTGGTATGTATGCGGTGATGGGTTGTTAATGTTAGAACATTGAAAACTAGACATACAAATAAAATAATAACACATGTAGTAGAGATTGATCACAAAATTTCACCAATTCATTTATCAGATTTAATATTTATCTACTATACATTATTGTAAACAGGACGACCATGAAAGTTTTACTTTATTATGAAATAAGTATAAATTGTATAACGCGTTATTTCATAAATAATAATATACTATTAGCGCTGCATTCTTCTTATTAAACAATAGCCTGGATAATGCACATTATGAAATCAAAAGAGTTAAATACTTTCATATAAATCAATGGACTTATACGAGAAACAATTTATACTATAGCGAATTTCAAAATGTTGCAGTAATATGTTATTCATTTAATGATCAGAATTGAGTGCAAGATTCTTATAATATTTATGAAATGACCTGCCTAAGTAATACTCCATACCCATACACTCTTACCTTCACATTCAGGGCGCATGAATGTATTTGCCAATAAATATGACCGCCAAAGGTTTGCTGGAGAGACACTACCGATGAGTTAGCTTATTTTTGTTCGTTTTGTTTTTTTTATTTGTTTGCTATATAAAGTGTCGTCCGATGAGAAAAAGGCAAAGGTGTTTATCTCTAGAATCTTTGTTTGCTGTGTGTTGGTAAGTGACGTCGTTTTATTTTTCTTTGATACGAGGTTCATTGCGGAGTAACAATGCATGTCACAGGCGGTTGCAGCTGATCTCTACTACCTATCCATCAAATTCATGGAAATTTATTTAATCAGTATGTCCGCTTAACACGATTGTTGAACATTTCGTGGGATGCGGTACAGCCGCTGTTAAAAGAAAAAATCAAGATCTATCTGTGGTTTTTATACAATCAGGAGGTCCGAATTAGCGATTTATTTTGATTTGTTTAGTTGGTTTTTGTGCAGGTAGTATATCCTACCATATATTTTCAAACGTCTATTGGCTAAATATTGCATATCCAAAATAACTTTATAACTAAAATAATAACTACTCGTGAGTTTGATGGATGGTAAGTTACCGTGTCGTACATATGTACAATTGAAAAAATTCTCTGGTACAGGGTCCAATTTCATACATTGAGACGGTCTGGTTCATTGCCATTGCACGGAATGCACGTATCGAAATGGAAGTGATTTTATTACATGTTTTGCATCTATATATGTATATTAACGACATATTTTTATGTGCCAGTGATGATGTGAGAGAGAAAATGAAGACTCGCTATCTAAGCAATCCTGATTATAACTTCGAGAAAGTTAACAGAGCCAGTATGGCTTGCGGTCCTATGGTCAAATGGGCTATCGCTCAGGTAAGTTTGTTCGTAAACTGTTACTTTGATAATGTAACGTACGAATCCAATATATACTATATATATACCTTGGATACATAACTGTATTTGATTGATTCCAAAATATACCTTAGTTACAAATAAAATCTCAGAATTTCAACCTCGAGCATGCTTTGTCATTGTCTTTTAATGTGCTTTTGCGTGTTTCGGTTAAATCAAAGAATTGAAGTGCACATTATTCTGAACACATTGCCACTAGATCTGTATTAACAGTTGATAAAGATAGACCTCCCCCAAATCTCAATCTCTCAATTCAGAAAATCTTCTCTTAGACTCAAATCAGTGTCGTTCTGCATATGATATAAATTTATATTCTTGTTTTTATTATACTTATCACCCAAAACTGCGATGTCGTTAATGTCCTATAGATAATTTACGAACCTAAATTGCTTCTCACCATGTTACGCCTCAACAGATTGAGTACGCAGACATGTTGAAGCGCGTCGAACCATTACGTAATGAGCTCCAAGCTCTCGAAGACCAAGCACAAAGCAACGTGACGGCTGGAAACGGAGTGCGGGAACTGATCGCTCAACTCGAGAAGTCCATTGCTTCCTACAAGGAGGAGTATGCACAACTCATCAGCCAAGCACAAGCCATTAAGACTGACCTCGAGAACGTACAGGCTAAGGTACGGTGTAGTTTTGCTTGTTATAAAATAAAATAAAAAATAAACACCGTCAAGCCTATATTCTCCAAGTGGGTGTGGCAGAGGTGTAATGCGTGCACCCACTTTTCGCAGACGATGTAATAGGAGGCGAGTCTATTGCCATATATCGGACACGATTCCAGACTCCGGACTGATACTGGAAATTTTACATTTGTCCGACCTAGGACCTCATGATCCCAAAGCGCTTTATCGCCATTAGTCTTGCGAAGCTATGTATTTAAAAAAATGGTTTTATTAAGTCACTAAATACAAACCATTTAACTATCTATCTATCTATCTATAACCTCACGCCAGATCCCTTGCGGGGTAGGCAGAGAGTACAGAGTTCCAACAGGTTCTTTCCTTACATACCTCTCTGGCTTCCTCGACTCTCATAGTTCGTCTCATACACGCTCGCCGGTTACGGAGACTCTTGACTTTTCCATCAGATAAGACTGTTGTATATCTGTTTTGTCCTTCTTTCCTCTGGCATTCTTTCTATATGCCCGAACCAACGGAGCATGCCCTTTCTCATCTTTACACCGATACTATCTTTCATACCTACTCGCTGTCTTACTATGCTGTTGCTAATGCGGTCGGTCAGCTTCACTCCGCACATCTTCCGCAGAGCTCGCATTTCTACCGCATTTATCCTACTTTCATTCTCTTTCTTACATACCCAGCTCTCGCTACCATATAACAGCGTTGGGACAAGAACTCGGTTATGTATGGCCAGCTACGCCTTATGGCTTAAGTGCCGGCTCCCGAGTAGCTTTCCCATCGCACCATTCACTCTGTTCCCTGCACTCACTCTTCTCTCTATGTCAGCGGTGTATTTCCCATCCTTACTGAAGCTTTCAGTCTTTGAAGACTTTTGTCCAGATATATTATAAACAGTCTAGCGGACAACACGCAACCCTGCTTGACGCCGATTTTAACGTCGAACCAGGGTGACCTGTTACCACCCACCCGTACGCATGCCTTGCTGTCCACGTAGGTGGACTGGACGGCTCGCAACAGAGTGCCATCTATACCATACTCTGGCAAAATGTCCCAAAGTCTCTTTCGCACAACTCTGTCAAATGCCTTCTCCAGATCTACAAAACTGCAGAAAACCTTCCGCCCCACTGCCAGATGCTTCTCTACAATGTTGCGGAGTGAGAAGACTTGATCCGAACATCCTCTTCCAGACCTGAAACCCCCTTGTGCCTCGGACAACATTCCATCGGACTTCACGCGCATTCTCCGTTCAATAATTTTACCGTACACCTGGGCTGCCAAGCTGATCAAACTGATGGCTCTGTAATTGGCGCAGTCATATTGTGAACCCTTGCCTTTATACAAGGGTACTATGACTGCGCGGCGCCAATCTGTAGGGACTCTACCGGTCCTCCAGCAAAGGTTTGCAAGGGCCCGGAAAGCGTCCCGGACCCAAGTTCCACCATATTTGATCATCTCGGCAGATATCATGTCTACTCCCGCAGCTTTACCGGTTTTCATACTTCCTGTCGCCCATTCAACTTCTTCTATCCAAACCATTTAACATATCGATAATAGAAGCTGCTTGCGAAATGCTGCTTCTGTAGGTCTCTGCAAATTGAATGCAATGGATTTAAGGACTGTCTGAATTTAATATTGTATTCCATGCCAAAATACACCCTTAGTATCATTTTGCTTTAAGATTAGAAAAATGTATGTGCTATTTTCCTGATTAAATAAATATATTATTATTATTCACACATTATGCAGGTGGACAGATCGATAGCGCTACTAAAGAGTTTGGTGATAGAACGTGAACGTTGGGAGGCGAGCTCGGAAACCTTCCGTTCGCAGATGAGCACCATCGTGGGAGATGTGCTACTGTCCGCCGCTTTCATAGCTTATGGTGGATATTTCGACCAGCATGTAAGTACTGACAGATCTAAAGGTGATGACTAGCAAAAATTTGAATACGTTTTACTCCATTCTATGTGTTTTCTCTAAAGTATACGTCTGTGATATAATCTAGATTTTATATTAATCTTCAATGTTAGTGGCTATTAAATGTAACTTTATTTATAGCCTTTTTGCTAGTTTTTGCAGTTACCCTAAAGTGGGCTCTTATTCGCTGTGACGAAATGTTACGATCTATATCATCATGCAAGTTCTCTTTCTGGGTAAGCAAAGAGTACAGAGCTCCACATGTTTCAAGAGCTGTTTTTCATTTTAGTACCGTCAAAACTTATTTACGACGTGGACGGCCCATTTGGCAGCGGCGAACATCAAGTATCGCGCGGATATTGCACGTACGGAGTATCTCAGCAACCCCGACGAGCGCCTGCGCTGGCAAGCAAACGCACTGCCTACCGACGAACTATGCGTTGAAAACGCTATAATGCTTAGAGTAAGTTAATGGTTTCATAATAATATGTCAACGATTTTAACATGAAAAAGAAGTGAGATTCGATCCATAAGCTTTATCATATTGGTCTATAAATAAGTTAGTAAAAGATACCTGTGAACCAATATAGTTGGTTCACAGGTACACGTTGCGTTTTGTCCCAAGCGGCAACAATCAACATAGTTATTCTACGCCTGGCGCGGCAAGAACTTACATGTGTGACCATTTGTGTGTTTTCGTCTTTTTGAGGGCACCTTAAGCCGTCGGTCTCCCACAAAGTCAGAGCCCTCCAGGCGGTTTGAGTTAATTTGATACTATATTGGCTATCATCAAACGAAAGTATGAAAGCAATATATGAGAAGAGAAAAAAAGAAATGTATGGATTCTTAAAACTGAGTGTATATTTTGATTGTTTTAGCGTTTCAACCGCTACCCTTTGATCATTGACCCGTCAGGGCAAGCGACTGAGTTCATAATGCGTGAGTTTAAAGAACGCAAGATCACCAAGACTTCGTTCCTCGACGATTCGTTTAGAAAGAACCTGGAGTCCGCGCTGCGTTTCGGCAACCCACTACTTGTACAGGTATGACGTTATTTAAATTGAATTCTGTAATACTAACATGGTGCATACAGATTTGGTAACACTTCTTATCTTAAGACCAATCAATTATTGTTTTATATTGGTGTATTTTACTTTTCATTTTGTATGTTTATTGTCATACTAAGCGCTTGTAGCGCTGTGGAACCTCGTTGTGGTTAGCGATCACCAAGGTTTAACAGTGTTTAGATCAACAAGTCTAAGATAGGTAATCGTTAGGGGACCATTGTGGTATATCCATTTTCTAGCGTCTTTATGCTTCGGGAAACACGTCAATCTGTTAGTCCCGGTTTTAACTTAATGTTGACCTGATAAAGGTCGCAGGCAAACCCTGGATGCGTGCAACACAAAGCCGGTCATCGTGGTAATATTTGGGGGGAGGCCTTTATTCCGTAGTGAACGTCTTTCGGTTGATGATGAACCACTACGTCTAACGACTGGTCAAGTTGAAAGTCTTATATGTGGCTGTGACAAGTTCCAACAGCAAGTGGGCACCTGCCTTCGCACTGGGTCCGCGGCAGTATGACCTAATCTCTCATTTGTAAGCGAAGGTCTTGCCCAGCAGTGGGGCATTATAAGCTGATTTATTTTATTATTATATATGTATCTCGCTAAGATTCAAGGGTTTGACCCGGACCTTTGAAAGGCTTGCGTAGGCACATGGGAGAAGTTAAGTTGTTATAATTAATGTTACTGTAGGACGTTGAGAACTACGACCCGATCCTGAACCCAGTGCTGAACAGAGAGCTGCGGCGCACGGGCGGACGCGTGCTGATCACGCTGGGAGACCAAGACATCGACCTTAGCCCTTCATTTGTTATCTTCTTGAGCACCAGGTAATCTTGTGATTACTTTCTAACTATCAATCATAGCATAATTGTTTTCTATTCCAGCATGTAGAACAGTAGCGCGTGCTCGTTCGCCAATCCCGCGCACACTCGCCGCACTGAACGCTCTCCTGGCGGCAGTCCTGGTTGCGAATGCATGTAGTAATATTTTGTCTGAGTGTTTGAGGTATTATGAGGGACTAGAATGAATGAGCTTGTATATTGCACTTCCATACTTTAAATTATTCTCTTTTTTATATTAGCTTTATACTAATATAAATGGTGTACCCGCCGTGTTAGTATGTAAATGAATAGCATATTAATGCATTAAAATTAAATTGAATATTTTGAATACCTATCAGCGCGGTCATTAAAAACTATTTAATTTTAATCAACCGTTTTTCATCACAACTATCTGGCTTTCTAGCCAAATGGTCTTTCTACAGTCGTTAACGGTAATAAGCAACAGAAAAATGTACGTTTTACATCGAAAAGTCACGTGGTGAGAACAATACGCTACCGATTGCGACAAGAGAATAGAAACAAAACGCCACTTGGATAGGACCTCAGGCATCTGTTCATAGAAACCTGGCCGAATACCTACTGTAATAATGAGAGATCTATAAGAAATGTTTCAATAGGCACCCTATAATTTTAACAACTTAAAAGATTGAGTTGTCTTGTAATCCTTTTCTTCCTTTCTTTATTCGAGTCACTATTTCATTCGGTCAATGATAAGTTTAATTTGAGCTTGTTAAAGTGTCTTAAATATAAAGTTTTTCCTCAGGGACCCAACGGTAGAATTCCCGCCCGACATGTGCTCCCGAGTGACGTTCGTAAATTTCACGGTGACCCGCTCCTCACTGCAGTCGCAGTGCTTGCATAGAGTTCTGAAAGCTGAGCGACCTGATATCGACACCAAGCGGTCGGATCTACTAAAACTTCAAGGTACTTTACTAGAACAAAGATCACGCATGCCCCTTATACAAACTTTATATTAGGACGGTTTTAATTGAACGATACAACATGATTTACTTACACGATAATCATTAATGACCATTGTACCAATGTTGTAAATATGAGCGCTGAAGTCGAGCGTCTAGCGCTGAGTCGACACTATACTGAAATACGTAGAAGACGCGAGCGTTTTAAGCGCCGACTCGCGCGTTTTTACAACACTACATTGTACCTAGATACATTATGTCCGTCCGATTTTGATTCGACTGAGGAACTTTTACATAACAGAATGTAGAATTGGATGTCTTGGCACTGTTGGACTTTACACTAATAACACAACCCAAGATATAATGATCACCCAGTGACTCACTGACATACACTACACATCATTTTTCCTTGTTTCGTTATCTATTTTTCCTTACTTATTTATACAACATCTGTATGATACCCGTAAATATAGCACTGATTGATAGCTATGACTGACACTGAATGTAGCTAAACTATGCACTGGCTATTTCACTGTTGAACTGAGGATCACTGTCTCCCATAACACAGATTTACTCTAGCTTGGGAGACAGAAGACTCTCAATTTAGTACCATATCAGCCTTAATAGTATTGTTTTGTTAATAGTATTGTTTTGCTAATTGTATCGTTGATTCTTTTCTTTTATATACTATCCTTTTTATAACGAAATAATCTTATGTAACTTTGTTTACTTGGTTTATTCTTTATGGCAAGAAATAAAGAATTATTATTATTACTTACTTTAAAAATTGATAAAAAAACCTCGGCAGCTACTGATATTCCTCTTGCAATAATTTACGTGACGAAAGCGTTGAAAAATTATAATAGCTTAATAAAGAATTGTTGACAGTAATTTAATTTTTCTCGACGATACAGCGAAGCGAAGGCACATAATAAATATTACGTGCCTATAAATTGTGCGCGAATACAATCAATTTCCTTTTCATAGAAACTTTATGAAAACATTATTGTCCGCAACTGCGCATTAGTGTCGCTAAAATGCCCTAGAGTATAGGTATGTTATACGGGAGTGTAACTATATTATAGTATCGGTACAATTCGAAGTATTTGCGCAGGGCAATTTGACTTTAGTCACAGTAGTCTCCTGAAAAACAGGTCCGCCTAGTGCCGCCTAGAGGATCATTGCAACTTGTATACATTTGGTCATAAAGTTACAAATCACTGTCGTTAATAGTCCTAAAGTATGGGTTAATTTACTACTATCACATATACGCAGGCGAGTTCCATCTACGTCTGCGTCAACTGGAGAAATCTCTGCTCCAAGCCCTCAATGATGCGAAGGGCAAGATCCTTGATGACGACTCCGTCATCGCTACTCTTGAAACGCTAAAGAAAGAAGCCGATGACATCGGACGGAAGGTAAGAATTTCACTAGTAGTGCAACACACTCTAGTAGCTTGCGGCCACATGTTAAATCATATAACGGTAAACGGCGGTAAATAATGCACATCCGCTAAAGAGATAATCGGCTGCTTTCGTTTTTATCACATAATGTACTGACTGACAGAGACGACGCTCTACGATGCCGAAAGCTGCCGATTATCTCCCTCTTTAGCCAATGTGTATTATTTACGACTTATATGCCTTGTGTGCAAGGACAAACGTTCTACGGCGGATAATGTGTATATTGGTGGTAGGTATAAGCAAGAGTGACCCTTAGATTGTGCACTTATTTTTTTTTTATTATCTAACTGTTGGTATCACTCTGCTGGGTAAAAGCCTCCTCCCTCGTTTCCTTTTCATTCTGTTTAAGACTATTGAATGCCAATCGCTTATAAAGCCGCGATGTCGTTTAAAATAGAGAGGGACCCAGTTAATGATAAGTTTAGCCTACAAAGTGTCCGGCATACGGCACATTGACATGGTCGGTAAGCTCATTACCTAGAATACTGGGCTCCATGTTGCGCTGAGAAACCGCAAGTGTAGACTTTTGTAACTTTGTCAAAGAATATTATCTGAAGGACAAGTCAGGAGTCTTCGTAACCGGCGAGCGTGTATGAGACGAACTATGAGAGTAGAGGAAGCCAAAGAGGTATGTAAGGAAAAAGCCTGTTGGAACTCTACTTTCTGCCTACCCCGTAAGGGATCTGGCGTGTGATATAGATAGAGGTCAAAGAAGTCTGTGCGCCAGTTTCAATGAAAAATCGCTAATATAAAGTTCTTATATACGATGAAGAAGTAGTATTTATAAAAGGGTTTGATATGCAGAATATTACAAATAATATTTAAGGATTCTCAGTTTCATATATTGGAATAACAATTATGCAATAGTGATGAAATATATTGAAGAGCTAGATCGAGACATGATTATGATAAAAATCACACGATTAAAATATGGTTCGATTAATGGATGAGTGATTCAGGCTCTCTATCTATAACTAATTTCGTGTTTATTTCAGGTAGAAGAAACAGATAAAGTTATCGGAGAGATCGAAGCGGTCAGTCAACAATATCTGCCACTATCACAGGTATGTAGATACATCGATCATTGATATGATTAGTTAGTCAGTCATTACATGTGTTCATATTATTATTTGTCTGTACAAAGTTGCAAATCAATAGATAAGTAAAATCACTGTCTAGATTACTAGGTATAAAAAATTGTCCCCGAGAATTTCTTCATGTTTTGCAACATCGATTAATAATATAGAAAATGCGTAAAAATGATAAAGCTTTTACACGCAATCTTAAATGATATACATCAGTCTTATCAGACTTTCAAGTCTTAGTTCACCATCATTACCTACATGACATCATCTATCTAGATGTCACATACTCGCATAATCGGCTACAATAATTATTAATAAATATCTGTAAATATACTTTTTTGTGCATTCATTATAAAAATAAATCACGACAAAATAAGACACCTGTAAATATTTTTCACTCGTCAATACATTATAGAATATGAGTTTGGTTCAAAATATATTTGTTTAAATATTCACTCATGGTTGTTATAGAAATCATGCGAAATATCCGATGCGCGAGAAGTCCGATGGAGTGTTGTGTGAGGCACAGGGAGGTTTCAGGTCTGGAAGAGGATGTTCGGATCAAGTTTTCTCCCTCCGCAACATCGTAGAAAAGCATCTGGCAGTAGGCCGGAAGGTTTTCTGCGGTTTTGTGGACCTGGAGAAGGCGTTTGATAGAGTCGTGCGAAAGAGACTTTGGGACATTTTGCCAGAGTATGGTATAAACGGCACCCTGTTGCGAGCCGTCCAGTCCACCTACGTGGACAGCAAGGCATGCGTACGGGTGGGTGGTAACATGTCACCTTGGTTTGACGTTAAAATCGGCGTCAAGCAGGGTTGCGTGTTGTCCGCTAGACTGTTTATAGTGTATCTGGATAAAAGTCTTTAAAGACTGAATGCGATGACTGAAGGGGTAAAAATGGGTGATCTAGTGATAAACCACCTATTTTACGCAGATGACGCGGTTTTGATAGCGCCAACAGCTACTGATCTGCAAACACTAGTCACAGTTATGAGAGACGACTGCATGAACAATGGCTTACATTTGAATGTGAAGAAAACCAAAATTATGGTTTTTCAACGGGAAGAAACCAGAACGAATGCAAGGTTTGTGGTTGGTAACGATGTGCTGGAGCAAGTGAATGAGTTTGTATATCTTGGATGCGCCTTTAGTAAGGATGGGAAATACACCGCTGATATAGAGAGAAGAGTGAATGCTGGTAATAGAGTGAATGGTGCGATGGGAAGGCTACTTGGGAGCCGGCACTTAAGCCAAAAGGCGCAGCTGGCCATGCATAACGGAGTGTTTGTCCCAACGCTGTTATATGGCAGTGAGAGTTGGGTATGTAAGAAGGAGAACGAAAGCAGGATAAATGCGGTCGAAATGCGATCTCTGCGGAAGATGTGCGGAGTCACGCTGACCGACCGTATTCGCAACAGCGTAGTAAGAAAGCGAGTAGGTATGAAAGATAGTATGGGTGTAAAGATGAGAAAGGGTATGCTCCGTTGGTTCGGGCATATAGAAAGGATGCCAGAAGAAAGAATGACAAAACAGATATACAATGCGAAAGTGGAAGGATGTAGGTGCGGGGAAGACCTAGACTATCTTACCATGACCAAATAGACCGTGTCTTAGCAGAAGGGCAAGTCAAGAGTCTCCGTAACCGGCGAGTGTGTATGAGACGAACTATGAGAGTGGAGGAAGCCAGAGAGGTATGTAAGGAAAGAACCTGTTGGAACTCTGTACTCTCTGCCTACCCCGCGAGGGAGCTGGCGTGATGATATAGATAGATAGATAGATGCGAAATATCAAACAAAATTTCACATAAGTATTTATATGAAAACATACATATATTTTCAATAGAGGAATAACATTTATCTGCCTTAATATTGAACAATTATTAAGAAATCCTTGTTATTAAGAAAACTTACTTTGTATAGAGAGAGATACTTATATTATAGCATGAAATCGAGTGACTTGTGAAATAATAAGAAAAATGGTACCTTGTCTAGTAGCCACAGCTAGCAGAACATAAAAAAACATGAGCTTTATATACATGTATGCGTAGATGAGACGAACTATGAGAGAGAGAGGTCTGTAAGGAAAGTACCTGTTGTCACTCTGTACTCTCTACCTACTCTGCAAGGGATCTAACGTGATGATATAAATAGATAGCTTTATATACAAACACATATGGTATAAACTTGTTATACTCTTCTTTGACTAGGCATGCAGCAGTATCTACTTCACGATGGAGTCATTGCACCAGGTGCACTTCCTATACCAGTACTCGCTGAAGATGTTCCTGGACATATTCAGCTCTGTACTGGTGTGTTCATTGCTCAACGGGATCACCGATTACACAGCTAGGCTCAAGATCATTACAGAAGAGCTGTTTACGGTAAGTTGTCAAGGTTGGGCTTCCATTATCCTTTTTTTAGGGTCCTTACTTAATAAGACTGATAATTTGCATTTTTTGGCAAAAAGTTGTCACTTTCCCAAGAAAAGTAATGCGTAATAAAGCAGTTCTATATAGGGTGAATTTTCCATAGGGTAGTAAATGACCAAGCCTGAAAATACGATGATCAAAGGGCCGATTAAGGCTTATTTGTGACATTTTTTTTAGATTGTCTTCTGTCGCCTGTTAATCTATATTTAAAGCCTGGTCACATTCCAAATGAATTAGCAAACCCTCACCTTTAAGGACTTATAGATAAATTAGTAATTATAGATAAATTAGTAATTAGTTCTAGATCTGCAACTGCATGTCTCAACGAGCCAGATATTCGGCCCATCGTCATTATCATATCGTCATCGTCGTATTTTTTACCTTACATTATTTAGGTAATAAATAATTCAACCTTACCAAAGCATACAGGTTACGTTACTATGCTACACTATATCTATCACTACGCTATACCTATAACATAGCAACGTAACCTCGATAACTCTTAAATTTCCGCCACATAGTCGACGGAGCGCGACGAGAGCCCGACGGTGGCGTGGCTTGGGGAGTTGTAATGTACTGAAATGTACAGCAGACGCCACACAGCGCAGCCCCGCTCGGCGCGACGGCAAACGTCACAACCGAACGTAGCCGAGCCTTTCCGTCGCGCTCCGTCGGCTATTTGACCAAACCTTTATAGCGATATAGGTTTTTGTAATTACGGATCATATGGAATCTATTTAGCTCGTGTCTCGTGTGTAGGTGGTGTACGAGCGCGTGGCCCGCGGCATGCTGCACACGGACCGGCTGACGTTCGCGCTGTTGCTGTGCCGCATCCACCTGAAGGGCACGGGCGCCGACGACACGCTGGACCAGTCGTTCGGCGTGTTCCTGCGCGGCAAGGAGGGCTTCGTCTCGCAGTCCGAACCGCTCGACCCACTCACGCACCACCAGCACGACGCCGCCGACCGGCTCAGCTCTAGGTACACATCTATTATCAGGACAATAAGTCCGAGGACAAGAAAAGTCCGAGTTGGCCGTGACTACTCGGACTCTGACATTTCTCGTAAGGAAAAAAAATCGTCAGCCCGTAAATCGAATCTTGTTCACAAGTTAAAATAGTCCCGTCAATACAATACAATTCTTAAAAGAAGTTTTCTCGTGCCCCACTTTTGTTAATGCACGTTATGCTAACACGTAATACGCCTAGGATGACAAAATCCGTGCCGCCGCCTGTCACGCTGCTAATAGTCATGATCAGCTATTTTTCATATTATCGTAGTATGCACAGCATACAACTTGTGACTTAGTTTAGGTTTAGTTGTATACATACCTTTTACAATAATAAGATCACTAGAAAACGGGTAGTGGAAAGCTGAGACTGAAAAAAGAGTGCTTCAAGCAACCGAATTATTATTTTTCAGTGCGTCGAGTGTGAGTAACCTGCTCGCTGGCATTACTCCGATTGCACATAGAATTCCAAGTTGACAACATATTTTTTGCACAAACGTTGTTTGTAGTTAACAAGTTAGAAGCCTTATGGGCGGTTTGATAAGTTCCAAAGTTGCACGGGGCCACAAACCAGTTGTCCATGTGGTGGAATATGACCTAATCGCTCTCACTTCGATTTTGGAGCGAAGGTCTTTGCAAAGCATTGGGGCTACCGCCCTGATACTGATATTAAATGTTTATTTCCGTCGTCAGGCTGGGTCCGTTCCGTCGGCTACTGCAGAAGGCGAGCGAACTGCCCGAGCTGGCGGCGTGGCTGGCGCAGGCCTCGCCCGAGCAGTGCGTGCCCACGCTGTGGGACTGCGATCCGACCGCGCCGCCTGCCAACCACACGCTCGCCATGTACCGCCTGCTGCTCATACAGGTACACCAAGCACCACCACGTACCACCACCAAAACTCACTCAAACCTAAATATAATTATCAAGCAATATTTTTATTATAGATACACTCTATATTAATAATAATAATAATTTTATGCATTTACCACACAGTAGTTACAGTAAAATTATAAACCTGAAAATCTAAAGAAAACATTTTAAACCACATAATTGCCACAGGTTCCCAAACTAGGCAAAGCCTGTATCTTGGGAAACCAGGTATCAGTTATAAGACAAGGATTAAAAACTTATATAGACCAGAGGTAGATTGTGTGTACATAGAAAACTGATGTTTTAAATATTAATAATATATAATACACCACATGAATAAAAGACTGTTAAAATTAAATAAAATACAATTAAAAATTCAATAATTATATACAAATAAATGAAACTGAACTATGAGATAAAAAGAATCAATAAAAAATAAAATGTCTTATTGGATGAGGACTGGACTGTCTTACATTTATGCTCTAGTTTACCCATCCTGCTATTAGCTGTCGTCTTGTTCTCATCGTGTTTCGTTTGTTATCGCGTCGAGCGCGGTGATACTCATATTACATTCGTCGATCCATCGCCCAGATATTTAGGCGACAATAAGATCGTTATTATATCGACCCATAAATAAATGCTGTCTGCATACTGGTCCACAGGTCTTTCCATTATTCATCTAGTTGAATTGACTGTAATATTTGAACCAAGAATACATACCTAATCGTCTAAGTATAATATTCCTTATCTTTGTCTTTGCCATCTTAGAGATGCTAGCCCAAAAATTAATGTTGTCAGATTCAGTTTTACTGTCTCAACTATATCGACCGCTTCAGTGCACTGACTTCTAAAATAAAATAATTATTGGTAGGCATTCCGGCCGGATCGCGTGATCGCAGCGGCGACGCAACTTGTAACAGCTGTCCTCGGAGCCGGCTTCATGGCTAAAGCCGAAACTGAGCTCGACTTGGCCTCCATCACCGAAACACAACTCAATGCCACCACACCGGCCTTGTTGTGTTCTGTACCTGGATATGACGCCAGCGGTAAGTAATTTTTTCAATTGCGCTTTGAAGAATATTTGCATCATGAGAGGCAAAAACTGCGAACACCAAATAAAGGGCTTACAAGTATAGTTTGTGCCTCTGCCAACCCCCTTGCGGAATATAAGCGTGACGGTATGTTTTACAAGTATAGTTTGTCGTAAGTAATAACTTATTTTTAAATCATAATTGTAGTTTGT
Source organism: Phalera bucephala (assembly GCA_905147815.2). Classification (NCBI taxonomy): domain Eukaryota; kingdom Metazoa; phylum Arthropoda; class Insecta; order Lepidoptera; family Notodontidae; genus Phalera; species Phalera bucephala. The sequence goes on along the minus strand of LR990609.1, from coordinate 40,837,534 downwards.
TCTTTAGTATCAAAATTGTATTAATCTAGCGACTAATCCAACATTAACCTTTCTCCCTGATATTTTCTAGGTCGAGTGGACGATATGGCTACAGAATTGAATAAACCACTGTCAAGTATCGCTATTGGGTCGGCTGAAGGCTTCAATCAAGCTGAGAGGGCTATTAACACCGCTTGCAAGACTGGACGGTAAATCCATTTACTCTTAAACTTATGGTGATACTGTTGTGGGTATTTTTTTTACTAAGACATATTCCATTAATATGATAAACGTGAAAGTTTGTGAAGGTGACCAATCCAATGGTAGACCAATTGTTAATATTAGATAAAGCAAATACTTCAATCTGTGCACGTTACCGCGAATATAAATATGCGGCAAAGACTACACCACGAAGCAAATTTTGAAGAGATGTCGGCCTAAGCAACTATGCACTGTCTATGAAGACTAGTTGGGAACTAAGCCCTGACATCATCGTAGTGGGCGTGGTTTACGTCATTCTATCATTAACAGCTAGATGGCAAATATAGATGTGGGCGGGGTGTAACGTCCCCTTTGTCTCGCGCCGCCCCGCGCAGTGACACGCTTGATTGTATAGAAAAATCTAATAATGCCATCTCCCCTTTATATTGCGTCGTGGACCAAACCGATCCAATAATCTAATTTTTTTAAATTTACGTACAGTTGGGTGATGCTCAAGAACGTGCACTTAGCACCGGTGTGGCTGGTCCAACTGGAGAAGAAGCTACACTCGCTGCAGCCGCACCCCAACTTCCGGCTGTTCCTGACCACGGAGATCAGCCCCAAGCTGCCTGTTAACCTTCTTCGCGCCGGCCGTGTGCTCGTATTCGAGCCGCCGCCCGGAATCCGCGCTAACTTGCTCAGGACATTTGCCACTGTAAGTCCTTACAAAATAACGTTATATAGGAGGCCTTGGTGACTCTTCTATCGCTATGTATCTACGGTGGTAAATAGAACACAGACTACTGAAGTTCTTTTTCTGGAATGTGTTCAAGCTCAAATCTTTCAATGCCGACTTTGGCTCTGATCGCTAATATGGAAGTGGTACGCACGTAATTCCTTCTGCAATGAATACAAATATGTTAAGTCATTGTTCTTATGTTTGGGCCGCCACCCGGCATCCGCGCTAACTTGCTCGGACATTAGCCACTGTAAGACCTTATAAAATAGCGTCAGTGAAGTGTTAAGCTGCCTTTTCATTAGAGATGGGCAAGAAGGATGCGTGGGGAGGATGTGAATAAAACCTAACAACAGGATTGTTTAACAGTGTTATCCTTCATGACAGTATATTAGTAGTGTGTCAGTTCTCAAATAATTTAACTTAAATGTACAGGTACCGGCAGCTCGCATGATGAAGCAACCTTCGGAACGTGCAAGACTTTACTTCCTCCTCGCTTGGTTCCATGGTAAATACGATTTATGTTTTAAAATTACTCAATTGATATGGAACCAGTCTTTAGATGTTACCTTTTTCTCGCATAGGTATCGTACAAGAACGTCTGCGTTACGTGCCGCTCGGATGGGCAAAGTATTACGAATTCAACGAGTCTGATTTGCGTGTGGCCTGTGACACACTCGACCTTTGGATCGACTCTACTGCTATGGTCAGTATATTGTAAACCGCTTGTAATAATCCTTTCAAGTCGTAAACCTAATGTTTTAGTAACATATTATACGCCTATGATGAATACTTCTTTTTTATTATCCACGGCCAGTTCACAATCTGAACCAGAAACCTAAAGATAAAGTTTCGTACAGTCTCGTACAACCTAATAGTTGCTAGATTACCTAAAGCAAACATGGTTTGTATACTCACATCATGATTAACAGCGGATCAAATGACCCAATTTATAAGTTAACTAACAGAATTATGGTTTCACAGGGTCGCACCAACTTACCTCCGGAAAAAGTGCCGTGGGAAGCGCTAGTAACTCTCCTCTCGCAATGCATCTATGGAGGCAAGATCGACAACTCTTTCGACCAGAGACTACTGCATTCCTTCCTCTGCAAACTGTTCACGCCCAAGTCGTTCGAGGCTGACTTTGCGCTAGTCGCTAATGTAGATGGGGTAAGCACGAAATTAAAAATAAAATGTACTGTTAATGGCGTCAGTTCTCAACACTTTCTAAATTATTCGAATCGTTAATACTCTTTATTTTACAAATGTTAAGTGAACATTGTCACAGTCATATTATGTTAGCAACATATTTGAGTATATAATTTATATCATGAATAATTATGAATATGACGCAAAACAGATGTGACAGTGAATGTTCAATGACTTTATGTTGCTGAGTATACATACTCAAACCTCAACTCATAAAAAAGGTTACACAAAATCCCTACTGAAAGAGCTTCAGTTCAAAAGACCTCTTAATTATATTTTTGTATTTATTACTCATTAATAACACGATAAAGATAATTATTTTTACGTTAAACCAGGCAAGTGGCAACCAACGCCACATCACCATGCCGGATGGCAACCGGCGTGATCATTTCCTCAAGTGGATCGAAGAGCTCTCTGACAGACAGTCACCGTCGTGGCTAGGTTTGCCTAACAACGCTGAAAAGGTAACGGTGTTAAAAATTTTCTGTATAAGTACAGTTTGTTAGTAGAGTATGACATTCTTAAAACATGTAACATCATCAGGTGCTGCTGACAACTCAAGGCAGTGATCTAGTGTCTAAACTGCTGAAAATGCAGCAATTAGAAGACGAAGAAGAGTTGGCTTACAACGCCGCCTCACAAGACCATGAGGCGGTCGCAGGTAATTAAAAAAAAATCATACTGGTCCTTCCAAGTTACATAAGTCTGTTAAGAGATTTAAAACGGAGAGAGGACACTGCACTGCAAGCGACGATAACTCGGTGCAGTGCCATCGGCCATTGGTACAGGACAGGATATTTGTGCATTAAATGTGTAACGCACGGACAACAGTTTCGTGTGTATGCCTTACTTTATCAAAGCTGATCGGATACTGGACTAAATCTGCATTTCCTATATAATTTTATTCTATGGATAGTTATGACACGATTTTCTTCCATATTTGTTTTAGACAACATGGTAGATGGCAGACCAGCATGGATGAAGACACTGCACCAAACCGCTACGAACTGGTTGAAATCGCTGCCGCAGCAATTGCCGGTATATATAACAGTTCATCTAACAGGACCATTCTTTTAACTACACTAAAGCTCAACTGTATGAATGAATTAGTTACTCACAGCGAACGTTATTCTGAAATCCCAAAAGTTATTTCTTTTCATAATACAATTTCTGCTTAGTTGATCCATTAAATTAGTGTGGTTTTGCAAATTTTTTTCACCTTATTTGTTTTTTAGACTTTACGTCGTACTGTGGAGAACATAAAGGACCCGTTGTACCGTTTCTTCGAGCGCGAAGTAGCCGCCGGCGCGTCTCTCCTGCAACAAGTCTTGCATGATTTGCGCAGTGTTATATCTATTTGTCTGGTAAGTTTATCAAATAATAATAATGTATGTAAAGTATTTCAAGTAAAAAAAAGTATTTCAAATAGCTTCCTATCTTCTTAATAACGAAATTAAACCCAAAGTCGAAGTGAAAATCAATTTATTTGTAAAGGCCCATAAAAGGAATTACAAATGTCAATATTATTACATTTTTTCCGGATCGGGGCCTCACACTCAGAAGATCCAGCAAGAAAATTAGTGGACTAGTTTATATTGTTTTATTGGACTGGCCTTTATGTTTATTATCTCTTCATTACAAAATTCTTTTTAACAATATATATTTAGGAGTTGCTGAATGTCACCCTTAGTAAAGCCAAATTGTTTATTCACGAAATAAATTTTTATTACTAAAGTGGCTTGACATCAAGATAACCTTTTATATATCTTACTTAACGTGGTAGCACAGAAATAGGCCGAAAATTATTTGGATTCGATCGGCAACCCGATTTGAAGAATAGAATAGGAACTCTATAATATTTCATTAAATCAGGAAATAACCACGAGCAACATAACCATTGGCACAAATATGCCAAGTGGGGGGGGGGGGGGCAATAATATGTGCTATAGAACTTATCATCATCCTGATGTGAGTAAGTAACATGATTAACAGAAAAGATGATTTTTTTTCGATTTCTAGACGCATCCTGATGATATTGATATTGTCCGAATTATTTCATTTACGTTTTCGCTACAAATATTGAATCCATAAATTGTCCATAGATTTTACCGGCATCTAGGTCGTGCAATCGTATATCAGGCTATATCATGCCCGCCTACCTATCGCAGGTGTGCTATACTTAAATTTAGCGCTCTGTATTGTTATTATCTGGACATCCATATGGTTTACAGTGCTTTGCTTCCTGGCTCAAGTATCATGAGTTTGAAACCCGCACAGATAAATGTGTGAACACAATAGAGAATATGCATGTAAATTAAATATGGGCCAAATATTTTTTTTTATCATTTTTATTGCGGTAGAATGATATCTGTAACATTATTTTTGTCCTTAATCGCTTTTTAATTAGGAATTTTAATTAATAAAAGTTAAAAAAAATGTAATGCAACAAAACGCAACGCTATTGGTTAGTGATAACGTGACGTCACATGTCGCTATTAGGTTGTCAAGACGTGCGTAGGTGCAGGATGTGCCTTCCGTTATCGCGTCGAAATGACGCGCTCCACTTCCCACTCCATCAGTGCTGGAGTCCCACAGGGCTCAGTTCTCTCTCCGCTCCTGTTTAGCCTTTACACGAACGACATTCCTCGTTCGAGTAAGGCGCATCTAGCCCTATTCGCGGATGATACCGCTCTCTACGTCTCGCATAGGAATAAGGGTTTCATTACCAGAAACCTTCAGGCATCCGCCAATTCCCTAGGGAATTGGTTCAGGAAGTGGCGTATTGAGGTGAACCCGGACAAGAGCGCTGCGGTGTTCTTCTCCAGAGGTGCCACCCCGCGCCACTCCCTGCGCCGCCCTAGAAGTAATCTCGGCCAAGTGACCATGTTAGACCGACCCATTCCCTGGGTCAAAGAGGTCAAATATCTAGGGGTCACCCTAAACAGTACCATGTCCTTCGGCCCGCACATCAAGCGGGTCCGTCACCGAGCATCATATGTGCTCGGTCGTCTCCATTCGTTAATCTGCAAGCGGAGTAAAATGTCCCTTATAAATAAGGTGACACTTTACAAAACTTGCGTTCGACCCAGCATGACTTATGCGTGTGTTGTGTTCGGGCATTCGGCCCCCTCTCACATGTTCTCACCGACCCCCTGATGCTTTGTCATCCCTTCTTTCCGCTCAGAATACGGGCGACGACGACGACGTAGTAGTAGATCCCCTCCCATAGCCGGCGGTTGACCGGTGCCCTCGAGTATGTCGCCTCTTGCCCTTCTGGCTGGCTAGAGCGTAGTGGTTGCACGCTCGCCTTTAAGTCCGGTGAAGCTGTAAAGGCCTCGCGGCCAACAGCGTACATCATTCACACACACACACACACGCAGGTTGTTTCTAAGCTTTTATGATTGTGTTTATGTTCTATTGTGTTTTCTTAGCAAATATTGCAATCCTATTGTAAAAAATTAGAGATGAAAAAATAATTGTTGAAGTTAGAGGAGTAAAAGGTGAAACGTTCAATATAAATTAGCCTATTCTCTTTCACTACTGGATAAAGGTCTTCTCTTACAAAATCTAGGTGAGAGAGATTGAAGAGGTATGTTTGGTGTCACCTGCAGAGCCAGCACAGGTGGCAAGACTTTTCGTGCGACTGCCTTATATGTAAACATAGTACTGTCACTATACGAGATAATAAATACTCGAATATTTTTTAGAAGCTGTGAAAACATCCTCAGTCAAATGTGGGAGTTCAAAGAACACCTGTCATCGCTGTAATTTGGATGTACAAACTACACCTTTGCCACCGCCCCTTGAGGAAATGTATTTTTAGGACCTAACGTCGTCGGAGAAATGGCGTACAAAGTACACCTATCGTGTGCTAAATGTGGGTGTACAAAGTGCATCTTTGTAACCTCCGTTCAGGGAAATATAAGTTTAAGGCTAAAATATAAGTTTACGGCGAAATGTGAGCGTACAAAGTACACCTATCGTAAGTGCAACGTTTATGATACTCCTGCCACCGTCACTTGGGGAAATACATTTTTGCGGCCGACATTGTCGGCAAAATGTGAATGTACAAAATTAAACTTCTGCCAACCCCATTGAAATATAAAAGTGTGACGTTGTTTGTTCAGATAGTCACATTCAACATTTAATATAGCCTATACGCAGTGATTTTTTTTTTAAAACGTAGGCCCACACTAGGATTTATTCCTGTGTCGTGGGTGCGTTTACAAACATGAAAATTAACGAACAAATACCCAGACCGGAACAAATAATTGTGGATCACACAAAGATTTGTCCCGTGCGGGAATCGAACCCGCGACTATCAGACACAGGCGGAGCAGCTCAAGCTCTTAACAACTGCGCTAAATCGTCGTCAAAACAGTAGAATACAGTACTATAACGGTTTCCCGTTTTGCATAAATGTTTTAATTATCTCAAAAACATTTATTTATTGATAAAACTATTCAGAACATTACAGCAAGCGCGCCAAAATGGCAGCGTTTGAATCGGCCGAATTTGATTGGAATTTTCAATAATCGGGAACATGCGTGTATTTTTTTAATATTTTTATACGATAGATTACATCAATATATAACTGCAAAAAAATTTAAGCGTCAAAAACAAAATGTAAAGGGCAAAAAAAAAATGTTTTAGATAGCAAACAGATAAGAGCATGGAGTTTTGGCGGGAAGTCGAAGAGTGATGTTGTCAATTTGTTTTAATTTCCAAACTTGTGTTATTACGACTAATAATGTGTAATGTTGGTGGATTATTAACCATTATGTGTTCTTATATGTGCATGAGTTCAGGTAATTGTAACAAAGTGATAAAACGTGCCTTTTCGACTTCCCTCAAAACGGCCGTTGCAATTGGTATGTAAAGTATCCACCGCTTTACTATCCAGGGTGGGGTACTTCATTAATTTCATTATCATCGTTGTCATCAAATTCATCGGGGAGTCGAATCAATTTAAACAAACACGATTATATATCTCACTGGACACTGGCAAAATACACTTATAATTAGTGTGAAGCCATAACTTGAAGAAGAAGAAGATAAGAGCATTTTAAACGGCCGCCATTTTGGCGCGCTTGGTGTGACGTCAAAGTCTATAATAACAATCAATTAGTGAACAGCTGTAGAAGTATTTTATTCTGTAATTTATTTTTATTTTGTATTTTGCTACAACTCTACAATGGAACAACACTGTGTTGTGCCTAGGTGTAAAAATAGAATAAGAAATGCACCCGATGGGTGCAGACATAAGGAGAAAGTGGTGTAAAATTAGAAAAAGAGACATGGTATCTCCATCAACTTGTTTATATTGCTGCAAAGATCACTTTAACGTAAGAATTAACTCAAATAATTTAAACTAAAATGTTATCTTTGTGTAAATCGACAACAAAAAAGAACAATAAAACTAACTCAACAGCAAACATCCAACAAATATGCACTTTTTTGACATTTGTATTGTAGACTTTGACGCCATATTCGATCTGACCAATAGCGTGGCGTTCCCGCTACTTTGAATTTCCCACTCATTTTTTGTACATTCAATAATTATTGTCTCAATAAAAAAGTAATGTTATTAAAAAAATATTGGTATAGACATTATTCTAATGCGATAAAGTTTGTAAAAAAAATATTTGACCCTTATTTGAATTACATGCATATTCCCTATTATTGTAGCACAAACTTAATATTTTTATATGTAATATATGTTTTTTCTGTTATGTGCTAAGGTAAACAATCGATTAAAAATAAAAAAATATGCATATACCCTATTGTCTGTTTCGGTCTGCGTGTTTGTGTATTTTTTGGGACCAAGCTCGTTACAGATTCCTACAATTGTCCTCTTTTTACCCATGATCCAGTTAACCAGTGTTTGTGTTTTTAATGTTTGGAAGCGTCACGGGAATAATTACAAAAGAAGGGGGCGGCGACGTTCCTTTTTGAAATTGAATAGGTAACGTTCCATGAGACCATGAATAACGTTCCATGTGTTGGTAGGGCGAGATGAAGCAGACGAACGAGACGCGCGCCATGGTGGGCTCGCTGGTGCGCGGCATGCTGCCGGCCAGCTGGCGGCGCTACGCCGTGGCGCGCGGCTGCACGGTGCAGCAGTGGGTAGGCGACTTCGCGCAGCGCGTCACGCAGCTCGCCGCCGTCTCCGACACCGTCGCCGCGCAGGGCGCCAAGCGCCTGCAGGTACCCGCGTCTTACTGGCCTTGCCCCGTACCCAACTGGACTGTTTACGATTGTTGACGCTATAGTCGTGTTAGTAGTCCACGGACAAGTTGACATTTACAGTGTTGTCAGGATTTGACGCTTGTTAAATAGTTATGTACCTACCACAGTTTACTTCTATGTCGATAATAGAAATAAAATAAAAATTAATCTTATACAAATTAAACTTATTTTTAATCAGTTTTTAATGTGTAGACAAATGTAAAAATGATGTCGATAATATTGTATTCTCAATTTGCAATACTTGAAAAATCTTAAGTAAAGTCGGTATTATCACAATTACATATGTTTCCGGTACGAAGCTGAAATGAATAACATAAATGTAAAAAGGCGCAACCCCAGGAATACTGATTGGGCCGCGTACAAAAGAGACCTAAAGATAGAGCTTGGAAAGGTCAGAGGTAGGCTCAACTCCATATTAGATATAGAGTTTGAAGCAGATAACGTAGTTAGGGCGGTAAATAGCGCCTGGACTAACAACTGTCCGGAGAGTACAGTCCTAGCGAAGCGTGTACCGTGGTGGACGCCAGAACTAGCAAAGCTGAGAGTAGAGACCCGCCGGACATTTAATCTGGCAAAAGCAACTAAGAACTTCGGTGCTTACTCTATGATACTCACGAGGTTCAACACAGAAGTGCGGAAAGCAAAGAGAAGGGCCTGGAAAAGACACTGCCAAAGCATATGCAGCCTCCCAGAGGGTATGAGGCTAGCCAAGGCAATATCTACGGCCAAAATAAATCCACTTACTACAGTAAGGAATGAGAAAGGAGAACTCACAAATAATGGGAAAGAAACATTGAGAATGATGTTCAACGTGCATTTCCCGGGTTCAGTAGAAATACAGGAAGAGGACACCATGTATGATGTCAACATGGATGAGCTTAGCTTAAAAACAACCAGAGCTGACTGGGAAACGGCAGGGAAAGTCGTGGAACAGAATAAACTCAAATGGGCCTTGAAGAGCTTTCAACCGTTTAAGGCCCCTGGACCGGATGGTGTTTATCCCATTCTGTTACAAGAGGGGGAACGACTACTCAACCAACACCTGTGTAGATTGTTCAGGGCGTGTGTGGCCTTTGGGCATACCCCTAGGATCTGGCGGCAGGTAACAGTGACGTTCATCCCCAAACCGGGAAAACCGAATTATGAGGATACCAAATCCTATAGACCAATCAGCTTATCATCGTTCTTTTTAAAATGTCTTGAGAAAATGATGGATAGGCACATAAAGGATAGTCCATTAAAGGATCATCCTCTACATAAGATGCAATGCGCGTACCTACCCGGTAGGTCTACGGAGACTGCATTACACTATGTTGTGACTCGCGCAGAGATGGCCTTGCAGCAAAAGGAAATCTGTGCTGCAGCTTTTCTGGATATTGAAGGTGCTTTCGATCGCACAACATTCTCATCCATTGAAACAGCTGCTACAGGGCATGGGATAGAACCAACTCTAATCAGATGGATCAAAAACATGCTAAAGAACAGGATAATCCAATCTACAATATTAGGAGAAAGTCTCTTCGTCAAAACGACTAAAGGATGCCCGCAAGGAGGTGTCTTATCGCCGACTTTGTGGAGCCTTGTAGTGAATTCTCTTTTGAGGATAATCAACAAAGGTCCGTTCTACGGAGTTGGATATGCGGACGATATAGTGATAGCAGTCAATGGAAAGTTTCCAAATACAGTATCGACACTGATGCAGGAAGCTCTAGACAAGGTCACAAACTGGTGCACGACAAATAGTCTCTCGGTTAACCCAAAGAAAACTAACGTGATCCTATTCACACGGAAAAAGGTACTAACAGGTCTGCAAGATCTACATATGTACGGTAATAAAATTAAATGGGCCACTGAAGTTAAATATCTAGGGGTTATACTGGATAAGCAACTGCGGTGGCATGCACATGTTGACCATACCATTGCTAAAGCATTGAGAGTACTGAATATGTGCAGGTCAGCATATGGAAAGACATGGGGCCTACAGCCCAAAATAATGTACTGGGTATACAAAATTATGGTAAAACCGATATTAATGTATGGATGCATCGTGTGGTGGCCCAGAACTAAAATACAAACCTGCAGGGACGATCTAATGAAACTACAAAGGACAGCCTGCCTGGCCATCACAGGTGCATTCAAAACAACACCGACGGCAGCTATGGAGCGGTTACTTAAGCTCACTCCATTACACATCGTCATTGAGACTGAGGCGAGGAAGGCGCTCTATAGACTGGAGAAAACTGGACTATGGAGCATAACAGCGCCAAGCCTTGAACACACCAAGCTAGCGCCACACAAGGAACTAGATGACATTAGGAACATGAGATGTGACAAGATCTTGACCACGTACATGTTCAACAAAAGATTTAGCACCCACATCCCTACCAGGGAACAATGGAAAAGTGGTCTAAACAAGCAAGGTAAAGAACAAATGATATGGTACACGGATGGATCCAAAACCAAGTCTGGAACAGGAGCCGGTGTATATACAGAAGGATACAATCTAAGCCAAAGCATGGGTAGGTTTGCATCAATATTCCAAGCAGAGACCTATGCGATAAATGTTTGTGCAAAAGAGATATTGGACAGACGAATTACAGGCAAGAGAATCTACATTTGTAGTGACAGTCAGGCTGCCCTCAAAGCCATCAGCTCCTATGAGCTAAACTCGGCACTGGCCGTGGAGTGCGCATACCTTCTTGACAGATGTGGAGCGCGCAACACGATTAGATTAGTCTGGGTCCCTGGGCACACGGGGGTTGATGGCAATGAGCGTGCGGATGACTTAGCCAAAAAGGGAGCAATGGAGAAATTTGTTGGTCCAGAACCGTTCATAGGCATACCAGATGGTGCCTACAGAGGAGCGCTGTTCAAATATGCCCAAGAACAACACGGGAGAGAATGGGAAACTAAAACAGGGCTGAGACACTCCAAGGATTTCCTTTCCACATGGTGTGACAGCGACAGCGAGAGACTGCTAAAACATAGCAGACTACAATTAAGGCAACTAATCGGAGCTTATACTGGCCATTATGGCACAAAAGAACATCTACATAAGATGAACCTTTGCAGCGACGTGGCATGCAGGAACTGTGGGACAGAAGCTGAAACCATGAAGCACGTTCTATGCCACTGCGATGCTCTGGCGGCGCGGCGAATGAAGCTACTGGGAGTGGCCTATCCAAACCCAGAGGAATTTCGGCTCTTTCCTCCTGCTGGAATCTGCAGCCTGGTACAGGGAGTATTCGATTCTACAGGTATGTAAGAGCGTTAGGGCAAGGACAGCACAAAAGATCCCAACGGGTCGAAGTGCGCCTGAGGTCTCCTCGGTCCGATAAGCCAATGACAAGATAAGATAAGATAAAGTCGGTATTTATGTCCAAAATAAATTCCTTTACTATGCACACTGTGTGAAATTCAATCTTCTTTTAATAAATACAATAAATATTTTTACATATGTCGATAATATATGTCGATTGATTTAGTTGTTATCTCTACACTAGTCTTAAGCTGGTAACATATTTTTTTTTGTTTTGACATTTGAACTTTTCACGTTGTCCGTGGTTTATGAACACGATTATATGAGAAAACAAGGAATGTGAGGGAATGACATTTTACAACGAAAAGTCATGTCGTCAAAACAATGCGCTATCGATTGAGGCACGAGAATAAAATTAAATCGCTTGCAACTTGTCTAGGTCTACTTGTTATTTCCCGTCACCCGTTATCCAACTGCCGCATGCTACAGCATCGAAATTGGACACCACGCCACCAGCAACGTTTGATGCGCCTTTACACGTTGGCTTCAGTGACCACTAATAATAAAACTTGTTTTTGTTTGTACAGAGTATCCCGGTTTGGCTCGGTGGCCTGCTGAATCCGGAAGCGTACATTACTGCTACTCGCCAGTGCGTCGCTCAAGCTAACTCCTGGTCGCTTGAGGAATTGCACCTACAGGTGATTTATTTTTTGTGCATTCAAGAAACTTTCATGTTGTTGACGAATTTTATTGGTGTAGAATCCAAGAAATTTCACTTATCATGTTCCGGCTATTAATTTGTAGATCAACGAAAATTTAGTAGGTCTGCGGAACGCACTCGAGTTTTTACTGTTTCAATACTTTTAGTGTGTAATAACATTTTTATGGTGTTCGGTAGGTGACTATCCCAGACCCGGGCAGCGCGACAGACGAGGCGCAGACCGAGTGGTCGTTCTCGGTAACCGGGCTGAAACTGCAGGGAGCCACTGTAAAGGGCAACCGTCTACTGCTTACAAACACCATCATGGTAGACTTGCCGCTCACCGTGCTCACCTGGATACGGTAACTTGGACATTTAGTATTCCTATTCCTATAATAGACCGTGTATTATCTGAAGGGCAAGTCAAGAGTCTCCGTAACCGCAGAGCGTATGAGACGAACTGTAAGTGGAGGAAGCCAGAGGAATCTGTAAGGAAATAACCTGTTGGAACTGTGTACTTTGCCTACCCTGCAAGGCTTCTGGCGTGATAATATAGATAGATAAATTTCTATAACATACTTGCTACTGGGCAAAAAAAATACGGTTTTACAGTTAAAAAAAAATACATCAATCTGCTCTTACATCATTATGATCCTACTTTAAGCGCTGTTGACCTTTTTTTGGAATGAGAGCATCTGGCACCACCCTCGAGTAAAATGTTGGTTAGTTACCTCTCGATTATCGTTACTCTGCAATTTAAACTAGTTTACCCTTAGAATAGGGCTACTCGGAGATGTTGAAATTCCTACATAGATTTGCTTGCAACTTCTCGTTTATATCGGCCCTAATTCATATAAAATTTTCCGAACTAATGTTTAAATGTTTAATGTTTCCTAACTACTATATTCCTGTGCAGTTTGATAGTAGTCTGGAGCTGATTATAAAGTAATACTAAATTCCTGCGCATTTTGACAGTGGTCCGGAGACAAGTCCTGGCGGTCAGACGCTGACGCTGCCGGTGTACTTGAACAGCGCGCGCTCCGAGTTGCTGTTCACCGTGCGGCTGCCCATTGCGCCCGGACAAGAACCACACGCCTTCTACGAGAGGGGCGTCGCTCTACTCACTTCCACCGCACTTAATTAAACGCTATTCACGCTTAACATTATTAATATTAATGAAGCACTCTAATACGCGAACGCTTATTTATATTTATGCACTATAGTCTCGTTTAATAAACATACCCAGTTTATTTTACTTTGTAAAAGCTATTTATTACTATATAAATAAATATGAAATTAATAATAAAGGTTATTTTACTTGTGAACAACCTTAAACCGAGTAACTTGGCAAATGTAAATTGGCTTACGCCCATGTTGAAACCAACGTTTTCGTACAAAAATCAGTTTTTAAAAGATTCACGACGATCACGATTTGCGTTCTGTCCTTAAAGGGGCCTTAGGATTAAATAATAATATTGATATCGGCCTACACTATCACAATGTTGAGCAAAGGCCCCTTACAAATCGAGGCGTGTGAGAGAGACAGATTAGGTCATACTCCACCACGCGGACCCAGTATGGATTGGTGGAGGCAGGTTTTTGGCTACCCGCTGTGGGGACTTAACCACCTATAAGGTTTCAAACAACTTTGCTTAACGATTACCACAATAAGTGGTAAGCGGGACCAACGGCTTAAAGTTCCTTCTGAAACACGGAGACGCTTCAATATGAAATGCCACAAACGGTCACCCATTTCATACGGTCGAGGCGAACGAGAAAAAAGTTCTTGTAAGTTATGGTAAAAATTTTCGTTATGGGCTTAACAAGTCCAGTTACATTAATCTTACTGATAAATCGTAAAATTAGTAACGCCTCTATAAATTCGTTTTATTTATTCAATTAGATTAATTTTTATTTTTATGTAGAGTAATGGTACGGTAACAACACACAGGTAAATAAAATCACAGAATAAAACAATACGCATACAAGAAAACTATTTATTTTTTATTAGTGGTGGGATCTTAATTCTATTAAGTTAAGGACAAGATACGTTTTGAGCCTTAGACACGACGAAATAAGTTTCTTAAAATAATTTTTAAGCCTGCAGCTGACTAGTACCTTGAATAGCAGTTTTCTTGCCGGGTGGTTTCTGTTTTGGTAACCACAGAAAGAACAAATTAGATCCGTACAAACTGCATTTTCAGTTGAATGAAATTTGCAAGTAAGGGAGTAGTCCTATTAGTCAGCATAACGCCGGTTTCAGATTTTAATTTTTACTTGGAATTGAACAGGAACGAAATAAGGAGCTAGCGAGGCGAACACTGGTCTTATTTGGACACTCTTTACAGGTTCAGTCGATTCGTCACCGTCACAAAATCGCAGACAATAATCGTTGCGTTTAGAACCGACATCTTACAAAAACCTTTTAAACTGGCCCACAAAGGAAAAAGAAAAAGTTTTGTTCCGAACATGTCCTTAACATACCTCGTGTGTATTATTTGCGTGGAGAAGAGGAATGCACCAAATAATGTTGTCTCTCCCAATCTAAATATTTTTCGTGTTGTCGCTGTCGACGTCTGTCTACGTAACTGCGGTTAAATAACAAACGGTTCTTATCTCAAGATACCGTTTTTTAAGCAGATACTTCGATCGTGTGTGTGTGTGAATGATGTACGCTGTTGGCCGCGAGGCCTTTACAGCTTCACCGGACTTAAAGGCGAGCGTGCAACCACTACGCTCTAGCCAGCCAGAAGGGCAAGTGGCGACATACTCGGTTGGGACAGTCGCTGTAGGGGGATGGGTGCACTACTAAGTGCACCGGTCAACCGCCGGCTATGGGAGGGGATCTACTACTACGTCGTCGTCGTCGCCCGTATTCTGAGCGGAAAGAAGGGATGACAAAGCATCGGGGGGGTCGGTGAGAACATGTCGCGGCCGGCAATGGCGGCAGGGGTCAGGGGGGAGATCGTAGTCGGCGGTGGCTACGATTAACGGATTCGCATGGGTAGATGCGTTCGCGAAGTGACGTGTTGACGCCTTTTTAATAAAGGCGCGAATAGGTTCGAGACCTAGATCGGAGTGGAGGTCGACGTTCCGTACGAACCAGGGGGCTCCTACGGCTTTACGGAGGAAGCGATTTTGAACCACTTGGAGTTTATCGATGTGAGAGGGGGCCGAATGCCCGAACACAACACACGCATAAGTCATGATGGGTCGAACGCAAGTTTTGTAAAGTGTCACCTTATTTCTAAGGGACATTTTACTCCGCTTGCAGATTAACGAATGGAGACGACCGAGCACAAATGATGCTCGGTGATGGACCCGCTTGATGTGCGGGCCGAAGGACATGGTACTGTTTAGGGTGACCCCTAGATATTTGACCTCTTTGACCCAGGGAATGGGTCGGTCGAACATGGTCACTTGGCCGAGACTACTTCTAGGGCGGCGCAGGGAGTGGCGCAGGGTGGCACCTCTGGAGAAGAACACCGCAGCGCTCGTGTCCGGGTTCACCTCAATACGCCACTTCCTGAACCAATTCCCTAGGGAATTGGCGGATGCCTGAAGGTTTCTGGTAATGAAACCCTTATTCCTATGCGAGACGTAGAGAGCGGTATCATCCGCGAATAGGGCTAGATGCGCCTTACTCGAACGAGGAATGTCGTTCGTGTAAAGGCTAAACAGGAGCGGAGAGAGAACTGAGCCCTGTGGGACTCCAGCACTGATGGAGCGGGAAGTGGAGCGCGTCATTTTGACACGATAACGGAAGGCGCGATTCGACAAGTCTCGTAAGATGAGCACGAGTCTGTCCGGCACACCCAATTGGTAGAGCTTGTAGATCAAGCCGTTGTGCCAGACTTTGTCAAATGCCTTCGCGACATCTAGGAAGAGGGCGCCCGTGTAGATGGGTTTGGGTCTATTGAGATCGGAGAGGATGTGCTCCGTGTTGCGGTGCACTTGGTGGACGCAAGAGTGTTTGGCTCGAAAGCCGCACTGCTCGTCGATAAGGATACCCCTGGACGTTACGAAGTCTTTGAGCCTCGCCAGAAGTAGGCGCTCGTATATCTTGGCCAGGGAGTTGAGGAGACTGATAGGGCGGTAGCTCGCGGGGAGATTGCGAGGTTTGCCGGGCTTGGGAATGCCTATGACGTCCGCCTCCTTCCACTTAGCGGGGAAGGTGCAGTTCGCCATGGTGGCGTTCAATATGGCCACTAAGAGGCAGATGAGTTGGGCGGGCAGGCATTTCAGAACGCGATTCGAAATGCCGTCAGAGCCGGGGGCTTTTTTAGTTTTGATACCCATAATTAGAACTTCGACCTCCGTTTGGGTGATAGGAGGTAAGGAATCGACGGGGGGGAGGGATGCCCTGCGCTCGACTTCCCTGTATTCCGCGTCGACGTGGGACTGGTCGACGGACTGAGAGCTGTGGGCGCACTGGCTCTCGAGGGAGTCGGCGAGAAGCTCGGCCTTTTTGTCGTCGTCGACGGCCTGGAGGGTGGGACCTGGAGGGCGGGACAGCGGGGGCATGTCAGTCGTGGAGTCGGATTTGAGGCTACGCGCCAGCTGCCAGTAGGCCAGATGCGTTGCCAGTATGGCGCGATGCCCTCTAGGAAGTCACCCCACCGTTCCTCCCGGACCTCCGCGACACGACGCTTTACCTCTCGTTGTAAAGCGCGCATCCGGGCCCGATTGGCTTCGGTGGGGTAGGAGTCGTACGCTCGGATAGAAGCATTCTTGGAAGGAATGATATCCCTAACATCGTCCGGCAGTCGAAAGCGGTTGAGGTAGTGATCTTCCGCCTCGACTTGCTTGGACGATCGACTGACAGCCGATCGGATGTGTTCGGTGAAGGCATCTACGGCCTGATCGGTGTCCTGAGGGGACGGGATGGAGTCCGAGCTGAGAGAGAGGGGGGGAGGGTGGGCATCCGCCAAGGCCGTGCTTAGCGTATGCCAATCCACCACCGTCTTTTTGGGTCGCTGAGGGGCGGAAGGGGGGGGAACCAAGTCTCATGACTACAGGTCGATGGTCAGAGTCGAGTTCCTGGACTACTTCCAAGGAGTGCAGCCGTAGGGTGACACCCTTCAGAAGCGCCATGTCCAGGACGTCGGGTCGGTGGTTGGGATTGATAGGATAGTGGGTAGGGTGCATAGGTGCGATGACGTCAAAGTCGAGAACGTCGACCAGGGCGCCAAGGCTCCTACCGTTAGGGGAAGTGGTGAGATTGTTCGAGGCCACGTGCTTACTGTTGAAGTCGCCCGCCAGAATAACGGCGCTTCCCAGATTGAGGAGTGCTTCAAAGTCACTCCTGAGAACGGATTTAGTGGGGGAAAGGTATACGGAGGCGATCACGATGGGCTGGTGCCCCGTGAGAGAGACGCGACAGACCGAGGCTTCGATGTTGGTGAGCACGGGGGGATCGAGAGGGATGCAGTGAAGGGACCTCCTGTAGTAAATGAGAGTACCGCCTCCGCGGGAGCCGATTCTGTCATTACGGACGAGGTTATAGTTTGCGATCCTAGGGTCGCGTTGTGCGGGCTTGAGAAAGGTTTCCTGCACGAGGAGGATATCAAGTTGGTGATCTCGGAGGAAATCAGCAACCTGATCTCGCTGGGAGCGAAGGCCATCGGCGTTAAAGAACGCCAGGGATAGGTTATGGGGCTTATGGCGGGGAGGTCGTAAATCCATTATTGGGTGCGGGGGGGTTGGGTTCTGAGGGACGCCAGGACGTCATAAACGTCCCTGTATTGCGCGGCCAGGAGAACCTGGTCCGCCAAGTTGGTGGCGGCGCGGAGTTGGAGGGCGAGTTCGCGGACTCTGGGAAATAGTGCGGGGCTTATCACCGCCGAGACGCTCATAATGAGGTTGACGTCCTGACTTACGTTAGTGGGCGGAGGGGGACAAGCCGCCGCCGGCGGGATCGCCGGCGCGCGCTTTGGAGGGCGGGCAGGGCCCACTGACGGGTGGGAGGCCGCGGTGTAGGGCAGCGGCTTCACCCACGCGTTGGCGCCAAGAGACGGCCTGAGCGGCGGGGGAGGGGGGGGGTCAGCTTCTGTGGCGCGGGAGCGCGGGGAGCTGTGGTCGCTGGCGCTGAAGGCACCGGACGGGGGTGCGCTGAGGGTGCGGGGAGGTGTTGCGCTGAGGGCGCAGAGGGGGGGGGGCAACCGCGCGGGGGCGGCGGCGGCCGCCGCGCCTCGCCCGGCCGCGCTTCCCCTTCGGGGCCTTGAGGCAACCGCGATAGTTCGCGGTGTGCCCCTTGGTGCCGCAGAGAACGCAGCTGGGGGGCTCGGCCGTCGTCTCCTTCGAACGGGCGCACTGGGATGTCGCGTGGTCCCCGATGCACTTCACGCATCGAAGGCGCGCGTGGCAATTACGGGCAGAGTGCCCGTATAGCTGGCAGTTGTGGCACTGCCCGGGCGTGCCACGTTTGTGGGGGGCCTCCACGGAGAGGCCAGAAATGTGGCACACGGCCTTTAGGTCGAAGACCCTACGGCCGGACTCGGTGCGGTCGAGGACGACCAGCACCATGTCGTAGGCCTCCTTGGAGCGCCCATTGACCAGTCTGTGCACCTGGCGCACAGGAAGGTCCTGGGACTGGAGGTCGGCTTTAATGACGGCGGTATTCAGCTCCCTAGGGACACCGCGGATTACTACCCTGAGCTCCCTTTCCTCCTCCAGGGTGTACGTGTGATATGCGATCTTGTTCGATCGCAGGAACGCCGATAGCCGTCGGTGGTCGTCCGAGGACGCCACCTTGACGGCTATGCCTTGCGCGGTGGAACGCGCGTGCGTGTAATTAATTTGGTGATTGTAGATCGCCTTAGAGATGCGCTCCCAGGCGCTCTTGTCCTGAATGACAAGCAGCGGGGGAGTGATGTTCGGACGTGCGGGGCGCGCGAGAGGGGAGGCCCTCGCGGCCGCGTTGGGAGACGGCCGGGGGCCGGAGGGGTCGGGAGAACCGGAGACGTTCCCGGCCGCGCGACTCTCCACCTCCCAAGATCCAGAATCTTGGGAGGTGGCGAGTCGCGCGGTTTACGCGCCCGCTTCCCATTCGAAATGGGAATGAAGTCGTCTTCCGAGGAGAACGACGGGGACGGGGACCGGGCGGGGGCGGCGCGTCTCGCGGACGCGCGCTCGACCTCCATGTCCGAGTCCGAGAGAGGCTCGGACCCGCATGGCGAGACGGGGCGGTCGGCGGGGGTCTGGGGCGGCGCAACTAGATCCGTTCTCGGCGCGGCGAACGGAGTCGCGGGGCGCGCAGAAGGCGCGGGGTGCGCGGGGGCGGGGGGCGACGCGCGCGCGGACGACGCGTCGGGCGAGGCGGGCGAGTATGTCGCCCTGAATTCCCGGACCATGTCCGGGCAATGCAACACGATATACCTCCCAAGGTCCCGGACAAAATCGGGAGGGAAGTCGTCAGCTATTTCCATAGGGGAAATGGCAGGGCGCGTGGACTAGAAAGGGGCCCTAAGACCCGGGCGTGAACGATGCCCAGATCCCCCCACCGTGTGGCGGCGGGGGGGTGGCACTACCGGGGGACGCGGTGTGCCCTTTCGCCTTAAGGGCGAACGGGCAGCACCAAACCCTAACTGCTCCGGGGAAATCAAGAGCCCTGACCAGGGAATCCCCCAGGCCAGAGCTCAAGCCCTTCCGAGATGGCTGAAGGAGGGAGGCGAGCGCTCGGGTCCCGCTCAAGCCCGGCTACGACACCGCTAGGCACCCACCGGACTTACCACCAACGGACAAATGACGTGGATTTACAATACAACACTATTAAGAATCGAAGTTAAAAAAAACCGTTATGAAAAATAACCGTTAGGAAAACCGCGGGAGGGCCGGCCTAGCAACCCACGTAATTAGGTACACAGAGCAAACGTACTAACGTGAATAGACAACGACGTACCTGCATACACACGAGCGGATGAAGACACGTCACTGCACAGACACTCAAGCACGTAAGCACCGCGAACCGAACCGCGTAGGCACACGAAACGAAACCGTTAGAAATCGCGGGAAGGCCGTCTGCCTAGCAACTCGCGAAGTTGATTATGCGCGAACCAAACGCAATGCGCCAATTACAAATGCCGAGCAGATGCAATGGACGCAGTCACGCAAGCGCAGGCAAGACCAACCACGCAAGTAATCGTAAGTAATTACGCACGACAGATAGCGAGCGGACGGGCTGCGCAGAGAAAAAGACCGAGCGCGGCCGAGGCATAACCAGAACTCAGATGCTTCGAGTGTTGTTTACGAGCCGATATAAAAACGTCATCTCTTGCCCTGTAGATGTGGTAAAAGGCTAACGCAGTGCTCACTATTTTGACATAAATCAAGCAGCTTTCAATATAGCTATAGGCACATCACCGTCTCATGGAAAACTTCGGCGAACCTGTTTACCAACGACACTATTTTGGTAGTATAATATGTGGTTATTATTAACTCCACAATAGGGCCAATAACTCTTGTGTGGATGCAAAATAACACTCACATATCTATTTAAGGCAGTAGTTCAAGTTTGGAAATGGACCGCGACCCACCTAACAAAAATTTCCAAATTTGGAACTCACCTCTTGGTATTCATAAAAAAATGGCCATAACTATATGAATGAAGGTCTGTTCAAACAAGAAAAAATCCTTGTGTGGTTTTATGAAACCACGGTAAAAGTGAAACATATTGGCCTTGGCTGCTCTGGCAAGCGCGTTGCATGTCGCGTGACGGTCGGCCATGTCGCGTGACGGTCCGGCATGTCGCGTGTCACGCGACATGCAACACACAGACCAAAAAGTTTATAACGATCTAATAAAAGTTTCACTTTAAAAAAAACATTCAGTTCCAATTGAATACTTAAAAACAAGGACTGCTATTTTTTAATGAGAAGGATACATTTGTTCTTGTTTCAACTTCAATTTTATTTCTTTTAATCTTAACAAGTTGGATACGTCATTTCGGTATTTATTTTCAATTTTGACAACATGAATCAATCGATACGTATGACACAGCTGGCGGGCATCCAGATCAACGCAGTGACAAGCACCACGACGCCGACGATATTGTCCCGCAGGAACCCTAGAACGTTGTTAATGTTGATGAATTATGCTGGACAACCTGTATGGCGCGGTATGCATCAACAGGATTCGCAAGCTGGCTCGAAGGCTCCGCGCGGCTTTGTCGTACATGGACGTTCACGACGCCATTACCTCCCTTAAAACACATCGCCCTTACAATCCATAATGGATTTAAGACCTTCTCGCCTTAAGCTCCATAGCCTATCCCTGGCGTTCTTTAACGCCGACGGCCTCCGCTCCCAACGTGACCAGGTTGGTGATTTCCTCTGGGATCATCAACTGGAGAATCTTCACCTTCAGGAAACCATCCGATCCACGATCCCATCATTCCGATCCCATCGCGATCCTAATATCGCAAACTACAAACTCATGCATAATGACAGAATCGGCTCCCGTGGAGGCGGTACTCTCATTTACTACAGGAGGCCCCTGCACTGTATTCCTCTCGACCCCCCCTGCGCTCACCAACATCGAAGCCTCGGTCTGTCGTATTTCCCTCACTGGCCATTAACCCATTGTGATCGACTCCGTCTATCTTCCTCCCACTAAATCAGTCCTCAGGAATGATTTCGGAGGACTCAGTAATCTGGGAAGCGCCGTCATTCTGGCGGGCAACTACAATTGCAAGCACGGAGATAGTCCATGAGCTGGACTCTGACCACAGACCTGTAGTCATGAGACTCGGTCCTTCGTCCACCCCTCAGGGCGACGGTGGTGGATGCCAACCCACGCCCTTCCCTTCAGCTCGGACTCCAGCCCGTCCCCTCAGGACACCGATCAGGCTGTAAATGCCTTTACCGCTCATATCCAATCTGCTGTCAGTCGGTCGTCAAAGCAAGTCGAGGCGGAGGATCTCCGCAGCTTTAGACTGCCAGACGATGTTAGGGAACTTATTCGGGCTAAAAATGCCTCAGTCCGAGCGTACGATTCCTATCCTACCGGGCCCGGATGCGCGTCTTACAACGTGATGTAAAGCGTCGTGTGGCGGAGGTCTGGGATGATGGCTGGAGTGTCTTCTTAGAAGGCCTCACGCTATCGCATCTGGCTTACTGGAAGCTGGTGCGTACCCTTAAATCCGACTCCATGTTTGACATGCCCCCAGCCTTCGATGACGACGAAAAGGCCGAGCTTCTCGCCGACACCCTCGTGAGGCAGTGCCCTCCCAGCTCTCTTCCCGTTGACCAGGCTCATGTCGATTCGATCGACTGGGAAGTCGAGCACAGGGCGTCCCTCCTCCCCAGTGATTCCTTACCCTACCCTATTACCCAGACAGAGGTCGAACCTAATTAAAGGTCTTAAACCGAAAAAGGCCCCTGGCTCTGACGGCATTTCTAATCGCGTACTCAAATGCTTGCCCGCCCAACTCATCTGCCTCTAAGACATCATCATCATCACCATCAGCCCGTATCAGTCCACTGTTGGACCTAGGCCCCTCCCAAGGCTTCTTCTTCTTCTCCAAGCACTGCCAGCCACCCTCCGTATATCGCCTCTTAGTGGCCTTCCTTAAAGCCGCCAAGACGTACTGCACCTTCCCGACTCAGTGGAAAGAGGCCGACGTCCTAGGCACCCCCAAGCCCGGTAAACTTCGTGACCGTCCCACGAGTTACCGCCCATCAGTCTCCTCAACTCCCTGGTCAAGATCTACGAGCGCCTTCTCCTGGCACGGGTCAAAGATTTTGTATCGTCCAGGGGTATTCTCATCAATGAGCAGTTTGGTTTTCCAGCCAAACACTCTTGCGTCCATCAAGTGCACCGCATCACGGAGCATATCCTCACTGGCCTCAACAAACCCACACCTGTCTACACGGGTGCCCTTTTCTTCGATGTCGCGTAGGCGTTCTACAAAGTCTGGCACAACGCCTTGATCTACATGCTTTACCAAATGGGTGTGCCGGACAGACTCGTGCTCATCTTACGAGACTTCCTATCGAATCGCGCCTTTGATATCGCGTCGTAATGACGCGCTCCACCAATCCATACAAGCTGGTGTCCCACAAGGCTCAGCTCTCTCCTCCATCCTATTCAGCCTTTACACGAACGATATTCCTCGTTCGAGTAAGGTGCATTTAGGCCTATTCGCTGATGATACCGCTCTTTATGTCTCCCATAGGAATAAGGGTTTCATTACCAGAAACCTTAAGGCAGCCGCCAATACCCTAGGGGATTGGTTCAGGAAGTGGCGTATTGAGGTGAACCCGGACAAGAGCGCTGCGGTGTTCTTTTCCAGAGGTGCCACTAAAAAGTCCTACCTACCGATGTCAAATTACAAAATAAACGCGTGCGAAGCTGCGGGATACAGCTAGTTATTCAATAAAAGATTAATATTACGATAAAAATGCTTGGATAGATGCTATTTCGGCTCCACTTATTAATAAATAAATGAACTTCATAACTAACATAACTTGTTCATCTATTATTAGTTAACATTACCTACCTACCTACTACCTAACTCTTTCTTCTATTCATTTAGCATAATGGCCTTTTGTTTTATTATTTCCTTTTTGTAAATGAGACACCCATGTAGTTATCACGAAGACTATAATTTGCGCATATATTGTTCTCCCATACCCCACAGCAAAATGTATATGGAAAAATGTTTTTCTTTTAAAAGTGTAGCCGTGGAGTTTCTTGCCCTTCTTCTCCACAGGCATGACATTCCATAGTGTTCGTAGAGTCTTTGCTACTTTTCTGGCGATTATTAAATACTATAATGGTTTACATGAATAAAAAATATTCTGATTCTTAAACTTAAAAAAAATATAGCAATCAAATCCTAAGCAAAATCGATTAATTATTGTTATCGTACAACTTAGAATTTGTGATGTCATTGGATTTATGGAGATTAAGATAAACGAACCACGTGGCTTCGAAGCATGTGACTTACTAATATAATCTGTCGTATGTGTTGTGTGTATGTGTAGACATGTTCGAAACTAAAATGTTTTAAACGATAATGTTACGACCCGAACATACCCCGATAACTCGAAAACCATTTATCGGGGGGTGTCGATTCTAAAACGCATTACTCATCCCTATCGATCCGTCAAGAATCTACAACTCGCGTTGAGTCTAGAAGGTTCGTCTAGAAGGTTCTTCCCCATTTTATTATCGCCGGCGCGCGGTCGCGGTAAACAAGTAGCTACTTGTATACGTACAAATAGATACGTAATAATAATACCGCTTTGCCGGCTATTGTCACATTGTTCAATGTACCTAGGCCTTACTATGGCTTTACTTGGGCTTTACGCAAGATCCTAGTATTAAGGCCCGCTAAAAATGCATGCTCTGAAGACAGTTTAACGACTCACGAAGAAATTGATTTTAGTCTTGGTACAATAAGATTCAGGAGTTGCCAAGATTTAGTGCCAACTGACAAACAAATGAAATCAAAGAAGCGAGGTGCAAGTGTACAAGTTACTTGTAATAAAAACATGTTGGCAGCTGTGAAATGGCTTAATAATAAAGTTGTTACTCTAATTAGTTCGTACGTAGACGCACATCCTTTCGAAACCATAAAACGTTACTGCAATGAAGAAAGAAGGAAAGTGGATGTAGAATGGCCTCAAATTATAAAACATTACAACAAGTACATGGGTGGAGCCGATTTAGCTGACATCGAACTCCATTTGAAACCCGAAGATGGTACATGGGCATATTCTCGCAACTTAAAGATATATGCTTAAATAACGCCTGGATTTTGTATATGATGGATTTTGTATAAGAATGATAGAAAGAAGATGGCGCTGAAGGATTTAAGATATTAAATTTTTAAAGGTTTTCATGAGCTGGCAGAACAGGCAACGAATTGCATGGAAATTTCTAATGTTGAAAATAAACAGAAGCCAGCAATAATCCGTCCATTAGACATGGTATTTTTTTTTTATATTTGTCATTATAGCTTTAACATCAACTTCAATTTTAGTTACTTTTAATCTCAATGAGTTGGATACGTCCAATTTATTTCGGTATTTAGTTTTAATATTAACCATAGCCGCTAATTTCGCCTCACAGCGCCGAGGCGCCCTCGGTTGGGACAGTCGCTGTAGGGGGACGGGTGCACTACTAAGTGCACCGGTCAACCGCCGACTATGGGAGGGGATCTACTACTACGTCGTCGTCGTCGCCCGTATTCTGAGCGGAAAGAAGGGATGTCAAAGCATCGGGGGGGTCGGTGAGAACATGTCGCGGCCGGCGGTGGCGGCAGGGGTCGGGGGGGAGATCGTAGTCGGCGGTGGCTACGATTAACGGATTCGCATGGGTAGATGCGTTAGCGAAGTGACGTGTTGACGCCTTTTTAATAAAGGCGCGAATAGGTTCGAGACCTAGATCGGAGTGGAGGTCGACGTTCCGTACGAACCAGGGGGCTCTTACGGCTTTACGGAGGAAGCGGTTTTGAACCACTTGGAGTTTATCGATGTGAGAGGGGGCCGAATGCTCGAACACAACACACGCATAAGTCATGATGGGTCGAACGCAAGTTTTGTAAAGTGTCACCTTATTTCTAAGGGACATTTTACTCCGCTTGCACATTAACGAATGGAGACGACCGAGCACAAATGATGCTCGGTGACGGACCCGCTTGATGTGCGGGCCGAAGGACATGGTACTGTTTAGGGTGACCCCTAGATATTTGACCTCTTTGACCCAGGGAATGGGTCGGTCGAACATGGTCACTTGGCCGAGATTACTTCTAGGGCGGCGCAGGGAGTGGCGCGGGGTGGCACCTCTGGAGAAGAACACCGCAGCGCTCTTGTCCGGGTTCACCTCAATACGCCACTTCCTGAACCAATTCCCTAGGGAATTGGCGGATGCCTGAAGGTGTCTGGTAATGAAACCCTTATTCCTATGCGAGACGTAGAGAGCGGTATCATCCGCGAATAGGGCTAGATGCGCCTTACTCGAACGAGGAATGTCGTTCTTGTAAAGGCTAAACAGGAGCGGAGAGAGAACTGAGCCCTGTGGGACTCCAGCACTGATGGAGTGGGAAGTGGAGCGCGTCATTTCGACGCGATAACGGAAGGCGCGATTCGATAAGAAGTCTCGTAAGATGAGCACGAGTCTGTCCGGCACACCCAATTGATAGAGCTTGTAGATCAAGCCGTTGTGCCAGACTTTGTCGAATGCCTTCGCGACATCTAGGAAGAGGGCGCCCGTGTAGATGGGTTTGGGTCTATTGAGACCGGAGAGGATGTGCTCCGTGATGCGGTGCACTTGGTGGACGCAAGAGTGTTTGGCTCAAAAGCGAAACTGCTCGTCGATAAGGATACCCCTGGACGTTACGAAGTCTTTGAGCCTCGCCAGAAGTAGGCGCTCGTATATCTTGGCCAGGGAGTTGAGGAGACTGATAGGGCGGTAGCTCACGGGGAGATTGCGAGGTTTGCCGGGCTTGGGAATGCCTATGACGTCCACCTCCTTCCACTTAGCGGGGAAGGTGCAGTTCGCCATGGCGGCGTTCAATTTGGCCACTAAGAGGCAGATGAGTTGGGCGGGCAGGCATTTCAGAACGCGATTCGAAATGCCGTCAGAGCCGGGGGCTTTTTTAGTTTTGAGACCCATAATTAGATCTTCGACCTCCGTTTGGGTGATAGGAGGTAAGGAATCGACGGGGGGGAGGGATGCCCTGCGCTCGACTTCCCTGTCGACCGCGTCGACGTGGGACTGGTCGACGGATTGAGAGCTGGGGGCGCACTGGCTCTCGAGGGAGTCGGCGAGAAGCTCGGCCTTTTCGTCGTCGTCGAAGGCTGGGGGTGCGCCTGAAGGGCGGGACAGCGGGGGCATGTCAGTCGTGGAGTCCGATTTGAGGCTACGCGCCAGCTGCCAGTAGGCCAGATGCGATGGCGCGATGCCCTCTAGGAAGTCACCCCACCGTTCCTCCCGGACCTCCGCGACACGACGCTTTACCTCTCGTTGTAAAGCGCGCATCCGGGCCCGATTGGCTTCGGTGGGGTAGGAGTCGTACGCTCGGATAGAAGCATTCTTGGAACGAATGAGATCCCTAACATCGTCCGGCAGTCGAAAGCGGTTGAGGTAGAGATCTTCCGCCTCGACCTGCTTGGACGATCGACTGACAGCCGATCGGATGTGCTCAGTGAAGGCATCTACGGCCTGATCGGTGTCCTGAGGGGACGGGATGGAGTCCGAGCTGAGAGGGAGGGGGGGGAGGGTCGGCATCCGCCAAGGCCGTGCTTAGCGCATGCCAATCCACCACCGTCTTTTTGGGTCGCTGAGGGGCGGAAGGGGGGGAACCGAGTCTCATGACTACAGGTCGATGGTCAGAGTCGAGTTCCTGGACTACTTCCAAGGAGTGCAGCCGTAGGGTGACACCCTTCAGAAGCGCCATGTCCAGGACGTCGGGTCGGTGGTTGGGATTGTTAGGATAGTGGGTAGGGTGCATAGGTGCGATGACGTCAAAGTCGAGAACGTCGACCAGGGCGTCAAGGCTCCTACCGTTAGGGGAAGTGGTGAGACCGTTCCAGGCCACGTGCTTACTGTTGAAGTCGCCCGCCAGAATGACGGCGCTTCCCAGATTGAGGAGTGCTTCAAAGTCACTCCTGAGAACGGATTTAGTGGGGGAAAGGTATACGGAGGCGATCACGATGGGCTGGTGCCCCGTGAGAGAGACGCGACAGACCGAAGCTTCGATGTTGGTAAGCGCGGGGGATCGAGAGGGATGCAGTGAAGGGACCTCCTGTAGTAAATGAGAGTACCGCCTCCGCGGGAGCCGATTCTGTCATTACGCACGAGGTTATAGTTTGCGATCCTAGGATCGCGTTGTGCGGGCTTCAGGAAGGTTTCCTGCACGAGGAGGATATCAAGTTGGTGATCTCGGAGGAAATCAGCAACCTGATCTCGCTAGGAGCGAAGGCCATCGGCGTTAAAGAACGCCAGGGATAGGTTGTGGGGCTTATGGCGGGGAGATCGTAGATCCATTATTGGGTGCGGGGGGGTTGGGTTCTGAGGGACGCCAGGACGTCATATACGTCCCTGTATTCCGCGGTCAGGAGAACCTGGTCCGCCAAGTTGGTGGCGGCGCGGAGTCGAAGGGCGAGTCCGCGGACTCTGGGGAAAAGTGCGGGGCTTATCACCGCCGAGACGCTCATGATGAGGTCGACGTCCTGACTGACGTTAGTGGGCGGAGGGGGACAAGCCGCCACCGGCTGGATCGCCGGCGCGCGCTTCGGGGGGCGGGCAGGGCCCACTGACGCGGGGTGGGAGGCCGCGGTGTAGGGCAGCGGCTTCACCCACGCGTTGGCGCCGAGGGACGGCCTGAGCGGCGGGGGAGGGGGGGTGTTGCGCTGAGGGCGCGGGGGGGTGTTGCGCTGAGGGCGCAGAGGGGGGGCAACCGCGCGGGGGCGGCGGCGGCCGCCGCGCCTCGCCCGGCCGCGCTTCCCCTTCGGGGCCTTGGGGCAACCGCGATAGTTCGCGGTGTGCCCCTTGGTGCCGCAGAGGACGCAGCTGGGGGGCTCGGCCGCCGTCTCCTTCGAGCGGGCGCACTGGGACGTCGCGTGGTCCCCGATGCACTTAACGCATCGAGGGCGCGCGTGACAGTTACGGGCAGAGTGCCCGTATAGCTGGCAATTTTGGCACTGCCGGGGCGTGCCACGTTTGTGGGGGGCCTCCACGGAGAGGCCAGATATATGGCACACGGCCTTCAGGTCGAAGACCCTACGGCCGGACTCGGTGCGGTCGAGGACGACCAGCACCATGTCATACGCCTCCTTGGAGCGCCCATTGACCATTCTGTGCACCTGGCGCACAGGAAAGTCCTGGGACTGGAGGTCGGCCTTGATGACTGCGGTGTCCAGCTCCCTAGGGACACCGCGGATTACTACCCTGAGCTCCCTTTCCTCCTCCAGGGTGTAGGTGTGATAAGCGATCTTGTTTGATCGCAGGAACGCGGATAGCCGTCGGTGGTCGTCCGAGGACGCCACCTTGACGGCTATGCCTTGCGCGGTGGAACGCCCGTGCGTGTAGTTGGTTTGGCGATTATAAATCGCCTTGGAGATGCGCTCCCAGGCGCTCTTGTCCTGAATGACAAGCGGCGGGGGAGTGATGTTCGGACGTGCGGGGCGCGCGAGGGGGGAGGCCCTCGCATCCGCGTTGGGAGACGGAGACGGCCGAGGGCCGGAGGGGCCGGGAGAAACGGAAACGTTTCCGGCCTTTTGAATCTTGGGAGGCGGCGAGTCGCGCGGTTTGCGCGCCCGCTTCCCATTCGCTATGGGAACGAAGACGTCCTCCGACGAGAGCGACGGGGATGGGGACCGGGCGGGGGCGGCGCGTCGGGCGGACGCGCGCTCGACCTCCATATCCGAGTCCGAGAACGGCTCGGACCCGCATGGCGAGACGGGGCGGTCGGCGGGGGTCTGGGGCGGCGCGACTAAATCAGTTCGCGGCGCGGCGAACGGAGTCACGGGGCGCGCAGAAGGCGCGGGGTGCGCGGGGGCGGGGGCAGACGCGCGCGCGGGCGACGCGTCGGGCGAGGCGGGCGAGTACGTCGCCCTGAATTCCCGGACTATGTCCGGGCAATGCAGGACGATGTATTTTGTTAGGTCCCGGACAAAGTCGGGAGGGAAGTCTTCGGCCATTTCCAGAGGGGAAATGGTAGGGCGAGTGAACTAAAATAGGGCCCTAAGACCCGGGCGTGAGCGATGCCCTGATCCCCCCACCGGGTGGCGGCGGGGGGGGTGGCACTACCGGGGAGACGCGGTGTGCCCCTTCGCCTTAAGGGCAAACGGGCGGCACCAAACCCTAACTGCTCCGGGGCGAAGAGAACCGCCGCACGGAGAATAGGATAGCGGGATGGGTTAAGGTAGGGTCCTGGCGTAATCAAGAGGCCTGACTAGGGAAGCCCCCAAGGCCAGAGCTCAAGCCCTTCCGAGATGGCCGCCCTCTGAAGGAGTGAGGCGAGCGCTCGGGTCCCGCTCAAGCCCGGCTTACGACACTGCTAGGCGTCCACCGGACTTACCACGAACGGCCAAAGACGTGGATTTACAATACGACACTATTACCTAATCGATTTAAAAAAAAAAAAAAAAAAAAACCCCTTGAGAAAAAACCGCGGGAGGGCCGGCCGCGCCGTTAACCGACGCGGCTGCCTAGCAACCCACGTGATTGGTCACACCGGGCGATATGCGAACCGTACCTACACGAGACGCAAAAGCATACGCACAGCGTATGCAATTACGTAAACACTCAAGCACAAAACACGTAAGCACAGCCGCGACAAACCACGTAGGTCTCGGAAAACGACCGTTACGAAAACGCGGGAAGGCCGACCGCCGTCAGAACGGCGTGTCTACCTCGCGGCTCGCCTTGTTGCTACGCGCGAGCCAGACGCGGGGAAATAATGTCGCAAGCCCGTATATATGTACGTATACACGTATATCGAGCCGGCGAGATCACCACTCCACGCAAGCGCAGGCGTTTCCAACAGAGCAAGTCGAAATCTAATACGTACGTAAATACGAAAATAGCGAGCGGGCGGGCAGCGCAGCGACACGACCGAACGCGCGCAAGGCACAGCCAGAACTCGAGAAGGGGGACTTTCATAGCTTCATCAAATAGAAAAGGATAGTGGTCGGTAACTGCTTGCAATTGAAACTCATTTTTAGTGACGTATCGTCCGTCCGATAGCCGCGGCGTTCGTATCGTCCTATTTTTCCGGCCTCACCGAATATTCACTCGCGACCCACCAGAGGGTCGCGAGCCATACTTTGGGAAATGCTATATCATTAGGCCAGGGAGTCTGGTACCGCCAGTACTAAGGTGAATAACTATTTACATTATGTTTACTGTGCTTATATCTATGGTGATTAGCGGCCGGCGAACGATTTTTTTTGGACGATTTGAGCGATTTTATTATCTATCTATAAGATCCCTTGCTAGGGAGGCCCAGAGTACAGAGTTCCAACAGGTGTTTTCTTTACAGATCTCTCTCGCGTGCTCCACTGTCATATTGTACACTGTCCACGCTCGCCCGTTACAAGGATTCTTGGCTTAATATAATAATAATAATTTTTTGAGGGCAACAAAAGCCCATTGTGTTAGTATACAAAAAAAACTTATTACTATTGTTAGTACATTTAACCTATTACAAATATTTATAGTTTAAGCACTAAGCATGATGGACAACAACCTGAGAACCTTTAGTTTGTTTTGTTAATATAGATTTAAGTAACAGGTAAATTGAGTACCTAGTGAATTGCTGACACAATGACTTAAACGGAATGGCCGTCATTAGCCAGTAGATATGTGTCGATATTTACTGATATGATACAGTGATATGAAACTTGAAGGAGAACTACATGATATCAAACAATTGTACAGGAAAAAATGCTTCATTTGTATCTGAATCTCGATCTTACATTCACCAGTCAGTATACAAAGGTGCTTATCTTACAGAACAAACAAAATTATTCACTAAACTTGCCGTCTCACAGAACGAACGAATACGCGACGCGATGTCGGTCGGTGGGTCGACTGTGCTTGAATTTAGATGATTCGAATCTTTGCACTGTTTCAGATACAAATGATCAATCTGAACAGTGGGACACTTTTGCCATGTCTATTAGCCAGCGATAGAGTTTTATAGATAGAGGATTCCTAACAGAAAAAAGTATTGATTGATGATTTAGTTGTTATAAATACATTTTTACTAATCAATATCACTCTTATCGCAAAAGTAACAAAATGTAACTGACCTGCACACAGCTCCTTGAGTTTTCCTCAGTTTACAATTTTTATCACCACACATGTTATAGTCCTCAGTACCTATAGAAAATAGAATTATTTCGCTTATTTGACAAACTAATAATCTTGTATATCTATCTATTTATATAATCAGTTCCAACAGGTTCTTTCCTTAAATTCTTAACATAATACATTGTTGGTATATGACCCACCTAATACGGTATTTAATATTTTATTATTTCGGTAAGTACCCCTTCAGTTAATTACCGAGTAATCCAGCATCGCACTTCTCCTCGCCTTCAACGCGCAGGTTCTCGTTCTTCGAGCTCAGAAAAGCACCGGCCGATTTCGCCTGCAGCACCTTCCGAATCGATCCTATACCTACTACATGGCGAAAATCTCTAAAAGAATATTTATAAATTAACTAGGTTCTGCCCGCAACTTCGTCCGCGCTGTCCGTACTTTAGACTTTTCCGGGATAAAAAGTAAAAGTAAATCTTATGTGTATATATCCAGGTAATAAACTATGTGTTTGCCAAATTTCATCCAAATCCGTTTAGCCATTTTTGCATGATTGAGTAAGTTTGTTACCGAACATCTAAATATAAAAACTTTCACATTTATATCTAATACTAGCTGTTTCCTGCGGCTTCGCACGCGTTTATTTTGTAATTTGACATAGATAGGTAGGACTTTTTGGAATAATAAATTTCCAAGACTTAAGAGACACCTCCATATTAAGTTTCTTTCAATCCGTTCAGCCGTGTTAATATGGAGAAATAAAAACAACTATCCCTTAAAATCTTGCATTTCCCAAGGTAAAAAGTAGTCAACAGACTATGAGACATCCTACATTTTCCAATGATAGTTCCAATATTAGAAATCGGTGCCACCGTTCTGGATATTAAAACGAACAAACTTTTTTTTGTTGTGCCTCTATGTACATAAAATATCTTCTTTATTTCAAAATCACAAATCCCAAATCAATATTCCCGTGTGCTGTATGGGACTCGTACCTGCGACTATTTGACAAAGCAAGTAAGGCGGTCTACGTTTTATCGCTTAAACCAATTCGCCTTTGTTTTCCAAAAGTATTTATAAAGTCGACTTAAATATGAGTAAATTTTTGCTGTAGAACAATTTCAGCAGGTCCCTAGGCTTCCAGTCGCCAATGAAGAGAAAGAGGGAAATTGACGGATTGCCAGGCTTTTCTTTCGACAAAATAAGATTAATATCTTTGGACCTTCATGCAGGCCGGTTAAATCCCACCAAATGCATATAATGCAGGATAATATCGGCATGATCTAGGGTGTAAACAATGTTACATATTTCATATTATTATTTCACGACTTAAGATACGTCAATACCATCTACCAATCTATATCACCACGTCAGATACCTTGCGGAGTAGGCAGAGTATACAGAGTTGCAACAGGTTCTTTCCTTACAGACCTTTCTGGTTTTCTCCACTCCCATAGTTCGTCTTATACACGCTCACCGGTTACGGAGACTCTTGACTTGCTCTTCGGATAAGATTTAGTATATGTAGATTTAGTCATGGTAGGATAGTCTAGGTATTCCCCGATATCTGCGGCCTGTTCTAGGTACACTACCAACTGACAGCGGTGTGGAACCATTTGATCCTTTGTAAATATGTATATTTCTTTTTATACTACGGTTTTTATTGATATTTGTTTGCTGTTTTTTTATGTGATTTTACATATTGTATATAATTTGTGAAACTATAAATGGTTGTTGTTCTACGTTCTTTCACTTTTGAATTTGTATATCTGTGTGGTTTCTTTTATATTAAGTTTCTTTATAATCCGTTGGGTATGAAGAAATAATAATATCTATTCTATATTATAATATCACAGAAGTCGTGCTATTTTTCGAGATAAAAAGTGTTCTGTTTTATTTTACGATGTAAGACACCTTCATATAACGTTTCAGTTAAATTGGTATAACCATTTTAATATGAATAAATACCAGCTATGTCGCAAGAACAGTGATTCTTTCCGGGACAAAAAAGTATGTCGATTATTATTTCGAGACCTAAACCACTTTGAAATTGTTAGTAAGATCCATTCTGTCATTTTAGTATGAAGAAATAACAGCTAGATATCCCGGGAGAACCTTGTAGTGAATATATTGTATAAGCATTATTCCGAGATTAAAGAGACACCTCCATATTCAGTTTCTTTTAAATCCGTTCAGTCGTGTTAATATGCAGAAATATAATCAACTATCCCCCAGAAATATTGCATTTCCCGAGGTAAAAAAGTAGTCTTGAATAACTTCTGAAAATTTCTCCATTTTCCAGTAATAGTCTTTTTAAAATCGGTTCCACCGTTCTGGATATTAATACGGACAAACAAACATTTTTTTTTTGTGCCTATATGCACTTAAAATATCTTATTTATTTCAAAATCACAAATCCCAAATCAATATTCTTGTACGCTGTGCGGGGATCGTACCTGGGGAACTATTCGACAAAGTAAGTTAAGCAGTCTACGTTTTATCGGTTAAACCAAGTCATCTTTGTTTTGCAAAAGTATTTTAAAGTCAACTTAAAAATAATTAAATTTTTGTTGTAGAACTATTTTAACAGGTCCTCAGGCTTCTAGTCACCTGTGAAGAAAAAGAGGGAAATCGAAGGCTTTTTTAGCCTAAATATGATTAGTATCTTCGAGACTTCATGCAGGCCGGTAAAAATTCGCCAAATGCATATTGGAGTGCTTTTATATACCACTTACACGGATAGTATCTGCATGATATAGTGTGTGAACAAAGTTACCTATTTCATATTGCTATTACACGACTTAAGATACTTCAATACTAACCATAAATCTATATCATCACGTCAGATCCCTTGCAGGATAGGCAGAGATTTCAGATTTCCAACAGGTTCTTTTCTTACAGACCTTTCTGACTTTCTCCATTCTCATAGTCCGTCTTATATACGCTCGCCGGTTACGGAGACCTTTGACGTGCCCTTCTGATAATACACGTTCTATTTGGTTATGGTAAGATAGTCTAGGTCTTCCCCAATAACAATTCAACGTTCTTCCACTTTCTCATTGTATATCTCTGGGTTTCTTTCATATTAAGTTTCTTTATAATCCGCTCAGCCATTTTAGTGTAAAGAATAATAGGTATTCCGCAGAAGTCAAGTATTGTATATATTTTTCGTAATAAATTTTTTTTTTTTTATTTTATATTACAGTGTAAGACACTTTCATATAAAGTTTCAATTAAATTTATTTAGCCGGCTATGTCGCAAGAACCGTGATTCTTTCCGGGATAAAAAGTATGTTGAATATTATTTCAAGACCTAAAACACCTAGGAAGTGTTAGTAAGATCCATTCTGCCATATTAGTATGTAGAAATAACGGCTATCCCGGAAGAACCGTGTGTGAATATATTGTATGTTTTGTCAACTTCCACCAGACTTATTTCTGTATCAACTATCTCTAACAGCTGGTTCAGTCTTAGCCGCACTTAGCCCGCACAGGTGGTCTTTGTAAAATATGAACTAAACTATAACGCGATCTTATTCAACACACATCACTAACGCCGTCTCAACAAGTGTTAGTCTTCTCGTAAGATATTAATCGACGTTAAAGTTTCGTATCCGGCCCATTCATTGTTAGAGTTCTCTCCGGAAGAATCAATCCTGAATGCATCGTTCGTTTATGCAGGAAATCATGTTTGAGTGTTTAAATCAAACGTGTATGAACAATTTCCAGTGAGTGCTTTTAACTACTGCATAGTTTTTCGTGAGAAGACGAGTACTATGTCAAATCATGGAGGAATTCATGTGTAACATTGCAGTTCGGAACAAATAGTAATAAAGTTTTGCGGAATATCCCGCGACAATCAAGTGGCTTAAGTTGTTTTGAAACAATGAATGATTTATCAAAATCGACTCTTTTTTTCTTTCCGCAGAAACTTTTACATTACTCGAAAATATAAGTATACAGAGTTGTGATCCTTAGTACAGGCTACAACTACCCCAAATTTCATTCAAAATTCATCAAACAGGTATTAAGTATACTCTCTAGAAATTCAATGTTTCCCTTATTTTTGTATTTTCTGTATAAATCTTTTGATTTTTCGGTATAAATACTATTCAATATGTTATCCAGCATTTAAAGCAGTTTAAAGTTTCATAAAAATCCTAGCCTAGTAGTTTTTGCGTTATAATGGTTTACACCCTTGGACAGATAGACAGATAGACAAATAGACACGAAAGCCAAAAAATGTAGAATAGAATGATACTCGTAAGTTGTTATTACCAAAAAATATACACAGACATGACTTCTTTAGAGTTTTATTATATGTAGTATGTAGAGATATAGATGCTTTACTTTTCCCTACAAACTGATTTCACGAAAACGTAAATATTAACTATGTTGTCTGTCATATAAAATATTTCCATGCTAAGTTTCACTGACATCTGAAAAGTAGTTTTGGAACAATGAATGATAAATCAAAATTGACTATTTTCACTTTCCTCAAAAACTGTAAAGTTTTTCGAAGATATAAGTACACAGAGTTGAGACCTTGTGTACAGGTTGCAATTATACAAAATTACATTGAAATCCATCAAACAGGTTTAGAGTAAAGTGTCTTTTTAGAAATGCAATATTTCGCTTATTTTCGTCTTTTCTGGAAAAACCTTTTGATCTTCCGAAAAAAAATACTATACAATATGTTGGCCAACATTTTAAGGTTGGAAAGTTTTATCAAAATGTCTTTGCGTGATGACGCTTCATACCCTCCGACAGACCGACAGACAAACAGACACGAAAGCGAAAATTGTAGAATTGGATTTTACGTCGATAGAAGGATACCCCTGGGTTGTTATTTCTTAAAAATATTCCATGTACAGACACGACTTCCTTACAGTTTTATTATATGTATATCGATGGCCGGTTTCAATATTTAACTCGAGCATAGATTCGCGATCGATCGAGCGATCTTTCAAAATCCTACTGACAAGTAGGATTTTGAAAGATTTTCCATACAAAATATGTCAAAATCCGTCGTAACTAGGGAAAACTCAAGCTTTGGGTTTGATCTGACATATTACAGTTTACATCAGATCAACGAACCAATTGTACTAACAAAATTTGACAAAAACCAAATCTTAACCACCGCTGATAAACCACATTCAAAGAAAAATCACAAAATAAAAAGAGATATAATAACTATTCAGACTAAATGACATTGGTTGCTCTTGAAATACTTGTAGGCGATCGCGGACACGACCTTTAATCTTACGCAAGCAGAAGTTAGAACCCACAAAAAATGTTTTAAACCATATTCTGTATAACAATGTATATTAATTAAAACCTTTCATACTTTAACACGGATTCGTAAGGTTTTAGATACCTTTGGTACCTACTACTTCTAAAAGGGCCCCAAACTCAAGCCATCAAGTATGTCAACATTCTTAACTACATATTTACACTATTTAATCCCGAACTTTTACCTTTGATGACAAAAATCGAGCAACACTAGG
Source organism: Phalera bucephala (assembly GCA_905147815.2). Lineage (NCBI taxonomy): Eukaryota > Metazoa > Arthropoda > Insecta > Lepidoptera > Notodontidae > Phalera > Phalera bucephala. The sequence goes on along the minus strand of LR990609.1, from coordinate 40,799,921 downwards.
ATCTTAAACCAACCAAAATGTGTATTCATCAACTTTTAAAAGTGACAATATGTTTGAATATTAGATTCATGATAAATACGTCACCAATCAGAGCAAAGGTGTAGTTATCTTAATCCCCTATATCCGTCTGATTCTAGTGCATATAGGCATTTAATGCTAAGATTATATTAATATCGATAGGAGGTAGTGGGAATTACTTGTATGAGTGCCTATTAACGGAAAGTCCCGATAAGTAAACCTTGACAATAATTGAACACATTATAATAGCATAATCTTTATAAATAAATATATTCTATCTATCTATCTATCTATATCATCACGCCAGCTCCCTCGCGGGGTAGGCAGAGAGTACAGAGTTCCAACAGGTTCTTTCCTTACATACCTCTCTGGCTTCCTCCACTCTCATAGTTCGTCTCATACACACTCGCCGGTTACGGAGACTCTTGACTTGCCCTTGACATTTGAATGTGAAGAAAACCAAAATTATGGTTTTTGAACGGGAAGAACCCAGAACGAATGCAAGGATTGTGGTTGGTAACGATGTGCTGGAGCAAGTGAATGAGTTTGTATATCTTGGATGCGCCTTCAGTAAGGATGGGAAATACACCGCTGATATAGAGAGAAGAGTGAATGCAGGTAATAGAGTGAATGGTGCGATGGGAAGGCTACTTGGGAGCCGGCACTTAAGCCAAAAGGCGCAGCTGGCCATGCATAACGGAGTGCTTGTCCCAACGCTGTTATATGGCAGTGAGAGTTGGGTATGTAAGAAGGAGAACGAAAGCAGGATAAATGCGGTCGAAATGCGATCTCTGCGGAAGATGTGCGGAGTCACGCTGACCGACCGTATTCGCAACAGCGTAGTAAGAAAGCGAGTAGGTATGAAAGATAGTATCGGTGTAAAGATGAGAAAGGGTATGCTCCGTTGGTTCGGGCATATAGAAAAAATGCCAGAAGAAAGAATGACAAAACAGATATACAATGCGAAAGTGGAAGGATGTAGGTGCCGGGCAAGACCTAGACTATCTTACCATAAATATATTAGTGTCCATAACCTACAAAATGATTTAAGCACTGTCAAATATAGTGTCACTAACCAATAGGTACCTAGTTTATAGTGCATTGTGGAAGTTCTATTTCCCTATCTCTACAAAAGGAGGAAGAATGCGATAAAACCCATTTATTTAGAAAATAAAACCGAAAACAATAGCTGCTACAAATAATTTAATGTTGATGTTTTTCCTTAAGAGATTACTTAAGGAAAAAACATCAAAATTAAATTATCTACTTAAGCAGGTATAATAATGATGATGTTATCAACGGATACATCCATTTATCATAGATTTACTTAACCAAGTAAAATATATTAAATATTAATATATCAGCCAATTTATTATATAAATATATAATATATAGCCTATATACTATATAATAAATGGCCTGTTTCACTGCTGCACAAAAAGAAATATGCTAAGCGATATTCATATATTTTAAATAGATGAATAATCTAACATTTCATGGAATGTTATTTAAACAAATAACTTACTATTCACTCGTATTTACTTACTATTATTACTTTTTGTTTAATTTAGAATGTTGAGGCTCTCGTAACGCTGTGCGACCGCAGTGTTCTTAGCGATCACTAATACAAGGTTAAGCAGGGTTCGGCTCGGTCGGACTGAGATGGGTGACCATTTGTAGCATTTTCATAATACATACATTGAATAAATAATATATGTTTCGTTAAACTAAAAACTTGTACTCGAATTGCAGAACAAATTTGTGTAAAATATATTAATAATCACCCTATTTAAAATTATCTGTGTGTGTAATGTCTCTCAAAATACCTTTCGATTATAGTGACAATGTAGATAGTCATAACCAACGAAACTAAATACAGATATTAATTCCACGACATAAATAGCGGATGTGGGCCAAAAAGCCGCCAAGATCTAATGAGATTGGGCTGGCCATGTCTGTCGCATACCATTTGGTATCGTCTTGGACAAAAATAATCACTACCCAGCTCTCTCTAAATTTAAAACCATATCGCGACAGACCCAAGGGGAGATGGCGGGACCAACTAGACATCTTTATAAATAAATGATCGGCCCCAAAATAGCCCCAAATAGAAACACATTGCTTCTGACCCTTGCCCAGCAGAGGGACACTAACGGCTATTTAATAATAAAATACATATATATATATATACCTACTTACAAGATTTTTCTCAAACTAGGCCCTGTTACAATTGTCATTTTTAGGAGTAGGCACATAGAGGCAAAATTCATTACTTTGTATAGGCCAATAAAACACAAACCTTTCTGAATGAAAAGCACTTACAAACGTTAAAACAAAATATGATGTCATACTTTGTACGTGTGATAGGGGGACAGACGAGTTATAAACTTCATGGCATCCCACATATAAATCTAAAGTATTAAAAATCTGAACTCTCACTTTAGGGAAAACCTTTAAATAATATCAACTCTACCAATATTATTAAGGTGTAAAGTTTTTATCATTTTAGTCACATTTCTTTCACCTTTACGATTCACGGATCACAAATATCACGATGGTACTGGTAATGTTCCCATTGGTTCCCATAGATTAGAATGACATTTATTTGGACGTATAAGACATTTTTTATGCCTTGAAATAAATGTAATTATTTATTATTTATATTTTTAAAAAACGTAGCCCCATACTAGGATTAATTCCTGTATCGTGGGTGCGTTTACAAGCATGAATATTCACAAACACAATTACCCAGACCGGAACAAATAACTGTGGATCACACAAAGATCTGTCCCGTGCGGGAATCGAACCCGCGACTATTAGACACAGTGGGTGGAGCGACTTAAGCTCTTAACCACTGCGCTAAATCGTCCGTCCGTCTGCGTGAAATCGCTTAATTCTAATCCATCAATATCATCACACAGATCGCTTGCGGGGTCGGTAGAGAGTACAGAGTTCCAACAGGTTATTTCGATAAATGTGTTTCGATAGCCAAAAAATCATATCATTATATCGTATACTTGTATAAGCCTGTATGCTTATTTATATGATAATGTAATTCGGATCGTAAATAGGGATTCGATATAATTTGTATCAGTCAGCACTGATTGATCCGTAAAGCCACTTACGTTATACAAATTTTTCAAGGAGCTTTGTACTGTTTGCAAATGGCAATTATTACTTATACATGGATTGCGTAGGGCATTGGTTTAATCTATGTGATGACTCTTAGCATTCTATTCTTTTGTTGGCTGCGATGCGTACTTGCACATTTCGTTCATGAGGCAGCCATATACAATTCTAATACTTTTATACTAGTACAAGTAATTCAAATCATTTTGCGGTGTGCAATTTAGAATATAATTAAGGTAGAAGTTTCGTATATATCGCTTTTATTCTTAATCGCATAATCTAGCGACAAAACATTTCAATGGAAGCCGGCAAAATGACTCTTATCTTTACGGCGTGTCTATCACAAACACTAATTATAAAATTGCAATATTCTCTAGTCAGTACGTTAGTGTTACAAGCGACATTGAGTCGATCATGACGCAATTGTATTTTTTACCGGTGTTCATTAGCGCGATTTGCTTTCTCCATTACTTTTTCACCAGGACCTTCAATCATTGGAAAAAGAAAAATGTGAAAGGACCGGTGCCAATACCGTTTTTTGGAAACCTAATAGATATGGCGTTACGAAGAAAACCCGTTGGGCTAATTTACAAAGAAATTTACGATCAATATCCGGAAGAGAGAGTTATTGGGATATACAGAATGACGACACCAAGCCTGATTATTCGTGACTTAGATATTGTTAAGCAAGTAATGATTAAGGACTTCGAATATTTCCCTGATCGTGGCATCGAATTCAGTAGTGAGAAGTTGGGAGAAAATTTATTTCACTGTGGCCTTAACACTTGGCAAGTTGTGAGAAATCGCTTAACTCCTGCTTTTACTACTAGTAAATTTCGAAGTACCTTTTATATATTAGATGAACGCGGAGACCGATGCATTGATTATGTACAGAAAGCCTGCTTAAATCAACAATGCCAAAATGTATACACATTCTTCCAAAAATACACTATGGCTACTGTTATGGCAGCTTTATTTGGCCTTGACGTGGACACATTTAGTGATGAACATGGATTGTTCAATCTTATTGATAAAGTAATGTTAACACAGACATATTGTAACGAAATGGACATGTTATATCCTGGAGTTCTCAAGAAATATAATATTTCTATTTATTGTGAAACAGTTATTAGATTTTGCAACGAAATTGCTCAAACAATTATTAAAAAGGGAAACGACAGTCAATCTCACAGAAGTGATGTTATGAACACATTGATAAACTTGAGACAAAATGATACTGTGCAGTCGTTAAAAAGGGAAAATGATGATAATGAATCAAGTATAAAAATTACTGACAATCAATTAATAGCAGGTCAAGTGTTCGTGCTCTTCGCTGCAGGTTATGGCAACAACGCCTTGTCTCTGACTTATGCTATGTACCATCTAGCTCAAAATACCGATGTACAAGACAAATTAATAGCAGAAATAGACGAAGTGCTCCAGAAATATGACGGCAAAGTGACGTATGACTCCCTAAAAGAAATGAAGTATCTAAACATGGTATTCGATGAAACACTAAGAATGCATCCGTTGACATATTCTATATCACGAGCTGTAAACCAGGATTATAAAATTATTGATACCGATATAAAAATTAACAAAGGGACCACAGTCATCATATCACCGTATGCCATTCATCACGATGAGAAAAATTATCCAGACCCAGAAAAGTTTGACCCCTTAAGATTTTTACCAGAGGTTGCAGGAAATAGACATCCCTGTGCATATATACCATTTGGAGCAGGTCCTAGAAGTTGTTTAGGTAAGAACGGGGAAGATAAAAGATTTGCGAAATTATGAGCTTTAAAATATAACCTACAGTTCTATCGACCGATTTGTTTGCGAGGCCACGAATCCTATAAAAGAATTTAATTCTATCCTTATCCTATCTATATTAGCCTAAATACAAAACTATCGTTATGGAAAAACAATCGGTTAATGAAACGTTCTGCATCATTTCCTTCTTACCTATGGTACAAAAAAGTTGGTGTAATGGATTTTATGGGTTTTATTTTTTTGCGCGGAACCCTAATTCTTTTTCTGCAATAAAAATAGCCTAGGTTACTCCTTATAACATCAGCTATCTGGAACAAAAGGACAGACAAACATTTTAAAAATTGACATTTTGTTATAAGTACCGTATATACTTTCATTTTCACTTCAATCTCTTTAGGTATTTAGAAATGGTATAAAAATAGGATCGTAAAGGTATACAAAATATTTGAACATTCTAAACATTTCACACCTAAAAAATATATGAAATGGGTGTTTTTTTGGCTATTTCCTCATGGTCCTCTTAAGAACATTTTCCATTACCATTATTTCCACAGCTGTCAAATCTCTTTCCCAATTTTATATCAATATCCAAGGACCATATACAAGGAAGATTTCATAACCGAAAAAATAACGGATCCACGAGTAGGTAAAATAGGCAAGTAACGCTCGTGATCCCTAAGAAAACATGTATTATTTTAACTGTTACGATTCTATGTTTAAAATATTGATTCTGAGAATTGAATACTATTTACGACCCTTCCATACGTAAAAGGATTTATGAACTTTATCTACCACAGGATCAAAACGCAGCACGTTAGAATTATAAGGGTCGCAAATAGGCACTATTCATAATTTTACATTTTATTACAGGTTCGACGTTCGCGAAAATCCAATTTGGAGTATGTGCAGTGAAGCTGTTATCTAAGTTTCGCGTGGAGAATTCCGAAAGAACGGTATTTGATAAAAAATATGATCCATGGAGAGGTCTTTTTACCCCACTTGGAGGATTATATTTGAATCTTATACCTAGACATCAATAAATCATTTCTATATAAAAATGTTATAAATATTAAATATTTGTATAATGCGAATTTCGGTATTTTTATCATTAGCGAAAACAAATGCGTCACATCTTTAATTATTAATTACTTCATCCAACCGTAACTGATCATTTTATCGTATCACGTCAATAAATACATACATTTGTACTTATCGTTTTGACGATATACGCTTAAGCTTTGGCTTAAGCGATAAGGTTTAAGACAACATTGCTCCTTGTATAATCTCAAGTTCGAGTACCTCTCACATTTTTTTTCGTTTTTAAAAAAAACGTAGCGCCACACTAAGATTTATTCCTGTGTCGTGGGTGCGTTTACAAACATAAAAATTCACATACACAAATACCCAGACCGGAACAAATAATTGCGGATCACACAAAGATTTAAAGAACCTGCGACTATTAGACACAGTGAGCGAAGCGGCTTAACCTCTTAACTACTGCGCTGAATCGTCCGTCGTAACATTGAGATCATACCTCACTACAGGGCTGATTTTACGACCCCGCCCTTGAAGTGGCGTCAGGTCGGAGTCGGATACAACTTTGGATAATTAGGTGTAGAGATGGCCATAACTTCTTACGAAAGAAATTAAAATTAATTGACTTCATTTAAAAAATTAGGTTTTCTTATTAGCTGTTTTTTTCTAGGGATTAACCTACGTTCGCACAGGCGCTTTTTCAACGAGGGTTAATTAAACTGTAGCGGGCGAACAGCCAATCTAGATTCGTAGTAATTCCTGTATAGAGATTATAGCGGACAAACAGCTAATCTAGATTCGCAGTAATTCCTGTATAGAAATAGTATATAAGCACATAAGCTGTATACTGTTTAGCACATAAGGACAGGAAAGGGATGGCCGTATTACCATCTCTTTCCCGGGCGAGCGGCCGGGACGTTATAGGCTCCGCGACCGGTCGCTCTCCGTGCAACTTTCACTAGTTGCACGGGACAGGAAAGGGATGGCCGTACCATCTCTTTCCCGGGCGAGCGGCCGGGACGTTATAGGCTCCGCGGCCGGTCGCTCTCCGTGCAACTCTCGCTAGTTGTGAACCCCAACAAAAATATATTAGTAGCGCACTTTCGCGGCCGCGTCGCCGCACGTCGAAACTGGGGAAGCAACTAGCGAGAAGAAGAATTGTAAATTAGAATATAAGAAGCCCTGTGAACTAGAACATAAGAAGACCTGTAAATTAGAACATAAGAAGCCCTGTGAATTAGAACATAAGAAGCCCTGTGAATATAGAAGAATACAGTCCATTTTTATTATTTGTGAAGTTGGGAGTTTTATTTATAAGCCCCGCACAGTTTGTTGGTCCATCGATCCGGATTTAAGACCTGCGTACCACGGCATCGAGCCGAGAAGCCAGCAAGCTCTTCGGACCACAGTTTGTTGGTCTATCGAGCCGGATTCAAGACCTGCGTACCACAGCGTCGAGCCGAGAAGCCAGCAAGATCTGCGACGCAGGACATAGTTAAACGTCCTGCGTCGAGTGAAAAAAGAACAATGCAAGTGAGAAGAGGCCAGAAGTGGCTTGGTTTCAAGGCTCAAGTGAGAAGAGGCCAGAAGGGGCTTTGCTTCAAGGCTCAAGAAAGAAGAGGCCAGAAGGGGCTTTGTGGAAGACTCGCGGTTTGCCGCGGCATTAGTCTCGCACCACCTTGCGGTGTTAAACGGTGCGAGACGAGTGCTAACGCCGAGAGGCGGCTGAATAGCTCAGTCTCGTCGGCACGAGAGCTGCGTGGAACGGGGGCCGGACTGTAGGCGCTGCCGCCGGACACTCCAGCCGGCTACCGAGCACTCCGTTTTCCACGTGCCCTCCTCTGTCGAGTGACACCCCCCTATCCGATCCCTTGCCATTTCCATCCCTGACGGAGCGTATCTCGGTGTAACCGGGCCCTCCGGAAGGTCTGTTAGGGTTGTGTAGGGCCGTTAGGGCGTTAGGGGCGTTGAAGAGCCGAAGATGACGCCGCGATTCTTCAACAACCCCCCCGCGTCACCGTCCGCACCCGCGTCCGTTACTACCGCACCACCGCGCAACACGACCGACCGTGCCGCGATAGATAGGGCCGTCGTCGCCGAAGTACCGGCGACCGGCGTCCCGTCTTCGTACCCCGCGCCGAATAGTGCCGGCGTAGTAGACGCGACAGAAAGAAGATCGCGCGCCCCGTCCGTCCGTTCGCAGCGATCAACTGCGAGCGCCGTGGAGAGAATTAGAAGAGCGGAATTGGAGGCAGAAGAGCAGCTTGCCGAGATTAGGAGGCAAGAGCTGCAATTACAGGCGGCGTTGATAAGGAAACGCCTCGCCGCGGACATCGCTTCCATTTGGGAAGAGACCGACAGAGAGAGCGAGAGCGCCGACGACGCGGACGAACTGAGAAAAGGGTCACAGAATGGCTGAAAGATACCCCTGTACGAGGGGAGGAGAGGAACGAGAATGACGTCGCGCGAGGGAAGTCTCCGAAGAGACGCGCCACGATCGTTGAGCAGACCCCACGGCGTGGGGCCACCGCCCAGGGAAATCGTCCACGATCACCGACACCGGCGAGATCAAAGGACCGAGGGATAGACAGACTTGCGGACGCTTTGGAGAGAATGATGCGGAGCCGAGCGCCGCCGCGACAGACGATGGAACTACCGGTGTTCAGCGGCGCTCCCGGAGAGTGGCTACCGTTCAAGGCGGCGATGCGCGAGTCTACGACGTTGTACGGATTCTCGCCGGCGGAGAATCTCGCGAGGCTAAGGACGAGCCTGCGCGGAGAGGCGAGAGAGTCCGTGTCCGCGCTTCTGTACACAGCAGCGGAGCCGTCGACTATCATGAGGACCCTGGAGCAATGCTACGGCCGGCCCGAGGTCATCATAGACCGAGCGATGGAGGATATTAGGAGATTACCTCGGCCGGGCCCGTCAGCGGGAGAGTTAAATGCGTTCGCGATCCGACTACAGAACATAGTCACGGTAATCTCGTGTATCGATGAGAGGGGATACCTACAGAACCCGATGTTAGCGCGATACGTAACGGAGAAACTGAGCCCGCATACGCGAGCGCGTTGGTGTGACTACGCAGAGGAATACGGGAGCCGGGACGAGCCCGAGATAGTGACGCTGTCCCGCTTCCTCATGCGAGAGGCCGACCGCGCGGTGAAGCATACATACTCGACCGCGCCGGCGTCGGTATCTACACCACAAGCGGGGCCGCCCGTGCGAAACGCGGCTCGCGCGAGACCGTCCGTACCAAGCAGACGCGCGGAGAATAAACCGAGGGTAATGCCGGTGTACGTAGCTACGGAAAGTCCGCCGATCGCGGACGACGCGAAGAAAAGCGTCGAGTGCTACTGTTGTGGAGCCCGGCATAACACATACGAGTGCGGAAAGCTGAAGAAGATGCCCGTGAACGAACGATGGGATTGGGCGAGAGAGACGGGGATATGCTTTCTCTGTCTCAACAGCAAGCACCGTAAAGCGAGATGTAAGGCGAAGAGGTGCGGGACAGATGACTGCCGGTCGAGCCATCACGCCCTCATACACTCGCAGAGAGAGAAAACAATAGTCGCCCCGCCCGCTGAGGAAGGAAATGTAAACGCGGTCGTGGCGAGCGCAAACGACCAGGTGTTATTGAAAGTATGCCCGGTCATAGTGGAAGGATCAAACGGAAATCAATTGGAGACATACGCGTTGTTGGATGAAGGTTCTACGATAACGTTGGTTGACGAGAAAGTGGCCGGGCGCGAACGGCCCCACCAGGGAACTGAACCTGCACGGAGTAACGTCGAGTCAACGAGAACCGCACAGTCAAGTGGTGAATCTCACTATACGGGGCCGAAGCCAACCGGAGTGCCACACGATAAGAGCGCGTACTGTTGAGAACCTGAGGCTAGGGAAGCAAACGAATGCGGGGCATCAGGTTGAAGGGAAGCACCTGCGTACGTTAAAAGGAGAAGAGCTGTGCTACAAGGATGCGCAACCGCGGATACTCATCGGCGCCGACAACTGGCCCCTAATAGTTACCCGCCGGCTGCTCACCGGTAGGAGGACCGAACCGGCCGCGTCGCTCACGCGCCTGGGTTGGGTCGTGCACGGCTCCGCTCCTCGTAGCATAGTGACGTCGGAAGACGGGACGGTACTATGCGTGCGCACAACTCAGGAGGTGAGACGACGAGAAGGTACACAGCAGGCCGTCGCCTGCGACAGGTTGACCGAGCTGGTGGAGGATACACAGCAGGACGTCGCCTGCGACAGGTTGGTCGAGCTGGTAGAGGATACACAGCAGGACGTCGCCTGCGACAGGTTGGCCGAGCTGGTGGAAGATACACAGCAGGACGTCGCCTGTGACAGGTTGGCCGAGCTGTTGGAAGGAACATAGCAGGACGTCGCCTGCGACAGGTTGGCCGAGCTGGTGGAAGATACACAGCAGGACGTCGCCTGTGACAGGTTGGCCGAGCTGGTGGAAGGTACACAGCAGGATGTTGCCTGGAACAGGTTGGCCGAGCTGGGGAAAGTACACGTCAAAGTCGACTCACGTGGGATCGCGGCCAAACGGAAACCGGTCGCGACCGAAGAACGTACCCTGCAGAGATGCCGACAGACGCGCAGAGTTACCTCGGAAAATAGGTATGAGGTCGGACTGCCGTAGGTAAACGAGAGTGTCAGCCTGCCGCCCAGGTACGATTCGGCGATGCGCCGACTGGCAGGAGAAGAAAGGAAGATGGAAAAGCCGCCCGACTTTCGCGGCTTGCGTACGGCACCGGTGAGAGGGCCGTTGAAAGGGCACGAAACAGAGTGCCGCGAATGGCGTGGACAGCCCACCGGACACAACGTCGCGGACACACCGACCTTAGGAGCCAAGACAGATGGTTCGCGGCACCCGCATTCCTCCGGTGCGAACGAAAGGAGTGGCCGCAGGAGGTCATAGAAGATGCGCCCGAGGAAACGGCATGCGCGATAACACACGCCGATCAGCCCGCGCCCTTGGTGGACCTCAGTCGCTTTTCCAAGTACGAGCGAGCGGTCCGCGCGCTGGCTTACGTGATGTTGTTCGCGGAGAAATGTAGAGGACGCGACGTAACGATGGGAACCGAGCTAGTGGAGCGCGCCGAACGCGCGCTTATCCGGGAAGCGCAACGACAGAGCTTTCCGGCGGAAGTAGCCCGGATAGAGAAACAAGAGAGTGTCGACCGACAGAGTCGACTGTTCAAGTTGGACCCCACGATCGGAGGCGATGGAATATTACGCTTGCAAGGCCGCGTAAACGCCGCCACAGTGCCGGAGGCGTATAAAAGCCCACCGATCCTGGATGGAACACACCCGCTGGTGAAACTGATCGTGCGACGAGAGCACGAGAAGGCGCATCACGCTGGGCGGGAATACATAGTAAACATTCTGCGCGACATATATTGGATATTGCGTCCGACGGTTCGATCGACCCTCCGACAGTGCGTAAAGTGCAGAATTAGGAAAACCGCCCCCGTGATACCGGTCAAAGGAGACTTACCCAGCGCACGATTACACGCGAGAGCCAGACCCTTCTCGAAGTGTGGTCTAGATTGCTTCGGCCTGATTTGGGTGACCGTCGGGAGAAGACGTGAGAAGAGATGGGGAATGATATTCACCTGCATGGTAACGCGCGCAATACACCTAGAACTCATTCCATCGCTCAGTACGGACTCCGCCATCATGGCCCTGCGAAGGATGGCCGCGCGAAGAGGATGGCCGAGCACTTTCTGGTCGGATAACGGCACGAACTTTCGCGGAGCAGACGCCGAATTAGACGCCGCGTACCGGGAATGGATGCCCGCGTTATCGACATTTGGTCAAACGAAGCGAATCAGCTGGCGATTTATCGATCCGGGAGCGCCCAATCAAGGAGGGGCGTGGGAGAGGATGATAAGGAGCGTAAAGACGGCACTGACGATGGTGCTCAACGACCGCGCACCCAGGGAGGAGGTCCTGCAGACCATGGTGGTGGAAGTGGAGTACACCGTAAACTCGTGCCCGCTGACGCACGTACCGGTGAGCCCCAATGATCCGGAGGCGCTCACCCCCAATCACTTCCTATTAGGGACCGCGGAGGGACTGGCCCTAGTAGGACCAAACGAGCCTGGCGATAGGAGGACTTGGAGATCGGCCCAGGCGACCGAGGCCGACCTATTCTGGGCTCGCTGGGTGAGGGAGTACCTGCCCACGTTAACACCGCGGAACGACGTGCGCAGGGCAACCGAAAACATAAAAGAAGGAAATGTCGTGGTGATTGCGGACGGACTTTTACCACGAAATGTATGGCCTAAGGGCCAAGTAGAGCGGACCTATACGGGACCTGACGGCGTAGTGCGGAGCGCGGAGGTGCGGACTCGCGGGGGGGTCTTCCGGAGGCCAGTAAGGAGGCTGATCGTCCTCCCGATATCGGAAGGCTCGTGAACTACGCCGGGGGGAGAATTGTAGCGGGCGAACAGCCAATCTAGATTCGTAGTAATTCCTGTATAGAGATTGTAGCGGACAAACAGCTAATCTAGATTCGCAGTAATTCCTGTATAGAAATAGTATATAAGGTTTAGCACATAAGGACAGGAAAGGGATGGCCGTATTACCATCTCTTTCCGGGGCGAGCGGCCGCGGCGTTATAGGCTCCGCGACCGGTCGCTCTCCGTGCAACTCTCACTAGTTGCACGGGACAGGAAAGAGATGGCCGTATTACCATCTCTTTCCCGGGCGAGCGGCCGGGACGTTATAGGCTCCGCGGCCGGTCGCTCTTCGTGCAACTCTCGCTAGTTGTGAACCCTAACGAAAATATATTAGTAGCGCACTTTCGCGGCCGCGTCGCCGCACGTCGAAACTGGGGATGCAACTAGCGAGAAGAAGAATTGTAAAATAGAATATAAGAAGCCCTGTGAACTAGAACATAAGAAGACCTGTAAATTGGAACATAAGAAGCCCTGTGAATTAGAACATAAGAAGCCCTGTGGATATAGAAGAATACAGTCCATTTTTATTATTTGTGAAGTCGGGAGTTTTATTTATAAGCCCCCCACATAAACGCTTCAGTGAAACACGTCTAACAGTATTTTTTTAAGTGCTCACAGTGCTTAAACACAAAACGTTGAAAAGCCACTATGCGAATGATCTCTGGTCCGGTGAAGCTGTAAAGGCCCTACGGCCTACAGCGTAGATTACTACAGCGTTATGTTAATTCATCTAAGCCTAATTTTAATAATACTGAAAAATAAGCTAATAAAGTAATCTATGAAATAAATAATTATTATAGGAAAATTAGGTAGCCCGGAAGAATTAAAATATTAATATCATTCAATCGTTGTATGCATAAAAAGTCGTTTTTAGTTTTGTAGGATTATCTATGCAACGCAACCAATTTAAAACCCTGTGCTTATGCGAATTTTTTTCAATTTGTTTATGTTTTTTGTTTTTTTTTTTAAACGTAGCCCCACACTAGGATTTATTCCTGTGTCGTGGGTGCGTTTACAAACATGAAAGTTCACACACACAAATACCCAGACCGAAACAAATAATTGTGGATCACACAAAGATTTGTTCCGTGCGGGAATCGAACCCGCGACTATTAGACACAGTGGGCGGAGCGACGTAAGCTCTTAACCACTGCGCTAAATCTTCCGTCACTTTCACTTGCTAGTGCGAATATTTTTCACGGTAACCCATGAAGCTAAAATTACCTGGAGGGCGTCATACGACGTTGCTGCTCCTTCGGTCATCGTTCAACACTTTGTCCTGTTTCTCTCTCGGATCTCCATTTTGAGTAAATTAAATAGCTATTGGATGATTAGCAACGTTGCTCTGTACGTGTGTTTGGTCTAATTTGTGACCTATTCCTAGGCCATAACAAATGGGCCCATCCGCTTCAAAGGTGAAAATATGAGTTAAAGTCGTTCTGAATACTGAACATTATTTTATAGAGAGCAACTAAAGGAACAATAAATGAAATGGAATCGTCATCTTACACGTATGTCTTTATTGTCTAGTATTGCATTCATAACGATATTTTATAGCTAAATATGCATTTCATATTAAGGACATACGTCATTGGCGATATATAATTACAACATCTATATATCTATCTATATCATCACGCCAGATCGCTTGCGGGGTAGGCAGAGAGTGCAAAGTTTTAACAAATTCTAATTACCACATGGTGGCCATATACTTTGAATTTAAAGTTTTATTTTAGGTTAATAAAATGCATTGTTTTACGTCTCCCGAACAGTGATGTACCTGCAGCGCCTGTGGTCTGTTTTTCGATATTTGCATGCCCTTGAGCCCAGTCTTCGGCTCTTCTGCTCCAACCGCTGCCAGCCACCCTGCGTATATCGTCGCTCCACCTAGCTAGGGCGTCCCACACTACGATTTCCGAGCCGCGGTATCCACTCAAGAGCACGTCTACCTCCACGGTTATCGGTCCTTCGGCAAATATGGCCAGCCAACTGCCACTTTAGCGAGCTGATCCTGTGAGCTATGTCGATGACCTTGGTTCTCTATCGAATCACCTCATTCCGGATTCGATCCTTCAGGGAAACTCCGAGCATAGCTCTCTCCATAGCCCACTGAGCTACTTTCATTTGGTGGACTAGTCTCACCATAAGTGTCCACGTCTCGGCTCCGAATGTCATGACAGGTAGGACGCACTGATTGAAGACTTTTGTCTTTAAACTTTGCGGTATTGGCGACGAGATTGTGGTATTGTTTCCCAACGCTGCCCAGCCCATCTGTATCCTCCTGCGGATCTCTCTCTTAAAGTTGTTTCTACCTAATTGTACTCCTGTCCGAGGTTAATTTTTAACCTCCTTGTTTTAACGTAAGTTTTTACAACCTAACTTGGTAAATACATCAAATGTATTCTTGTATGACGTGTTCATTGAACATAATCTTGGTTTTATCCATGTTTATCCGGACATCAATGCGTTGGGAAGAATCAGCTACGCCGTCCAGCATCTGCTGTAGATTCTGTAATGTCTCCGCCATAATGACGATGTCATCCGCGAATCTTAGGTGTGAGATGCGCTCGCCGTTAATGTTAATGCCGCGTTCTTTCCAGTCACGCGTCTGAAACATATCCTCCAGTGCAGTCGTAAACAATTTAGGTGAAAATACATCGCCATGTCTCACTCCTCGATGCAGGGGGATATGCTTAGTCTGCCGGTTTTGTACTTGGACGGTCATTGTTGCAGCGTACGGTCATACAGGCATCTTAGCACTTGGATGTATCGCACGACATTCTGTTGAAAGTCTCGATTTCTTTCCGTTGCACCGCATCTTGCAGAACCCTGTTCCCTCTTCCCTAAGGATGTCCACTACTTGGTCAAGTTCCTCATCGATATCGCCATCAATTGTGCTTTCTAGTGCAGCGAATCGGTTTTTTAATTTTAACTGAAACGTTTCGGACCCAACTACGTGTTGGAGCAGGTTAGGTCGGAATCTTCATCAAATAGTTGCGTTTAAGCTTATAATCGATATCCAGAGTGCCTTACCCAAGCCGGTGGTCGCGACTAGTTTTAAACCACTGAGCCATCTCTGAATATGCGCTTTTTGTCCGCTATGATGATGTCAATCTCGTTTTTAGTGTTACCGTCGGGGCTCTGCCACTCTCTGTTCCGTCGGGGCCGTTTCTCAAAGAAAGAGTTCATTAAGAACAGCTCCTCTTTTTCCAGAAGTTGACGAGCATTTGTCACCTATGGTTCCTGTTATCGAATCCGTGTTGACGTACTACCGATTCGCTACATGTTGTACTCCCACAATTGCATTGAAATCCCCCATGACAACGTTGAAGTAGGCCTTGGAGGTGTTGTGTAGGGCTTTGGATATGTCCTGGTACATATCCTGTATTTCAACATCCGAGTGTGTTGATGTTGGTGCGTAGACGTGGATGACCTTGAGCTTATACCTCTGTTAATTTAATCACAAGGTATGCAACTCTTTTCGACACACTATTTCTTCAACGTTGTCAGAGTGGACTTTGTTGACAAGGAACCCGACGCCGCCTTGAGATTGTTGGTCTCTCTCTCTTTGAAATACATAAGATGGCCCGATTTTAAGGTTACGGTATCCTCTCCCTTTCTTCGGATGTCGCACAATCCCAGGACGTGCCATCTTATGTGTGTCAGTTCCTCTTCAAGTTGCGCCAGATGTGCGTCGAGCCGCAACGTACGTCCGTTATACGTAGCTAAGGTCATTCGGTTTTGGCGGCCTTTGTAACCCGGAGATTCTTAGCACCCCCCACCCTGCCATTACCGTGACCGCCGCCGTGGTCAGAAATAGCAGGGTTGCCGGGAACTAGGGGCCGTGGGTTGTTTTGGCTTCTCATAGGGAGGTAATGCCCGTAATCTCTTCACACTGGGCAGGCGGATTGGAGATTGCAGAGCGCAGTTTCTCGCACCAGTAGCGCTGCTGCCCGTCACCGGTCTGGCATTTAGCTGCGTAGTTTGACAATGGATATACCGCGATTAGTCGGTCGCCAGAGCCTCGTTTGCTGTTTGGCAGGGTGCACCACGGGCAGGTGAGGTTGACTTGGGGTACTAGGGTGATGAAGTACCCCTTACACCCGATTACCCGATATGCGCTTCAGCATCACGCGTTGAAAAAGCTTCTGTGCGAGCGAGGGGTAAAACATGAGGGGGACGGTCAATTTTTTACCATAAATGTACATCCTTGCACATTTGCGTAATTTAAAAAGGCCTCCTCCTTAAAGCCCTCTCTGGCTCCTTCAGTCTCATAGTTCGCCTACTTTGTTACTACTCGTATTACAGTTCGAAAATCTCTCATAGTAAGTTAATAAACATAAACGGGTCTAAATATAATTAATACAATTATTATAATATCCCTGATTATCCCAATCCTAACTAATGTTACAAAGATTCATATTTAGATCGTCTCCTTATTCCACAAACCGCCGTCCCCGGAGAATAATATGATAACTGTAAAAACTCAAGCTTTCAGGAAAAATAAAATCATGTTTTCGTCGATTACTTCTTTAGTAAGACATGTCAAAATAGAAATATCTAATTAGTAAGAAGTTAAAATCAATCATCATGTTAGTTGTATGATGTCCATTATCATTTTATTCTCCGTACATCCTGCTCAGAATAAAATAATTTATGCTTCTGTTGTCATTTTATTCAATGGCTTTTAGCATGCAATCGATGATGATAGTACATTAAAATCGTCTTGTTTTTGTATGTAAACACTTTGTTTGTGTTATGCACTCATAATTTTGCTTTCCAATAAAACTATGATATGGTTATCAACATTTTCTTTATTCATTTTTATAAATTATCAAATTTAAAAACAGCTTAAAAATCCTTCTGTAACAAATAAGTAGGTATTTTTTATGTTACATAGATTACAAAAATAAAAAAAAACATATATACAGGTAAATATGCCTTGATAACCGCATATGGTATTAATAATTATAATAATGATTAATTAAATCAGCCAGTTGATTTTCAACGATACCGATATTGATGGCGATGGCCTTTTCTCTAGGACCCCAGGTCTTCAGTTCTTATCATACCCATGTTTAAAAAAAATAAAGGTGGGAAATTTAATCGAGATGATATTCTACGTTATCATCATCATTGCTTCTTAAACACCCACTGTCAGGAATCAAGAACTCGTAAAAACCTCGATAGTAGCTTGGAATATCTCCTGCCCTACAGAGACTCCTAAGATTATCATATATAACCTTGATAATTGGAATAGGCTCAGTGTATGAGTGTGTCAGCACTTTGAGTTCAAACACATTGCTAGGGTTTGGGCTTGCTATCTTTTATTTTTTAACCAGTTTTTATTGTCTATTATAATATAATAATATCAGCCTATACTGCCCACTGCTGGACAAAGGTCTTCTCTCACAAATCGAGGTGAGAGAGATTAGGTCATACTCCACCACGCAGACCCAGTGCGGATTGGCGGAGGCTAGTTTATGGTCACCTGCTGTTGGAACTTATCAAGCCGCCTTTTAAGGCTTCCAACTCGGCTTAACGACTACCACATTTAGTGGTAGCCGGGACCAACTGCTTCCCATGCTTTCCGAAGCACGGAGACGATCGACTATGAAAATTCCACAAACGGTCACCCATCTCGGGCCGACCGAGTCGAACGCTGCTTAACCTTGGTAATCGGTAAGAACACCGCGGTTTCACAGCGCTACGAGCGCCTCTGTTTGTCTATTAACTCCTTTATATTGTAAAAGTCTGTTTGTGTCATCTCTTTAATTAGATATTTATTGCCATGCACCTTTGCGTTCATAATGATTGTGTATATCTGATCAGGAGTATATACAACTGTGTTTTAATTCGCGTTCAATGTTGGAATGCATGGAATCCCCCTCACTCTGGCCATGGCCGGTTTCAAAGAATCTATGCGTGATATTCAGTTGAAGTTTCTGTGCGGCAAAAACATATATCGCAAATATAAATCTGCTTTTATTTTGCCCACAACAACCGTCGGAGTAAAATGATATGTTGTGGCCGCCCCTTTGATTTTCGTTAAAAAACACACTGACAACTACCTATGTCGTTTGCCCCCCGTTTGACAATCTGTGCATGCCATACATAACAATAGCCTTTAGTCTGAGTAGCATCATACACAGTTAAATTATAAATGGGATACTTCCTTTGGTAGTGAAATGATCCAACTTCGGATCTCAATCCGAAGTTGGATGCTCAAAAGCTTTTCCAAATCGAAGATTGCTACGGTTGTTTCTGAAGATTTTTCATTTTTTTTTCCTTTTTTATCTCTTTTACTCTGCGATGTTCCCTCAGGTTAGAAATCAAACCCCAGTTTTCTGTGGCATCATTTATTAGCGGAACGACATCCGTCACAAATATCACATCGTTCCATAAATCGTGCCGTGACCATAAAGGTCGCTACACTACAGTCCTCCCCACTAAAACGCTACACTACACTCCTCCCCACTAAAATGGGAACAACCCAACTCCGGGGAGAGACCAGCAGGAACAAACTCTGTCTACACTTCCAAATGGGTCGCGGCTGGGGCGGTACAGGCGTGGCTGGTGGCGTCGTTTATTCCTCTTCCGGATGCTCAAGTCGCCGCCCCTCGGGCAATGAAATCGTTACGAGCCCCGTTTCTGGACGCGGCCCCGTCGTGCGGGCGTCCGTTAACTCCGCCTGCCCTGGCTGAGCCTCTGTAGCCGCCAGAGGATCCACGCTCGGTGCAACCCCGTGCGATCGATTACGAAATGTGGGGATCACAAGTAAATTCGTATCCCTACGCCTTAACTGATCAATATGCCTATGTATGTGGTTATCTTTTCCATCCGAAACCTGAAAATCCTTGGCCCCTGAGGTGCTAGCCACTGTACCTGGTAGCCATTTCTCTTTCTTTGAAAACTGGCGATACCAAACTTCGTCACCAACTCTCATTACCCTATCCACTCCTCCCGCGGCATCTACTTGAGTCCTTTGCATCTCCCGCACCTTAGCTTCCCTATCCGGCTTAATCGCGTCTAAACGCGTCCGTAATCGCCTACCCATAAGCAATAACGATGAAGTTTTACCTGTCGTACAATGTTCAGTGTTACGGTAGTGGAGCAAAAACCTATTTAACGCAAATTCCACACACTCTCTTCCTAATAACGCTTTTTTAATCACTCTTTTTAGAGTTTTAACAGCATTTTCAGCCGCACCTTTAGAGGCCGGGTGATAAGGAGCCCGAAAAAACATGCTCAATTCCCTCCCCCTCCAAAAATTTCGCAAATTCCTTACTAGAGAAAGGCGGTCCATTATCTGTTACCACTTGCCTAGGGATGCCAAACCTACTCCATAGCTCGTTCAGCTTAGAAACAGTTCCACGCGCCGCCGTATTTGGTAATGGGAAAACCTCCAGCCACTTGGACATAGCGTCCACTACGACCAAGAAAATTTTCCATTCAACTGGACCCCTAAAATCCAAGTGGAGTCCACGGCCGGCCCGGCCAGGCCCAAGGACGTGGCGACGACCGCGGCGGCGCGTCCGCATACGCCGCACACGTCACACATGCGCGGCACTCCAGTTCTAACGCCTCATCGATACCAGGCCACCACACGTAGCTGCGAGCTATGGCCTTTGATTTGACTATGCCCATGTGTGGTTCGTGAATCATATTCAACACTCTCCCTCGACAACTCTCCGGAACCACTACCCTGTGCCCCCACATAATACACTCCAATTCCTCGTATAGCTGGAATTTCCTATTAAAGTATGGCCCCATTCCTGCTAAGTCACAGGAATCCGGCCAACCATCCCGAACATAAGCTAATACTCGACTTAAAATGGGATATTTCAACGTTAGAGACTTATTTCCCTGTAGTCCAGCAACAGAGTGTCCTGTGCAAAATGTAAATATGTTTGCTCCGGCATCGAGTCTTTAGACTGGGTAGATTCGTCGGTCCGCGGTAATCTAGATAAACCATCAGCACAGTTCTCACTAGTTTTAATATACTCAATGGAGTTTTGGCGGGAAGTCAAAGAGTGATGTTGTCAATTTGTTTTAATTTCCAAAACTTGTGTTATTTCGACTAATAATGTGTAATGTTAGTGGAATATTAACCATTTATTTATTTATTAGGGATTAACAAACAGTTACACATTGCTTATTACTAAATTATACATTTTTATAAGAAATATAAATGTGCATGTGTTTTATGAGTTATTTTACTTCTATATGATATATTATGATTTAAGTATAGTATAGTAATATATTATAGTATAGTAATATATAATGAGGAGATTCGTAGAAGAACCAAGGTCACCGACATAGCCGTTAAGATTAGCAAGCTGAAGTGGCAATGGGCGGGCCACATAGCGCGTAGATCGGACATACGTTGGGGCAGAAAGATTCTAGAGTGGAGACCACGTATTGGCAAGCGCAGTGTAGGACGACCGCCTGCCAGATGGACCGACGATCTTGTGAAAATCGCAGGAAGTCGTTGGATGCAGGTGGCATCGGACCGGTTACGCTGGAAAGCGATTGGGGAGGCTTATGTTCAGCAGTGGACAAGTATAGGCTGAGATGATGATGATGATAGTAATATAATAAAAAAAATGTACATATAAAGCAAGCTAGTTCACAATTATTATCGGGAAGGTAATTAATAAGGACCAAATTATGTATCTATTAAATTTAATTTTTCTTTTATAATTTTGATTATATTATTTCGAAATGTATGAGGTGATAAAGTAAATAAATCTAAGTCATTAAATAAATCATTATAATTTTTGCTTATGCGACGTAGAGGTGCACGGGCGCCGGCGTTGGTGCGAACAGAAGTTATAGCGAATAAAGGGCGTGTACGCACCTCTCGTCGGATTACAGTTCGTGGCACAACATAGCATAGCTTATCGGTTATTTCTGTACAGTCATATTTGTTATTACATATATCAAAAAGGAACATGGCTTCCAGGAATAATCGTCTAGACTTTAGGCTTAACAGGTTATAGTTTTCAAGTAGAGTGGCATACGTAGGGAAACTGTGATAGCATCGGTAGTGCATGGATTTCATGAATTTACGTTGAATGGTTTCCAGGCATTATGCATATTTATTATAAAACGGATTCCAAATTACCACAGCATACTCTAATTGTGATCTGACAAAAGATTTGTAGAGGTGGGTGTAAGTGCTAGCATTATTAAAGTCAGTTGTGGATCGCATCACAAAGCCATACATACGGTATGCGTTTTTAATAATATTGTCAATTTGCTGGTCAAGGTGTAATTTTTGATCCAGAAGCACGCCCAGATCTCGAACAGTAGAAGTTCTTGATAAGGTAATGTTATCTATATTATAGTTATGAGAAATGATGTTTTTGTTTTTTGTAAATGTTATAGTAAGGCATTTAGAAATGCTTAAGTACATTTTGTTCACAGTACAATATTCAGATAGTCTTTCTAGGTCTTCTTGAAGCAACTGACAATCAGTAGGCGTTCTTATAGGTTTGAATATTTTTAAGAAATCAGCATATAACAAAAATTTTGAATTTTTGAAAAATTCTCTGATATCATTTATAAACAAAATAAACAAAAGAGGCCCCAAGATTGAGCCCTGGGGTACGCCGGATGTAGCTATTATAGACTTTGAATGTAATCCTTTAATAACGACCTTTTGAGATCTTTTTGTGATGTACGAAGAAAACCATCTAAGTAAATCACCTCGTATTCCATTATACGCTATTTTTGTTAGAAGTAGTTCATGGTCTACCTTGTCAAAGGCTTTTTGAAAATCCGTATATACTGTATCCACCTGAATTTTTTGATCCATATTGTTAAATACTTTATCCACAAATATGAGCAAATTACTAGTAGTAGATTTATTTTTAATAAAACCATGCTGTTGTTCTAATATAGTTTTATAAATGATCATGTGAATAGCATCATAAACCAGTCTCTCAAAAAGCTTCGACAAGGCAGACAAAATGGATATAGGGCGATAATTTTGTACGTCTTGTTTAGAACCCGATTTATGTACAGGCGTAATTTTAGCACTTTTCCATACTTTAGGAAAAATGCCATCTGATAAACATTTGTTATAAATAATATGCAAGGGTTTATATATACTACCAGCAACCCTTTTAAGGAAATAAGGTGATAAGCTGTCGGGTCCAGGTCCCTTCGTGGAGTCCAGTGCTTTTAGGGACGTTAAAACTTGTTCTGGATCAACCCTAATATTGGTTAAGAGTACGTGGTTCTTTGCATTATCCTCAGGCGGTAACCACTTATTCAAATCAAGAGTGGAGAGCTCATAAACTGATTGGAAAAAGTCTATAAACATATTACAGATATAAATCGGGGCACATGGGCTTTGGTTTTTATAAGACATGTTAGATGGGATCCCTGTATTACCCTTTCGATTAGTAACGTAGGTCCATAAAAGCTTTATATTATTTTTGATATTTTCTTCCACAGAAATAACGTATCTTGTGTAGTTACTTTTGCACTCTTGGTCAAATCTACGCCTAAGAAAGGAAAATTGTTCGTAATCTGATATATTATGATATTTCTTCCACTTAACCCAGGCCCTCCTTTTATTTTAAAAAATGCGAATTAATGAGTTGGAAAACCAGACAGGAAACCTAGTAGACCGAAATTTTGATATTGGAGTATGCTTTTTTATAACACTAAATATAATATCATAGAATATGCTAAGACACTCCTCGGCAGCTAGTCCAAATAAAAAATTTACCCAGTCGATTTTAATCAGTTCTTCATTAATAAGGTCATAATTCGCTTTATGATAGTTAAATTTGATGATATTTGCTTGTTTTAGTGATTGATATCCAGGTGTGTACTTCATAATGGTACAAAAAGGAGGGTGATAATTATCGACAGGCAATAGAGAAGACGATGGTGTATAGGTAGAGCAAACATTATTACTTATAATTAAGTCTATAGTGCGACCTTTACAATTCTTAGTGCAATTAAATTGAGAAGCAGAGAGTAGAGTCATAAAATTGTCCAAATGTCTACAGATTGATGATGAACCATGACAAGTTCATGGTGATGTGGTATTATTTGTAATTGGGTGCCATTCTATATCAGGTAAATTGTAGTCACCAAATAAATAAATATTAGTAAAAGAGAATTAACGAGTATTAACCCGGTGGAGTGAATATTTTGGAGAAATGTATGGAGATGCCCCGGATACTGGTGCCACAGACGAGCCCAGAGACGAGTTTGTGGCACCGGAATCAACAGAGGGCATCACTATGGAAGAAGTTGAATGGGCGATAGGAAGTATGAAAAATGGTAAAGCTGCGGGAATAGACATGATATCTGCCGAGATGATCAAATATGGTGGAACTTGCGTCCGGAACGCCTTTCGGGTCCTTGCAAATCTTTGCTGGAGGACTGGTAGGGTCCCTACAGATTGGCGCCGCGCAGTCATTGTACTCTTGTACAAAGGCAAGGGTTCACAATATGACTGCGCCAATTACAGAGCCATTAGTTTGATCAGCTTGGCAGCCAAGGTGTATGGTAAAATTGTTGAAAGGAGAATGCGCGAGAAGTCCGATGGAATGTTGTGCGAGGCACAAGGGGGTTTTAGGTCCGGAAGAGGATGTTCGGATCAAGTTTTCTCCCTTCGCAACATCGTAGAGAAGCATCTGGCAGTGGGCCGGAAGGTTTTCTGCGGTTTTGTGGATCTGGAGAAGGCGTTTGATAGAGTTGTGCGAAAGAGACTTTGGGACATTTTGCCTGAGTATGGTATAAATGGCACTCTGCTGCGGGCCGTCCAGTTCACCTATGTGGACTGCAATGCCTTGCGTACGGGTGGGTGGTAACATGTCACCCTGGTTTGACGTTGAAATCGGCGTCAAGCAGGGTTGCGTGTTGTCCGCTAGACCGTTTATAATATAATAATAATAATACACTTTATTGCACATAAAATATTATGACAAGAAACAAGATCGAACATAGTTATGTTGGTTCAGTAGGTGGCGGTACAGTAAGGTAATATATTTGGATAAAAGTCTTCAAAGACTCAAAGCCATGAATGAAGGTGTACAAATGAGTGATCTAGTTTTAAATCATCTACTATATGCACATGACGCGGTTTTGATAGCGCCAACAGCCACTGATCTGCAATCACTAGTCACAGTTATGAAAGACGACTGCATGAAAAATGGCTTACATTTGAATGTGAAGAAAACCAAAATTATGGTTTTTGAACGGGAAGAAACCACAACGAATGCAAGGATTGTGGTTGGGAACGATGTGCTGGAGCAAGTGAATGAGTTTGTATATCTTGGATGCGCATTCAGTAAGGATGGAAAATACACCGCTGACATAGAGAGAAGAGTGAGTGCAGGTAACAGAGTGAATGGCGCGATGGGAAACCTACTTGGGAGCCGGCACTTAAGCCGAAAGGCGCAGCTGGCCATACATAATGGAGTGCTTGTCCCAACGCTGTTATATGGCAGCGAGAGCTGGGTATGTAAGAAGGAGAATGAAAGTAGGATAAATGCGGTGGAAATGCGAGCTCTGCGGAAGATGTGCGGAGTAAAGCTGACCGACCGTATTCGCAACAGCGTAGTAAGAAAGCAAATAGGTATGAAAGAGAATATCGGTGTGAAGATGAGAAAGGGTATGCTCCGTTGGTTCGGGCATATAGAAAGAATGTCCGAAGAAAGAATGACAAAACTGATATACAATGCGAAAGTGGAAGGATGTAGGTACCGGGGAAGACCTAGACTATCTTACCATGACCAAATAGACCGGGTCTTATCTGAAGGACAAGTCAGGAGTCTTCGTAACCGGCGAGCGTGTATGAGACGAACTATGAGAGTAGAGGAAGCCAGAGAGGTATCTAAGGAAAGAGCCTGTTGGAACTCTGTACTCTCTGCCTACCCCGTAAGGGATCTGGCGTGATGATATAGATAGATAGATAGATAATGAGCTAAAATCTCACTACTCACCAACGCACGTTTGATCTTCTCAAAGGAACGCTCGCAATTCCTGTCCCATGCCCAAGAAACCCCTTGACGCAATAACCTAAGCAAAGACCCCAATAGTGAACTAAAATTCTGAACAAACTTACCAAAGAAATTCACCATACCGAGAAACGACCGTCATTCCGTGATATTCAAAGGTCTAATTTTTAAAATGGCCTCATTCTTAGACGTATCAGCCTTTATTCCCTCTTTCGTGGCCATAACCCCTAAATATTTAACTTCGTCTACCAGGAAAACACATTTGCTTTTTTTCAGTTTTAACCCATTATCGGCCATTTTCTTTAAAAGCTGCTTGAAGAGCCTGTAAGTGTTCCGTTTTTGTCCTACCGCCAATTATGATGTCATCGAGAAACCCCTATACATGAGGTATACATACCCTGCAACAATTTCATCATAATTATCTTAAAAATACCTACGCTTGACGATAACCCGAAAACTAGCCTATTATAACGGAATAAACCCTTATGAGTATTTATAACAGTGAATTTTTTAGAGTCATCCAATTCTATTTGGTTGTATTCGTTAGATAAATCAATTTTACTAAAATATTGTGCTCCATTAAGACCTACAAGCACCTCATCAATCTTTGGCAGAGGGTAACGATCGATCAATAAGGCGGGATTTAAGGTTGACTTGTAATCCACACAAATCCGTAGCGTAGCGTCCGCTTTATCAACAGGGACCAAGGGTGAGGCCCAATCTGAGCAATCTACCGGCTCGATGACGCCGGAACGCAGCATCGCGTCCAGCTCAGCAGCGACGCGCTCGCGCGTCTAATGCTAATAAATAAGCATGCATATCTAATTTTAGGTCATCTTAACAAATAAATATCTAAAAATACCTCGTAAGCTACCAAAAAACTGGATTTCTTGTGCAGATAGGCCGAAATTTAGGCAAAAGGTTTTACAATAATATAAAGGTTTCCGAATTAATTTTATAGATAGAATACAACCTATTTTACTATTACAGACATAAATAGACAATAAACGTTTATATTACATAATTAGAACTAAATTGAGACAAAGGTGACTTACCGAAGATAGGAGGTTACTCTTTCCGTTGAGAATCTCAAACAAACACATGTAGCATTTTAAACCCAAAACTATTACTAGCAAGTTCCTTTAAGAATTCTAATAAGATTTGTTCATCAATTGGACTGACGAATGGTTTTTTTTACTCGCGCGCCACTTGAGACGCCACATAGCGGGAAGGCGCGTCTGACGGATGTTTACGTTATCCGATTACGTAATCACAAACACAGACTACCCACTATTATACATCAACGTCCGGGACTTAACGAAATACATCATCCTACATTGCCCGGACATAGTCCGGGAATTCAGGGCGACGTACTCGCCCGCCTCGCCCGACGCGTCGCCCGCGCGCGCGTCGGCCCCCGGCCCCGCGCACCCCGCGCCTTCTGCGCGCCCCGCGACTCCGTTCGCCGCGCCGTGAACTGATTTAGTCGCGCCGCCCCAGACCCCCGCCGACCGCCCCGTCTCGCCATGCGGGTCCGAGCCTCTCTCGGACTCGGATATGGAGGTCGAGCGCGCGTCCGCGCGACGCGCCGCCCCCGCCCGGTCCCCGTCCCCGTCGCTCTCGTCGGAGGACGACTTCGTCCCCATAGCGAATGGGAAGCGCGCGCGCAAACCGCGCGACTCGCCGCCTCCCAAGATCCAAAAGGCCGGAAACGTTTCTGTTTCTCCCGGCCCCTCCGGCCCCCGGCCGTCTCCATCTCCCGACGCGGCCGCGAGGGCCTCCCCCCTCGCGCGCCCCTCACGTCCGAACATCACTCCCCCGCCGCTTGTCATTCAGGACAAGAGCGCCTGGGAGCGTATCTCCAAGGCGATTTATAATCGCCAAATCAACTACACGCACGCGCGTTCCACCGCGCAAGGCATAGCCGTCAAGGTGGCGTCCTCGGACGACCACCGACGGCTATCCGCGTTCCTGCGATCAAACAAGATCGCTTATCACACATACACCCTGGAGGAGGAAAGGGAGCACAGGGTAGTAATCCGCGGTGTCCCTAGGGAGCTGGACACCGCCGTCATCAAGGCCGACCTCCAGTCCCAGGACCTTCCTGTGCGCCAGGTGCACAGAATGGTCAATGGGCGCTCCAAGGAGGCGTACGACATGGTGCTGGTCGTCCTCGACCGCACTGAGTCCGGCCGTAGGGTCTTCGACCTGAAGGCCGTGTGCCACATTTCTGGCCTCTCCGTGGAGGCCCCCCACAAAAGTGGCACGCCCGGGCAGTGCCACAACTGCCAGCTGTACGGGCACTCTGCCCGTAACTGTCACGCGCGCCCTCGATGCGTTAAGTGCATCGGGGACCACGCGACGTCCCAGTGCGCCCGCTCGAAGGAGACGGCGGCCGAGCCCCCCAGCTGCGTCCTCTGCGGCACTAAGGGGCACACCGCGAACTATCGCGGTTGCCCCAAGGCCCCGAAGGGGAAGCGCGGCCGGGCGAGGCGCGGCGGCCGCCGCCGCCCCCGCGCGGTTGCCCCCCCTTCTGCGCCCTCAGCGCAACACCCCCCCGCGCCCTCAGCGCACCCTCATCCGGTGCCTTCTGCGCCAGCGACCACGGCTCCCCGCGCTCCCGCGCCTCTGAAGCTGACCCCCCCTCCCCCGCCGCTCAGGCCGTCCCTCGGCGCCAACGCGTGGGTGAAGCCGCTGCCCTACACCGCGGCCTCCCATCCTGCGTCAGTGGGCCCTGCCCGCCCCCCGAAGCGCGCGCCGGCGATCCAGCCGGTGGCGGCTTGTCCCCCTCCGCCCACTAACGTCAGTCAGGACGTCGACCTCATAATGAGCGTCTCGGCGGTGATAAGCCCCGCACTTTTCCCCAGAGTCCGCGAACTCGCACTTCGTCTCCGCGCCGCCACCAACTTGGCAGACCAGGTTCTCCTGACCGCGGAATACAGGGACGTATATGACGTCCTGGCGTCCCTTAAAACCCAACCCCCCCGCACCCAATAATGGATCTACGATCTCCCCGCCATAAGCCCCACAACCTATCCCTGGCGTTCTTTAACGCCGATGGCCTTCGCTCCCAGCGAGATCAGGTTGCTGATTTCCTCCGAGATCATCAACTTGATATCCTCCTCGTGCAGGAAACCTTCCTGAAGCCCGCACAACGCGATCCTAGGATCGCAAACTATAACCTCGTGCGCAATGACAGAATCGGCTCCCGCGGAGGCGGTACTCTCATTTACTACAGGAGGTCCCTGCACTGCATCCCTCTCGATCCCCCCGCGCTCACCAACATCGAAGCCTCGGTCTGTCGCGTCTCTCTCACAGGGCACCAGCCCATCGTGATCGCCTCCGTATACCTTTCCCCCACTAAGTCCGTTCTCAGGAGTGACTTTGAAGCACTCCTCAATCTGGGAAGCGCCGTCATTCTGGCGGGCGACTTCAACAGCAAGCACGTGGCCTGGAATGGTCTCACCACTTCCCCTAACGGTAGGAGCCTTGACGCCCTGGTCGACGTTCTCGACTTTGACGTCATCGCACCTATGCACCCTACCCACTTTCCTAACAATCCCAATCACCGACCCGACGTCCTGGACATGGCGCTTCTGAAGGGTGTCACCCTACGGCTGCACTCCTTGGAAGTAGTCCAGGAACTCGACTCTGACCATCGACCTGTAGTCATGAGACTCGGTTCCCCCCCTTCCGCCCCTCAGCGACCCAAAAAGACGGTGGTGGATTGGCATGCGCTAAGCACGGCCTTGGCGGATGCCGACCCTCCCCCCCTGCCTCTCAGCTCGGACTCCATCCCGTCCCCTCAGGACACCGATCAGGCCGTAGATGCCTTCACCGAGCACATCCGATCGGCTGTCAGTCGATCGTCCAAGCAAGTCGAGGCGGAAGATCTCTACCTCAACCGCTTTCGACTGCCGGACGATGTTAGGGATCTCATTCGTTCCAAGAATGCTTCTATCCGAGCGTACGACTCCTACCCCACCGAAGCCAATCGGGCCCGGATGCGCGCTTTACAACGAGAGGTAAAGCGTCGTGTCGCGGAGGTCCGGGAGGAACGGTGGGGTGTCCTCCTAGAGGGCATCGCGCCGTCGCATCTGGCCTACTGGCAGTTGGCGCGTAGCCTCAAATCCGACTCCACGACTGACATGCCCCCGCTGTCCCGCCCTTCAGGCGCAGCACCCCCAGCCTTCGACGACGACGAAAAGGCCGCGCTTCTCGCCGACTCCCTCGAGAGCCAGTGCGCCCCCAGCTCTCAGTCCGTCGACCAGTCCCACGTCGACGCGGTCGACAGGGAAGTCGAGCGCAGGGCATCCCTTCCCCCCGTCGATTCCTTGCCTCCTATCACGCAAACGGGGGTCGAAGATCTGATTATGGGTCTTAAATCTAAAAAAGTCCCCGGCCCTGACGGCATTTCGAATCGCGTTCTGAAATGCCTGCCCGCCCAACTCATCTGCCTCTTGGTGGCCATTTTGAACGCCGCCATGACGAACTGCACCTTCCCCGCTAAGTGGAAGGAGGCGGACGTCATAGGCATTCCCAAGCCCGGCAAACCTCGCAATCTCCCCGCGAGCTACCGCCCTATCAGTCTCCTCAACTCCCTGGCCAAGATATACGAGCGCCTACTTCTGGCGAGGCTCAAAGACTTCGTAACGTCCAGGGGTATCCTTATCGACGAGCAGTTTGGCTTTCGAGCCAAACACTCTTGCGTCCACCAAGTGCACCGCATCACGGAGCACATTCTCTCCGGTCTCAATAGACCCAAACCCATCTACACGGGCGCCCTCTTCCTAGATGTCGCGAAGGCATTCGACAAAGTCTGGCACAACGGCTTGATCTACAAGCTCTACCAATTGGGTGTGCCGGACAGACTCGTGCTCATCTTACGAGACTTCTTGTCGAATCGCGCCTTCCGTTATCGCGTCGAAATGACGCGCTCCACTTCCCACTCCATCAGTGCTGGAGTCCCACAGGGCTCAGTTCTCTCTCCGCTCCTGTTTAGCCTTTACACGAACGACATTCCTCGTTCGAGTAAGGCGCATCTAGCCCTATTCGCGGATGATACCGCTCTCTACGTCTCGCATAGGAATAAGGGTTTCATTACCAGACACCTTCAGGCATCCGCCAATTCCCTAGGGAATTGGTTCAGAAAGTGGCGTATTGAGGTGAACCCGGACAAGAGCGCTGCGGTGTTCCTCTCCAGAGGTGCCACCCCGCGCCACTCCCTGCGCCGCCCTAGAAGTAATCTCGGCCAAGTGACCATGTTCGACCGACCCATTCCCTGGGCCAAAGAGGTCAAATATCTAGGGGTCACCCTAAACAGTACCATGTCCTTCGGCCCGCACATCAAGCGGGTCCGTCACCGAGCATCATTTGTGCTCGGTCGTCTCCATTCGTTAATCTGCAAGCGGAGTAAAATGTCCCTTAGAAATAAGGTAACACTTTACAAAACTTGCGTTCGACCCATCATGACTTATGCGTGTGTTGTGTTCGGGCATTCGGCCCCCTCTCACATCGATAAACTCCAAGTGGTTCAAAACCGCTTCCTCCGTAAAGCCGTAGGAGCCCCCTGGTTCGTACGGAACGTCGACCTCCACTCCGATCTAGGTCTCGAACCTATTCGCGCCTTTATTAAAAAGGCGTCAACACGTCACTTCGCGAACGCATCTACCCATGCGAATCCGTTAATCGTAGCCACCGCCGACTACGATCTCCCTCCCGACCCCTGCCGCCACCGCCGGCCGCGACATGTTCTCACCGACCCCCCCGATGCCTTGTCTTCCTTCTTTCCGCTCAGAATACGGGCGACGACGACGTAGACGTAGTAGTAGATCCCCTCCCATAGCCGGCGGTTGACCGGTGCGCTTAGTAGTGCACCCGTCCCCCTACAGCGACTGTCCCAACCGAGGGCGCCTCTTCGGGGCGCCCTCGAGTATGTCGCCTCTTGCCCTTCTGGCTGGCTGGAGCGTAGTGGTTGCACGCTCGCCGTTAAAATCCGGTGAAGCTGTAGAGGCCTCGAGGCCAACAGCGTAGATCATTCATACACACACACACAATTATACATCAACAGAACGTAAATTTTATCCTCTACATTTCGTTAGAACATTGTCTATAGCTACAATTTAGTGTTGCCCCACAATAAATCGAAGACGCAATCGACTACCGAGAATCGGCAACGTATGAAACCATACGTTACCGATTCTCGGGGCTTGCAATGTTCGTATGTGTGTCTGTCTTTCCGGTTCAAATCTTGTAATCCATTTTTCAAGTACTTGCGGGTATCTAGTATGTAAGTTCGCTGACAATGCAATAATATGGTACCTTGGAGCTGGTCTGATGATGGAGTCGAAAGATGGCCATAGGAACATGTGAACTATACAACGTGTTCAAGGTCTGATGATGAAGCCGAAAGATGCCCAATGGAACCACCCAACTAAATATAACCCCACCGTATTTGGGCTCGTTGGCTACGAGTACTTTAAACGCGGATGGTGTCCAAGGTCTGATGATGGAGCCGGAAGAAAGCCATAGGGACTCAACTAAGCAAGATATATTCAATATGTTATTACTATAAAAGCTTGTTTTTATTCTTAAATATTTATTTTTCTCGATGTTAGACGCATCCTGATAATCTTAATATCTATTACGAAGATTCTGCGTGATGGGGTTATTTCCTCATGGTTTTAGCTGAGCAGCTGCGAAACGTTGGGTGCAGTGATGGAGTAAAAAGACACGCTGATTCCAGATGTTCTTTATTCGCTGTTCCAACCAAGGAGGGCTCTTAATATCCTTTACTCGTAATTTATGCTTAATGACCAACAATACAAATGTGTAGATTGGGATATTCTGGGTATTACGATAATCTTATAGGTACCCTACTATAGAACTAAGCAGAATATTAACCGATTTGAGGACGTTCATAACTCGTTTGTGTTTTTTAAGACATCTTTGCTAATAAACCGATTTTGATGATTCTTTTTGCATTGGCTTCAGTATAGCTCAAGGGGAAGTCCTATTTTATTTTATCCGTATTGGACCTTGGACTTCAAAGATACACCACGGGACTCCTTAATCGCAAAGAGCACCAATGTGTAAAATCAGTTACTATAAGTATTATATCAATCCTGTAAGTACCTTACTGTACACCTAAGTAGAATAATATAATAAATATACATAATTAATTCACGCATCACTCAAAATTGTTAAACAAAACCTTTTAAAAAAGGGAAACCGACTTCCAAAAGCAAAAAATAAATATTTGAAGTCGGTGCCAAGTAACCGACTGCACCAACCAGCACCGACATTTTGGTATACATGTTTATACTCAATTTATACACGATAGTGTCTTTGTCTTTTTTATAATTATTTCAATCGGATTTATTTTTCTGATTTAAATTGTTTTGTTTATCTCTCGTTTATTTACATCTAAGTTTAAATAAATTCGTCTGCTTGTGTATGTGCAGTAGCACGATATAAAATCATTATATGTCTTATCAAAACTACGCAGTTTCAAAAAGTTTATTATTTCATGAAGTTCGTCGTCGTGCGCCACGCCAGAGGGCCTCGAGTAATATAATTTGCCCACATTAAATTTAGCTCTTGCCCCGCCACTGGGTGCGGTCAATTTCATGTTCACAGACTGCAGACTTCTTTGAGCGGTGGTGTTTTAGGTCAGCTATGTGCTCTCTTATCCGAGATTTTACCGGTCTTTTTTTTTGTCCTATGCAAGAGAGGCCACATTCACAATCAAGCTTGTATACTCTTGTATCTTGTAGAGAGATGTGACCATTGACAGATGGTCAAAAAAATTAATGATCATTTGCGGTGTGTTGTAAAATGTGTTCGCGACTAATTCTAATAACCCATGTACTATATGTTCGCGTGTAATTATAATAAATGTTGAATGTAATATATAAGTTATAAGAAATAAATTAAAACGCTGGGCTCGGTACAACCCCCATTAGTTGTAACCGCAAAGAATCAAATATAAGCGAGGGCCGAAACGGCCTCGCTCTCAGTTGCGTCTCAGCCATCGCGTAGCCAGCTCAGAAGTCCAACTAGTGTAGGCCCAACTAGGACCCAGCGTTTTCCGAAAATATTGCTGTTTCATTTGAGAAGAACCGTGGCGAAATATCCAAGACGGAGGCAGACAAAAGTAGGTGCTACGAGCGGGAAGAAAGTGAGCGGTCCACATCACCCGCTAGGTGTGCCCCCCAAGGAAACTACCATCAAAACATAGTAGTTACCGGCAATAGCCAGTGTGGTTCAAGCAAAGGTAGACCACATTGTTTGGTCCTTCGAGCCGAATAAGTAAGATGGTAGTGACAAGAAGCCAGGGTACAGCGGAACCTACCGAAGATAGGTCGGGATCAGCGCCGTCAAAAGGAAATAGAGCGATGACAACAGCACCGCCGGGGACAAGTTCGGACGGAGCAACTGGAGCACCGAAAACGGCGGCCAAGGAGATAAGGAAGACACCGCCGATGCCGCCGGTGTTGAGAGCAATAAAAGGCATCATAGAAGCGGAGATAACGGGAGAAAATTCCACAACGCAATCCGCAGACAACACTGGGACAACGGTTACAACTACTGGGGCGAGCAGCGAGCAAACGGGGCAGGAGCGTACGCTGGAGCCTCCGTCGGCACCTCGCTCAAGAAATCAAAGATCGACGGCATCAAAGAGTCGGCAACGAGAGCTGCTTAAGGCGAAAGAAGAGCTTTTGAGGAAATAACTTGAACTCGCAGCAGCCAGAGTCGCGATCTTAGAGTGTAGTGAGAGCGAGTCCGATGGAGAGGACAGTGTGGCCACCGAGCGAGAAAACAGAACGAAGACCTGGGTTAACGTCCAGCACAGCACTCTCGCTCTTACAATGGAACCGCACCAACAAGAACAGTGCCAGCAGAGACCCAAGAACACCCAGTGTCAGTACTAGTGCCAGAGTCAGTGACCGTGCCAGTGAAGACCGCAGGCGTCGCAAGTGCTACGGGACCAGTGCCGTGCCCCGAACCAGAGTACACGGAGCGACGCCCTATGCCCAGGTATGAGCGTGATTCCATTAAAGACTTAGCTGAAGCTATAACTATGGCCACTCGATCAGCAATGCCCGCCAAAGCGGCTAGACCCATATGTGAACATCCTATTTTTGGAGGAGCCGCTCAAGATTGGCTGCCATTCAAGACAGCTTACGAAGAGACAGCTGGGTCACTGTAAGAAATAGCAAACTTAACGCGCCTTCGAAGGAGCGTAAGAGGAGCGGCCAGAGAGGCAGAGCAATGTCTGTTTGTGGGAAATACATCACCTAGTGAAGTAGTCACTGTTAGCGTCCAGATTCGGCAGGCCAGACGCCACAGTTATAGCAGAATTAGAGAAACTGAGGGCTCTACCACGCTGAGCACGCAAGAGATTTATGTGTATTTACGACGAGAGTAGCTAACGCTGTGGCAACCATAAGGGCACTGGATAAAATTGAATATTTGTATAACCCTGAGGCGATAAGGAGCGTCACAGATAATATGCCGTATGCCCTAAGATGCCGGTTTTATGATTTCGTTGCTGAGCAATCGGCGGGAGAACCATGACTCGTCAAGTTAACCAGATTTCTACAGTAGTCAGCTGATCGATGCGGAACGTTCGCGCCGCCAGAGGCCATACCAGCGGGAGATCGTTACGAGATATATCCGACTGCCGGCACCTCTAAACGGAGAACCTACAGGGTACAGGTGAGATATGAGCCGTCTTCAAGCAATGCCTGTCCCCTGTGCGATATAGGGGAAACACAGAATAGTAGAATGTCGCATTATGAAAAATGCCGAGGAGAGTCAAAGATGGGAATTAGCTAAGCAATACAATTTATGTTTCCGATGTCTACGGGTGCGACGGTCGCGCCACACCTGCCAGCCGCGACGGTGCAAAAGGGACGGGTGCACTTACATGCATCATCCTCTGCGGCATCAGGCGCCGACGATACAGCAGCAGCCACCGGCGGAGTCAACCGATGCTGGTGCCAAAGACGAAGTGGAAGTAGTAGCATCGGCCAGGGAAACGTCGGAAACCGCCGTGTTGAAGGTACTCCCTGTTATTGTTAAGGGACCGAAGGGTACAGCCAACACGTACGCGCTACTGGATGACGGATCTACATGCACCCTGATAGAAGAAAGGATAGTCCGTCAGGTGGGTGCAACAGGGCCCCGAGAACCTTTCTTCATAGAGGGTGTTGGCGGAACACGAATAGACGCAGGCCACTCGATTCGAGTACAATTGGAGATCAGCGGCCGGCACAATGGTACACGCATTATGACAGCGCGCACTATGAAGTCGCTGCAGTTGGCGCCCCAAGGAGTACCCATGGATATTTTGGATGGCTGTCAACATTTAGAAGACATAAGGGATAAGTTAACGTACGAGAAGGGAACACCTACCGTACTTATTGGCCAGGATAACTGGCATTTACTGATTACTCACGCAACCCGTCGAGGAATGGCCCACAAACCTATGGCATCGCTGACGGATCTAGTTTGGGTGTTACACAGTCAAACAGCTACGAGGCCAACGCAGAAAAGTGACCCACAGGGTGAGTCATTTAATGTCGTACACAGATGACGACAACATGGAGCAATTGATGAAATCGCACTTCCCTGGGCCAAAGAGGTCAAATATCTAGGGGTCACCCTAAACAGTACCATGTCCTTCGGCCCGCAAATCAAGCGGGTCCGTCACCGAACATCCTTTGTGCTCGGTCGTCTCCATTCGTTAATCTGCAAGCGGAGTAAAATGTCCCTTAGAAATAAGGTGACGCTTTACAAAACTTGCGTTCGAACCATCATGACTTATGTGTGTGTTGTGTTCGGGCATTCGGCCCCCTCTCACATTGATAAACTCCAAGTGGTTCAAAACCGCTTCCTCCGTAAAGCCGTAGGAGCCCCCTGGTTCGTACGGAATGCCGATCTCCACTCCGATCTAGGTCTCAAACCTATTCGCGCCTATATTGAAAAGGCGACAACACGACACTTCGCGAACGCATCTACCCATGCGAATCCGTTAATCGTAGTCGCCGCCGACTATGATAAGGTATGGTACTTACCGCATTTCGGAGTCACTCATCCAGAGAAACCGAGCAAGCTCCGTATAGTCCACGACGCTGACGCCGAAGTCAAAGGAGTAAGTCTGAACCGTATGCTGCTAGCTGGACCAGACTTGCTGCAATCGCTCCCGGGAGTATTGATGCGATTCCGCCAAGGGAAAATAGCGGTCACCGCAGACATTCGAGAGATGTTTATGGGAATACAAATAAGACCTGAGGACCGAAATACGCAGCGGTTCGTGTGGCGGGGCGACAGGCGCAGCGGAGAACCAACTGAATACAGAATGTGCAGTGTCATATTCGGCGCCACGTCATCCCATTGCACGGCGATATATGTGAAAGACAAGAACGCGAATGATCACAAGGAACAATACCCGGAGGCCGCGCGACCTATAATCGATAACCACTACATGGATGACTATTTGGGGAGTTTCGATGATGAGGAAACGGCCATGCGTGCGACCAAAGAGATAGTGAAAATACACGCCGACGCTAACTTCCATCTGCAAAAGTGGGCGTCAAACTCCACCAAAATTCTACAAGAAATGACCGCCAAAGCCGAGTCTCCTACGCTCAAGTTAGAACCTGAGAAGATATTAGGGATGGTCTGGTGCCCAGCCGAAGATTATTTGACATTCAACGTCAACTATAACAGATTGCCGGCTGATTTGTTTGAAAGAGACAGGGCGCCCACGAAAAGAGAAGCTTTAAAGGTACTAATGTTCATATTTGATACACTAGATCTAGCAAGTCCGATCCCCGTTCAAGGGAAAAAGATTCTGCAAGACACCTGGCGGTGCGGTAGCGGCTGGGATGAGAAGCTTAAATAAGCCGAAGCAACTGCATGGAAGGCATGGACGATAAGAGTGCGGGGACTGCCCGAATCAACTGTGCCCCGTTGCTATCTCCGTCTAGGAGGTAGCGCGACAGGAAAGTTGCATACCTTCGTGGACGCTAGTGCAGAGGTTTACGCCGTCGCTGTTTACTGGCGTTTCGAGAACAGAAACGAGGTAAGAACCTCTTTGATCCTAGGCAAGGCCCGGGTCGCGCCCGCACATAAGACGACGACTATACCACAACTTGAGCTTCAAGCAGCCGTACTAGGTTGTAAATTAGTGCAGGCGGTAGAGAAAGAACATTCCATTAGACCGACGCGAAGGACCTATTGGACAGACTCTAGGACGGTGCTCGCCTGGCTACGAAACGGCCCAATGCTCTTAGGCCGTTTCAAACCTTTCGTAACACATCGTGTGGCAGAAATCCACGAGCATACTAAGACAAAGGAGTGGCGTTGGGTGCCTACTGCCGACAATGTCGCTGACGACGCTAGGAGAGGGGCACCAGCCGATTTCGACACCTCACACAGGTGGTTTGTTGGACCTGATTTTCTACATGTACCCCAAGAATATTGGCCTCGAGAGAACGAAATGACCACCACAGAGGAAACAGGAGGGAAACGCTCGCACGTGGTGCAGCCAGCGAACCTCATAATTACAGCATTTCCAGCTTGCGAAAGGTTCTCGCGATAGATCAAACTAATCAGAACCACTGCAAGGATTTTTGAGATCCTGGAAATCCTCCAAGCACGACGCCTCCAGTGCGCGGTGATACAACAGAGGACACGCCGCGCCACAGAAGCGGACCCGGTCTGGAAGAAGGCAAAACCCAGGACCTCAGGGAGAACGACGAGAGCGCCGGCGGCGGTGACTGCTACGCGCTCCTTCATTCCGTGAGAGGCACGATATCTGCACCGGGCCGAACGACTTTGGTTGCAAGCGCTCCAGCAGGTCGCCTATCCCGAGGTGATCAAGGCCCTTAGACAGGGGCGATCTGCGCCGTCCACTGGCCGGCTATCTCAACTGGCCGTGAAGTTAGACGACGACAACGTCCTCCGGCTGCGCTCACGCGTAGCGGCAGCCAAGGGGATCACTCAGGCGCAGAGATCGCCTCCCATCTTGGACGGAGAGCACCGGTGGACGAAACTCTACATCGGCTGGGTGAACGAGCAAGTGCACCATGACGGGTTCGAGGCCACAGCGACTGAGGTGCGACTGCACTACTGGGTGCTACGCCTTCATTACGCCGTTCGCAGCGTTGTGAAGCAATGTCAACACTGCAGACTATGCCGGGCCACACCTGCGCAGCCTTCAACTGGTAACCATCCTCCTTCACGGTTAGCCCATCACCGCCGACCGTTTACTTTCACAGGACTCGACTACTTCGGCCCGCTCACTGTAACGGTGGGCCGGGGTACTCAGAAAAGGTACGGCGTGCTCTTCACGTGCCTGACGACGCGCTCAGTGCACATAGAGGTCGCAGGGAGGCTCACTACCGACTCTGCTGTGATGGCAATCCAGCGTTTCATCGGTCGACGGGGCTGCCCTACCGAGCTCTGGTCGGCGATCTGGTGCTTATCGCTGACGGCACCTTGCCTCGTACTTGTTGGCCTCGTGGCGAAGTCATTGCCGCGTACCCTGGTCCTGATGGCGAGATGCGAGCGGTCGACGTGCGAACATCGAGGGGGGTGCTGAGGCGCGAACCCCCATAACTCCAGCTACGAGAGCTGCGGCTGGAGAACATGCTCGCGACTAATTATAACAACCCATGTACTATATGTTCGCGACTAATTATAATAAATGTTGAATGTAATATATAAGTTATAAGAAATAAAGTAAAACGCTAGGTTCGGTACAACCCCCACTAGTTGTGACCCCAAAGAATCAAATATAAGCGAGGGCCGAAACGGCCTCGCTCTCAGTTGCGTCTCAGCTATCGCGTAGCCAGCTCAAAAGTCCAACTAGTGGAGCCCAACTAGGACCCAGCGTTTTCCGAAAATATTGCTGTTTCATTTGAGAAGAACCGTGGCGAAATATCTAAGACGGAGGCAGACAAAAGTAGGTGCTACGAGCGGGAAGAAAGTGAGCGGTCTACATCACCCGCTAGTTGTGCCCCTCAAGGTAACGACCATCAGAAATAGTAGTTACCGGCAATAGCCAGTGTGGTCCAAGCGAAGGTGGACCACAAAATGTTTTAATATAAGCACGCTTCAAGATGTAGCCAATCTTGTCCGTGCCTCCTCTCGTGAAAGGTAGTACAGCAGGGAGGCGCTCGACTGTGGCTGGTTTCAGTTGGTCACTGTGACGTTGGCGTGGGACTCGAAACTTATTTTCGTGTAGTACTTGCTTATTTGCTACCCTTGTGCTCTCTGATACAAAGATTTACCCACGGTTACTAAGTGTGTTAGATGGTGGTGCGATTTATCATAGGTACCTATCAGTATGGGTCTTTTTTCTATAAACCGTATGACTTAAGATGTTGTTGGGTTTTGTCCGGTGAAACTGTAAAGGTCCCGCGGCCAACAGCGTAGATCATTCACACATACACACACACACACACAAAAGGTGCTGTTGGGGATACGGATTACTTAAATGTCTAGGAAAGCTAAGGAATTGTTTACCTCCAACTCCATTGTAAACTGAATTTAGGGTTAATGGAGTTAAAATGATTTAAATTTTATTTTACGTGAAAGGATGTAGGTACTGGGGAAGACCTAGAGTATCTTACCATGACCAAATAAACCGAGTCTTATCTGAAGGTCAAGTCAAGAGTCTCCGTACCCTGCGAGCGGGTATGAGACGAACTATGAGAGTGGAGGAAGCCAAAGAGGTATGTAAGGATCTTTAGAAACTCAGCACTCTCTGCCTACCCCGCAAGGCATCTGGCGTGATGATATAGATAGATAGATGATTTAAGAATACATTGCTTTTATCAGATGGTCAATAATGAGAAAATATCATCTACGTACTGCTTGTAGAAACTTGGCTTTACGGGTGAGGTACGAAGGGCTGTCTCCTCAGTCTTCCATTAATATATCGGCAACAATGGGAGATACAGGGGACCCCAGCGCCACCCCATCTACTTGCTTATCCTCTCGTATGGCGGGACCCAGAAAGTGAAATGTGCGTTGTCTGCCGCGAAAATGATGCTTTGGCGCCTTGTTTTACGCGGTTGTTTTTCATTAAGAAAATCGTGATTAGGTATACGAAGTTCCAAAATACCAATTGTGTTGTGGGTCTAATCCTAGGTCAGAAAAATGTAATTTGCTATCGAAAAATTCCCAGTATCATCGGAGTCTGGAATCGTACCCGGTGTATGGCAAAAGACTCGCCCCCTATTACATGGGATCCAACATCATCTATGAAAAGTGGGTATACACAGTACACCCCCACATGGGGAACATAGGCCAGGGGCGTAGCTACCGCCGTATCAGCCGTATCAATGATACGGTGCCCCCGGGGTACAGAGACCCCTAACGTGTGTAAGCAAAAATTAGTAAAATGTTATCCACAATGTTACTTAATGTCATACTTCCTGAAAAAAAAGCATATAAAAATAACTGTCATACGTGCCTATAGAGTTTTCACTTTAGATATAACAAAAGTTGAAAAGCAATCTCTTTTTTTCCGGGTTAAGCGTGCGCCCAAAAGTTGGAAGATCCTACATCGGTTATTGTGGGATTCCCCCGTTTGAGTCATTCACTTAAACGGGGGAATCCCGCAGTACAATGACAGACCACGGAGAGCAATATTTACGAGTTTTATTTCATTCCGGTTCAAACGTTATTACACTGTAATACAAATTATATTATACAATACAATCTGGTTCTTCTGATTATTTATTGGTTAATTAGTTTGATTAGTGAATAGAATGAGTGAAACGAAAAGAGATCACCCCAGTAGAGCTATGAAAAGAAAAAGTAAACAGAAAAGAGAGGAGGTTATAAAAAAATCCCCAAAATTTCTTCATTTTTTCACCAAGCAACTGCTGTGAGTGATTTATATTGCAATGGTAAGTAAAGCTATTTATCTAGTAGATAAATTAGCACAGCGTGTGCTATTGAATCCAGAGATGAGCTTCCGAAACCGGAAATACTCCGAATAATAATTGTAGAAGAAAACGATACGCGGCGACATGATGACAGACAGATCGGCGATTCAGAAGCGTTTTAATTTATCTAAACTTTAGTTTTAGTCCTCTAGATTTAAATCATAAAAAAAAAATTTTTACTGTATTAATTTTATTCAATTATATTTTAAGATATTTCTGAAGCACATTCTCCATTAGATCTCCATCCGAAAATAGAAGAAACCCAAATTGATGATTCTAAAAGTCTGAAGAATTTCATAATATAATTTCGTCAGATAGACGAAATTTTGGGGACAGTCCAACTGAATGCGATCGAAAAATAATTTTTGAATTGGATCCATTTAAACCACAAGGACCGTTTCCAAAAGATTCAGAAAAAAAGCGATGTTTTTCGGCCTATCATTATTCATGTTTAAATAAGGCTGGCATAAAAATTCCAAGACCGTGGCTGTGTTATTCTAATGTTTTACACAAGCCGCATTGCCACTTCTGTTAGCTATTAGCAGATCGTCAAATCGTACTCCTCTGCATGGGCTAACGGTGTTTTCGTTAGAAGTAATTTTACGCAATGTATATTTGACCATGAAAACTCACTCACAGCAGCATATTAATGCATCCTTATCTTATAATAATTGGGTACAAAGTCAATAGTAAAATTACATTATAGAGAGATGTATTGCATCGTATAATTAATGTTATAATTACTTTAGCATCATGTAATCTACCTTTAAGAGGCCATTATTCTGATTCTGGAAATTTTATGTCAATTTTACGTTTACTATCTAATTATGATCCTATTTTAAAATAAACTTCTTTTAAAACCGAAAGGCGAAATAAATTATTTAAGCCCTACGATTCAAAATGAAATTATTAATTTACTTGGTACCGCAGTTATAATATTATAATATTAGCCCTGTTAAGAAACTGTCCCACTGTAGGGCACGGGCCTCCTCTATAACAATGGGTTTAGGCCATAGTCCACCACGCTGGTCCAGTGCGGGTTGGCGAACTTCACACACCTCCGAGAAACTCTTAGGCATGCAGGTTTCCTCACGATGTTTTCCTTCACCGCTAAAGAAAGTGATAGTTAAATTTTTATACGCACATGTTATCCGCAGTCTATCTATATCTATCTATCTATAACCTCACGCCAGATCCCTTGCGGGGTAGGCAGAGAGTACAGAGTTCCAACATGTTCTTTCCTTACATACCTCTCTGGCTTCCTCGACTCTCATAGTTCGTCTCATACACGCTCGCCGGTTACGGAGACTCTTGACTTTTCCATCAGATAAGACTTGGTTTATTTGGTCGTGGTAAGATAGTCTAGGTCTTCCCCGGTACCTGCATCCTTCCACATTGTATATCTGTTTTGTCATTCTTTCCTCTGGCATTCTTTCTATATGCCCGAACCAACGGAGCATGCCCTTTCTCATCTTTACACCGATACTATCTTTCATACCTACTCGCTGTCTTACTACGCTGTTGCTAATGCGGTCGGTCAGCTTCACTCCGCACATCTTCCGCAGAGCTCGCATTTCTACCGCATTTATCCTACTTTCATTCTCCTTCTTACATACCCAGATCTCGCTACCATATAACAGCGTTGGGACAAAAACTCCGTTATGTATGGCCAGCTGCGCCTTATGGCTTAAGTGCCGGCTCCCGAGTAGCTTTCCTATCGCACCATTCACTCTGTTTCCTGCACTTACTCTTCTCTCTATGTCAGCGGTGTGTTTCCCATCCTTACTGAAGGCGCATCCAAGATATACAAACTCAATCACTTGCTCCAGCACATCGTTACCAACCACAATCCTTACATTCGTTCTGGTTTCTTACCTTTCAAAAACCATAATCTTGGTTTTCTTTACATTCAAATGTAAGCCATTGATCATGCAGTCGTCTTTCATAACTGTGACTAGTGTTTGCAGATCAGTGGCTGTTGGCGCTATTAAAACCGCGTCATCTGCATAAAGTAGATGATTTACCACTAAGTCACCCATTTGTACACCTTCATTCATCGCTTTCAGTCTTTGAAGACTTTTGTCCAGATATATTATAAACAGTCTAGCGAACAACACGCAACCCTGCTTGACGCCGATTTTAACGTCAAATCAGGGTGACCTGTTACCACCCACCCGTACGCATGCCTTGCAGTCCACATAAGTGGACTGGACGGCTCGCAACAGAGTGCCATCTAAACCATACTCTGGCAAAATGTCCCAAAGTCTCTTTCGCACAACTCTGTCAAATGCCTTCTCCAGATCTACAGTTAGGAACAATATTATTTTATAAATTAAAAAAGCTCCATTTCTGGCAATTACTTTGGATACAACACAAGACTTGTCAAAAATTGACCAACTTTCTATAGTTTTTCGATACATCTCGATAACAGAAAATGACAATAATGTACAGAAAAAAAAAAAAAAAACACCGTCACACCTATATTCCCCAGATGGCAGAGGTGTACTGAGTACACCCACGTTTCGCCGACGATGTTAGGTCCCATGTAATAGGGGGTGAGCCTATTGCCATATACCGGGCACAATTCCAGACTCCGAACTCATACTGGGAATTTTTCGTTAGAAAAACTACATTTGTCCGACCTAGGACTTGAACCCAGGACCTCGTGATCACAAAGCGATGTGCTTTGCCACCAGACAACGAGGCAGGCGAGCATAATGTACCTAAAGAATTAAAAAACTGTGAGTCCTTTTTGGGGTTTATAGCAGTATCCGATTGCCGTGCAGAAGGACTTAAAACTGAAATTTTAAACACGATTAAAGAATATGGAATTGATTTGTCTAAATGTAGAGGACAGGGTTACGATGGAGCAAATGTTATGTCGGGTGTATATGGAGGATAAAAGCCCTTATAAAAGAGCATGCCCCGAATGCTGATTATGTTCATTGTGCTGCACACGCAGTAAATTTAATTTTAAACGATGCCACTACACATGTTCTTGGAGTGTCGACTTTTTTCGATAATTTAGAAAAAATATATACTTTTTTTAGCAATAGTATAAAACACTGGGCAATGTTGAGTAACGATTCATCTGAAAAATATAAAAATAACCCTTAAAAAGGTATGTCCTACTAGATGGTTTTCAAAGAACGACGCTTTGTACCAACTAAATTTAATTTCTACTAAAAAAGATGAACATGATGAATGTAAAAATATAATTCAGATTTTAGAGACTTGACTTGAGCTTGTCACATTTTTCTCTTCACTATTTGAAATCATTAAA
This sequence comes from Phalera bucephala, assembly GCA_905147815.2. Classification (NCBI taxonomy): domain Eukaryota; kingdom Metazoa; phylum Arthropoda; class Insecta; order Lepidoptera; family Notodontidae; genus Phalera; species Phalera bucephala. The sequence continues at coordinate 40,755,250 of LR990609.1, read as the reverse complement.
AATAATAATGACTTACATAAAGCTAATATTTTATTAATTAAACTTTTGAATAGACTGAGCTAAATAAGAAATCAAAATTTATTCAATGGTTTGCTAAATGAGTCCAGAGATTTAGCGAAAGAGTGGGGGTAAAAACTGTTTTTAAAAATAAAAGGCGAAAGATAACGAAGCGTTTTTTGAAGAGTTATCACAAGATGAGAGAATTTCAGACCCGGAATCATATTTCAAGGTCAATGTATACTATTGCTGTTTAAATATATTAATTTCTCAAACTAAACAAAGATTTCAGAGCCTTTGTGACCTGAGTTATATGTTCGAAGTATTACAATCGGAGACACTCCTATCTTCTTCAAACAAAGTGATAAAAAAAAATCCGGAAAACTGTCGGCTAAAAACAGTCAAGACATCTCAGTTAATCTTTATGAACAATTAATTGCTCTGAAAACATGCTTAGAATCTGAAATTCAAAAAATTCATTCCCTTAAGGGAATGAATTTTTTGAATTTCAGATTCCATGTGTTTCTTAAGAAACACATGGAATTATTGCTGATAAAATTCAATAGCCAATGTACAAAAAACACAGATAAAAAAACACAGAATAAAAGAAATCTATTTATTTTTCTGAGAGTGGTGGGATCTTCATTATATTAGGTTACTTAAGAGAAATTTGAAGCCTACAGTTGACTAGTTCCTTGAATAGCAGTTTTCATGCCAGGTGGTTTCTGCTTTGGTAACCTACGACAAACACAGAAAGAACAAATTAGAGCAGTACAAACTGCATTTCCAGCTGAATGAAATTCGCGAGTAAGTGTTAGTCATATTTGTCAGCAATTCGTCGGTCTTCAGATTTAAAATTTTATTTTGAATTGAACAGGAACGAAATATGGAGCTAGCGAAGCGACAGGTTCTGTCGTCACCATCCCAAAATCGGAAACAACCATTTATTGTTCAGAAAACGACATCTTGCAAAAACACTAGCCTTTCAAACTGACCTACATAGGAAAAAGAAACAGTTTTGTTCCTACATGCCCCTTACTTACCTCGTATGTATTATTTTGCGTGGAGAAGATGGATGCACTAAATCATGTTGTCTCTCCCAATCTAAATATTTTTCGTGTTGTCGCTGTCGACGTCTGTCTACGTAACTGATCTATAACAAACGGTTATTATTTCAAGATGATGTTTTTTACCCAGATACTTTGAGTACATACATACATGGTACATTTACGGGCCGGTATTAAAGCGACATCCCTTGCCCTGTAGATGTGGTAAAAGGCTAAGGTAGAGTCTGTCTAATGAAACCTGAGAGTTGGAAATAGTGGCAAATATAAATAAATTAGGTCGTGCAACCCCGGATGAACTGGGAATAAATGAATTAGATACTTGAATACTTTTATGACTAAAAAAGAATAGAGAATAAGCAAAAACTCGTGCAAGTTTATGATTTTAACAAACATGTATACACACAGGAGAGTGGAGGAACGAGGGAGGAGAAGGAGTAGAAAGGGAGATATACATCTTATAAGATTAACGCCAAAATATGAGTGACTTGAGTCAATCGATACGTACGACACAGCTGGCGGGTATCCAGATGAACGCAGTGACTAGCACCACGACGCCGACGATATTGTCCCGCAGGAACCCCAGCACGTTGTTAATGTTGATGTCTTCTATTATGTCCCAGAACCGCTCCACTACGTCCTGTATCGTCTTTTCGCAGACACCCTGCGCGTGATAAATCAATAAAACATTGCAATATGTTTATATACAAGCTGTAACATAATAAACGCAAGACCTGAAAATAGTTTGTTCTAAATCGGTACCTGAATCGATTCCAACAATTTTTAATGTATTTTACATTTTTTTTTAAATTTGCAAAAAAGGATTTTTTTACTCCTTCAGGGCGCTATAAAAAAATTAAATTCATAGCAAGAAGAAGATTCCAAACGCATTCCTAAAACGTATTTCTCAAGGCACATACACGTACAAGTTTCATTGCTAATTGGGGTATAAAAGTGTTTTAAAAAAGGGTAAAAACTTTTAAATTTGAAAATTTGGTTTTATTTTTTTGACTTTATGAAGCAATTCTCTAATCGGGGTGTCTGAGGTCTTGCGTTTATTATGTTACACCTTGTATATATGTGCAAGTGTTTGTAGTTAGTTATCACACAATAATTGATTACAATATGTGTAGCTATCAACGTAATGCATTTCTTGAACTTTCATAATCACAATCCGTACCTAAAGATGTATTTATATATTTGTACAGTTTTTGTGATAATAGCATTCATAGCATAGCACCACTTTCGTAAAGATAAAATGCTAAAATTTAGACTTCATTGAGAATTTCCATAGTAGATATCCAAGATTACCCTCGGTACGTTATACGTAATTACTTCAATAAAGTCCCTAAATTATAATGTACCTTATTACAAAATCCCTGGATACATGGTGTTCCGTCCGGCAGTATATCATTGTGAGCTACGGGAAAGCAAGTCTTGTTCAAGCTCTTGCGACAACATCGTTTACACGCGTCCGCAACTGTAAACATAAATAAAGCACGGAAGCGATTTTATTTTGATATTGTTATGATGGACATTAGGATCTTTTGACAAAATTTCGTAAGTGTGCAACACTTATAAAAAACATTATGGCATAAATACGCTGTCAAGAAAAAAAAGTATCTTTTGCGATTTGAATAGTTTTTAAAAGCATCGCAATCGCAAAAAAATGTGCAGGCTTTTAAAACACCTTTAATTCCAAGTTCGAGGTACTAACCGATGTCACACATGCAGCTGTACATGCCCTGGGTCTCGCAGTACGGCATGCACGTGCCGTTACGGCATCGCCCACGCTCCGCGCACTCGTGCTCGTCCGCTATCGCCGGCGCCTAACAGAAAACAGATTATTGACGACTAACTTAAAAGACGAATTAAAGCTCTAACGCCTGTGTATAAAGTGCATCTTTTATTAAATATAGTATTTACGATTAATAGATTATTTATTAAAATACGTACAGCTATTATATAAAAAGTTTCAAAATTGTTACGAATTTAGTTTAAAATAAAATAAAATACTTAAGTATTTTATTTTTACATTATAACAGTCATTGCAAAATGACGAACAGAAATGAAAAGACGCCAAATGGGACGCTTAGTCACACATATGCCTCTGAATTCGGGAATCGAAACCTTTTATTGCTTGTAACACGCTTACAATGATAGATAGAAAAGTAGTGTGTTCGAAACTGGAAAATAATTACTTCTTTATCATAAGCAGCACAATTCTAAATAGAAAAAGAAATCATCGCTTCGGCTGGGGAACCCCGAATTTCACTATTTAGAATCACTGTACTCTATAAACAAATGCAACATGCGTCAAATTCACATACCACCAAACATGACTTAAAACTTATTTCGACGTCTTGGGGGTAAACAGATCTAAGCTACATTTTTATATAAATTGACGTAGTAAAATATTTGCATTCAGAACAAAGATCTAATACTCCGGTTATCTTTGAAATAACAGCGTTATCTAAATAAAATATATTGTAATACCTATTCATTATATGTGTTTTTCTCAAAACAATAATTCATTAGATTAGACTAAGTCGCCGTAGACGTCGATGCAGACGAAATGTGATCGATCGATCGATCAATCTCAACATGTTTCGCCAAAAACTTAGCCAATAAAAGCATAGTGTGTTGTGCCTGACGAGCTGGGGATATTGCTGGTTTGTAGACACAATCCGAGTACTGTTTTCGGGGTACTGGTTTGGTCATGTTCACTATAATGTCGTAGCTTACGGTGGCGGTCTGGCGCGAGTCATTCTCTTTCCTCCAATATGATCGAGGGGAGTGCAGGCTGTTCCAGCAGTTATACTCGTGAACGGGTGCTGCTTGTGGGGACTGGTCCATCTGGAATCCCTTAGACACTCTTTGGAGATAACATCATTAGAATCATATCTCGATCGTAAGGCATCACACTGGTGCTAGATCGTAAACTAAATCACTACATTGTAACCTAAAAATTGTACACAATATGATTTAAAAATAGGAAAAGGAAAAAGAGAAAGATCAGTAAATAAGAAAGACAAGCCCGTTGAGTTTCTTCGCCGGATCTTATCAGTAGAGGCCGCGTTCCGACCCGGTGGGAGATTAGTAAATAAATTAGATTAAAAAAATATATAAATTGACAATTTGTAAGCGCCCCCGCAGGGCTTATACAAAAAATAAACTACTTGAGTTTAACGGGTGTTGCTTTACTCATACTCAGCACTTCTTAATGTAACTAAAAATAGGTTCGAAATATGTCTCTTTTCATAACTAAATAACTGGACAAGTTCGAGTAGGACTCGCGCTCTGACGGTTCCTACCGGTTTCGGTCTCGGCCAGTTTCGGCGCAAAATTGTAATTTCGCTTTCGGCAGAAAACCAGCTGAAACTAAGGCCGAAACCGAAACTACATTTGTAAGCTTCCAGGTGGCCTTCAGGCGCAATAGGCGAGTGTCGAAATGACTGAACTATGGTTTAGGCATGTCGATTTATTTTAACTAGTGGTCGAAATTCGACCATAATTAATTTAAATTATAAGTTTGAATATTATTAAGGTTCTATTGTCAAAGAATTTCTATAATCACAGATTTCGCCAAGGCTACACTTTTCTTCTTGCCTATATTTTTCAAACAAATTATATGAAATTTAAATGAAAAAAAAAATGATTAATATAAAGAATACATTATTTTTCATTTTTTTTTAATGTAACAAAAAACCATGCGATAAAGAAAATGCTGACCATTGAACTTGACATACATATTTCGATAATTTAATTAATGATACAAAACATCTTTGTAAACAATGTTTTTTGTAAAAACTTCATCGTTTGCTGGTTATGTTTGACATTCAGTAAGACTATAGACAAATAATATTAAAGACAAACAATATTCATCTATTCTCAATTTGAAGTGTATTGTGTCAAATACATGGTAGTGTGTGTAATGTTTTTTTTATCGATTTAATTTATGTTTAATGCATAATTTTAAAAATATATTAGCATTCTGCACTCCTTCTCTATATAAACTATAAGTGTGGGAAATTTCATACTCCTCCGTCCGCGCAATTTTCGTAAAAAGGGGTACAAAGTTTTTGCTTCACGTATTAATATAATTTTAATAAAATCTATTTTAAAATTAATTTGAATCGATTGCACTGGAATCGATTTTCGTATTTTAGCCTGTTGGACATGTCTTGATTAATACTATAGTTTTAGGTTGTTTCCGAGATCTGATGATGTACCTGTATGGTGGCCCTAGGAACTTCTCAACTAAACACGATAGCCCCATCATGTTTGGACTTGTTGGATTTGTTTTGATAAGTTCTATAGACCACAGTTGCCAGAGTCTGGTGGTGGAGACAGAAGGTGTCCATAGGAATTCTCCAAATATACAACGTTACTCTATCATATTTGGGCTCGTTTGATTTATTTAGACAAATACCATATACATACTTAGGCGGCGAGAAGGGCTCCTCAGCCTAGTAAAATATCTTCGTCGTATTTTCGCAATAAAAATCTGTATTTAATTTTTTTTATTATTATAATTATCCATCATTGTAACGTGAGTCAGTCTGATTCAAGCGGTTTTTAATCTATTCAATATTTTAGATCGATCTAACATCGATTATTGCACTCAACAATGTCGATTTTCGGCATCTGCAGTGCGATGTTCATTTTATAGTGTGCAGTCAAATATTTTAGATATCATTGAAATCTGAACACAAAGCTGTTTCATTGAACATAAACACAGCTTTTGAAACAAGCAACTAGCAAATTATTTTTTTGAAGTTGTGGTATCAACCGAAACTGAGACAGACGTATATGTATACGGATTAATTGGTAACCTCCTTTTTTGACGTCCGTTAATATTTTGTTTAGTTTTATAGTATGGTAAAGACCAATGGGAAGCCCATAAACTAATAATAACTCAATATATTCGTTCTTATCTATTTATTCATTCGTATTATTTGACGTTAAGAAGTTCCCTGGTGTATTTTATGAAATTCAAATGTTCCTGGAGCTACACTAAGCCGAACGTAAAAAGAATCATCAAAATGTTTCATAATTAAACCAAAACTTACCTATGCCTCGTTAGTCTCTAGGCGAATAATGCGCGTAGCGATCACAAGGTCCTAAGCTCGAATCCCAGAGGTCGGACCAAATGTAATTTTTCGATAGAAATATTTGCAGTACCTATCTGGATTCTAGCATTGTCGATATAATGGCATTAGGCTCGCCTCCTATTACATGAGACCTAACATTCGTCCTTAGGGAACACAGGCGTGACGATGTTTATTTTTATATATTTAAAGTAACAACGTTGATATTCAATTATATCCGTATAAAAAATTACACACACACCGGGATGCCGACATTCCCCAAGCGGGGGTAGGGAGGTATACTGTTTGCGTACGCCAACTTTTTGCTGAGAATATTAAATGCCAATGTAATAGGGGCGAGGCTATTGCCATTATACCGGGCACGATTTCAGACCCCGGACTGATACTGGGAACTTTTCTATAGAAAAACTACATTTTGTTCGTACGAGATCACACTACACGCATTATACGGTACCTATTAGACCAACGAGGCAGTCCATAAAAATACAATTTAAGAAAAGCCCTCTTTCTTTATAAAATTGTAGCTATAATGAATTAAATATTCTACATATAAGTGAGTGCTTAAATGCAGATGGCGCCAGTCGCGAAAAAAATATTTATTCACCACAAATCAAAAGAGTTCCACATATTTTAAGATTTCATCGGTATTGAAGGACCATAATTATTTTTTATATGATACAATTATCCATTAACAATTTACGTATATTTTCCTTTCCTCTCTCTCCGTCTCATAATATATCATCACGCCTTGCGGGGAAGACAAATAACCATAGTTTGACAAAATGTCACTAGACAGCGCTATATTAATTTTTCAACGGATTTGAGGGAAAATCATTATATTGAGTTCTTAGATTTACGCGAATATTACACATGAAATAAAACTATTTTATGGTGGTCACGGGAGGGACTGTCAGTCCCTCCCGTGACCATGGGTGCTGCAAAGCACTCGAAACGTCGGGAACTAAAAATAAAAAAATAAACCGCGATAAAATCCGTAAAATAGTTTTATTTCATGTCAAAATCATTATATTTTATATAGTTATAAAATAACAAATTTCGGATTTTTTTCCTTTACTATTACTTCAAAACCTTGCTTGTTGCCAAATTCCATAGTTTTAGGTTAACGAGAAGTGTCCTATAATTTCTGATGAGTGACTTTTAAACGGCCATATCTTTTATTTGCATTTACTTAGAACCTTCATTCTTTTACAACAGCAGGCGACCGTAGACCTCTAGCCGTTCCTGAGAAAAAGGATCATAACCGTCCGACAGACAGACGGACAACGAAGTGGGTTCCGTATTACCGATTGAGGTACGGAACCCTAAAAATGGTATTGCTATCGAATCCTAAGCAAAATCGATTAATAAATATTATCTAACAACTTAGAATTTGTGATGTTATTGGATTTATGGAGATTAAGATAAACGAACCACGTGACTTCGAAGCATGTTGTTTACCAATATAATCTGTCGTATGTGTATGCCAGTAATAAGACATGTGCGACACTAAAATATTTTAAAAGATATTGTAGCGATATATTAGGTTTTGGTATCTGTATTATCTACCTTACAATGTTTTATGACACATTTTTTTTTCACATTTGTCCTACCTATTTAGAATATTTTATTCCATACTAGTGGTCGCCCATTGGTCGAAATTCGACCATAATTAATTTAAATTAGAAATTTGAACATTATTAAGGTTCTATTGCCAAAGACTATACTTCTATAATCATAGATTTCGCCAAGGCTACACTGTTAGTTTGCCTATTTTTTTCAAACAAATTATATGAAATTTAAATAAAAATAAATCCAAAAGTGATTCAAAAAAAGAATACTTATTTTTAATTTGTTTTTATTGAAACAAAAAACCATGTGAAAATGCTGTCCATTGAACTTGACGTACATATTTAGATAATTTAATTAATGATACAAAACTTCTCTGTAAACGATGTTTTTTGTAAAAACTCTTTCATCGTTTGCTGGTAATGTTTGACATTCAGTAAGACTATAGACAAATAATATTAAAGACAAACAATATTCATCTATTCTCAATTTGAAGTGTATTGTGTCAAATACATGGTAGTGTGTGTAATGTTTTTTTTATCGATTTAATTTATGTTTAATGCATAATTTTAAAAATATATTAGCATTCTGCACTCCTTCTCTATATAAACTACAAGTGTGGGAAATTTCATACTCCTCCGTCCGCGCAATTTTCGTAAAAAGGGGTACAAAGTTTTTGCTTCACGTATTAATATAATGATTTTGCATTCATTTGAAACAACTTTCAATAAAAATAAATTCCGACAAGATCTATTAAAGTGAAACTCGTCTCTGGCGAACCTGAAAAATTGAGAGTGAGTCAAGCTCCCCTCGATTTAAATTGTGATTGGCGGTTTCCTCTCTCTCTCTGATAAGAATCAAGAAGTGAAATAGCACGGATTTAATTCGAAACCACTGTCGCCGCTTTGTTATACATGCAGAGTTTGAAAAAATAGACACAACCCCACATACACTCACATTATTCGGCGCAGTCGTACAGGGTACTAAGCTTGGCGCAGTCGGCGGGGCACTGATCTTGCCGCAGTCGGCGGGGTAGTAATCTTGGCGCAGTCGGCGGGGTACTAACCTTGGCGCAGTCGGCGGGACACTAATCTTGGCGCAGTCGGACGGGTACTAACCTTGGCGCAGTCGGCCAGGTACTAACTTTGGCGCAGTCGGCACGGTACTTCCTTCAGGCAGTTGTCACGGCACTAACCTCCAGGCAGTTGTCACGGCACTAACCTCTAGGCAGTTGTCACGGCACTAACCTTGGGGCAGTCTGCGGAGGCGCCGTTGCAGGTGGCCTCGCCCTCGCAGGCCGAGTGCGCCGCCTCGCGACACACGACGCCTGGCAGGGCGAACACGCAGCCCGCACAGCACGGCGAGTTCTTGTCGCTGCACAATCAAACGAACCATTTTGTTTCTTCCATTTGTCTATGTAGGATATTGTACTTAATATAACAATCTGACTCCAATTTGGTTTGGTCTTTATAAATAAATCTTAAATGCACATTACACCGAATTTTAAGAACCGACAAGAAAATATGTCGCCGCTCACGCCGCGGAACATAGAGGAAGGTGTTGCCACAGCTGCCGGCTACGCGCGCTACTGCTCGTGTTAGTACACGCCGCCGCCCTGAGGACACTGGCGCTAGTGGACCGGAATAGTCTATATATCATTAGGCCACGGAGTCTGGTTTCTATCTATATCATTACACCAGGTCCCTTGCTAGGTCCCTTTTCTTTAAAGATCCCTCTCGCTTGCTCCACTGTCATACTGTACACTGTCCACGCTCGCCCGTTACTAGGACTCTTGGCTTAACCTTTAGTTTGTTTTGTTAATATACAAAGTGTAACATGAATGCAAGACCTGAAAGTAGTTTGTTCTGAATTGGTAACTGAATTAATTCCAACAATTTTTAATGTATTTTAATTTTTTTATATTTGCTAAATATGTTGGTACTTCTTCAGCATGCTGTAACAAATTAAATTTATACTTGATTCAAAGCAGTACGGAAATTTCACATGCATTTCTAAAACGTATACGCACACATACATTTTCATTGTTAATTTTAATTTTTATAATAATAATATCAGCCTATACTGCCCGCTGCTGGGCAAAGCCTTCTCTCACAAATCGAGGTGAGAGAGATTAGGTCATACTCCACCACGCGGACCCAGTGCGGATTGGTGAAGGCAGGTTTGTGGCCACCTGCTGTTGGAACTTATTAAGCCGCCTTTAAGGCTTCCAACTCGACTTAACGACTACCACATTAAGTGGTAACCGGGACCAACGGCTTAACGTGCCTTCCGAAGCACGGAATTTTAATTTTTAATAGTGTTTAATAATGGGGTAAAAAAGCTTTAAAATTGAAAATTTGGTTTTCATATTTAATTTCTAAAGCAATTTTCTAATCAGGGTGTCTGAGGTCTTGCGTTATATATATTCCACCTTGTAGATTTAAGAGGCGTCGGGTAAGTTTAGTACCTAGTGGGACCCTGCATACGGCCATCATTATCGGGGTAGGCCCAGAAAGCACTGACGCAAAGATAGAGATTTATAGAGAAAAGAGGTCCCAGCAATGGGACACGAAGTTAGTAAAAACATTCTTAACAGAATCGATATATAGGGTCTGTAATTATGGTGCTATATAAGTATTGATTGACGATTTAGTTGTTATAAACACATTTTTACTAATCAATATCGGTCTTATTGCAAGATTAACAAAATGTAACTGACCTGCACACAGCTCCTTGAGTTTTCCTCAGTTTACAATTTTTATCACAACACATGTCATTGTCCTCAGTACCTGTAGAATTAGAAATATTTCGCTTATTTTTGTTTTAAAAATAATTTCAACAGTCAAATAATTATGAAACCCTGTAAGACAAAAATCTATATCTATTAATATCATCCCACCAGATCACTTGTGGGTTAGACTGTGAGTACAGAGTTCCAAAGAGTTCTTTCCTTAAATTGTCAACAATTAATTATAATTTTCTTTCGTTTCATTTACAAAATGAAATCGAACACATAATACATTGTTTATACAAGCTGTAAAATAATAAACGCAAGACCTCAGACACCCCAATTAGAGAAATGCTTCATCGGTTCAAAACAATAACCACATTTCCGAAATTAACGGTTTTACCCTTTTTTTAAGCACTTTTGTACCCCAATTATCAATGAAACTTGCACGTGTATGTGTCCAGTTTGAGAAATACGTTTTAGGAATGCATTTGAAATCTCCTTATTGCTCTGAATCAAGAATAAGTTTATTTTTTTATAACGCACTGAAGGAGTAAAAGAATTTTTTGCAAATTAAAAAAAATAAGATACTTTAAAAATTGTTGGAATCAATTCAGTTGCCGATTTAGAACAAACTACTTTCAGGTCTTGCGTTTATTAAGTTACACCTTGTATATGACCCACCAAATACGTTATTTAATAGTATCTGTAAAACGAATCGATCGTAAACGTAAACGTAGTCAATCTTATTTTATTATTCCGGTAACTACCCCATTAGTTAATTACCGAGTAACCCAGCATCGCACTCCTCCCCGCCTTCAACGCGCAGGTTTCCGCAGAAGCTCTCTTCGGGCTCTGAAAAGCACCGGCCCGATTTCGCCTGCAGCACCTTCCGAATCGACCGCAGACTACACGGCGAAAATCTCTAAAAGAATGTTTATAAATTAATTGCTGTAGCCCGAGCGACATTTATTATGACATAAATAGCCTATGTGTATCAAAAAACTCTCAAGCTAAAAAGGGATTGAGCTAGTCATGTCTGCCGCATACCAATCACATCTTGGGCAAAAATAATCACCAACTATGTTCCTCTCAATCTAAATCGTCATCGCGGCAAGCCCAGGAGGAGATCGCGGGACGAACTGGACGCCTTTATCGTCGCCAATCGTTTGATTGGCCCTCAACACAGAGGCGGCGTAAGGCGTGGCCGACGTTGGCCATCGCCTACGGCCTCGCGGTCCATAGGGCTTTGCGCCTTGAAGAACGCAACGAAAAAAATTATTCGTCATAGAACGTTAGCTATAATATTGACATATCAAATTTAAAATTACCACTGTTATGGATTTTATAATATATATAAAATTATTTAAGAAACACCATGAGTCAAAAATGACTTTCAGCTTTTGGGAGTTTTATCTATTGAGCAGATATAGCATCTAAGTTGAATTACAACACAATTATTGAGTTCAGTAAAGCATTAAGCACATGTCTATTTATTTTGTTATACATGTTTAAGCTCAATATTTATATGATAGTGTATTTGCCTTTTTTTATAATTACTTCATTCTGACTTATTGTTCTATTGTAAATTGTTTTATTTATCTCTGGTTTATTTACGTCTAATTTTTAGTATACTTGTATGCTTGTGTATATGCAGTAGCACGGTATAAAATCATATCTATATCACAATCAACAGAAAGATGTTCACTGGAGGACAAAGGCCTCCTCCAAAGAGACACAACGGCCGGCTTTGTGCTATACGCATCCAGCTCCTACCTGCGACCTTCACCAGGTCATCGCTCCACCTTGTAGGGAACCTGCCCACTCCACGTCTTCCTGTACAAGGTCGCTACTGTAGAACTTCTCTGCCCCAACGGCAGTCAGTTCTACGAGCGATGTGCCCCGCCCACAATTCTGAGAGCTATATCGGGGATTTTGGTTCTCCTGCTAATCTCCTTATTTCTGATTCGATCTCGCAGAAAAACTCCGAACATAGCTCTTTCCATTGCCCTTTGGGTGACCTTGAGCCCTTTTATGAGGCCCAGTGACCATGTCTCGGTGCCGTAAGTCATCACTGACAACACACACTGGTCAAAGACTTGTCTTGAGACACTGCGGTATTTGGGACGAGAAGATATATTGTAGCTTCCCGAACGCTGCCCAGCTAAGTTGGATTCGACGATAGACCTCTTTCTAGAAGTTGGACCTACCTAATTGGACAGTTTGTCCCAGGTATACATAATGGTCTACAACTTAAAGTGTAGAGTCTCCAACCTTCACAGGAGTGGGTACGACATGGGTGTTGACACGATTTTCGTCTTGTCCATGTTCATTTTAAAACCCACTTATTGAGACTCTGCTGAGGTCATCGAGCATAATGCCGAGGTCTTCCAGGGTCTCAGCCATGACCACGATATCGTCAGCAAATCGAAGTTGAGAGATGTACTCGCCGTTGATATTGATGCCATGTCCTCTCTAGTCCAGAAGCGTTTAAACGTCTTCAAGCGCGGCGGAGAACAGTTTCGGAGATTTTGTGTGTGTGTGTGTGTGTTGTGTGTGCGGGTGCGTGCGTGCATGCGTGTACGTGTGCGCGTGTGTGTGTGCGTGCGCGTATGCGCGTGCGTGTGTGTGTGCTTGCGCCGCCACTGCCTCAATAGCCCCAAATAGAGTAGAATGGAAAGAATGGAGGGGGGTATTGGCCGGGCAGTGCTGTAGTGTAGTAGTTAGGGCCAATATAAATACTGTTGCAACCCATACTATATGGCTTAGAATAAACTTATGCACTGAACAGTAAACATCTTTTATTGCAAACACCGAACCTTACATGGCGACCATGCCAGGCAGGCGCCGCACACGCGGGCGTCTTAAGGTGTCGGGTAGCAACCGCGGAGTGCAAATTCCATTGCTTTAAAAGGACTTATTGATGTATTTGTACCGTTGTGTAAAGCGTAATAAAATAAAGAAAAATGAATATAAAAAAAAGACGAAACGTATGAAGAATGTTCAAGATTTTCCGCAAAAGAGAAGACATGCGGACAAAAGTCACGCGAGATGGACCGACCCTCCCTCCCGCTCAGGGTCTAGAGGTATTGTAGCTCACAGAAGAATTACAGTTTAAAAGAAAAAGGCGATTTTGATGCCGATGATCAGGAAATGCAAGCAATGTGGTGCCAGCATCAGGCAGTTGGTTCCAGCGCTAGTTCCGGAAGTCCCGGACGATCTTTGTGTGGACCCGGAGTGCTAAGTGTAGTGTAGAGGAAATAGTGATTAGTGGAAATATAGCCGTAGTATGTTTAGGTAGGTATAATATATAACATGGAGTATTGTAGTTATATTTTGAGCAGTTAAGCCATTTAACGCATCTATGTAAGCGCAACATATTTTTTTAAATTATTGATCGATTTTGCCGATTTTATAAATGTGTATCTTGAATTTTATAATATGGTTAGAAAAATGTTAAGTACCAACGAATTACAAAAATACTTGTGTTGTATTCGATTCAGAAATTAATCCTTATTAATAATCCATGGTATGGTTCAAATGAAATTTAATGTAAGGCTTTCGATTTTGATGAGGTAAAACTACTCGGTGTGAAAGGAAAATTGCATGTTTTATTTTGCATTTTGATTATTCAAATTTCGAAAAGAGCAAGATGTGGATGCCCTTTTCTTAGTGTTATTTTGCTTATAATCTACACATGTTTTCTGTGTTACAAAAAAGGGTACTTTTTAATGCTTATAAGGATGATAGCGTAACAGGTATGTCGTATTTTTTGTAAAGAAATCATGGAATTAATTACTTTCGATTACAGGAATATTATATCTATATTACTTACTTGCAATCAACACAATGTTCCGCAAGGTTAAAATAAAAGTTATGCAAAATTATCTTTTATTTTACTATTACATAATGTATTTTATTTAAAAAAAAAAAAGAATAATCGTAACGAATTGGATTATGTTTTTCAAGTTTTGTCATAATACTGCTATAAACATCTCAGCATAAACTCAAAATGCCATGTCCAATCAAATATCAAGATATAAATTTAAAGAATTCAGAGTATCAAATTTTTTTGTTATTAATTCTAATGGATCTAATGATCCTTTCACATTTAGTAATCCATGGAGGTGTATAAAATTGCACTGTGGAACAATAACATTTTACTTTGAGAGTTTTCGGAACTATAGGTGCAATAATTTTGCGAGTATTATTTTAGTTATTTACTTGCTTTCATTAACAAAATATTGGGGCATACTACATATGGGGCAGTGTTTGAATTTTATGTTCTTCGGTAAGATTCTGCAAAATGTCTAAGAGGCAATTATGTGAAAATTATTGTAGATTACCCATAACAATATGCCAAAATTTAGTATACAGATGCAACCTTGGCATGATATGCAAAGAGCACGATCTTCCCGGTTGTGATTTCCATTAGTTTATCAAGGCGTGACATGTATAAACATTTAGTTTATTACAGTTTTTTCCTTCCTTCCTATCATCCTTCACTCAGAATGTCCATTAGCAGTTACAGTTACCAAGGAAAGTTCTTTCGCATACTTTTGATTGTAATATTTTCATTCCACGACACTTTTCTCGCTTAATTTATTTTACCATACGTGTCAAATTACAAGTATTTGTTTTTTTTTTGGCGAGTCAATATATACGTTATCTCATATAGCTAATATAATATGGAAAAATTATATAACTGTCGCTTATTTTATTCATTGTCGCTACCTACAGGCACACAATAATTACTTGATGAATTCTTATAAGAAGATCTGAGTGCTGCTATTTCTTGTATATCATTACTATTTGTTCTATGTACTACTTTCTCTTTAAGCTATTCTTAAGCGTTAGTTTACGATTTGAGCTATTCAGATGTGGATCTTCTATTTCAGCCATTTAGACATGTCCAATATTGTTGGTAAATTGTATGACTTACAAACATTTTAAAACGTTTGAAATATGTAAACAGAAAAAAAAATGCGGTCAGAATTAGGCAAGGTCTTATAAGCTATGAGCTATTTTGTTATAAATACACCTGAAGAGTAATGCGAGTATTCGGTACTAATTAAGTATAATGGAAATGATTATTACACGAAAAAAAAAATACATTTAGCGTTTGGTACAGAATTTTTAGTAATCTAATTGATCAGTGGTATACAAACTTGCATATTTTTTGTGTTTGTAATTATATAAACTTAAGTATTTTTTGTTCAGTGTACAGAGGGCCTAGACAAGTTGCAAACGTTTTGTTTCTATTCTCTTGTCGCAATCGATAGCTCATTGTTTTGACCACGTGACTTTTCGTTGCAAAATGTCATTCCCATACATTTTTCCGCTTTCTATTAGCGTTAACGACTGTAGATTGTCAACTTGACTATAGGCGCAGCTTAGAAGTTTCCAATTCGAAAACGTTACTCAACGTCACAATTGAATCCAGTCTTTAAAGTCGCATTACTAGTAGATACGTTTATAATAATTCAGATGTCTATAATATATTTACATGCTTTTCGAGGAAAAATTAATTATGCCTCAAAGCCCTTTGTTTTCAAATTAAACATACAACACTATAATAAAGACCTGAACTTTCGCGTCAAATTTTGTTCGTAAATATAGCAATGAAGATGCAGGAGGCGCTCGTAACGCTGTGCGACCGCGGTGTTCTTACCGATCACCAAGGTTAAGCAGCGTTCGACTCGGTCGGCCTGAGATGGGTGACCGTTTGTGGCATTTTCATATTCGAGCGTCTCTGTGCTTCGGAAGGCACGTTAAGCCGTTGGTCCCGGTTACCACTTAATGTGGTAGTCGTTAAGCTGAGTTGGATGCCTTAAAGGCGGCTTGATAAGTTCCAACAGCAGGTAGCCATAAACCTGCCTCCACCAATCCGCACTGGGTCCGCGTGGTGGAGTATGACCTAATCTCTCTCACCTCGATTTGTGAGAGAAGGCCTTTGCCCAACAGTGTGCAGTATAGGCTGATATTATTATACAATGCAGTTATCCGTAAATAATAACTTAGATCATTCGTTAGTTGATACGGGTGTCTCATCTAGCGCAAAGTATAAGAAATTGAGACGTTCCAGCATTCCATTCCATTTAAGGCACGTTACAATAATCGTGTGTGGTCAATTTCATTAGGTAGGTTTGTTTATTTGAAGATAACCATAACAGGATTGGAATGCATACACAAGTTTCATGTATTTTAAAACTAGTTGCAATTATAACGAAATAATAAACTTAGATATATTTTTTTTACTTATTTCAATTACAATTAAATAATTATGTCGGAAAAGTACTGAGTATTATGTGGTAGTTTCTCTGAATGTACTTTTCAAGTAAAAGGACCATGTATAGCAATAATTATGTAATGACGTAATAAATAATGTTACTTATATGTAGTCGGAAGGTTTGTCTACTATAAGAGAAGATGGTTGATAGGTTTAGGATTTGGTATAGTAGGTCAGGTTTTGGTATAATGTTGGATTTGCTGGTTTAGGTAGTTTGGTTTGAAGTAGGTAGTTTGAATTGGAATGTCATGAATAGTTTGAATAAAAATGTGACTGGAAAGAGATAGAATTAGAAGATATAGAATGGTGAAAAGGTTATCTTAAGAGGTGGCAAAGATAGATTTTAGAATGCATATTTATTTTGATGGGGATTCTTATGGATAATAAGCCTATAAGGTATCAACGAAAGCTTAGCCTGATCACCTAAGTCATTTTTTTGATATCCTTATAAGCGCCATAGAATTCAATAGGGTTGAGATTATTGTAAGGCACTGATAGGTATTTTATATGTTGATGGAATGTAATAACAAAGATAGTACATGGGGAGTAGAGAAATAGCAATCGCTATCAACAGTAGCCCGAGATGCACTGTTGAGCGAGCTAGCCTCAATAATAGCAAGGTACACCAGGATACAAGGCAGGCACGGAATCCTTGTTAATCTGATCATAATTCGGTCGAGCTACCACTTGTGAAGTTAACTTGGACACACGGTATGATTTAAAAAAAAAGGAAGTGTTAAATGAACTGCCTGTATTAGTAAAAATAATTGTTTTATAAGGAATGTGCGCACAATAATGTAATAAATATTTCCTTGTATCCTGCATAATTAAATGAATGAAAATAAATAAATGGTAGGCCTACCAATAAAATAAAATAAAATGTGTACCTTGAAGACACTAGTACAGTCTTGTACTTAAAAAGGTGTAAAACCGTATATAGGAAGTAAAACGACATTGCAGAAGTTTAATTGCAAAAAGGATATTTTCACAAGGATGAAAGGTGACGTCACGAACATAAATAAATTTTATTAGTCATGAATTCTGTGACTATAGAGGATATACCTAGAATATTAATCATGCTTACTTATGATTACAACTATAACAACATCGATATCGTTGATGTTTATATAGATATAGGGGCCCACTTTTAGATAAGAGTTATTTTAAACATGTTTATAAACACATATATTATAGTACTTATTAGTTTCTACACTGTGTATGTAAGCTTAAGTAAGGCTAGACTTATTTTTTTTTTTATAACTGAAATATACACTTATAACCTTCATTTTTATATTATAATTTTGTCTATACTATAATAATTTTCGCAATAACAATCTATAAAAATATCTACATTTAATATTATCCAAAATAAAATCTAAGGTGATTTATAATGAAAATGTATTATGTTGTTTGATAAAAGAAAAAATATTTTAATATTCCTGATGAAATTGTAATAATTAAAACTTTTGTAAAAGAGTCAAAATTTATATGTGACTGGTAATTAACATGGGAAAGAAAAAAAAATATATGTAACAATCAATCATTACCACGATACATATTTGAAATATTGTATTTGTTAAGTATGTACTAGGTAAAAAAAAACCTATTTTTTTTTTTTTAAGGGGGTAGGTGTAGTGTAGTAGTTAGGGCCAATATAAATACTGTTGCAACCCATACTATATGGCTTAGAATAAACTTATGCACTGAACAGTAAACATCTTTTATTGCAAACACCGAACCTTACAGTGCGACACTAAATAATAATAATAATTCGACGTATCTAAATACGGTAGTCAGTGTCGAGGCAAACCGAGGAGACGGTTTGACGATTTTGATACCTTTTCAGGTGATTATGATTGGCTGAAGGGTAAAGGGAAAGGCTTAGCAATGGAATATTGTAATAGGTCAATAAAAACATACGGTTATAAACTCTCTCAAATCTTGAATAATTCTGTGAATATGATACGTAATCACGATATGAATAAGAAAAAAAAACATTCAACAAAATTAGCAATTCTGACTAAATAAGATAAGACTTCAACGTGAAAATTACTGATCTTTTTTTCTTAATTTACACTTTTTCACTTATTATGACGACAAAATTAAATAAGTAATTTTTTTTTACGAATATCCTAGATATTTGGGCAATAGTGATAAGAGCTAATTATTTATTTCAGTGTGTGTGTGTTGTTGTGTTTGAGTGTGGGCCTTTTACAGCTTCACCGGAGAAGCATTTATTGCAGCAATCGGCAAGGTACTATGTATAAAGGTATGTATGACATTACCGTCGGCGAACTACTACGGCGTGGCCGCATGCACAATTTCTATCTAATATGATATACTCCCTTACCTTATTATTGACATCATATCCGCTGACACTGTAAGTGTACATGAGGTAGGAGCCGCCCTGACTGGCCGCCGGCGAGCACTCGGCGACGTCGGGGTCATGCTCAGAGCCCCAGTTGTGGCCGAACTCGTGCGCAGTCACCAAGTCCGCCTCACGCGTGATCACCCGCTGCCCGTAATGATTACGGGACGAACTCAAACCAGAGTTAAGATATAAAGTGTACCCGTTCTTGAAGTATTCTAAAATAAAACATGATAATAAATCATCAGTAAATTACGATTAGTCGTAAAATTTATTTGAGGTCGATCGAGCCGCATGCAACGGCAATTGGCACAACCCTTATCACGTGATCTGTTGGAGATCATGATCGTTTATAATATTTATTACTCTGGCCATTACTTCTGATTGCAGGTGTGCATGACAGGCATTATTCAATCATTTTTTTTCTGAAATTTCCCGCCCTCTAAGAATCTCCTGAATAATAATAACTTTTAGTTGTCAAACGTCCTCCCGTGAACTTGGGTTCTGTAGAGCACTCGAAACGTCGGGAATTTAAATATGAACGTGTTTCCAACGTCACTGACTTTCTTACCTATACTTAACAGACATCGACATCAGAACTGATTATAATAAAAGATTATATTAATAATGCGACACGTACTAGAATGTACTTTTGATAAGAAATCAATAATGAGGAAATAGGATTTAAAAGATAATAGGCGTAAAGGTACTAGGAGTGGTACAGATTAAAAGACTTATCGAAAAATCGTGTTTTAAAATGAAGTTATCTTTTGGATCTTAGACGGTCTAACGCAGGGACCGCACTTAACTGCTGTTCGTAACTTCATTCGGTCCTTTTTATTTGTCATTTTATTTTAGAGCTATTTCTATTATTTCCAATATCACTATTGCCAATATGCACTATTGATGAAATATATATTCAGAGTTGGGTGATTTTTTCGAGATAATATATTCGTTTAGACGAATAAATAGTCTTAGACAACGTTGACATTTTATTTTATCATAGGTACCCTATATACGTAGGGCAAAAATAGTAAATAATATTATAACTCGATTAATACGCATAGTGATCAATCGCCTTCATTATTATTTTAAAGACAATAATTATAAATAATAAGGGCCTGTTTCACCACCTTCCAGTAAAGTCTGGATTAGACTAATCGACAATTTAAGTTGCAAATAAGTCTATATACGAATATTCTTTTCGTATTAACGATATCATCGATGGTACTAACGACGGACGATGGTATTAACGATATCAACATCTCTGAGTACTCGACGGTTGAAGTTTCCAGTTTTAATTGCCGAGTTCCGCTAATCGGAAAGCGACGTGTATCTAACCAGCACTTCACGCGAAGGTGGTGTAAGAGGCCTTAAGCATATTTCTAGTAGATACCGATAATTTAAAGCAATATACGAATAAAGAACTAATTGTTTTTTTTTAGAAATTTTGTAATGAAAACATATGTCACAATTAGATATCATATTAGAGACCGCGCGTAAAACACACAACCGTTATGATTAGTCGCAAGATGGTAAACAGAGCCAAGCTGCTTTATCGAATGACTTAAGACTTCACAGATAAACAAATGGAAAATATTACGACAATATAAAACAATATTTTTGTTCACTTCTCAGCATTTATATTCATAAAATAGAAAATATATATAAGAAATAAGCAAAACAAAAAGGGGACACTCACATTATGCACCGTAATAATTAGCTGAAAATAAAACAAACACAAATTAAATTCAATATAAATCAATAAAAACGCAATTGCAATGGATAACAAATAATAAAGAACATAAATGTATAACCGTAACGGGCGAGCGAGTATGAGATGAACTATGAGAGTGGAGGAAGCCAGAGAGGTCTGTAAGGGAAGAACCTGTTGGAACCCTGTACTCTCAGTCTACCCCGCAAGGGATCTGGCGTGATGATATAGATAGAGAAATAAATATATAAATTGTAAAATCCTCCAATACCTAAACACAAATTTAATAATATCGTAATGTTTAAGACATATAAATAAAGTAGAAAACATAAACTATAGATTTCCAAGGTATACACTACCATATAATACCATAATCAAAGTAAATATTTATATAAACACATACATATAAGTTTAGCCCTCACGCTCAGTACCCAGCCCTAATATTGCATTTGAACCTCTAGCTGTCCTCAAAACCTGGACCGTATCGACCGTATGTAGTTATATATTAAATTAGCAATTTAATATATAACTAACTATATTTACAGTTTAAAAATAATTGACAGAATATTTATATAGAAAAATATACCTATAGTCCTTTTCACGAGACATTAGTACAGTGACGTTTGATCATATTTCATTTCACGCTTGGTGATCACGAGGTCCTGGGTTCAAATCATAGGTCGGACAAATGAAGTTTTTCTAACGGAAAAACTTCCCAGTATGAGTCCGGAGTCTGGAATTGTGCCCGGTATATGTCAATAGGCTCGCCCCCTATTACATGGGACCTAACATCGTCGGCGAAACGTGGGTGTACTCAGTACACCTCTACCAGCCTCGCTTGGGGAATTATAGGCTTGACAGTTTTTTATTTCACGCTTATTGTATTCAAGAATATTTAAAATAAGGAATCCATAAAATTAATAAGTATATAAAGATAAACGAAAATTCTATTTTGATTTGCATTTAAAACATATACTGTACATAAATATGCCAAATTAATTAAAAACCTTAAAAGTCTATTTTTTTTTTCTTTTTAAAAACGTAGCCCCACACTAGGATTTATTCCTGTGTCGTGGGTGCGTTTACAAACATGAAATTTCACATATACAAATACCCAGACCGGAACAAATAATTGTGGATCACACAAAGATTTGTCCCGTGCGGGAATCGAACCCGCGACTATAAGACACAGTGGGCGGAGCGGCTTAAGCTCTTAACCACTGCGCTAAATCGTCCGTCATATATACACATACATATACATTAGTAGTTAGGTACATATTATACTCAACTATGTAAATTGGAACAGTATGCGATACAGGGACTGACACCATGAAATCGATATAATCGATAAATTGATTCCCGATTCCTTTACAGATATTGTAATATGTATCGGACTGAAAGAGACGGTATGCTCATGGTCAAGAAATTAATAAAAAAAGATGATGCGCCATATTGTTATATTAAATATATAATACAGTTTCATATTTTTTTAAATAATAATTCAGGTGAGCGATGAATGAAGCGATTTTTCTGAAAATCGCTTGGTTCGTAAATAAATAATGAAATTATTGTATTTTGTTTTCTTTATATTCCTAAATTATTGTTATTAAAATCGATTTACTCTCCGTTATAAATTATCTTGATACGATATTCAATCGATTCTATTTAATTAAATTTCATCATCACCACATTTCTTACGTTCGTCTTCACGTTTAGAATTTTTGGCTCGTGAAAAAGACTATAATTTAAAAAATAATAATAGTAACCGGGATCAACGGCTTAGCGTGCCTTCCGAAGCACGGAGACGCTCGAATATGAAAATGCCATAAACGGTCACCCATCTCAGACCGACATGTCAAACTCTGCTTAACCTTAGTGATCGGTAAGAACACCGCAGCCGCACAGCGCTACGAGCCTTTTTATAAAAAAAGCGAAAAGTAATCGAACAAATCATGTCCGAAAATAATCATGAAAAATAGTTTCCATGTGGAATAGAATAATATCGTAATATGAAGAATAGGATTTTGATAGTCAGTTTATGAAACCTGAGAGTGATTTTTATATTTATTTTATAATATCATTCCATAAAATTTTACATTATTTATATTTGATGCCTCCACATGTAATGTGTATTCAATTCCATGCCATTGGATTGATGATTCTTTGAGTCTTCAGACAATCCATATATTATTCCGTATGGTATTCGGTATAGTATTCGGACAGTACGTAATATGATTAAAAAATGGAAAGACAAAATTAATTGATTTAATATCTGAAAAGCAATATATAAGATTGTTTTTATAATTTGTTGTGTACTAAATATAAAAGACTTTCATAATGGAGAGTTATATTTTAATTCAGGTATGCATGTCATCGATATACAGTTTTTTTTTAAATACAATGTTTTCGTCTATAGAGGTTCCAATAGCAGATTCAAGCACATCCGATCGGCTGTCAGTCGATCGTCCAAGCAAGTCGAGGCGGAAGATCTCTACCTCAACCGCTTTCGACTGCCGGACGATGTTAGGGATCTCATTCGTTCAAAGAATGCTTCTATCCGAGCGTACGACTCCTACCCCACCGAAGCCAATCGGGCCCGGATGCGCGCTCTACAACGAGAGGTAAAGCGTCGTGTCGCGGAGGTCCGGGAGGCACGGTGGGGTGTCCTCCTAGAGGGCATCGCGCCGTCGCATCTGGCCTACTGGCAGCTGGCGCGTAGCCTCAAATCCGACTCCACGACTGACATGCCTCCGCTGTCCCGCCCTTCAGGCGCACCCCCAGCCTTCGACGACGACGAAAAGGCCGAGCTTCTCGCCGACTCCCTCGAGAGCCAGTGCGCCCCCAGCTCTCAATCCGTCGACCAGTCCCACGTCGACGCGGTCGACAGGGAAGTCGAGCGCAGGGCATCCCTCCCCCCCGTCGATTCCTTACCTCCTATCACACAAACGGAGGTCGAAGATCTAATTATGGGTCTCAAAACTAAAAAAGCCCCCGGCTCTGACGGCATTTCGAATCGCGTTCTGAAATGCCTGCCCGCCCAACTCATCTGCCTCTTAGTGGCCATATTGAACGCCGCCATGGCGAACTGCACCTTCCCCGCTAAGTGGAAGGAGGCGGACGTCATAGGCATTCCCAAGCCCGGCAAACCTCGCAATCTCCCCGCGAGCTACCGCCCTATCAGTCTCCTCAACTCCCTGGCCAAGATATACGAGCGCCTACTTCTGGCGAGGCTCAAAAACTTCGTAACGTCCAGGGGTATCCTTATCGACGAGCAGTTTGGCTTTCGAGCCAAACACTCTTGCGTCCACCAAGTGCACCGCATCACGGAGCACATCCTCTCCGGTCTCAATAGACCCAAACCCATCTACACGGGCGCCCTCTTCCTAGATGTCGCGAAGGCATTCGACAAAGTCTGGCACAACGGCTTGGTCTACAAGCTCTACCAATTGGGTGTGCCGGACAGACTCGTGCTCATCTTACGAGACTTCTTGTCGAATCGCACCTTCCGTTATCGCGTCGAAATGACGCGCTCCACTTCCCACTCTATCAGTGCTGGAGTCCCACAGGGCTCAGTTCTCTCTCCGCTCCTGTTTAGCCTTTACACGAACGACATTTCTCGTTCGAGTAAGGCGCATCTAGCCCTATTCGCGGATGATCCCGCTCTCTACGTCTCGCATAGGAATAAGGGTTTCATTACCAGACACCTTCAGGTATCCGCCAATTCCCTAGGGAATTGGTTCAGGAAGTGGCGTATTGAGGTGAACCCGGACAAGAGCGCTGCGGTGTTCTTCTCCAGAGGTGCCACCCCGCGCCACTCCCTGCGCCGCCCTAGAAGTAATCTCAGCCATCTCAAGAGGCGACATACTCGAGGGCGCCTCTTTGAGGCGCCCTCGAGTATGTCGCCTCTTGCCCTTCTGGCTCGCTAGAGCGTAGTAGTTGCACGCTCGCCTTTTAGTCCGGTGAAGCTGTAAAGGCCTCGCAGCCAACAGCGTACATCATTCACACACACACACACAGCAGATTCAATATAACTTTACGAGATTGTACTTCGGGATTGTATTTGGGATAAAATTTTAAGCAAGTAATAATAAAATAGGTACCAGGAGTGCATATTCCGCCGACTGAGTTCCGCCGCGGCGACCCTACGTAGGCCAATCCGAGGATGCCACCTTCAAACTTTAGATCGGTGAACAGGTGGGCCAGGCAGAAGTCTTTATGTGAATATTCACGGCTGAACACCTAGTGTAAAAATGAAAAAATATTAAAGTATGTCTATAGTATCTTCTATACTACTATAAAATTGTAAAAGAGCTTGCCCTGTAAACAGAATGTATTTAAAAATTGCTTGGTTTGGACTATTTAGAGGTCTCTGGACACGAAACAATGTTCAAATAAGAAACTTTTTTTTAAAAAGGGGACGGCGAAAAGGTAACCAACCTTAAAAGGCAAAAAATAAAATTTCGAAGTTGGTGCCCGGTGGTCGGTGCTCGCGGAACCGACTTCAAATATTTACTTTTTTGACTTATATTTTTTGCATTTTGAACTCAGCGCCCGTTTTTTAAGAAAAAATATATATAATTTAGCATTTGAAGTGATGAGTGAATAAACTATTAATATTTATATAGTACATATATTATATTAATCTGCTTAGATCTATAGTGAGGTATCTACAGGATTGACATAACACCCATAAGAACTCAATCTTCACATTCGTGCTGTTTGTCGTTAAAAAGTCCCGTAGTGTACTTCCAAGTCAAGGGTTCAATTACAATGAAGTTAAAATGGGAGCATTTCGTAACTATATAATTATAGTTACGAAATCGAACTGATTTTTGATGATTATTTTTGTATTGGGTTAATACCCAATACAAAAATAATCATAAATATTAGTTCAATCTGTTGGATAGAACCAAAGACATCGTACATTTAGATCTTCTTATAGTATGCAGACAGGCAGCAACGCTTGAAATGCTCAATTTGTCAAATCGGTAATACTCTTTACACACATTGATGAACGTTATCATAACCTAATTATTAGCTACATATTATATTCCATACTAATATTAGCTACATTTTATTGTCCATACTAATATGATAAACTCGAAATTAACTTTGTCTGTCCGTTACCTTTATACGCCCAAACCGCTAAACATATTTTCATTAAATTTAGCAAGAACATATATTTTATCTAGGGAAGAACAAAAAGATACCTTTTTTCACAAAAAACTTAAGGGTATGAAATACACGCCTAAAAATAACGCGAAAGACGTTGCGGGTACAGCTAGTTTATCATAAACTAACAATGTTCACAATTATGCGTTGTCACCTCTAACAATTAGCAGTGAGCATTTAAAAAATTTTTTTTTAATTTTTGATCCAGTTTATAATCATGATTAATATTTAAGCTGTTATCGTTATATGCTTTTTAATTTTTAACAACATGCAAATTTCATTTCGATGAAAAATTTATTTTACGCCATTTTTTCAATTCAATTCAATTTACAAAGTATATGGGGGTCACTTTCCCTATCTGTAGAATCATGAATGAAGGTTTAAGTAGATAATAGAATATTTGATCGATGATGATACACATTCCGGGATAGGTGTCACCACTAGTCGAGAATAATCAGCTCTATCTGTGTCCGGTGAAGCTGTAAAGGCCCCGCGGCCAACAGCGCAGATCGTTCTCACACACGAGAGTGGAGGAAGCCAGAGTATGTAAGGAAGAACCTGTTGGAACTCTGTACTTTCTGCCTACCCCGCAAGGGATCTGACGTGATGATATAGATAGATAGATCTACCCAAACAAATATAAACGTTGTGAAATTGTAATACGCACTTAAACGACACTTATTTGAACGTCCATAGGCTTTAAAATTCATTGCGTTGCATAGAAAACCCTATAGAACTGTAAATGACTTTTTGTAACGGTTACGGTCGCGCCTAGGTCGTGCTTAACCACTTTTACTCTGACTTAACTAGGTTCTAGCTCAAACCGCAAATGAGCTGTTATATAACGAAGTTTAAGTGCATGAATTTTTTTTATGTGTAGAACATTTACCTCGAGCAGATTCCTGACATCCCATTTCTCCCGCACCATATTGTAGTGCGCCTCTCCGCCACGCACGCGAGTTGGCTCGGAATGAACCAAAATCTTCTTAATTACGAATCCCATGCCTTTGAAGCCGTCCATATCCTGAAAAAAAACATATCTGTTAGGTGCTAAATCAAAATAGAAACAGTGATATAATTACCCTGATAGAATGTACCAATTCCTATTTAAAAAAAATGCAAAAAATAATAATTTTAATTTCTTGATTATGATACCGAAATTGATTAGAGACCTTCAAAACACATGTTATGAAAAACTGCCCGCTTCATAGTATAGAGTAGTATTGATGTCATTTTGGTCATTGATATAAAAAACCAACATACACAATTCTATACAAAAGTTACGCTAGAAAACGTCTCCAAATACACTCGAGTAATTATAATTATGATATAAACATAATTTAGGGCAAATTCCACCTTATTAGCATTACTTAAAGTTGTATATGCAAAGAAATATACAAAAAGCAATAAAATTTTACGACCGAGGCTCATGCGCCCCGGGTGAATAAGCTTGAGCGGAGTCAATTATTTTTATTTTAAGGTATATAGGTAAGTTATTTTTTTTTAAAGTTTGTGTAATGTATTCGTGTAATTTATCTGTTTATAAATATCAATTTGAATAGGTTTTAACGTGGGTGTACTCAGTACACCTCTGCCACCCCTGTTTGGGGAATATAGGAGTGACGGTGTAATAGGTTTTATGTCCATACTGATATGAAAATTTATTTAATTTAGTCTTTAAGTCTTCTTCCTTAGTGAGCTAGAAGCGAAAGAAAAACTTAGAATGCCCTAGTAACCTTACTTTTGCTAGGCTGGTGGTAAGAGTCCACCAAAGGTAGTAACATCATCCGATCAACGACCAGAAAAGGAAAATTTGAAACAAACCCTATACCAACCCGTCTGGCCAGCGTGGTATATTAGGCCAAAAACCTCTTACCATGTTAAGACACCAAACGCAAAGGCCCCCAGTTCCCGGTAGTCCCTCAGTCTGCTGCCACAGTAGCGGTCGCGGTAACAGTGGGGCAGGGGGTGCGAAGAATCACCGGGCTACGACACAAGGCTACCAAAAAGACCTGACCCTGGCTACGTACAATGGACGCTCTCTACGGCTGGACCAACACCTCACATATTGGGGTTATCCGAAGTCCGAAGACAGGGCGAGGACACGATAACCCTTGAGTCAGGCCATCTGTTCTACTTTCGGGAAGGTGATCGGCCCTCTCAGGGCGCTGTCGGTTTTCTGGTTGTACAAAGCTCTCACTAACAACGTTGTGGAAGTCAGCAGTGTGTCGACACGGGTAGCGTACCTCATAATTAAAATCACCAACAGGTACACCCTGAAAGTGGTACTCGACATACTGCGACGACATAGCCGAAGCCATGTATGAAGACATAGCCAAGGCATTACATGGCACCACCAAGGCTTACTACAACGTTGTTATGGGGGACTTCAATGCCATAGTGGGAGTACAAGAACGCGGCGAAACGATAATCGGATCCCATGGCGTGAGGCGCGAAACCACAGGGGCTAGATGCTGGTCAACTTTCTAGAGTCGCAGGAGCTCTTCTTGATGAATTCGTTCTTTAAGAAGAAGCCTTATAGAAAGAGGGCATGGCGAAGCCCCGACACTGTGACGAGGAACGAGATAGACTTCATCATGACTGACAGGAAGTCTATATTTAGAGACGTCTCCGTGATCAACAGGTTTAATACCGGCAGCGACAACCGACTTGTCCGAGGCGCTCTAAATATAAACTTCAGGGCCGAAAGGCGTCGCATGATGAGGGCTACTCTCAGACCTGCTGCGCCTTAAATAGCTTTAGGGTTCGAAAAGTTCCAACTGGAGCTTCAAAATCGTTTCGACTTGCTGGAAACCGAAGGCAATGTTGACGCGAAAACCGACACAGGGGTCAAAACGCTACAGGATGTGTCTCGAAGGGTGTTTCCCGGCAAAAGCGGTAACAGAGAGTCTAAACTCTCGCTCGAGACTCTCGAACTTATGAGGCAGAGACGGGAAATGTCATCCACGCAGGTGTCTTCGCCGGATAGGAGGAACCTCAACCGGAAGATCCGGAAGCTGGTGCGACGTGACCTCCGTTGTTCCAACACCCGCGCTATCGTGGCTGCGATTGAACAGAACAGAGGCACCAAAGTCTTCGCTCGCCAGCTAGGTAGATCCCATCTGACGAAACTTAATACTGCGGATGGCAAAACCGTGACCTCCAAGTTCGATATACTCTAGGAAATTGAGAGTTTCTACAAAGACCTGTACGGATCACGGATGACTAAATCTACGAGACCCAGCGCTGACGACCAAAGAGCCCCACTCGCACGCCACTACACGGGAGACATCCCTGATGTCAACCAGGACGAGGTCAGAGTGGCTCTCGAGCAGCTCAAAAATAACAAGTCGCCAGGCGATGACGGAATCACCACTGAGTTCCTAAAAGCAGGCGGGACTCCAATCCTGAAAAGCTAGGGAGCCTCTTTAATTCCGTCATCCACCAGGGCTTAACACCTTAAGCGTGGAGCAGGAGTGCGGTGGTTCTGTTCTTCAAAAAAGGTGACAAAACCTTGCTGAATAACTACAGACCCATCACACTCCTGAGCCACGTCTACAAGTTGTTCTCGAGAGTACTCACAAACCGCCTCGCCAGAAGACTCGACGAGTTCCAGCCACCGGAACAAGCCGGGTTTCGAAAAGGCTACAGCACCGTAGACCACATCCATACTGTTCGGCAGTTTGTACAGAGGATCGAAGAGTACAATCAGCCGCTGTGTATGGATTTCGTGGACTACTACCTTCGACTCCATCTAAACCTGGGCGGTTTTGGATGTTCTGCGGCGATGTCACATCGATTGGCGCTATATCGAGGTGTTCAAATGTCTGTATCATACCGCCACAATGACCGGCCAGCTCCAGGACCAAAAGACCAACCCGATCGGGCTGCGTCGAGGGGTAAGGCAGGGGGATGTAATATCCCCCAAGCTCTTCACCAATGCACTCGAAGACGTCTTCAAGTCGCTGGACTGGGCGGGGCATTAACATCAACGGCGAATACATCTCACACCTTCGGTTTGCCGATGATATCGTCATCGTGGCAGAGTCACTGGAACAGTTAAGCGAAATGCTGCATAGCCTAAATAGAGCCTCTCGAGGTGTCGGTCTCGGCATGAACTTGGATAAAACCAAAATCATGTTTAATGAACATGTCACGCCGGGACCTATCTACGTCGATGGTTCGTTGCTCGAAGTTGTTCGGGAGTATGTCTACCTTGAACAAGTTGCCCAATTTGGTAGAAACAACTTCGAGAAAGAAATCAACCGCAGGATTTAATTGGGTTGGGCAGCATTTGGAAAACTACGTCACGTTTTCTCTTCGCCTATACCGCAATGCCTGAAGACTAAAGTCTATAACCAATGCGTCCTACCTGTTATGACTTACGGGGCCGAGACGTGGCCACTCAGTGGGACTAGTCCACAAATTCAAAGTCGCACAGCGGGCTATGGAGCGAGCTATGCTCGGCGTCTCTTTGAAGGATAAAATTCGTAACGAGATAATCCGACAAAGAACCAAAGTTACCGACATAGCTCGCAGACTCAGTAAGCTAAAGTGGCAATGGGCTGGTCACATCTGCAGAAGGACCGACGGCCGATGGCGCAAGCGTGTCCTAGAGTGGAGACCGCGACTTGGTAAGCGTAGGGTAGGACGGCCCCCAGATAGATGGACCGACGACCTCAAAAAGGTCGCTACGACAGACTAGATGCGGAAGGCGGAGGACCGTGTGCAATGGCGCGTGTTAGGAGAGGATGTCCAGCAGTGGACTGCGATAGGCTGATTGATTGATTGAGTCTTATAATTATTACTAGTAGAAGAACAATTCATAAACTACATTGACTACTAAAAGTTAAACATTAAATTAGAAAAAAATGATGTCTACTTAATAACAAATTTTTACAACATTGCCGACTCACCATTGAAATCAATTTTAGACATCGGACGGGGTCGCGAGGAATCCGATAAAATTATATTTTATGTAATGGAGAGTATATGTTCAATATAATACTAGTTATTATATGAATAAGCTTCACAAGACAAGAACATAAAAAATAAGAGTGTACTCCACCAAATTTAGTACCAACCGTATGAGCCGATCAAATGAAAGCGGTATACTTGTTGTACGATTTCAAAACTCATCGGACGACAACTTAAATCTACAGGGTTATATTTGTGCCCCTGAATGAATTTGAAAACAAATTAAATTAAATATTCCGCTAATATTGAGTCAATTATTCAATATAAACAATACGTTTACGTAATTATAGTTACCGAAAATATAAAATTACGTGTCATTTCGACGATCAGGATAGTGAAACCACACTGAGCACAATTTGGAATTGTGCGCTTTTTTGAGGGCCATTTTTTATATTTTGACTGTGTATCTTGGGTATTTTATATCAATGCATTTTGGTTATACGTCACGTCCTCCATCCTACAGATAAACAGAACTTACGGTAACAACCGCTGCGTCAAACAGACGACAAAATTTCCTTAATTACATCAATCAAGTACGCTTTAAAAAAATAACACCGCCCTATATCCCTATATTCCCGAAGTGAGTGTGACAGCACCTCTGTACTGGCTATTGAAATTCTAATCGAATTGAGGAGAATTCGAAGGAGAATTGAGTCCGGTATGGCAATAAGCTAGCTCCCTATTACATTTAGATCCAATATCGTCAGCATATATTCAGTACAAACCTGCCACCAGGCGCATGCCAATTGTGGCAATGCTTTTATGTAGTCTTATCTAAATCATCCCGCCCATCGATATTTAGGTATCCCGCCTTGCTTGCGGCGGGGTTTTTGTTATTTCATATTCGACCGCCCATGTTTCGGAGGGCACGTTGGGCAGTTTCTTCCGATTACTAGTTATTAAGGGGTTACCGCGATCGACCATTTATCGACCGGGAGAGTGACACTGATACAATTGCTTTCCAAAAGAATAATAAAGGACGGATATATTGAGCGCGCGTTCGAAATTAAACGACGTATATCCAAAAACAAAATTTATCATTTTGTAAAAAACTACACTATGATATAAAAAAACTTTGCTACAATTATTAAGTTTAAGAGTTAAGTTCGCCTTTGTACATCATTTGTATTAATATGCTTACAAACATGTTATCTCTTTTTGTACAATAAAGAATAAAGAATAAAGAATTATTTGGTATGTAAGTAAATTCTATTGATTAGTTCTTAAGCATTTCACGTTGGATTCACGAAATGTAAAGTAACTTTTAGTATTTTTTTTTCTATCGAGAATATATCGTTTACTTGTGTGTTCCTGCTACCAGATCCTAAAATATACAGTCAAAAATCATATTTTGAAATAATTAGTCTATAATCCATATAGTTCTTGAAGTATATGGAGTACAAAAAAGGTTTTTTTTTCGCGGTAAGCCCTTTAGCGTGAGAGGCGGCTTGATAACGTCCAGTAACAGGTGGCTACAAATTCTGCCTTCACCAATCCGGACTGGATTCACATGGGTATGACCTAATCTAACGTCAATTTGTGAGAATAGCAGAGAATAGTATAATACAGAGCCCTGCAGAAAGACAATATAGACTTATTTATAATACAGTAAAGGTAAACTTACCTGGCGATCTTGCCAAAGAGTATCATTGTATATCTTATGAACACGATCAATAAGACTGATCTGGAAAACCAACCCAAAATTTTTAACTTTACACAAATATACTAACAAATTACGACAAAACAATATGAATTTTGTAATATTACCAAGTAACTAATTGTCGTTTTAGTGTTACTAGCTCCCATTTCCTGGAAGAATCTATAATCTGCCACAAGGAGTAATGGGCATCTAGTTTTAGTAGGTGTGTACTCATAGTCACTCTGCCTCTTAACCCTTTTAGAGTTGTGGCTTTCGTTAGCTTCAGTGGTGTTTGTCGAGGTTGCTTCCTGCAAATATTTATTCTTCTCTGATTGTTCAATTTTCAGCTCAATATCGCCTTCGCTTTCTTCGTCACCGTCATTCGTTTCTTCCAGTTCTAAAATGAAGATTGTTTTCACCGTCACGCCTATATTCCCCAGAGGGGGTGGCAGAGGTGTACTGAGTACACCCACGTTTCGCCGACGATGTTAGGTACCATGTAATAGGGGGCGAGCCATATACCGGGCACAATTCCAGACTCCGGACTC
This sequence comes from Phalera bucephala, assembly GCA_905147815.2. NCBI lineage: Eukaryota > Metazoa > Arthropoda > Insecta > Lepidoptera > Notodontidae > Phalera > Phalera bucephala. Next base: position 40,722,077 of record LR990609.1, on the reverse strand, counting down.
ATACTGGGAATTTTTCATTAGAAAACTACATTTGTCCGACCTAGGATTTGAACCCAGGACCTCGTGATCACAAAGCGATGCGCTTTGCCACCAGACCAACGAGGCAGTCAATGAAGATTGTCTTTTATATTTTCACTAGTTTCTGCCCACGACTTCGACTGCGTTGACTTTAAACTCAAATTTTCCGGGATAAAAAGTATAAGGTAAATCCTACTAATATTATAAACTAACAGTTTCCCGCGACTTCGTACCCGGTTGACAACAGCGCCACCTACCGGGGCTATGTTATATAGCCTATGTTACTTCTGGATAAGGTAGCTTTCCAATGGTGAAAGAATCATTAAAATCGGATCAGTAGTACCGGAGATTACCCCGAACATCCAAACACACAAGATTTACCTCTTTATAATATTAGTAGTAAGTAGTATAGATGTGAAAGTTTGTAGGTATAAATGTTTGGATATTTGTTACTCAATCACGCAAAAACGCTGAACGGATTTGAATGAAATTTGGCACAAAGATAGTTTATTACCTGGATTACCACATAGTGTACTTTTTATACCGGAAAAATGAAAGGTTCCTGTCCAAAATCAACGCGGAAGAAGTCGCGGGCAGAATCTAGTATTATAAACATCAAATGCATAGCATTCTATCTTATTGAATACCTTGTCCTTCCTTTACGTAACCACAAACTCTAGGTTTTCCACTATCCATTCCATCACTTCCTGCATTTTTCCAGCTGAAATGTATGTCCGAAGAACGGTATGTTATCATAGTTTTGTCATCTGAATGTGGAAGATGGCGCCAGGATGGCTGAAAGATAGAAAAACAGATTTTGAATGGATTATAAAAAAAATTTAAATATATTACTGGTTTCTGCTCGCGACTTAGTATGCATTGACTTTAGACAGGAACCTTACATTTTTCCGGGATAGAAAGTATCCTTTGTGTTAATCTAGGTCATAAACTGTTCCAAATTTCATCTAAATCCGTTCAACCGGTTTTGCGTGATTGAGCAATTTTCAAAAACTCTACCAGTATAAAAGTTTTTCTTTATCAATTAAAAAAAGCAATAACAGACATCCAATCATATAAACATACAAAAATAAAAATAACAAGAAACAATAAATAAAAAAATAAAAATCTTATATTTCAGTCAGTCCATATTAGTAATTTAAAACACATTAGGTTAATAAATTATTTAGACTAACGAACTATGTTAGCATTGACATGAAGATCGGCACATCTTTGGAGGACATTTGCAATGCCAAACAATGTCACACCTACATTCCCTAAGTGGGGATGGCAGAGGTTTTGGCAGCTTTTCGCCGCTGTTGTTAGGTCCCATGATGCAAATCCTACTCATATTATAAATGAGAAAGTTTGTTTGTTTAAATGTATGTTGCAGACAGGTATTACCTGGATTAGCACATAGGATACTTTTTTCCCAGAAAAGTGTTAGGTCCCTGTCTAAAGTCAATGCAGCCGAAGTTGCAGGCAGAAACAAGTATCAAATAATTCTAATATTTTATTACAAAATTCAAACATTAGATTTTGCAATTACATTAATAAATTTATACTGTTATTTATGTTTAGTATCTGTGATTTATGAAATGCAGAAGGAAAGAACCAAATTGTCAAATTTTACTGCAGAACTATGTCATTTTACATAATCATTATATTAATACGTGAAGCAAAAACTTTGTACGCTTTTTACGAAAATTGCATGGTCGGAAGAGTATGAAATTTCCCACACTTATAGTTTATATAGAGAAGGAGTGCTGAATGCTAATATTTGCACCAAGGGGCACACCGCGAACTATCGCGGTTGCCCCAAGGCCCCGAAGGGGAAGCGCGGCCGGGCGAGGCGCGGCGGCTGCCGCCGCCCCCGCGCGGTTGCCCCCCCCCTCTGCGCCGTCAGCGCAACACCCCCCCGCGCCCTCAGCGCACCCTCGTCCGGTGCCTTCTGTGCCAGCGACCACGGCTCCCCGCGCTCCCGCGCCACTGAAGCTGACCCCCCCTCCCCCGCCGCTCAGGCCGTCCCTCGGCGCCAACGCGTGGGTGAAGCCGCTGCCCTACACCGCGGCCTCCCACTCTGCGTCAGTGGGCCCTGCCCGCCCCCCGAAGCGCGCGCCGGCGATCCAGCCGGTGGCGGCTTGTCCCCCTCCGCCCACTAACATCAGTCAGGACGTCGACCTCATTATGAGCGTCTCGGCGGTGATAAGCCCCGCACTTTTCCCCAGAGTCCGCGAACTCGCCCTTCGACTCCGCGCCGCCACCAACTTGGCGGACCAGGTTCTCCTGGCCGCGGAATACAGGGACGTATATGACGTCCTGGCGTCCCTCAGAACCCAACCCCCCCGCACCCAATAATGGATCTACGATCTCCCCGCCATAAGCCCCACAACCTATCCCTGGCGTTCTTTAACGCCGATGGCCTTCGCTCCCAGCGAGATCAGGTTGCTGATTTCCTCTGAGATCACCAACTTGATATCCTCCTCGTGCAGGAAACCTTCCTGAAGCCCGCACAACGCGATCCTAGGATCGCAAACTATAACCTCGTGCGCAATGACAGAATCGGCTCCCGCGGAGGCGGTACTCTCATTTACTACAGGAGGTCCCTTCACTGCATCCCTCTCGATCCCCCCGCGCTCACCAACATCGAAGCCTCGGTCTATCGCGTCTCTCTCACGGGGCACCAGCCCATCGTGATCGCCTCCGTATACCTTTCCCCCACTAAATCCGTTCTCAGGAGTGACTTTGAAGCACTCCTCAATCTGGGAAGCGCCGTCATTCTGGCGGGCGACTTCAACAGCAAGCACGTGGCCTAGAACGGTCTCACCACTTCCCCTAACGGTAGGAGCCTTGACGCCCTGGTCGACGTTCTCGACTTTAACGTCATCGCACCTATGCACCCTACCCACTATCCTAACAATCCCAACCACCGACCCGACGTCCTGGACATGGCGCTTCTGAAGGGTGTTACCCTACGGCTGCACTCCTTGAAAGTAGTCCAGGAACTCGACTCTGATCATCGACCTGTAGTCATGAGACTCGGTTCCCCCCCCCTTCCGCCCCTCAGCGACCCAAAAAGACGGTGGTGGATTGGCATGCGCTAAGCACGGCCTTGGCGGATGCCGACCCTCCCCCCCTGCCTCTCAGCTCGGACTCCATCCCGTCCCCTCAGGACACCGATCAGGCCGTAGATGCCTTCACCGAGCACATCCGATCGGCTGTCAGTCGATCGTCCAAGCAAGTCGAGGCGGAAGATCTCTACCTCAACCGCTTTCGACTGCCGGACGATGTTAGGGATCTCATTCGTTCAAAGAATGCTTCTATCCGAGCGTACGACTCCTACCCCACCGAAGCCAATCGGGCCCGGATGCGCGCTCTACAACGAGAGGTAAAGCGTCGTGTCGCGGAGGTCCGGGAGGAACGGTGGGGTGTCCTCCTAGAGGGCATCGCGCCGTCGCATCTGGCCTACTGGCAGCTGGCGCGTAGCCTCAAATCCGACTCCACGATTGACATGCCCCCGCTGTCCCGCCCTTCAGGCGCACCCTCAGCCTTCGACGACGACGAAAAGGCCGAGCTTCTCGCCGACTCCCTCGAGAGCCAGTGCACCCCCAGCTCTCAATCCGTCGGCCAGTCCCACGTCAACGCGGTCGACAGGGAAGTCGAGCGCAGGGCATCCCTCCCCCCCATCGATTCCTTACCTCCTATCACCCAAACGGAGGTCGAAGATCTAATTATGGGTCTCAAAACTAAAAAAGACCCCGGCTCTGACGGCATTTCGAATCGCGTTCTGAAATGCCTGCCCGCCCAACTCATCTGCCTCTTAGTGGACATATTGAACGCCACCATGGCGAACTGCACCTTCCCCGCTAAGTGGAAGGAGGCGGACGTCATAGGCATTCCCAAGCCCGGCAAACCTCGCAATCTCCCCGCGAGCTACCGCCCTATCAGTCTCCTCAACTCCCTGGCCAAGATATACGAGCGCCTACTTCTGGCGAGGCTCAAAGACTTCGTAACGTCCAGGGGTATCCTTATCGACGAGCAGTTTGGCTTTCGAGCCAAACACTCTTGCGTCCACCAAGTGCACCGCATCACGGAGCACATCCTCTCCGGTCTCAATAGACCCAAACCCATCTACACGGGCGCCCTCTTCCTAGATGTCGCGAAGGCATTCGACAAAGTCTGGCACAACGGCTTGGTCTACAAGCTCTACCAATTGGGTGTGCCGGACAGACTCGTGCTCATCTTACGAGACTTCTTGTCGAATCGCACCTTCCGTTATCGCGTCGAAATGACGCGCTCCACTTCCCACTCCATCAGTGCCGGAGTCCCACAGGGCTCAGTTCTCTCTCCGCTCCTGTTTAGCCTTTACAAGAACGACATTCCTCGTTCGAGTAAGGCGCATCTAGCCCTATTCGCGGATGATACCGCTCTCTACGTCTTGCATAGGAATAAGGGTTTCATTACCAGACACTTTCAGGTATCCGCCAATTCCCTAGGGCTGTTCAGGAAGTGGCGTATTGAGGTGAACCCGGACAAGAGCGCTGCGGTGTTCTTCTCCAGAGGTGCCACCCCGCGCCACTCCCTGCGCCGCCCTAGAAGTAATCTCGGCCAAGTGACCATGTTCGACCGACCCATTCCCTGGGTCAAAGAGGTCAAATATCTAGGGGTCACCCTAAACAGTACCATGTCCTTCGGCCCGCACATCAAGCGGGTCCGTCACCGAGCATCATTTGTGCTCGGTCGTCTCCATTCGTTAATCTGCAAGCGGAGTAAAATGTCCCTTAGAAATAAGGTGACACTTTACAAAACTTGCGTTCGACCCATCATGACTTATGCGTGTGTTGTTTTCGGGCATTCGTCCCCTCTCACATCGATAAACTCCAAGTGGTTCAAAACCGCTTCCTCCGTAAAGCCGTAGGAGCCCCCTGGTTCGTACGGAACGTCGACCTCCACTCCGATCTAGGTCTCGAACCTATTCGCGCCTTTATTAAAAAGGCGTCCACACGTCACTTCGCGAACGCATCTACCCATGCGAATCCGTTAATCGTAGCCACCGCCGACTACGATCTCCCCCCGACCCCTGCCGCCACCGCCGGCCGCGACATGTTCTCACCGACCCCCCCGATGCTTTGTCATCACTTCTTTCCGCTCAGAATACGGGCGACGACGTGGACGTAGTAGTAAACCCCCTCCCATAGCCGGCGGTTGACCGGTGCACTTAGTAGTGCACCCGTCCCCCTACAGCGACTGTCCCAACCGAGGGCGCCTCTTCGAGGCGCCCTCGAGTATGTCGCCTCTTGCCCTTCTGGCTGGCTAGAGCGTAGTGGTTGCACGCTCGCCTTTTAGTCCGGTGAAGCTGTAAAGGCCTCGCGGCCAACAGCGTACATCATTCACACACACACACACACATGCTAATATTTTTTTAAATTATGCATTAAACATACATTAAATCAATAAAAAAATTATTACACACACTACCATGTATTTGACACAATACACTTCAAATTATTTGTCTATAGTCTTACTGAATGTCAAACATAACCAGCAAATGATGAGTTTTTACAAAAACATCGCTTACAAAGAAGTTTTGTAATATTAATTAAATTATCGAAATATGTATGTCAAGTTCAATGGACAGCATTTTCTTTATCGCATGGTTTATTGTTAGAATAAAAAAAAAGGTATTATTTATTTTAATAACTTTTTGAAAAAAAATAGTGTTATGTATGAACATACCCACATCAGTTTGATAATTATTATATTTGTAAATGTATTGTGGGTATCATGGAAATAAATCAGTTTTGCTTTGAACCTCAATAATGTCGTATCTTTTATTGGCGACTGAAGAAAATTAGTGAAGTTGTGCAGATAATGGCGTCTAATATGGCCACTATTGTGTTTCCTGGACATTTTAACGCAAAAGTCGACAAATGGTGCAATTACAAAGAACAATTATTGTGTGCTCTGGATGCGGCTGGTTATGATGACATTGACAAGGACAAAGCTCGTTCAATGTTCTTATCTCAATGCGGCAAGGACACTTATGCACTAATAGCATCTCTCCTGGTCCCTGATCGGCCCACAGAAGTGAAATTATCAAAAATATTATTAATTTTGGATAAATTTTATGAGCCGGAAACTAATGAAATTTTACAAACAGGGAAATTTCATAAGCGCCAACAACTTCAAACGGAAAGCGTGCAGGACTATGTTGCAGCGATTAATCTCCTCGGTGTGACATGTAATTTTAAAGACTTGAAACGTCAGTTGAGGGACAGATTGGTGTTGGGTGTATGTGATGATCGTTTGAGAAGGGACTTATTGAAAACTAATAACCTGAGTTATGAGACAGCATTTCAGATGTGTCTTAATTATCAAGCGACATACTCTGATCTATACCCAAACAATGTTGAGACAAAGCAAACTCCGTCCAGTACCTGTGAACCTATGGATATTGGTAGAATAAAATCAAATGATTGCCAACATTGTCCACGTCTACATAAGACAGGGGAGCGATGTCCATTCATAAAAGCCAGATGTTATTATTGCAAAAGATTTGGCCACATTGCTCCTGCATGTAGTAAGAAGTCAAAGAAGGTGTATCATATGGGGGAAAATGAAGCCTCTACCACACAGAATAGTCAAGAATTTCCAGAAAAGATGATGGGGATGTGCTCAAGTGACTATCAAAGTCCCATCACAGTAGAAGTTACAATTGATGGTGCCAAATTACCAATGGAAATCGATTCTGGAGCTTCAAGAACAATCATGTGTGAAGAGACATTTAAGAATTTGTGGGCTTTACCTCCTCCACTGTATTCAACCAATGTAAAGCTGGTAACATGGACTCGGGAACCATTAGAAGTAAAAGGACTGGCAAATGTATGTGTTGTGCTCGGTAATAAAGAGGCACAATGTGAATTACTGGTTGTGGCTGGACATGGACCAAGTTTACTGGGTAGAAATTGGTTTAAAAAACTTGGCGTTAATATCTCTGGACTATGTTGGTCTGAAGAGCAGATTGAAATTTTTACAAAAGAATTTCCAGAAGTATTTAAAGAGGAGCTCGGTCAGTACAAAGGACCTGAAGTGAGTCTCCATATACGCGCTGACGCTACACCCAGGTTTTTAAAGACACGTCCAGTCCCATTTCCTCTTCGTACACAAGTCATTGAGGAATTACAGCGTATGGTCACTGATGGGGTACTGACCCCAGTTAAATTCTCTAAATGGGCTACTCCATTGCGGATAGTAAAAAAGGATGATGGGTCACTCCGGATTTGTGGCGATTATCGTGCTACGGTTAATGCAGCTATAGATATTGACAGCTACCCACTACCCACATCTTCGGAAGTTTTTGTGAAGTTGAGTGGAGGTAATATATTCAGTAAGTTAGACCTAAAACAGGCGTACACTCAGCTGAAAGTGGATGACCGCACTGCAGACCTGTTAACTCTGAACACGCCGATTGGGCTTATGAGAATGAATCGCTTGGCCTTTGGAGTAAGTGCAGCACCCGGAATATTCCAGCGGCTAATGTCTTCTGCATTTGCTAACATGCAAGGGGTAGCTTGCCTGCTGGATGATGTGGCTGTGACCGGTAGAAACAGGACTGAACATGATGAGCGGCTGCGCGAGGTCTTGCGTAAATTAAACGAAATGGGTCTCCGTAAACCAGCGCCAAGAAATAAGGAATCCCTTCGCGCATTTATTGAACTGTACAATTTCTATGAAAAATTCCTACCCGATAAAGCAACAGTACTAGAGCCCTTGTACCGTTTGCTAGAATCGAAGCGACCCTGGGTTTGGGGCACTTTAGAGGAAACAGCTTTCAAAAAGGCAAAGGACTTGATTTCATCTGATCTTACTTTAGTAGGGTATGATTTAAAGCGAGAGTTATTATTGATATGTGATTCATCAGAATATGGACTTGGAGCGATTATTGCTCATGTGATGGACGATGGATCCGAACGCCCAGTGATGATGGCATCTCGAACTTTACAACCACATGAAAGACGATATGGACAAATTGATAAAGAAGCCTTAGCCATCGTATTTGGCTTGACAAAGTTCCATGAATATCTAGCTGGCCGTAGTTTTTGTATTGTGACTGATCACAAACCGTTGGTCGGTTTGTTCAACCCAGCAAAACCTATACCGGACCAAATATCACCACGGATGTTAAGATGGTCACTGAAACTGGGTTGCTATCACTATACAATTAAATATCGGCCCGGTAAATTGATCGGTAATGCAGACGCCCTTAGTCGTTGGAATTTGCCAAATACATCAGACTCTAAGGAAGAATGTCTGAGAGAAGTGTTACTCCTTGAAGAATGCCCGGAGGGTTGGGAATTAACTGCAAAGAAAATCGCAACTGAAACCAAGAAGGACCCAATGCTACAAAAGATTGTATTCTATGTGCTTCACGGTTGGCCATGCTCAGTCGACCCCAACATGCAACCATTTTGGACACGGAGAGAGGCACTTTCACTCAATAAAGACTGTTTATTGTGGTGTAATAGGGTCATTGTACCCAAGACTTTGCAAAGAGAAGTCTTGGAATTATTACATGCCCCACATGCGGGCATTGTCCAAACGAAAGCTTATGCCAGAGGTTATGTGTGGTGGGTTGATTTGGATCGGCAGATTGAGGAAATGATAGCTGAGTGTGAGCAATGCCAGTCAGTAAGGAATAACCCACCTAGGGACCCACAGGCATGGATCACACCAGAAAAACTTTGGAGTCGTATACATATAGATTTTGCTGAGCCGTTTCAGGATAAAACCTTCCTAGTTGCGATCGACAGTTACAGTAAATGGCTTGAAGCCGAAATTGTAACTTCGATGAGTAGTGGAACAGTTGTGACTGTTCTCAGGAAAATATTCGCCTCACAGGGTTTACCGGATGTTGTGGTATTGGATAATGGGAGGAGTTTTTGTTCAGATGAATTTAACGTATTTCTAAGGCAAAATGGGATTAAACATTTATACACTCCACCCTACCACCCTGCTTCTAACGGACAAATCGAAAGGGCGATACAAACTTTAAAAAATAAGCTAAAGAAGGTAGCAAGTGCTAATTTGCCTTGGTCTGAGAAAATAGCAAAGACATTATATTATTTACGTACTGTACCTAATAATTGCACCAATAAGACGCCAGCTGAGATGTTGAATGGCCGAAAATATAGAACTGCTGTGTCGGTATTGCACCCTGATTATACGTCTAGTCGCGCTGATGAACAACTAGAGGCGGCGACTCAGCGGCCACCGAATCGGAACTTCACAGTCAAGCAACCGGTTTTGATACGGGTTTATGGCCCTGGTGAGAAATGGCAAAAAGCTGTTGTGGAGATGATCGAAGGTCCTAGTGTTTATAGGGTGAGAACGGAAGATGGACAGTTGCATCGCAGACACATAGACCAAATGTTAGCTCGATCTACACCGCAACCACAACTGATCAGACAACCAAGGCTATCATGGGATCGTCCAGATGATGAACCAGGGATATCAGAACATCCCTTGGAACCAGTTATACCCCACCCGGAATTATGGCCTGAAATAATAGGCATACCTGAATGTTAACTTTAGATCTGAATTAATTATAAAATTTTGTAAGTGTAACTTATTGTGATGAGGGAAAGGTATGTTATGTATGAACATACCCACATCAGTTTGATAATTATTATATTTGTAAATGTATTGTGGGTATCATGGAAATAAATCAGTTTTGCTTTGAACCTCAATAATGTCGTATCTTTTAAATAGGCAAATTAACAGTGTACCCTTGGCGAAATATGTGATTATAGAAGTATAAGTCTTTGACAATAGAACCTTAATAATGTTCAAACGTTTAATTTAAATTAATTATGATCGAATTTCCACCAATGGGCGACCACTAGTTTAATTAAATACTTTACCTCTATATGGTATGTTTCTTCAGGTGTATGAATTATAGCTGTTATCAAACCATCTTCCAAGTGAAGTTTTACATCAGAATATTTCTCACCAAAAACTCTACCAGTGTAAAAGTTTTCTTTATCTATAAACAAAAACCAAAAACAATCTGTAAATAGTTTAATAACTCCTGAGAAACCAATGTTGAGCACAAATTCACATTAATTTGAATTATACATATTATTTTGAAATATATACTTCCAAAAATTACACTTCAGCAACAGTAACACATCCAAAAATAGTAGTTATTTAGATTGTGGGAGTTTTAGTTTAATTGATAAACACTGTCACGCCTGTCTTCCCTAAGCAGGGGTGGCTGAGATTTACTGTGTGTACACTCAGTGGGTGTTAATTGATAAAAGTCTAATTAAGTTACATATAGATAACAAATTGGTCTCTCTGTCTAAGCACTTCAAAACAAGTGGCCAACACTATGAATTATTCCTGTCCCATACATGCATTTATGAACATGAACCCTTTCAAACTACCCTGCAAGGGAACTAGCATGATGATACAGATACAACTTTTCAAACACAAACATCCAGACTAAAACAAATATTTGTGGCTCACACAAAGATCTTTTCATTCCCTGCGGGAATCAAACTCGCGACTTCTCGATCCCTGGGCAGAGCGGCTTAAGATCTTAACCACTATACAAAGCGTATGTACAGCACGACCTATTGAATATATTATTAGTTTTACACAGAGTGTGAGTATGTGATATTTGTGTCTGCAAAACACACTCAGTAAATAATTTGTGTGGGGCATAATTTGAAAAATAAAACAGCACATTTCATGTATACAGAAATTGATAGTTGTCTGAATATTACATTTAATTTAACTCACCTATATGAACAGTTGTTTCTTTGCCATCTCCATCGACTGCATAAGCTTTAAAATTAGAATGCAAAACTGAGCTATGTGGATGCAGTATCAGTCTAAATTCCTTGCCCAAAGTTCTAAAATGTACCTCTTTGATGGTATTGAATGGGTGACTTGAAACTTTAGCCCCTCTCTTCACAATATGATGTGTGAAACTCGAGGTGTGTACGGTCTCAAAATACTTGAGATTGTTGTAAATGGAACCTATAAGAATTTGAATATACTTTTAGCTTTTAGTATTATTTAAAAAATTAAATCTCAACAACTACTACTCACAATTTCCATAAAAGGGTAATATTGAAAAACAAAACATAAACACTAGCATTATTTGCCTACACATCATTCTATATTTTAAAGTGTGAATTCAGTTTCTTCAAAACGCACTTTCTGATAAATATAACAATTTTTTCATTTAGTTTTTTCCATTGATTTTGGTTTGGTTTTGCCCATTGAGCAAAGTAATATAGTGGTTTTGCCCAAAGAGAATATAATTACTACGTTAGTTTTGCCTATCAAACCAATATCAAACACAGACTATACCTACTATAATCCTTTTTTACCAGCATGGGTACGCTGACGTTTAGAATTTGACGTTACAAGAAATGTGGTAAGTGAGAAATTGAATATCGTATCGAGAATTTGTAACAAGTATTGAATCGATATTAATAAAATTAATTTAGGAACAACAAGAGAACAAAATAAATAATCTAATTATTTGTTTACGAATCAAGCCATTGGTCAGAAAAATCATCCGACAAATCGCTTTATTCGTCGCTTACCTGTATTATTATTAAAAAATCTATAAAACTCTTTGTTTTAATATGTCAAAATAGCGCATCCACGTTTATTTATTATTTCTTTGAATTAGAATACTTAATGTTTTAGTCAGATACATAGAATAATATATTCGTAAAAAAATTGGGTATCGATTTTGTACATTTAAAAAAAAAAACAAACCGATTATAACGATTTCATTGTTTCAGTCCCTAAAACGCAAATCGTTACAATGTGCGTAATTGAGTAATAGACATAGACGAAGAATGCCTAGACACCGCATATCGCCGCGGTAGCGTGTCAATTGTATGTTGGTGTGAGTTTGTGAATATGCATTAGTTGCGTGATTAGGCAAGTGATTATTAGTACAGGATTTATCGATAAAAAAATACAATTTATGTTTAAAAAATATTTACTTCATGCAAAATCGTAAATGACTCATCTAAATTGTGATTTCGAATAACTACGAGTAATTTATATAAGTTCACACATACATATTATTTTTCCCCACATAATGCCAGTCCCCACAAATTCCCCAATCGACTTAAAAATCCCCGTGATTTGGAGAATTTTCGACAAATTGGCAACGCTGCACACTACAAAGCAAAACAATTATCTATGGAACGAAATAGAGACCATAGACTACAGTACCGTAAAATGGGGTGTTAAGGGATTGCGGGGTGACAAGGGACATCAAAACAGATTTAATACAAACGTTACTAGCAAGAATATACGGCTATGGATTAACGCACATTTTGTTTTATATAATTTTGATAATATTTTGTTCTATGAGCTATCAACACTTAAGTACCCACGCCACGAAAATTAAGAAAAAATCCCTGTCAAAGTCAAGCCCAAATAAGCATCGGTTTTTTATGTGTTTTAAAACACTTTACGTTTTAAAACTTTGATTTTATAGCAAAAGTATGGGTAATTTAAGTTATCGGAAGTTTTCGCTGAATCGATGAGGCTTAAGACAAAACAAAAAAAGTAAGTTATATTTGCCGATTAAGATCTGTAATACACAATTTTAAAAAATCATCTGTAAGTAATGTATTTTTGGGGTGAGTAGAGCTGTCTAAAAGGGTGAGTCAGGACAGGAACGAGGTGAAACGGAACGTGAATGGTGCGAGTTGGTTCGAGAATGAGGTTTCTAGGGACGTTAGAGGGGTGTGTTGGGTTATGTTACGTAGGGTTGTCAATTTGCAGTAAAAACGTATTTTTTTTTATACGGTAGGTAAGTACATATTATAATTTTATTATATTTCTTTTTTAAATTAATTTTTTATTGGAGTTATGTTGATGATTCTTACAGGATGCCGAGGTTTTATACACCTAAACTGGGTGCAAAAAATCGGAAAAAATATAATAAGCTTATAATAAAGGAAGTTCTAACTAAACGAACTCTCAAAACCAGGTGATTCCATAAATTCTGTAGCACAAAAATATGGAATTTCAAAATCAGTGCTTGGTCACAATTTACAAGAAATGAAATCTTCTGGCGGACAAACTGCGCTGTCTGCGGAAGCTGAAAAATATATAGTTCAAAATTTAAATACGTGCGCTGAATGGGGTTACCCATTAACTACATTGGAATTACGCTATGTGGTAAAGATGTATCTTGATTTTTTGGGTATCCAACATGAAAGATTTAAAAATAATCTTTCCGGTTCTAATTTTGCGGATGGTTTTCTCAAGTGACACATAAATGATATTTCTAAAAGTATTTGTCAAATATTAAAAGAGCAAGAGCAAAAGTTGCTCCACAAGAATTAAAAAAGGACCTTTTGGAACTAAAAAATTCCATCGCGAATGTGAGGTACATGTCAAATATTATTAATTATGACGAGACAAATTCTGTGTATTACGAGTTTATTATGTGGAGTATTGCTATAATATTTTAAATATTTTAATAGACACATGTCTATTAAAATATTTAAAATTCTGCTATCACTCTGCCTCTTTTTCATATTTGCAGATGTTTTTTTTTTATTTAATTTAATTATTGATATAATATTGTAAGTATTGTAGGCACTACCTTCTGCTTAAGCAAAATGGTTCACATATAAAATTTAGAAAGTAACAACCCAAGCAGAATTCCCAACTCTCCCCTCTAATTATAACCCCAAGGACGGGGTGAGCAGGGATCGCGCATATTTTCGTGTTTATTGCTTATAATATCAACGCAAATGACCTAAAAAGTACATAAAATTCAAATATAAGCTGCCGGAACATACTCTATTTAGATATAAGACTCTGACAAGAAAAAAATAGTTATAATTGGTTTCAAAGTTCTTAATCGTCCCTACTCACCCCATTTTACGGTAATCTTTGATATTCTAGAAATTAAATAAGTCGAGCGATGTGAATTCGTTAACTTAGTTGGTAAAATAAAATATTACCAGCAGCGTAGGTTTTATAATCAGTTTGTTTTTTATTGAATGTAAAAAAAAGAGTGGTTTGGCTGTTTATAACAATATTCCAATTTCCGTGCCTTTGCTAAAACAAAAAAAAATACTAAATTTATAAAATGGCGGATCTTTGAGTGACGTATGTGTTGTGTGTTTATGAATTTCATTTTTAACTTATTTACAGTGATTTATATAATGAAGTGAGAACTGTTTTATCAGATTAACACCTTATCTATTTGTCTTCACTTTGGTAAGTCACACCTTGTTGCGTATTCACGCTACTTATTAGTTTGTCGCTGTTAGTGGTTGGCTGTAGATTGTAGGCGGGATGGAACGTCCTCGTTTCGCTATGCGTTTCATGAATCCAAACGCAGTTAAGAGTTTAAAATTCCCTGTTAAATACCTGGCAGTTTAACTCTTATAATGAACAATTTCCTTTATTCATTATGTTCTTTTTGAAAAGTACTTATTCGGAGGCACATTTTTACCATGTACTTGAAACTTTTTTTATTGAATTTGTAGTCTTAATTAGATGCGGACCTTATATCGCGAAGGCTATAAAATGCGCAACTCTATGTGTTCATAATATTGTGAAAATGCCTGATGTGTAATAAGGTGAACTAACTAGATGATAATGCTATAAGGTATTATAGCATTATCATCTAAATACTGCATAATTTTCATAGCATTTAAATAATTATTTGAAAATCTATTACATTATTAATTGAAATACACTATAAATTTAGAAAGTTTAATGTAGTCTCATATGGGTTAGGCAGAGAACATAGATCGTGGACAGCTTTTATTCTTATCCTGCCTCCTTATTAGTATTATTTACATATGGTGTTCACATCCCACTGCTGGGCAAAGGTCTCTCCCATGATTCTCCACCTAACCCGATCCTTGGCCATATCAGACCATCTCCTCTCGTAGGCGTCAAGGTCGTCGTGTCATCTATTTCTAGGTCTTCCCCGGCGTCGGTGTCCATCTGGTTGCCATTCAGTAGTGATTTTTGCCCACCCATCTGGGCTCATTCTGCTCAAATGACCCGTCTATCCCCACTTGAGCTTGACTTTAGCCCACGTCTAAAATGCCAGTTTTGGAACACAGTATAGTGTTACGGACTCAATCAGATATTTTGATTCCAGTACAGTGACCAAGTCTGTGAACTGTAGGATAAAGCAGGCAAGATACATCCGTCAATGAGTTGGTGCTTGAGTGAGAGAGGGAGTTCACCCTTCATAAGTTGCTTTATGGACCAGTAGCTTTTCCATGCATTATCGATGCGGCAATCTATTTCTTTGCTTTGTCGGTCGTCAAAAGAAACTATCTGGCCCAGATAAACATACTACTCCACATAATGTATCTCTTGCCCATCAACGTTGATCCTACGTCTCGAGCTGTTGGTCATAACTTGTGTTTTTGACCAATTCGTTGTTAATCCAACCTCAAAGCTTGCCGTGCTCAGTTCTTGGAGCATTTCTTCTAGTTCTTCGGCCGTTGAACCGAAAAGTACTGTATCGTCGGCAAAGCGAAGGTTACTGAGCATTTTTTCACCAACGACAATTCCTTTATTCTCCCATAAGACTGCCAAGTTTTTGAATATTTCCTGCAAGATACAAGTAAATAGTTTCGGGGAGAGCGGGTCTCCTTGTTTGAGGCCTTTACTGATTTTAAATGTGGGACCGGTAGAATTTAAGTTTATGGCTGCTGTACTAAGGGAGTATAGTTTTTTGATAAGATCTATGTACGTCTTTTCTATACCTTGTTCCTTAAGAGCGGAAAATATGGCTGAGTGGAAAACTGTATCAAAGGCCTTTGCGTAATCAACGAAAGCCGGGTATAGAGGTAAAAATATATAAACTGATTTATTTTATAAATGATTCATTCAAGTCTCTATAACTCTATGATTAAAAATAATGTAATTTGAACTATTGAACATATTGGTATCCCAAGGTAATGTTTTGATATATAATCATACTTACTTTTATTCTTAAAAAAAAATCATTTCATATTTGTTATAATGAAGGATATGAAATTGTTTTTACTGCTAACTTCATAGTAGTCTTCAATAACATTCATAAGATTTAAGTCTCATATTCCTTATGACCCTCATTATTGACCCTGTTGCTATGTTTCTTTTTTATAAATATGCTAGTTCACTTACGTGGTATATTTTATATGGTCAATATACCAATTCAGATCAAATTCCTCGCTTCCTGAGTTTAAGGTTCACTCGAAACACTAGCTTGCACATCTAGGATATTAGAAATATGTGTGTTATAATCATGAAAGTAAATATCACTTCGGTGATTAACAAAATTGATAGGAGAACATATCAGTAAAAATCAAGCAATTTTTTCACAGATTGCTAAATCCTAGGCCTAGTACCCATGTTTTACATGATAATGTAAAAATCTTTTTCCCGATAAAGCCTTTGCCGAGTCAAAGACAAAATAGTCTATAAAAAGTCTAATCTGCTAATCCGGTAAGGCCTAGTGTTAGTTAATTATAAATGTTTATGAGTTATCACCATGTCAAAGGGATTGTCATTTGAATCTTCCCAATCATGAGTTGATAATGGGTTCATCATCATCATCTCAGCCTATACTTGTCCATTGCTGAACATTGGCCTCCCCAATCACTGTCCAGCATAACCGCTCCGATGCCACCTGCATCCAACGACTTCCTGCGATTTTCACAAGATCGTCGGTCCATCTGGCAGGTGGTCGTCCCACGCTGCGCTTGCCAATACGTGGTCTCCACTCTAGAATCTTTCTGCCCCAACGTCCGTCCGATCTTCGCGCTATGTGGCCCGCCCATTGCCACTTCAGCTTGCTAATCTTAAGGGCTATGTCGGTGAGCTTGGTTCTTCTACGAATCTCCTCATTCATGATTCGATCACGATAATGGGTTGATTAGAATCAAATTATTATTTTGAGCCATAACACAGTATACCTAGAACTAGAACATGTTAATAGCTGAGACAAGTACATTTGTATATGTACTGATTAATGATACCATTTGTATATAAAAAACATTGATCACATTCAAATAAAAAAAAAAACACTGGCACGCCTATATTCCTCAAGCATGGGTGGAAGAGATGTACTGAGTATACCCTCTTTTCGCCGACGATGTTAGATCCCAGTAGAAGGGGGCGATCCTATTGCTTTATACCGGGCACAATTCCAGACTCATACTGGGAAGTTTTCGCTAAAAAATCTTCATTTGTTCAACTAGGATTTGAACCCAAGATCCCATGATCACGAAGCGATGCACTTTGCCACTAGACCACTGAGGCAGTCCATATAAATTATATTGATCACATTCAAAAGATGTCTAAGTTTCCCACTGTTCTTAGGTGTAAATAAAAACTTGAGTATACTTCATCATGGGATTTTTCTTGTTAATTGATTTCTATAATGTGGGAATTGAAACTTGTATTGTATTGTTCAGTGTGATTACAAAAAAGTTAATGAGTTTATTTTTTTCAGCGGTATCTGAAATAATTACATTTTGTATTCAAACTTGTTCAATAATGCCTTTACTTATTTTGTGTTTGAGTTCCAAAGTATTAAAACTATAGGAATACATTCCTTTAGTTCTTATTAAGGTTGCGGCAACAAACTCCGTTAATTTAGTACAGTCACAGAAATTGGTCACTTGCTGGTTTTAATAAACACACCTATTTTGCCTCCTTTACAAAAATAACTAAGAAAGTTGACTATTTGTCATGATCTTGAACCTCACATTGTATCTGGAGTCCATTTCTCCAATTTACTTCAAGGCTTCAAGTGGTCTTAAAAACCTTTAGACCATTATACTGATAGAGCAATCCCTTGTTGCAAGCCTAAGTAGGGAAAGTTACAAATGAATTATTTTTACTTATAATTTTGTAATGGTTGGGTTCTCGTTAGGCGGCTTTCAGATGGACATCAGCCCACAGGTGTTAGATATACCTTACACTTTTGTGCATACTTTCTCATAGGTTTTTGTTAATTATGCATAATAAATACTGTTAATGTTGTTACTCTGTACTCTCTGCCTACCCCGCAAGGGATCTGGCGTGAGGTTATAGATAGATAGAGAAATACTGTTAAAATTATTTTTGTTACCTGCACACAATAAACTGTACGTGTTCAATAATGGAAAGCTTGCATCACTACATGACTGCAGCCGTATACAAGTTTTGTAAAGTGTCACCTTATTCCTATGGAACATTTTACTCCGCTTGTAGATCATCTGGTAAAGACGACCGAGCACAAATGCTGCTCGGATACGGACTCGCTTGATGTGCGGTCCGAAGGTCATGGTATTGTTTAAAGTGACCCCTAGATATGTGACCTGTTTGACCCAGGGAATAGGTTGGTCGAACATGATCACTTGACCGAGATTACTCCTGGGGTGGCGCAGGGAGAGGTGCAGCCGAATGATTTTGCAGTACTAGCACGGGAAGCGAGAAGTCTCACACGGGACAAAATTTTACATACATTTCTTGAAACTATTTTTCTCGTATCGTGCTAGCTACGTTTATCGCACACCTACGGTAACAAAATCCGTGACACCGCCCGTTCCAGACCTGCTGACTGCATGAAGTTAAAGTCATGACTGCACGCAGTTGAACTTATCAATACAGTATACATGTAATACATCTGGGCCCCAAATCCGTTATTGCAATTTCTATCTATCTATCTATATCATCACGCCAGATCCCTTACGGGGTAGGCAGAGAGTACAGAGTTCCAACAGGCTCTTTCCTTACATACCTCTCTGGCTTCCTCTACTCTCATAGTCCGTCTCATACACGCTTGCCGGTTACGGACACTCCTGACTTGTCCTTCAGAGAAGACCCGGTCTATTTGGTCACGGTAAGACAGTCTAGGTCTTCCCCGGTACCTACATCCCTCCACTTTCGCATTGTATATCTGTTTTGTCATTCTTTCTTCAGACATTCTTTCTATATGCCCGAACCAACGGAGCATACCCGTTCTCATCTTTACACCGATACTCTCTTGATGTTGATCATTGAAATCATAATTGTTAGTTTTGACAGTTTTCAATCTACTAATTCAATCCTTTCCACTTTTTTTTGGTACCTATCAATAATTGATTCCTTGATTTTCAAAGTTGACCGAGCTAAGCTTAATTTGATGATGTGAATGGTGCTCTTTCACAGATATCAAATTGGTTCGAAATGAACAATCTGTCGCTTAATTCACTCAAGACAAAGTGTATTACATTTACTATGCTTAACGTTAAGGATAATGATACGAATATTCTTTTTAATGGCACAAAGCTGGACCTCGGACTCCACTGTCTTTCTAGGCATTACCCTAGACTCCCAAACTCTAATGGGGGGTCCATATCTCATCACTTGCGGGTAAACTTAGCACCGCTGCTTATGCAGTGTGGAAAGAACGGCAATTTACGGATGTGGATACAGCACGTCTAGTTTGTTTTAGTTACTTCCATAGCATTATGTCATACGGTATCCTACTGTGGGGTAACGCTGCTGACGTGGAAAATGTATTCATACTGCAAAAAAGAGCTATCCGTGCCATTTATAACCTAGGACCTAGGGTTTCCCTCAGACAACTGTTTAAAGAGATCAACATTCTCACAGTCGGTTCGCAGTATATATATATGCCATTATAGTATACATACGTAAGAATATCCATTTATTTGATAGAGTGAGCGACATTCATAAACTAACACCAGAAATAAACATAAACTTACATTACCAATTTTTAGGCTTAATAAAGTATTCACTTCTTTCATAGGAGTCGGTATTCGCTGCTATAAAAAGATACCGATGCCCATGTTAAATTTGCCACTTAACAGATTTAAAAGTTATATTAAATTTTCACTAATGAGTAAAGGATATACTGTAAATGATTTCTTAAATGATAAAAATGCCTTTACATAAATTACCTGAAGATCACAAGAATATGATGTTAAGTGCAGCGTGTCCTGCCTAGCGAGCGTTCATAGATTTTAAATATTATTTTTGAACGATGTCGACAGGGTCGTGGATTGGTCATGCTCACTAAAATTTCTTTGTTAGTGGCGGCTCTGTGCAGCGCGTCACTCTCTTCCCTCTGTTATAGTCGAGGAGAGTGATGGCTGCTTCTCAAGTCATACTCGTGAATGGGTGCTGCTGGTGGGGACTGGTCCGTCCTCTATCCTTTGACTGATTAAACATGTACCGTAGTTCTGTTGAATTTTGTGTAGTTCGGCATCTCACTGGAGCTATAACCAATTATTTTGTACGCACTCTTTACATATTTTATTTATTTAATATAGATATCCTACAGCACAAATGTTTCTATAAACAATAACAGAATAGTCTCTTACATATCAAAACCAAAAATGGATACCATAACTAGCAAAATTGTATACAATTACAAAGGAACAGCAGCAATCAATATTATTATAGTAAGTACTCTGTACTCTGTTGCTGTATAACCCTTTCTATTACTATTATTATGTGTTTACAAAAACATTGTCTCAGGACAAACCTGGTATTTTTTAGACCACACGGGTGTCAACCAAGTGTGATCTAAGATTTGGATAAGTTGAAGGCTATGTTGGTTGTTCTGCTGTTGTGAATTGTGAGTCTGAGTCTAGCTGTAAGAATTTTCTGACAATGCGGCAAGTATTGAGTATGGCAGCTTTCTGTAACATAAGGTATGTGTATGGTGATAGATTAAGTAGTTGTAGACTATTAAATAGTTGATGGGGAATTATACCAGTAGTAGAAACAATAATGGGGACTATTCATTTTCCAAACTCTTTTGATCTCTTCTTGTAGCTCTGTATATTTTCTTATTTTTTCGGCTATTGTTGTTTGCAGGTTATTTGTATTTGGTACAGCAATATCAATTAAGTACGTGTGTTTATTTTCTTTATCTACAAATGTAATATCGGGTATATTATTATATACAGTATGATCAGTTATTATTGTGCGATCGTAATATAATTTAATAGAATGATTCTCTAGTACTAGTGGGGGTGAATATTTATAATACACAGTCCTTCTGTGTGGTTTATTAGTCATTTTATGTTTTGTGGCTAGTTTTTGATGGATAATATTGGCAAGCTGATTATGTCTGTGCATGTAGTTGTTCTGTGTGAGTGTACTGCAGGCACCCGTTATATGCTGGATCGTTTCCGGCTTCTTATTACATTTTCTACATAGGTCATTACAGAGCGTGGGGTCTTTCAATATGTATTTTCGGTAATTTTTGGTGTTTCTAACTTGGGCCTGTATAGATATAAGGAAACCTTCAGTTTCTGGAAATAGTTCTCCTAAGTCCAGCCATTTGTTGGAAGCTTCTTTATTGATGTGAGGTTGATCCAGGTCATGTGGGTGTCTGCCATGTAATTCTTTCTGTCTTCATATTCTATGTCTGTTTCTATGGTGTTCTATCTATAGGCTGGACCACCTCATCACAGAGGTTTAAGGGTGTGAATTGTTTATCTATTTCAACGATTGCTTTGTGTAAAAGACTATTTTCTTTCTTTCTAATGAAAAATTGCTATTACAAAGTCCCTATTTTGTAAATGACAGGTATGTATGTTTAATCTATACTTAAGCACATCTATTTAGCTCGTTCTGCACTGTTCTCCCATACCCCATGAATGCAATTTTTATACAAATAATTGTAAAACTCTCACTTTTAAAACGAGTAACCATAGAGTTTCTTGCCCTTCTTCTCCACAGGAATGACTTTCGAACGGGTGATAGAGTCTTAAGTAATCAATGATTTTCTAATTTTGACTATTCATAAGTGCCTTTTGGTCTACATGAATACAAAACTTTTGATTTTGATTCTTGTTTTTCCATAGACGTCGGTACCAGTTCCAACAATTGCCGACTCTTGGCAAAATTAAAATTGAACCGTTTTTGTAGCATTTCATAATTACAAAACACGTAAAAAATAGCAGATTTGGCGCACTGATGGCAGCCAAATACATTATTACAGCTACTTCTATAAAGATAAGTCTATAATACCAAGTAATACTGCAGAATAAGCTAGTAAAGTGATCTCTTTCGTCTTTATGAAAATAACGCTGTTGTTTCTCCTGTATTTAATTTTAAAGTCAAAGTGGTCGAAGTTTATACCTCAGACGACAAAGCGGAAGCACTTTGGCCGTAGCAGACTGACATCCTAAATTTATCACTGTTCCAATGCAAGCAGTAGGTATAATTAAACAACCGCACTGTCTGTCTCTATATTTAGTGCATATATCAGTGCGCAGATGTGGAATCTTACGCAGACTTATCCAGCCATTGGTCAATGTTGGTCAAAAACAATATGTTTCGGATCGATGAGGCACTACAATATAGTAAAAGATTGTTTAAGAACGTAGTCTATCCGCCTACAAATAAGACTAGATAAAAATTCCAATACCGCATGTTTATCGATTGATTTCCGGAAATAAAGTTTATTTATGTATGTCGTCACTGTCATTCATCTTTTTACGCACTTATTTCAATAGCTAGGAGCCTCTCAATATTAATATTCATCTGCGCACAAAGTGAGTCAGCCGCTACCAAGTAGCGGTCACGTTGTTACTGTATGCAAACAAATTATACTTATATATCGACGTAATTCATATATTTTTATTCGTGCGGTTCTAAAACGTCCTTGCCTCCCTCTTGGTGTCAACAAACAGCAATGAGAGCAACGTATACATGAAAAATGTTGTTGTACAATGTCAGAGCAGAGCATGATCGGCCGATGTCATGAAGTGAGACAATTAAAGTCGAGGCTATCGTGAGTCAGTCTAAGTCAAGGCGAAACGTAAACCGTGCGGCACAAGTCATGATGACAGGGCGATCGGTTACCCTATGAAAAAAGGCACTGAGTATCATAAGTTCCTTGGTGCATTTATTACTGCAATGTATTACTGTTGCAGTAGATTGACTATACACGGAAAATAAATTGATAATCTTTCCTAATGTGAAATTCGTGTGTCGCATTATGATAGATTCATTAATACATTATGATGACAACGGTGGCGGATGACATCATCGAAGCGCACGCAACGACTCTACACTGTTTGCACAGTTTATATTTTGTTGAGCAAGTAGTTTGTACTAAGTAATAAGCGATCACAAGCTAATGTCATTAATATTTTTTTACCTTAGCACCAACTTATGAAGTAAACACCCCTCTGTCTATTTTAAATACTTAACGTTTCGTGCAATGTGTCATCATCTATAATTATAATAATAAATTCTAAGAAATAATGCACTATGCAATAATTAACGCTTATCTTTACTTATTATGTAGGCCAAGATTACTTTATTATTAATTAATCGCTGAGATTTAAGATATGCTGCATAGAAAACTAGTCTAATTAGCTATAAATTATAAAGCATCACTTGTAGATCCTAAATATTCTAATCGTTCTATGTCGTGTTTAGCTATATTAAATGAATGTTATGGTCCCAGGAAATGGTTCAATTAAATGTCAGACTGTTATATCTCCAGATATTCATAAACGGGCACGTACGAACTATTTGCAACTATAAGTTGTTTGTTGAAAGCAGGTAGTCACTCAAATGTTTATTGAACATATTTACTGAGCCTAGAAAACGGGTGAATAGAGGACATTTGGATGTCAACCGACTGCACTTGGTTCCGGGGCAATGCGCCGCGAACACTACCGTACACCGGATTCCTCTCACGCTCCAATTGTCGCAAATGCTACTAATTGTATTTGCCACTGCGCGGATGTGGAAGCTTTAAAGGGCCGATACGAACGATCAAGTCAAAGTTTGTAGGTACTTAGTGCACTGCATTAAACAGAAGCTAACATCACGTCGCTTATAATCTAAAAATAATGACTAATCTGGATGCCCTAGAAGTAAATACTTGTTAAAACGACCAAAAGTATAATTATCAGACAGCAGTCATTAACAGGCTACACGCCTTTTGTTTCTAGATCTTTCTACCATGTTATACCTGGTTTACCATTTAATATCTAGCTCATTTGCTCGGCATTAAGTGAGGAAGCCAGTTGATATTAGGCACGTTTTTCGCAACATCGAAACAGTAGAGTTATCGAAGAAGACACTGGTTTTTCCGTGGAGCTGCTACATTTTGTTGGCAATGCTACCAAATTGCGCCACAATGCGGTGTCTCAATCAAAACAACGCCCTTTGTTTACATTTTTTTGACCTTTATACATTTATTTTATAACAATAGCATAGATAAATTTTACCCAGCCACTCATGACTTAATTTACAACAAGGACAATAAATTTGCTATATATGGGCATTATAGAAGTTATTGTGTCGTCTGATTAGGAAATTATTTTCGAAGTATCACCATAGTCATCATGATTATGTCGGCTCTGAACACAGCGGAAGAACCTCATTTCAGGTAGTTCCAGGTTGTTTAATATTCATGTGATTACTAAAGACACTGTTGTTTTCTCAACCTTTCTGATCGGTTCTCTCCTGCTAACCACAGAGTCATTAGCTCGCCTGTACTTTTATGTCTCATCATTAAGGGCTCCACTTTTAGATTTTCCATCCTACTTATGTAGTTTTCCTATTTCGTACATGTCTCAACTGTTTTGGTTGCTTTTCATTGTTTCGATTTCTGTTTCTAGTGCAAAAATAATAGTAGTAGTTTCATAACACTATACTAGTATTATTACCGTTTACGGAATAACATTTAAGCTAGGCAATTTTGGTATAAATACGGGTTGCCAACCGATGTTGAGTCACATTCTATTCTTTCGAAACTTAATCGCTTGTTTGAGCCCCATAAGCACGTGGTTACTTACCAGTAACTAGTGCACTCGTGTCAATTACAAGGTATCAATGTGTTGGAACGTTTCCTGTGTGCAGTTCGGCGCTGTGTTGTCGTATAGCCTTAACCCTACACTGTTAGCAATCGAGCCAGGATACTGGCACTAGTTTATTCAGTTTTCCTTGTATTTCCTTATGCATTTGCTGCACGGATTAAGATCTTTCAGTCATGTTTCTAAATTCACTAATATGGGTTCTTAAAAAATATGACCAGGGACGTAAAATAATTTCAGCAGCATCTTTGTTGTTTGAACCATTCTTTCAAACCATGAATATTTGCATTGGCTAATCTGCCTTACTACGATTACGTAGTTAAGACAAATGGCTGGATATAGACAGTCGTTTGTGTAATGCCTTTACTAATAGGGATATTCATGAGTTGGTGGGCAGATCGCTGGTCTCGCGCTGACAGTTCGCGATCGACTGTCGCCACATTTGCACGTCCATTGTTAAGGCTACTTTTAACGATATTTGGAGATAATAGTATACCGTACAGTGCTCCGTGTAAATAAACAAAGAATCCACCGCGCTGGGTTGACTCACTGCTGAAAATCGTCAAGTGAGTGTAAACACAGCAGTGAAGTGCTGTCATAAGAAGCATTTAATGTTAGTGACTAGTGTTATTGTTGGAAGTGGTCTGTGATCATTTTAATGAAACAAAGTTTCTTCGGTTGAGGTTGCTAAGGTACGCCTGATAATAATATCATGATGTATGTTTGAATATTTATTTTATTTTATCGCTTTGGCCCTTTGTAAATATATTAATGTATATTATTATTATAAACATTGTATGTAGAAACATGAGCATTTGTTTGTATAAGTTATGAATAATTTAAGTATTGAAGTTGATGCTACATAGTGCTTAATCCCAACACGAGCGTGGCGTTTTTCGTTCACAAATATATACAATATCTGTGTATCTTAAATAACGCAAGACCTCAGACACCCCGATTAGATAATTGCTTTACAAATTCAATACGAAAAGCAATTTTCCAAATTAAAAAATTGAACCCCTTTTTTAACTAGTTTTATACCCCAATTAACAATGAAACTTGTACGTGTACGTGTGCGTATTGAGAATAACGTTTTAGAAATAAATTGAAATCTCCGTATTGCTTTCAATCAAGAATAAATTTAGTTTATCGTAGCGTATTAAAGGAGTAACAGCATTCTTTTGCAAATTAAAAAAAATGAAATATACATTAAAAATTGTTGGAACCAATTCAGTTATCGAACAAACTACTTTCAGGTCTTGCGTTTATTATGTTGCATGTATATGGTATTTCCATACATAAACAATACATATCTATGGTAAAAATACCATAAAACTTGAGGAATAGATAGATATATCCAACAAAATTAAGAAAGGCATTGTGTTAGTTACATAAATTATACATAAAATGTACTGTTTCCAAACGAAACTACTTAATTTTCAATATATTGCCAATTTTGTTAAATTATTTTTTACTGATTTTGTTTCAAAATCAAAAGAACTGTGTTACGAAAGCTACTTGTATGATATCGATGTTATAAGTATGATATAAAAATGAGGAGTGGTTGTTACTCGCTACCCTTCGGACAGCACTTTTAATGGGGTGTCACTCGCCAAAGCAGTATTAATGGTAGCCAAACATGGAAATAACTTCCGGAAGTCGTTATTTACAAATGTCGTAGGTATCCACCTTGAGGTTCGTGTAAGGTATTTCCGACATTATATTTCAAAATTTAACTGTTTCGCCAGGATAAAAGTTTATAAATAAACATTTTGTTAACTTTCACTTTTAGGTATGGCGTTTACACAAACTCTGTACTCTCTGCCTACCCCGCAATGGATCTGGCGTGATGATATAGATAGAGTTTACACAAAATTAAAATAAACCAATGTATTTTTTTTTAGTTAACTATATGAAAACAAAAACATGTAATTTAAACACAATAAGCATTTACAGTTGACAAAGTATAAAATGTAACAGGTAAACTATACTGAATATACGACTCCACCTAACAAATTATAATCAGTGGATTGGCTGTTATTAGAATTCTATGAATATTATTGCGAACTGTTGTCTGATTTGTTAAGGCAACGATTTCAAAATAACGCCGCGCCTCAATTTTTACCGTGCACAAATTTCTGAATTGGTTAAATCGTTTCTCTTTTGCGATTAAGCATGTAATCTCCAGGGATATTATACTGAGATAAACCAGAGATTCTACGAAATCTCGAATAAATAAAACACATAAGTATGATTTGATTCAGAATTTAAAAAGAAAAGGAGGAATTCAGTCGAAACTATATTCGTATGTTCCGTTTCCGCTATTCTCAAACTATCAAGGGACCGCTAAAAATAAAGCATAAACTAATCTCGGTAAATGTAAACAGTGGAATCCAATTGAAAATATGTCTGCTGCTGCTCTATATTTCACTTCCTAGTTTCTGCATTTATTTAAATCTAAGTCGTCGACCAACATACCTTATATTTCATTACAATACAGATGGCAAATAGAAAAGTTGCTTTGTTATCGATACATAGAATAAAAGATTATGGATCTGTATAATCTTTGAACTCATATAAGCCTAAAACACCAATCTATATTTCTTATTTACCTAACTAGAGAATGTAAAAGTTTTAAATACTTTTGACATGCATAAAATATTTGTGCTACAGATATTACTATATACGTATCAGAGTTTAAAATGTTGCGGAATCAAAAGCAGTCTATCGATATCGTTGCGCCAACATGATTAGAGGATGTCTCTTGTTAAATAAATTGCATTTCCTAATCTTGATGATTGAGTCATCTCGGTACGATCTGTCATAAAACCGGTCCTAAAAGAGTATGTAAAGAATCAACTACGCTCATGCGGCCCAAACTTACGGAATAATTTAATGTTATTGACGTTTGAATCAATGAATTGTAATGAGTGAAAGTGGCGATGGCGGGGCTAAATGTCAGCGAAACCATGAAATAGTAAATATAGAAACTCTATCACTTGTGAATTATAATGATTAAAAGTAATTGAAAAAAAAAGTAAAAATATCATTTTAAAAGAGCAATCGTAGAGTTTCTTGTCCTTCTCCACAGGACTAAAATTCGGAAACTTTTATAGATTCTGTGTGTACTTTAATGGTATACATGAATATAAGTCATTCTGATTAAACATAGTAAGAAGAACTAACAAGAAATTGGAGATACAGTTCTGATTTTTCAGCGTGAATGCCTCGTTGTCTTTTAGTAACTGACCCCTCATTGACTGTTGTATAAATACGTCAAAGTTTAGTCTTCTAAACGCGTTGATGAAGTGATGAATGATTTTGTACTGTGACGGTTGCGGCGCGGTACTGGCGGGCGGGATGCGATGAAAGTGAAAGGTGCGCGTGGTCCCGTGGCTATGTGGTCGTTCAACTCGGCACGCGCCTGTATACTCTGGTGACCCATCTCGTAGATCTTGTTGTTTTCTCGTTCTGATTGCACCGCCAAATTCGGCTGCCCTATTAAAAACCTAGGAAGCACGTTTGACCAAATTTTATAGATCTAAAAAACAAATTTTGTGGTGTAGCCCTTCTGAATTATTCAATGTCTGCCGACTAATTAATATTTAAGAAATCCTAGTAAATGCACGACCCATGCTGGGGTCTTCTTGTTTTCGTGACTTACTAGGTTTTTAAGGCCCGTCTTACAGAACGAAAATCCGTCGTGAATCTAGTTTTAATACTGACATTTTAGTACAAAAATCAATTCTTAAACTAGATTCACGACTGATTTAAGTTTGTATGTAATACGGGCCTAAGTAGTCAAGTCTGATGTCGATGCCAGATCTCTTGCGGGGTAGACAGAGTACAGAGTTCCAACAGGTTCTTTCCTTACATAACTCTCTGGCTGCTTCCACTATCATAGTTCGTCTCATACACGCTCGCCGGTTACGGAGACTCCTGACTTGTCCTTGAACTTCAGATAAGACCCGGTCTATTTGGTCATGGTAAGATAGTGTAGGTCTTCCCCGGTACCTACATCCTTCCACTTTCGCATTGTATATAAGTTTTGTCATTCTTGCTTCGGACATTCTTTCTATATGCCCGAACCAACGGAGCATACCCTTTCTCATCTGTACATTTTCTCATACTATCTTTCATACCTACTCGCTTTTCGCTACGTTAATTTCATACTACAATAATTAACATATTTCATCAGAATACAATGATCTAATCGTATTAAAATAAGTTATATACGTAATAAAGAAAATACTAATTAAACTCAATTATAATCCTTGTTTGAGTGTTACACTGCTTACGGCTATGTATATGTAGTAACTTTCGAAACGTTTATCGGATACGGTCGTGATCCTTAAGTTTTGTACGTTTGAAATTGCGTGTTATCGTAGCATGAACCCATTTTGCTGCAATTAAAATCACTTCAATGCAATCTTTTACGTCAGTCCAATTGTTGCGAGTTTTAGTTTAACTCAGAATTGCATTAAAGTAACAGTATAATTTGAAACCCCCAAGTTACTAGATATACCATTACATGTTCACATCGCCTAGGTTCTTGGTTATGATTTTAACAGATCAATATAGCTTAGAGTTTACAAAATATTAAATCTTATGTATTGGACACCGTCACGCCTATATTCCCCAGAGGGGGTGGCAGAGGTGTACTGAGTATACCCACGTTTCGCCGACGATGTTAGGTCCCATGTAATAGGGGGCGAGCCTATTGCCATATACCGGGCATAATTCCAGACTCCGGTCTCATACTGCGAATTTTTCGTTAGAAAAACTACATTTGTCCGACCTAGGCTTTGAACCCAGGACCTCGTGATCACAAAGCGATGCGCTTTGCCACCAGACCAACGAGGCAGTATGTATTGGACCTTTAATATACTATAAGGTGTAACAGTTTAAACAAGGAAATAAAGAATATTATATTAGGTACATTTTTAATTTATTAATTTATTGAAAACATTTTGTGCATAATTTTTTAAGCAGCTCGCATTATCCACAGTACCTACACTCTTTTTGTTACTAGAATATACATTTTAGTAAAATGTAAAGCGAAAAATGCTTTACGAGTCAATCAATGTATTACAAGCTAATACTCGTAGTTAGCGCTCAGTCTCCCGTATACGGCTATGTAACGAATACCAAGTCGGTGATCTAATAACAAATACACGATAAGTCCTCTTTGCCTCGCAGCGTGAGTTGAAATCCTTCAGTCACGTTTCTCCGCTTTTGGCGTGGCTTCGAAGGGATTATAACTATATTAGTAATTATTGTAGTTTGGAAACTTTGAATTATTATAGTTGCTCTGATAACAAACTATTGTCATTTGGTGTTCTATAGCGGGTACGTGCTAATTCGGAGACAGCAGTTTCAAACCCCGTTTTTACTGCATCTGTACTTGTTGGACTGCCTCGCTCTGGCTTATAAAAAGACTAACAAAATATAAGTAGACTTTCTCCTATCGAAAAAATCGCACTAACAATGCGCAATTTGGAACTGTGCCTGGTAGTAGGCTCGCCTCCTACTATATTGGGACAAAAAATTGCCGGTGAAATGCGAGCGTACACAGTACACCTCTGCACCCTCCACGTGGAGACGTGGAGGGTGCAGAGGTGAGGGTTATTTTTCTTGATATTTCACTTTGTGTCAAGTCATATTCAGTGAGAACTGTTCCAACAATTTAAACCATGTGACCTTCGTCGCGTATGTACTCAGATGTATAGTTTGGTAATTTTAAATAAATATACTCGTTATTTGATGGTTTTTAATTCGCAAAAGGCAGTTTTAATTGACCTATAATAAGCGTTACTCAATAATGACGTTACTCAATAATTCAGATAAATAATAAATTCGTTATTTTCCGATCAAAATGGATATATAAGAAATAAAGATGCACGAAGAATTAACAATAACACGAGTTCAGAAGCTTATATTATTAAAGAAGGCAGTAGGTACCAGTGTATTATTTATAACTACACGTTACGACCGAGTTTCGTTAAAAATAAAACAAAAACCTTCGTTTTATAGCGGGCATAGTATATGCGAGTAGCTTACTCTGTGTGACGACGCGCGTCACGCTTGCTTGCGCTAAAAAACTGCAAGTAATCAGCTGATTGCGTTAGTTTAACAACACTTGTGCCCATGCGCTCTCATTCGAGCTAGGCCAGGTGAGTAAAAAACAATAAATTATTGCTACATCCGTTCAACCGCGCGAAACAGGTGCAGAAAAATTCTTACAGCGTCTGTCTTTGTTTCATTGTGTATACGTATCATTGGTGTTAGTTTATTAGATACGCATGATTTTTAGAGCTAAAATCACTTAGCAGAATTAGCAATGCAGCCAGATCGGACGGTTTTGTCTATATGAGATTTCTCTAGCCATATAGTTTATTGATCAGAAGACTGGTCCATCCATACTAATATTATAACTGCGAAAGTAACTCTCTCTGTCTCTGTGTTGTCCGTTACCTTTTCACGTCCCAACCACTGATCAGATTTTGATCAAATTCAAAAAGGACATAGATTATATCCAGGCGAACGACATGGAAACGTTTTAGTCTCAAAAAAACTTAAAACTATGAAATACACGCCTAAAAATAACGCAAACATAATCACCATTTTTGCTAGTAAAACATAATCACAATATTTAAACACAGAATACAATTCATTCATCGATTGATGTATCTCCATAACAGTTACAATTATCAGGATATAGACAATTTAATTTTTAGAGTCAATCTGGATTGCAAACCATACCAAATTACATTCAGAGAAAACGCACTTAAGCGAATAGGCGGTAATAAAGTTTTTGTAACTAATATTTTGAGTACAATATACTCAAAATATTAGTTACAAAATAGATACGCTGAAGAGACTTCTTGCACGCCGGTGATTGATTTTAATAACCCTCTATTATGTTCCCTACTGCTCTTATGGCTAGAAATACAAGGACCTCGTGACCCGCTGTAGAACCTATTTACTGAGATAACCCCGTAAAAGAGTTCAATATGTTTTCTAATATCTATTTATGTGATGGTAATTAATGTTCTTATGTACAAAGCAAAAACTGCAACGTTTGTCGTTTTAGCCTTCTTAGCTGTGGCAGATTCCTGTGTGACACACAAGCTATTTAAAAGACAGTGTTGAATATCACAAAGACGCATCGGATTCGCGAAGTCCAAGCCCTCTCTCCCTAAAGTTAAAACACGAGAAATGTCACGTTATTAAAGATTAGCGAACGACGTAACACCATTAAAGTTATGTTTTAAAATCGCTTTTGTTAAATTCTTCTGAACATTTATATTCCTACATACTTCTAGTTACTATTCCTAATTAAGATCTAGATAATGAAGTCGATAATCTAGTAGCATTTTATTTGTTCCGTGATACAACGAGTTACACAAGTTACCTCATACACGAACACAGGAGTCGAAGTCACGATAGCTGACACGCTCTATCGAGGCTCGCCAAAGTTCGTTGGTTCCACATCATAGGAGTACGAGAGTGAATCAGCGGAAACGCTTCCAGCCCACGCCTAGGTGCCTTTAGCAAACAAGTACGTGTTATAAACGGCGATCGTTTGCCCCTCCGTTCTATCTTAATATGGACATGTCACGAAGTAATTAATATTATTTTATAATATTTATAATGGACACCATCTGGTTACTGAGGTGTATCCTCGTTGCTATATTTATCAGTGTCGTTTGACGAGAAAATAAGAGGTGAAATTTTGTTTTGAAGTATGTTTAAAATTATTCAGTTATTGTTGAATTGACTTAATAATTAGTAAAATTGTAAATTACGCACCGAACCGAACCGAAACCATTGATACGCATGATATTTTCTTAGTTTTATTTACGTTTTTCTCAGTGCTCTACGCTATCCATATTTATAATATTAGGTACTTAGCATACATTATGAAAGGATCTTAGATTCACGAGCTGTATCTTCTAATGAACTAATGGAATATTTTGTCGATGTTATGCATACATTAATGTTTTTATTACTTCAGTGTACTCCTCCGTAAGTAGAAATAATATTTACGTTCCTTTTTATGTTAGGTTGTATAGTGAACATAAATAAGATGTTTTCTTAAAGGCAAAATCAATATCTTATAGGTATATCTGTCCCTTTGCCATTGGATGTCTAAACATTGCAGACTCGGCAATGGATCCTTATACCAGTAAGTCAATTGCGAAGTCACAACATTGAATTTTAATTCAAGTATGCTTCGTATGACTTTTGAGTGTAATCATTATACTTAGAACAGGAGGTAATAGAATATTGGAACTCGCGGATAGTTCCTTATCAAGATGTTGTTGACGAATTAGAAATGGGAAACATTATTATAATGATATATTTCCTTTGTCTACAGATGATGAGGGGTAAGCAGACGTGGTAGGACTAGAGCGACATGAATTCTGACGTGCATCGCCATCAGGCGCACCCGCCACTGGCGCAGGTACATTGGTGTGCTCATTTCTCTTGTAGTTTATTGTAGCGTTTTTATTATTGCATGCACGTATTTATTAGTATTTCATTAATGGCCTATAAGAACCTACAATTACAATCAGTGCATTCCCAGCATGCGATGTAAAAAACATCAAATACGTATTATCAATTTTCGTTTGTTGATGTTCGGTCAAACGTTGACATTGTGTATTCAGAATAATTTGTATAGACCTCATCGTATTATATTATGATGGTATCAACACCGATATTTTGGTTTCATACACAACCCCCTTTCAAGTAACAGTGTGTTATCTCGTTTCTTAATTTTATCTTGAATTACACACAGTCAATTCAATGTTATACTACTGAATCATTAGGTGCACTTCTGTTCGATAACAGAAGCTCGTTTGTGTATTTCTTATATCACATTCTTTATCGATGCATCAAGAATTCTGTACGCAACATATGTCGCTAATCCGTGTCGAGTCGAGTGTAGGTATGTGCAACATCGATGCCCGACTTTCTTTGATCCTTTACTTACATCCTCCAATTTTTCATACAATAAGAGGCTTTAGAATATTCTTATGAATTGAATTCGCTGTGCGTTTAATTTGCTGCTCTTATATTTTTTAGCTTTGTGAAAATACTTTTTCATTTTATTTCCAACTTGTATTGTAGGCCTGCTTGCCAACTGTTGTGTTTAACATAACATTTCAGGAATTCTAAGTTGACTTTGTTTCTACAAAAGGTCACTTATAATTTAATTCTTATTTAAATACTGGGGTAAAAGCTATTTTTTTAAACTATCGGCAACCAATTAGATAGATATAATATAGGAAATCTCCTTTTCGAAGTTTGATCGATGACATCGTTATCATAATATTTCACATGATGTGAGTTAGTAACTCGTATAAAGAAATATGTACAACGTACCTGCATCACAGATTTGGCGCTTGGCCAAGGATTTGCGTTTCAATGGATCGTTACTGGGAACATTATCGTTTATCTTGAGTGCTACCAATTCGTTATAGTAGCTAAACAATTATGATTGCATTACGAAAAGTGTATCGTGTACGGTTTATCGCTCACAATATCAATTAGTTGATAATACGCTTTCCCGATGTATCGGATAGTGGTACACTTTTTCGAAATTTCATTATTCACGACTCGTCTCGTGGAAGGTCGGATTGCGGTCAGCCTCCGTTGTCGCGAGCTTAAATTCATCGCTGCCGACGAATTTACGTTTTATCGAGCTACCGTAAATTGTTTTACGAGACGGTAACTTTACCCGATTATCTAAGAAGGAGGGTAATGTTTTTCCAGTTTCCTTTGGCACATTCTGTAGCCCAAACGGCTTCTTGGATGTTGACATATAAGGTGTCTTTAGATTCGTCATAACGTGATTGACGTAGGTTATAATATTTAAATATGGCGGCGGCTGACATTATGGGAATCTAATAAGAACAAGTAAACAGCCAATTCTAACTACTATACGAATCTGTAGATGTACTCGAAATATTACACAGTGATATTATGTACTGTAAACCTGTACCAACATGTACAATATGTTTGAAATTTGTATAAGAACCTGACCAGCATAGGTATTATAAAAAAAAAAAAACAAATAAAACCAACTAAAGAAAATGGACGAGCACTTGATACTAAAACGTAACAAGTAGTAACATTAATTGGAAGCAGTAAATCTTAATCGTATATAGGTCCTTGCCATGGGGAAACAGTATTCTGATACTTCTTCTCTGAAATAGCACGTATTTCGCGGAAACTTATTTCCGAATTGACTTAAACCGCAATAAGGAAATAAAAATACTTAAATGACACGTTTCATTACGTCAACACTTGTTAAAGAAGCCGTTTATGATGAAATGTGGACAATGAACGCAGATTTTTCCGGAGACGTGGTTTCAGGGTAAACCACTTACAACCCAGCAAGGGATCTCTTGTGATGATCTCTTTCTGGGTAGGCGAGTAAGCGAGAAAGAGAACAGAGTTCAAACAGGTTTTTTCCTTACGTCTCCTACACGCTCGCCGGTTACCTACATAATAAATTCAGTGTTATAAGGTTGGAATGGTTTCAGATTAAATATTTATAAATGGGTTGATCAATCTAGATAGTTTATCTTTACAAAATTTACTCCAAATCCGTTTAGTAATGTTTACATCACATTTAGACGCGAAGAGGATTGTCAATTTTTCCCTATAAATTTAGAAACAAAGGTATGGATTTAGCTAACATTGACAGCAGGTTATAAGCGCATCTAGAAGACAAAACAATACATTTATTAAACGTAAATTAAAGCTTTAAATCCTTTGTTTATTATCATCATGTGGTAAAATAATTATATAACGCCAATAATATATACCCTTAATGTGAAATGCATATTTTGGTATAAAACATCGTAAATGCAATAATAGGTGTAAAATGATGATTCGAGTTTTTTTTAATCCTCTAGTTATTGTTGATGGACAAAACAGCACAACACGATATAAGTTCTGTATATAAATAAAATAAAATTCAGTGTTATAAGCGTGGAATGGTTACAGCACGGAGTGCACGCGGGCGCGCAGGCCGTGGGCCCCTGCGGCTGGTACTCGGCGTCAGCTGCGCCGGCGCCCACAGCTCCGGCGCGACTAAAGCGCGCGCAGCCGCCTCACCAACTACCAGTATGTATACCAAAAATTTTGATATTTACCGCGGCCCTAATTAATAAAACTAACATTGACGATATTTTTCAATAATGACAAAATTGTCACATTGTCACGACAGGTATTGCATAGTGGCATAAAGCGTTTGGCAAAATGTCACCTGTTTGCCTGTCTATCATGGTCACTTTTATTAAATTTCCTACGGTACATATTCTTCACCTGGAAGATGAGGGCCATTCAGTTATGTGAATTCGTCACTAGTGTTCTCGTTCCCTTTCCTTAATGCTACTGCCCGGTGCTCCCTTAAATAAAAATTCATGTGCTCTATGCGGGAAGTGGCGGCAGTGGAATAATATAAATTCTGTATTAATCCTTGCGAACTAAGGAAGCAAAGAAACCGTCCAGAAAACCTAGCGGCCTCCTAAGAACAAAAGTAAAATTGAGTTTTTTCCTATAAACAGTGCTAGCTACGCCTGTGCCTAAAATGTTAATTACATAATAAGCTTACTGTTAACTTGCATTAAAACCCGACCAATGCAGAGTTAGCGGATTGGTGATTGCACCAAGCGACACAAATTACAATTAACACACACTGTTACAGCTTAACGGGATTTCTAAACATTATTTTCCTGTCCTTTGTTTTCCTTTTAAGTACATTACAATGTCAATAGTTAATAAATACTGTTATGTTGAGAATTTATAATCGCTAAAATAAGTTACGATCATACTAATATACGAAAATGACGATGTTTAGAAGCGTCTCAGTAGGCAGCATATAACATTAGCTCGGTAAGGAAGACTATTGTATTCGTCATAGAATATTAAGGTCGAACAACACGCTGGCATAGTTGTTACAACGATGTCACTTTATTTTATGTCCCTTTGTGCGACCGCATCGATCTATTCACAAAGGCTAGACGCGTTCTCATTACACCTAGTTCAAGTAAAACAATCGTGGCATTATCATTGTCATAAAGACTATAAAAATCATGACAAGTAGTTTTTGTTTGTTTGCTAATATATATTACGTCGTATGAAATCGCACCTTACAGACTAAATAAGCAAAGAACATATTCATTTGATAGATCGCTCGTAATTCGCAGTACTATTGTATGCTCTATATTTCTCACGGTCACTTAGAAAGTAATACACTGCACCGGATCAAGCTAAAATGTTCATGCCAGTATTATTAAAAGTATAAGATTAAACCGTTGAATATTACTCGGATAAAGGTATGTCGAGGCGTAAACTATTGAGTTTAAGACGAAGTATATAAGCAGTCCTAGCCATCCTGAGTACCTAATAAATTTATGATTGCACTTACATACATGTCATTACAAAGTGTTGTGATGTTGTCCGCCCCGCACAGCGCAGCCATCGAACCAACATGCATTCAGCCTTATATCTAGCATTCGTATTTACGCGTGAGGTTATTTTTACCTTGATTTCAAACATTGTTTCAGTGTGGAGGTAGTGTGAGCGGGAGTAATGGGCCACACGCGCCTCTCTCGCCCACCGCATTGCAGACTTCCATCCCACACAACGTAAGTATGAAACACTTCTTGTTTTTATTGCACATTCTTACCAATGAAACTATTCAAACAATGTACGATAGATTGTAGCTTCCAAACCGGAGTACCATTTGATTCATCGCGTTTTATTCCTTGTCGAATCGTTTCAACTACAATAAACAGCCCAGCACACGCAATCTGTCAACAGAACAAAAAGAGTTGCTTGAACTGTATTCGTAACACTGACCCACTTATAGCTTTGATGTTCTACATATTTAGGCTATAAAACTTCTTCGTGACTTATTCCAATTTTTATTAAGTTTAGTAATTTAAATCATAATTGAACACAGAGAGGTCTGTAAGGAAACAACCTGTTGGAACTCTGTTTTCTTTGCCTACCCCGCAAGGGTTCAGGAGTGATGGATATAGATAGATAGATAATTGAATACATTCGTAGTAAGTAAAGTTTCCTAAAATAAAAACACCGGTGACATTATAATAGCTGTTATGTTTACTTTTTCATTAAAATATTTTAGTAATGTGATAATACGGTAGATAATGATCATTGTAGATTTAAAATAGTCGGTGTATATTATAACTTATTGAAAGTAACTTAACTTAAATCTTATCATTACTGAAACCTTTTACATTAATTATTATTGTTGTCAGCCCATTAGTCAATTAACACATCCATGTTGTATACTAATTATTAAATATGTATTGCTATAACAAAAACACCTTAATATCTTATTTCAAATTCCGTAAAAAGCTAAATGGTAAGGTTTGTATAATACCTTTCATAGCTTCGTTATATAGCAATATGTTAATTATAGCAAAGCTGGAGAAAAATATTAATACCGCGAACATTTGTAACTGTTTAAATCGCTTGTATTTCAGAGATCGTTATTTTGTATCTAAATCGATACAAGGTAAATTAAAACATCAATTGGAAGCTCCGAATCAGTTAGTAGTTTACCAATCAATCGTTTTAAATTGTTATTGTTTCCTGTTTTAATCCCAAAGTAATTGTTGTCCCACGTTCCTCAAATAGCTTTTTTTTACGAAAATATAATTATTGGCACCTGTGCCAGTCAATTTTTGGCTTAGTAAGAAATAATTAGGTGTTGGTATATGATAAAAGGTATTATTTAATTTCATATTCGAATCGAAAATCTTTGAGGTATCAATCATTGTCTAGTTATTCTAATTCATTATAACTCTACATAAACGTCAAAAATATTGAACTGAGTCCAAATTTTTAGGTTTATTTTAGCATCTATAAATCGTTACTATGACCTCAAATAAGTCACGGAGATATACAAATGCATTAAACAACTAATGAATAGTTTTACATACGAGAAATAAATACCCACATTCATCCTTCGGGATGAATCGCGCCAGAGTGATCATTATAAATAGTACAGTAGAGATTTGTGGTGTGGGACAGTTCGTGATGTCGTCATCGGTGCGGACGCCCGCGCCCGCCGGACCCACGCCCTCCGCCATGCACACTTCGCAGACCGCGCCTGGTATGTATTCAATAATGTTGTTTATCACATGACAACGCAGAATTACTCCTAGCTACAACATCAATAGTATTTTTTTAATACTTAAATAAAAGGAATAAAATATAAGTATCTATGTTCAGCCAAAACACTGCAAGACAATAGCCTCCCCCAAAGCCCACCATAGAATTTAAATTATAAATATATATGTATGTATTTGACGAATCATTCGAAGTTTCGGTAACAATAATATCATCCTTGATAAGAGACTTTTTAGAATATACCCAGTATATTGATATTGGCAGAATCAAATACACTACATAGAAACACGATTTGTTGAAGGTATTCCAGTCTGGCATTACAGCTAAACCGTGTTCATGGACCTAATGCCGGAATATTTTTACTATTGGTCTGCTATTGGTGTCTTTAAATTTGTTTTTCTATTCCGACTGGGATATGTTATCTTTGTAGCGTATAAAATATACATATGTTATTAATTTCAACATCTGTGTTTGTTTAACAGCCGTGCCCAAAGGCCCCAGCGATGTGTTGGTAAATGCCTCGTCAATGCAGAACCCGCCGCCTGCTGGGAACAGATTCCTGAATATTACTCAGCACTCGTACGTTATCTGTTTTATATACATATTTTTGGTGGGAAACTGCTAATACATAGTCGTCTTCAAATACTTTATTATCCGAAATGTTGTTCCACAGTAAATCGTTACATTTGTCAATTAATCGCATATATCAATTTATCGGACCCAATATGTAAGAAATGCAGATTTTGGTTTCCAGTGCGTGGCCCATGAAACGTACAATGCCGTATTATTTACGCTAATTAAATTTCATTATTGCCATGAATCATTACATAATTCAGTTAGTCCTCAAGGAACTCTGTGTTATTGCCTCAGATGATCCGATGTTATCGTATCGTGGAAATAAACAAACTCGATTGTTACTAAAACAAATTAAATGAAGATAAAGAATGAATTGTATTTACACTGCTCCACGTTTTAGTTCTAACCTTACAGTGTTAAAGTTCAAAGTTTCTTGAAATTAAAGTATTAAAAGTATTTTGTACTTTTTTGATAAGATCAGTAATGCTATCTAAGGAGTTATCTCAACGACGATAGTGCTTCGTAGCGTCAGTCGAATGAAGCATGGAGTACAAGTGCGATATTAGTGAGTGTTTCAACAAACCACACAAAGTACTGTTGTTCGTTCCACCGAGTATTGCTTATGAAGATAATGAGTAAATATTATTTTATTTTGGCATTAATTAATACAATGTAGCACGTTAGCAAATATGTTTTCTAAACCACAAAATTCTTGTGAAGTTATGAAGTGTTTATTGTGATGCTATAAATAATTTGAATTACGGAGATTTTACCTACCAACTCTCGAAAATTAAATGGAGTGTAATATATTGTTGTTATGAAGCATGTCAAGACGAATCTTTACACTCGATGTTTGGACATTTTAAAATTGATGGCGGTTTAAAATTAACCATAAATACCTACTTGTCTAATTATCAACTTCGCCGAGCTGGTAATCGTCTCTGGACTGTAACACTAGGGTCAGCAGGCTTAATTACCAGACACTTATTAATGTATCAATTTAGAACCAAATATCCATGCAAATCCAATTTAGATATATATCATGAAAAACAACCTTATTGCTGCGTATTAAAGAACTATATTAAAAGCATAGCTATCGTTTGGTTCTTATTTTCTGTGCTAATATCAGTGTAACATGTCTCTAGTACCAAATAATTAGGTTATTTAAGTAAGCATGATGACACAAAGCAAAAAAAATGATGTTCCTGCAATTTATCGTCACCATAAATGCAGCAACCGGTGAAAGACGCGTAAGCAATTGAATTTGTCACTCTACCGAGCAGGTGGCACCACGGTGCGATATCCCGGGAGCGGGCGGAGGCGCTGCTGTCCGGCTCCCCGGACGGCGTGTTCCTGGTGCGGGAGAGCACCAACTTCCCCGGGGACCACACGCTGTGCGTGCGGTTCCGCGGACGAGTCGAACACTACCGGTGCGTATAAAAATCAACAGCTTTACTCCAGTGAAGAGTGACAAAAATACTGTTTTCTCTCTCCCTCCCTCTCTCTGCCTCTTCCCTACTTCCTGCATCTCTCCCTCTCATTCCTCTCACTTTCTCCTTCCCTCCCCCACTCTCTGCTCCTCTCTCTAGAAAGGAGGCTTCCTTTCATTTCTACCTGCATTCTCGCCCTCTCTCAAATACTCCCTTAAACCTTATCACTGGATTACATTTAACTCCTTCGCATGGCGCGAGAATGTAAATCGCTACATAAACTATGAAAGTCGACAAACGCAGCTGCACGAGTATGTAAGTTTACATATACGCCCAAATCATCTACACACCTGTGCGACTGAGCTGTATGTGATCCAGGGGTAAGTTCAGGCCCAGAGTTTGAGGAAAATATATTTATTGAATAAGGACACGACTGATAACAATGCCACTATAAGGAGGTTATAATATAACCCGGCAAACTATCGGTAATATTAATCACTTATATATTCAGCCATATTAATGTAAAATTGGTCTATTACAGAATAAAATGGGCGGCAGGTCCGAACAACCAAAGTCAACGTCTCACAATTGACGACGAGGAATTCTTCGACGATATGCCAGATTTAATTCAGGTAAGTGAAATATATAATTCATTTTTAGTAAAGACTGATCAGCGATCAACCTCTATATCACCTGATGGAAAGTGATAATGGGGCCGAAGATGTAGCTCGCTTACTCTGTAATAGCCTATTCACTCTGAAATAGGCTGAGGAGACGGAAGTTAGACAGAGTTCCGAATCTGTATGATGGGGCTAGGTTCGCCTCCTCATAAATTAGGGAATGTAACAATTGTTATCTTTCCTTATTATTTACCTTATATTAAGAAAAAAAAAATGTGTAGGTTATGGAATAGTGAAGCGACAATATCGGTCATACATAATGTACAATATCAATCACTAAGTTGTTTTGTTTATCATTTTAGTTAATATAATAATAATCAGTTACTACCTAGTTGGTCTAGTGGCAAAGCGCATCGCTTTGTGATCACGAGGACCTAGGTTCAAATCCTAGGTCGGACAAGTGTAGTTTTTCTAACGAAAACTTCCCAGGACAAGTCCGGAGTCTGGAATGTGCCCAGTATATGGCAATAGGCTCGCCCCCTATTACATGGGACCTCCAACGTCGTCGGCGAAACGTGGGTGTAATCAGTACACCTCTGTCACTCCCGCTTGGGGAATATAGGCGTGACGGTGTGTTATTGTGTGTGTTAATCAGTTAACAATAGACTAAAACTGTTATTATAATGATAATGACTCTCATACGTTATGTTCGAATAAATTCAATCGTTCCATTTATATGAATCAAAACTGATTGAATAAGGAAATTGTGCTAATTATAAATATATTATTATGTATTTAAATTAGGTTTAGCCTGCTACCAAGTTTTTCCTTTAAAATGAAAACGAATAAATGGTGTAAATATACCATACAAAATAAAATAGAATAACTTATTGAATGAAATAGGTATACAATATGTATATTTTAGCTGTTATCAGTAGGTAGGTACCAGAGATGGGCAAAGTGCAATCAGATTAATGATTAACCACCCCCGCTTGGGGTATATAGGCGTGATGGTGCATTAATGGTTAAAGATTACAATTACATTTTGTAATCTTCAACGATTACGATTACACTTTTAATCTTGAATCATGATTGAATGTCCTTATTTAGATTCAACCCTGATATGTAAATTAAAGGATGCTTCTAAAACAAAATGACTTTATTTTTCTAGTGTTATATTAGTAAATTT
Organism: Phalera bucephala; assembly: GCA_905147815.2. NCBI lineage: Eukaryota > Metazoa > Arthropoda > Insecta > Lepidoptera > Notodontidae > Phalera > Phalera bucephala. The sequence continues at coordinate 40,679,221 of LR990609.1, read as the reverse complement.
CAAAGATTTAATACAGCAAGGCACAGTAATATGTTGGACGTACTCCTACTAATATTATAAATGTGAAAGTTTGTATGTTTGGATGTTTGTTACTCAATCACGCAAAAACAGATTTGGCACACCGTTAGTTTATTAACTGAATTAATACACATAGAACTTTTTATTCCGGAAAAATGTAAGGTTCCTGTTTAACTAGTAGCACTTATAAATTCTTCTTCTAACTATTATAAATAAACTGCTATTATTTACAGCATTACTTACAAGACGCCGACGGACTGTGCACAAAGTTATTATGTTGCTTGCCAAAAGCGTCTCCAAACGGCGCCAACAACAATGGAGTCTTGCAGCCACAGTACCCGCCTCATCCTCAGGTAAAATAGTATCTAGTTTAATCGTAAGAGATACAAAATAATAATATATCATTCTTTTACCTCCATTAGTTACATGAAATGCTTAAAACCAAAACCGTTAGAAACTTGCACCTTTACACTTGTGTACTCTCTGCCTATCCCGCAAATTGGATCTGGCGTGATCATATAGATAGATAGGTTACAAATTTTTCTTTCGGGTTGCATAAAAAAGTCAAGTCAGTGTAGAAATAACCACATTTTAATTGAAACTGTCTAAACCCGACATACATTCCCCACCTGTAACTCTTGTAAGCCACGTTCCAGACTTCACTAGAATGGTATAATTTGACACAATATTCTTGACACCAAAGATGGGCAAAATGTAATCGGATTAATGATTAACTAGCTTGGAGAATATAGGCGTGATAGTGTATTAATGATTAACGATTACAATTACATTATGTAATCTTCAACGATTACGATTAATTACACTATTAATCTTGAATCATGATTGAATATTACAAAATGCAATTGTAATCATTAATTAGATTTTTCCCATCTCTGCTTGACACACAGAAGTTTGACTTTTTTAATATCGGTACATGTATAACGGTGAATATCAAGCGTTATCCCTTGTGTTCAATTAACAGCAACCGCCGCCATACCCGCCAACTCCGAGTGTGTCGAGTGCGCTAAGTTCGGGCCACTTCCAGCACACGTACTCTACGCAAATGTCGTCTACCGATCAAACAGACAGCGGGATACAGCCCCAAAACTTTGTCGACGCCCGTGAGTACATTGCAGCTTAGCTTGGTTTCATATTTAAGTTTAACGACGCGGGCGCGTGGTGTAATGAATAAGTACGTACGCAAGTACATACATGCGTACACGCACTGATACGAATATGTACAATAAGATAAGCTTTGGCTATACATATAGCCAAAGCTTACCGGACCGAGGAGACCTCAGGCGCACTTCGACCCGATGGGATCTTTTGTGCTGTCCTTGCCCTAATGGTCTTACGTACCTGAAGGATCAAATACTCCCTGTATCAGGCTGTAGTTGCTCCCTTTCTGGCTAAGTCATCCGCACGCTCATTGCCATCTACCCCCATGTGCCCAGGGACCCAGACTAACCTGACCGTGTTGCGCGCTCCACATCTGTCAAGAAGGTATGCGCACTCCGCAGCCAGTGCTGAGTTTAGCTCATAGGAACTGACAGCTTTGAGGGTAGCCTTACTGTCACTACAGATGTAGCCAAAGCTTGCCAAGTATTTAATAATTTTCTTTTCATTTATGTCATTGGCAAGGCGCCTTGAGGCGCTCGTAACGCTGTGCGACCGCGGTGTTCTTAACGATCACCAAGGTTATGCAGGGTTCGGTACTGTCAGAGTGAGATGGGTGACTGTTTGTCATTTCCATATTCGAGCGTCTCCGTGCTTCGGAACGCACGCGAAGCCGTCGGGCCCGGTTACCACTTAATGTGGTAGTCATTGGGCCAAGTTGGAAACCCTATCGGCGACTTGCTAAGTAACAACAGCAGGTGGCCACAAACCTGCCTTCGCCAATCCGTACTGGGTCCTTGTGGTGGAGTATGACCTAATCTCTCACACCTCCATTTGTGATAGAAGGACTTGGCCCAGCATTGAGGCAGTATAGACTAATATTATTATTATTATATCATTGAGAAGAAGTATACAAGGTGTAGCATAATAAACGCAAGACCTCAGACACCCCAATTAGAGAATTGCTTCATAAATTCAAAATGAAAAACAAATTTCCAAATTTAAAGGTTTTTACCCCTTTTTTGAACACTTTTATACCCCAATTACCAATGAAACTTGTACGTGTATGTGTGCTTTTTGAGAAATACGGGTTATGAATGCATTTGTAATCTCTTTATTGCTATGAATCAATGATAAATTTAGTTTTTATAGCGCACTGAAGGAGTAAAAGCATTTTTTGCAAATTTAAAAAAAAATGTAAGATACATTAAAAATAGTTGGAATCAATCGTCGTTGTCGTTGAAATCAGTTATCGATTTAGAAGAAACTACTTTCAGGTCTTGCGTTTATTAGGTTACAGCTTGTATAAAGGTGAATATCCAGTGCCTGTACAAGTGGACTTTTTACAGTCGTTATCATAATAGAAAACTAAAATATATATATGGGAATTACATTTTTCAAAGAAAAGCCACGTGGTCAAAACAATACGCAATCGATTGCCACAAAGAGAATACAAACGAAACGCTTGCCACTTGTCTGGGCCCTTAGTGCACATACCTGAATTACTAATTTAAATTTCTTATATGGATTACAAAAATTAATCATTGATATTGTCTTACATTGGTATTGTTACGCAATTCATGCAATAAATGTCACTGATATAAATACGATTCCGTTACCGATGCGTAACTCGCGTGCTAGTATATAATTAATTAAAACTGAGAATCATAATGTACGATGTATCCGTTACGTAGAAGTGTAAGTGAAAACATTGCAACTCTTATTCAGGTAATATAACCGCTTGCAAAACATGCGATGATAAATTTAAATGTGGCATATGTTCATAACAATATGAATAATCACTTAAAATTTATAAGTTTAGTAGTTTGGCCCACAACTTCGTCCGTGTTGACTTTAGACGAGAACCTAATATTTTTCCGGGATAAAAGTATATATGTCTTAATCCATGTAATAAATTATCTGTTTTCCAAATTTCATTGAAATCCGTTCAGCCATTTTTGCGCGAATGAGTAACAAACATACAAACTTTCATATTTATATTATTAATATAGTAGGATACAAAACTATTATATTAATAAATGGTAAATGTCAAGTCACCAAAATAGTTTCAGAAAACTTATAAACATGACGAAATTTGTAATAATTTATGCATGCATTAAATTTAATATAAGCATTTTAAGGTCCTTACTTCTTCCTTTTCCCACTAATTCGTTTCTCAAATGAATGTTGAGCCTTAGGCCCGTATTACAGAACGTAAATCAGTCGTGAATCTAGTTTTAAAAACTAATTTTTGTACTAAAACGTTCGTTTTAAGACTGATTTTCTTTCTGTAATACGGGCTTTAATAATGCAATTCGTCATCTGTTCTTGGATTTGCTTAACTTACGTACTGATAACTTTGTTCCAGGTTGGAAAATTGACGAACGTGATCTAGAAATACGGGAAAACATAGGAAAGGGTGAATTCGGCGATGTAATGCTAGGAATACTAAATGGCTCACAAAAAGTAGCTGTAAAGATTTTAAAAGACAGAGAAGCTGCGAGCAAGTTTCGAGCTGAAGCAAGTGTGATGGCGTAAGTATAGTTATACAGGATCGCGCGGAGTATTTTTGTTTCAGTACAAATCCTTAAATATTCCTCTAGTGGCAAGCTTTTACGTATAATCTGGTTAATTGAGAACTGGACTAACCCATTCCAGGTACTTTGATATGTAGGCGACAGCGGCTCACAAGAGTGCTGCATAGTTTAGAGAAAAGCCGTCTCTTAGGGATTTTGAGGTGGCAGGAGTATGGCATGACTCGGACATTGGCCCATGAAAAAAATAGTGGCTTATTTGAAGGCCATTCAAGAGTTTCCGTAACCGGCGAGCGTGTATAAAACGAACCATAAGAGTAGAGGAAGCGAGAGAGGTCTATAACTTAAGATCCTGAGATCCTGTTACAACTTTGTACTCTCTGCCTACCCCGCAAGGTATCTGGTGTGAAGATATACAAGGTGTAACATAATAAACGCAAGACCTCAGACACCCCAATTAGAGAATTGCTTCATAAATACAATACGAAAACTAAATTTCCAAATTAAATGGTTTTTACCCTTTTTTAAAGCATTTTTATACCCCAATTAACAACAAAACTTGTATGTGTGCGTTTTTAGAAATACGTTTTAGGAATGCTTATGAAATCTTATTGCTATGAATCAAGAATAAATTTAGTTTTTTATAGTGCACTGAAGGAGTAAAGGCATTTTTTGCAAATTTAAAAAAAATGTAAAAATACTATAAAAATTGTTGGTTTTAATTCAGTTACAGATTTAGAACAAACTACTTTCAGGTTTTGCGTTTATTATGTTACATCTTGTAAATAGAAAAAAGTGTTCGCCGGCCATTAATAAAAAAAAATCAAAAATCAGCATGGTATATGTATAAGCACAGACAACATTTATTAAAGTACTTTGCCATTATAACTACTTCACTCCCACGAAAGAGCTATATATTAAAACAGAATTGTTAAATCTCACCCAGCTATATATAAAACATGCATTTTAGTTAAATAAATAAAAACACAGGCAACTTAAATTCGAACATAATATTTATCACGAAAAAGCAAAAGCACTACTTAAGGAACAGGAACAAAATACAAATCACTCCACCACATACAATAACTTACGGGAAAAGAACCGTACTATTCGAGGAAGCGCAACTATACAAGCTTATACTTGGTGAGTACCAAGTTAACTAAAAGAGTGCAAAAGGATTAATGTGTTCAAAACTTTACTTAAGAAATATATATATATAATAAAAATAAAAAAAATCATCAAATCATGACATACTCGGACTAATAGACGAATAAAAAAATTCTGTAGTGCCTGAGAATCGATAACGACGTCAAAGAGATAATTCTAATGTTAAGATTTCAAATTATAATCTCATTTAAGTGAACTTTGTATGTTCTTATTAGAAATAAACTTCTTCCTAAACCTACACATAATGTAGATAATAGAGCACCTTAGTATAACGGTTCGAATCAAAATGAACGCACAAAAGCATGTGCTTTTGTGCGCGTGTATTTACTTCACGTGGCTTCTCGGCAGGATTGAGCTACCCAGCCACACACTGAAAACTGCCGAAAAGCCGCGTAGAGCGCGCATCTATGTACTTCATAATTTGGACCGCTAGCGCTAAGATACTTTACTGTTTACATTACTGTTATATAAGCAGCGTCTGTTTTTGTCCGGTGGCAGGTCACTAAACCACGAGAACCTGGTGCGGCTGCTGGGGCTGGTGTTCACATCGGCGGGCAACACGTGCATTGTCACGGAGCACTGCGCGCAGGGCTCACTGCTCGACTATCTGCGCAGCCGCGGCCGGCACTACGTCACACAGCTCAACCAGATCAACTTTGCATAGTGAGCACATACTTTTTAACCGACTTCAAAAAGGAGGAGGTTCTATGTTCGGTTGTATGTATGCTTTTTTTTTTTATGTATGTTCATCGATATTTCCGTCAATTGTGGACCGATTTTGATATTTTTTTTTGCATTGGGTTCAGTATATCTTCAAGGTGGTCCCATATTAATTTTATTGACATTGGACCTTGGACTTAGAAGATACACCAGGGAACTCCTTAACGACAAACAATAGGCATGTGTAAATTGAGATATTATGGGTATTACGTCAATCCTATAGGTACCCTACTATAGAATAATTCACTGGTCACTTAAAATTGTAAAATAAAAATCTTTTATAAAAAAAGGTAAACCGACTTCAAAAAGCAAAAAAATAAATATTTGAAGTCGGTGCCAAGTAACCGACTGCACCAACCAGCACCGATTTTTATATTTAATATTTATTTTTTTGCTTTTTGAAGTCGGTTTACCTTTCTTTATAAAAGATTTTGTTAATTTTTGTGGGTTTGTGTGTATGGCTATGTTGTTGATCGTGGAGACTTTAGGGTAAGCTGCAGCTGGAAGGTCAAAAGATACCCTCTGACCCTCTGGCTTTAGTTAAGGTTTGGTCACATAGCCGACGGAGCGCGACGGAGGCGCTCGGCCGGCGGTCGGCAATGTAGCGCGCACGTCACACTGCGCGTTATACGTAGTGCCGCCGGCCGCCCAGTACTAGCATCCCACTCGCACGTATATTGGCTCACTCCCGCCATGCTTCGTTCAAGGTTTCACCACATAGCCGACGAGAGCGCGACGGTGGGGTGATCTGGGAAGTTGTTATGTACCGAAGTGTACTATTTGACCAAACCATAATAATAGTCGGTGGCGCGTTGGCAGTAGGTCCGGACGTGTGACATCGTGCCGCGCTCGGCACAAGGGAACTCATTTCCCGTACATTTACATTACATTACCACTCCTGAGGTTATGCCACCGTTGCATATGTTTATATATGTGGCGAAAGTTTGTCCAAATGAAGCAATTTACGCCGGAGTCGAGTTGCGCGTAGCTAATTGCATGATTGTAAGATACTAGAGGTTCATACATTCCGTGAATCGTGTGCAAGTCGCCGTAACCTCGTCTCGCGCGAGTGACGGGCGTTCTGCGCGCTAGTCGAGATACTAGGGACGTTATTTTCGAATACGCGTGCAACTAACTGCTGGGTTACGTGTTTGAAAATATAGTGATAACTTTTACACGAAACTTTATGAAACTCGATGAGGTAGAAAAGAGTTATTTTAATCAAATTTTAAAACGCGAAGCTATCAGAAGTGAATAGCTTTAATCGAAAGCTGGTGATTCAGACGAAAAGAAAAAAACTATAACTGACTGAATCCGTCCTAGAAAACTGGCGTGTAAAATCGAGCCAACGGCATAGGTCATTCCCTCCATCACTCGACTCGCGCTTAAATCGCCTCATCTGGCCAAACTCCATAGTATTTTTCACATAGGATGGGTAGTGACAATTCTAATTGCTGAACGAAATTAATATTTAATTCAATGGTACCACCATAAGTGTAGAAACGGGTCGGTGCCTCTTATTGCCATTGAAGAGTGTAATTTTCTTTGACACTTACAACTGTCAGAGTACCCGCCTTGCAAGACAAATACTATAGTGGTATGTTGGTGTGCAGCGACACGTGCTGCGGCATGGAGCACCTGGAGCGGTCGCGCGTGGTGCACCGCGACCTGGCGGCGCGCAACGTGCTGATCTCGGGCGACGGCGTGGCCAAGGTGGCCGACTTCGGACTCGCGCGCCGCGACCACGCGCCCGACGACCCCGCCGACGCCGCGCGCCTGCAGGCCAAGCTGCCCATCAAGTGGACCGCGCCCGAGGCGCTCAAGTACAACGTACGATCGCTACTTTATTATGTTGAACACTAGTTTCTGCCCGCGAATTCGCCCGCGGTCACGTTAGACAGGAAACGTAACATTTTTCCGGGACAAAAAGTATCCTGTTTGTTAATCCAGGTAATAAACTGTGTGCCAAATTTCATCCAAATCTTTTTGCGTGATTGAGTAACAAAGATCTAATCATACGAACTTTTACATTTATAATATTAGTAGGACTAGCTTTTACCCTCGACTTAGCCCGCTTGTATTGTAACAAAAAATCTTTTCTAATATAAAATTAGCCTAAGTTACTCCTTATCACATCAACTATCTGCCAGTGAAAATTCCGTCAATATCGGTCCAGCCGTTTCGGAGACTACCCGGAACAAACAGACAGAAAAAATGTTAAAAATTGTTTTTTTTTTCTAAGTACCGTACACACTCGTACTGACATTACAACCAGACACTTCAATTTAATTTGTCCCCCATCGAGGAACACCTTTCAAGTACATCGTACGAACACTACACATTACCAATACCAGTCACGTGCATTGCGTACAGGCAACTAAGCAATGCCTATAGAGACATACGTTGTTAATTATTATAGTTCGTGAGTATGATCTATCTATCTTTCTACATCATCACGCCAGATCCCTTGCGGGGTAGGCAGAGAGTACAGAGTTCCAACAGGTTCTTTCCTTACGTTTGTTGGTGACGACAGACGAAATCGAGCGCCGTTAAGCGATGTCCTTTATTAAGTCTGGTGGCATGGTGCGGCCTGTTCCTTTTAGCTGCGTCGCTTTTGTAGAGGAACAACCTACCCCGCCAGGGATCTGGCGTGATGATATTGATAGATAAGATGGGTCACCAACAACACTTGTCGAGGGACATCTATCCCCTGAAGCTTTAAATGAAATCCCACTCTCAAAATTCAATTCCTATGTCGTGATAGCGGTTAAAAAAATATGAAATTGACACACAAAGATTTCTATTCCATGTTAGGGTCGAAACCGCTACTCTATCCATTGAGTGCAGTGGCTTACACTAGACCACGCTGTCATCAATTCATCACTACGTTTCCATAGTTCGTTAAAGATTAATCTTGTTAGCTCCAAGGACCAGTGATGGTTTTTACCGTGATGAAAAAGATTTGCTTTATTAATATAAACTTATATTATATTTCATAGCGAAAGTATTTCTTGTTTTTACAGAAATTCTCTAACAAGTCTGATATGTGGAGTTTCGGTATCCTCCTCTGGGAGATCTACTCGTTCGGACGAGTTCCGTATCCTAGAACGGTAAGTACTTTTTAAGCATCACATTACGATTCACTAATATAATGTATGTACTTTAAAAAAAAAAAAGATAACAGATTAGTTGACATTGATATATCACATTGTTGCATCGTCAATAGGGAATATGCGTGTAATTCAAATAAGGGTCAAATATTTTTTGTTACAGACTTTATCGCATTAGTATAATGTCTATTACCAATATTTTTTTTAATAACATTCTGTTTTTTATTAAGAAAATAATTATTGAAAGTACAAAAAACGAGTGGGAAATGCAAAGTAGCGAGAGCGCCACGCTATTGGTCAGATCGAATATGACGTCAAAGTCTACAATACAAATGTCAACAAGTGCATATTTGTTGGATGTTTGCTATTAAGTTAGTTTTATTGTTATTTTTTTGTTGTCGATTTACACAAAGACAACATTTTAGTTTAAATTATTTAAGTTAATTGTTACGTTAAAGTAATAATAATAATATAAGCCCGCAGGGCAGCTTGTGGCGAGCTGTTGGTGAGTAACGACACCACGGACCCGAGTGCTTCAGAGAGTCGGTCAGGGCCGAGTTGGGGAACTCGGTGTGTCTTCGTCGGTCGAGTGGAAACCGAAGGGTGCCCGTAGGACTCTCGGCTCTGGCTAGCCTTAATTGGCCGTCCAGAGAGGAGCCGTGAGAGCTATATCGACGTAGGAAGATAATGCGTTCCTACATCGATGTACTCCAGGGGTGGAAGTGTTAAAGGGCATAACGCCGCGAGTAACTTCGGAGAAAGCGCAGCACACCTCTCTACACCCCTGAGCCGCTCACACCGGTGTTGCCCTCAGTTGTCCTAGGACGACCGTTTGAGGGCCCATCTAGTAAGCGGCGAGTCACCGCCGGCCACGGGTAATTAAGTATCACTATTTATGGCCGGTGTCCGTCCCCTTTGAAATAGTCCAGTTTTTGTCCATCAAACCTCATTTGCATAGCCCTTGTTTTATTTCCATAATTTACAATAGTCCTTGCACCTGCCGGGGTCAGTTCGCTGGTTATGTTTCTTCATTTTCAGCAAGTGATCTCAGCAGGTGGCTTACATAACATTAACTTCTCGCAAAGGGCCTTTACGTGTTGGACCCATGTCCCCATGCAAGCATTTCAAAGGTCCGGGTAAAGCCCGTGAATCTCAGCGAGATACATATATAATAATATTATATATGTATCTCGCTGAGCTACAGCTGTTCACTAATTGATTGTTATTATAGACTTTGACGTCACGCCAAGCGCGCCAAAATGGCGGGCGTTTAAAATGCTCTTATTCGTTTGCTATCTTCAACATTTTTTTTGCCCTTTACATTTTGTTTTTGACGTTTAAATTTGTTTTGCAGTTATGTATTGATGTAATCTATGGTATAAAAATATAAAAAATATACACGCATATTCCCTATTAGTCTAAAAAAATTACTCCAGAATTCTGAGGTGTTCGCAAAGCTAAAATAAAGGGGCCACCAGGAAAAAAACGTGATTTTGTGCTCCATGCACTTTAAGAAGTATATGGATTAGAGACTTAATATTTTGAAATATGATTTTGAGTGTGTATTTTCGAATCCGGTAAAAGGAATACACGATTAAACGAAATTTTTTCGATATAAAATAAATCTAAAGTTATCTCTAATGCTTACATTTTCTGAAACCAACGCGAAATGCTTAAGAACTAATCAAAATAATTTACTTAAAAACATAGCAAATAATTGTAGCAAAGTTCTTGTAAAGCAGATTTTTATTTTATAGTGTAGTGTTTTTAGAAATTGATGAAATCCCTCATTATAATAAGGGTAGGATATATTGAGTGCGCGCTACCGTCATAGGCAACTTACCGGCAGAGCGACAGTGATGCAATTACTTTACAAAAGAATACTTTTGATCGCCGGTCGATCAATGTGTTAAAGATCTTAACGCAGCTGTAGCCGGCGCCTATCACGCACACAGATGTAATATGCTGAAAACGTGGTGGGTTGCACATTTAATAAATACCTTGTATCCACACTGTAGACTAACACACTACTGTGGGAGTGTTTGTGATATCTACGTAACGAGTACATGATGGGTAAAAGTTCGCGTTACGATTTAGCGCAATGTTTAAGAGCTTAAACCGCTCTGCCCACTGTATTTAACAGTCGCGGGTTCGATTCCCGCACGGGACAAATCTTTGTGTGATGCACAAATATTTGTCTCGGTCTGGGTATTTGTGTATGTGAATTTTCATGTTTGTAAACGCACCCACAACACAGAAATAAATCCTAATGTAACATTTAAAAAAAAATGTTTCTGTGCGGTGTAGCCGCTGGCGGACGTGGTGCGGCACGTGGAGCGCGGGTACCGCATGGAGGCGCCGGAGGGCTGCCCGGCCGGGCCCTACGAGGTGATGCGCGCCGCGTGGCACGCCGACCCCGCGCAGCGGCCCACGTTCGCGGCCACGCGCCTGCGCCTCGCCGCCATGCGCGACGCCGTGCACGCGCACCACCCGCCCGCGCTGCCCAACGTGAGTCGCACTACACTCGTACAAGGATCTTATGGCCCGCGTACAAAATCGGAATTAACGCTGTCGTCGAGTGAAATGTCACTTCATGACAGTCGCAGAGTTGCCGTTCGCTGTGAAATTTACCTGTTGATATCACCACCACCTGTTGAAATATTTCCCTGGAAGTAGGAAAACTTTATTAAATGGAAACCCTATTTTCACACCCAATGTCATCCACGGGCCAAAAGATCCTTGTCGCACTGTACATTCCATTGACTTATTATTGTTGTTACGGATCTTCGACTTCGGCTCCTAAAGGTGGCCAATGAAACCATATAAGTACTCAATGTAACCTCGCCGTGTTTGGGGTCGTTGGATTTGTCTTAGCGAGTTTGTAGACCCGGAAAGTATCCAGGGTGTGATGATGGAGCGGGAGGGTGGCCAACGGAACTAATCAACATAATCTTACCGTGTTTGGGCTCGTTGGATTTGTATTGACGAGTTCTGTAGACCCGGATGGTGTGTGTGGTCTAATTATGGAGCCGGAGGGTGGACAACGGAACTACCCGACTACTCAATATAACCCGCCGTGTTTGGGGTTCGTTGTGATTTGTCTTGACGAGTTCTGTAGACCCGGAGGATGTCCAGGGTCTGGTGTTGGAGCCAGAGGGTGGCCAACGCATCTACTCTACATAACCCCGCCGTGTTTGGGCACGTTAGATTTGTCTTGAGAAGTTTTGTAGACCCGGCTGATGTCCAGGGTCTGGTGATGGAGCCGGAGGGTGGCTAACGGAACTACCCAACTACTCAACATAACCCCGACGTGTTGGGGCTTGAAGGATTTGTCTTGACAAGTACCATATTGCATGTCGGTCTCCATTGTAGTTTTGCTATAAAAGCTTGTTTTTAAAAAGATCTTTTTAAATTAAAATTATTCTTCTTTGCTCATTACAGTGAGGGCTGCGATGCAGTGTATCAATGGACTACATAAATTAGTATAAACTGTTGTACACACAGAAATAGCCAAAGTGCTGTGAAGGTTGCGAGATGTATTTTATACGCTAAACGATTCATAATGTAAGTACTAAATTATTTTAATATGTTTGAAGACACTCCCTCGCTAAGATTTAATGTAATGTAGATTAGATAGCGTATATTGATGTGTTGTACAAGGAATGTGTGTCAAATGTTTACATGTTGCAGGAGCTTTTAGTAGAATTGGTCATTGAATTAGACAAGCCCTTCTAATCTACATATTATACATTTATATTATGGTGAACAGTGATTTATAATCATGTTAAAAATATATTAATATTTTTTACTGATTCTAATTCTGAGACACGTATGTAACACGACAAGTTTCATACAGTTCTACTGAAAGCTCATTTTTTTATAAAAATTTTATTGAAGGCCTAAAAGCAATTTATTGTAACGTATTGTCGTAAAGATTCCACCCAATAGAGGCCGCGATGGTCATTACGCCGGTACTATGGTACTGTCTAGTCAAAGTATTGTTTGTATCATATAGTATTTGCACTTTAATGAATAAATCGTGACTGATTGCGACAGATCAAATAACATACACTACCGGTTATAAAGGTGTTATATAAATCTCTAAATTAAGATTTAAAAATTACCCGAATTTAGATGTTCTTCTCAAAATTATCCAGTTCATTTCTAGATGTACTCGGTGTTAGTTTACTTAATAGAAATTAATTATTTAGTAGCGTATTGTCTACTTGTGGAATAGTATGTGGAAAAACGTAAATGTGTTGTGTCCCAAAATTTATAGCAGCAGCTGTTTGAGTGAGTCGATCCATTCCTAACGACGCCAGCGCGTCGAAGTCTGATAGTATAATTACCTTTAACCGTCAGTGCGTTTCAGTAATGTGTTAATGTTCTATTGTAATGAATTGGTCAGCACTTTGTGTTATAGGATAAGATTGCTTAGCCATATAGTAAAGAAAGGTTGCGTAAAGTAACTTTCAGGTTGTGTGCTATCGTAAAATTTAGAATACCTTTTGGCGGGTACGCGCAAAACGTCCAGTGAACGCAAAATAAATCAGTATTAAGCTTTGACCTAGCACTTAGGCAATTTATTGTCAAGGTTACGTATTATGTTCGGAACGTGTCCCAGATGGAACACATCTTTATCCCGCTTCTTAGCTTATACCCGGCCGCTTCAAAGATGCCTTCTATAAATGGGTTTAATATCTCTATGTACAAATAAACGTTTTGCGTCTAAACGCTTTTTTTTGGTTTAGTTTGCGATAGTTGTAATATTTTTTTGTCTACTCGACAAGGAAATGCTATGAATCTCAAGTATATGTTTTTTTTTTTCAAAGTACTGTTTTGTCATTGAACAATTAGTTCGCGCTAAAATGCTATACACGTTCAACACTACACTATTAATATGTGCATACATAAAATTTATACCAGAACTGCAAATCGATTAGTTTTCAACAAACCTAAAGGCGAATATGTTATAAAAATTAATATCAAATAACATTATATTGATGTATAGAATATCAGTTTGTTTAAAGATTAATCTTATGCAATACTAGTTGTAAGTGTTAAATTGTTTTACCATTATTTATGTTCTATCAGAAAATTTGTGAGGAATTATATAAATATTGAAGTAATTCAGTTGCAAATCACTTTTTTCTGCCAAAGCATAGCAACTTGTCTTTTCTTGATGTTTCCATTAGTCTTCCTTTCGTTTAAACATTCTACTAATTTTACGGAGACTACATAATTATTGTACAACTGTTTACGAGTCTTTGAAAGGTAGTAAGGACTGAACTGTTTGCAGTTGTATTTTTTTGTAATTTATTAAAATAAGAACTAAGATATTAAAATCTCAAATTGTTTTTGTTTATTACTTGTACTATTTTCAACAATGTAAATAAATATTTGTAACGATAAGGGATAAATTGTATAATAACAAAATATAAATACCCAAAACAGATACTGTATTTTATTTTTAGTAGTTGATGTCACTTTGACAGCTACAGTTATTGGAAGATGAACTACATAACTCTAACAATTTAGTCAAAGATATATTTTCCCAGTCGTCCTGTGTTTTTGAGCATAGGTCTCCTGTTTGGACGTAGCTGCCGTTCATTTTCGTTGTAGCTGGTGGATCTGTTGTTTTGCAACATGTTTGAGTTTCACGGCCGCTCATCGGAGAACAATCACTGGCTGTGTCTGCGTAAGTTGTTATCGATCTGTCTGTTACAGCTGTTTTAGGTGATTTCTCACATTCACAAATAATCTTTGATTTAGTTCTAGATGCTCTTTTCCTTTCTCGCGAGGAAGACGCGCGGTTTTTCGTTCGTGTTTTTAAATCTTTACTTGAACACTTACAGGTTACTTTTGATCGCTTTTCTGTAATAGACATTTTACTTTCTGCAGATTCTCCTGTTTCGTAACAGGGTTTGGCGACACAGTTGCAAGGCTTAGCACAAACAAATTCATAATGACAAGGAGATACTTTATCGACTACCGGTATTTCCACCTGAACGGCAGTGCTTGCTGTGGGGGGACTCTTGGCATAGCATCCATAATGGGGCAAGCTCGGGTAAAAGTAATGTATGTCCGTGGTTGAAGTGCAGGTATCATTGTGAAACTGAAATTATGGTGTTTTTAAATGTAAAGAAAACCAAAATAATTACCTTATTATATATATGATGACAATATCAAGAAACGAGGGGCGTGAAGCGGGCAATTCGTAGATGAGTGACCACTAGTAGTTGTATGTCGAAGGGAGGAATTCAGAGCCTCAGAGGGCACGGTAAACCGTCGGTTCGATCGCCAAGTCCACAGGTCCATGACTTGGATAGTCATGGACCTGTGAACGAAACAAATAAAGTACAATGGCCCTATTACCTTTATTTGAAATCCATTATTAGGTGCAATAGTATCACAATCTGACACGTAAAAAGGCCTCGGAAGATCGTAACGCTGACTTGGACGATTGTATGGTGTTGGTATTCCGCTAAAACATATTTCTTTGAACACATACTCGTTTTGCTTGAATTTTTATTATAACGGATATATACTTGAATTTGTATATACGGATACTTACGGATTTATGATACTCCGAATAATCCAAGCTCCTGCGTTTGATTTCATGTATGGACCATTACAATTCAAATTAGCTACATTTGGATTACATTGATAAGGTGCCCACCATTTAATTATTGGCGTGAACAAGAACTGGACAGTTCCATCAGGAAGCGTTAGAGATGTTATGTCGCCTTCGCCAATTATTTCTGGGTACATTCCACCACAATGTATTGCTGTAAATAATCAAGTATTTAGGAAAAGAACAGCACTCCCTGACTACCCTGCACGAGATACCATAGGTAGAATGGCTCGAAGCCACTTGTCATTTTATAAGTAACAAAAGGAGCTACCCCGCAAGATAACTAAAGTGATGATACAGATATAAAAAAGGAGCTATTTAGGAACCTTTTGCCCATCAACGTTATTACACATCGCGTTAGCGTTACCGTTTCTCAGACGTGTTAGCCTAATAGAATATATCTCACAACGTGTGGTCTATAGGCGCTCCGCAATAAAAACCTGTTATGCTGAAAAAAAAACCTATTTATTACGGGTAATAAATAATTGCGAAATAGTATCATTTTGATTTGTGACGTTATATTCCATAGGAATTAGTAGTAGTCATCATCATCATCTCAGTCTATACTTGTCCACTGCTGAACATAGGCCTCCCCAATCGCTTTCCAGCGTAACCGGTCCGATGCCACCTGCATCCAACGACTTCCTGCGATTTTCACAAGATCGTCGGTCCATCTGGCAGGTGGTCGTCCCACGCTGCGCTTGCCAATACGTGGCCTCCACTCTAGAATCTTTCTGCCCCAACGCCCGTCCGATCTACGCGCTATGTGGCCCGCCCATTGCCACTTCAGCTTGCTAATCTTAACGGCTATGTCGGTGACCTTGGTTCTTCTACGAATCTCCTCATTCCTGATTCGATCGCGTAGAGAAACGCCGAGCATAGCTCTCTCCATAGCTCGCTGAGCAACTCTGAGCTTTTTTATGAGACCTATTGTAAGAGACCACGTCTCTGATCCATATATCATCACTGGTAACACACATTGACTAAAAACTTTAGTCTTAAGGCACTGAGGTATTTTGGATGAGAAGATGTTGAGCAGTTTCCAGAACGCTGCCCAGCCGAGTTGGATTCGTCGATTGACCTCTCTCTCAAAGTTGGACCTACCTAACCGGACTACCTGTCCCAGGTAAATGTATTCGTCGACAACTTCAAGAGTAGAGTTCCCAACGGTGAGTGCGGTGGGTACGACATGGACGTTAGACATTATTTTCGTTTTGTCCATGTTCATTTTAAGACCCACTTGTTGAGATACTCTGTTGAGGTCACCGAGCATTGGTCCTAGATCTTCCAGCGACTCCGCCACGACCACAATGTCGTCGGCAAATCGAAGGTGAGTAATGTATTCGCCATTGATGTTGATGCCAAGTCCTTGCCATTCCAAGAGCTTGAAGGCGTCCTCTAAGGTGGCCGTAAACAGTTTCGGAGAAATGACGTCTCCCTGCCTTATTCCTCTTTTTATGGGGATCGCCTTCGTGCACTGCCCCTGTACTCGGACTGACATGGTGGCGTTATTATACAAGCACTTCAACACTTCAATGTACCGATAGTCAATGCGGCATCGCTAGAGAGATCTAAGAACCGCCCAAGTCTCGATCGAATCAAAGGCTTTCTCATAGTCCACAAACGCCAAGCATAGTGGCCGATTATACTCCTCGGTCTTCTGTATAATCTGCCGCAGCGTATGTATGTGGTCTATGGTACTAAAGCCTTTCCGGAAACCGGCTTGTTCGGGAGGCTGGAAGTCATCAAGCCTGCGTTCGAGACGATTCGTGATGACTCTCGAAAACAACTTATAAACATGGCTCAGCAGTGTGATGGGCCTATAATTCTTCAGTAAAGTGTTATCACCTTTCTTGAAAAAGAGTACCACCACACCCCTGTTCCACGCTTCCGGCGTTTTTCCTTCGAGCAAGACGGAATTAAACAGCCTCTGAAGGACTTTAAGTACCGGCGATCCGCCCGCTTTCAGAAGCTCTGCGGTAATTCCGTCTTCACCCGGCGCTTTGTTGTTTTTAAGTTGTTTGAGAGCCATCCTAATCTCGTACAGGCTGATGTCCGGGATATCTTCAGTGTAGTGTCGGGTTAGCTTGGCTCTTGGGTCTTTTACTAAGTCAACAACAGGTTCAGCTACTGAGGTATACAACTGCCCATAGAACCTCTCTATCTCCCTGAGCACCTCTGACCTATTCGACGTTACGTTTCCGTCCTCCGTCTTCAGCTTCGTCAACTGGCTTTGCCCAATAGACGCGTCTCTTGCAAACACTTTGGAGCCCTTGTTCTGCTCTATGGTCTCCTCAATACGTTTTGTATTGAAGGACCGTAAATCGTGTCGCAAGGACTTTAATATCTGTCCATTGAGCTGCCTATAGGACTTAGCATCATCGGAGGTTTGGAGTGTCATGGTACGTCGCTCAGCCATAAGGTTTCGGGTGTAGTTGGATAGTTTTTGAGGCCTATTTTTACGGTGGGGCTTAAAATGCTTGGACCCGACCGTATGGACAGTCTCTACTAACCTATTGTTGATTTCGTCCACATCAGTGGACGAAATCAACAATAGGTTGGTAGACAATAGCGCATCAGCGCTGCTGTCTAGCAATTCGAAGCGGTTTGACAATTCGAGTTGAAAGTTTTTGGGGTTTTGGATATGTGCATTAGAAGGTCGGAGCGTAGACTTCATCAGACGCGATCTTTCCATTTTGACATTAATATTTAATGTGCCTCTGACCATTCGGTGATCACTGCCGGTTTTTACCCTGTGAATCACGGAGACATCATTAAATATTTGTCGCTTGGTGCTCATGATGAAGTCTATCTCATTTTTTGTGGAACCATCAGGGCTCATCCAGGTCCATTTCCTATGAAGCGGCTTCCGGAAGAAAGAGTTCATCATAAAGAGTCCCTCCTTCTCCAGATATTCGGCCAGCCTCTGACCCCTGGGGTTGCGTTGCCCATATCCAAATTGCCCCACTCTCAATTCATCATCGCCCTGTTTGCCCAGCCGCGCATTGAAGTCACCCATAACCACTGTAAAGTGTGCTTTGGAAGTATGTATGGCTCTACTAATGTCCTCATACATAACTTTGACGTCATCATCTGAGTATGCCGAGGTCGGTGCGTAGACCTGTATGACCTTCAGCAAATATCTTTTGGATATTCTGAGTATCAGGTACGCTACCCTGCTCGACACACTAGTGATGGACACAACGTTGTCTATGAGTGACTTGTGGACGATAAATCCGACACCACCTTGGGACTGCTGTTCGCCCTCCCGGTAGTAAAACAAGTTACCGGATTTTAAGGTTATCGTGTCCTCGCCCTTTCTTCGGACCTCCGATAAACCAACAATATTCCACCGCAACTTGTTTATCTCTTCTTCCAGCTCAACAAGCTTCTCATCTGTCCTTAACGTGCGTGCGTTGTATGTCACCAGGGCCAATTTTCGTAGTTGGTGGTAGCCGAATCTCTGCCGGAGATTCTTAGCACCCCTTGTCCTGTCGTTACCATAGCTGCTACCGTGGCCAGGACGAACAGGACCACCGGGGACTAGGGGCCTGGGTTTATCCTTTTCTTCCATTTAAATAAATTGGGGGGGTTTGCCATACTCGCCACGCTTGGCAGGCGGGTTGGCGAGCGCAGTTTTTGATGGTAGAAGGGTTAAGGGAACGCTGCTGCCCATTCCCTAGTTTTCCCTTAGTCGCCTTGTACGACACCCGATGGGATGAGATGGCTTGGTCCTATTCTAAGCCGGGAACCACGCGGCCAATGTAGTAGTCATAGATTATCGCAATTAAAGTCGCGCTGCACGATACACCGGCGCGCCGTGGCGTATTACCGGTAACCCTCCTGAATGTTGCCGCGAGTGTTTGATATTATCATATAGATTCCGAGTATTGAATACCGAGCGATGAGGTGTGCATGAACACCAATAGGAAAATATTTTACTTACGAGGGGTGAAGTTACAATACGGTCCATTGGTAAAACCATTACCGCACAACGGCGGGTTATACTGCATAGTTGAGGACCGAATTTGGCTTTTATTACATATTCATCTTTTCTACAGTATGTAATGATTTGCTTATTTTTTACAGCATTTACGGTTTTGTACCCATTTTAATAAGAATGGTTATTGTCGGATGATTTTATGTTTATTCTTTTTGATTGTCGGATTTGATTGACATTATTCTTTGTTTTAATGTTTTATTCTATGGCACCCAAAATATACAGGAAGTGTAAAAAAAGTAAAAATAACAAATGAGGATTGTTGGAAGTGCCTATGGATTCTTAAAATCCATTGTGAATTTGCAGTAGATATCTATAATTGTTTTATATGTTTTTTTTCATAAGTTAATCATTATAATATACTATTCCACTGCTGGGCAAACGCCTTCTCTCACAAATCGACGTGAGAGAGATTCAGTCCTACTCCACCGTGTCGACCCAGTGCGGATTGGCAGAGTCAGGTTTATGGCCATCTGCCATATCAAGCGCCCATAAAGCATCTAACTTGGCTTAACGTGCCTTCCGAAGCCCCTGAAACGCCCGAAAATGCCACAAGTCGACACGCTGCTTAACTTTTGTGATGCCTACAAACACTGCAGTACCACAGCTCTACGAACTGCTCTGATGATGAAGCCGAAAGGTGGCCAATAGAACCACCTAACTACTTAATATAACCCCGCCGTGTTTGAGCTCGTTGTATTTGTCTTGACGCATACTTTAAACCCGGATGGTGTTCAGGGTCTGATGATGGAGCCGGAAAGAAGCGGAACTCCTCAACTAAGCAAGACATGTTCTTTGTTTTTGCTTTAAAAGTTTGTTTTAAAAAAGGACTTTTTAAATTAAAATTATTTCTCGACAACTCACGCGCACTCATTCAGCCCTTCGCGCAGCGACCGACTCGCCAGAGGCGTGGTCTAAACAAACAAGTAAGTACCGACCTCGGATCAATTGTATGGACAGAATTACTGTGGTACGGAGAACAGGTGTGCGGTACTATCTATCTATACTAGTGGTCGCCCAAAGGTCGATATTCGACCTACTCTTTCATCGTTTGCTGGTTATGTTTGACATTCAGTAAGACAAATAATATTAAAGACAAACTCCAATTTCATCGGTTTTTTGCCGTAATGGCGACAAGAAGCCAATTTTTATAATTTACTGTTATACTCTATTACTACTTGACATTGGCGAAATACACTGTTAAAGTGTGCGGCCATTAATTAAAATAAGAAGAAGAAGAACATCAATTTGACACAATACACGGTAGTGTGTGTAATGTTTTTTTCATTGATATAATGTATGTTTAATGTGTAATTTAAAAAAATATTATCATTCTGCACTCCTTCTCTATATCAACTATAAATGTGGGAAATTTCGTACTCCTCCGTCCGCGCAATTTTTGCTTCACGTATTAATATATAGATAATCTTGCCAGATTCCTTACCGGGTAGGCAAAGAGTACAAAATTCCAACAAGTTCTTTCCTTACAGACCTTGGCTTGGGCTTCCTCCACTGTCATATCGACACTTGCCACTGGCTACTGTCCTTATACTTTTCGCTTCGCTAAAGCCATGGCCAATGTTAATCACGCATAACGGCGGACCTAATTCGTCGACAACTGCCTGCCGAGCGAGTCGTTTAACATTGGGGAGAAATTGGGACCTATTAAAAGGCTATTGCTGGTAGATATAGTCAAGACGATTTCTACATCTTTTGAGAGTAGAAAGTATATTACGTTGAAATAAGACACGTGAAATTATAATACTACATGGTAGTATTTATTACAAAATAAGAGTAAAAATAACATTCTTATAATAATTTCATCATTATAATAATATCAGCCTATACTGTCCCACTGGTGGGCAAAGGCCTTCTCTCACAAATCAAGGTGAGAGAGATTAGGTCATACTCCACCACGCGGACCCAGCGCGGATTGGCGGAGGCAGGTTTGTGGCCACCTGCTGTTGGAACTTATCAAGCCGCATATTAGGCTTCCAACTCGGCTACCGACTACCACATTCAGTGGTAACTGGGACCAACGGCTTAGCGTGCTTTCCGAAGCACGGGGACGTTCGAATATGAAAATGCCACAAACGGTCACCCATCTCATGCCAACCAATTCGAACGCTGCTTTACGTTGGTGATCGCTAAAAACACCGCGGTCACACAGCGCTACAAGCGCCTCATCATTAATAAAAAGTTTTAACTAAAGACTGCATTCCTTATGTGAAAATTCACAATATACTCTGAGTTAGTTCGTTGTACACTAATTGCAAAGGGGTCAGTAGGATGGAAAGTAAAGGCGACAAGTCTTCGGGCGCTGGCTGGAACCGACTGTCCCAATACTCCCGCGTAAATTTTAAATTTAAGTAATCCTGAGTCTCGTGCGTAAAACCTGAAAGAAGAATCTTCTTGTAACGTCACCAAACATTATTTTTTATAAAAAAATGTACCCGTGTCGTGGATGCCTCTACAAACATGAAATTCATTTACACAAACACCCATACTGAAACAAATATTTGTAAGTCACACAAAGATTTGTTTCGTGCGGGAATCGAACCCGCATCTACTCGATCCAGTGGGCGGAGAGACTTAAGCTGGACCAAGCCGTCTAACAGGTAAGTTACACATAGTAGTGGACAACCTAAGCACCATGATCAGCTAATTGATTGATATCAGTTATTTATTCGGGATTAGTGACCTTTCCCAATATCTACATTTAAATAGGGCTCTCTGTTGGTTAAAGTTAATTATAGATTATTTACCTTATAGGATACTCCCCGTAAGCTTTAGGCCGCTCCATAACCGAAACCCATTTGTCATCATAACTAAATAACGCTAGATCTAAATAAGGTGACCCACTGTATGATTGTGCGCTAATAGGTAACTGAGCTAAAATTCTCTTTGTGGCTTCTGTGCGGCCTCCGTAAATAGCTCGGACAATAGTTTGTTTGAATCTTTGTTGCGTCAACCTGGCGTATAAATTATTCGATGGCGAGCAAGTAAACTGAGAATCGGCACAAAGTCTCGCATTTCTAAAACAATCGCAATAGTTTTCAAATAGCTGCAGTAGACCTTCTGATGTATTCTCATATACCTTTAAAATTCTGCTCCCACTTATGTTATAAATGACAAAGAATGATGACTGGCTATTTGGTTCTGCCACTCGTAATGTAACAACTTCTTCACTTGCATATTTGATAAAAAGATGATCTTCATCCAACAATTGCATTTTCCACATTCTCAAGCCCTTGAACATTTCAAAATATTTATAAAACTTTCTTAATTCAAGGGGATCACCTGTTTCGTCACTTATTGCTTTGGCCCTTTTAAAAAGGAAAACTAGTAGCCTATGCTTTAAACTGTTTATTGTCTCTTCGTGGAAGGGTCTTTCGTTCATCAACGGCGTAAATACCGTCCCAACTATAAATGGGTCATCGTCATAACAAAATCTACCAATTTTTCTTATTTCAATTAGCATACCCTCCACAATTTGAAATAGGTGTATTGTTTGATGTTGGACTGATAGAACTGCCAAAACTTCTTTGTACAAATAAATGCCTTGGTTATGTGATAAATAGATTTTGTCTATTCGAAAATGTTTTGTGTCACATAACTTGCCTTGATGCAAGTCTACTAAATGGAGGGAGTAATCTTCTAATGCTGACCTGTAATAGAAATATTATAAAAACATTATAATTTAAAAATTCTACACAACTATATTTTGATCAATTTTTGAATATTATTTCTTTATACCTATTGATTACGTTATATTAGACAAACTGTACTAATGATAATACTATATTATTATGTCAAATGTAAAAGTGCAAATTTCAGTTCTATATATTCTATACCTTATAGTTGGTGTAACAGCTTCATTGTTACTGTGTATGTGATAAAAATGAGGCCTCAAGTCATCAGGGATATGAGCAGCTGAGCCGACAATCACATATCTCCCGTCCTCTGTAAACAGACTACACTCTCTGTTCAACTGTTGTTCCATGAATGGTAGATGTCCATTGTTACGTTCCGATCTCATGACTTCTCTTTGTTGACAAACATTAACTGTAAATTTTGGCTAAAAAGTAAACAAAATGATGTAACCACAACATGAAATTCATGATATCAGTTTTCTAAAAAATGAAATATGAGAGTGGAGGAAACCATAGAGGTCTGTAAGGAAAGAACCAGTTGAACCTCTGTACTCTCTGCCTACCCCACAGGGGATCTGGCTTGATGATGTCGATACCAGAAGTATCAATTAACGTAAGGGACATTTTGGCGAAAATGAGTTATATATATCATTGGATTTAGAATTTTCCGCTCTATCGATTCTTTTCTTTTTAAATAACATAGCCCCGCACTATGATTAATTCCTATGTCGAGGGTGCGTTTACAAACATGAAAATTCACATACACAAATACCCAGACCGGAACAAATAATTGTGGATCACACAAAGATTTGTCCCGTGCGGGAATCGAACCCGCGACTATTAGACACAGTGGGCGGAGCGGGTTAAGCTATTAACCACTGCGCTAAATCGTCATAAATTTTTTCGATTGGAATCATTAAAATTTATCTAACGTTAAAAAATGTCTCTTACAGTACAAATTTTTGGACTACGTAAAATGATTTATGACAAAAAGAATGATTTAACAGTCATTAACATTTTTTCTTCTCAATAAAATAAAGTAAGTGATCGTGTTAAATAATTCACACCCTTACCTTACACCTCAAATCAGTCAATTTGAATAACATGTTCCTTACTTTAATTCATGATTGGAGTTTTTAAACAATTTTTATTATATGCTCCTTACTGTAATATGCCTATTACGTAACAAGTAGAAATCAAATTCGTATTTGCTTTACTTTATTTGTTTAAAAGATCTATCTATCTATCTATCTATAACCTCACGCCAGATCCCTTGCGAGGTAGGCAGAGAGTACAGAGTCCAGTCTAAAATACCGAGTCCTTACGTTAATTGGATTCTCATATATTATCTCTCTTCTATGCCCTGCAAGCTCATCGCAAAAGGAAAATGGTAGTCGTGAATCTTTATTATCTCCCACAATACTTACAAATGTAATAGCAATTGATATTACAAACAAAGACACTACGATGGCTGAATGCCGACATCATGACGATGTTTTGGGCACAAGTTTGAAGACTTTTTGTAACGATTTGATATCAAGCGAAAACGATAACAACGTACCTTTTAAGGAAGTCATAACTAAATTAATACAAACAAAAAACGCCGCGCAACATCAAAATTTATAAAATCTTGCATGGATTTTCTAACTGATAGCGAGAGTAAAGACTTTTCTTCGGGAAGTTCTAATCTTTGTAAGACAAAGAAGAAACTTAAGATGATTCAAAAGTTAACAAGAAAAATAGAGAAAGAAAGAAAGCCAAGTCCAGAAAAAATAACACAAAAACAAACCCCACATAAATCGTACCTATGAAGAAAAAAAAAACAGAAAATAAACGTAATTCATGAAAACAGCCTAAATAAAAGGTTTATCCTACGAGACAATATCTGGTAACGTAAAAGAAGCCCGAAAGTTACAAGAAAATCCTTGTGAAGAGGGTAAATATAGCAGTAAATGTTATGAAAGTACAGAAGAAAGAAGGAAATCTATATTTGATTATTTTTGGGCACTTAATGACGATAACAAACGGGATTGGATTGTGCATTGTTCTAGACCAATCAGTGCAAAACGTCAGAAGACTAAAAACACAGCTAGCAGACGTTCGTTAACTTATGAGTACTTTATAAACGAAAATGAAGGACGGAAGTAGGTTTACATTTTGTAAAAATTAAACCATACAAAAAAAAGACTGCCTCGTGATGATTCTCGAACACCTACAGCACCAAATAAATATGACGACAACACAAAACTTAATGCAAAGGAATACATAGAACCTTTACCTTCTCACTACAGTAGAAAAAAAATCTACCAAATCGTATCTGCCTGAGCAATTTAAGAACTTATCAAACTTGTACAGGTTGTACATTAAAAATTGACATTTGAGTAAAAAAATATTTACATGTATGTTTAAAGAGTATATGCATTTCATATAAATGTCTCATATGAACTAAAAACGAAAATAATCCGGATATGAGTAATGAACAGTTACAAGCTCATTTATTGGAAAAAGAAGCCACATATAAACGCTTTCATTTTCATCAAAATCAAAAACGCGATAGCACGTTTGTTGTATCTAGTTTCGATATTCAGAAAGCTTTAGCGACACCGTATGGTGAAAGTATGCAGTTGTATTCAATTTTACATAGAGTGGAACGCAGAACGGGTACCGTTACATATGGGGTGAGGCTAATGGTAAAAGAGGGAGTTGTGAAATAGCAACATGTCTGTACCTATACTTAAAAGAAGTCGATAACAGAGCAGTGAACACATTATTATTATAGTGTGACAACGTGTTATTATAGTGTGACGACGGACGATTTAGCGCAGTGGTTAAGAGCTTGAGCTGCTCCGCCCACTGTGTCGAATAGTCGCGGGTTCGATTCCCGCATGGGACAAATCTTTGTGTGATCCACAATTATTTGTTCTGGTCTGGGTATTTATTTGTTTGTGAATTTTCATGTTTGTAAACGCACCCACGACACAGGAATAAATCCTAGTGTGGGGCTACGTTTAAAAAAAAAAAAAAAAAAAAACTGCATGGTGTAAAATAAAAATAAAGTAAAATGTTTAAACTTTTCTTGGAACAATCTAAAAATCTAACAGTTATACAAATTAATTACCTTTTAGCTGGACATACATATATTATGCCAGTAGACAGCATGCATGCTGTTATTGAGAGGGAAGTAAAAGAACGAATTGTTTGGGCACCTTCGCAATTGCCAAGTTTCATAGAGAGTGCTAGAAAACGGCCTCAACCATATAATGTAAGTGCCTTAGAACATATAGATTTCATTAACTTCCAGAATCTGGCGGATTTTGTATTCACTCAAGCTACTCTTAAAAATAAAGATTTGCGTATGAAAAATATAAGTGTGCACATTTAAAAACATGCCTTGCCGAAAATTAAAGTTAAATATACAATGTTAAAGACTAGTGACACTTACGACATAGAACTCTCCAAAAAATTACCTCCAAACACTTTTAACGCAAGAGGAAAGGATAAAGGGATTAGAAAAGAAGTGCTGTTAGAGATAAAAAGACCTGAAATATAGACAACACAAATCGATCTGCAGCTGAAAGTCGAATTCGCCATCTGTATATAAAGAAAGGCTGCCGATTGCCATTTCAAAACACAGTGATTTCAAAAAAATTTGCGACTCCGGTATAATACCAAAAAGATTTCATGGTGAATATTTGAACGTACCGAATGATTGCCAGTTAAAGATACCCTCAATGAATCCGATGACGATGAAGATGTGATTACAGCTAATGACGATGACTAGATAAAATACCAAATAAAAAAATTGTACCAGCTATATCAATTTCGCCATTAAAATAGTTTAATTTACTAGTAGTTATCATTACAAACTGTCTGCCCAATTAATTATTCTTGTAATCGGCGCAACAATATGTATATTTCTTATATTAATATTCATATTATTTATATTTATTAATTCATGTTTAACACAATTCATGCACCTCTTATTCGATCTTCATCTCTTACATCCATTAGTCTCTTCTAAACGTCATTTCAATTTTCACTGGCATCATACTAATCTTTTTTCACACAATTCATATTCCATTTTTTATCGGTTTTTCGTTTCCAGTACATTCATTCAATTACTTAATAAATAAGACTGTTGAGTTTATTAATTAGAACACTGTTACTTTTTAGAACTTATATACTTACCACAAAGTTTTATAGACTGCTTAGTGTGTGGGATTTATAATCATTAGGCAGACATAAAAGTCGGAAATAAAAAAATAATATTAACTATTGTTTTAAAAACCGTGGTTTTTGAACGGGCAAAACCAGAAGGTTTTTGAACGGGCAAAACCAGAACGAATGCAAGGATTGTGGTTGGTAACGATGTGCTGCAGCAAGTGAATGATATATCTTGGATGCATTCAGTAAGGATGGGAAATACACCGCTGACATAGAGAGAAGAGTGAGTACAGGGAACAGAGTGAATTGTGCGATGGGAAAGCTACTTGGGAGCCGGCACTTTAGCCAAAAGGCGCAGCTGGCCATACATAACGGAGTGCTTGTCCCAACGCAGGTGACGAGAGCTGGGTATGTAAGAAGGAGAATTAAAGTAGGAGAAATGCGGTGGAAATGCGAGCTCTGCGGAAGATGTGTGGAGTGAAGCTGACTGACCGTATTCGCAACAGCGTAGTAAGAAAGCGAGTAGGTATGAAAGATAGTATCGGTGTAAAGATGAGAAAGGGTATGCTCCGTGAGTTCGGGCATATAGAAAGAATGTCCGAAGAAAGAATGACAAAACTGATATACAATGCAAAAGTGGAAGGATGCAGGTACCGGGGAAGACCTAGACTATCTTACCATGACTAAATAGACCGGGTCTTATCTATAGGACAAGTCAGGAGTCTCCGTAACTGGCGAGCGTGTATGAGACGAACTATGAGAGTGGAGGAAGCCAGAGAGGTATGTAAGGAAAGAACCTGTTGGAACTCTGTACTCTCTGCCTACCCCGTAAGGGATCCGGCGTGATGATGTAGATAGAACAATTGTTTTATTTTTGTAACCCTCAATTTCATTTAAATCTGTGATAGCTAAGCTGTAAAACCTGAAACTAAAGTATAGATTTTCTTTCAATGATAAATGTTGGTTCATACCATCATTAATCATGCAAAGAACTTATTTCCATGGTGTAAAAATACCATCAATGTTAGTAGATAATCTATAGTTACATCAAATTGCAACACTGTAAACTCCATTACAATAGAATTACGTATAATTTTCTATTTCTCTTGCTGCTTACACTATGCTCGACGGTTAACACATAAAAAATAAGTAACGAAAGGCACAACTGAACATATTTTTTTAATGTAAGGGACATGCTATATTTTAAACGACTGGGCATTCCTAAATCTTTCGTTTATAGCATGAAAGAAGAGGAAATTTTAAGAAACTTTGCTCTGGCAAAACAGTAAAAAGTGATAGACCGACTTTAAAATTTAAATTCGTTTTTTGGCTCTCCTGAAAAACCGTGGTTTGTCCCTAACATTAATTGATACTTCTGGTATCGATATATAAAGAGAGAGAGATTTTCAGAACTCCATTCTCTGTTATTAATCAAAAGATAAGGAATGTGGATATAATAAAGCAAAATATTTATAATTCATACATTCAAAATAAGAATACATTCATGCACCCTTACCTTAAAAAACCTGTAAAATATATGTGTCCTTATCCTATGATGAGCATCAGCATCTGCGTTTAGCAAATCAGATGGATATCCAGCAACAAGATCTCCTGCTGCTGCCGCACCTCGATACTCATAAATCTGAAATTTATTAATATATTTAAGTAATGAAACAATTATGTATTACAACAATGATACTATATTAATTAATCTTATTTTTCATGCATGATTTAGGAATGAGAACTCTGTAGGATTTACTCGATTCATGTTAAAGATGAATAATGTCAACACTGAATAATTTGCTTTTTACTATTCATTTTCCTAGATTTGCCATTTTGTTGTATTTGACATTATTCTGCTTTGACATAAGTCGAGTAAATCTTCTGTAGTTGTGATGATGTGGTAAAACAAAATAAGTATATTGTTATATTACCGCAGGGTAGATATATGAGATGAACTATGAGAGAGGAGGAAGCTAAAAAAGTCTGTAAGGAAAGAACCTGTTGGAACTTTGTACTCACTGCCAGCCCCGCAAGGGATCTGGCAAGGTAATATAGATAGATCTAACTTATAGCATTGTTTTAGAACAATAAATACAATGGCAAAGCATTATACACATATCTTTGATTGGTTATACTTATCAAGTAATCTTTCGAGTTATCTAAGTGTTTAAATGAAAGCAAGATAAAACTTAAGTTACCAAGACCGTCGAATTCAAAGGCGTTTGCGTTCACGAACAACACTCCTCTTTCGAGTGATGTTAAACTAGCCTTATTCGCGGATGATACCGCCCTCTATTTTTCGAGTAGAAGCAAGGCCTTCATCACAAAAAACTCCAGGCCGCCGCCAATACCCTAGGGTTCAGGAAGTGGCGAATCGAGGTGAACCTGGACAAGAGTGCTGCGTTGTTCTTCTCCAGAGGTAACACCCCGCGCCCCTCCCTGATCCACCCCAGAATGAATCTCGGTCAAGTGACCATGTTCGACCAACCCATTCCCTGGGTCAAAGAGGTCAAATATCTAGGGGTTCACCCTAAACAATACCATGTCCTTCGGCCCGCACATCAAGCGAGTCCGTCACCGAGCATCCTTTGTGCTCGGCCGTCTCTATCCACTAATCTGCAAGCGAATTAAAATGTCCCTTAGGAATAAGGTGACACTTTACAAAACTTGCGTGCGACCCATCATGACGTACGCATGTGAGGTGTTCGGGCACGCAGCCCACTGACACATCGATAGACTTCAAGTGGTTCAGTCCCACTTCCTCCGCAAAGCCGTAGGAGCCGATCTCGGTCTCTAATCTATTCGTGCCTATATTAAAAAGGCGACGACTCGACACTTCGCGAATGCATCTTCCCATGCGAATCCGCTAATCGTAGCCGCCGCCGACTACGAACCCGTCCCCAGCCGCTACCGCCGGCCGCAACATGTTGTCACCGATCCCCCCCGATGCTTTGACATTTTATATCACTCAAACACACACACACCAGACCAATTTAAACTATTCATGATGAAACCAATAGTATGCGGTTAAACCGTAGACAGTGTGGGTGTAATTTATGCAAATTTTAATGGGTCACCACAAGTTAAAAGTAATTTACTTATTAAAAAAACTTACTTCTAGAGATGTTTGGTCAGCAGAAAATGCAATAAAATGCTTTCCATCTGGGCTAAATTTTCTTAAGAAACAGGGAGGTTTCTCTACATTAACTATAGTTAAATTAGGAAAAACATTTTGATAAAACTCTCGAACAACATGGAAGTGTGAGCCAGGCTTTCTTGAACCGTAAATTTCCCTATCCATAAGTCTTATTACAAGATTCTGTGGTTTTATCCGTCGAGGTACAATTCTTTCTGTACAAAAAAAATCATCTTCGTTAAGAGCCCCGGGTGGTAGGTCTTCATAATACACATTACTAGAATGACTTGTTGATGCCATCACGAAGATATAAAATCAAAAAAAAATATTTTCCTGTATAATGCTAGACTAGCTTACATGAAAACACATTTTCTATACAAAATAGAAATAAGTTTGATAGAGAAATAATAAGTTATTGGCATAAATATGATGATGCTGTACACACACAATATAATGGCGATTGACAACTAAACAGCTGATCGTTGACATATTGAATGCCAGTTCTGTAACAAGTAATAGATTTTTGATTGGTGAAGATTTTTGATGGTTGCAAAGATTACAAACGTAAGTGTTGATAGATAGATGGGCAGCTTGAATTTATAATGATTGGCAGTAACTAAAGAATTAAAGAGCTTTATACCAAATTCATTATTGCTTGTGAAAATATAATATTATTTTCACATGTTTAACTCCTTCTAAAGTTTTTAGAACGTTTTTCGTAACGTCAAGATGACATTTTAACTCTGAAATTTAGGGATGTATTAAAAAACATCGATATTATATGGACATATTACTTACTTTATATAATAATTCACAAACGCAAAAATATTTTATGGAATGGAATAAGAGGTGGGGATCCAACGCATAAAAGTTGATGTTCTTTGTTAACCCCTGTGATCGGAAAACATTGCCAAAGATTGCAGTACTTTCTCGGAAGCGACCAGGGCGGGCGAGGTCATTTGTTGCCAAATTTGCAAAAACAAATGATAATTCAAAAACTATAGCGAATTTTCACATGAAATAAAAAGTAAACGCTGTGATTTATTAAAGGTTTTATTAAGGTTAAGAATCGGTAGAACATGAAATGAAACTCTGCCATCGTGAATCACAAAATGTGAATATAAAAATAGATTACAGTACGTACTCACGTACAAAAGTTATATATTTAGTTTGTTTAGTAAAAACTTTAAGTTTCTATTTTACAGAGTTATCCATTCACCATATCACTAACACAGACTGCGAAGTATTATTCACCAACAGATCGACAATATTATCCTCTACAATTTATTAAAACATTGTCTATGACTACGATTTAGTGTTTAGCCACAAAACCAATAAAAAATGGTTTCGCCTAACGTATGAACTCATACGTTCCCGAGTTTAGAGGTGTACCTAGAAGGGACGAGAGAACGGGGGGAGAAGGGGGAGAACTATCCTTTTAACCTGTTTATATTGAAATTTCTGATAGTATTTTCGTAAATAAGTTGCCCGCAAGGAATTTTTCGTGATAATATCCTAATAATATTTTAAATGTGAAAGTTTGTATGTTTAGATGTTTGTTACTCGATCATGCAAATACGGCTAAACGAATTAAACTAAACACGTATACTTTATTACCTGGATTCACAAACAGGATACTTTTTATCCCGAAAAAATCTTAGGTTCCTGTCTAAAGTCAACGTGGATGAAGTCACGGGGAGAAGCTAGAATTTTCAAAATATGGGAATTTCATTTTCAATGTTTTTCATATTGTTAAAACATCAATCATCAACCCTCTCAGTTTGAAAGGAGGCCCGTGCCCAACTGTGGGACAGTTTCTTAACAGGGTTAATATTATTATTTATTATATTATATTACATATATTTATTATTAAAACATCAATGTTAATACTCTTGACATCGATGAAAATTGTACATCCCTATTGGTATTGTTGTCGTTATCAATCTGAGCTTAGAGGTTATGTGAATAATTTACGATTTTATTTACATGTTTTTTGTCATTATAAAATAAAAGCAATGACAGAAAAATTGACTAATCGTATAGATGCTTGGAGAAACACTTTCTATAATATTTCAAAGCGACGATCATTTAAATATGGTCTCCCATTCATATTATTTATGGTTGGAGGTTCTTTCGGTTTAAAAGAATGGACGTCGATCAGGTAAATAAATAAATACCTTTTACGTTACTGTATAGATATCAAACGAAAATATTCTGAATTTTCGTGTCATAATTTTCACAAACTTTTGTTGATAACCACTTCCTAAAAATATATAATCTTGTTGTGTCAATTATAGGGATATTGTTGTTATTGTTAGAAGTGAGTAGCATATAAGCTTGTTAGCTAGCTTATAATTCTAAGCAGCCATACACCTTCCACTTCTAATATGGAATATGGCATGTTGGTGCTTACATAATACTTAGAACTACAACAACACAGATTTTTAGTAACTGCAGGTTTTGAATGTTTTTTATTACAATATTCTAATTGTTAACAGATACCAGTTTTCACAAGTAAAAGGAGTTAGTAAAGAAGAAGCCGCAAAAATGGGTCTACATAAAGAGAAGAAAGTTACCTTGGAAGATACATACGATGAAATACAGAAGCTTGATATCGACAACTGGGAAAACAAAAGAGGGCCAAGACCTTGGGAAGTCCCAGAACAACAGCAAAAGAAGTGATTTCATTGTAATGTACTATTGTTCTTTAATTAAATATAGAGCTGTAAATATTTATACTAGTGAATAAATTTTTTTGTTAGTAGAATATGGATTCTTGATTCCTTTCAATGTATTCTCTATTTATCCATAATGCCAGATCCCTTGCGGGTTAAGCATAGAATACACAGTTCAAACAGCTTCTTTGCTTACATATCTCTCTAGCTTCCTCCATTCTCATAGTTTTTTAAATGTATTTTAATGATGTACTAGCAATAGTTTTTGTTATTAGCAATATTTTATCAATCAGTACTTATACTAAATTCCAGATATGAGTAGAAGCTTTGGAAGAGGTTGTCTAAGGAGAACCTATCACACACAAATTATTGATCTATTTGAGGAAGGTCAAGTGAAGTAGCCGGTCGTCCTACGCTGCGCTTGCCAATACGTGGTCTCCACTCTAGAATCTTTCTGCCCCAACGCCCGTCCGATCTTCGCGCTATGTGGCCAGACCATTGCCACTTCAGCATGCTAATCCTGAGGGCTATGTCGGTGACCTTGGTTCCAGATGGACCGACGATCTTGTGAAAATTGCAGGAAATCGTTGGATGCAGGTGGCATCGGACCGGTTACGCTGGAAAGCGATTGGGGAGGCCTATGTTCAGCAGTGGACAAGTATAGGCTGAAATGGTGATGATGATGAAGTGAAGTAGATGAGGATATGTAAGAATGTAGAATGTTTCTTCCTTACTGGGCTGGAAGCGAAAGAAAAACTTAGAATGCCCCAGTAGCCTTACTTTTGCTAGGCTGGTGGTAAGAGTCCACCAAAGGTAGTAACGTCATTCGATCAACGACCAGAAAAGGAAAATTTGAAACAAACCCTATACCAACCCGTCTGGCCAGCGTGGTATAGTAGGCCGAAACCTCCTAACATGGTAAGGCACCTAAAACAAAGGCCCCCAGTTCCCGGTAGTCCCGCTGTCCGCTGCCACGGTAGCGGTCGCGGTAACAGCGGGGCAGGGGGTGCGAAGAATCTCCGGGCTACGACACAAGGCTACCAAAAACACCTTACCCTGGCTACGTACAATGGACGCTCTCTACGGCTGGACCAACACCTCACTGAACTCGAGGTAGAACTAGGTCGCATAAACTGGCACATATTGGGGTTATCCGAAGTCCGAAGACAGGGCGAGGACACGATAACCCTTGAGTCAGGCCACCTGTTCTACTTTCGTGAAGGTGATCGGCCCTCTCAGGGCGGTGTCGGTTTCCTGGTCAACAAAGCTCTCACTAACAACGTTGTAGAAGTCAGCAGTGTGTCGACACGGGTAGCGTACCTCATAATTAAAATCACCAACAGGTGCACCCTGAAGGTGGTACAGGTATATGCGCCGACCTCGACATACTGCGACGACATAGTCGAAGCCATGTATGAAGACATAGCCAAGGCATTACATGGCACCACCAAGGCTCACTACAACGTTGTTATGGGGGACTTCAATGCCAAAGTGGGAGTACAAGAACGCGGCGAAACAATAATCGGACCCCACGGCGTGGGGCGCCGAAACCACAGGGGGCAGATGCTGGTCAACTTTCTGGAGTCGCAGGGGCTCTTCTTGATGAATTCGTTCTTTAAGAAGAAGCCTCATAGAAAGTGGACATGGCGAAGCCCCGACACTGTGACGAGGAACGAGATAGACTTCATCATGACTGACAGGAAGTCTATATTTAGAGACGTCTCCGTGATCAACAGGTTTAATACCGGCAGCGATCACCGACTTGTCCGAGGCGCTCTAAATATAAACTTCAGGGCCGAAAGGCGTCGCATGATGAGGGCTACTCTGAGACCTACTGCGCCTCAAATAGCTTTAGGGTTCGAAAAGTTCCAACTGGAGCTTCAAAATCGTTTCGACCTGCTGGAAACTGAAGGCAATGTTGACGAAAAAACCGACACAGTGGTCAAAACGCTACAGGAGGTGTCTCGAAGAGTGTTTCCCGGCAAAAGCGGTAACAGAGAGTCTAAACTCTCGCTCGAGACTCTCGAACTTATGAGGCAGAGACGAGAAATGTCATCCACGCAGGCGTCTTCGCCGGATGGGAGGAACCTCAACCGGAAGATCCGGAAGCTGGTGCGACGTGACCTCCGATGTTCCAACACCCGCGCCATCGCGGCTGCGATTGAACAGAACAGAGGCACCAAAGTCTTCGCTCGCCAGCTAGGTAAATCCCATCTGACGAAACTTAATACTGCAGATGGCAAAACCGTGACCTCCAAGTTCGAGATACTCGAGGAGATTGAGAGTTTCTACAAAGACCTGTACGCATCACGGATGACTAAACCCACGAGACCCAGCGCTGACGACCACAGAGCCCCACTCGCACGCCACAACACGGAAGAC
Organism: Phalera bucephala; assembly: GCA_905147815.2. Lineage (NCBI taxonomy): Eukaryota > Metazoa > Arthropoda > Insecta > Lepidoptera > Notodontidae > Phalera > Phalera bucephala. The sequence goes on along the minus strand of LR990609.1, from coordinate 40,643,909 downwards.
ATCCCTGATGTCAACCAGGACGAGGTCAGAGTGGCTCTCGAGCAGCTCAAAAACAACAAGTCGCCAGGCGATGACGGAATCACCACTGAGCTCCTAAAAGCAGGCGGGACTCCAATACTGAAAAAGTTAGCGAGCCTCTTTAATTCCGTCATCCACCAGGGCTTAACACCTCAAGCGTGGAGCGGGAGTGCGGTGGTTCTGTTCTTCAAAAAAGGTGACAAAACCTTGCTGAAGAACTACAGACCCATCTCACTCCTGAGCCACGTCTACAAGTTGTTCTCGAGAGTACTCACAAACCGCCTCGCCAGAAGACTTGACGAGTTCCAGCCACCGGAACAAGCTGGGTTTCGAAAAGGCTACAGCACCGTGGACCACATCCATACTGTTCGGCAGATTGTACAGAAGACCGAAGAGTACAATCAGCCGCTGTGTATGGCTTTCGTGGACTACGAGAAAGCCTTCGACTCCATCGAAACCTGGGCGGTTCTGGATGCTCTGCAGCGATGTGGCATCGATTGGCGCTATATCGAGGTGCTGAGATGTCTATATAATACCGCCACAATGACCGTCCAGCTCCAAGACCAAAAGACCAACCCGATCGAGCTGCGTCGAGGTGTAAGACAGGGGGATGTAATATCCCCCAAGCTCTTCACCAATGCACTCGAAGACGTCTTCAAGACGCTGGACTGGACTGGGCGGGGCATTAACATCAACGGCGAATACATCTCACATCTTCGGTTTGCCGATGATATCGTCATCGTGGCAGAGTCACTGGAACAGCTACGCGAAATGCTGCATAGCCTAAATGAAGCCTCTCGAGGTGTCGGTCTCGGCATGAACTTGGATAAAACCAAGATCATGTTTAATGACCATGTCACGCCGGGACCGATCTACGTCGATGGTTCGATGCTCGAAGTTGTTCGGGAGTATGTCTACCTTGGACAAGTTGTCCAATTTGGTAGAAACAACTTCGAGAAAGAAATCAACCGCAGGATCCAATTGGGTTGGGCAGCATTTGGCAAGCTACGTCACGTTTTCTCTTCGCCTATTCCGCAATGCCTGAAGACTAAAGTGTACAACCAATGCGTCCTACCTGTTATGACCTACGGGGCCGAGACGTGGACACTCACAGTGGGACTGGTCCACAAATTTAAAGTCGCACAGCGGGCTATGGAGCGAGCTATGCTCGGCGTCTCTTTGAAGGATAAAATTCGTAACGAGGTAATCCGACAAAGAACCAAAGTTACCGACATAGCTCGCAAACTCAGTAAGCTAAAGTGGCAATGGGCTGGTCACATCTGCAGAAGGACCGACGACCGATGGAGCAAACGTGTCCTAGAGTGGAGACCGCGACTTGGTAAGCGTAAGGTAGGACGGCCCCCAGCTAGATGGACCGACGACCTCAAAAAGGTCGCTGGGACAGACTGGATGCGGAAGGCGGAGGACCGTGTGCAATGGCGCGTGTTAGGAGAGGCCTATGTCCAGCAGTGGACTGCGATAGGCTGATTGATTGAAGAATGTAGGAATTATAGTATGTTGTGAATGGCAGTTTCTGTCTACCCGAGTGGGGCACAGGCGTAAGTGTATGCAATAAATTTAAGAAATAAAGACAGGTCTATCCATATTCCTCAAGCAGGGCTGGCAGAGGTGTACTGTGTACACTTACTATACGCCGACAATATTAGGTTCCATATAATAGGTGGCGAGCCCATTGCCGTATACCGGGACCGGGACCGAAATCACAATTCCGGACTTATACTGCTAACGTTTTCTATAGAAAGGGATTTGAACTCGTAATCGCTACGCATAATATACACCATTAGACCAACGAGGCAGTCCAGAAATAATTTTTATATTCTTCAATGCTTCTAGAATTTGTGTGACTATAAATTATTTCTGTATGTGTGAGCCAATATTTTATTCTCTTTATTATAATGAATTAGTATTCTTAGGTCAATAACTTACTGCATAATATTTGCAGCCAGAGAGGTATGTAAGGAAAGAACCTGTTGGAACTCTGTACTCTCTGCCTACCCCGCAAGGGATCTGGCGTGAGGTTATAGATAGAGAGATAGATAGATAATATTTGCAAGTGTATAAATAAACATGCATAGAAAAACATGGCAACACGCCTAAAGCATGTTGGCATACGCGCATAACATTGACGATAAAACACGAATTGCAAGCTGTAACGCATTAAGATTATTGTCTACCTCGTAATTTGCTTCCCACACGCATTATAATTAGAGATAATGTAACAAAGACAATACTATAATACCTATTTACTTTGTTTTCGATACGATACACAGACGTATATCGAAAACAGAGTATCACGCCTATATTGCCGAATCGGGGGTGGTTAATCATTAATCTGATTACATTTTGCCCATCTCTGGTTCTAAAGCATGAAATGCTTTCTGAATTGGTCAAAGGCTCGGTCTTACTATTGCGTATGTCATCGTCATCTATTCATGAGCACTAGCAGGTGAGCTATGACATAAATATACCAACCCTCCCGTCAATCAAAACCCTACAGACCACCTGGAACCGATTCATCCAAAATCTCACTGTAATCCCGGGTATTCGGAACATTCTTCAATACTAAACATTGTGAATAGTATCGCCATATTACCCATTTTGTTTGGTACCTACCTATTGAAGCATTTAGATGCTTGCTGCATCAAGTTTAATAATTTAAAAAGCCTTTTTAAAACAAGCGTTCATAGCACACACACAACGAAAATATATTTTTTAGTTGAGGAGTTCCTATGGAGTTTCCTTACGGTTCCATCATCAGACTTTGGACATGGACACCATACGGGTCTAAAGTACTTGTCAAGACAAATCCAACGAGCCCAAACACGGTGAGGTTATAACCTTAATTAGTCGGGTGGTTCCATTGGCCACCTTTCGGCTTCATCATCAGACCCTGAACACTATCTGGTTGTAAAGTACTCGTCAACACCAATCTAACCAACGTTGTATAGGTTTATAGGTTTAACATTGTATAGGTTCTAGGGTATCTAACCAACCTATACAATGCGGGGACCCCCCCCCCCCCATTGTATAGGTTGGTTAGATACCCTAGAACCTATACAATGGGGGGACTCCCTCCCCCCCATTGTATAGGTTGGTTAGATACCCTAGAACCTATACAATGGGGGGACTCTCCCCCCATTGTATAGGTTGGTTAGGTTAGGTTTAGTACGTTGTATAGTTCATGTGTTCCTATAGCCACCTTCTGACTCCATCATCAGACCAGCTCCATGAGACTTTTCTAACTCTGACTCAGATTGATTCCCGCAAGTGCTTAAAAAATGGATCATAAGATTTGATCCGGAAAGACACAGACTGACATAATTTCAGATTTAATAAAAGCTTGTAAAAAGTACAGTACGGTGAGAAACAGTACAAAAATATCTCGCCATATCCCCATCGAATAGACTTACTCTAGCTAGTAATCATTTTATGGAATGTAGATATTCGGGATATGACCAGCGTTTTAAAACCATTTTAAAGACGATTGCATAAAAATGAAACGATTGTATTTGTATTGTCCCCTAGCCCTTCGATAAACACAAGTCAGCTGAGATAATGGTATCTCGCGCCGTCGCACCTACATGTAAAAACAAAGATAAAAATAAATGTTGAATATTTAGAAGTTGCAAGTTTCTGTTTGTGAGCGCAGGCAAACATCATTGTAACTCCAACTCGATATAACCACAATATAACTGAATAATTATTAAAGTACCTTTGTACTAAATTTTGTATATAAGTATAGTAATATTGCTTATCTAACCATATTTCTTTAGTCATTTTCATATAGAATAAATATAACTAACTAATACCAAAGCAAATACAAAGCACTCGTTCTTGTCTAAGTGTCCTAATATAGGTACTTTAAAAGGAGACCCTCACACCCGAATAACGTGCTTGCCCGGTGAACCTGTAAAGGCCCCACGACCAACAGCGTAAATTATTCACACACACATACACACACACACCGAATAATGTGTACAAGTTTTTAGTTGTAAGTAAAACATACCAAGAAAATAGCTGAATAGGGCTTAGGATGAGGAATACATGGTCCTAGAATGACAATGAAAAAAGGTCAGATATATACCTAGACCTATCTATGTACGTATTTATACAAGTCTGATGATAAAGAGGTGCTATTTTATTATAATTATGGAATGCGCAGGTAAATTCGGTGTGATTATTCTCTAAATGGAGCACAAATAGCGGTTAACCATTGGGGCAAAATGGAGATTGGTCAGATTGGCTCTTGAATGTTTCACGTTGACATCTTGGGTACTTATCAAACTATTATTCATGCGTACCTACGTACCCATCTATGTATGTATAAGCATTATTTTGATAAAAAACTGTAGTTAGGACGTCAAGAGGTAAGTATGTATTATATGTATACTTAACATCATCAGACAACAAAGTATAAAGTACGCGAATGCCATTTTCATTTATGGACATCAATGTACGTCCACTCACTCATTTACTTACTAATTTAGAAGTTGCCCTAAGAAAATAAAGCGCAAAGTATGTATGTCTTTGGAGGCGTTTCTGCGCCTGCGGGTTCTCTCTTCTACAGCCTGTAACGAGAACGGAACCCGCAAACCGCAACGAACATAATTTATCTGACAAAACTACTTACGCTCCAACCCGGAGGTCAATGCTCATGACTTCTATTCATTATATTTAAATTAAAAGGTCACTAAACGACGTCATAACGGTTACTACAAAGATAGATATAATTAGCTTTCTATTGAAGCGTAAAATAGAATATAAACAAAAACGCGTCTGAGAATTTAATTCCTGGAAAGTTTGTTTTTCACGGCCGGTAGGTATTTGGCCGTCATGAAAATTTTACTGCGCAGTCGTGAGGGGCATCACGTGTCGCGTTCGTATCGAATTGGGGAAAACACTTCGCGAACATTATTTGGTCATCGATTTGCAATAATGTACCAAACATCGAAATATCCAAATAGAAATTGTATCTTATTTTTGTATAACATTAACATTCTAAATCGAATGTCATATCGGTGTGGTTGAAATGTTATGTTGGTGTATTTATTAAAAACCTTCATAATTGTATCAGGGTGATCGATATATTTGAACGATGATTAGGCTAAATGTTAACCCTAATTTCACATTAATGCCTGCCTGTCAATGTCATCTACGGGCGAAAAGGGCCTTGTCGGACTATAAAAGTGATAGTAGATACCCTCGTGGTGTTTATATGTCTATAATTAGGTTTTCTTTTGTGTTTAAAATGAAAACACTTCTCTATATACATGTGTGTATTGCGTACCTGTATAATAAACACGAGTCGCCGCGCAGTCCACGTGGCAAATAAACATACTATAATACTACTTACCTAAGTATATTATACTTACACTTACGGAGGTGGTCTTTTTGCATACGACTGGTATAAAAGCAGTTTTTATCTGGTTTTAATAATGTTAGTTACACCACCGTCTCACATCTACAAGCTGTATCGTAAATAACGCAATACCTTAAACACCTCGATTAGCTAATTGCTTCACAAATTCAATACTAAAGCCCAATTTACAAATTTACAATTTTTAACCCCTTTTTTAAGCACTTTTATACCTAATTAACAATGAAACTTGTACGTGTATGTGTGCGTATTGAGAAATAGGTTTTAGAAATGCATTTGAAATCTACGTAATGCTATGAATCAAGAATAAATTTAGATTTTTTATAAAGCACTAAAGGAGTAACAGCATTTTTTTCAAATTTAAATAAAAATGTAAGATACAATAAAACTGTTGGAATCAATTTAACTATCGATTTAGAACAAACTATTTTCAGGCCTTGCTTGCGTTTATTACGGTACACCTTGTATATAGGCCAATATTCCTTAAGCAGGGGTGGCAGAGGTGTCCACCTGGAGGGCCAAATGTAATAGAGGGCACGCTTATTACCATTATACCATACCACCTTGACGGATGGCTGGGTCTAGTAGTTAAGAGCTTAAGCTGCTCTGCCCACTGGAATGTGTTGTCGCGGGTTCGATCCCATCACGGGACAAAATTTCGTGTCACCCACAAATGTTTGTTTCGGTGTGGGTTTATGTGTATGTGACTTTCATGTTTGTGGGGCTACGTTTTTTTTATAGCGGGCCACTTCGGTTGTGACTCCGGCCTGCTATCAAGAATTTTTCTATAGAAAAACCGCACTTTGGGTGACCTAGAATTCGAACCTCGTTATACTTGTGCGCTACGAGACCAACTAAGCATTTAAGCTTTGGTTTAGCTAAAATATTTATTTTTGTGAAATATAGTTCGCTTGTTGTGCAATTTTAAATGTATGGTTCATTGAACAGTAGGTTGAATGTTGCCGGACGGATTCGTATGAACTGCGATGAGTCATAGATGGTGTCTAGTGTCGCACACGTCGAATTTTTGTAATTTTCCCACAGAATTCAGAATAATAAGATTCTGTTATTATTATTATAATTTCTGTGAATTTTCCTAATTCATGACAATTCAATGATGCTTTCAATTTTATAAGCATTTTGTTCATTGGAAAGGAGAATGATGCAATAATATCGATTGTTTGCACTTCGTTTCGACGCGTATTCATACATATATACCCGTTCTTATAGGTACGTATTAATCTCCAAATACGAAACATTTTGTAATCTAAAACATTGTCAGTTAGGTTCATCACCGTAATTAGTACTAGTACCAGTATTTCTACAAAAAAATATTATCACTATCTCTCACGCTTAATCTTTTTAAATTGCCTACCCCGGTCATTACAAATAAGTACATAGGTACTACCTATTAGATACCTGCCAAGTATAGTATAAGTACCTACTTAGTTATATACCTCGTTGGTCTAGTGGCAAAGCGCATCGCTTTGTGATCACGAGGTCCTGGGTTCAAATCCTCGGTTGGACAAGTGTAGTTTTTCTAGAGAAAACTTCCCAGTACGAGTCCGTAGTCTGGAATTGTACCCGGTGTATGGCAATAGGCTCACCCCCTATAACATGGGACCTAACATCGTCGGCGAAACGTGGGTGTACTCAGTATACCTCTGCCACCCCCGCTTGGGGAGTATAGGCGTGACGGTGTTTTTTTTTAGTTACAGTATATTTGTATAAAATGTGTTTATATGTTTAAAATTTCCTCATATTGGGTCAGTAGGTAGTAGGTAAACGTAAAAGGTAACGTTTCATTTGTACTCGTTTGATCTTTGCTCGGGCTCCTCCAATATAAAAACGAATCGGACTAAATGTGAATGCCCCAGCTGCGTTTTAGCACGAGATCAAAAGTTCAATGACTTTCTAAGGGTAAATTTTACTGCGACTGTTCTCATTTTTTATAACATATGCGTAGGTACGCATGTTATAAAAAAATATGTTAATGAACACCTTTGAAGTACACCTTAAATTGCCTCTCATCATGCTGGCTACTCAACTCTGCGGCTATCCGGCTATTAAAATAGGTAATCAAGTATTTATCTACATAATTCATTATTTAAACATTGTAAGGTAGGTATTCCATTTGTCGAATATCTTTGCGGTCGCATTGACTTTCATTTTAAAGTTTCAAAGCCTAGACTAACGAGGTTCAGTTTGCATCTCGCACCAAACCAAATCCAAAATCTTAACGACATTTTGGACTTTTAGGTCAGACTTCAAAATTCGAATATGCGAATTTAAAACCAGTAGGCTATTAAGCGTAAAATGCTCCAAAGTGTTTGCAAGAGACGTATCTATCGCGCACAGCCATTACTAAGTTGAGGACCGGAGAAGACAGTTATAGTCGGCTGTATATACCTGAAACAAACAGTCCGATTAGGTCAAACTTCGAGAAAGAGGTCAAAAAACGCTGTAGCGTTCGGAAAACTAGGCAAAATTTTCTGTTTCCAAATATCGCAGTCTCTCAAGATAAGTCTTTGACCCAGTAGGTATATGTCTGTGTATGTGTAACAGGCAGTGATGATTTACAGCATTGAGACTTCACCGTGGATCTAAATAGGAGGTTGAAAGGAAGTTCAAGACCACCCATAGGGCGGAGTAAGGTTCTCACGTTTGGCTGATAATGTCTTTGTCCATCATTTAATCCAATTTTCTTTGATTTCCCATTCATACCTACTTCTACTCACTTCATACTTCCCTAATTAGGTATAGAACACTTAGATGAATTAGTCTGAGATATAACATTTGCTAAATTTTTTGACATCCATTTGACATCATCATTTATTGGACCCAAAGATTTGACCACACCAGGACCACACCCATATTGGACAAATACATTTTATTTTCGAATACCACCCCTAAATCATTATTATTAAATTTATATACTTGCCAACGATGTAAAGGATATAATATTAATAAAGTATGAGATTGTGCTTTCGGGTTAGCAGGTACCCAAGACTTAGTCTAAGCAGGTACTTTTAGTAGGTATTTACCACTACACGTGACGTAGTACTTATGTGCGTGTACTCTGTGTTGTCTACTGTACTAATAAAAATCTTGTTTTCGCACTTACGCAAAAACGAAACGGTTCTTGTCTACAAACACTGCTTGTTATGAAGTAGGTACTGGAATAGTCTAGATATCAGACCCAAGTAGAGTGCAATTTGATATGTGTCTAAAGCCTTGTTTGTTTTTATTGATCGACCCGATGCGCGACCGATGGCGACGTGAAGAATTTCGTTCGTAGAAACGCTTTGTTTTGTTGAGCTCCGAGCTCACCCGATCGTTAGCTTACGTCACAAAGGAAAGGAGCTGACGCACGCGTTCTAGAATTATTGTACACCTGTCTCTGTTCGTCACTGAATGTTAGAAAGAAAAAAAATAATCTCGGCTATCCTCGGACATATTCGTGGTACATCGTAAGCCCGAGGAGGTGAGTCTATATAAAGGCTACATCAGGTTTTTGGAGCACATTTAAAACGAGAATTTGAAAAAGGAATTAAGTATATCATTCTGTTGAAGAGCGAGACTCCCAAGACTCCATATTTTGAGTTATCAGTATTGTGGAAATTGTGTTAATCAGGAAAAATTCTAGTGATAAATAGGTGAGTAATATTTTATGTATATCATTATGGTATAATTTTAGTTCTTTTTGCCATATCAACTCGTCGATCAATAGCCTCGTTTGGACGTACACTTCTCCGCCGCTACTGCGCAGTTTTATTATTACTCGTACGCCATTTTGTTTTGGTTTTAATGGTTGTACCCATGTTGTACCATAGAAAAAACTTATTATTCTCGACAGTACAGTATAAAGACTGAGAAAGACAGTATAAAGTACTATTACAATAACAGCAAGTAGGTAATCATCATCTTTAATCATCTTTATTTTTTAAGTTGGCACCGAATACATACTTGGATCAAGTATTATTACCGATTACCGCAAAGTTTACTCAGTTCAGTGTTTCGTTTAAGTATTCGCAGGCCGTAAAACAACTATCTATCCATGACCCACTTTTTAAACAATTAGGTAGAGATTGAAACGAAGTCGAGGATAAAAAAAAACTGAATAGATGGCTCATCTCTCTCATGGCGTCTGGCGATAATATTATGTTTGTATTCACATTATAATTGACACAAAATACAGCGGGAATAAAAGAAACTGCTTCAGGTTTAATGTTGAAAGTTACTAAAGGAATAATTATTAAGTTATTACTTTAGTAATTCCCGTGTGCAAAGTGAACGATGAATGATATTACTAGCATCATATGCAGCGTTTGGAACTTGAAGTGGACTGACTATCGTACCAGGGGCGTAAAATTATCGTATTTTTCTTTCTTTCTTCTTTAAATTATCGTATTTTTTAGGATAATGTCTATTATAGATAAATAAATCATATAAAAACGATAATAATATGCTATCGTACATCGTACGTAGGCACAAAATTATCGTATGTGTACGATAATTATCGTACGGTTCCGAACGCTGATCATATGTAGTTAACTTTTCAATCCACGACACCACGACGCAAAAATAGGAGTGTGATAGGGATGGCGATCTAAAATCGATTAATCGAAGAATCTATTTCTCGAGCCAAAAATATTGAAAATTTAAATCGAGATGTAGCACTGAATCGATTTAGTAAATCGATATTTCAACCTAGAAAATCGAAATTCGATTTTTTCTGTTTTCGTAAAAGCAATAGTCTGTCAAGTCGACAGACTATTATTTTTAAAAAGCTTAGATATTAAGCATTGGGAACTATAATCTATACTATCTATTTTCTAAACTTTTTAATGTAACAAAGATATTTAGAAAATAGAGGTCTTCTTTTATACCTGATACTTTGATATGTTAATAAAATAATTGTAAATATGGAATTCCCTGAAATAAAAAAAATCCCTGATTTTACTGATAAAAGATCGTTTATTACGGTATCTTGTTTTTCATAAATTGTATTTATATTTAAATTGTAAATGCAGTCTAGAAAAAAAATCGATTTTTTATAAATCGATCTTTCAGACCTCGATTTTTTTTTTGAATCGATTCGTCAGTTTACGATTCGAATCGATTTAAAAATCAATCTTTTTCGGAAAGAATCGCCATCCCTAGAGTGTGATAAGTTTAACGTGTGTAGCTGAGTCATCGTAGCTCCTTAACCGATGAACCTATTTTGTCTTTTTTTGTTAGTCTCTTCAGCTATGATTCATTTGTCGGTATTGTTTTTAATAAAGTTTGACTTTCATTAAAAGAATAAGCTACTTACGCATGTATTAGGTACACATCATTGTTCTTTTTTCCCTTAACATCTGGTCGGTGGTAAATAAATATTAATACCAGCATATGCCGTCCCACTCCTAGGCAAAGTTCTTCTCACACTAATGGAGGTGAGAGAGATTAGGTTATAACTCTACCACGCTGACCCAGTGCGGATCGGTGGTGGTAAATAGCGGTATTAAAATTAGTTCTACAATTTGAAAACTTAAGTTTGTAATAGTATGATTCTGCGATGAAGCTTGCGAGTAAATATTTGACTTTTGAAATATTATGCACTTCTAGTTCTTAGTAATTGGTGTTTGAACCATAGTTGATATTAACTTTGTGGCATGTATATTGTAATAAATCTTAGTAAATACCATTGGTAAATACTATTTTATACCCAATGGTAAACAGGGTAAAGGGTAACAAAACCAAAATTACCTAATAATTAACTTACTTACCTATGCTAAATATGTATGTATTTCTAAACAATTCCTTTCATCGGAAACTAATATTGCGTAGTCGGAAGTGTATTATACAGTTCAAAGTACGACTTTTACAGTAAATCGATTCAAAGTACGATTACAGTATCTGTATTATACATGCTACTTAAATCATATTATGTGTGTAAAATGTATGGTGTGCACACGCAATTATTTTTTCTAAATAGGGACTAAGAAAGTTGAATTGTATTCATATCATGCTTATAAAACTTTATGTATTGGTTACAGGACAAAATGCAGATCTTTGTGAAAACCTTGACGGGTAAAACCATCACATTGGAAGTTGAGCCCTCTGACACGATTGAGAACGTGAAGGCTAAAATTCAAGATAAAGAGGGAATCCCTCCAGATCAGCAACGATTGATCTTCGCCGGCAAACAGCTGGAAGACGGGCGCACACTTTCGGATTACAACATTCAGAAAGAATCTACACTTCACTTGGTTTTGCGTCTGCGTGGTGGTATGCAGATTTTCGTGAAAACATTGACTGGAAAAACCATCACTTTGGAAGTTGAGCCTTCTGACACTATCGAAAACGTCAAAGCTAAAATCCAAGATAAGGAAGGTATTCCCCCAGACCAGCAACGATTGATCTTCGCTGGTAAACAGTTGGAGGACGGGCGCACGCTTTCAGACTACAACATTCAGAAGGAATCTACTCTTCACTTGGTGTTACGTCTGCGTGGTGGTATGCAGATATTTGTGAAGACTTTGACTGGGAAAACCATCACATTGGAAGTGGAACCCTCTGACACAATTGAGAATGTAAAAGCAAAAATTCAAGACAAAGAGGGAATCCCTCCAGATCAGCAGCGACTGATCTTCGCCGGCAAACAGCTGGAAGACGGACGCACACTTTCGGATTACAACATTCAGAAAGAATCTACACTTCACTTGGTTCTGCGTCTGCGTGGTGGTATGCAGATTTTCGTGAAAACATTGACTGGAAAAACCATCACATTGGAAGTTGAGCCTTCTGACACTATCGAAAACGTCAAAGCTAAAATCCAAGATAAGGAAGGTATTCCTCCAGACCAGCAGCGTTTGATCTTCGCTGGTAAACAGTTGGAGGACGGGCGCACGCTGTCAGACTACAACATTCAGAAAGAATCTACACTTCATTTGGTTTTACGTCTGCGTGGTGGTATGCAGATTTTCGTGAAAACATTGACTGGAAAAACCATCACACTGGAAGTGGAGGCCTCTGATACAATTGAAAATGTTAAGGCCAAAATCCAAGACAAGGAAGGTATTCCCCCGGACCAGCAGCGATTGATCTTCGCTGGTAAGCAGTTGGAGGATGGCCGCACGCTTTCAGACTACAACATTCAGAAGGAATCCACGCTTCACTTAGTTTTGCGTCTGCGTGGTGGTATGCAGATTTTCGTGAAAACATTGACTGGAAAAACCATCACATTGGAAGTGGAGCCCTCTGACACTATCGAGAATGTAAAAGCGAAAATCCAAGACAAAGAGGGAATCCCTCCAGATCAACAGCGACTGATCTTCGCCGGCAAACAGCTGGAAGACGGACGCACACTATCAGATTACAACATTCAAAAGGAATCTACTCTTCACTTGGTGTTACGTCTGCGTGGTGGTATGCAGATTTTCGTGAAGACTTTGACTGGTAAAACCATCACATTGGAAGTTGAGGCTTCCGACACTATCGAAAACGTCAAAGCTAAAATCCAAGATAAGGAAGGTATTCCCCCAGACCAGCAGCGTTTGATCTTCGCTGGTAAGCAGCTGGAGGACGGCCGCACGCTTTCAGACTACAACATTCAGAAAGAATCTACTCTTCATCTGGTGTTGCGTCTGCGTGGTGGAATGCAGATTTTCGTTAAGACTTTGACTGGAAAAACCATCACATTGGAAGTTGAGGCCTCTGATACAATTGAGAATGTTAAGGCCAAAATCCAAGATAAGGAAGGTATTCCCCCAGACCAGCAGCGATTGATCTTCGCTGGTAAACAGTTGGAGGACGGCCGCACGCTTTCAGACTATAACATTCAGAAGGAATCTACTCTTCACTTGGTGTTACGTTTGCGTGGTGGTATGCAAATTTTCGTCAAAACATTGACAGGAAAAACCATCACATTGGAAGTCGAGGCCTCTGATACAATTGAGAATGTTAAGGCCAAAATCCAAGATAAGGAAGGTATTCCCCCAGACCAGCAGCGATTGATCTTCGCGGGTAAGCAGTTGGAGGACGGCCGCACGCTTTCAGACTACAACATTCAGAAGGAATCTACTCTTCACTTAGTTTTGCGTCTGCGTGGTGGTATGCAGATTTTCGTCAAAACATTAACAGGAAAAACCATCACATTGGAAGTCGAGGCTTCCGACACTATTGAAAACGTCAAAGCTAAAATCCAAGACAAGGAAGGCATACCCCCAGACCAGCAGCGTTTGATCTTCGCTGGCAAGCAGTTGGAGGACGGACGTACACTTTCAGACTATAATATCCAGAAAGAGTCTACACTTCACTTGGTGTTGCGTCTGCGTGGTGGTATGCAGATTTTCGTAAAAACTTTGACTGGTAAAACCATCACATTGGAAGTCGAGGCGTCCGACACTATTGAAAACGTCAAAGCTAAAATCCAAGACAAGGAAGGCATACCCCCAGACCAGCAGCGTTTGATCTTCGCTGGCAAGCAGTTGGAGGACGGACGTACACTTTCAGACTATAATATCCAGAAAGAGTCTACACTTCACTTGGTGTTGCGTCTGCGTGGTGGTATGCAGATTTTCGTAAAAACTTTGACTGGTAAAACCATCACATTGGAAGTCGAGGCGTCCGACACTATTGAAAACGTCAAAGCTAAAATCCAAGACAAGGAAGGCATACCCCCAGACCAGCAGCGTTTGATCTTCGCTGGCAAGCAGTTGGAGGACGGACGTACACTTTCAGACTATAATATCCAGAAAGAGTCTACACTTCACTTGGTGTTGCGTCTGCGTGGTGGTATGCAGATTTTCGTAAAAACTTTGACTGGTAAAACCATCACATTGGAAGTCGAGCCCTCGGATACAATTGAAAATGTAAAGGCAAAAATCCAAGATAAGGAAGGTATTCCCCCAGACCAGCAGCGTTTGATCTTCGCTGGTAAACAGTTGGAGGACGGGCGCACGCTGTCAGACTACAACATTCAGAAAGAATCTACACTTCATTTGGTTTTGCGTCTGCGTGGTGGTATGCAGATTTTCGTGAAGACTTTGACTGGTAAAACCATCACATTGGAAGTGGAGCCTTCTGATACAATTGAAAATGTAAAGGCTAAAATTCAAGATAAGGAAGGTATTCCTCCAGACCAGCAGCGTTTGATCTTCGCTGGTAAACAGTTGGAGGACGGGCGCACGCTGTCAGACTACAACATTCAGAAAGAATCTACACTTCATTTGGTTTTGCGTCTGCGTGGTGGTATGCAGATTTTCGTGAAAACATTGACTGGTAAAACCATAACATTGGAAGTCGAGGCCTCTGATACAATTGAGAATGTTAAGGCCAAAATCCAAGATAAGGAAGGTATTCCCCCAGACCAGCAGCGTTTGATCTTCGCTGGTAAGCAGTTAGAGGATGGGCGCACACTATCAGACTACAATATTCAAAAGGAATCTACCCTTCACTTAGTATTGCGACTTCGAGGTGGTATGCAAATATTTGTCAAAACCTTGACTGGAAAAACAATCACCTTGGAAGTCGAGCCATCAGACACGATTGAAAACGTCAAAGCCAAAATTCAAGACAAAGAAGGCATACCTCCCGACCAGCAGCGACTTATTTTTGCTGGCAAGCAACTTGAAGACGGCCGTACATTATCAGACTACAATATTCAGAAGGAATCCACATTGCATTTAGTTCTTCGCCTTCGAGGCGGTATGCAGATATTCGTTAAAACTCTAACTGGTAAAACAATTACTTTGGAAGTTGAACCCTCTGATACTATTGAAAATGTAAAGGCCAAAATTCAAGACAAAGAGGGTATTCCACCTGACCAACAAAGATTGATCTTCGCTGGAAAACAACTGGAAGATGGACGCACACTCTCCGACTACAATATTCAAAAAGAGTCTACACTTCATCTAGTTTTAAGATTGAGAGGTGGAATGTAATTGTCCTGAGCATATTAGTAGATTCTGAGGGGAAATAAAAGACTAATTAAAACTAATGTTTTACTTATTTATGAATACCTACCTACCTACCCTACTTACTCCGTTATACATTCGATTCATTTATTTTTCACTTAAAACTAAGTCTTGCACAACTTAAATTATTTGCCAGCGCAGTCATTTAGCTGCATTCCCAGATTAGTTCAACTTTTCGACAAAGCAGTTTTTTTGTGAATTAGGCTGGTGAAATGTTACGAATACGCCATCCATAAATTACGTCACACGAATTTCACAGTTTAGAGGGTCCTTTGTCCTTGTCACAGGTATTCACATTTGTTTACTCCCTCCTATAGTGTGACGACTTATATTTAGTAATTTTAAATTTAGAGATTATCAAATTATAACAGCACTTCCAAGAATATTTATTTTTCTAAACTTTTTCGTTAAGAGTTCGAGTAATGTCACGAAACTTATTTTGTACACTGTAGGTTAATTAAAGAGTCATAAACATGAAAAAGTAAGGAAATCTTCTATCTATGCATATCATAACGCCATATCCCTTGCGGGTAGCTGGAGAGAGTGAGTAAGAAAATTGGTAAGTATACAAACGTGTTAATACCTTAGAAATTCTAAGTTAGAATGTGCTGTACGAAATAGTTTATAAATTTAAAAATATACATACATTCTTTTACATGCTATATACATATATCATTACCATTATACTAGACGGGACGTTCAGAAACATTTCGACCATTAATATTGAAAAATCATGCATAAATTACGAAAATTATCGCCATTTTGGATATATAAGGTTAAGAATTTCCGAAATGTTGAATTTTCATTGTTGAATTTTTCAAATGTTGAATCTCACGGGTCAGTTCTCATATTTTTTCCGTATGGGTCTAACTTAGAATATATTACCCCGTGGGTGCCCTAGAAGGCGAAATAGAGAATACCTAAACCAGGAAACGAGCAGCGCCGTAATGATGAGAATAGATATAACTTTTAAAAATAAAGGGTAACCTATTTCAAAGCCTAAAATAAATATTTGATGTCGGTGCCAGTTAGTGCAGTCGGTTTCTTTGCACCGACCTCAAATAAAGTATTTTTTGCTTTTTGAAGTCAGTTTTCCTTTTTTTTTTAAATTATTTATTTTATAATTTTAAGTGATGAGTGAATTATTAATATTCTGCTTTGTTCTACAATAAGGCGCATACAGGACTGATGTAATATCCATAATAACGGAATCTATACATTCGTCCTGTTTGCCGTTCCTTATACCTTCAAAGTCCAAGGTTCAATACCGATTGCTACAAAATGGGTCCACCTCGAAGCTATATTCAAGAAAAAATAATTATCAAAGTCAGTTCATAAATAAAGACGTTATAAAAAAACAGACGAACTGTAAACCTTATTTTTTAAGTCTTAATATTCTGGTTAGTTCTATAGTATGGTATGGTATCTATACCTATAGGATTACCACCACAATACTTATAATAACTCCATCTACAGATTCTAGTTACTTGTCGTAAACTTCAAAGTCCAAGATCCAATACCGATGATTAAAATGGTTTATTGGATTAAAATTAAATTAAAATGGAACCACCTTGAAGCAATATTGAACCTAATGCAAAAAGAATTATCAAAATCGGTCTACAATTGACGGAAATATCGGCGAACATAAATAAAAAAGCATACATACAGACGAACATAGAACCTCCTCCTTTTTGAAGCCAGTTAAAAAGCATTAGGATTTACTGCTTGTGTCACGAATATTAATTCAACATTTTGGGATTCAACATATTGGGAATTCAACATTTTGATAAGTTCAACATTGTGAGAATTGTTTGTTCAACATAATGAGAAGTCAACGTTTTAGGACTCAACATTTTCGGAATTCAACATTTTGAGATTCAACATATCAACATTTTGCAAATTCAACTTTTTGGACCTGAAGGAAATTTACCACCATTTTAGTATTTAAAGATTAGGTAAAAAAACTTTTATATCGTGTTGAAAGTACCTACGGTGTAATCTTACTATTATTCATCCCTACCATTGACGTACCACATCTCTGGCTCACTACCTACTCCTGAAGATACAGCAGGCGTGAGATCTACAGTCCCACAAGGATCTTATGGCCCGCGGCCAAGATTGGAACTAATGCTGTCACAAGTGAAATGTTTCTTCATGACAGTCGCAGAGTTGCCGTTTGCTATAGGCTATGATATTTATTTAGGTTCTTTTTTTAATTATTAACCGTGCGCAACTACACATTGTTGAAATATCTCCTTCGAAATAGAAATAAATTAATAATCTTTAGGCTCGGGCAATGTTAAAAACTAGTATTAACTCTATAGACTATACTAGTCAGAAACACATTCCGATATGTACACCAATAACAGGTGTGTACATCATTTACGATTTTACAAAGAAATAACTTGTTGAAACTCTGTAGTGTCTGCTTACCACGCAATGGTGTGATAATATACATGGAATCTGTGGATAGTATAATATTAGGAATTTTTATTTAAAGAAAATAAAATAACCGTTGTGTGAGACACTAAAATAGCAGAATCCCGTTACGACTTTTATTATTCTGTAAACTACTTGCTTCTTGTGCATGTCGATAAGTGCGATTAAATGAATAACTCATTTGCTGTTACAAAAACGTGTTCGCCTCTTAAATAGTGGAACTGGTTTGGTGAAGTGTGCACCTTTCATTCCGACCATAGAATATACAGTATAATTCCGACCTTTCCCTAGTGTTCGACGACTAGTCGCAGTTTGTTTTTAAAACCACGACTTTTTTTCGTTAATGGTAAGACTGGTGGATACCTAACGGTGACAACTAAGCGAGTCTTGAGAGGGACCCAAACGCTCACCTCCCTCCTTCAGAGGGCGGCTAACTCGGAAGGGTTTGAATTCTGGCCTTGGGCACTACCCTAGTTAGAGCTCATCCTTACACCAAGACCTACCCATTTTCTTCCCGCAATCCTATTCTCCGTGCGGCGGTTCTCTTCGACCCGGAGCAGTTAGTGATAGGCACACACCCTTTCGCACACAAATTTGGCGAAAGAACGCACGCTAGGCTCCCGGTAGCACACATCCCCCCCCCCCCCCACCTACACCTGGCGGGGGTGCCAGGCATTACTCATCCCCGGGGCAAGGTCCAGCCCCGGGGACTTAGGGTTTCCACTCCCTGCACCCGCCTTGCCTTTTATATGTGCGACGCCGCGCGCCCCGCGACCCCCTTCGTCGCGCCGGTAACTCTTATTACTGCGTCCCTCGCGCGCCCCCCGACCCCTATTAACCACCCCGTCTCTTGGACTCCAATATGGAGGTCAAACTGGCATCGGCCCGCCATGCAGTCCCCCCTCGACATCTTCATCGAATGACGACTTCATTCCCGTCTTAAACGGCGTGCGCGCAAGCCGCGCGACTCGCCACCCCCGAAAATCCAGAGAGCCGGAAGCGACGTCGCTTCCCCCGGCCCTGGCACCCCCGCGCCCCAGCCGTCATCCAAGGCGGCCCCGAGGAATACCCCCTCTCCGCGCCCCGCGCGTCCAACCATCTCTCCCCCGCCCCTTGTCATCCATGACATGAGCGCCTGGGAGCGTATCTCCAAGGCGATCTATAATCGCCACATTAATTATACCCATGGACGATAGACCGCGCAAGGGATAACTGTAAAGATGGCGTTCTCGGACGACCACCGCCGTCTGTCCCACTTCCCCCGCACCCAGAAAATCGGCTGCCATACTTATGCCCTTGAGGAGGAAAGAGAGCTCAGGGTGGTCATTCGTGGCCTCCCCAAGGAGCTGAACACCTCCGAAATCAAGGAGGACCTCCTAGCCCAAGACCTTCCGGTGCACCAGGTGCACGGGATGGTTAAGGGCCAAAACAAACAGGCATACGACATGGTGCAGGTCGTTCTCGACCGCACCGTGGCCGATCGCAAGGTTTTTGACATAAAGACGGTATGCCCCATCTCTGGCCTCTCCGTGGAGGCCCCACACATACGTGGCACGCACGGACAGTCCCACAACTGTCAGATGTACGGGCACTCTGCCGGGGGGGGGGAGGGGGGGATCGTAGTCGGCGGCGGCTACGATTAACGGATTCGCATGGGTAGATGTGTTCGTTCGCGTAGTGTCGTGTTGACGCCTTTTTAATATAGGCGCGAATAGGTTCGAGACCTAGATCAGAGTTGAGATCGACATTCCCTACGAAGCTCCTACGGCTTTATTTCTGCTAATAATAAAACAAAACTTATGTAAAATAAACCTATTTTTCGGATTTTATCGCGGTTTATTATTAATTTTTAAGTTCCCGACGTTAAAAAACAAAACGTGAAGCTGTAGCCGCCCCTCAGGCGCAACCCCAGCCTTCGATGACGACGAAAAGGCCGAGCTTCTCGCCGACACCCTCGAGAGCCAGTGCACTCCCAGCTCTCTTTTCTCGTTGACTCGGCTCATGTCGATTCGATCGACAGGGAAGTCGAGCGCAGGGTCGACGCTCACCCTCTTGTCCAGTGAAGCTGTAAAGGCCCTGCGGCCAACAGCGTAGATCATTCACACACACAAAAGTGTGCACTTTTAGGGAAATACTTAGAATCTGGGTTGCCAACGCCAATCCTCCGAATTCCCCAAAAATCTTGGTCAAATTGCCCAAATTTAGGGAGAACGAAATTTCGATTCCCCGCTTTGCCCCACAAAATTAGTTACTGTAGGGTTTTTTTGTAGATGTCTTTCTTGAAAATTAGGTGGTAATTTTTATTATATCGAGTAACATATTGAAATCAGTTCTTATTATTACATAGATCATTTAAATCTATAATAATAATTATATTTTATACAAATAACAGGAAATTAGAAAATAAATTAAAAACTTTATTGTAGTCGAATTCATAAAAAAAGTCCCGAGTGGATGCTTGTCACATGACACCCAATACTTGCTAGAAAAGCTTTAAAAGGGCCATCTGTTAAACACTCTGTAAAGGTCTTGAGTGAAATGAGGTTTGAGTGAAATATAATAAGTAAAATATGTTTTCCGAAACCCCTTAGCCATAAAATATAAAAGAAGATTCTCAATTGGTTAAATCTCTTCCACTTATTTAAATTGATACCGCATGACAAAACTTCCGGAGGTCCTGGACAAATAATGAAGTTTTGTTAGCAAGTTAGCATCTAGATCACAACTAGTAAATTCCCAAGACCTAATATAGTTAGAGAATAAAAACAAGTTATGTAAATTCAATCATTTTTAGCTTAATATATCAAAATCCCCGCATTTTCCCCACATAATGCCAGTCCCCACTAAATCCCCAACCGACTTTGAATTCCCCGTGATTCGGGGAATTCCCTACAAATTGGCAACCCTGCTTAGAATAACAATAATCTAGAAGCCGCGTCCAGTCGTAATTGCACGCCGCGCGGTGAAGCCGTAAAATCAACATCCTGCCAACAACTCACCGCATTTCCCACCCGCATAATGTTGCTAGTTAAAACTGATTTACCACTTCTTGAGATAAATGTTCAGTAATAGATGATAAAATTATTATTGTTTATTTCTAGCTGTAACATGAATCTTTACCAATATTAACGAATAAAAATAGATGTAATTAAGTAGGTTCTTCTAATAAAATACGACACGTTAATCATGTTTATTTTGTATAAGGTATTATTTTTTTTATATGTCGTTCCTTGCCTCATTCGTCTGGTGGAGAATACTCGTAATGTACCTTACAATCACGATCTGGGATCGATTCTTAGGACGGAAAATTGTAATGTTGAACCATTTTTTTACACTTCTGCCACCGTCACCATGTGGCGAAATATGTTTTTAGTAGTTAGTACTATACTATACAACTTATGCCATTATTTTTCTTATAAAAAAAAGAAATAAAACAAAGGAAAAAATATAAGAAGTCAAACATCCCTAAGAATAGCCGTCAAAGTATAACGCCCCTAAAAGAAATCCAAACGCATTTTTTTACCCCCTAAACTTAGGGCGAAAACCCCTAAGTTGGGAACCCTTCTTCTTCTTCTTCTTTAAGTTATGGCTTCACACTAATTTTAAGTGTATTTTGCCAGTGTCCAGTGAGATGCATAATCGTTTCAAGAATACATTAATTGTACTCCCCGATGAACTTAATGACAACGATGATAATGAAATTGATGAAGTACCCCACCCTGGATAGTAAAGCGATGGATACTCTACATACCAATTGCGACGGCTGTTTTGAGGGAAATCGAAAAGGCACATTTTATCACTTTGTTACAATTACCTTCACTCATGCACATATAAGAATACATAATGGCTAATATTCCACCAACATTACACATTATTAGCCGAAATAACACAAGTTTTGGAAATTAAAACAAATTGACAACATCACTCTTCGACTTCCCGCCAAAACCCCCGTTGGGAACCCTGCCGCACGGTGAGCTGAATGGTGTAATGCCATTAGGAAACGTATGCTAAAAATGCATATAATTATAGAGCGTTATGAACATGGAACGTGATAGGTGCAATGGATACGGGAACTGTCAAATTTTGAAATTTCAAATTTTGATATCTTGTTTGTGATAGTTCAAATTTACCCAAACGGGGCCAGATCTGAAAACAATAAAATAAATATTTATTTCGGAAACAAATGTTAGAAGAGAATGTTAAGAATAAAATAAATAGTTAATTAGTAACTAAACGTTATACGTGTTAATAGTTTGCAATCAAGGAAATAGGCATAGCGGGTTAACGATGGAAGAACCTATTTTGCGTTACGAAAAGATCGATTTTTTGGGAGAAGGACAGGTATTTTATTTGATTTCATTCTTATTCATTTACCAAATATTATAAATATTCACCAATTAAAGTGAAATTGAATTCTAACCTCTAAAATTGTTGGTTTTTGCAGTTTGCCACGGTATACAAAGCCAGAGATGTTAAAACGGACAAAATAGTGGCTGTAAAAAAAATAAAGATAGGTTCCCGATTGGAAGCTCAGGATGGCATTAACCGGACAGCATTAAGAGAGATCAAACTGTTGCAAGAGTTGCAGCATATCAATCTCATTGGATTATTAGGTTTCTGTTGGAATTTTACTTTATCATTATTATATGTAGCCCTAAGTGTCCCACTGCTGGGCAAATAGAAGAAGAGCCCTAAATAGAGCTCCCTTCATAGTTTCTATTCTCCTCTAATAGGGGCTATTGAGGACCAATCACTTTTAAAGGTGTCCAGATTGTCCCAACATCCCCTTCTGGGCCAGCCACTTCATTTGAAATTGAGAGGGGACACGGTTGGCAATTTTACTTAACTAATTAGTATTTCAAGTAAATACAATATTTCAAGTAAATACAATACTAGGGAATGGGCAGCAGCGTTCCCTTAACACTTTTACAACCAAAAACTGCGCTCGCCAACCCGCCTGCCAAGCGTGGCGAGTATGGCAAACACCCCCAACCAATATGGAAGAAAGCAAGAAAACCAGGCCCCTAGTCCCCGGCGGTCCTGTTCGTCCTGGCCACGGTAGCAGCCATGGTAACGACAGGACAAGGGGTGCTAAGAATCTCCGGCAGAGATTCGGCTACCACCAAAACCGAAAATTGGCCCTGGTGACATACAACGCACGCACATTGAGGACAGATGAGAAGCTAGTTGAGCTGGAAGAAGAGTTAAACAAGTTGTGGTGGAGTATTGTTGGTTTATCGGAGGTCCGAAGAGAGGGCGAGGACACGATAACCTTAAAATCCGGCAACTTGTTTTACTACCGGGAGGGCGAACAGCAGTCCCAAGGTGGTGTCGGATTTATCGTCCACAAGTCACTCATAAACAACGTTGTGTCCATCACTAGTGTGTCGAGCAGGGTAGCGTACCTGATACTCAGAATATCCAAAAGATATTCGCTGAAGGTCATACAGGTCTACGCACCGACCTCGGCATACTCAGATGATGAGGTCGAAGTTATGTATGAGGACATTAGTAGAGCCATACATACTTCCAAAGCACACTTTACAGTAATTATGGGTGACTTCAATGCGCGACTGGGCAAACGGGGCGATGATGAGTTGAGAGTGGGGCAATTTGGATATGGGCAGCGCAACCCCAGGGGTCAGAGGCTGGCCGAATTTCTGGAGAAGGAGGGACTCTTTATGATGAACTCTTTCTTCCAGAAGCCGTCTCATAGGAAATGGACCTGGATGAGCCCTGATGGTTTCACAAAAAATGAGATAGACTTCATCATGAGCACCAAGCGACAAATATTTAATGATGTCTCCGTGATTCACAGGGTAAAAACCGGCAGTGATCACCGAATGGTCAGAGGCACATTAAATATTAATGTCAAAATGGAAAGATCGCGTCTGATGAAGTCTACGCTCCAACCTTCTAATACACATATCCAAAACCCCGAGAACTTTCAACTCGAATTGTCAAACCGCTTCGAATTGCTAGACAGCAGCGCATCAGTGGACGAAATCAACAATGGGTTGGTAGAGACTGTCCATACGGTCGGGTCTAAGCATTTTAAGTCCCACCGTAAAAATAGGCCTCAAAAGCTATCCGACTACACCCGAAACCTTATGGCTGAGCGACGTACCATGAGACTCCAAACCTCCGATGATGCTAAGTCCTATAGGCAGCTCAATGGACAGATATTGAAGTCCTTGCGACACGATCTACGGTCCTTCAACACAAGACGTATGGAGGAGACCATAAAGCAGAACAAGGGCTCCAAAGTGTTCGCAAGAGACGCGTCTATTGGGCAAAGCCAGTTGACGAAGCTGAAGACGGAGGACGGAAACGTAACGTCGAATAGGTCAGAGGTGCTCAGGGAGATAGAGAGGTTCTATGGACAGTTGTATACCTCAGTAGCTGAACCTATTGTTGACTTGGTAAAAGACCCAAGAGCCAAGCTAACCCGACACTACACTGAAGATATCCCGGACATCAGCCTGTACGAGATTAGGATGGCTCTCAACCAACTTAAAAACAACAAAGCGCCGGGTGAAGACGGAATTACTGCAGAGCTTCTGAAAGCGGGCGGATCGCCGGTACTTAAAGTCCTTCAGAGGCTGTTTAATTCCGTCTTGCTCGAAGGAAAAACGCCGGAAGCATGGAACAGGGGTGTGGTGGTACTCTTTTTCAAGAAAGGTGATAACACTTTATTAAAGAACTATAGGCCCATCACACTGCTGAGCCATGTTTACAAGTTGTATTCGAGAGTCATCACGAATCGTCTCGAACGCAGGCTTGATGATTTCCAGCCTCCCGAACAAGCCGGTTTCCGGAAAGGCTTTAGTACCATAGACCACATACATACGCTGCGGCAGATTATACAGAAGACCGAGGAGTATAATCGACCACTATGCTTGGCGTTTGTGGACTATGAGAAAGCCTTCGATTCGATCGAGACTTGGGCGGTTCTTAGATCTCTCCAGCGATGCCGCATTGACTATCGGTACATCGAAGTGTTGAAGTGCTTGTATAGTAACGCCACCATGTCAGTCCGAGTACAGGGGCAGTGCACGAAGGCGATCTCCATAAAAAGAGGAGTAAGACAGGGAGACGTCATTTCTCCGAAACTGTTTACGACCACCATAGAGGACGCCTTCAAGCTCTTGGAATGGCGAGGACTTGGCATCAACATCAATGGCGAATACATCACTCACCTTCGTTTTGCCGACGACATTGTGGTCATGGCGGAGTCGCTGGAAGATCTAGGACGAATGCTCGGCGACCTCAACAGAGTATCTCAACAAGTGGGTCTTAAAATGAACATGGACAAAACGAAAATAATGTGTAACGTCCATGTCGTACCCACCGCACTGACCGTTGGGAACTCTACTCTTGAAGTTGTCGACGAATACATTTACCTGGGACAGGTAGTCCGGTTAGGTAGGTCCAACTTTGAGAGAGAGGTCAATCGACGAATCCAACTCGGCTGGGCAGCGTTCGGGAAACTGCGCAACATCTTCTCATCCAAAATACCTCAGTGCCTAAAGACTAAAGTTTTTAGTCAATGTGTGTTACCAGTGATGATATATGGATCAGAGACGTGGTCTCTTACAATAGGTCTCATAAAAAAGCTCAGAGTTGCTCAGCGAGCTATGGAGAGAGCTATGCTTGGCGTTTCTCTACGTGATCGAATCAGGAATGAGGAGATTCGTAGAAGAACCAAGGTCACCGACATAGCCGTTAAGATTAGCAAGCTGAAGTGGCAATGGGCGGGCCACATAGCGCGAAGATCGGACGGGCGTTGGGGCAGAAAGATTCTAGAGTGGAGACCACGTATTGGCAAGCGCAGCGTGGGACAACCACCTGCCAGATGGACCGACGATCTTGTGAAAATCGCAGGAAGTCGTTGGATGCAGGTGGCATCGGACCGGTTACGCTGGAAAGCGATTGGGGAGGCCTATGTTCAGCAGTGGACAAGTATAGGCTGAGATGATGATGACAATATTTATGTGTACCATATTTTTAACTTCCAAAAAAGAGGAGGTTCTCAATTCAACTGTATGTTTGTTTTTGTATATATGTTATGCGATCATTCCACCAATTATGAATCGATTATGATGATTCTTATTGCATTGGGTTCAGTATAGCTCCAAGGTGGTCCTATTTTAATTTAATTGGTATTGGACCTTGGACTTTGAAGATACACCAGGGAACTCCTTATCAACAAACAATGAATGCGTAGATTGAGATATTATGGGTATCCTATAGGTACCTGCTATAGAACTAATCGATTTGCAGACGATTTAGCGCAGTGGTTAAAAGCTTAAGCTGCTCTGCCCACTGCGTCTAATAGTCGCGGGTTCGAGTCCCGTACGGGACAAATCGTTGTATGATCTACAATTATTAGTTCCGGTCTGGGTATTTGTGTATGTGAATTTTCATGTTTGTAAATGCACCTACGACAGGAATAAATCCTAGAGTGGGGCTACGTTTTAAAAAAAAACAGAATATTAACGGACTTCATAAAAGGAGAAGGTTGACAATTCGTCTGTGTGTTTTATAACATCTTTATGTATGAATTAATTTTGATGATTCTTTTTGCGTTTGAGGTTTGGGGAGTTGCTTCTCCATTCCGATCTTGGTCTCGAACCTATTCGCTTTCTTCTATTTATTAAATAGGCGACAACCAGATATTTCGTGAACGCGTCCAATCATTGAAATCCGCTAATCATTGCCGCCGCCTACTATAAACTTAATTCCCCTCCTATCAGCAGCTACCGCCATTCGCGGCATGTTCTCACTGACCCTCCCGATGCCCTTACATCTCTTCTTTCGGATACAGGTACCGCATACAGGATCAATGGAGAGCTTTACTTTTAGTTTAGTATGTAATGCAATGTCAGAGAAAAGTTAATTATGATTGCCATATCATGTGCCAAGTGATTACATTTACCAACAATTAACAATTAGAGTGATTGTTATGTATTTATGACTGTCTTCAGTAACTGCTCAGTAGGAAGAAAACCTAAACATAGGTTGATCCTGTTAGGTAATATGCTGTTGTTCTTAATTCATGTATGAAGTAAGCTGTGCCAATAAAGAATAGATGCTGATAGGTTATTGTGTAACCTCATCCTCTCTTCTTTCTTGTTGGTGCAAACAATGTTTTTGCTTTTGGTGCAAATAATGGGTTTCTCCATTCACTTGGTGCAAACCCGTCTGTGCAAATAATGTGTTTCTCCATTCACTTCTTCTCAAAGCATACTCTTTGAGTTCCTTATGCAACCTAATAGAAACTTTCTCCTTTAATTGACTTGTATCCTCTGCCTTCCTCTCTTTCCTTCTACTACTACTACTTTCTGTTCAAAGATGTATTATAATAATATATGGCCTGGTAAGAAACTGTCCCACCGTTGGACATGGGCCTCCTCTCAAGCTCAGAGGGTTTAGGCCATAGTCCACCACACTGGCCCAGTGAGGGTTGGAGGACCCAAGTTCTCCGACTTTTCAGCCGAATGGTCTAACGACTATTGAGTTTGAGTGCTCTCCCAAGATGTATTAAACAAAGTTGTCATGTATCACTAGATATTCTATCATATCCTCACTGTGCAATTTGAACAAAAATGAACATTTTGACCATAGCAGATCTCTAATTTGTTTCTAATTACAGATGTTTTTGGACAAAAATCAAATGTGTCACTGGTGTTTGATTTCATGGACACTGACTTAGAGATAATTATTAAGGACAGCACTATTGTTCTCACTCCAGCAAATGTTAAGGCCTATATGATAATGACTCTGAAAGGTAATATACATTTTAGAATATTTTATGCATGTTACAACAAATTTGATTCTCAAGAAATTTAATACTAACCACCTGATGATTGGACCCATTAATAAAACAAATATTTTTGTGAAAATAATTGTTTTCCAATTTATATTATATTTATTTCTGATAAGTCCACCAAAAGCTTATCATTCTATAGGTACCATAAATATATATAAATTACGTTTATTCATGTTTCAGGTTTAGAATATTTGCATCAGAACTGGATATTGCATAGAGATTTGAAGCCTAATAATTTACTAATAAATAGGGAGGGTATACTAAAAATTGGTGACTTTGGTCTTGCCAAGGTATTTGGCTCCCCAACTAGGATAAACACTCATCAAGTTGTAACTAGATGGTACAGGTATGACTGGTCTATAATTCTTCTAAAAAATATATAAACACCGTCACGACTATATTCCCCAAGGTGGTGGAGGTGTACTGTGTACTCCTACTTTTCACTGATGATATTAAGTCCCAATGAAATTGGGTGTAAGCCGATACCCATTATGGTAGGCCCAATACTATGCTCCAGATTGATTCTGAGAGTTTTGATTGAATTTTACTCATCCGATCTAGGAATCGAAATCAGAACCGGGTGATTGCTATATGTATGATACAGTTACTGAATTTCCAGAACCATATGTTGCTATGGAATGACTTGTATATTATGCTGGCAATACTTACTATATACACCTAGAAGATGCCACTAAACCTTAAACATATACAAGAACATAGAAAACCTTCACCCTTTTCTATGAGTTTCCTAATAAATATGATTTTCTACCGAAAACAGGAAAACAGATGTAATAACCTAAAAGTTTCGGAAAAGACGCGGTCTTTTAATAATTAATCACCTTTTTCCAGATCTCCAGAGTTGTTATTTGGAGCACGACAATATGGCACAGGGGTTGACATGTGGGCAATAGGATGTATCTTAGCAGAACTGCTACTAAGAGTACCATTTCTCCCTGGAGAGAGTGATTTGGATCAACTGTCACGCATTTTCCAAGTATTTGGTACACCATCTGAAGAGAATTGGCCTGTAAGTTATAGATATTGTCATACTTCACATTTTTAACCCCCGAAGAAAGAGGGGTGTTAACTTTTATGTGTGTATCTGTGTTTCTGTCTGTGGCATCGAAGCTCCTAAACGGGTGTACCAAATTAGATTTAGGTTTTTGTCTGTAAATTGACTTGATCAAGACTTTTCTTAGCAATGATAGTATGTTCTTCGTTCATCATATATTTCAAAAAAATTCCTGTAATGTCCCAAAGGAAATTTATTTCCTCCTTCGTATCACACTTCATTTAAAATTACTAATAAAATTATTTTTTCGGAAGAAATAATAATAGAATGTAGTCCAAACAAACTTGGTTTTTTGTTCTTCAAATTTGTTATGTATTGTATTGATTAGAATTTATGGAGTCATGGTAAAATTAATTATACCTACTCAAACAACTGCGGGAATGTAGGCCCATGCTACATTTCTCTATTAGGATATACATAATTAGCTATATAGAATAGCGCCCGTCTTCCTTCCCGTGGGTTAAAGTAAATTATAAGGGCTGAATGACATCTGGCGTGGCGCATTGCAGAGCATTTTCCATAACCAAGCGATTATCGACTTTTGTAATAATGTCTTTCGCCTCTAGTCTCTTCGATGACCTCGGGGATTAGTTGTGTTAATTAATTTTTAATATTTATTTCAACTTTATCAAAGTCGATAATGGTATAGCAGTGCAAAATGCGCTGTGTTTTGCGAGATGTGCGCTGGCCTCTAAAAGAAATCTATGGAAAAGTAATTTGTTATAGATAGAATGGTCTATTTAATGTAGTTTTATTTGAGACTAGCTGTTTCCCGCGGCTTCGCACGCATTTATTTTGTAATTTGACATAGGTAGGTAGGACTTTTTAGGATAGTATTGTTCCAAGACTTAAAAGACAACTCCATATTAAGTTATTTTTTTAATCCGTTCAGCCGTATTAATATGGAGAAATAAAAACAACTATCCCTCAAGAATCTTGTATTTCCGGAGCTAACATGTAGTCTTAAACAATCCCTGAAAAATTCTCCATTTTCCAGTGATAACGTATTTAAAATCTGTTCCGACATTCTGGTTGACACGGAAAACCATATTATTTTATTGTGCCCGTATGCGCATAAAATATCTTCTTTATTTCAAAATCATAAATCCAAATCCAAAATCAATATTTTCGTGCGCTGTGGTCGTGTACCTGCCACACACACTTTGACAAAGTAAGTTAAGCAGTCTACGTTATATTGCATAAACAAAGTCGTCTTTGTTTAGCAAAAATATTTTTAAAGTCAACTTAAATATGAGTAACTTTTCGTTGAAGAAGAATTTCAGTAGGTCCCTAGGCTTCCAGTCGCCTGAGAAAAGAAAGAGAGAAATCGAAAGATTGCTAGGCTTTTCTTTAGCCAAAATATGATTAATATCTTTGGGGCTTCATGCAGGTCTGTTAAAACCCACCAAATGCATATAATTTAGGATAATATCGACATGATCTAGTGTGTAAACAAAAAAACCTATTTCATATTATTATTTCACGACTTAAAATACTTTAATACTATCTACCAATCTATATCATCACATCAGATCCCTTGCGGAGTAGGCAGAGAGTACAGAGTTCCAATAGGTTCTTTCCTTACAGATATTTCTGGCTTTCTTTACTCTCATAGTTCGTCTTATATACGCTCGCTGGTTACGGAGACTCTTGACTTGTTCTTCGGATAAAACATGGTCTATTTGGTCATGCTAAAATAGTCTAGGTCTTCCCCGATATCTACGTCCTGTTCTAGGTACACTAACAACCGACACCGGCGTGGAACCATTTCACCCTTTGTAAATATGTATATTATTTTTTACTACAGTTTTTTTACAAAATATGTAATCAGATGTTGTTTTACGTTCTTTCACTTTCGCATTCTGTGTGGTTTCTTTCATATTAAGTTTCTTTATAATCCGTTCAGTATGAAGAAATATTCCGCAGAAGTCGTGCTATTTCTTGAGATAAAAAGTGTTCAGTTTTATTTTACGATGTAAGACACCTTTTCAGTTAAATTCGTTTACCCATTCTAATATGAATAAATACCAGCGACGTCGCAATAACCGGGATTCTTGCCAGAATAAAAAGTATCTCGAATATTATTTCGAGACCTAAAACACCTTGACAGTTTTAGTTACATCCATTTAGTTTAGTATGTAGAAATAACAGCAAGATATCCCGGGAAAACCTTGTAGTGAATATATTGTATATTTTGTCAATTTCCACCAGACTTATTTCTCTATCAACTATCTTTATCACCGGGTTCAGTCTTAGCCCCACTTAGCCCACACAGGTGGTCTTTGTAAAATATAAACTTAACTAATCTTATTCAACACACAACACTAATGCCGTCTCATAAAATCCTTTTTATTTTAAAATTATCGGTAAAATATTTCTGATTTAAATCTTCTCTACCTGTCAAAGATTATAATCTAGCGTAATAATATCTAAAAACGGTACGTTGCCAGCTAAGAATGTAGCAAAGTTTTCTCAGTCCATTTTATGTTATTCTTCCCATAAGATATTAATCGTCGTTAAGGTTTCTTATTGGGCCATTCATCATTAGAGTTCTCTCCAGAAGAAACAATCCAGAATGCATCATCGGTTCATGCACGAACCCATGTTTAAATCAAACGTGTATGAACAATTTCGAGGCAGGGCTTTTAACCATTAAAAGGTTTTCGTGAGGGCACGAACCTGAGTCAAATATCAATTCATGGATGAATTCATGTGTGGGCAAAATCACATATCGTGACATTGCAGTTCGGGACAAACAGTAATAAAGTTTTATGGTTAATCCCGCGATAATTTAGTAGCTAAATTGTTTTAGAAACAATGATTGACTTTGTTTTTATCAGAAACTATTACATTTTACAAAAATATAAGTACGCAGAGTTGTGATCTTTAGTACAGGCTAGAATTACACAAAATTTCATTTAAATCCATCAAGTTTTGGAAAAATGTATCTTTTTAGAAATCCAATGTCTCGCTTATTTCCGTCTTTTCTGGAGAAACCTGATTTTTCGGAATTAATACCTATATAACGTGTTACCCAACATTTTAAGGTATTCGCATGCAAAGTTTCATCAAAATCTAGCTAGTAATTTTTGCGTGATGATGGTTCATACCCTTGGATAGGCAGACAAACAGACACGAAAGCCAAAAATTGTAGAATTATATGTCTGGGTTGTTATTTCCTAAAAATATTTCATGTACTGACACGACTTCCTTACAGTTTATTACATGTAGTATGTATAGATATAGATGCTTTACTTTTCCCTACAAACCGTTTGATTACCTGGAAACTTAAATATTAACTATATTATCTGTCATATAAAATATCTTCGTGCTAAGTTTCACTGACATCTGAAAAGTAGTTTTGGAACAATGAATGATTTATCATAATCGATTTTTTGTACTTCCCTCAAAAACATTTAGATTTTTCGAAAATATAAGTATATAGAGTTGTGATCTTTAGTACAGGCTACATTTATACAAAAATTCATTGAAATCCATCAAACAGGTTTTAAAAGTGTTTTTTTTAGAAATTCAATGTTTTGCTTATTTTTGTTTTATCTTTTGCGTGATGCCAGTTCATACCCTCCGACAGACAGACAGACAAAAATTGTAGAATCGGCTTCTACATCGATAGTATGATACCCCTGGGTTGTTATTTCCTAAAAATATTTCATGTACAGACACGACTTCCTTACAGTTTTATTATATGTAGTATATAGATGATTTACTAATATTACTAACTATCGACCCGCCCTGGCTTCACACGGGTGAATTATACACATATACCTTCCTCTTGAATCACACCGTCCATTCGCGTAAACCTTATGAAAATCCGTTCTTTAGTTATTAAGTTTATCACGTTCAAACAGATAGACAGACGCGGCGACTTTCTTTTTAACCGGCTTCAAAAAGGAAGAGGTTCTATGTTCGGTTGTATGTATGCTTTTTTTATGTGTATGTTCAGCGATATTTCCGTCTATTGTGGACCGATTTTGATGATTTTTTTTGCATTGGGTTCAGTATAGCTTCAAGGTGGTCCTATTTTAATTTCATTGGCATTGGACCTTGGACTTAGAAGATACACCAGGGAACTCCTTAACGACAAACATTATGGGTAATACGTCAATCCTATAGGTACCCTACTATAGAACTAAGCAGTATATTAGCCAACTTCAAAAAAGGAGGTTCATAATTCGTCCTTTTTTTATAACTCCTTTGCTTATGAACCGATTTTGATGATTCTTTTTGCATTGGGTTCAGTATAGTTTTGAGGTGGTCTTATTTTAATGTTATTGGTATTGGACCTTGGACTTTGAAGATACAAGAGGGAACTCCTTAACGGCGAACAGCACGAATGTATAGATTCCGTTATTATAGTCATATTATAATCCTGTAGGTACCTTACTGTACAACTCAGCAAAATTATATATTATCGGTATATAAATATTACAAAATAATTCACTCATCACTTAAAATTGTAAAATAAAAATCTTAAAAAAAAAGGTGCCAAATAACCGACTGCACCAACTAGCACCGACTTTAAATATTTATTTTTTGCTTATTGAAGTCTGTTTACCTTTTTTTATAAAAAAGATTTTTATAATATGTAGTGATTTTTCACAAAAAGTCGCTGCCTCGTCTTACTCACCTCGTCCGGTTGTATAACTGTTTTTATTATAATCACTTCAGGGTATGAAGAGTCTCACGGACTACGTGCAGTTCAAGCTGTTCCCACCGCAGCAGCTGCGGCACATATTCAGCGCGGCTTCGGACGACTTAATACAATTGCTGGAGAGCCTGTTGGCACTGTACCCTCCAAACCGATGCGACTGCACGCAGGCGCTGCAGATGTCGTATTTCAGGTATACATTTATTAAGAGTAGTCGAGAATCGTACTCAGTGGCCTGCTATTGAAGAGTTGTATGTTTACCAGTGGACTGCTATAGACTGATGATGATTCATTAAAATTATTATGAAGGGGCATTTATTAATCAAGCTCAAAAAAGGGGGAAGGGGTAACTTTTAGTATCCCATTGTACGGGCTTGAATTGAAACCGTCACTTTCGTGGTTTTCTTTTTATTCAATAAACATTACTCTGCCTGACTTAGGATACCTACCCGCGCTATTCACCACTAAACTAACAACAAAATAACAAATTTTACAATAAGTCAAGGTGTGATATGTGTGTGTGTAGTCTCCTACCCCAGTGAGATAAGGGTGTATGTATGACAAGGTGTGTTAATTTTTTAGTACGTTAATACTAAAACTAAAAGTAAATTCCGTGCAACTTTGCAACTCAGAACTCCTAATCCTAAGAAACAAAATGTATGTATGTATTACGTTTATTTCTAGCAACAAACCAGCCCCTTCAGTAGGCTCCAAGTTGCCGATGCCTTCAAGCATCACCAGAGTGGAGGCAGACAAACCATCGCTAAAAAGAAAACTTTTGGAGAACATAGATGGCGGGTCGTTGGCTAAGAGGCTACAATTTTGACTATCATTATTAATATAGTGTATGACATTCATAAATACTGCCGGATTAAGTATAATGATACAAGTGCAATTTTCTAAAATTGATTGTATATTTGTATTGTGGTGTAGAATCATGTGGACGAAAATTAACGAAGAACTATAAGTTGATAATACAGTTAATTTAATGACCCCAAAAGTTAGGCTTATTTTATAAATCAAATTGTGTGTAAACAATGTGTAGGGTTGGTATTAAACACAGGTGTCTTAGGCAATCCTAAGATGGATGTTGCAGTCAGTTTATAATAAATTCAATCTGCTAGTTAAATCCACATGTGAGTACTTATTAATAGATATAATATTATGACTTACTGACATAAATTACTTGTTACATTATTATGTATAACTTATTAAGGATAAGGAATTACAAAAAAAAACCGTCATAATAATATACAATTATTGTACCATCATCGCGCCTGATCTCTTGCGGGATCATATATTGTTCGTTATTTTTTGTTTAGTAAGATATATCTAATTGGCGCTGTTATGAATATGTTTGGGGCATTAAAGACACGCAATTATTATGGAAGACATGTAGACATAATGATGCATTCGTTAGTTTTCGTTCACTTGAATTGTTTCTGGCTTAAAATTTTAATTTGCCCTATGTATAGAAATGTATATGGTCTGTACTATACGACGTATAGAGTAAAATGTTTAAACACGTATGATCTGCATTTGGTTTATTAGTAGAATTTGGAAGTTTCACATTGATTTTTTTTTATTTTGATTAAAATGTCAATGTCATTACGTAAAAGTAGGACTTACCTAACATATTGTATTAAATCAATTGACAGTACTATAGCGTAAGACTAATAATGTGTAATATAAAACATCTGTTTGTATTAATAAGTGCAAAAATATAGATTTGATATTAAAAATATACTTTTATTTTTTAAAAACAATGTAGGGTTAAATAATAATATAGTTTACAATAACAGTAATGATCCTCAGTTTTTGCTTATTTATGATGTACCAGAATTTACAGAATATCAAAATTACAACCATTTTTACGGTTTGCAAAAATTACATGACAATTATTATATGAAAAAAAGTAATTGGTTCAGACGATTGCGCGTTGTTCAAGAAATACCAATGAATGAACAACGAAGTAATGCTTATTAAAGAACAGACTAGATTAGTAGTATCAGTACAAATGCGAAGTGTAACGCGATCATCTGAACTTTAAAGTTATGTAACTGCACTACACATATGAACAAGTTACATCTATATTTTTAAATATTTATCATAACACGCACTATATTGAACAAAGCTTTAAAATTGCACAGTCTTTGAACTCAACGACGACACTAGCATCGCATATAGTCGTTTAATAGATACAATATATGACCTTGCTTCCTCCATCACTTTGGTAGAAGCACTTGGATCGTTGATGTAACACTGGAAAATAAAAGTTAGAGTCATTCCAGAAGATAAATTATAGGTTTCATTATAATAATTAGGTATACGTCAAATTGTTGCAAGCTTGCAGACTACTTCTTCATAGGCAACAAATACATAAAACTTTATGAACCAACCATCACAATTTTAGATGTTTTAGTTGTCATTACAATCTATAACAAGTAAAATATAAAGGCGGCAGTATTTCCGAAGACATAGCAATGAAAATGCTGTTGAGCAATAAGTCGACGTTTTTATTTTCAGTGAAAAAATTTTTTTTTGGAATACTTACTGTACATAGACTAGGCTCTGTTTCCACCAGAGATGTGCGACAATATGCAGCAAGGGACGTCTTTTAACGCCAATAGGCGAACGTGAATGCTTCGCGCAAACTCATATCGCTTTGTGTGGAAGGTCGTAGTCTTTCCATCCTTTTTTTGTAGTGCCATAAGGATATTTTGGTCCGTGGATGACATTGACATGGGGGCGTGATGTTAAATTAGGATTATCATTTGGTAAAATTTTCCTAAACCACCTAAACCAGACATATTTCCAAATTGTGCGGACGCACAATTACTAATTAAAAATAGAACTTGGGCACACATCATAGCAAACGGCAACTCAGCGACTGTCATGAAGTGACATTTCTCTTTATGTCAGCGTTAGTTCCGATTTTGGCCGCGGGCCAAAATTTCCTTGTATGACTAATCGTCAACGCTGTCTGTCGGCAGGTACTTGCAACTTTGTATCAAAATACAGCGTAGCACAGAGTATTTTAGGGTCGTTATGTCGCATCATTTTTCTAGTGTAGCTTATTTCACTGAGATGAGCAGGATGCCAATTCTACCAACAAAATTCCACAACAAATACCGTATCTTAGCCGCTTCTAAAAAACGGCGTTTAGCAATTTCCAATACTAATTAGGAAACTATGGATGGGCTCTACTATAGATGGTAGTATGAATAAAATTAACGAGTTTACACACCCCTAGCTACGTAAATTAGTGGTGGAAAGGTAGCCTTGTAATATGACTAACGCTTCAAAATATAGCTACAGAAAAATCAAACTAATACGAGTTCATCTTCCATATGGTGTAGGCCATGCGGACGAGGTGAGTCTTGGTGGTGCGGTCTGAGATGTCCGGTATCGCAGACGGCCGCTTGTATATTACCACGTCGCGGCAGTCCACTTGTAGCCCTGGAGAATTATACCAATACATAAATGTTACCGGTCACAAATGAACAGATTACTCTATACAAAATTGAAATAATCGTTAACCGCGTCTTATCTATGTATACCAGAGATGAGCAAACCGTAATCAGATTAATGATTACAATTGCATTTTGTAATATTCAATCATGATTCAATATTAAAAGTAATAGTAAACGTTGAAGATTACAAAATGTAATCGTAATCATTAATACACCATCACGCCTATATTCCCCAAGCGGGGGTGGTTAATCATTAATCTGGTTACATTTTGCCCATCTCTGATATATATACGTCATAATCCCAGGAATTTCGTTCGGTTTTCACCAATAGACTGATTGACACGGAAGGTTAAGTATAGTATTAATTTAGAAGGTTGAGTATAGTAGTAGTAAATTGGCTGAACTACGATAATATTTGAAATAAAACTTTTTCGGATCTTCCTGTGACGATGGGTGGTTAAGTATAGTATTAATTTAGAAGGTTAAGTATAGTAGTAGTAAATTGGCTGAACTACGATAATATTTGATATTTGAAATAAAACTTTTTCGGATCTTCATGTGACCATGGGTGCTGTAAAGCACTCGAAACGTCGGGAACTTGAAAATCGAAAATAAACCGCGATAAAATCCGATTCTATTTTTTTCATGGGGAAAATTCCCGTAAATCTTAAAACCCAATATACGGTAATATTTGTCTGTGCTTACCTTGCAAAGGCGGGCGGGAAGCTAGTTAATCATATATGAAGTCTTATTTGGTAATGGCTACAACAGCGGTGTTTCGGCAACGGACTATCTGAACTTTTATGTCCATATTCTGAGCCCAGGCCGATTTTAACTCTCGTGGTTTTATTTATACCTTCTACATGAGTGATCAAATGGAGTGGTAGAAAATATGACGTGATAACTAACTACAATACAACTGATGCGGTTGAGAAATCAATGAAGGAACAAAATCAATGAATTCTGTTCATTCATTGATTTCCCAACTGTAACAATTTTATTGTCTTTAGTCACCAGGCCATATGTGTTCATGCAATCGGCCACATAGAAAAAACAGACTACATATCACAACTCACCCGTCCCGTCCGTGTCCAAGTGATCTCCATCGTTGCTTGACTGGTAATTATCTGTGATGGGCTTCCTCATGACGGTCTGTACACAAAATTTAATCTGTCCCTTCTTTAATTTCTTACATCTAATTTTTCTATTTTACAGCTTAATGTCTTGCTGCTTGTACATTTACACTTTCTGTAGGCAAAAACAATGTTACGTTAATGCTACAGATGACCCGGGTAGCGCAGTGAAGTCTGCTACAAATTATAAGGCCGGCGCGCCGCCAGCCAAAACACCCGGCAAGACATTTTTTACTAGATTTCACATGCCGCATACCTCCACACAAGAAGCGGGCGGCCGTGCCGCCTAGAGTTGTAAATCCATCGCAAGTGGACCTCGATAAATAGTACAATATCGATTGTACTATAGATAGTATCGATTTTATTAATAGTACAGAATTTAAAAAAATACATATCCTCACACTAGGATTTATTGCTGTGTCGTGGATGCGTTTACAAACATGAACTTCACATACACAAACACCCAGACCAGAACAAATATTTGTGGGTCACACAAAAACTTGTCCCGTGCAGAGCGGCTTAAGCTCTTAACCACTACACCAAATCGTCAGAACGACCAAATATCATTGACTGCAGACAATACTATCGATAGTATCAATTGTGTTAAAGTAATATTAGCGATAGTATTACTATTTTTGTGGTCACGATTGCTTCGATAGACTATCGCTAGTTTGACTATTGCTATATAACTCCGTGGCCCCGGCATAATGTGTAGCATCCCCGACAGAGATCTCAGACCAAGGTTTCAATGTTAAAGCAGTGGCCTGAGGTCTCAGTCATTACGGCAGACTTTCAGACACCTCAAGAGTCCACTGATACGACGCCTTTTGAAAGCTTCCTTTTTGCCATATGATCTGGTCTTTTCATTAGTACAGGTGTACTTCCCTACAATCACTTGTACTTGTGTCTGCAAAACAACCTAGTCTATGTAATCATTGACAACTAATGTATAGACCCGTTATTCTCTTGTATTGCACACTTCAGAAAAGAAATAGAATAATGGCATACATTACTCTTATGAAATATTTACTTATTAGTACATTAAACTTAATTATTTTATTCAGACAATAAATATAATATATTTAAAGAAGTCGTCGCATTATTTTTTTCAAAATTAGACAATAATTTAATATAAACTATTTTTGAAATTCTGCTGAATTCAAAATGGGATATATAAAATTGCTCAGTTAT
The DNA here is from genome assembly GCA_905147815.2 of Phalera bucephala. Lineage (NCBI taxonomy): Eukaryota > Metazoa > Arthropoda > Insecta > Lepidoptera > Notodontidae > Phalera > Phalera bucephala. Next base: position 40,604,722 of record LR990609.1, on the reverse strand, counting down.
GAATTTGTTGTGGAGTGGGTAGGGCACAAGGTGGACCAATGACCTGGTGAAGGTCGCGGGTAGAAGTTCGATGCGTACAGCACAAAGCCGGTCGTTGTGGCGGTCTTTAGGGGAGGCCTTTGCCTTCAGCGGACGTCTTTCGGCTGAAGAAGAAGAAGATGAATTTGAACTTAGAGCACTGTCTATGTTTGTAAGTTCTGAATAAACAGTATTAACAATGTTGTGTAAAACGTCGAATTACCTTGGGCGAGTTAGAGACAACAGATAGCCGTCCATAGACACCGTATTTTCTTTCGTCTTCCGGCCTGAGGGTTCCCATTTTTTTCATAACTAAATAGATCTGTATGAACAAAAAAGAAGTTGGGAAACCATGATTAGGGGCCATGGATTTATAGTGCAAAACGGATTGAGCGCTTTGCACAAAAAACCGTGACGACAAGGTGCCCGAAGTCTCTTTCTAAGTAGGGTGACCATGGGTATGATTTAGGCAAGCTATTTATTTTATCCAACATTTTGTTACATGTGGTAAGTAAATAAATGCCGAATAACATGTGAAGTAGTTACTTTATAAAGTGCTTTACTTACGTCACGTCAAGTACTAAATTAAAAGTAGATTACAACTTCCAATTCGTACGGACGACGACTTGATCCAGTGGTTAGAGCTTAAACTACACTATTCATTGGATTGTGTGTGTGTGTGTTTGAATGATCTACGCTGTTGGCCGCAGGGCCTTTACAGCTTCACTGGACAAGAGGGCGAGCGTGCAACCACTACGCTTGAGCCAGAAGGGCAAGGTGCAACAAGCTCAAGGGCGCCTCAAGGAGAACCGTCCTCGGCTTGTGCATTCGCTATGGGGGAGGACATATACTAGGTGTCACGACGTGGTGCTCTACACCGGCTGGCGGGTGAGGGATTCTTCGACCTCTCCAGCGAGGTCGGTTTCAAATCCTGTGTGCGGTATCTGTATCCGAAAGAAGGGATGTAAGGGCATCGGGAGGGTCGGTGAGAAGAAAACATGCTGACTACGCCGGCGTGGTCGATGTCTGATCCTGACTATTCATTGGATCGAGTAGTTGAGGGTTTGATTGCCGCAAGGGAAAATTCTTTGTGTGCCCCATAAATATTGGTTTGGGTTTCAGTGATTATGTATGTCAATCTCATGTCTGTAAAAGGACCCACGACTCAGAAATAATTCTCAGTGAGAGATATGTTTAAACAAAATCGCAATAATAAACGTTGAAGTCTGTTTATCATTATACACTATACTGTATATAATATATAAAGAACACATTTTAAAATATATCATGAGTACGAGTAGCTATAGTATATAGCCTAATAAGTTCTTCATTATGGTCACCGTATTGCATCGTAATGAGTGCGAGCGTGACATCGGGCTCCAGGTTTCTCGAGTTAATGAAATCATAGAAAATTCAGTGTTGTGTCTGCGAGTCAGAGTTAATTTTCTCTAGCAAAATTTTGACAGTGCTCAATCCGTTTTGGATTATAAATCTATGTTAGGGGTATGATAGCAAGCTGTAAAAATATCCACAGATGCACCACCAACTAATAAACTTAAACCTCAATTAGTACTTATTAGCAAAGAACATTGGATTACTTTAATCAAAACATTCCAGAGTACTTAAAGTCTGCTAAAAAGACTACCTAATCTTTGTTTCCTATATTCATGATATTAACCGAGAAGTAAATTGCTTTCGTATCAAAAGGACACCTTAGTAAATATTATAGCACGATAATATAGCAGTTCAGACGTTCGGCAAAAACATGGGCGGGTAAATTTGAACGATATTATTCAAAGCTAATAGTTTGATAGAGCTATTATGCTCGGCGTTTCCCTACGTGATCGACTCAGAAATGAGGAGATTCGTAGAAAAACCAAAGTCACCGACATAGCCTATAGGATTAGTAAGCTGAAGTGGCAATGGGAGGGCCACATAGCGCGAAGATCGGACGGGCGTTGGGGCAGAAAGATTCTAGAGTGGAGACCACGTATTGGCAAGCGCAGCGTGGGACGGCCACCTACCAGATGGACCGACGATCTTGTGAGGATCGCAGGAAGTCGTTGGATGCAGGTGGCATCGGACCGGCTGCGCTGAAGAGCGATTGGGAAGGCCTATGTTCAGCAGTGGACAAATATAGGCTGATATGATGATGATGATGATGAATAGTTTGACAGGTACTTTACATATGCCCATCATGTTCATAAGTTCATGTACTAGTCTGTTACACTACACACTTACACTTTGACTAAGATGTTTAATGCCATAGAAATATATAATTCCACCTATGGATCGAAGAGTCTGAAAACATATCTATGGATCCTGTAGATACTGATTGTAATTCCTAGAATGTAAAAAATCCCTAATTAGTGCTGACTTACCACTGCTCTCCCAAATAAATATTGCCTAAAATGTCCAAGATATAAAAATACGCAAAAATTAAAGTTTTAAGTAATATGTGTCACTTTTAGTTCCATATGAAAGCAGTAAATTAATAAGTACCTGCTCCAACATGCCATAACTGCGAATCAGGAAGTCTCGTTGTGCCAACAAGTTCACCCGTTCCCTCTCCTCCTTTTCTACTATGGGATCAGGTTCAAACGAGCATAGCACATAAGGAGGCTTTGTTTCTTTTTCTGGCACCTGAAAGACCAAGTATGCCTCTTTCATTAATGATTTCCTCCTATTATTGTAGTTAAATTACAGACGGACGATTTGACGCAGTGGTTAAGAGCTTAAGCCGCTCCGCCCTCTGGGTTGAATAGTCGCGGGTTCGATTCCCGCACGGGACAAATCTTTGTGTGACCCACAATTATTTGTTTGGGTTTGGGTATTTGTGTATGTGAATTTTCATGTTTGTAAACGCACCCGCGATACAGGAATAAATCCTAGTGACCTACGTTTTTTTTTTGATAAATAATATCTGAGAATACAGACAACTCGCATGAAAATACAGGCTATAAATTATAGTCGAGCAAGTCGCGGTCAAGACGTCGACGACGACGATTTCACTTCCATTGTAAGCTATTACTCCATTGTGGCCAACGAACACGCGGGTACGCGCACGTATTCATGGAATTGATTAAAGCTTGAACATGTATGAAAATGCAAATCGGATCGCCTACAACATCGGTAAATTATTCGTAGTAGGCAACAGATCACCACCAAAATGACTTAGGCATTTATTTAACCTACCCGCAGTTAGCAACTGTCGAAATTATTTAGTTTTATATCTTTTTACTATGGTAGTTTTAGCAAACTGATGCATTTTAACGCGTAAGTTGACGTTTAACGTTGGCTATGGTCGGATTTATTCGAAATAAGGCCACATTTATACTTGTGCTCTTATTTTATGGCTAGTGTTCGGACGTAACCTTTTATCTAGTACAAATTATAATCGACGTTCCACGACAACACACGAACACGCGACGCATGGACATGATTTACTCGACTTATGTCAAAAATGATTTATGTCAAACCCGAATAATGCCAAAACCGAATAATGCCAGAATACTAATAATGCCAAATCATAATAATGTCTTGATAATGTCGAACATGAACAACATTCATTCCCCAAAAATCAAAAATTGCTCCAATACTATGATCCTCTGCTAATCTCATCCCATTTCTGCTGCCCTACAGGAACAAATCAGTCATTTTTATATTTTGTCATTATTCTGATTTGTCATTTTTACTGTTGGTCAATTTTCTGAGTTGACCGTTTTATTGAGTCGAGTAAATTATGAACATGTGGCCTTACAGCAGTTCAAAATACAGTTTGTATCGAATATCGTCTGATAAGAATATAGCAGTGTGCACTCACTGGCTGCTGTACCACAGGCGGAGTTGGCGCAGTCAACTTCTTCTCCTTTTCTTCTTTCTCCTTCTCCTTCCGTTTGACCTCCTTCTCCCGCGGCTTTGGCTTCGGCTTGTCGGAGATCGCATTGGTGGTGACCGCTGTAGCGGTGGGAGCGCTCTCTTCGCCGACTTTCTTTTCGATTTCTTTTATGGGTTTCGGCTGGGAGGGCTTCTTAAGAGCTTCTGCTTTGGCTTTAGTTTGCTGGACACATTAAAGAAAGTGATATTGTTTATGAGACTATAGTATTTTTCACATAGGATAGGTAGTGGCAGTTCTAATTGCCAAACGAAATTATACTTTATTCAATTGAAATAAGAGGTATGACCCCGTTCCTATACTTATGGTTTTAGGCCTTGACACCTTCGAATTAAATATTAATTTCGTTTGGCAATTAGAACTGTCACTACACATCCTATATAAAAAATACTATAGCAATGAGTGTCTGTTATTAACCGACTTCTAAAAAGGAGGAGGTTCTCAATTCGACTGTTTTTTTTTTGGCTTTGATCATTTCGCCAATTATGAATCGATTTTGATGATTCTTTTTGCATTGGGTTCAGTATAGCTCCAAGGTGGTCCTATTTTAATTTTATCGGTATTGGACCTTGGAATTGGAAGATACACCAGGGAACTCCTTAACGACAAACAATACGAATGCGTAGATTGAGATATTATGGGTATTACGTAAATTCTATAGGTACCCACCCTGCCATAGAACTAATCAGAATATTAACTGACTTCGAAAAAGGAGGAGGTCGACAATTTGCCTTTTTTTTTATAACGTCTTTATTTATGAACTGATTTTAATGATTCTTTTTGCGTTTGGGGTAGTATAGTTTAGAGGTGGTCCCATTTTAATGAAATCGGTATTGAACTTTGGACTTTGAAGATACACCAGGGGACTCCTTAACGGTGAACAGCACGAATGTATACATTCCGTTATTATATCAATCCTGTAGGTACCTTGCAGTACAACTCAGCAAAATAATATAATATAGATATATTAATAGTAGTAAATAATTCACTTGTCATTTAAAATAAAAACTTTAAAAATAAAAAAAACCGACTTCAAAAAGCAAGAAATAAATATTTGAAGTCGGTGCCAAGTAACCGACTGCACTAACCGGTACCGACTTCAAATATTTATTTCTTGCTTTTTGAAGTCGGTTTTATTTTTAAAAAGATCTTTTATATTAACAAAAAATAATATTAATGTGGTGTCCGGACGCATAACCTCGCAATAATATATAGGTCAATTTTACTTTTGTGAATACCGTGAAAGGCGACTAAAGAAGAGGATCCACATTCAAGGATATGGTCATTCTTGTGATAAGTCTTCCCAGGTAGGGGGACATTCATCAGAACGGGCATTCTAGGAATTGACATAACGGGAATAAGACGTAACAGTTACAGAGACTTGAGGAAATGTTTTCAGGTTACTACGTGGCCGGGCTCCATAAGTGTTTAGTGCATCGCACCGTGCAATTACTGCTGGGCGATATCAATTCATTTTTATACCTGGAATTCCTCCCTCTGAATACGGGTGCAGTCACCACGCGCCCGCGACGACGCCGTGCCGGTGTACAGTGAGCCCGACGGCTGTTGAAACAGCGACGCATACTGTTCTCCAACTGGGTACACGCGTCTGCAATACATAAACATATCTCAATTTTGTTTTTGTCCACAATAGCACCTATTGCACATGGTCTTGTTGAGATATTGTTTGACTCATGTAGAAGATCGCATACTTGGGAGGCTTGATCGCATACCAAAAAGGCTTGTGTGAGTAGGTAATTTCTTTTCTATTTGCCGGGACACGTGCAGCGATGTGCATAAAAAACAAAACGTTGTGATGATGAATCTATCTATATTATCACGCCAGATCCCTTGCGGGATGAGCAGAGAGTACAGAGTACCAACAGGTTCTTTCCTTACATACCTCTCTAGCTTCCTCCACTCTCATGGTTCGTCAAATATACGCTCGCCGGTTACGGAGACTGTTGAGTTGCCCTTCAGATAAGACACCATCTATTTAGTCATGGTAAGATAGTTTAGATCTACATCTTTCCACTTTCGCATTGTATATCCGTTTTGTCATTCTTTCTTCCGTCATTCTTTCTATATGCCCGATCCAACAGAGCATACCCTTTCTCATCTTTACATCGATAGTATCTTTCATACCCACTTACACGCTTTCTTACTACGCTGTTGCGATTACGGTCGGTCAGCTTGACTCGCACATCTTCCGCAGAGCTCATATTTCTACAGCATTTATCCTGCTTACATTCTGCTCTGTACATACCCAGCTCTCACTGCCAAATAACAGCGTTGGGATTAGCACTCCGTTATGTATGCCCAGCAGCGGCCTTTTGGCTTAAGTGCCGGCTCCCAAGTACCTTTCCAATCGCAACATTCACTCTATTGCCTGCACTCACTATTCTCTCTAAGTCAGCGGTGTATTTCCCCATTCTTACTAAAGGCGCATCCAAGATATACAAACTCATTCACTTGCTCCAGCACATTGTTACCAATCATTTGTTGTGTTGATGAAGCTGTGGATTAATATGCCAATGGGATGACCTGAGTTTAGGCACCTGCCTAAATTGGTTATGGTGGTTGGACATACCTACATTACCAGTGGGAATATTATACTCCTTCAGATTTCCTAATTTTGTATAGATATAAGAGAGAAGAACCGCAAACTATGGTATACTTATAACATATGCGTAGGTACCACGTAAAGTAAATATTCGTCGAGACTTACCTAAAGTTGCCAAGGTGTGTCTCCTCCCACTGTATTTGCATTTGCCACGGACTTTTTTCTGGTTCTTTGTCATCTGACGCCGTGAATTCTGCGAATCTGTATATGTATCAAAAAGAATACAGTCCAAAATATTATTGTTGGAATAATATTTATTACAAAATTGTATCAAACACTGTGTGTAAATAAAAGATCCCGAAATCGGGCAATTTATTTTAAGAAATATGTTCTTGACAAGTATGCAATTCGGTCTAGAAGAACAACAAAGAAGAAAATCCAGCAGCTATTGTTAGATTACTGCACCCATTATTAAAGACATGAAGGTGAATAAAATATAGATAATATCCTACGGCAGAGCCCAACATAGGTCGTAAACATTCCCGATACACTCACTTATTAGTTTGCAGTAATCTGTCGCGGATCCTTTTGCGGTCCTCCTCTAGCACGCGCCGCTTGTCGCACTGCCAGATGTTAAGCATCGTGAACGTGTCTGTAAGCAGGCCCTCCTTTACTTCGCGATCCAACTGCGTGTCCGTGTGGAAACTCGGCGAGTGATTCACCTGGTCATTCAGATATATACATTATACATTGTAACATGCTAATCAGAACTTAGCTTACATAAATGTTAAATTGTCAAAAGAGCAATTTTATGATTTCCTCGTTATTACATATCTGTGGCAATTTTATAAAAGTATCACTCTCGTTTCGTACTTTATCCTCGGAGGGAATCGCCTATCAAAATATCTTCACGAGAGGTGTGTACTTTCGGTGAGTGCAATACTTAAACCCCATTGTAAATTCGCACCTTTCATACACCGTCCCGCCTATATTCCCCAAGCGGGGGGGCAGAGGTGTACTGTGTACACCCACTTTTCGCCGACAATGTTAGGTCCTGTGTTATAGGGGCACATTATTGTCACAATTCCGGGCACAATTCCAGAACCCGGACTGACGCTCGGAAGTTTTCGTTAGAAAAGCTACATTTGGCTGAGCTACGCTTTGAACCCAGGACCTCGTGATCACAAAGCGATGCGCTTTGCCACTAGACCAACGAGGCAGTTATTACATATGTGTCCATTTTAATAAAAAATACTCGTCTCGTTCTTTATTATTGGAAGGGAACTGCTATCAAAATATCTTTACGAGACGAGTATACTTTCGGTGAACGCAACACTTCAACCCTTTTGTAGAAAATATCGCGCTTTCATTAGAAACATTATCTCAGATTCCCAGACAGCACAAAGCCGGTCGTGGTAACGATGTTTGGGAACTTCATTGTCCTCATCATCATCATCTCAGCCTATACTTGTCCACTGCTGAACATAGGCCTCCCCAATCGCTTTCCAGCGTAACCGGTCCGATGCCACCTGCATCCAACGACTTCCTGCGATTTTCACAAGATCGTCGGTCCATCTGGCAGGCGGTCGTCCCACGCTGCGCTTGCCAATACGTGGTCTCCACTCTAGAATCTTTCTGCCCCAGCGCCCGTACGATTTTCGCGCTATGTGGCCAGCCCATTGCGACTTCAGCTTGCTAATCTTAAGAGCTATGCTCGGCGTTTCTCTACGTGATCGAATCAGAAATGAGGAGATTCGTAGAAGAACCAAGGCCATTGTCCTGTATGATGACAATTTAAACAAGTTCTAATCGTTTTTAGTAACAAGTTGTGAATAGCTTGATGGACGGCTTGGTCCAGTGGTAAAGGGATTGAGTCGCTCCGCCCACTGGATCGAGCAGTCGCGGGTTCGAATCCCGCACGAGACAAATGTTTGTGTGACCCACAAATATTTGTTTCGGTCTGGGTATTTGTGCTTGTGAATTTTATGTTTGTAAAGATATCCATGGCACAGGAATAATTCCTAGTGGGGCTACTTTTTTTTAAAACAAGTTAAGTTTATACCTTGGTGTCATCTACAAGGTGTAACATAACGCGTTTTGCGTTTACGCAAGACTTCAGACACCCCAATTAGAGAATTGCTTCATAAATTCAAAACGAAAACCAAATTTCCAAATTTTAAGGTTTTTACCCCCTTTTTAAGCACTTTTATACCCCAATTAACAATGAAACTTGTACGTGCATGTGTGCATTTTAAGAAATACAGGTTAGGAATGCATTTGTAATCTCCTTATTGCTATGAATCCAGAAAAAATTTAGTTTTTTATAGCGCACTGAAGGAGTAAAAGCATTTTTTGTAAATTTAAAAAAAAAATTAAGATACATTAAAAATAGTTGAAATCAATTCGGTTATTGATTTAGAACAAACTACTTTCAGGTCTTGCGTTTATTATGTTACAGCTTGTATAAATGGCCATTGTGGAGGCCTGGCTTACTGGAGTTATAGCAGTCCCACTACTATAACTCCTGTAATCCAGGACCCATCCAGGATGTACCGCGAGATTAGGCCCAAAAGAAAACGTAATTGTGCCTACTGCTTGCACCCTACAGTGAGTTAGGTGGTTAATTAACTCTTACTTCCAGTATGTAGGGATGTAACTTGTGATCTAGAAGTATGTCGAAGCCGAGTATTTCGAAGCAGGCGTGAACCTGCAAGTGACAAAATGCTTATTAATTACGTTTATTGGTGGAAGTATTGAACAATTATTTTAATCTTTATAAATATACCTACTATAGTGTTTTTCATGTAAGATGGGTACTGTGACAGTTGTGTCAAAGAAAATTATACTTTATTCAATGGCAATAAGAGGCATGACCCGTTCTATACTTATGGTTTTATGCCTTAATACCATTGAATTTAATATAAATTTCGTTTGGCACTTAGAACTGTCTGTCACTACCCATCTTATGCGAAAAATAATATAAAAAAATATTAAAAATCTAAGATAAGATCTCTGTTTAGTCCTTGGTAAAAACTATAATAAAAGATGAATTACCTATATCTCGTGAAAAACTGTATTTATTGGATAATTACTAAAAATAACAGAGTTCAGAAACGTTACCGATAACACTACACATGAACAGTATTTTAACGTTATTACAATAAAGGTATCGTGGAAATAACATTTTGTTAGATCAGACAGTGGCGATAGCACGGTATAATACACATATTATCTCTCTCTCTCTCTCTCTCTTTCTCTCTATACCTATTACCTCTCTCTGACCACACAACTGACCGTTGTCAATGAGATACCCACCAACAACGATAATCAGTTAATATTATTTATTCAATACCGGTTAGTATCGTAAATTCCGACGTAAATAATGGAACATATTTACAACGTTATTTTAAATGTAACATTTAGAGTAATTATTTAAAAAAAGAAACATAATATATGTTCAAAATAAAGATACTTCCTTTTTTAGACGGTAAGGCTTTCTATCTATATTATCACGCCAGATCCCTTACGGGGTAGGCAGGGAGTACAGAGTTCCAACAGGCTCTTTCCTTACATACCTCTCTGGCTTCCTCTACTCTCATAGTTCGTCTCATACACGCTCGCCGGTTACGGAGACTCCTGACTCCTACGGTAAGGCTTTATTATCGTTATTCCGAACCTTGAGAAATACTAAAGAAACAAGGTTGCTAATAACCCGCATATTATAGCTTTTCGATAGGATATATAGATATTTAACGTTATGAAGGCTTCAATAAGTTGTTGTACATGGACGTTAAAGCATGGTATAAAATTTAACGAGGTACGTAAGTATAACAATGTGGCTCGCAACGTTTTTTTTATGCATTAACAACTTACGGCTAATGCTATTGTATAATATTTATATACTATATGTTATTGGAAATGTATGAAATGTAGGAACTATATACCATTCCTAGTAAATGGACCAATTTAGGGACTGTCACAATCAACAAAAACTGCATACAGTCGTACAAGGATCTTTTGGCACGCGGCTACAATCGGAACTAACGCGTGAAATGTCTCTTCATGACAGTCGCAGAGTTGCCGTTTGCTATAAAGTTTACCCAGTCTTTTTTTAATTAGTAACCGTGCGGGCCCAAAAATATTAAATGGTAACCCTCATTTCACACCAATGCAGGGGACAATGATATCCATTGGCCAAAAGATCCTTGTCGCACTGTAAATTACGTAAGAAGTTTTTGACAGACGGGACAATATACAACTTATAATAGTCTACAAATGCTTGAGAATTCTCGCATAATATGATACTAAAATACATGATATTCAATAAACGGCATCATTATACAAGAGAGAACCATGTCGTGAGAAGGGAAGCAGGCGTGGTAGCTGTGCTTGAGTATCGGCCATGCGGATATGACAGTCTTCACTATGACTTGGTCTATCGCATGCCACAGCCGGTCCAGGTCGACTCCTTGCGACAACAGGATCTTGTTCAAAGTCGATATCTTGCTGACGAACGGAAATTTATTTTTATTTCAGATTCTAATATTATATATCACATAAATTTATTTCGGATTCTAATATTATATATCACATGTTTTTATAATATTATTGAACTGAATAAACCTGTTACCATTTCAATGAATTTAAATATAAATTAAATATCTATTGTCAGTGTGACTAGAGCTCCTATAACGAAATGCATCCATAGCAAAATTAGGAATTTTGGACCCGTCTATCCGATCCGTCTCGAAAAATATCGAATTGAAAAGAACATTCGATGGGCGTATGTTAAACTCATCATAAGTTCCTTTTGCAAGCAATATTACCTAAATAAACCCCTGATTTAAACTCAGTCTACTCGTATGGTAATGTAAAAGAAGAAAAATGTTTATTAGCCGGCACATATTGTGTAAACAGCAAAGGAACATGAAAAAAACGTGTAGAGTACTAGACATGAAATAAGGATCTATAATCAGTTGCAGTTGGGCAGCAGGCAGTGAGCTGATTGTAATACAAGGATAAAGGAAGACGTTCTTACCGTTTGCTGCCCGCTTCGGAGTCGTACACGTAGGTGCGACTATGCTTGTTCAATGCATAGTTGGTGAGATGCATGAACACATTCGTTGTGTTGTTAACGTTGGGGTCGGCGTACCGGCTCGTTGCAAACCTACACGACACATAAGTGGGAGTAAGAGTTTAGTCGGTTGTAAATTTGTGTAACACTACGCTGCGCCGCGCAATTGCGCCAATCAGTTCACTGCGCCGGATGTGTTAACTCACTTCTTCAAAATATGTTGTGTGTGTGTGTGTGTGTGTGAGTGAGTGATGTACGTTGTTGGCCGCGAGGCCTTCAGCTACAGCTTCACCGGACTTAAGGGCGAGCGTGCAACCACTACGCTCGAGCCAGAAGGGCAAGGGGCGACATACTCGAGGGCGCCTCTTCAAGGCGCCCTCGGTTGGGACAGTCGCTGTGGGGGGACGGGGTGCACTACTAAGTGCACCGGTCAACCGCCGGCTATGGTAGGGGTAGTATCTACGACTACGTCGTCGTCGCCCATAATGTGTTGGCGCACAGCACAGGACCGGGGAATTCGAGAGGTTTTAAGGTGTTGAGATGTCAGTTTCAACACGCTAAATCGCATTTATTCTCCCACTCACTCGCTGACTGAACAATGAGTCAACGTTGTTCGCGCGCTGTGCGCTGTTTGTGGTAAAAACCTGTGATCGCGGCGTGCATATGGCGCGCGTCTCGTTGCTCACTCGACGCGTTGCATTTGGTTGCGCAATGGCGCCTATTTTGAGTTAACGCAATGGGCAGGCACAGTAAACTGCGCCTGTTACTGAGTCGAGTTACCCATGTCTAGTTGGTTGTTCCGTACAGTGAGTAACTAAACATATGGAGAGGCCCTTTCTACTATAGCTGACATGCTGACAGGCTAGCGGGGTAAATAAATCCCGAATAACGTGCAAAGGACTTTATTAGGAGCTATGTACACAAAACAGTTCGTCGGATGAAAGTAGACACAAATACTAAACACAGGCTAGAACTACTCTCGCTATTACCCAATTACTGCTTCCAAGTCACTGAGCTACTCGCAGTATCTGTATATTGTTGCTAAGGTGTATTCCACTTAGATCGCTTGTTCTCGATTCGATCGCTGTCGCTTCCGAAGAGAGACTGTGTCCGTCGGTTGTTGTGTGTGTGTGTGAATGATCTACGCTGTTGGTCGCGGGGCCTTTACAGGTTCACGGGGTAAGAGGGCGAGCGTGCAACCACTACGCTCGAACCAGAAGAGCAAGGTGCAACTAGGCTCAAGGGCGCCTCAAAGAGGAACGTCCTCGGCTTGGGCAGTCGCTATGGGGGAGGGCATATACTAGGTGTCTCGCCGTGGTGCTCTGCACCGGCCGGCGGGCAAGGGATTCTTCGACCTCGCCGGCGAGGTCGGTGTCTGATCCTGCGTCCGGTATCTGCGTGCTGAGTGTTCCTTTTATATTCGAATGAGAATAATCGTAGAAAATAAGAGTAATCGATAGAAAAGTCCAGTAACATCGAACAATTATTATTACCGTACCTATTTGTACGTAAACAAGTAGATACTTGTTTACCGCACGACCGCGCGCCCGCTATAATAAAAAAGAAGGAACCTTCTAGACGTTTTAGCACTCAAACTCATCTTTCTTGACGGGTCGATAACCTAAGGGGGTAATGCGGTTTAAAATTAACATCCCCGATAAAGGATTCACGAGATATAGGGGTGTATTGAAGTCGTAACAACATGTTTACGTACGTGTGTACGTTACGTAAATGATGATATGGCAGCCATCTTTAGTTATTTTATCTGTACTCAATGATTTGGTACAGGTACTCAGATCCTGCCATTGTGGTACGGTTTTTGGGGTGTTGTGGTATTTTGAAGAAATTGGGCCTTATGTATGGTAGTTTAAGCCCCATTTGTCTAAAATACCATGTTATTGAAAGTTTATTACGTAACTGTTCTCAAATTATAATAATATCAGCCTATACTGCCCACTGCTGGGGAAAGGCCTTCTCTCACAAATCGAGGTGAGAGAGATTAGGTCATACTCCACCACGCGGACCCAGTGCGGATTGGTGGAGGCAGGTTTGTGGCCACCTGCTGTTGGAACTTATCAAGCCGCCTTTAAAGCTTCCAACTCGACTTAACGACTACCACATTAAGTGGTAACCGCGACCAACGGCTTAGCGTGCCTTCCGAAGCACGGAGACGCTCGAATATGAAAATGCCACAAACGGTCACCCATCTCAGGCCGACCGAGTCGAACGCTGCTTAACCTTGGTGATCGGTAAGAACACCGCGGTCGCACAGCGCTACGAGCGCCTCAAATTATACTAAGGTTTTATCCAATTCTTCAATAAATAATGAATATATAGAGTTTATGAGAATACCTTAATTGACGGACGGCTTGATACAGTGGTTAAGCCGCTGTACCCACTGGATTCAGTAGTCGTGTGTAAGATTCCCGCCCGAGACAAATCTTCGTGGGATCCGCATATGTGTGTTTCGGTCTAGGTGTTTGGGTATGCGAATTTAAAAAAAAAAAAAAATATTTTTCGCGGAATGTTAAACCAGCGACAAATCAACCCAAACAGTTCAAGATTTTTTGTGAAGTTTGTATTTTTTTTACTTCTTTTTGTGTGTATCATTCAAAGGATTTTCATGTAATGTACAAGTTCAATCTCAATTAGGTAAACTGAATTGGGTCTGACAATTAAATGCCAATATTTATGGAAGAATGTTAAACAGGTTAAAACAACACATGTACCTTACGAGACCTTCATTATAAACGAAGATCCTGAGTGGATCGCAGGATGTTATGAGAGTGTAAATCCTAATGTCGAACTTGTAGCCGTCCACGAGGTAGGGTTTCGAGAGATACACCTGAAATTACGCTACAGTTAAGTTTATTGACGGACGATTTAGCGCAGTGGTTAAGAGCTTGAGCTGCTCCGCCCACTGTGTCGAATAGTCGCGGGTTCGATTCCCGCACGGGACAAATCTTTGTGTGATCCACAATTATGTGTTCTGGTCTGGGTATTTGTTTGTGAATTTTCATGTTTGTAAACGCACCGCACAACGCATAAAAAAAAAATATCACGTCAGATCCCTTGCAGAGTAGGCATAGTGCACAGAATACTTAGTTAAAATTAGCTCATTTTTTATTCAGGCTCTCTTTCTGCAATAATACTTACCACATACCACTGAACCTAATTACTTAGCTTTATTATAATTCCCAGATGATTCCGAAATCTGGAATTGTGTCCGGTATATGGCAATAGGCTCGCCCCCTATTACATGGGACCTAACATCGTCAGCGAAAAGTGGGTGTACTTAATACACCTCTGCTACCCTGTCTTGGGGAATATAGGCGAGACGGTGTATTATAAGGTGGGGTGAAAGTTGACCTTTAAGAGGTTCTTTTATTGACAAGCGGTAGATGGTGCGAAATTCGAAGAAAGATTGATGATGGCCTGTGATAATTTCATGACTATTATGGATCGATTAGAATTCTTTCCAAATATATATAATAAAAAAATATACCTGACAAATGAGTTTATCTGTAGGCTTGATGTCTTTTAGTGACTTAGTTAAGTAGATTCCGCGTCCTTGGCTACCGCATTCCGGTTTTATAATGAACGTTTTGTTTTTACGAGCCTTACTGTAGTTTAGGGCTTCGCCGAAACTGGAACATTTGCTTATTAAACTTAAAAAAAGTAATGTTAGCTACATTCACTCGATCAGCTAAGAGTAAACTTTCATAAAAGCAGAAAAATATATCGTCGAAAGAGTTCAGTAGGGACAATCATCAGCTACTGCTATATAATATAACGCACAGTAAAAACTACTTACTCTGCAGGAAGGCACCAAGTTTTTGGAAAGAAATTATATTCCTTTGGGTATATTTTTTGCATTCTGTTTAAATTTCGAGCTAACAAGTCTTTCCTGAAAACATGTTTTGATTATAAGTTAGATGTCCCATGTAAAGAAAAATGAACTCTAAAACAAATATTAAGTTGCATTTTTCCATTAACCTGCAGATTTCTAACATGCCAGGGAAGTGGTTGATACGTTGAAATCGTTTCATCTCCTTCGCCCTTTCGACAGATACGCTCATGTCGGTCCAGTAGAAGTTCCATGCCTCCTCCTCGGATACCTCTCGCATACCGAAAGCGCTGGCGACCTTCCGTATCGACTCGTACCGACAGTTCGTTAGGCATATTGATATTTGGGATCTACTGGAACAAATAGCATGTCTGATGGCGAGTGATAGTTAAGACATTAGTATATGAAACAGTAAATAAAACAATCCCTAACGATTTTCATATGCTGCTTAAGCAATATGTTGTCTTTTTATTTTACATTTTTTATCCGTGCCTTCAATTTTTGTTATTTTTAATTATGTAACGCAAATGCACGCGGTGCTTACTTTTAAGTGATATACTTGAACTGATGTAAACAGTCGTTAGAAAGCCAATAAACAAAAAAAAATATGTACTGCATGTTTGTAGCCCAAAAATCGTAATAATACGATTTCTGTGGTTTGGAGGGACCATTCGAAGCGCGATGCGGTAATGTCGTCATATGTAAAGTATATAATAAAGATTTTTTTCTATTTTTTTAGTAATATAGATTTAATAGCTATAGATTGAGACCGGTGCAAACTCCATAATTATTTAGAGGTGATGAAAATCAATGAATGGGTGTATGTCTCACCCCCTCAATTTTTTTTTCATATGGCCTCTGTTGGTACGGGTGGATATGGTTTCATCCTTCTCCTAATTTTTAGCAATATAATAAATATTTATAGTTGGAATCCCAATCATTACCTAATCATCATGCACTAGGTAATGAGAATTTAACACTGGTTGTGTCCTACCTCTTTCTTTTCTTTTTCTTGCGTGTGGCCTCGATGGGTATGATGGGTGCGGTCCGGGAAGTTGGCTGTGAGGTGTCGTCCTCCCCATATAGTTTGGAGTCATAATTGCGCATCAGCATTGTAGCGACACTTTCAGCATGTTCCTTTTCTTCTTTTGCTTGTTGGTCCATTACAATTTTTTCATCTATCAATAATAGATTAGTATGTCAATAGCTGCTTGTAGCGCTGAGGTGTTACAACCGCAGGGTTGTTAGTAAGCAATTCTTACTGTCCAGCAATGTTAGACAATAGTCCGTTGATAGAAATCTATATTAATACTAGCTGTTTCCCGCGGTTTCGCACGCGTTTATTTTGTAATTTGACATAAATAGGCCTACCTATCATTGTACCTAATAAAATTATTATTCATAAACGTCCTAACGTTTATGAATAATAATTTTCCAAGACTTAAGAGACATCTCCATATTAAGTTTCTTTTCAATACGTTCAGTCGTGTTAATATGGAGAAATAAATCCAACGTGTATGAACAATTTCAAGTGAGTGCTTTTAACTACTGCATAGTTTTTTGTGAGGAGACAAACCTGAGTCCAATATCAATTCATGGAGGAATTCATGTGTAGGCAAAATCTGATAGTTTACGTCGTAACATTGCAGTTCGGGACCAACAGTAATAAAGTTTTGTGGAATATCCGCGACAATCTAGTAGCTTAAGTTGTTTTGGAACAATGAATGATTTATCAAAATCGACTTTTTTTTCTTTCCTCAGTAACTAACCTTTCGAACTCAACATTTCTCGAAAATATAAGTATACAGAGTTGTGATCCTTAATACAGGCTACAACTAGCCCAAATTTCATTGAAATTCATCAAACAGGTATGGAGTATACTCCATATGTCTTTCTAGAAATTCAATGTATCACTTAATTTTATATTTTCTGAAAAACCTTTTGATTTTCCGGTATAAATACTACTCAATATGTTATCCAACATTTTAAGATATCCGCATGCAAAGTGTCATCAAAATCGCCCTGGTAGTTTTTGCGTTATGATGGTTTATACTCTCCAACAGACAGACAAACAGACACGAAAAACAAAAATTGTAGAATTGGCTTCTACATCGATAGTATGATACCCCTGGTTTGTTATTTCCTAAAAATATTACATGTACAGACACGACTTCCTTACAGTTTTATTATATGTATAGATTATAAAGAGTCAAGAGTCTCCGTAACCGGCGAGCGTGTATGAGACGAACTATGAGAGTCGAGGAAGCCAGAGAGGTATGTAAGGAAAGAACCTGTTGGAACTCTGTACTCTCTGCCTACCCCGCAAGGGATCTGGCGTGAGGTTATAGATAGATAGATTATAAAGAGGTAAAGTTTGTGAGTTAGGATGTTCGGGGTAATCTCCAGTACTACTGATCCGATTTTAATGATTCTTTCACTATTGAAAAGCTAGCATATCTAGAAGTAAAATAGGCTATATAATATAGACCCGGTAGGTGGCGCAGTTGTCGACCGGGTACGAAGTCGCGGGAAACTGCTAGTGAAAGAAAAATGCACTTATCCACCATATAAGTGTAGATAATATATATCTATGAAGATAATATTATTTACACTTAAGTTTCAGATAAAGCAAGATGGTAATAGACACATGTTTATAAATTGTGGTCTATACACCAAAATGCTGCACTGATAGCTGCACATGGAATAGCACTGACCTCTATCAGATACCCAAGCCACTCTGAATCCCTGTTTGTGCAATGTATATTAGTCAATCAGCACCAAGGGTCAGCTTGACAAGAAAAGCTATTCTTACACCTAAGTGTAGATATCTAATTGGTCTAGGTAGTATAGGGTGCCAAAGTGCTTTGGGACAAAATTTTTTAGGGAAAAAAAATTGTTCAAAGTTCCAAGAAATAAGACAAAATGCTTGCACACTACTTCCAATCAAAAATATGTAAGTGACTTTCAGTTGTTGGGTGTCAAGAATTTGTTGCAATATCTATGCTGTGCCCAGGGATCTATAGTGTTGATACTAGTTTATGTCCTAGACTAAGACTAAACAAGACAGTTGCTGGAAGTGATCACATTATTTTCTTTTGTTTTATAAGAAACTTAGCCCCACACTACGAAATAGTCGTGGGTGTGTTTACAAACATGAAATTCACATGCACAAACACCGAGACTGATACAATTTGGGGGTCACACAAAGATTTGTCCCATGCGGGGATCGAACCTGCAACTACTCAATCTAGTGGGTGGAGAGACTCAAGCTTTTAACCACTGGACTTTACCATCCTGAAATTAGAATGAGGGCCGATTTGGCCTGTAACAATGATTCTGAATTAGATTAAATTAAATTGTGGCTCCCACACACATTTACCTCGACCCTATCATAGGTCTTGTCCGGTGAAGCTGTAAAGGCCCCGCGGCAAACAGCATAGAGCATTCACACACACACCTATCATAGGAAAAGTACCACTACAGAAAAGGGCTACAAACCCTGTGCTTTATCAATTTTCTTTTTACTTGGTAATGAATAGGTTTGCTTTGAACTATGTTGCGATTGTAGGTCCTCATCAAGCAAGAAAGTGTCTTGTAATTCAACCTGCAATAAAAAATTTAGGACTATTGTAGAAGTTGTAATGTATGGAAATAGAAATATTGTCATTATATGTACCTCCATTTGATGTGTATAAATAGAACTAAATTCTATTATATATAAATCTAGGATACACAATCTAAACGCTAGTTTTAGTCATTCTCTTGAATGCTATAATAACGTTCGGTGCTGCAAAAAGTCGCCTTACAACGAAAACCTAAAAAAATGATGCGCTGAAATTTAAACTCAATGATGAATATTTGCTCCCTATCACCTCGTTAAAAACTATTCATAAATACTCATCTTACCAAACCTTGTTATTATGTAGTAATTTCATTAAAATTTAGCGAGAGACATTATTGAAAACTGTTTTTTGTTTTTGTTTCATGTCATTCGTTACGTCAAAGTGCATAATAACCATGGTCTATTTCCGGGGTAGATAAAGGAAATTCACGCACTTCCGGAAAATTATTTTTCATTCGGGTTATAAACCGATACTTACCAGAATAAAAAAGAGTAAACACCGTAAAAAAGTTGATCCTAGGTTGACCTGTACTTCCTTCAAAAAGATACACATTTACCAAAGACAACCATGTATTTTATGGCAACATTATATATTTTTATGTCTATGGCGGCGGGCTGGTCCAATTACAAAATGATGTCTGGATTTCGCCTGTAGCTGATTTCAGACACAATACGTGGTGCCCAAATTGCGCCCTATTACGAAAGTAATAAAGGTTATTAGTGATTGTAATTTATGAAATCTAACTTGTGATATTTTTCTTAGCGGGCCGTACCCTTTTCAGCCGTCAACTCAGCGCAATTCGTCAAATTCTACATTCTTTTACATATTTCTGCTTTTCCGCCAAAGTACAGAGTCATTCTAGATTTGCCAAAATGGCAGAGGGACAAGAAGATCCGAAAAAAATTACAATTACTGTGAAAACACCGAAAGAAAAACAACAAGTGGAGATCGAGGAGGATGCTGACGTTAAAAAGGTGAGTAAGGCGCCGTCAAAAACCTTGTTCATGGCGTAATAACATAGATATTGCACACGCAATCGCTGACGACATTTATTCAGTACATCGGCAATGTAAAATGGATAGGTTATTTGTTTTTAGCTCAAGGAAGTATTGTCCCCAAAATTTAGTGCAGAACCGGAGCAACTATGCCTCATATTTGCCGGGAAGATCTTGAATGACGCGGATTCCCTGAAACAACATAATATCAAGGATGGGCTGACAGTTCACCTTGTAATCAAGACTCCTCCCAGGCCGGAGCCGGAAGGCGGAACTCGACGCCCTCCAGGTATGCCTTTTATTACCTACTAATTGTTGTAAAATAACTCATACCTTAAGGGAAAGAGTTATGAAGCAACAAATAATTTATATAGGTACTATTTAAAATGGGTGTCAAAAGTTAATAATGAAATATTATGCAATTGAGTTTATTGTCATACTTGTGAAAAGAAATCATTGTATAAATAAGGATTATTCTCTAATTGATCCAAATCTTTATGCCAAATGAATTACATTTTTAAGGTACAGAATTTTACACTATGTAACATATACCTACTAGCTCATATTGGACCTTATACTAATCTCCAAATCAAAGGGAATGCCCATTATGACCTACGCTTGTGAGGTGTTCGGGCACGCCGCCCGCTCTCACATTGATAGATCCCAAACTGTTCAATTCCGTTTCCTCCGCAAAGCCATCGGAGCCCCGTGGTTCATACGGAATGTCGATCTCCATTCCGATCTCGGCTCGAACCTATTCGCGCCTTTATTAAAAAGGCCACAACCCGATATTTTGCGAACGGGTCCAATCATAGTAATTGTAGCCGCCGCCGACTACAAACCCAACTCCTCTCCTATCAAACTCTACCGCCATCTGCGGCATGTTTTCACCGACCCTTCTGATGCCCTAACATCCCTGCTTTCGAATACAGATACTGCACACAGGATCAGACACCGACCTCGCCGGCGAGGTCGAAGAATCCTTTGCACGCCGGCCGGTGCAGAGCACCACGGCGAGAAACTTAGTATACGCCCTCCCCCATAGCGACTGCCCAAGCCGAGGCCATTCCTCCTTGAGGCGTCCTTGAGCTAGTTGCCCCCTTGCCCTTCTGGCTCGAACGTAGTGGTTGCATGTTTGCCTTCTTGTCCGGTGAAGCTGTAAAGGCCCCACGGCCAACAGCGTAGATCATTCACACTCACACAAATCAAAGGCAATGAATGTATCACAAATATACTCCACGCTCCACTTGATTGAATATGGACAACTTGTTTACCTATTATTATTTAATATCTTCCCTTACCCTCTCTTCCTTCTATTAATTTAGT
This sequence comes from Phalera bucephala, assembly GCA_905147815.2. NCBI lineage: Eukaryota > Metazoa > Arthropoda > Insecta > Lepidoptera > Notodontidae > Phalera > Phalera bucephala. The sequence continues at coordinate 40,583,381 of LR990609.1, read as the reverse complement.
AAAATGTTTCTTTTTTTCTCATTTCTTTCTCTGTAAATGAGGGAACTATGTAGCCATTCCATGTAGCCATGAATAGTATAATTTGTATAATTTAACTTAGACCTACCTGATAAATCAGCCTACATCGTTCTCCCACATCCCACAACAAAATGTAGATGGAAAAAGAATATGTAAAAATACTATTTTAAAAGAGTAACCGTGGAGTTTCTTGCCCTTCTTCTCCACAGGAATGACATTACGAAGTGGTGGTAGAGTCTTTGTTACTTTTCTGACGATTCATAAATACTGTAATGGTTTACATGAATAACAAATATTCTGATTCTATAGCGGTCTTGGTACATGGAATATTTTTAGGAAATAACAACCCAGGAGTATCCTTCTATGGACGTAGAAGCCAATTCTACAATTTTTGATTTCTTCTTTCGTGTCTGTTTGTCTGTCTGTCGGTCTGTTGGAGGGTATGAACCGTCATCACGCAAAAACTACTGAGCAGATTTTGATAAAACTTTCCATGCGGATACCTTAAAATGTTAGGTATGTAAGAAGGAGAACGAAAGCAGGATAAATGCGGTTGAAATGCGATCTCTGCGGAAGATGTGCAGAGTCACGCTGACCGACCGTATTCGCAACAGCGTAGTAAGAAAGCGAGTAGGTATGAAAGATAGTATCGGTGTAAAGATGAGAAAGGGTATGCTCCGTTGGTTCGGGCATATAGAAAGGATGCCAGAAGAAAGAATGACAAAACAGATATACAATGCGAAAGTGGAAGGATGTAGGTGCCGGGGAAGACCTAGACTATCTTACCATGACCAAATAGACCGTGTCTTAGCTGAAGGGCAAGTCAAGAGTCTCCGTAACCGGCGAGTGTGTATGAGACGAACTATGAGAGTGGAGGAAGCCAGAGAGGTATGTAAGGAAAGAACCTGTTGGAACTCTGTACTCTCTGCCTACCCCGCGAGGGAGCTGGCGTGATGATATCGACATATAGAGTAAAAAAACGTAGTAAAAAAAGAAATATACATATTTACAAAGGGTCAAATGGTTCCACGCCGCTGTCAGTTGGTAGTGTACCTAGAATAGGACGCAGATATCGGGGAAGACCTAGACTATCTTACCATGACTAAATAGACCATGTCTTATCCGAAGAGCAAGTCAAGAGTCTCCATAACCGGCGAGCGTGTATAAGACGAACTATGAGAGTGGAGAAAACCATAAAAGTATGTAAGGAAAGAACCTGTTGGAACTCTGTACACTCTGCCTACTCGTCAAGGGATCTGACGTGGTGATATAGATTAGTAGATAGTATTAAAGTATCTTAAGTCGTGAAATAATAATATGGAATATGCAACTATGTTTACACACTAGATCATGCCGATATTATATATGCATTTGGTGGGTTTTAACCGGTCTGCATGAAGGTCCAAAGATATTAATCTTATTTTGTTGAAAGAAAAGCCTGGCAATCCGTCGATTTCCCTCCTTCTCTTATTGGCGACTGGAAGCCTGGGGATCTGCTGAAATTATTCTACAGCGAAAATTTACTCATATTTAAGTCGACTTTATAAATACTTTTGGAAAACAAAGACGACTTGGTTTAAGCGATTAAACGTGGTCTACGTTATTTACTTTGTCAAATAGTCGCAGGTACGAGCCCCGCACAGCACACGGGAATATTGATTTGGGATTTGTGTTGTTTTATGCACATACAGGCACAATAAAAAAAAAAGATTTTCCGTGTTAATATCCAGAACGGTGAAACCGATTTTAAATACACTATCATTGGAAAATGTAGGATTTCTCAGAGACTGTTGACTACTTTTTACCTTGGGAAATGCAAAATTGCAGTGGATAGTTGTTTTTATTTCTCCATATTAACACGGCTGAACGGATTTGAAAAGAAACTTAATATGGAGGTGACTCTTAAGTCTTGGAAAATTATTATTCCAAAAAGTCCTACCTATCTATGTCAAATTACAAAATAAACGCGTGCGAAGCCGCGGGAAACAGCTAGTTGGTAATATAGCATAAAAAGATATTGAATATATTCGGTATTCATGATGACAAATTAAATAGTAACTTAATGTAGTGAAGTGATTAACAGGTTCATTGACTAATTATAGATACTACCTATTGTTCGATTCTGCAATAAATCATTATTGTATGGTATTTTGTATTTACCCATTATATACCCAGTTTAATTTGACTTGAGTCATGTTTCTCTTATTCGTAATCTAAATTTCTATAGCTGATAACAATTAAGTAAAACGTTTAAGTAAAAATAGGTACTAAAATAAGTAGATCATTTAATTACTTTTTAAATTTGTCATTCCAAATAGTTTCTCTTATGATGCTGGACTTTAGAATAAGTAAGACAAACGGACTTTTGGCGGGAAGTCGAAGAGTGATGTTGTCAATTTGTTTTAATTTCCAAAACTTGTGTTATTTCGACTAATAATGTGTAATGTTGGTGGAATATTAACCATTATGTGTTCTTAAATGTGCATGAGTGAAGGTAATTGTAACAAAGTGATAAAACATGCCTTTTCGACTTCCATCAAAACGGCTGTTGCAATTGGTATGTAAAGTATCCACTGCTTTACTATCCAGGGTGGGGTACTTCATTAATTTCATTATCATCGTTGTCATCAAATTCATTGGGGAGTTAAATTAATTTAAACAAACACGATTATATATCTCACTGGACACTGGCAAAATACACTTATAATTAGTGTGAAGCCATAACTTGAAGAAGAAGAAGTAAGACAAACATATTTTTATAAATAAATCTATTATTCAGCTAACCACATGTAACTACAAGTAAACTGATTTCTTTGATAGATTACTAGCTTCTGCCCGCGACTTCATTTGCATTGACTTTGACAGGCACCTTGCATTTTTCCGAGATAAAAAGTATGCTATGTGTTAACCCAGGTAATAAACTATGTGTGCCAAAATTCGTCCAAAGACGGTTTCGGTTCAGTCATTTTGGTGTGATTAAGTAACAAACATATAAAAATAAAAACTTTCACATTTGTAGTAGGATAAAGTTTCCAAGTGATACCTTAAAAGTTACATTGTAATTTTTTCTTTGGGTTAACGTCATAGGTATTGTTTAATTATGTACATATTTAAATAAGACCTGATGTACAGTAAATTCTATTGATGCTAATGTTAAAAGGTAATTGTATTATTTCTGTAAAGACGAACTTTATCTATCTGATTAATGCTTAATGCGGTCTACAAACCATAGGGGAGTACAAACAAAAATGTGAATTATAAAAAAATATGAATAAGATCCGTAAAGATTACACATTGTTGTCTTGATGACACAAGTGGAGGTAGCAGACGTGTAGTGTTTACACCACAGAATAAAGAAGTAGTGTGGTTTAGGCCTTCATCACCACCATAACAGTGAGTCTATATGCTATTATACTGGACATAGTTCCATCTTATCTATAGTCTATTTCCATCGTACTTTGTGATCAAACCATCAGTTGTGATTGCTATCTATAACAAGTGCAATATGAAGTGGACAATATTTCCGAAGACATTGAGATGAAAATGCTGTTAGCAAAAAATTAGTTTTAGGTAGAGTGAAAATATATATTTTTTAAGTTTGATTGGAATAGACTGTAAACATTGTATTTTTATAATTTGAAATACATTATAATATTATGTATAAGGAGAGATGTGTAAAAATATGTCTTAGGGATATAATTTTTTTTTGCTATATAGGAACAAAATCAAGCAGTAGTATTCGAATTGGCATTACATATATTTTATTTTTCAGCTGATATCAGTGCCACTCCATTTGGGTTAAACTCACTCGGTGGATTGGCCGGCCTGGAGAGCTTGGGTCTTGGTCAAAGCACTTTTATGGATTTGCAAGTATGTGTAATTTTGTATTTACATAACTATTATTATGCACTAGACTCGTTTCCACCAATAATATAATTGACTTTATAAATCCTTACCCTAGCATTGGCCCAAATAAATCATAATCGGATTAGCAATACAAGATATTGACAGGTCATCGGTTTCAGCGCTCGGAAAGTTCTTGGATGATGTAAGATTGATTGTCAGTCATATCTCTTATAATATAGCTTATATTTGTGTGCATAAAAAAAGATGTTGAAATTACTGTCTCTGTCTCAATACTTATTAAATGATGATTCCAACAGTGACAAAGTGAGGGGGAGTGAGTGATGGGATTGTTAACCCATTATGTAGATATCTGAAAATGCAGATCCAATGATAAGATACTGATTCCGGCCAGTGAAAGTGCTATTGTATGTTTTTGGAGAGCGTCTTTGTTATATAGAAATGAGGGTTCAAGATATCTCTTGAACCCTCATTTAGAAACTCAGGTATTCCAAAAAGATTCCAACGCTTCATAACTAGCATTAAACTAATTATCACTAGATGGGTCCTCAAAACAGTTGTTGTAAGAAATCTGTGGACAACATCAATATAAGTATCTCAAGGGTATTAATTGGTGTGCTGCGATTTCTCTCAAGCTATTTGTACCAAATTTCCATCCCTGGAGCATATAGCTCTAGAGGCACCTTTCTGAATGGCCAATTAAGACAAGTCAGAATCAACACTCCTACGCCCCAAAGTGGCGGTAATAGTTGATTATTACAAATTGATGATATTACGTGTGTGTTAAGTCTCGGATGCAACAAGAGCTGCTTTCTAACCCGGACATGCTACGGCAAGTGTTGGACAACCCACTGGTGCAGCAGATGATGAACGACCCGGAGAACATGCGTACGCTCATCACATCCAACCCACAGATGCAGGATTTGATGCAGGTTTGTATGTAACATATAACAATAAAAGCAAACTTTTTTTAATAGTAGTAAACATAAAATTCCTGCATGATGTTTTGTCCAGCGAGCGAGCGAGCGAGCGAGCGAGCGTGCGTGCGTGCGTGCGTGCGTGCGTGCGTGCGTGCGTGCGTGCGTGCGCGCGTGTGTGTGTGTGTGTGTGTGTGTTTGTTTGTGAATGATCTACACTGTCGGCCGCGGGGCCTTTACAGCCTCACCGGATAAGATGGCGAGCGCGCAACCACTACGCTCGAGCCAGAAGGGCAAAGTGGCAACTAGCTCAAGGGCGCCTCAAGGAGAAACTTGCTGGAGGATATACTAGGTGTGTGGCCGTGGTGCTCTGCACCGGCCGGCGGGCAAGGGATTGTTCGACCTCGCCGATAGGAGGGGAGTTAGGTGTGTAGTCGGCGTCGGCTACGTTTAGCGGATTCCTTACATCTTAATCCGTTCAGACTAATTGAGTAACAAACCTTTCAACAAGCATCCAAACATCACAGCTTTTATTATATCTGACCATTTGTTCAAAGTGTTTATTATTACTATATATTTATATAGTAATAATGATCACTTTTCTTGAATAATAAATTGTTGTAATATCATGAGTGCACTGTTTTTATTGTTCTTTGTATATATTGATAATAATTTATTGCTTAAACTTTCATCTTTCGATTCCTGGAACTCTGACATATACAGATGGCTCGTTAAAGAAATGATACTTTGAAGGTTCGGTTAGTATTCTGATATTTATGTATGTCGGAGATCGCTTAATAAGTGTATAGAAAAAGGATTTTGCGATTTCTGATTTACTAGTTCTCTTACCTCAGTTCATCCGTATAAAAAACAGATCGTATGACATCAAAAAAGTTTTTGTTTGGATTGCCTATTTTCTTGATGAATGTTAATTTTTTCAAAATCCGTAAATGCAGTACAAAATATCGCAAAACTTTAGCTAAAACAGTTGAGGCAGCTGCCCTATCGCCGCGCGTCACGATATATATCGAAAATAGCTTCTAGTAGACTTAGAAATCAACTTTGCATATTTTATAGTTTTTGGGTCTTAAATGTACTCTCTCCCTACCCCGCAAAGGAACTGGCGTGATGGTATAGATAGAAATGATTTGTTACTACTTTATATTAATAACATTCTATTTTAGATTATAACTTTACGGGTTCGTTCACATTAAGGGGCTTGAAAGAAGTCCAAAGAGAACATATCATGACAAAAATAACGTTCCCTTTGAAAAGGGTCAACTAACATTCCTAATGTTGGAAGAGATGTGTCAGAATCGTAGTATTTGGCAAACTGTAGTCTGCCTACCCTGATAGGATAAAGGCGCGAGTGGAGGTATCTCTATATCGTCGGTGACGCGTGAAAACCTCGTTAATCGTTTTTATTACCAAAATAAGTTTATTTGTATATAGTTAAAACGGCTCATTTGGTATAACTTGAACCCAAAATCATTATAATAGTTTACAAGGTCATATATGTAATTGCAGACCTTGTAAAGATAAAATTCTGCCTTTATATAATGTTATCATTTCATAATGGCAGACTTTTATCTTTTGCAAGACTGTCGGCGTGTAAGTTTCGTTTTAGACATTTATATGTAGTCTTCATTTCATTATTAACTCTCCGATTCTTACGTAACAGAGAAACCCAGAGATCAGTCACATGCTGAATAACCCCGAGCTCCTGCGTCAGACTATGGAGCTGGCCCGTAATCCCGCCATGCTGCAGGAGTTGATGCGGTCCCATGACCGGGCACTGTCCAACCTTGAGAGCATACCTGGTAAGTTATATATTTATTTATTCTAAGTAATCAAGTACGATATATTATTCTTTGACGAGGCTAGTACCGCGCTGTATTTCGATCGATTATTAAAGTTAACCAGTGTTTTGCTGACAGCTGCAACACTCTCAAATGGGTATTTGTTTTTGGCGTTTCTAGTTTTGAGCGTCTCCATAATTCGGAAGGCACGTTAAGTATTTCCTGGTTACTAATTCATGTGCTTTTCACTATGTCAATTTGGAATCCTTGTGTGCGACTTAATTAGTTCTAACAGCTGGTGGCCACAAACTTGCTTTCGTCAATCGGCACTGGGTTGAATTATGAAGACTTTGATTGATTGATCAAGATTTTTTACCAATATGTGGATTAATAGAATATTCTTTGGACTTGGAATAAAACACATAAACATTAAATGTTACTCCAAATTTACGTGAATTGTGTGTTTTAGGTGGCTACAACGCATTACAGCGCATGTACAGGGACATTCAAGAGCCAATGCTAAATGTAGCTAGCAGTATGGCGGGCAATCCATTCTCTGGACTAGTGGACAATTCTGGTAAGGTTTTTATTGATAATTGCTTCACACAGAACATAATGTAAACGAAACGATATATACCTTGCAAAACCTTCAAAAAATAGCATACCATCGGTTTCTTATTAACATTAAATTTCTCCAATTTCAACTTTGAAAGTGTCTACAAATCATCGCAAAATAGTTGATTCCTTTGATAAAAGTCATTCGTACACACAAACACATTAATAATTACGTTTGAATGAATAATCACACAATTGTTGTACTTTTATTTTCATTAATTAGCTGACTAATAATATTTATCTAATGATTAAAAAATCAGCCCTAAACAAAGCCCAACAAACTAGTTTCTGCCCGCGACTTCGTCTGCGTAGACTGTAGACAGAAATCTCATTTTCCAGAGATAAAAAGTATCCTGTGTGTTAATCCAGGTTATTAACTACCTTGGTGCCATGCCAATTTCATCCAAATCCGTTTTGCCATTTTTGCGTGATAAAGTAATAAACATCCAAACATACAAAATTTCACGTTTATAATTTTACTAGGATTTATAATATGAGTAGGATTACTGAACACGAAAATGTAATCTGTAAGCATTTGTCGCAGATGGCACCAACCCTCAACAAGGGGCGGAAAACAGGCAGCCGTTGCCCAACCCATGGCAGCGCGGGGGCGGAGCGGCCGCGGGCGCGGGGGCGGGGGCAGGGGCGGCGGCCGCGGGGGGCGCAGGCCCCGGGCTCATCAACACGCCGGGCATGCAGTCGCTGCTGCAGCAGATGTCCGAGAACCCGCGCCTCGTGCAGTCCATGCTCTCCGCGCCATACACCAACTCCATGCTGCAGGCGCTCGCCGCCGACCCCGAAATGGCTTCGCAGCTTATCAACCAGGTAAATTAGTTTATTGCTAGTTAGCCTCGTCAGTCTTGCTAGACTGACAAGCAAGACTTAGTCTAATAAGAATGACGACGTAGGCAGACGAACCTCGTAATCGCTTAGCGCATTATTCGCAGCAGCGAATAATTCGCGTAGCTTCACGAGGTTCCGGATTCGAATTTTAGACCAACAAACATTTAACATTTCAATAGAAAAAATCCAGTATAGATTGCTTGCACTGGCGCATACGCGCGCCAATGCAAGTAGACTGAGTTAATACGAGGCATGCCTTTTAAGTTTTGTCGTTTGAAGAAAAAACACAACTAGAACCTTATAGTACTATTTATTGTTTTTCAAAGTATTCACCACATAGCTTAATACACTTTTCCATTCGCTTAAACCAGTTATTATAACATTTATTCCACTCTAAAGTGGGGGTGTTCCAAATGGCTGACTTGAAAGCGTCGACTGCTTCTTTACCGGACTGGAACCTTTGACCACGAAGACTTTTCTTAATTTTAGGAAATGTAAAGAAATCGTTAGGTCTTAGGTCAGGACTGTATGGAGGATGGTCAAGAATTTCTACTTTTTCCTGCTTCAAATACTCAATCGTTTGACGAGCGCTGTGTGAGCTTGCGTTGTCGTGGTGCAGGATGATGCGTCGCTTTGAGTTAGATTTTCGAAGTTCGGCGATGACTTGTGGTATACCACTCTGCGTTAACCGTTCTACGATCTTCAAGTGCAATAGTCGCAACATGGCCGGTTTTTTCCAACGAACGTGGCCACCATCTTCTTTGAAGTGCTTCGAGAACGAACAACTTTAGTCGGCTTTGGCTCGTCTTGAAAGACCGATTGTAGATTGTTGTTTGGAATCAGGATCGTAGGCATAGATCCAAGATTCGTCACCACTGATGATGTCGTAGACGTGATTTGACTCTCCTCGGTTGAACCTTTGCAGAGTTTTCTTACACCATCTGACGCGGGTCGCCTTGTGATCGTCGGAAAGCAGATGCGGTATCCAACGGCAAACTAGCTTTCTCACACCAAGCGCTTCATGCAAGATCTTCTGAATGGTTGTCCCTGAGATGCCTAATAGAGCCTCTATCTCTCGATACGTCACATGACGATCTTCGAGAATTAGTTGTCTCACAGCAATGATGTTATCTTCAGTGAAGGCGGATTTTGGGCGTCCTTCGCGAGATTTGTCACTAACACTAGTATGTCCACGCTGGAATTCTAAATACCAGCGTTCGACAGTCCGCAGACATGTGGCTTCATCACTGAACACAGATGTTAGCTCTTTAAAATACTGAAGCCGTGTCAGGCCTCTTCTAAAGTTGTAGAAAATTATTGGACGAACATTTTCCTTAGAAAGATTCATTTTCGTACATAACCAGACAGATTCCAATCAACACTGTGACTAAACAATAGCATTAATCCTAATACTTTCAACTGTTTTGAGATTCAAAATTTAAAAACATTCGAATATAAAACAGTTCCAAATTCAAAAGTGCCGGGAAATATGGAAACAACAGAACTTAAAAGGCATGCCTAGTATATTTTTACTGTACATACATGCCATCAAGAGATATCCCGTAAGAGGTGGTCTGATTAAACACTATTTCTATTTTAAATCGTCCACGTAATAGAAGGTGAAGTGAGAGTTGTGGCAGTGTACTTAATTAGTCAATTGAGCACCCTGATATTGCGCCTTTGACATCAAAATGGTTCTATACCTCTACTAGCTTTTAAAGTATACTAAGGATCCCAGCATCAAATGGGGGTTTTGGTACCACACATTTGTAAAAGACTGATTCAAATGCCTTGTGGCATTTGAATTTTTAGGAGTACCATAATAACATAGTCAAAAATAAAAATAATAATCGCATTTTATTTGTCCATAGAACCCGATGTTCGCGAACAATCCCCAGCTACAAGATCAGATCCGTACGATGATGCCCCAGATGCTTACCCAACTACAAAACCCTGAAATGCAACAGATGATGTCCAATCCTCAGGTTAGTTATTATCTAACATTGTAGATTTGTGCCTAAATATGTTTTTTTTTTTACATGTGGATAAAAATTATCTGTTATTACTCTAACAAATCATAACATAAAAAACAATCGTGATAGATTTTTTTGAGTGGAGGAAGCCAGAGAGGTCTGTAAGGAAAGAACCTGTGAGAACTGTGTACTCTGCTTACCCCGCAAGGTATCTGACATGATATAGATAGGTAAAAGAAGATATTTTCAACAGGTCACCTTGACTCAAGTACATTACCTAGAGCTAATTCTATCAATGCATTAATGACTTAAACAAAGAGGGTTTGCATTAGGTGAAAATCTCTAATTGCAAACGTCTATGTGTTGTAAAAGCATGCAGTTTTGTAGTTTGGGAATGTTTCCGAGAAAAGCTGCTCTTATGTTCATAACAGCGGTTTTTTTCTGCGATTTCACCGCGCCAATGGCCTAACAGAACACAGCGCTGGTAGAATATTGCTGAGCGGGAGTCCTTTTTTACGAAAACACTGGGTTGTATTGTTCTTATTTGTTTTTATTCTATTTCAGTTTTTATGTCCTTGTTTATTCTTGTTTTAAATAAACTGTTTTGCTTCAATTGTTTCTCGATACTTCGCATCTTTACAAATGTGATCTAAACATTAATAATTGTTCCGTCAGGCACTAAACGCACTGCTACAAATCCAACAAGGGCTGGAGCAGCTGCGAAGCGCGGCGCCGAGCCTCGTCAACAACTTAGGGCTAGGCGCCGCCGCCGCCGGCGCTCAGCCCACGCCCACGCCCCCGCCGGCGCCGCAGGCCAACGCGCCGCCGCGCCAGCAACTGAACTCCGAGCTCTTCACACAGGTAAACTATAGTTTACACGAACAACATGACAGGTACAAATGTCAAAACGTTGCCAGTTTAAGTCGACTAGTGTAGTGCGACAAGGATCTTTTGGCTCATTCATGACATTGACAGGATGTGAATTTAGGTTTATCTATATACATATAATAAAACTGTAAGGAAATCGTGTCTTTACATGGAATATTTTTAGGAAATAACCCAGGGTTCTCATACTATCAATGTAGAAGCCAATTCTACAATTTTTGGCTTTCGTGTCTGTCTGTATTCGGAGGGTATGAACCGGCATTACGCAAAAACTACCAGGCGGATTTTGATAAAATTTTGCATACGGATACCTAAAAGTATTGGCTAACGTATTTTATAGGATTTATCCCGGATTTTGATTTTCCAAAAAAGAAGAAAATAAGCAAGATATTGAATTTCTACAAAATTCACTTTATTCATAACATGTATGATGGATTTCAATAAAATTGTAATTGTAAATTGTATAAAACTCTGTGTGCTTATATTTTCGAAAATCTTAACAGTTTTTGAGGAAAGGGAATAAAGTCGATTTTGATGTATCATTCATTGTTCCAAAACTACTCTTCAGATGTCAGTGAAACTTAGCATGGAGATATTTCATATGACAGACAACATTTATTTATTTATTTATTTATTATCAGGTTTATCTACGGCTAATACAATATTTCGTATATACATAGTGATCTCCTTAAAATTAACTTATTAATTGCTTAACCAATTACAGATAAACACCTCATGCCTTAATATAAATGAAAATGAGTAACATAAGGGAAGAACTTAATAAGAAAAGTATAATGTGAATGTAAAAAAAGAAATAACTAAGGAATATAAAATCAAAACCTAAATGAGGTCAGTTTGGCAGGTTTTTATATAAATGCATGCGGAATCCATTTATCGAGGTTGTGAAGATGTCAATAGAGTCAATGGCATTTAAAGATCTACAGAGCCTAGGTATAGGTGAATTTCTACCTAAGACTGTGGCTCGTACAGGTGGAATAAGTAAAGATATCGGGTATCTAGGAGCCACACGAGGAACCCTGAAACAGAATCTACTTAAAAGTTGTGGGCAATCTATAAGACCATTAAGAATTTTGTACAGAAAAGTTAAGTCTAACTGCGTCCTACGTTTTTCTAAAGATGATATTCGAAAATGTTGTAGTCTTTCAGCGTAGGACACAGTTCTCCGTCCAATTTTAGTTGCATAGGATAGATGCCATAAAAATCTTTTCTGTATTTTCTCTATCCTTAATATATGGGATGCATAGTGGGGTCTCCAGGCTACAGGACAATATTCTAAAATGCTGCGGACCATGGTATTGTATAGTAAAATTTTAGTCTGCGGTTTCCTGAACATTCTACTACTTCTAATAATAAATCCCAACATGTTAGATGCCTTTTTAACAATGCTTTCGATGTGGTGAAGAAACGTTAACTTGGCATCTAGTATAACTCCCAGATCCCGAATATGGTCCACTTCGCGAATGTATGTACCCCCAATATTGTATCTGGATTGAATGACATTGCGCCGCCGTGTGAATTTTATATGAAAGCATTTATCAGTATTCAGACTCATTTTGTTAGTGCAACACCATTCGCACAGTCGATCCAAATCACTTTGCAACAGTAAAACATCAAGATTAGAATTGATGCTCCGTGCGATTTTTAGGTCATCAGCAAATAAGAAGGGCCTAGAGTAAGTGAAACACACTGTTATATCATTCACAAATATGTTAAAGAGGATAGGGCCCAGATGTGATCCCTGTGGTACACCAGAATTAATTTTAAACAATTGAGAATGATAACCATTAACGACGACAAAGAAAGAACGATTTGATAGATACGACTCAATCCAATTAGTAAAATGGTCAGAAAATCCATAAAACGAGAGCTTCTTGACAAGCAATGAATGAGTAACTCTATCGAAGGCCTTGCTGAAGTCCGTGTAGATGACATCCACTTCTTCATGCTTATCTATGGCCATGGCAAGATCCTCGACAAAGCTGACTAAGTTTGTGGATGTGGATCTGGATTTCACAAAGCCGTGCTGATGGTCTGATATATATTGCTGAAAGTGAGCTTGAATTAGTGGACAAACAAGAGATTCAAAGATTTTTCCGAAAACAGAAAGAATCGAAATGGGCCTATAGTTAGAGACTTTATTTTTCGCATCTGACTTATGAATAGGTACCACTTTAGCGGTTTTCCAGTCATGTGGGAATACTCCAGACGTTAAAGACTGATTAAAAATAAGGTGAAGCGGAGTAGCTAAATTCTCGGAACATCTCTTGATAAAGATTGGCGGGATGCCATCGGGGCCGGCACCTTTTGAGATATCGATTTCATTCAGCCTTCTCAAAATTACGGCTTGTGCAATCTGCACATTGTGAAAGCAGGAACCAGTCTGAACAGCTACATTTAGATAAGGTGATGTTGGATCAACCGCAGAGTCATTAACATCATAAACTTTAGAGAAGGAGGTTCCAAAGAGATTGCAGATACCAAATCCATCAGATTTACATATTGTACCGTCAGTCATGGCACTAGGGTAAACATTAGTCCCACTTCTTTTAGACTTAATAAACGACCAAAAGTATTTCGGGTTTCTTTTAATTCTCGATTCGATTTCCTCTAAATAGCTGTTATAACTTGACAATGACAGTTTATTACACCTATCACTAAGTCTTCGATATGCCAACTTATCCATAGGGTTATTATATTTCCTAAGTCTGCAATGTAAGTTATATTTTTCACGTAACAACCTGATCAATTTCTTATTGAACCATGGTGGATATTTATTTCTTGACCGCTCGCCAATCAGTGGGACATGGTTTTGTGATATCTCTCTAAGAATTGCATAGAACTTGTTTAGCATACTATTCACATCTTCACAATCCGAAAAATATAGATTCCAATCGATTTCAGCCAAACGTTTGTTAATCTTATCATAGTCCGCTTTGTAGAAATTAAATTTATGATGATTAGGGTTCCTTGTAAGACTACTCACACCATCGAGACTTATAGCTATATTTAGGGAGGGATGAAAGGGGTCTATGGGGCATAGATTATCTATAGAAGGTGTGACCGTACAATTGGGTAAGTCCGTAAAAACTAGATCTAGGACTTTATTTTTGATGTTTAACACTGTATTGCATTGTTTAAGATTCGACACATAACTAAAGTCTATGAGCATTTGACACAACGATGATGTCCCATAGTTTGAAGCTCTATTAATTAAGTCCCAATTGATATTGCTTAAGTTAAAATCTCCCAAGATACAAATTTGACCATCGAAGTGTTCAAACACTGAGTTACATCGTTCAATAAAAAGTTCTAGCATGATTTTTTGTGTTGGAGGGGGAAGATATATAGCACAAATTGCTAACTGACTAGTTGATCCCGAGTGCGAGACATCGACTACAACCCACAAATCCTCACACATGCTCTCCCAGGTTGTCATACGTTTGGCAGATAGATGCTTTGAAATAGCAATTAAAACTCCACCACCTTCCTTGTCATATGAAATCCCGAAGTACATCTATCTCTTCTAAAGACAAGATATCTATTATCAAATAATTCGGCATCAAAGACACTATTATTTAACCAGGTTTCAGTCAAGATTATAATATCGTAATTGTTCAAAGCTAGATTACGACAGAAAACATGAGTTTTAGATCTTAAGCCACGAGTATTTTGGTAATAAACACTTATAGTATCCATTTTTATAGAAAATAGTTATGAACATGCTTAGAAATAGAAGAGAATGAATAACCTACTTTAAGTGCGCCAAAGTACTCATGTCTTTCACAAGTATATACCCGGACTCCTCGGTCTTCCTCATAAAGATTCTACCACCCCGAACCCATACAAATTTGTAACTCTTCTCTTTTGCGGCCTGTCTTGCAGCAGCATGTAAGGCTTTGTTTTTTGGAGACAGATGTTCCATAACGAATATGGGATTCCTAGGTCCATTATAACCAATGTGGGAGGTGTTAAGTTTTTCATTCTGGTTCTTCTGGTTAAACTTAATCGTCGAGGCCAAGAAACTATCTCGTACAAGCGGGCTACTGAATTCGACTACTATAGAACGCGGGCGTAAGCTGTCACGATTTAGTTTTGCCGTTCTAGTGATACGCGCTATGTTTTCATCTTTTAAATTACATGCAACGACCTTGCTAATCTCTTGAACAATCGAAATTAGGTTTTCAGATTTCTTTTCAGGTACGCACTGGATTTCCACGTTTCTGCAACGTGCGTTTTGCTCCAGTTGGTTTATTCTGTCTTCTAGATTTTGAATAGTGGCTTCCATCTTGTTCCCGCGTTCCTGAAGACTCTTTACCTGAGCCTGAGTATCTTTATGGATCTTCATTATTTCTTCAAATTGGTCATTTACATGATCCATTGCATGCTGGATACTTTCACTTTACATATCCTACTTTACAGAGGTAAGTGACTCGGAAAAGTGTTGCTTGAATTCGGCCATATTTTTCTTAATAACTTTATCTATAATATCTCTGATCTGTTCAGCAGTAATAGGGGTGCTATCTTTACCAGGCGGAGAGGATAGCGCCTGTCTTTTAGTGGGACGGAATGTGACATTCTGCGACGGTCTGATTGGAGTGTTATCGTTTTTTGCGGACTTAGGAGTGGAGTTCCGGCAGCTAGGACATACCCAGTTCTTTGTTGAGCCAAGAGTGTCGCTTCCAGTCTTTCCAGGGTAAACACATGCCACATGATAAGTAATTTTGCATTTTGAGCATTGCATGATATTGTCATCATCCTGGTCACGAGTGGAGCAACAACCCCATTGCGTTGATGTTGAGGCCATTTTTTAAGATACAAATTATAAGTCAATATAATAAAAGTTGATGCGCTCTGCAATAAATGCCCCAGGAATGTCTTTGCAAAAATATATTAATTTACTGGATATAAGTTAACTATTTGCACACTAATAAAGTCTCTTCACTAAGGAGGCAGCGAGAAAAAGGGAGTAAGCGCCAGGAAATACACGTCGCTTACGCGTTTAGTTCAACCATGTAGTATTATATTAAGTTTCGGGTAGTTAAATATCACTGCACTATTGTTTATTGATTTATTTGCTTTATATACACCACAATTGATCAGATTATTTGTGTATATTAAGCTTCCAATTTGGTTCTCAATGTGTACAAAATTCTGACCACTTCACTTCTGTAATTGCAATGCGGTACGTTAAAATACTTGGAACGGTTCAACACAGATGTTACTCGCGGCAAGGCTACACAAAATATGTTAATATGTATGTTTTCAGGAAATATAACAGTTTGTAGGGAAAAGTAAAGTATTTATATCTCTACATACTACATATAATAAAACTGTAAGGAAGTCATATCTGTGTATATTTTTTAAAAATAACCTACGGATATCATTCTATTGAAGTAAAAGCCAATTCTATCTGTTCAAGGGTATGAACCATCATAACGCAAAAACTACTAGGCGGATTGTGATGAAACTTTGCACGCGGATATCTTAAAATGTTGGATAACATATTGAATCGTAGTATGTATACCGGAAAATCAAAAGGTTTTTTTTAGAAAATACAAAAATAAGCGAAACATTGAATTTCTAAAAAGACACTTTACTCCAAACCTGTTTCATGGATTTCAATGAAATTTAAAAAAGGTTCTGAGGAAAGAGAAATAGTCGATTTTGATAAATCATTCATTGTTCCTAAACTACTAGATTGTCGTGGGATATTCAGCAAAACTTTATTACTATTTGTTCCGAACTGCAATACTACGACGTAAACTATGTGATTTTGCCTACACATGAATTCCTCCATGAATTGATATTGGACTCAGGTTCGCCTCCTCACGAAAATCTATGCAGTAGTCTCAGCACTCACTGGAAATTGTTCATACACGTTTGATTTAAGCACTTAAACATGACTTCGTGCATAAACCGATGATGCATTTAGGATTGTTTCTTCCGGAGAGAACTCTAACAATGAATGGGCCGGATACGAAACTTTAACGACGATTAATATCTTACGAGAAGACTAACACAAAATGAACTGACAACACTTTGCTACATACTTAGCTAGCCATGTATCGTTTTAAGATATTATTAAGCTAGATTACACTGTTTGTCAGGCTAGGTAAAGAGGGTTTAATTCAGAAATATAAATATTAAAAAAATATATTTAAAGATAAACTGATAATCCTTCTTAAAAAGGAAGGTATTGTGTGTGTTTTTTTTGATACGGCGTTAGTAGTATGTGTGAATAAGGATGCGCTATAGTTTAGTTTATAATTTACAAAGACCACCTGTGCGGGCTAAGTGGTTCTAAGACTGAACCCGGTGATAGAGATAGTTGATAGAGAAATAAGTCTGGTGGAAGATGACAAAATATACAATATATTCACACACGGTTCTTCAGGGATAGCCATTATTTCTGCATACTAAAATGGCAGAATGGATCTTACTAACACTTTCAAGGTGTTTTAGGTCTCGAAATAATATTCGAGATACTTTTTATCCCGGAAATAATCACGGTTCGTGCGACATAGCTGGCTAAACGAAATTAATTGAAACTTTATATGAAGGTATCTATCTACGTGTATATTATTAGAAGGGCAAGTCAAGAGTCTCCGTAACCGGCAAGCGTGTATAAGACGTACTATGAGAGTGGGGAAAGCCAAAAAGGTCTGTAAGAAAAGAACCTGATGGAAATCTGTACTCTCTGCCTACCCTGCAAGGGATCTGACGTGATGATATAGATTGATAGATAGTATTGAAGTATCTTAAGTAGTGAAATAGTAATATGAAAGGTAACTTTGTTCACACACTATATCATGCCGATACTATCCGTGTAAGTGGTGTATAAGGGCGGGTCAATAAGTCCGTGACTTTTTGAATGAAACACAGGTTTTTACATAAAAAATTATTTAATTTTTCAACATAGTCTCCTTTGAGTGCTCTACACGTAGTCTAACGTTTCTCCATTTTTTTTATCCCTTCCGAAAAATAATTCTCGAGGTCATCAAAATAGGCATTTGTTTGTGAGATGATTTCGTCGTTAGAGTCAAATCTCTTTCCGCTGAGCCATTTCTTCAAGTTTGGTAACAAGAAATAGTCACTCGGGGCTAAATCTGGAGAATAGGGCGGATGAGGGAGCAATTCGTAGCCCAATTCATGGATTTTTGCCATGGAAACTGCACATGTGTGCACCCTTGCATTGTTCTAGTGGAAAAGAACTTTTTTCTTGGCCAAATGCGGTCCGTCTTCTTTTTTAATTCCTCATTAAATCGACCCAATAAGTTGGTATAATATCCCCCATTGATTGTTTTCCCCCTTTGAAGGTAGTCAATGTGGATTATACCGCGTGCATCCCAAAAAACCGTCGCCATAACTTTATTGGCTGACAAACCCAACTTTGCCTTTTTTGGCGCTGATTCACCCCGAGAAACCCACTGTTTTGAATGCTGTTTGGTCTCCGGTGTGTTGTGGTGGATCCACGTTTCGTCCACGGTTACAAAACGGCACAAAAACTCGTCCATATTGCGGTTGAACATATGTTTTTTGTTCATGTTTGTAAATGCATCATAACACAGGAATTATTCCTAGTGTGGGACAATACATTTAAAAAATATATTGCTACGAGGACCAGACTTATGCTGGGGACCTGCCCACTAAACGTCTCCCGGTACAGGGCCGTCACTCGAGAACATTAAATTTAGGAAACAAACCTAGTACAATGCACGTAAAAGTATTTCACTGGCCACCATTGAAAATGATAGTTCTCGAAGTAACGTTAGCAAAGAAGTACTGAATATAAATATATATATATATATATTATAAAATACAGATAACGTCAACAAAGTCCAAGTGATTACATATTATTTTCCTTGATTGTACATTTAGGTGGATTTTCGATATTTTCAACTGTTTTAAGAACGAATATAAAACATCACTAGATTTTAATACCATTTAAACTACAGTTCATGCAACGGATGATGTCGTCGATGTCGAACAACCAGACGAACCCGCAACAACCGCCAGAACAGCGCTACTCGCAACAGCTCGAGCAACTCGCTGCAATGGGATTCCTTAACCGAGAAGCTAATTTGCAAGGTATTAAAGAATATTCATAAAAACTTTTTATTTCCAATGCGTGTAGACAAATGGCCCGTCTACAGTCGTTAACGATAATTGAAAACTGAATAATTGTACGTGAATGACATTTCATAATGAAGTCACTTGGTCAAAAAAATGCATTATCGATTTCAACGAGAGGATTTTGCCACTTGTTTGAAGCGTGAGAAGGTTTGGAGTAAACTACTAATACACAATAAGGATGCAGGTTTTGTAGATTTCCTGCTCTTTCATATTCAATCAGGCATGTTATTACCATTTTATAAATGGTAATATGTGCTTAAGTCTGTGCAGAAAGAAACTGTTGAGACTTTGTTTTTTCTGCCTACTCTGCAAGGGATCGGGCATGATAATATAGATAGATATATGTTGTTATTATAATAATGTTTATGAACTGTCACTCGCTTTAACGGTGAAGGAAAACAGCGTGAGAAAACCTGCATGCCTAAGAGTTTCTTGAAGGTCACACACCTTCAAACAAGTTCGCCAACCCGCACTGGGCCAGCGTGGTGAACTATGACCTAAACCTTCTCAGTTTGAGAGGAGGGCCATGCCCAACGGTGGGACAGTTTCTTAACAGAGCTAATATTATGAATGTTTATAAATGGTAACTCCTAATAGAAGAAATGTTTATAAATTGTAGTCAATAGCGCCATTCTATTCCAGCATTAATTGCAACATTCGGCGACGTGAACGCGGCGGTGGAGAGGCTACTAGCACTGGGGCAGCTGTCCATGAGCTAACACTCGCGCGCCCAGTAACACGTCCTCTACTGCGGCCACCGCTCGATCACACCGTCTGAATAATGACTGTTCTCTTGCTACAAACAACGGACAGTGCGCGTCAATAACATCAATACCTTATTTAAATTTTTAGTGTAGCAACGTATGGATGAAATAGAGCTGCTTGTGAGTTTGGCGATTTATTTTTTACATTCAGATACTCCTTAGAGGTAGTACACCACCCTTCTGCCGTTGGTCATATAGAGATGAATGTTGTTGTCCACAAGTGGTTGTTATTGCTTATCTCTTAGACTAAGACTTGTCTAGACGGAGCAATGGTAATAAAAATGGCGCCTAAAAGCGGCCTCAGTTACGCACCATGTGTGCGTGATGCCAGTGTAGGATTTTTAATAATTTCTTCAAAAGCTGCCAATGGTTGCGTGCGCGTGCGTGTGTGAACTAAAATTTATATACCCTTTGGGTAGATACATTTTATGCCATTTCCGCGCGCGCCGTGCTTCATTACCGGCCGGTTTCAATATTTAACTCAAAGATAGATTTGCCAACTACGGATAGAATTTTGACATATTTTGTATAGAAAATCCGTCAAAATTCTACTGACAGTAAACAAATCTATCCTTGAGTTGAATATTGAAACCGATCTCTAGACAAGTAATTCATCTAAGGTTTGTCTATTGGACATACAGCTGCACCCTTAGATTAACAACAACGCGAGTGATAACCCGTAAACTACTTGGTTAGTTGATCTAATAACTGGTTTTAATTAGAAGATATTGACATGTTTTGTCGATACGCGAAATATTGTCTGTTGGGCACTCTGTGCTCTCGGTTTCCCGCGTGGAATCTCGCGTGATATTGTCCCTACGTATCGGTACATTATCATCTTTATACATTTCTTAAAGTACTGTCTTACAGAAACTCTTGAAATTTAACTACCCACTGACTATTTGGTCAAAATATTTCCTCAGTTAACCAAGACTCGAAACTTGTTAAAACAATAATAATTGTTTATAATAACGAAAACACCTCTTAAACTTGTCCATACTACACTACGGCCTATATAGGCCAATTGCATATTCATATAAGAACACGATATGTGTGATTTTTTTTAACAGTTTATTACTAAGTATTTCTAACATGATGGAGTGTTTGTAACAAGATAATAGTTGCTTTTACACTATCTTCGGTTTCGGGATAAATTTTCAGTGCGCATTTCAGATTGCAATGGTTAAAATGATGCCATTGGAATTGCGAGTTTTTTTTTTAAAGATAGATAATAAATATTGAAAATACTATCAAGTTCGTCGTATAATATTTATTTAGAAGTAAATTCAATAATTATTATATTGTGATAATTATTAGACTGGAACAATGATTGTTTCCAGTGGCGTCATTTTATAAAAATACAGCTAATTTGTGTAATTAATAAGCTAATTTTTGTAATAACTAAACACTTAAATTCGTCACGTTGTTGTCAACACGTACGTTTCTTAGTGTTCATCTACCTATAATTATAATAATTCAAACTCATTCCTTCTCGTTTTACGGATTAATCAAAATTGGTGTTTACGCAATAAGTTAATTAAATAATCCTGTATAAAATCGCTTGATTTTTGTATTTTATTACTATGAAAAAATAGGTATGGTGTCTCTTTGGTTTAATTTAGCATTCTCTTGTTATATTTTATACTATTGATGTGAACTCACTTGCGTAGAATTACGTAAAAAAAGGTTTATGTAAATAGTTGTGCTTCAACACACATAATATAATGTAAAAAACGCAAGTTCTTTGCAATAAATTGTGTCTTTATATTACGGCTAGCCGAAAAATAAAATATACTTTATTCTACGTATATATTACTTTCATAAAGTTTTTTTATGTATTACTTACAGGCATGTATGGGTATTTATTAATGACTGACTCTGTGCTTAATGCCAGATTAATGCATCTTTCCTGTTTTGTTTAAAAATTATACTTATATTAATAACCAAAAGACAACATGTTTTAGTTTCACGTTTACAACATAGACATGTTAGAAAAACTATCTACCGTCTACGCCTCTGTGACCGCATGGTCTGACTGCTTAGTCTGATCGAAGGGACCATGTGGACTTTTTTCCTCTTGGTCCGATTCAAGAACCGGACTGTGGGAATTATAGATTATTTTATAACACATGGTCAGATCAAACGGACCAAGTGAACTTTTTATTCTTATTGGTCCGATTAAAGAATCTGACTGAAAACTATTATCATTTTAGATCCTTGTTTTTCTCTGGGTCCAACTAGAAAAGTGACAACGACGACGTTTCATTACAATAATTTAAAATGAGTCATTAGATTGCTATGACAACCACTTCTTGATCGTAGAATATACTTAAAATATGAAATTTAGGTATTGAATGTCATTTTATTTTCATAACTTTCATCTATTATACTTTCTACATTTACTCGTGTTCTTACGAGTCGAACCATGAAAACTCGTATTTCCCTGTAGTCCGATCAATCGGACTGAAAATTCGAGATTCCTCTTGGTCTGATGAATCTGATAAAAAAAAACACCTATTCCGATTGATTGGACTAAGCGGTGGGACCACGCGTTCACAGGGGTTTACGCGTTTCATTTGATATCTCCTGTAGCCGTGTTAATATTATGTTATATCTATATAATGTTGTGGTGGTATTTTTAAATAAATTAAATATTCCTTTTGTAGCTTCTTGTAGTGGTTTTATAGGTAATTAAATTTAAGTTGTAAAAAGTATGGAAGAGTACTAATGTTGCTCAGTTTTGTAGGGGACCGTGTTAAATTACCCACAACTTATGGTAACAATTCAATTATGTGCGACACTTATACGGAATGTGGCATTGATCATAAGAGCACATTTTAAACAATTTGATTCTATTTGGGACATTAAAATTACAGAGCACGGTTTTCGAATTGCAATTCACTCACAATGACAGCTTTAAATCGTGAATATTGAAGAAAGATTAATGTTAACACTTAATTCTAATATAGTTTGATGTCAGCTTATCTTCAATCTACTGCAGGATATTAGCTAAATTAATTAAGAAGCTTTTACATATTTCGAATTTAAAAACATAGATGTGTGCTCTGTAATGTATTCTAGACTGCTAGAATTGTCTAAAATCGTATGAATCTGGGTGTAACAATATTATTACGTGACAGAATGCAATTATTATAAATAAACTTAAAATAAAACTAGTTTTATTTCAATTATTAAATCCCCTTGTTCACCTTTAGAGGATCATCACCCTGTAAAAAATATGCTTGAACCCAAATCATTGAACGCATTTGAGATTACCAATACCTTTTACACAGAAAAGCAACATTCAAACAAAATTCAGTACATGATAAATAGTATATACAACATGTACCGTATATGACGCACGACGGACTTCAGAAAGCTGAATCAATATCAATTTATATTTATTCTTGATAAAGATCAAGAATTAATTTAGATTGATATAACTATATATAGAGTATTATATAGCAGGCTGAACGAGTAACAGCATTTGCAGAGGTAAGAAACAATAGGTATATTAAAATAGTTTATATATATATATATATATAAAAATAAACGTCGCCCCACTAGGATTTAGTTGGGAGTGAATTCAGTTACCCATTTAGAACATACTACTTTCAAGTCTTGCGTTAATTATGTTACACCTTGTATATTGATTTATTAAAGCAACATAACTTTAGCTGAGCCGTTGCAATTTTACTACGCCGTAAGAAAGAGATAAAGCTATAAACTGGATATATCCGTCTCCTTTTCCAAAGTTATCGTAACGTGCCGCGTTTGGTCAGCGAAGTGTGTGAGGATTAACTACGCTGTTGGTCGAGAGGCCTTTACAGCTTTATCGGGCCAAAGGGCGAGCTTGCAAGAACTACGCTTCAGCCGAAATGGTAACTAGCTTAAACAGGAAATAATTTTATGTAAGATAGAATTTTGTGAATGAATAGACCAATAATAAATTCTAAAACCTTTGAAGATTCTGGTAGAAGATTCGGCTCACGGAAAGTGTCTGGCGACCAAAGGAATATTGTCTGTTCCTGTATGTGGTAAAAAGACGTTTCGAAAGAAGCTGTTTTGTTTGAGGGAGTAAATCAGAAATATCGATATTTTCGACAAATATGGAATTATTATTCACTATATTTTATTAATTTGCCCACATCCCTAGTTCTGTCATGGTCATGTCAAAAAAATTTAAATCAATTTCGTGGTGTTTTAGCTTTATGAATTAATTATATTAAATTAAAACCTTGCTGCAAAATGAGTGACCAAGTTTTCTATTGCATATTGGATTGGTGATAAATAATTGAAAACGTATAAGGTATAACTGCTATAGTTCTCATTCAATAAATAATATACCCATAAACATGTAGCTAATATTTAACATCCATTTCAGTTATCAATAATATGTATTCGCCGCGTCAAAAAATACTATGGTTCGCATTCAGTACAAGAATTGTCTTGATTATTTTGCAAGCAATATCAAATCTGATCATACCGGACCATGATGCAAATGTATTCATTAGCCCAGAGGATCCTACTTTGCATAAAACATATGCCGATAACATAGTGGACAAGCTGTTGGGTGGCTTGAAGAGATGGGATGCACAGTATTTTATACACATCGCCCAGTATGGATACACCTATGAGAACTGTCTAGCATTTTTTCCTCTGTATCCCTTGATTGTTAGATATGTTGCTTATGGATTAAGCAGTTTGTTTGGATCACTGCTAAATTTTCATAGCATGCTGTTGATATCAGCAACTGTTGTGAATATAGTAATGTTCATTAAATCTGCTGATGTATTACACAGATTGAGTTTAAGAGTACTAAGGAGTGAATGCAGGGCTTATAAATCTGTTATATTATACTGTATCAACCCAGCGAGCATATTTTTTTCAGCACCATACTCTGAAACACTGTTTGCTTGGATGTCTTTTTATACAATGTTTAAATGCACAGAGAATGAGACTTTAAGATTTGCAAACATAGACATAATGAGCGGCTTGCCTGCAGGATTTTCAATGATTACTAGATCAAATGGCTCTGTTAATTTAGGTTACATATTCTATACCAGTTTAAAAAATGTTATAGAAAGAACTTTGCCTGAAATTGTGTACAAATATAAAACATTGAAGCGTAGAATAATTCTACCCTTTTTATTGTTACCACTGTTCACATCATGTGTGTCACTATTTTTGACTGCGATAATAGCATTGATACCATTTCTTTTGGTACAGACATACAACTATTTAAAATATTGTGTACCTGGTGATCACAATTTGCCTGAGTTTTTGTCAAATTCAGAATATGTTTTGCCTGGCACTGCTGCTAGTGTATGGTGTAATTATACTTTGCCCTTGTCATATTCCTACATTCAAACTCATTACTGGGATGTTGGTTTGTTTAAATATTATAAGTTGAAACAGGTACCCAATTTCATACTAGCATCCCCAATATTATTCTTAGTTAGTTATCATTGCATGTCATACATTATGAGTAATATTAAACTATGTATAAGACTGGGAATAAAGCAAAATATAATGGGATACACAAATAAGATGCCTTATAGGCCAAAGCAATATTCTAAATGTTTTGGGGCCAATGATCCTTCAATGTTTGTGTATGTAGTTCATATAATGTTTTTGTGTATATTTTGCGTAATGTTTGTACACATTCAAGTTTCAACTAGACTATTAGCATCTGCTAGTCCAGTTTTATATTGGATATGTTCTAGTAAAATGAATGTTGGTCCTACACCAACATCAGACCAGAATACTATAAATGAGCATTTTCGTCGAATTGGTATTGGAAAAAGGATACCATCCCATCATTTGTCTATTGCTAATTTAGAAGGTGTTGACAATATGTACAGCAAATGGAAAACATTTATTATATCTAGAAGGATGCCAGACTTACAGTCGCGCATAATACAGTATTATTTTATAGGATACTATCTGATAGGCACAGTTTTATTCTCAAATTTTTATCCTTGGACTTGAGTACATTTACATATAACACTGGACATATCATTTACGTATCAGCAATAGATTATATTCAAGGAAATTCTTAATTTGTTTATCAACATATCATTGCTAATTAATGTTCCAAACTCAATGCATTTCACATATAAATTAAATACAAATATCAAAAATATTCATAGGTAGTTATTTATCATTGCCTTATCAATAAATATTGTAAGGTTCTTTGGAAAAATTGTTATTATATTTAAGATAGTGGAAATTAACTGCAATTTATTATAAATACTGTAGTGTTTATGTGATCATGTTAAAAAAATTCTGCTTAAAATGGGGCCTTGTAGAGTTGTCCATAAAAATCATCTTAATTCTGTAAATGAAACTAACTAATTAGTAATAAAATCTGCTCGAGGAAATAATATATGTATTTCAAATGTTATCCATTCTGATGCTTAAGCTGTTGGAATTTTACAGAAATAAGTCTGATTTATATATCCATTATATCTGAAGACTATTTTACCAGAGCCGAAAATATAATATTTGACCCAGTATTGGTACATTAAGTCCCACTTGCACGAACTAGGGTTAGCATTATTTTTATTATGCTCTTGATGATTATTTAAAAGACAAATATGCTTGGATATGTGCAGTGTCAGCTCCACCTTAATATGGATAACTTGTTCAACCTTTATTATTTAATATTCCCTCTCTTTCTTTTTCTTTCTCTGTAAATGAGAAAATCATGTAGCCATTGTCACGAATAGAGTAACTTGGTTAATTTAATTGGTTTCTTGCCCTTCTTCTCCACAGGAATGACATACGAAATGGTGGTAGTCTTTGTTACTTTTCTGACGATTCACATACTATATTATAATGGTACATAAATAAAAAATATTGTGATTCTGATTAGTTACCTTTAAAAATAAAGTTGTTATTTGATTCTATGAAAGTATGGTATTTTGCCAATACTGGGATTATGTATAAGATTTAAGGAACTGTTAAAAAGTTCTAATAATACATAGTGTAAATAGAAACGAAAATTGCTTTTATAAGCTTTATAGGTAATAATGTTGCGACACAAATCGACTGTTATATTTTAAATCTAGTCAATAAATATTTTTTATCGTAAGATACAAATACATCGCTAGATATTACTGTTTTTCAAAGTACTGCTTTTGCCATTATGGTAACATACTGTGTGTAGATTGTTAGAGATACTTGGATTCTAATTAATTTCTACAAAAACGGACGTCTACTAGGTCCAGTGGTTAAGAGCTTGAGTCGCTCCGTCCACTGGATTGAGTAGTCGCGGGATCGATACCCGCACGGGACAAATTTTTGTGACTCACAAATATTTGTTTCGGTCTGTGTTTCATTTCATGTTTGTAAACACACCTAGTGCGGGGCTGCGTTTTTTTTGTAAAGTAAAGGAATTCTATAGATAAGGACTGCAAGGACTTATCATGTTTGGCTCATTGTTTTCTAAGATCTTTGTGTGTGTATGTGTGAATGATCTACGCTGTTTACCGCGGGGCCTTTACAGCTTCACCGGACAGGCTCTATTCTAAGATCATTACGGGACCATTGTATCTACAATCAATACATTAAAAGGATATTCCACCCATCACGCCGGGCCCGATCTGGCGAGTCGTGGGGTGCAGAGTGCCGATTAGAAGGAAAGAACCTGTTGGATCTCCGTACTCTCTGCCTACCCCGCAAGGGATCTGGCTTGATGATATAGATAGAAAAGGATATTATATATCTGCTTATAATAGTTACTCTCAGGTATGGACTCTCCATTAGAAATGTCCCGTTGGAGAAAATTTTCATATTCTATTGTCTTTAAGATTATGCATATATGCATGTAATCGTCAGGATCATTATATTATGGCTATCTAGTTATTTGCACTATTAATGTACACATAGCAGCCGTCCTCTATACCTTCCATTGAATTCAACCAATCGATATTTATCGACCTCGCCTTTGCTAGTCTATTTCATAGAAAATTTGCCACGATATTAGTAGCTTTAATGCCAAAAACTTATTTAATACGCTTTAAGCTCAACTTTTCACATTATACATTACAGCGTTATGTTACCATATGATTTATAATCAAATAATGCAATAAGTATTACGTTTTCACTATTACCAGCAATAAAAAACTAAATGTAAAGAAAATTACAATAAAACTAAAATCTTTGACCAAATGAGTGTCTTATCTGAAAGGCAAGCCAAGCTTAGAATAAATATAATTCTAAGAAGTCAAAAAGCTCTGTTATTCTCGTGCCTTTATGAAACTAACTACTCTCTGCCTACCCTGTAAGGACTAACTGGCGTAATCATATGGCTATCTACGAATTATTCGCATCTCTTGTATCATCACGCAGGATCCCTATCCCTATTTTTTATATATTAATATCATCAGGCCAGATCGCTTGCGGGGCAGAAAGAGAGTACAGAGTTCCAATAGGTTCCTTCCTTCCAGACATCTCTGGCTTCCTTCACTCTCGTTTATACTATAGAAAAATGTCTCTGGAGGATATGGGTCGTAAGAATTGAACCTACACAGGAGAATGTTAAGTTATTTTGCTGACAACAGAATCATTTGCCAGCCTCCTTTAATCTGAATCGAGTTCATGTGAGCAATGGCAATAAGCAGGTCGACTAATGGCCGGTTTTAATATTCAAGTCGAGGATAGATTTGCTTAATGACAGTAGAGTTTTGAGTAAAAATTTTTGACGGATTTACCATACAAAATATGTTTAAATTCTATCCTATACAATTGTATAGGTTCAGGTTTTACTTAGCACTACATCTGGCCTATGCCTATGTATACTTCCACCTCTTTTACCGGTTTCAATATTAAAGGATTGATTTGCCTACTGCGGATAGAATTGTGACATATTTTGTATGGTTAATCTGTCAAAATTTGTTTGAGAATATAGGTTTTAAATAGAATCGGGCGGTAAACGAACTTTTAACATATACGTGTGCAATTTAATCTGATGTGATTATCTGGTGTGAAAACGTAATAATAGCAATTAAATATTTTAATGGTTGTGAATGTATTTTTAGTCTATTTATAATTATAGATTGCACAAATTGTCACATTACTTCATCTTTATAAATGATATTCAGAAATAAAACTTCACTACATTTTCAAAGAAATAGTATTTATATTCATTATTACCATAAATTAGTAAACTAGTAGTTAAATCAGAGTTTCATTATTGCTCTTAAGTAATACTTAAGTATTACAGGACGAAATCAGTCGTAAATCTAGTTTTAAAAACTGATTTTTGTACAAAAACGTTAGTTTTAAAACTAGATTCACGATTGATTTTCATTCTAATTTAAGGTCCTAAGGTGCGCGTGAGCACAGAACAGAGAAGTACTTCTTTATTCCGTGCGCGTGACCACCTTGATTTTAGGTTGCAATATAATGAATTCATGAAACAAGTCCACATATTAATTTAAACACGATGTATCTATTTTGGGATGGATAATGTCCATTTTATTAAATTTTGTTGTATTCTTCTTTAGGGAGTTGTGGACAGTGTTTGATGAACATTTCGTATTGCTGCTGTTTATGTGACAATTACTGGTTGATAGACCATAAAATTATTTGGCAAACACGTCTTCATCGGGATTCAGCCACCTTCAAAATAGGGAGTTCTTGTTCGTATTAAGGAGCAGTTTCTAATAAAACGCGGATAATAGGTACCTCTATTTAGTGGTAAATAATGATCGTAGACCCAATTTTGGAACTTTTAGGTAAAAAAAATCGGGAGAGGCCTTGTTCACTGATTATATGTTTAGTGTGGAGCAGTGAACGGAGTGTCTGAACATCGAATTATTATAAATCGTGAATTTGAAACAGAGAAAAAAAAAATAATTATATGCAAATATCTTTTATTTACGCCAGAACTCTCACAGAGTTCCTACGCAGTCCCTACAGACGTAATATCAGTAAGACTAAAATTTAAACTTACACCTAACAGACCTATAGATAATTTGTGCTTACTGTCGATTAATATAAAATGTAACTATCTCTAGATCTAAATAGCCTAAACATAAAGAGATCGTGAATTATTAAAAATCAGGATCTCATTATCAGATAGCCCGCTATCCTTCATAAATTTATTTATACTATATGATTGGTTCACTTAAATTTGACTTGTATCGCTTACAAATACAACCACAGGTTTCTTGAATAGATTCGTGATTTGAGCAGATTTATTTTATGGATTAACGCATATACTTATAATATAATTAGTCTAAATATTAGAATTAGTCTCTTGCCGTATTCATACATTAAAGACTCAACCAGCGTTCGCACAGGCGCTTTCACACCGCGCGGTGCTGAAGCGCTGTAAGCACTTTTCAAAAAGATGACCTGTTAGCTGTTCGTTCCGTTCCAGCACTTTATTATGTTAAACAGCGCTCGTACGAATGAGGTGTCACTGAGAATAATAATTAATTTAAAAATTATAATATTGTTTGAAATAATTATTCGTTATTTTCCACATTCATATCAGCCATGGATGGTTTGGGTGAGGCTTCAGCGCAGTCCGGTCCTGTTGGTCGCGTGGTGTCCTCGTCAGGGTCCAGCGATAGGTTGGCAACGGGGCCAGCACCAGCCTCCCCGTCACCGGCGCGCCCCTAGGCAACTGCTAAGGCCTCCTGTAACCTTTGACGCGCGCGTCGCACTCGTTCTTCTTGCCGTCTGACATCATCTTTAGTGATCGTCACAGCCGCAATGAGCGGCTGTTCAGGGTTTAAAAAAACACCAGGATTCTCTAATATACCTTGCTTAGATCCATTCTGACCTAAAACAAATGTAAACCTTTACAATGTACCACAGCGCTTTATGTCAATTTTTGAGAACAATGAATCCATTAGACTTATGAGAGTGACTTTTAGTGATTTGGTAGCCATGGATGTAAAAGAAATCGCCACCAAGTTGGTAATCGGTTTTAGAAAAACATGCGCGGACAGAGAATGCTCGCGACTCGTTCCTGTTAAAAAATAACAAAAATATGTTTCGGGGAGAACTCTGCTTGTTAGCTTGCGTCATTGAAGATCGGCGAAATGACTTACAATCTTAGAATACAATAGGAGGAAAAAAATTTCAAATGGTATTATGTGAAATTTACCATACCTGTTATAGGTTGCGACGATACGTGAAGCGCTGTTGCCAACGACTGAATGATTGTTGCATCAGAGTTGTAAGGCCCCAAAGGTTTGATATATTTAGGCAACGATGTGGTGCCTATCACCCCGTTCGCATCACACGCCGTTAAACCCTAAATAATAAAATGCAATAAAACAAAAAAAAAAAATATCAGGAACTTTGTAATATTACTGAAGTAAATGCAAATATTGGAATTTTCCAGTGGTTTAGCCCAATTAACATCGGTTAAATATATAGCCCTACTATATATATACTGTTCCGCCACCCCTAAGAAAAGAACAAGCATGAGAGGCAACTCATATATTATTTTTCCATTACTATGTAGGTACTAAATATTTATCTGCATTCACTTCTGCTATCGTTTATTTTTGCGTATTTATTTATACCATCGCTTATTTCTTGAAAATTCAATCTCTCGCGGTAACACGAAAAGCTGCTGAACTCCAGTCGTGGCGATCTTTAAGGGGTTGCCTTACATGAACTTTTATTGACTAGTTCTTAAGCGTTTCGCGTTGGAATTAGAAAATGTAAAGCAATAGCTTTTTTCTGTAGAGAAAATTTCATTTAATCGTCTAGTTAATTTTACCAGATTCTAAACTGTACAGGCAAAAATGATATTTTTAAATATTTAAGTCTTTAATAGTACTACTTGAAGTGCATGAAGTATAAAAACACGTTTTTATTACGGCTCGTATAGGGGCTACCTCAACATGGAGTGGGCCGTCGACGTCTTTGGGTTGATGATGCATGTCTTTAAATTGATTTTTATTCGAAAACTTCTTAAATATTTGTGGGTCACACAAAGATGTGTGTTGTGCGGGGATCGCACCCGCGAATACTCGATCCAGTGGACGGAGCACTAGACTATGTCGTCCGGCAAATTAGTATATTTAGTTGCTAAATCTATGCAAGGTATAACATAATTAACACAGGACTTGAAAGTATTTTGTTTTAAATCATAACTGAATCGATTCCAACTATTTTTAAAGTTAGTAATTCTTGTATTTTTTTTTTAATTTCCTAAAAATGCTGTTACTCGTTCTGTTCGTTGTATTTATGGTTGTATTAAACAAATTTAATATATATTCAAAGCAATGCGGCTATTTTAAATTTATTTCTATTACACATATCCCAATACGCCACACACCATAATATCATAAGCGATGACACCCGGCTCGACCTCTCATACTTACTTCTAATCCCTCTCTCGCTTCCTCTCATGGCTATGCTTCCGGTTTTTCCCATCATGACCTTACATTCCTCTCCTACATCCTGAAACCTCCCAAGCCACATCCTAAGGTTCTGCACACGCGTTGTTTTGCCCGTGGATATCGGTAAATTAACTGAGGATGCATCCAAACTCGACTGGAATCCCCTCATGGGAGCCAACACATCGACGAAAAAATTTGCATTTTCAATCAAACCCTAATTCAGGTTTATGATATTCATGCTTCTGTGAAAAAGGTGCGGTTGAAGCGACCACCTGCTCTGTGGATGACAAGGGGTATTCGGTTGGCTCCGAAAGTTTAAAAAAGACTGCACGGAAGACAACTGGGCCTACTTTAAAATTGCTAGGAACCGGTGTAATAGGATGATACGTGACGCTAAACGCCGCTATATTCTAGATAATATTACATCCTCTTCGCCTCCCGATATTTGGAAATTCCTTGGTACTTTAGATATTGGTAAGGCTCGACGGCATGAACTACCAATAAGTTTAGACGATCTTAATAGCCATTGCTCCACTATTCCTCCTTTTGATCGTCTAACTGTACATCAAATTATTTCTTTCTTGGGTGGTCTTAGACGTCCGAACATTAATCCTTTTTATTTTTCTCCAGTCGACTCACTTGAGGTTAAGAAGATAATTTTGTCCATCAAATCCAAGGCTGTGGGTTGTGACAAAATAAGCAGATGCATGATCATAACAGTACTTGACTATCTCCTACCGGTGATCTCCAACCTTATCAATTTTTCTTTAGAGTCCGGCGTATTCCCATCTCTCTGGAGAAAAGCATTTGTCCGCCCCCTTCCTAAAATCTCCAATCCCTCCCTTCCCAGCCACTTTCGTCCAATATCCATCCTTCCTTTTCTTTCAAAAGTGCTCGAGGCCTGTGTTCATAAGCAATTATCCCATTTCATATATACCTACAATTTCATTAACCCTCTTCAATCTGGGTTCAGGCCTGGCCATAGTACCGTTTCTGCCCTTCTCAAAAGGACTGGTGATATTCGAACAGGCATGGAAGATACCAAAGTAACCGTCCTTGTGTTGGTCGATTTCACCAATGCTTTCAATACTGTTAGTCACGATATCCTTACTTCTATACTCTCCTACCTTCTGTGCTCTCAAGAGCGAGGATTGGTTTTCTTCTTATCTTCGAGAACGTCAGCAGTCAGTTTTGTGTGATGAAGCATCATCAGCATGGTGCTGTCTCGACACTGGCGTTCCCCAAGACTGTATTCTCTCTCCCCTTTTATTTTCCATTTTCATTGATTTAATAACTCAAGAACTTCAGTGTACGTATCGTGTGTACGCTGATGACTTGCAATTATACTAGCAAGATGTGTGGATAACATTGCTGGCATTGCCGTCAAACTAAATCGTGACCTAGAGGCTATTAAGAATTGGACCGACAGGTTTGGTGTCACGGAGAATCCTACAAAGTGCCAAGCGTTTCTAGTAGGAAGCTCTAGGCTTATAAGCTGGGTCGATGTTGGTTCTTTGGCTCCACTTAAATTCAACGGGACTGTTATCCCCCTGGGCTGTTTGCATATTGACACAACACTTAGCTGGCAAACACAAGTCATGGCTGTCGGTCGAAATGTCACCGGAACGTTGCGATACCTGTATCGATTAAAAACCTTGCTACCCAGCAACACGAAAGCAATGCTTGCGCAGTCCCTGATCTTTCCTATTTTCGACTATGGTGATGTGTGCTACCTCGACCTGAATGCAGATCACCTCAATAAACTAGACCGCCTACTGAATAACTGCATTCGATTCGTCTTCAATTTGCGTAAATGTGATCATGTGTCGGAGCATCAATCACTATTAAAAAGGTTGCCTATTCGGAAGCGTAGGGCTCTGAGGGCACTGACAACTTTATTTTCTATCCTTTATTTCAGTATTTATGCTCTAATCACGATAAACATCTTTGCTCTACTGATAATCGTTTCCTTCAGTGCTACCTTCATACTACTGATTTTATTCACTCTTCCTTCTTCGTCCAGTCTATCCTTCTTATCCTTCTTACTTTGCCTCTGGATCTCCGAATGGTAACAAATCGTCACTCTATTTGCATAAAAGGCTAGATCCTCCTCAATGTTAGTTGTTCCATGTCGTTATGTCGCACAGTTTTAGTTTATTTATATATTGTATAATTGTATATGTATGTATATATTTGTGGTATATATAAATATATATTATGTATATATATCGTTATATATAATATGTATTTACTAAGTGTTATGAATAGATAATTAGTTGTTATTTATATTTATTCATGTAACTTTTTTCTACTTGTGTAATTTCGGACCTACCACACTTGTTTCACACCATCCTAGGTAGACTGGCAGAAAATGCCGTACGCATTAAGTCCGCCTATGTACATAACTGCATAAAGTATAAATAAATACGCCTGCAAAAGTTAATTATTTATTAAATTTTATGGTTCAATTGGGTACTAAAGAGCTTAAAAAAATTGTAGAATACTCCTTAAAATTGGAGGTTTGATTTTCGTATTGAATTGGTAAAGCAATAATCTAAGCGGGCGTCTACGTTCTTGCGTTATTTATGTTACACCTTGTATTCTATAGTGCGTATTTACCAATTCTATGCTAACATATCAAGTTAATGGTAATAGATATTAATGCTTATGTTAATGACTAATGGTGCACTTACTTCAAGCCTTTTCTCCCAGAAGAGTTGCTTTGGTTTCTCCTGTGTGCCATGTTTTAAGTCTGTTTTGACTTTGCTTTCCTGTGTTTTATATACTGTTACCGGCTGCTTGAATATAGACGCGGTCTGGCGTATAGGTGGCACCAATGACGCGTCTGAACGTACACCCCTGTATAGTATGAAGAATATGTTTAGTTCGTCTTATAAAATTGCGTTACACAGATATTTAGTAGATACTTTGTTATAAGTCATATTTTATTAATTCTTCCATCTTCGAAGACTAGAATTAACAATAATTTGGACTTCATGACCATATGAGATAAATATAATGATATAATTAAAATGGTTATGAATGTGATGGGTCTTTAAATTTACATCATGCTGTTTTCAACATTAATCATGCCCACAACGAAAACTAAAAACATTTTAACAGCACACTCACTCGCTGCAAACATGGTTCTAAAATATTTTAATTGAGTTAACAACAATGGGTTTTGTTATATTGAATTATAAACGTCACCACAAAATTGCAAATACCTTTAATTTACAATAAATCTAGGGAGCTTGTGAAATGGGTGGGCTAAATCCTCCATAGGACATCCGCTCGCAATAGCGGGAAACGGGTTATGCAGAGACTTCTACCGGCTAAAACTACGAGTAAAGCGTTCGTTCGTGTGAACACATGGCACGCACTTCGTTCTCGACATGGATATAAATAATATATCGATGGCTCTCGAGGACTGGTTATAGTCAGCAGAGACTGCAGGTGATGAGTAACTCCCTTCGCGTTGCCCACAGACGCTTATTAAGTCTAAACTAATCATCATCAACAGCCTGTCAGCCCACTGCTGGACAATGGCGCGCCACTGAGCTCGATCTTCAGCTATCCTCCTCCAGTCCCTGCTCGCTGCCTTACGAATATCGTCGCCCCACCTAGCTACAGGGCACCCAACACTACGTTTGCCGTGACGCGGTCTCCACCCAAGAACCAGTATGCCCCAACGGCATCGGTTCTGCCGCATATGTGACCCACTGTCACTTCAGCTCGCTAATTCGCTGAGCTATGTCGGTAACCTTGGTTCTCTGACGAATAACTTCGTTCCGGACTCAATCCTTAAGAGAAACTCCGAGCAAGTTTATACTCCCATTTTGGCGTTAAAATCTCCCATGACAACGTTTCTAACATTGTAGTGAACCCTATTACGAAGGACCTTAGAGGTGTCCACGTAGGGTAGCTCTATTTCTGGTCCGAGTGGGTCGAAGAAGGTGCGTAAACCTGCACGACCTTGAGCCTGTAGGTAATAAGGTATGCTATCCTTGTCGACCCACTGGACATTTCTACAACACTGTCAGCGAAGGCTCTATGGACCAGAAACCCGACGCCACCCTGGAAAAGTTGGTCTCCCTCTCTAAAATACAAAAGATGACCTAATTCTAGGGTGAACCTAGAACGTGCCATCTTATGCACTTCAGTTCTTTTTCTAACTGCAGAAGATGTTCATCAAGTCGCAGCGTATGTCCGTTATACGCAGCCAGGGTTAGCTCATGTTTGTGAGGTTGGAGGCCTACCGTAGCCCGGGGATTCTTCGCACCCCCTGCCCTGCCCCTATGGTCAGGAATAGCGGAGCGACCGGGAACTAGGGGCTGCGGTATATTTAGACCTGCTATGGAAGGTTTTGCCCACAATCGCCACGCTGGGCAGACGGGTTGGCGATCGCAGGACTAACTCCTCACACGTTACGGGTCTGATTAAAAATTTAGTTACGCCATATTATGGTTATAACACCATTGTCGGTCGTCAGAGCCTCGTCCATTGGTCAGCAGGATGCAAGATGATAATGAAGGATCACAGCAGGAAAGGTTGACTTGGGGTGTGTGGATAATAGGTGTCCTACTTGCATCTAATCATAATCTACCCTAAACCTCAGTTTAGATTTATGATACCTGAGGAGGATGGGGGCACAGAGTATAATGGTGGCATGGTGTGGCTACAGTTTGACACTGAGAGCATGGTACCCACAGAAGTGCATGCCGTGTGGAGATTCCACAGTCCCTTTATGCAGACTACCTTGAGGTTTTAGTCAGTAGCAGTCAGACTCGCCTAAAGACCTTCACTAGACATTCTATGCAGGATTTGCCTAAGATTAATGAGACATGTTATATGGTAAACCAGATAGAACCAGATTGCTAGATTAAATATAAACTGATGATGACATTACCAATGATTATTTCACAAATATTACAACACAGACTTAATGTAAAATGTTTAACCTACCAAATTGTTATTTCAGTTAGAATTTACCAGATTAATTATTAATAGGAGAAATAATATGAATTATGATATGAGTACCAAAGCATTTTTATGAGTCAATTGCATGTGTTGTAGGAAAAAAGCACTTAGCATGGAAGTACAAATACCTGAAATCAAAATCTTTAAGTTCCTGATATTTAGAGTGCTTTGCAGCCCCATGGTTTGGCAAAGAAGTTTGAGGGTACCCCAGAACAACTATGCCTTTTGGATGTCGAACACCTCAGTCCTTCCTGTGACCTTGGGTGTTGCAAAGCACTCGAAACATTGTAAACTTAAAAGTCAAAAATAAACAACGTTAAAATCTGAAAAATAGTATTATTTCACCTGCAATCAATTTTCATTTAGTACACATTAGGTGGAACTCAACCAATGATGTGCATGCAACCATTTACTAGACTCCAGGTACCTTATAATGTTATTAAATACTTAGTACCATATTGATTGATGTAGATTTCAGCATAAGTTGAATGAATAGAATGTTAAAAGGCCGAGTTTTTAAGAATAATTTTACATTTCTCCACATACTTGAATTTATAAATAGGAATATATATAAATAGGTTCATCTACACAATCAGTAATCCACATTTTTAAAGCATTATGTAGCAATTTCAATTATACATTACAATTTATGACAAATTTATTAATGGTGATTGTCTGAAAATTTTTGGTTTTATTGGTTTTATAATATTCTTTAATAATGATAAAATATCTAATGAAGGTACATAATCTAAGTTTATGAAACAGTATCAATAGGTTCTAATGAATCTAAAAGTAATGATTTCATAGTTCAGGTGACAAAGCTGCTGCGATCTAAGGGTGATAGTACGGCAGTGGAGTGCTGAAGCTCTAATAAGCAAAAGTTCAAGGAGGGCCCTTGTTAATACTCAAACAAGTAATAACACTAATGTGTACGGCTGTGCATTATTTAGTGTGAAATGGCAAAATGTGTCTATGTGGTAAACAACACCATACAGTATATATAAAGCCATAAAAATAACTAAAACAATAATAAATCAGCACTCAAAAGTAAGGGCTATCTAAATCTAGGACACACTTAAAACAAGCTTCTATTGATTAGCGTAAAATACAAATGGAACACAAAGCAGGACTGCACTAATGATCACAACACAAGGTGGAAGAAGTTATCACACTAATGGGAACCTGTAGTCGAACTGCCCTCGTGCTTTCTTGGCCTTGCACAGGAGCATTGTGTTTATCTGACCCTGCTGAAAGTCGAAACACGACAGGTCCATACTATCACCGAGATAACGAACTAGCTCTGCTTTACTGCGAAACTTTTTACCTGTTGGGCTATAGAAAATTTTATTGTAACAATGTACCAGTCCGACTGGTGTTGTGGTTAGCGCTGGTTAAACCCTGATTTAGTGATGGAAGTGTTGATGTTAAGTTAGACATCTCATAAGCCATGTTAAGACAGATACATATTGACTAATAGTAACTTAGACTTGTAGAGATTTATCAAAAAGTCAAGTATTGTGAAATGAAGGTATTGTATGTACTAAAGTCATTGTACTAGAATTTGCACTCAATAAAAGTTCATCATATCGATTGTGAACAGAACGAAATCATTCATTTTGTTAATATTGAGTATTTATAAAAATGTTAAAATTGTTTAATTTATAACGTAGGTAACAATTTCATATATGCCTACAGTAGAAAACAACAACTCACCTGTAATAGTAAACATCTACCTTGCCAGCAGAAAGTCCTGTCTTTCTTAAAACTTCTTCCCTTTGCCAACCTTTCGGTAATGCGGAACAATCAGATCTTTTCTTTTCTATCGAGATGTTCATAGTGGTCATTGTAGCGTTAAATCCTCACTATGAATAATATTTGACAAATTGTTGTTTTGTAAGATAATCTGTTTGCAAATATATAAATACAAATATACTGCTCCTATTAGGTCAATTTTGTAACAGAAATGATGTCCCTAGTGTGTCAAAAAAAGACGGGTAAACCCACAGTAACAATCGACAACAAAATGGATTTATGGATCGATCGCTATTTATCATTATACTCTTTGGTATAGACCATAGTATTGTGATAGTATCGTCTCCTCAAAACTATTCACTACCGATTATATTAACACGTGACAATTAAATCGATATTATCGTTAGTTTCGATTGCACAAATTGAGCAGTACTATTGATAACCGGCGATATCGATAGTATCGATAATATTACAAATGCAATTCATGTACCATACAACAAATTTGATGTAATACTATCGACAGTATTGATGGCATTAGATACTATCATACTACAAAGCCGTTCGTCTTTGAGACGCCCTTGAGTTAACTTTTCCCTTCTGGCTGGAGTGTATTTGTTGCACGCTCGCCCTCGTGCACAGTAAAGCTGTAAAGGCCCCCTGGCCAACAGTATAGATCATTCATACAGACACACACACAAAAGCTAAACTAAGTCACGAGATGGAAATTCGTGAATCGTGCGCTCGATTAGCACTTTTTGCCATCGCTATATATTGTGTTAGGGGTCACCCTAACACAATATATAGCGATACGAACGATCTAAAAAAAATGTATTTTAGTAAAACGATTTATTGCTGTAATCTATCACTAACTTGGCTTAGTCCGTATTGAATAAGTCCTGAGGGCGCTATATTCAACCGTGACTGGCATTTCTCCGTTAATGCCATAGTTAAAACATCACTATAAGTAGCTGCAACTTTTACTACTATCCGGCCACTATTGCCTTATTGCTCGGTAT
This sequence comes from Phalera bucephala, assembly GCA_905147815.2. Lineage (NCBI taxonomy): Eukaryota > Metazoa > Arthropoda > Insecta > Lepidoptera > Notodontidae > Phalera > Phalera bucephala. The sequence goes on along the minus strand of LR990609.1, from coordinate 40,543,427 downwards.
TCGCTCCTTGTCAGCGAATTAAAGTAGTCGGTCAAAGATTTCCAGCAATTCTATTTGTATTCAAACGATTCATAAATGTGTTCTTGACCAATAGTCTATACATGCTCCGCCAGTGAGTTGCTCAATAGCAACTCACAGGTGAAGCATGTATAGGGTCCTTATGGGACCAACGCCCTGGCTATCCGCGTTCTCACCCACGGAAAGCGAGCAAGTAGTGTACTGTTATCAAGTGGTCCACATATGAACACCTTGCGAGCGAGGCAATGGTCTGACATGCCCCTGCTGACCCGCCCCTCAGGCGCAACCTTAGTCTTCGATGACGACGAAAAGGCTAAGCTTCTCACAGACACACTCGAGAGCCAGTGCACTCCCAGCTCTCTTCCCGTTGACCCGGGTCATGTCGATTCGATCGACAGGGAAGTCAAGCGCAGGGCGTCCCTTCTCCCCACCGATTCCTTATCCCCTATTACCCAGACCGAGGTCGAGGACCTGATTAAAGGTCTTTAACCGAAAAAGGTCCCCGGCTCTGACGGCATTTCTAATCTCGTACTCAAATGCTTGCCCGCGCAACTCATCTGCCTCTTAGTGGCCATCCTTAATGCCGCCATGACGAACTGCTCTTTCGAACGAACGTCGGCCTCCTTTCACTGACTAGGGGTCAGTGGAAGGAGGCCGACGTCATAGGCATCCCTAAGCCCGCTAAATCTCGTGACCGTCCCACGAGTTACCGGCCAATCAGTCTCCTCAGCTCCCTGGCAAAGAGTTACGAGCGCCTGCTCCTGGCACGTCTCAAAAACTTTGTATCGTCCAGGGGTATTCAAGGTAGTCAGTTTGGTTTTCGAGCCAAACACTCTTGGGTCCATCAAGTGCACCGCATCACGGAGCACTTCCTCACTGGCCTCAACAAACCCAAAGTCGTCTCACACGGGTGCCCTTGTCTTCGATGTCGCGAAGGCGTTAGACAAAGTCTGGCACAACGGCTTGATCTACAAGTTTTACCAAATGGGTGTGCCGGACAGACTCGTGCTCATCTTACGAGACTTCCTGTCGAATCGCGCCTTTCGGTATCTCGTCGAAATGACGCGCTCTACCCCCTACTCCATACAAGTTGGTATCCCACAAGGCTCAGCTCTCCCCCCTCCTATTCAGCCTTTACACGAACGATATTCCTCTTTCGAGTTAGGTGCATCTAGCCCTATTCGCGGATGATACCGCTCTCTATGTCTCGCATAGGAATAAGGGTTTCATTACCCGAAACCTTCAGGCAGCCGCCAACGCCGTAGGGGATTGTTCAGAAAGTGGAGTATGTAAGTGACCATGTTCGACCTACCTATTTCCTGGGTCAAACAGGTCAAATATCTAGGGGTCACCCTAAACAATACCATGACCTTCGGACCGCACATCAAGCGAGTCCGTAACCGAGCAGGCTTTGTGCTCGGTCGTCTTTAACCGATGATCTGCAAGCGGAGTAAAATGTCCCTTAGGAATAAGGTGACACTGCAAAATTTGTATACGCATCATCATGATGTACGCTTATGAGGTGTTCGGGCACGCCGCCCACTCTTACATCGATAGACTCCAAACGGTACAATCCCGTTTCCTCCGCAAAGCCGTCGGAGCCCCGTGGTTCATACGGAATGTCGATCTCCATTCCGATCTCGGTCTGGAACCTATTCGCGCCTTTATTTAAAAGGCGACAACCCGATATTTCGCGAACGCATCCAATCATAGAAATCCGCTAATCGTAGCCGCCGCCGACTATGAACCTCACTCCTCTCCTATCAGCCGCTACCACCGTCCGCGGCATGTTCTCACCGACCCTCCCCATGCCCTTACATCCCTTCTTTCACATACAAATATCGCATACAAGATCAGACACCGACCACGCCGGCGAGGTCGAAGAATCCCTTCCCCGCCGGCCGGTGCAGAGCACCACGTCGTGACACCTAGGTTACACCCTCCCCAATAGCGACTGCCCAAGCTGAGGCCGTTCCTCCTTGAGGCACCCTTGAGCTAGTTGCCCCCTTGTCCTTCTGGCTCGAGCATAGTGGTTACACGCTCGCCCTCTTGTCCGGTGAAGCTGTAAAGGCCCCGCGGCCAAAAGCGTAGATCATTCACACACACACACTCACACACACACACCGCAATTTTTCCATCCAATAGGTGGTATAAGTACTGGTTAGAGATATAACTATGAAGTACTGTCATGGATTTATTACCCAAACGGATTGAGAACTCGGGGAAGACACGTGATGACAAGGATACTCACTTAGAGCCCTACGTCTCTATCTAAGTAGGGTGACCAAATATTGGTACGATTATGGACTTGTTGACGTTTAACTAACGTATAATTCTCGGGCACTGTTTGTCGCCGTAGTTCTTTCTTTCCATGAATATCCTGCATCTTTAATGACCTAATGTTATACCTTTACTAAAACATTTTATTGTTTCTGCTACTGTTATGATGATATTATACATAGTAATAGCGGAGGCTTGTAAACGTCAATTTGTTTCTGTTTGCCAATAACTTTTTTACGCTAGTTGTATGGCTATCAAATAAAAAATATATAGTAAGAGAATTAATTAAAAAATTTAAGATAAAAAAAATTACACTTCTCTCCATGAACGTTACTGAAAACCTTAAAAATTTCCAAATTTTTCTATTTAGGTGATAATCTCGTCCAGTGCAGTCCTATTTATCTATATGTATGTATACGTATGTATGCAAATTGCAAATACCGACAACGTAAAGTTGGCTGCAAGAAAGTAACGAACTGGAACTCTTTGCCTACCCCGCAAGGGACGTGGCTATGATACATACTACGTGACGCCTTACAATTGTAAGTGCTTCGACACCTTATGATTATATTGCGACGCCTTATTATTATTATGTATATATTTATTAAGTATAATTTCTCATAAAATATATATAAAAATATAAAATACAAATATTCTTATATATTTGTACAAAAAAAAATGTGCTCCACCGACAGCAAGGTCTACGACCCTAGCTACCGGTGGTCAGGGCTCCAAAGAGAGGAACCTCCTCACAATGCGTGCCGTGTCCAACATTACTGCCTTCTGTATCAGGCCCTTCACCCAACTCTTCGCTATAAGGCCGTTGACTGAAAAGACTATCGGAATAATGAAAGTTGAATCAACATTCCACATGGCGGTAACCTCATGGGCCAGGTCCATATTTAGATAATTTTTCTTTTTCGGCCTTCACACGGTTCTCATCATGCGGAATGGTGACATCAACTAACATTACAAGACGCATCGATCGATCTATTATCATGATATCAGGTTTATTGGCTACAATAGTCCAATACTGGCGACAAGATCTCGATACATCACCACGGATACACTCAAAAAGTACTGTCTGAGATTGCACACCTCGCGGTTATGTAGTATCTTAGCGTTTAAAACCCACGACCACCGCACTTCCCCGGGATCTACAACCTCATAACAGACGATCGCGGGTGATGCATATGTTACGCTGTCAGCAATCGACGGACCTTTCTATCCAGGGCATCCAGTTCAGACCGAATACCCCTTAGTATGCCAAAAGAGTATGTAAGAACAGGCATGACCCAACCATTGAAAGCTCGGACCTTATTTCCACCTGATAGAAGGCTTTATAACACTTTTATCAGGCGGGCAAAGATCCGATCTTTCAATGATTGTTTCATATCCTATTCAACTATACTTAAGGCTTGTGACATACCAAGATACTTGTAGGAATCCATTTTAGAGAGAGACCTGAGGGATATATTTTCAGAGAGCTGTAGATTAAAAGAATCTTCAACTCTCCTTCTTTGTACATGAATGACCGCACACTTGTCTACTCCAAACTTCATTCCGATGTCGTTGCTAAAATTACCGATTATTTTGAGCAACTCCATCAGGTCTGTTTTCTTCGAAGCGCACAACTTGAGGTCATCCATGTACAGTAGATGAGATATAGGCTCACTCTCCCTTCTCAAATGGTAACCTAGCTTTGAATCCTTAAGTAAAGCACTTAATAGATTCAAAGCTAAGCAGAACCACAACGGACTAAAACTGTCGCCCTGAAAGATACCCCTGCTTATCTTTATCAAGTCCGACGAACCAGAAAGTCCTCCACATCCTGGGTGACGAAGAACTGAGGTCCACTGCCTCATACACGAACTGAGGAAAGAGCATAGCGCCGGGTGTACTCTGTACAGCTCTAGCACCCTCCCCAGCCATGTATGAGACACCAAATCATAGGCCTTCTTATAGTCAATCCAGGCAGGGACATTCTTTCTGGATCGTCGCACCTGTTGGAAAATGGCAATATCAATGAGGAGCAAATCCTTTGTACCCCGGGACCCCCCTTACACCCATTCTGATTAGGCGATAGAATATGCTGTGCCTTAAGGTAATAATTGATTTTTATTCTCAGAATGGATCTAAGGAGTTTGTAGACCGTAAGTAGACATGTAATCGGTCTATAATTTTTAGGTTCCAAAGTACTGCCAGATTTGTGAATCAAGTGAGTGAAACCCGATGTCATAAAGCTAGGGAGCGATCCCAATTCAAGAGCTTCTTGGAGTTGAGTCGCTAGATGATAATGTGAGCCCTGGAGTCTCTTTAGCCAGAATGCGTGCAGTCCATCCGGCCCCGGACTTTTCCAGTTCGGCGCCGCACGAACCGCACAGGCCAGATCTTCACGGCTTATGACTACGGGCTCCATTTCCTGAATGGGCCCACAGGATCGTCGGACAACATCAAATCATTCGCCCTCGGAGTGACTGTCGGGCACTAACCAAATTTTACGCCAAAACTCGGCCATCACGGCCGCATTTGGCAATTGCACGTCAGTCACTCTCTCTTGGAGGCGCTCGCAAGCCTGGTATACATTCCTTTGATTCGTCTGGAAGGTGCGATTCACGTGGTATCAGTCCGCTCTCGCCTTATACCTGCGAATCCTCTTCGCACATGCATAAACATTTTGCTTCCAGTAGTCTATGCGTTCCGCGACATCGGCCACATAGTCCACAGGAGCCACTCCTGTGCCTGCAAAGGCTTGGGCCACGAATCGCATAACTCTCGGGCGGTTGTTTCCAGCCTGGAAGCACAACAATTTCGCTATGAGTGTCGTAGCCATATTTATACGCCGCTCTATTCTGCACTGCCAGAATGGTTTAGCATTTGTGGGTTGATTGGCTCGATGTAGATTAGGAAATCTTACGCCTGCCACCCGACACACCGCCACCGCTCCACATTACAAAATAGAGTCCACACTGGGAGACCAGTGTGGCTTTAAAACATTGTCTAGGGCACTCACGAGCGAAATGTTACGTCTATGCATGGGCAAACGGGGTAGGCATGGTCTTAGGGAAATCGGTGCAGACCGATACTCCACAAAGGCATCCTCCAGAGCTCTCCTCACCTGCTCCTGTAGCTGGTCACTAACACTTACCTGCTCGCTATTTACCTCCTCCGATCGTGCGAAATTATTTAAAGAGATAGGTTCTTCGACACTTCGCACGTTGGATTCAGTACGAGCAGGAAGTACTTCGCGGCGCAGTCGCTCAAGCACTGTGTCATCCAACAACTTGCACCGCTGGATGGCTCGTACTTGATCCAATAGTCGTTGCGCAGTAACGGCGACAGTTGGGTGAAGCCCCTGAAACAGGGACAATAATTTCGGACGGTAAGCGGTGAGGATGGTTCCTCCCTCTGTAGCACCATAGTAGGCCCGCATGACACTCAGATTTAATTTCGGAGTCCATCTCATACGGTTGTTTTTTGTTGTTTGTTAATGTCTAAACGGTTACTTTTCTGTTCATCTTCGTAAAAAAAATGTATTTATACAAAACAACGTGTCGTTGACAGCGGTTGCCATGGTTATTATTATTATTATTTGCTGAGAGGCTTGCATGGGGACATGGGTCCAACGCGTAGAGGCCCTTTGCGAGAAGTTAATGTTATGTAAGCCACCTGCTGAGATCACTTGCTGAAAATGAAGAAACATAACCAGCGAACTGACCCCGGCAGGTGCAAGAACTATTGTAAATTATGGAACAAAAACAAGGGCTATGTAAATGAGGTTTGATGGACAAAAACTGGACTATTTCAAAGAGGACGGACACCGGCCATAATTAGTGATACCTAATTACCCGTGGCCGGCGGTGATTCGCCGCTTACTAGATGGGCCCTCAAACGGTCGTCCTAGGACAACTGAGGGCAACACCGGTGTAAGCGGCTCAGGGGTGTAGAGAGGTGTCCTGCGCTTTCTTCGAAGTTACTCGCGGCGTTATGCCCTTTAACACTTCCACCCCTGGAGTACATCGACGTAGGAACGCATTATCTTCCTACGTCGATACTCACGGCTCCTCTCTGGACGGCCAATTAAGGCTAGCCAGAGCCGAGAGTCCTGCGGGCACCCTTCGGTTTCCGCTCGACCAACGAAGACACGCCGAGTTGGGGGCCCTGACCGACTCTCTGAAGCACTCGGGTCCGTGGTGTCGTTATTCACCAACAGCTCGCCACAAGCTGCCCTGCGGGTATTATTATTATTATGAGCGTCGCGAACTATTACTATTATGAGCGTCGTGAAGAATTACTATTATGAGCATCGGGACGAATTATTATTATGAGCATCGCGACACATTATTACTATGAGCGTCGCGAAGCGTCATAACGGAAGGCATCGCGACGTCTTTTAATTGTAAGCTTCGCGACACCTATTTATTAAGAACGTCGTGACCGCTTCTCACCATGAGCGTCTCGACGACCGGCTATTACAGGCGGCGCGACGGCTTATTATTATGAGGTTCGCGTGGCCTTATTACAACAAGCATCGCGAGCCCTCATTATTAAGAGCATCGTGACTGAGCCGATCGAGCCTCACGACGTCTTGTTATTATAATCGTTGTGGCGGCTTATTACTATGATCGTCGCGAGGCTTTACATTAATGAGCGCCGCGACGCCTTGTTATTGTGACCGTCACGACGCCTTATTATTATGAGATTCGCGACGCCTAACTAGTATGAACGTCACGATGCCTTATTAATATGAGCTTCCCTACAGCTGACTATTATGAGCGTCGCGACCCCTTCTTATTATTAGCGTAGCGACGCCTTATTATTATAGTCGTCGCAACGCATTCCTATTATGAACGCTGCGATATTTTATTATAATGAACGTCGCGATTCCTTATAATTTGATCGTCGAAACCCCTTATTATTAGGGGCGTCGCGGCGCCTTATTATTATGACCTTCGTGCCCCCTTTTTATTATTATGTGCGCAGTGACGTCTTATTATTATGAGCGGCATGACGTTTTATTATTATGAGCGTCGCGATGCCTTATTATTATGACTGTTGTGACGCCCTATTATTGTGAACGTCGCAACGGCATATTATCCTGTATATAAAGATGAATTGATAACCTTGTTCGTTTTGACCTCGGTTATAAATGGTTTTTAGGTATAGTTCGTATTAGTTCTACCTTATGGTCACCGTACTGCATTGTTATGGGTTCGAGCGAGACATCGGGCTCCGGGTTAGTGCTCTCACTTATCAAGGTTTCTAGAGTTGTTTAAATCATAGAAAATTGAGTTCTGTGTCTATGAATAAGAGTTTAATTGTCTCTAGCAATATTTTGAAATTACTCAATCTGGTTTAGGTAATGAGGGTAATATATCCATGGGCTAATGTAATCAATTCATGAATACCTTAGATGAGTACTGTATTGACATCATTTGTCACTGACAATATACTTCACCTGTCGTTGTCTGTCGGTGTTTGCTGCTCTGTGGCCTCTCCTTTTGCCTTTGCCTTCCCCAGAAGGGGGGAAAGTGGAAAAGAAAGAAAAAAGCTCTATGGCCTGGTCGGTGTCAACGGTGTCATTATAAATGTCAATTTGTCAATGGTAATCGTAATTCTGTATCGCGGTGAATTTCGTTGCGTTAAATCTGTTCATTTTAATAGTAAATACAGAACTTTAATTGGCATTAATCACGGCAGTATTAAAAAGTGAGATTACTAAGAGCTACAGCAAGTAGTTGAAGCTGGTCATATGTAAGTACTGGCTTTTAATCTTGTTATTTTAGTGTTGGTTTATTTCCCAGAATGATGTCAACTTTTGCTGATACTTTCACTTTGAATCATTTTAGGTATTTAAAACGTAATTAGTATAGGCAATGATAGGTTTTTTGAGTTGTATGAAATTATTAATATGACTTAAAACAAATTTTGCAAATGAATGTTATTTTATTATCTATTTATCTATAATATAAGAATGTGTGGATACCAGTTTTATAATATTAAGCCTGTCGCTCATCTGATCCAAAAGCAAGTTTGATAAATCTAGCTATTATTATTAGAGAGCATGCTTATAACTTACAGGTATAGTTTACTCATTCACTCTCTTATTCACGGTGTATCTAACAATTGTGTAAGTAAATAATCTGTATGTTCACACTAATCTGTAACAAGTATTGTTCTGGTATTGACGCTATTTGTACTAAGCAAGTACTCTCAAAGTGTTGTGTCTTATGCAAGTAGTTATTTACTTACAATTTGTGTGTAAAAACTTTACATAACCATATTATATACTTTGTTCATGCTAAGCAATTACAAGATTAACTTTTAACATATAAGTAATTTTATAAACAAATTTCATACTTGTTTATTAATATAAAAAAGGTTTAGATCTTAGTGTAATAGTTGTTTTTTTCTAAATTGAATAAGCTTTTATGAACTCATTTCCATTTGCAAATTATATTTATCTGGAACTAGACTATATTATTCATAAATGATGGACTCTTATCTTGTCATTGGCTTATCGAACTGAGTAGACCTCAGGCGCATTTTTGACCCGCTGGGATCTTTTGTGCTGTCCTTGCCTTAACGCTCTTACATACCTGTAGAATCGAATACTCCCTGTAGCAGGCTGTAGATTCCAGCAGGGGGGAAGAGTTGAAATTCCTCTGGGCTTGGATAGGCCACTCCCAGTAGCTTCATTCGCGGCACCTCCAGAGCGTTGCAGTGGCATAGGACATGCTTCATGGTTTCAGTTTCTGTGCCACAGTTCCTGCATGCCACGTCGCTGCAGAGGTTCATCTTGTGTAAATGTTCTTTGCCGTGCCATAGTGGTCAGTATAAGCTTCGATTAGTTGCCTTAATTGTAGTCTACTATGTTTTAGCAGTCTCTCGCTGTCGCTGTCATACCATGTGGAAAGGAATTCCTTGGAGTGTCTCAGCCCTGTTTTAGTTTTCCATTCTTTCCCGTGTTGCTCTTGGGCATATTTGAACAGCGCTCCTCTGTAGGCACCATCTGGTATGCCTATGAACGGTTCTGGACCAACATATTTCTCCATTGCTCCCTTTTTGGCTAAGTCGTCCGCATGCTCATTGCCATCAACCCCCGTATGCCCAGGGACCCAGACTAATCTGATCGTGTTGCGCGCTCCACATCTGTCAAGAAGGTATGCGCACTCCAAGGCCAGTGCCGAGTTTAGCTCATAGGAGCTGATGGCTTTGAGGGCAGCCTGACTATAACTACAAATGTAGATTCTTTTGCCTGTAATTCGCCTGTCCAATATCTCTTTTGCACAAACATTTATCGCATAGGTCTCTGCTTGGAATATTGACGCAAATCTACCCATGCTTTGGCTTAGATTGTATCCTTCTGTATATACACCGGCTCCTGTTCCAGACTTGGGTTTGGATCCATCCATAAAGCATATCATAGCATAGCAAGGTAGGGATGTGGGTGCTAAATCTTTTGTTGAACATGTGCGTGGTCAAGATCTTGTCACATCTCATGTTCCTAATTTCATCTAGTTCCTTGTGTGGCGCTAGCTTGGTGTGTTCAAGGCTTGGCGCTGTTATGCTCCATAGTCCAGTTTTCTCCAGTCTATAGAGTGCCTTCCTCGCCTCAGTCTCAATGACGATGTGTAATGGAGTGAGCTTAAGTAACCGCTCCATAGCTGCTGTTGCTGTTGTTTTGAATGCACCTGTGATGGCCAGGCAGGCTGTCCTTTGTAGTTTCATTAGATCGTCCCTGCAGGTTTGTATTTTAGTTCTGGGCCACCACAGGATGCATCCATGCATTAATACCGGTTTTACCATAATTTTGTATACCCAGTACATTATTTTGGGCTGTAGGCTCCATGTCTTTCCATATGCTGACCTACACATATTCAGTACTCTCAATGCTTTAGCAATAGTATGGTCAACATGTGCATGCCACTGCAGTTGCTTGTCTAGTATAACCCCTAGATATTTAACTTTAGTGGCCCATTTAATTTTATTACCGTACATATGTAGATCTTGTAGACCTGTTAGTACCTTTTTCCGTGTGAATAGGATCACGTTAGTTTTCTTTGGGTTAACCGAGAGACTATTTGTCGTGCACCAGTTCGTGACTTTGTCTAGAGCTTCCTGCATCAGTGTCGATACTGTGTTTGGAAACTTTCCATTGAGTGCTATCACTATATCGTCCGCATGTCCAACTCTGTAGAACGGACCTTTGTTGATCATCCTCATAAGATAATCCACTACCAGGCTCCACAAAGTCGGCGATAAGACTCCTCCTTGCGGGCATCCTTTAGTCGTTTTGATGGAGAGACTTTCTCCTAATATAGTAGATTGGATTATCCTGTTCTTTAGCATGTTTTTGATCCATCTGATCAGAGTTGGTTCTATCCCATGCCCTGTAGCGGCTATTTCAATGGATGAGAATGTTGTGCGATCGAAAGCACCTTCAATATCCAGAAAAGCTGCAGCACAGATTTCCTTTTGCTGCAAGGCCATCTCTGCGCGAGTCACCACATAGTGTAATGCAGTCTCCGTAGACCTACTGGGTAGGTAAGCGCATTGCATCTTATGTAGAGGATGATCCTTTAATGGACTATCCTTTATGTGCCTATCCATCATTTTCTCAAGACATTTTAAAAAGAATGACGATAGGCTGATTGGTCTATAGGATTTGGTATCCTCATAGTTCGGTTTTCCCGGTTTGGGGATGAACGTCACTGTTACCTGCCGCCAGATCTTAGGGGTATGCCCAAAGGCCACACACGCCGTGAATAGTCTACACAGGTGTTGGTTGAGTAGTCGTTCCCCCTCTTGTAAAAGAATGGGATAAACACAACAATGGGTCATCCGCCATCGCCGACAAGATCCCCCGTAAAGGAAGTTATTGACGATACCCGGGGTGCACCGTCCCGTGCCCATTGTCGTTCCTCTGGACGTATCCGCGGGACTGGCAATGGGTCGGGCGCACTAGGAGGTTACCCGACCACCAGTAGCACCATGATGGATACTAGTCCAGTGTTTAAAAACGTTAAGCCAGTCTGCCTACTGAATCACATAGTTGTGGGTTCTATCCCCATATGTGAGATCTTTGTGTCACCCACAAATATTTGTTTTGATCTGGGTGTTTGTGTATTTGAATTTCATGTTTGTAAAACATGGAAGAGTGTGGGGCTATGTTTCTACAAAAAACAACTTATCTTGCTGTACGTAAATGAAAGTACTTACTTTTTCCATTTATTCTTTTTTTATCATGGAATTATTCATGTCACAGTTATCAACTTATATGTGAAACTGACTACTAACGCATAATCATGTTGGTTCCAAAGAACCCAGTTATTATTAGCTCTTGTATGAGAAATTGCAACATGACCCATTGGTTATACAAATATGTTTTAGGCATTATTTTATAAGTTTTGTAGTAAATAAATGATAATGGCATGGTCCTGTGATTAGTAACTTAAGCCACTCCACCCACTGCATCAAGTGGTTGCAGGATCGACCGCCCCATGGTGCAAATCTTTGTGTGACCCACAAATTTTGTTTTGGTCTAGTAGTATATGAATTTTATGTTTGTTAACACACCCATGACACATGAATAATTTCTAGTGTGAGGCTACATTTTTAAAATAACTGGCAAGTGAGAGTAGGACTCGGGCACTAAGGGTTCTGTACTAGTTTCTGTTTCGGCCAGTTTCAGTGCACAACTGTAGTTTCAGTTATAGTAAGGTACCTATAGAATGGTCATAAACTTGTAATAACTCATTCTACCCATTCATATTTGTCGTTAAGGAGTTCCCTGGTGTATTTTCAAAGCCCAAGATCCAATACCGGTAAAATTATAATGGAGCCTGGAGCTGCATAAACAAAAAGTTATCTATTGGCGAATAATATGCGTAGCGATCACCAGGTCCCCAGTTCGAAACACAGGTCGGACCAAACATAATTGAAAAAATTATTAAAAAATTATATTTTGTCCTACCTGGGATTGTCATCAACATTTACCCCTAAAAGTGGTAATCTTTCCGGGCTGCCAACATTACGCGGGTGGGAAGTGCGGTGAGTGCGGGGCGTTTGTTGAATGTTGGCTTCACCGTGCGACGTGCAATAATGACTGGACGCGCCTTCTGGACATATGGCTGTAATTAAAAAAACTACATATAATTTTCATTCTAACCATACAAACATACAAGAAGAAATCAACGATCTTATTAAATTTACTTCCAACACTCGAGTCACAGAAAAAATATTTATTCACCATGAACCAAAATAGTTCCACAGATTGTCACTTGACGGTGCTATTTTAAGTTTTCATCGGCATTGATGAAAAATAATTATTTTTAATGTGGTATAATTAGAAGTTAACAAATTTAGTATTTTTTACCGACTTCAATAAAAAGAAGGTTCTATGTTCGTCTCCTCTGGTCTGATTTTGATGATTCTTTTTGCATTGGGTTCAGTATAGCTCCAAGGTGATCCCATTTTAATTTCATCTGTATAGGACCTTAATGAAACTCCTTAATGACAAATATATATGAATTTGTAGATTGAGTTATTATAAGCATTGTGAATACATAACATTACAATAGAACTAATCAGATATTAACCAACTTCAAAAAAGGAGGCAGTTTACAAGTATTCGTCTATGTTTTTTTATAACGTTTTTATTTATGAACTGTTTTTAATGATTCTTTTTGCATTGGGTTTAGTATAGTTTCAAGCTGGTCCCATTTTAATGAAACTGGTATTGAACCTCGGACTTTCAAGATACACCAGGGGACTCCTTAAAGGCAATAATTATCAAATATATATTTGAAATCGTTTCCAGGTAACTGACTGCACTAACCGGTACCGTCATTGCTTTTCCTTTTTTTAAATTTATTTATTTCCCTTACTCTCTCTCTCTCTCTCGCTCTGTCTCCCTCTCTCTGTCTCTCTATATACAATCACGCTAGATCCCTTGCGGGGTTCCACAAAATGTCACTAGACGGCGCTATCTTAATTTTTCATCGGATATGAGCGAAAATAATTATTTTTATATGATATGATTAGAAATTAACAATTCACGGAGTTTTTCCTTTACTTGTACTTTAAATTTGCACCTTGCCAAATTCCATGGTTCAACAGGGAGTGCTCTATGATTTCTGATGAGTGACTTTAAATGGCCATATCTTTTGTTTGGGTTTACCTAGAACCTTCATTTTTTACACCAGCTGGGGACCCTAGACCATCGTATTTTAAATTAATAACTAGCCATTCCTGGGATAAAGGGTGATAAACTTCGGAAAGACAGACGGACAACAAAGTGATCCTAAAAGGGTTCCGTTTTACCGATGGAGGTACGAAACCCTACAAAGGAGACAGGGAAGAACAAGTATGATTTCTTGACAGCCAAATTTTTCTACGACCTAAACTGATATGCTGTCTCTGACTGTACATGTAATCTTTTGTTACCCTACATAAGCTAGAGTTCCAAGTCACGATCTTTTTGTTCTTAAATATCAATACAAATGTCAATAGGACTCGCGGGGCAAGGCGCGACGTTTCCGCGCTCTCACCAAATTTTCTGCCTATAAATGATTATATATAAATAATAATAGTGCTAATCACACAATTTTGTTTGTTTATTAATCAGCATATGTTGTCCCACTGCTGGGCAAAGGCCTTATATCACAAATCGACGTGAGAGAGATTATTTCATGCTCAACCACACGGATAATGTGAATTGGTGGAGGCATGTTTATCACAAACCAGGTGATGGAACTTATCAATTACTTATTTATTTTATTTATTTTTTACTCCTAGCTCCCAGCTACTTTCAAAGGATACTTTATTATCACTCTTATATGCGTATTGCTACTTTTTTTCGTATTTCTTTTATTATTATTTGTTATTGGTTTCCTTTCTACATTTGCTTACCAATATCGCAGTTTCGATTGCCCCACGGGGAAATCGTTGTGTGACTTACAATGATTTTTTTCGGTCTGGGTGTTTGTGTATGTAAGTTTTCATGTTTGTAAACGCACCCACATTACAGGAATAAATCTTGTGTGGGTCTTTATGTATTTTATTTAAATACAAAATAAAGAATATGTAGTATCAGGTGAGCACACTGCTTCTTGCCACCCAGACCTCTGCAGACTTACTTTGGTAGTGACGTTGTATACAGACATTATAGTTATATAGTATAAAATAGTATATTTTAATTGTACTGCGACTAAAAAATAGTCATCTTAAATTGTTTCTATTCTGATTTTTTAAAGTATTTACGGTACAAAATCTGACGCACTTACTCATCGGCTTCGCTACAATTTTGATACGAGAGAGGCTGTAAAGTTATGGATGATGGCCAATGAAATAAGTATTACTTTATGATTGTCGATCACCTACTTTGATAATTTAAAGGACTCGTGCCATGTCGGATCAAGTCTCAAAAATTACCAATTTATTTTGAACCTGTCCGTTAGAGGCGAGACGAACCGCACAAAGCCGTAGTAGACATGACGGCCTTTCTGTAACAGGAAAGATAATTCCATGATAATTCAGTATTACCTACGATTGCGGGTGTTTTACCCGACTATCCCAAAGCCAAAAGAAAGTTATCATATTTTTAGAAGTCGAGGTTTTTGTATGTATGTATGTATGTATGTTCGCATCGTAGTGCCTAAATTGCTCATCCGATTCCCCATCAGTCTCCTCAACTCCCTGGCAAAGATCTACGAGCACCTGCTCCTGGCACGCCTCAAAGACTTGGTATCGTCCAGGGTTATTCTCATCTATGAGCAGTTTGGTTTTCGAGCCAAACACTTTGGCGTCCATCAAGTGCACCGTATCACGGACCACATCCTCACTGGCCTCAACAAACCCAAACCCGTCTACACGCGTGCCCTTTTCTTCGATGTCGCAAAGGTGTTCGACAAAGTCTGGTACAACGGCTTGATCTACAAGCTTTACCAAATGGGGGTGCCGGATAGACTCGTGCTCATCTTACGAGACTTCCTGTTGAATCGTGCCTTTCGGTATCGCGTCGAAATTACACGCTCTACCTCGCACTCCATACAAGCTGGTGTCCCACGAGGCTCATCTCTCTTTCCCCCCTTCTATTTAGCCTTTACATAAACGATATTCCTCGTTCGAGTAAGGTGCATCTAACCCTATTCGCGGATGATATCGCTCTCTACGTCTCGCATAGGAATAAGGATTTCATTACCAGCAACCTTGAGGCAGCCGCCTATACCCTAGGGGATTGGTTCAGGAAGTGGTGTATTGAGGTGAACCCGAACAAGAGCGCTGCGGTGTTCTTCTCCAGAGGTGGCACCCTGCGCCCCTCCCTGCGCCAACCCAGAAGTAATCTCGGTCAAGTGACCGTATTCGACCTACCTATTCCCTGGGTCAAACAGGTCGAATATCTAGGGGTCATCCTAAACAATACCACGACCTTCGGACCGCACATCAAGCAATTCCGTAACCGAACAGCCTTTGTGCTTGGTCGTCTTTACCCGATGATCTGGAAGCGGAGTAAAATATCCCTTAGGAATAAGGTGACACTTTACAAAACTCGTATACGGCCCATCATAAAGTACGCTTGTGAGGTGATCGGGCACGCCGCCCGCTCTCATATTGATCTCATATCGAAACGGTTCAATCCCGTTTCCTCTGCAAAGCCGCCGGAGCCCCGTGGTTCATACGAAATGTCGATCTCCATTCCGATCTTGGTGTCGAACCTATTCGCGCCTTTATTAAAATCTCCCTCCCTCTTCTCCGGTGAAGCTGTAAAGGCCCCGCGATGTAGAAAGGCTACAGTTATTTTTGTTTTTTTTTCCTTTTTAAGTAAGTGATGATTACATATTTCGAAAGTTATATATATATATATAAGTATAAATACCTTCCGAGAGCAATTTTATTACGCATCGCATTGTGGCATACTATAAACCAAATACCTCGTCTGTAACCATCCATAGCAGCTTAATTATAGTCCGTCTTCGAAAAATATGGGCTTTAGAGGACCGAAGCCTTCGGAGTTATTCTGTTTCGCGCCGCTTCTTGCCGGATGCCGTAAACCCATCTTTCAGTCGGGTTGAATCTTCCTAGTCGATATCTCTGCGCACTTGCGAACAAATGTGCTCTGCTAATGTCCGTCTTTTGACGCCCTCCCCATAGCTCTCTATGCGACGCTAAGTTTTTTGCTGACTTTGTAAGAGATGTGGTTTTTACTTTGTATGTCATGACTGGTAGTGCTGATAAGTACCAGTCTTAGCATTGAAAAAGACAAACCGGACAAGTCTGAGAAGGACTCGCTCTCTGTGGGTTCCAATCAAGCGCTACTAGACCGCGTGGAAAAAAATTCTGATGTCTTAAATACAAATATTCAATTTTCGGATTTGATCTTTACTTGTACTGTGAACCTTGCTTTTTGCCAAATTTCATGATATGATGATGATGTCAACGGAAGTACATAGGTCTTGATGAGTGAGTTTAAATGGTTGACTGCGTTAATGTTATAATATAATCGGATAAATGTACCGACGAGCGTGTATGAGACGAACTATAAGAGTGGAGGAAGCCAGAGAGGTATGTAAGGAAAGAACCTGTTGGAACTCTGTACACTCTGCCTACCCCGCTAGGGATCAGGCGTGATATAGGATAAATGTTCCTTCCTTCAATCCTCGCCTTGCAAAGCCTGTGCTTTACGAACAAATTTCGCCCAATTTTTCGTTGTGTGCTTATTTAAAACGTATTTTAACGCGGGACATTAATAAATATTAACGAAGTTGGAGCTGGCATAAAAATAATAACAATATTATTCCTACTCTCAATATCTATAACATTGTTGCTATACCATTGTTGCAGCGGCTAGCTGATGTTATCATGAGGATTACATGTCTCTTATAACCTTAGCACATGGGGAATACTTAAAGTGTAGTCTAATCTTCCATTTTGGAATCTTGTGATGGCAGTATGTACCCGTTTGATAAATGTATATTCGTATTTAATCAGCATTGCGGGTCAAAGTGAGCATACGTACTTTATTTACGTATGGATGGCCAGCGATCGCCATCGCCCTGCTTAGTATATTGACCCAACGCGGTCATAAAGAATATTACAAGTCTGCACGCAATACAATTTAACCAAACTTGGCTTCATGGCTCATAAATGTAGAACTCATTCATTCATTTAATGGCGGCAAAGAATCACAGAGGCTAAATTGTATACAACCCTTTGATCGCTGGTGTGTTTACTTACGAGGTACATAATATTGTTTATATGTACGTGATATTGTATCTAGAAGGTAAAGTTTTCAGTAAAATTTAAGCTTTCTTTTTGTAACAGCCGAAATCGCTATAGAGGTCACTGGTTCACATACACCTTACTGCCTGTATTGTATAGTATTTTTCATGTAAGGTGGGTACTGTGACAGTTGTAAGTGTTAAAGAAAATTATACTTTATTTAATGGCAATAAGAGGCATGACCGGTTTCTATTCTAAAGGTATTATGCCTTAACACCATTGAATTAAATATTAATTTCGTTTGGCACTTATAACTTTCACTACCCATCTTATGTGAAAAATACTATAGTACTTAATTACCTACTCTGGTCAGAAAGGAGATATCACTTAACTAACAGCCCACAGATAAAATCAATTCAACTGTGATTAAACCATCTTTAACAATATTCAATGTCGACTTTAAGAATTTACACAAAAAAAAAATGAAAGTTGACGTCACTGATGATGATGACGTTACTGACGGAAATAAAGTGAAATTTTATTTGTTATAAACAAGTAGCTGTTTTCCGCGGCTTCACACACGGTCGGCAACAGAACCACCTACTTGATCCAACTATAGCTAAGAACCATCCAAGAGACCCTATAAGTACAAAAAAAACATCAGTCTGTTAAGTCGGCATAACGGAATGTCATAAAATAACACCGACACGCGAGACGGGTCGCAGAAGTGTACTGTATATACCCACTTTTTGTTGACGATGTTAGGTCCCATTTAATAAGGGGCGAGCCTATTGCCATTACCGGACACAATGCCAGACCGCGGACTAATACTAGATTTTTTTTATAGAGAAGTACTTTTTTGTCCGACCTAGGAATCGAACCCAGGACCTCGTAATCATGACGCGCATCTTTCGCCACAACGAGGCAGTCTTACATACAAAACATAATATTGTTTATATACGAGTATAAATTTGCACATTGAACTAGGTATTTATTAAATACTAATTCGTATAACACAAAAATGTCAAGGCAAGATGCCGCAGTTTGTTGGAAAGAAGTGCGACGATGCGGGCGAATAACCGGCAAAAGCCTGAAAGCTATTAAGCTTTTGCTGTTATCAGCAAGAGTAGGTTGGGCTGCTTTGTTGCTTTAGGCGAAAATGTCAGGCGTGGTCCGTGACGTCACCGGGTGGTGAAATGGCGCGACATTTCGCGGAGCGCCCGCCACACCCGTGCCCACCCTAATCTCTGTCAGCAGGGTTGCTCGAACGAATCGTCCCCCAAGGCTCTCACTGAGGAACGGCCTCGTTTTTACGGTTTACTATAATCTGATAGTTACTGCGTTATGGTCTCCATTTAATCATGGATAAGTAACATTCGTTACTTAGAGACCTGCTTACAAACGTATAGTTATTTATAATATTGGTAAATCCTTCTAGAATTTTATCTTCTAAATGCCAGTAAAGTTTTCAGTAGAAGGAAAACCCGTTGTTCGTTTAGTGTCCAACTGACATTTTTATCTTAAATACTAATATAGATAACGGTTATGTTTATTGGTGTTATAATGCGATTTTATTTATTCCATTAACTAGTAAAAGATAATGTAACGCTGTAATGAAATATGCACTAGTTCTCATCTAGTTTGTGACTTGCTCGAAAACAATACCTATTCGTGTCATTTTCAAAAATTTTAATGACGCTTAAATCAAAAACACATGCACGAAACACAAGAGATGCCCCTGCCATGTTGGAAAAAAAAGAAGGACCCAACCTAACACTTGTCTAGCATAATCAACATCGGAGACTGTAGTGTTACTTAGTTTAATTTTACTTTACCTGCAACAATTTAATTTATCCTTGGAGTCCACCCCTTCTCCTCTATACAGGTCTTGAAAGCGCGTTGCCACAGGCGTCTATAAAATTGGGGATTCATGGGAACTTGAGCCCCTAGATCCTTAGTTCCAAAAGTAGTCCAGGTGGACCCCCAGGGGTCCACGGGAGACTCGACGGGGTCTCTACGTTGGCGTGACAAAAAAATGGGGGTTCACAATTCGTTAGCAGGGGTCCACGAAAAAGTACATCCCTCTCATTAAAATTATGACTATTTTGTGTTTGTCATTGTAGAAGTTACGTTACTTTATTAATGTTTAATTTTAATTATATTACTACTGTTATCATATTACAATGTAATATGATAACAATAATAATTAATAGTGTAATAATTACATATTTGAATAAATACAACACAAAAAATATACTATTTTTCTTTTTACCACTCCGAGTGGGGAGTTTTCTAAATGAAATAAGTGAGAATTGATTGGTTCCTTGTACTGTGAGTAGATGTCAAAAAAGTAAAGTTGGATGGAATCTTCTTTTTTGATTGGCCAACTTTACATTTTTGACATCCACTCCCAGCACAATCAATTAATTAATTAACCAATCAATACCACTTTTTTTTCGAAAACTGTTAATTCATGGTTGGAACTCAGCCGCAACGCAAATATACATAGTTAGATCTAATCTTCACATTTTTGTCAAGTTTTGGGAATATGGTAGAAATGTAGCTGCAGGGGGTCCACCGGAACCAGCTAAATTTTGAAAGTAGTCTATGAGAAAAAAAGTCTGTGACTCTGCCCTAGATATTGGAAATCTTTCCTTAATAGTGTAATGCGTCCAATGTTCTCTTATGGAATTGGATTAGACCTGGCACCTGTTATGAGTACCTAAAAGTATAAATTCATTCTTGACATAACAAGTTGAAGATGTAAAAATTAAGTACTTCTTGTTTAATAAATTATTATTCACACAATTTTTAAATCCTTTATCTTTTTTTACAACAGTTAAAAAGACATGTATGTAGATGATACTTGAAAAAAGCTGATACATTCAAGGCAGTTAAACCCAAAACTTCCATTAGGTAATATAATAATATATTTGGTTTATGACAAATGCATTTTTTTTTTGTATAGTTTTCTTTATATTATGTTATCAGATAGTGATTCTTTCCATTCCGTCAATGAATCCACTATATCATCGTGCGATGTTAGTTTTTGTTCTATAGACGACAATCTCAGTGACTTCCTTCGTGATGAAGTTGACATTCGGGCCATTTGTTAAATGTGTGCCACATCAATGCTCAAAGCAATACCCAGCCATCACAATGAACTGTATGACACATTTCGTAATATCAATGTTCACGCCATCCTGATTTCTGAGAGCTGGCTCAAACCTCATCTCTTATCAACTTCTTATGCCCTCCCTGGTTTTATTCTCATCCGGAATGACCGAGTTGGCAAGGGTGGCGGTGGAGTAGCTATATACCTTCGTAGTGACCTTCCTTTTAAAATTGTAGCCACTTCTCCCAACGATTCGGCCTCCGTAGAGTTTCTTTTTCTTGAGATTTGGGTCAAAGGAGTCAAAACTATGAACTGCTATGGACTATTTCACCGATTTCGAATCGGTATTAGAATCCTTGGGGTCTGACTACGGGCACCACATCATCATGGGAGATTTTAACACTAATCTCCTATCCCATAATCCCCTCCGTTCCCGTAAACTCTTACAGCTCATAGAGTCAGCCAGTTTGCAAATTCAGCCCCTTAGTGCGACACACCATAATATCAAAGGCGATGATACCTGGCTTTACCGCATTCTCACCTCTAATCCCTCCCTAGTTTCCTCACATGGTTAGCGCGATGCCTCTGGTTTTCCCATCATGACCTTATCTTCCTTTCCTATATCCTGAAACCTTAGGAGGTTTCATCACGACTCAAAGTTCTGCACAGGCGTTGTTTTTCTTGTTTGGATGCTGGGAAATTAACTGAAGATGCACCTAAACTCGACTGGAATCTCCTTATGGGAGCTAATGCAATTGATGATAAAATTTGCATCTTCAACAAAATGGTGACCGGGCTTTACGATATCCATGCCCCTGTAAAAAAAGTAAGGCTGTAGCGACCACCTGCTCTGTGGATGAATAGGGGAATACCCCTATGGCCATGAGACGGAGGAACACTGGGCCTATTTTAAAATTGCCAGGTACCGGTGTACTAAAATGATACGCGACGCTAAACGCCGCCATATTCTAAATAATATTATTCTTCGCCTGCCGGTATCTGGAAATTCCTTGGTACTTTAGGTATCGGTAAGGCTCGACGTCTAGATCTACCAAATACAATTAGTGTAGACGATCACAATCGTCATTTCTCCACTGTTCCTTTTGTTGATTGCCTAACTGTACATCGAACTCTTACTTTCTTAAATGGTCTTAGGCGTCCAAACATTAATCTTTTTCACTTTTCTCCAGTGGCCTCTCGTGAGGTAAAGAAGATCATTATGCCCATCAAATCCAAGGCTGTTGGTTGTGATAAAATATGTAGATTTATGGTCATAACTGTACTGGACTATCTCCTTCCGGTAATCACGCACCTCCTAAATTTTTCTTTAGAATCCAGCGTATTCCCAACTCTCTGGCGAAAAGCCTTCGTCCGCCCTCTACCTAAGATCTCCAACCCTTCCTGTCCTAGCCACTTTCGTCCAATTTCCATTCTTCCTTTTCTTTCAAAAGTGCTCGAGGCCTGCTTACACAAACAATTCTTCCATTTTATTTACACCAACAATTTAATAAATCTTCTACAATCTGGATTTAGGCCTGGCCATAGTACCGTATCTGCTCTCCTTAAAGTGACAGGTGACATTCGAAAAGGAATAGAAGATACCAAAGTCCCCATCCTAGTGTTGGTCGATTTTTCCAATGCAGTTAATACCATTTGTCAGGATATCCTATTATCTATCCTTTCCTACCATCGGTGCTCTCAAGAGTCGCTGGACTGGTTTTTCTCTTATCTTCTTGAACGTCAGCAGTCAGTTTTAAGTGACGAGACGTCGTCAGCTTGGCATACTTTCTCCTCTTTTATTTTCCATTTTCATTGACCTGATAACTCATGAGCTTCAGTGTGTGTATCATCTACGCTGATGATTTGCAATTGTACTCGCAAGGCAGTGTTGATCGCATCTCCGATATTATCAACAAAGTAAATTGGGATCTGGAGGCGATTAAGAATTGGTCCGACAGGTTTGGTGTCATAGTG
The DNA here is from genome assembly GCA_905147815.2 of Phalera bucephala. Taxonomy (NCBI): domain Eukaryota; kingdom Metazoa; phylum Arthropoda; class Insecta; order Lepidoptera; family Notodontidae; genus Phalera; species Phalera bucephala. Next base: position 40,520,818 of record LR990609.1, on the reverse strand, counting down.
AATCCTACTAAATGCAAAGCGATTCTTGTGGGCAGCTCCAGACTGATAACCAAGGTTGCTTTACCTTCACTTGAGTACAACGGGACTGTTATCTAGCCAAGAGGGATCTTAGCTCTACCATTAAAGATCTCGGCTTACACATCGACACTACGCTTAGCAGACCCAAGTTACGGCCGTCGGTTAAAAGGTCACCAGTATATTGTGATACTTGTACCACTTTAAAAACTTGCTTCCTCCTAACACAAAAGCAATGCTTGTGCAATCACTGATCTGTCCTATTTTCGACTATGGTGATGTGTGCTACTTCGACCTGAATGCAGATCACCTCAACAAACTAGACCGTCTGCTTAATAACTGCATTCGATTAGTCTTCAACCTGCGTAAGTATGACCAGGTGTCGGAGCACCGTTCAGGCCTAAGGTAGTTACCTATCCAGCAGCGTAGAATCCGGTTTCCTCTCAGTGTTAGTTGGTTCATGTCGTTATGTCGCACAGTCTAGTTTATGTATATTTATATATATAGTAAAAATATATGTGTGTATGCGTATATATGTATATATAGATAGATATGTATTTAGGTATGTCATGGTTATTTTTAGGTTGTTATATAAGATATTTATTTTCGTTTCTTATTCCTTTGTCTCCTTTTTAAACTTCGTTTCTTTTCACACCCACCACACTTGTTTCAACACCACCCTAATGTAGACTGGCAGAAAATGCCTCAGACATTAAGCCTATGTAGGTAGTGCATGAAAAATAAATAAATAAATAATAATATGATATTAGCCCTGTTAAAAAACTGTCCCGCCGTTACAAACTGAGAGGGTTTAGGCCATAGTCCACCACGCTGGCCCAGTGCGGGTTGGCGAACTTCACACACCTTCGAGAAACTCTTAGGCATGCAGTTTTCTTCGCGATGTTTTTCTTCACCGTTTAAGCAAGTGATAGTTAATTTTTAATACGCACATGCTTTCTAAAAGACAGAGGTGCGTGCCTGGGTTTGAACCCGAGACCTCTGACTTTGCTGTCCAACGGTCTAACCACTAGGGTATCACTGCTTTTTAGGTAATTTAATAAATATAAACTAATTTGACGAACTTAGTTATTTTCACGGAAGTCATTGATTATATTAAAATTGTAAAGGGGTGTCTGTATGTTGCATCATCAACATTATTTTCAGCTCATTGCACCTACTGCAGGGCATAGAGTGAGGAGCCCTCTTACGCCACACATCCCTATCCTGAGCCAATCTTGAACAGGTTTTACCTACGCACTTAACCACATCAACGACGATCTTTATTTACAACGACTATACTTCCACGATCACAACATCCCTTCCGTGGCCACCATTCCGTAAGGACTCTAATCCACCTGCCATCACCACATCTTTCGAAGTGTCCTGGCCATCCTCACCTGAGACGAAATATACGGGATTCGACGTCTTCCACGTTAGTTCTCTTACGGATTTCTCTTCAAGCTCTTACCACTGGACTAAGTCGTCTGTCACTTATTTTTTTATGATATACTAGTTTCTGCCCGCGATTTTGTCCGCTTTGACTTTAGACAGGAACCTTACATTTTTACGGGATAAGAAGTATCATGTGTTACCCCAGGTAGGTAAATAGTAATAAACTATATGTAACTACCAAATTTTGTTCAAATCCGTGCAGCCGTTTTTGTATAATTGAGGAACAAACATCAAATCGTTCACATTTTTAATGTTTGTAGGATATTGAATATTTTAGCAAATTGACCGATCTATGATGATATTTATCATTGCTACCTGTGCTGGATGAATCGGCAACGGGTCGCAGTATGTTTACGTGATAATATAATAATAATAATTATTTATTGGCATAAAATATCACATTACAGATAAAGTTAGGCCCTGACCCCAGAGCTAGGTATACAATACCTGTGTTTCAGGAGTCAGTGCCGTCTTCCTAATTAGATAGAGCTAAAATTTTATGCGTAAGTAAAAAAAGGTAAGTAACGCACCTAAAAATATAATGAGTATGTAAATGTAATCTCGAACGAAACTAATTAAAATTAAGTAACGTTAATTCTCTCCAACTAAAATAATTAAGTGATTAGTAATTAAAAGTAGCAGGTACCTACTTACAGCATTAATAAATTAGTTCCAAAAACTGGTATGTTTACGTTTTAAACGACATAAATATGCAAGTAAAACTTAAAAAGCGTGTTGTGTTTGAATTAAATACAAAATTTAATATACTTGAAACTAGGCTGTAGCGCATTAATAAAATTTGAAATCTATGGTTTCCGTGTGTGTGTGTGTTAATGACGCTGTTGGCCGCGGGGCCTTTACAGCTTCACCGGCCAAGAGGGCGAGCGTGCAACCATTACGCTCGAGCCATAAGGGCAAGGGGGCAACTAGCTTAAGGGCGCCTCAAGGAGGAACGGCCTTGGCTTTGGCAGTCGCTGTGGGGGAGGGCATTTACTAGGTGTCTCGCCGTGGTGCTCTGCACCGGCCGGCGGGGAAGGGATTCTTTGACCTCGCCGGCGAGGTGGGTGTCTGATCCTGTGTGCGGTATTTGTATTCGAAAGAAGGGATATAAGGGCATCGGCAGGGTCGGTGAGAATATGCCGCGGACGGCGGTAGCGGTTGATAGGAGGGAGTTTAGGTTCGTATGTCGCGACGGGTACGATTAGCGGATTCCTATGATTGGACGCGTTCGCGAAATATCGGGTTGTCACCTTTTTTATAGAGGCGCAAATAGGTTCGAGACCGAGATCGGAATGGAGATCGACCTTCCGTATGAACCACGGGGCTACGACGGCTTTGCGGAGGAAACGGGATTGAACCGGTTGGAGTCTATCGATGAGTGAGCGGGCGGCGTGCCCGAACACCTCACAAGCGTACGTCATGATGGGCCGTATACAAGTTTTGTAAAGTGTCATCTTATTCCTAAGAGATATTTTACTCCGCTTGCAGATCATCGGGTAAATCTATGGTTCCCCTATGCTGGACAAAAGCTTTCCCTAATAAATCGAGGTGTAAAAGAATTCGTCTTACTACTTTGTGTGTGTCAATGATCTACGTTGTTGGCCGCGGAGCCTTTACAGCTTCACCGGACAAGAGGGCGAGCTGTAACCACTTTGCTCGAGCCAGAAGGGCAAGGGGGCAACTAGCTCAAGGGCGCCTCAAGGAGAAACGGCCTTGGCTTTGGCAGTCGCTGTGGGGGAGGGCATTTACTAGGTGTCTCGCCGTGGTGCTCTGCACAGACCGGCGGGGAAGGGATTCTTTGACCTCGCCGGCGAGGTGGGTGTCTGATCCTGTGTGCGGTATTTGTATTCGAAGGAAGGGATATAAGGGCATCGGCAGGGTCGGTGAGAATATGCCGCGGACGGTGGTAGCGGTTGATAGGAGGGAGTTTAGGTTCGTATGTCGCGGCGGGTACGATTAGCGGATTCCTATGATAGGCCGCGTTCGCGAAATATCGGGTTGTCACCTGTTTTATAAAGGCGCAAATAGGTTTGAGACCGAGATCGGAATGGAGATCGACGTTCCGTATGAACCTCCGACGACATTGCGGAGGAAACTGGATTGAACCGTTTTGGGCGTCTTACTACACCATGCGGACACAGTTCGGATTGGTAGTTACAGATTTGTGGTCACCTGCTGTTGGAATTTATCAAGCCATTTACAGGGTTTTAACTGGTAAAGTTGTAACCTATACCAACGGCTTTTCGTGTTTTCCGAATCTCGTACAATTCATACACTTACGCCTTTATCCCATTGGCGCAGTTACAGTTTGCCACATACTACGATTGTGACACATCTGATGCATTGCCGTCGATTAAAAGTGGTACGCACTTGGCCCTCTTTAAAGAGACCATAACTTTAGGCGAGAAGCCCATACTTAAATAAATTTTAATTATTATATTTTGTTGGTTACAGGTGATCACTATGGCAGTATTAATAGCATATACGTAGGCGGCGTTCAGACCTCGGCTTGTGGTAAGTTTAAATAAAACAAGTTTCTAGTTGCCACATTGCAAAACTTATTGATGTGATCAAAATCATGATTGGTTTAATCCAACTAGACTTTTTAATCTACAAACTTTTTACGCTCAATTTTATCAAATATTGGTTTACGAACGTGAGCGAAAGTCATTTACGTAGGTACTTAACAAAAATTCCATGATCTAACGCTACAAAGTTTCCATAAATATTTACGATGATCTTTTAACTCGGTCTAAAAGTAAAATTATTTGTTCCATTCATTCATCCATGCCCATTTAGGTACCTACGTTTATCGTTGAGTAAATGTATCTCGTGTTTGTCCCATAGCAAAAGCCTTATTAAAATGTCCAATATATTTAAAAAATCTATCAAGTATTATATTTTGCTGTCAGCCAGGAAAAACTGTTATTTTAAATTTCCGAACATTATAACTAGGCCACAAACCCATGCCATAAACTAACCCCAGCAAGTTATTTGTCGTCATCCTAACATTTGTTCACGGACGTGTCACTCAGATGGATTATGATGACCAGGTGCCGCCTTGCTGCTTATACACAAAATATTAGCAACTTTTTTGTTTATTCGCATAAAATATAGAGCTTTTGCGTTTTATCGTAGACAGGTGTCCATTGTTCGGGACGTCAGCAACGTTGATGGATGATTTCGCTAATTTTTGGCCAAACGCGACCTAAAACGGCGGAAGGGTGTTTTGTTTTTGGGGGCTATAACGAAGGTGCGGTTTGCCGTCACTATTCATATAAAACTAACTCCGTCTTCGTTTGAGAAAATAATCTAAAAGAAAGATACTAATCGTCCGACAGTACCTACTACTTTTGTCAGCGCCCTCATCCATCTGACTCAATTGTTAATGATGGTGATATGTATGTACAAAAAATTTACATGTGTTATTGATAAGAACATTTAAGTTTATCCTGTTGAATTATTTATTGTCTTGCTTTCCTGTTTAATTGCTTTGATGACATTGAAGAATATTGCGCAAAATCGATTGAACGTGTTTGCCATTCGGTTGTCATACAAACAAAATCAAATTCTTTGAATAAGTTATTACATTCGTCACAAAGAAGCGTACTTATACATACTTCTTGAGAAACAACATGCTGCTACGTATAGTTAAATTATTAGAGTAGGTAATAAACTTGTATTAAAGGTACCATCATGTTAAAGCTTCTCAAAAATTCATTCATTTTTTAATCAGTTTCAGGGATTTTTATCAAGTTTTGATTTTTGTAAACAGATATTAAAGGCTATTATATGTTAACAATATCAGTATAGTAGAGTTTGAAGTATTTATTTCGAACGACGACTACATCAGTACATTTCATTATTTCTACTTTTAGTAACAATATTAATAAATATATTAACCTAGATACTCTATCATAATGGGCACCTATTAGCTGATGGTAGCCCATAACCCTTTCAAGGCGTATCAGTATCGATCACATTGACGACTTGTGACCTATCTATATTGTTAGCTGACGTATAGACGAGCGACGGTCGCCACGCCTAACCCAATCACCGGCCGGGACTAAGCTTAATGTATCTCAAAGTAGAACGCGGAAATACGTAAATGTTTACAGCAAACTAGTTCTTTTTTGTCGTTATTAAGGTTCTATCTCCGAGGTTTATTGTTTAAGGGGTTTGGATGTGTTGACATGGCCTACGTCCGGCCTAAATTGACGTAGTATTTTCGTTGGTTCTGAAGCTATTGTCATTTTAGCTGAAAATATGAGTAGAGTGTCCTAATTCCTTTATATTCTCGTATAGAGTCAAAAATTGCAGGAAAAACTTCGTCATTTTTATCGGTGCTATAGCTGCAGAAAATAAACAAATCCTAATAAAACGTGCTTTTCAGTTTCCAGTAGCTATTAAACTGACTGATTATTCAAGCTAAAGTGTGCTAGCGTGCATACCACGGATTGAGGAATTAGAGAATAACTATAATTATCAAGTCAACAGGGGCTGTTTTATACATTTTAGAAAAATATTATTTGAATTTAATGATCATCAATCAGTTGCTTCCTTGGACGCTTTTTCAAAACCCATCTCCGGGGCCCTTCGGATGCTCTATAAATTAAAACAAACCTAGGGAAATTCGGACGGATGGTACTCCGAACTGCGAATAACAATTTACATAGATATCGTTCAAAAGTAAATTGCACTCTATACAATAATATTGCTATTTATTAATTTTTTTTTTTTCCACGTGTTCTTAGTCATGTGTCGTGTTCGAAAAATCTTATTAACAGCTGTGGATAGTCACTCCGTATATTTAAAAGTATTAGCAGGGTAATTCAAAAGAAAATATTGTTACGCCTACATTCTCCAAGTGCGGTGGCAGAGGTATATACTGTGATCATCCTCATTTCGCTAATGATGTAAGCATATTGGTCTTATCTAGCTTCAGCCGAAAGACGTCCATTGCAAGACGGCCGGCCTTCTCCAAATACCGCTACGACGACCGGCTTTGTGCTGTAGCTGGTTAGAGGTGGATGCACCACCTCTAACCAGCTACCTTCGCCAGGTAATCGGTCCACCTTGTAGGGGACCTGCCCACACCACATAATAATACATTGCTATTATAATAATATACAATTTCAGACTCAGGACTGCTATTGAGAAGTTTCGATAAAAAAACCTTAACATTTTGGCCTGTCTAAGGTTCTTCTAACCTTAAACCTGGTGATCGCTTCCCGCACCGTGCGCCATTAGTCTAATAAGGCAATTTTAGTCTTATTATAGTAAAAATAAAGTGAAACCAAAAGAAGGAATATAATATATTATTGACACAGCCTAAAAAGACACAATTAAAAACGTTATAGTGATTAAACGATGATTGCCTCCATTGTTTGTTTCACCGTATACTTTGACGGTTATTACTTTTCGATTAGTAATACTTTATTTCATTTTCATTATCCTTATCTATCTGTAGCCATGCAATGTTCACTCCATTGTCTTAGTCTAGTGCTTTCCACATCCAGTCTGTTCTGGCTATCATTGCCAGGTCATGAGTCCACTTTGCGACTTGTCTCCTCATGTGTTAATGATCAGTTCGAGGTCTTCACCATAGAGTTACTTGAGATTCCATTCAAGCACCCTTTTACGTTATCTGTGGTCAAATCATCTCCATTTTCTTTTAAATATAGGTTAAGCGATGTAGAGACTTGAGCTTCGTTTGTTCTTACCCGGATATAATTGATGACAATCCATGCTAGTAAAGAATATATATTTCTAAAACAGCAATCCTCTTATCTTCTCTCTCACTTCGATTTGTGGGAGAAGGCCTTTGCCTGATTTATATGTTATTATCTGCTTGTGAAATATGACATTGTAATCGACATCTTCAAGATATTGTTTAGCAGATGGCTTTTGTCTATTTTTTGTAGTATAGTTTAAAGATAACGTGTTGTAAAAGTAATTTTAGTCCAACAAACGCTTATGTGTCATCCACTCTATCAGATTATAAAGTTTGTCCAGAACCAGATGCAAAAAACTATTAATCTGGACGGTTGCCAACTCTCCGTGACTGCTTTCCCTGATTATTCACCAATTTATTTTTAATTTCAAACAATCTTTAAATTGTAATTTTAAAATTATTTCATCCAAAACTGACTAAATTATTTATAAGTATCAAATTGACATTGACTTGTATTTAAATAACTTTAAGTGTTCAAATGCGACTCGTATTTTATTATATAGACTCGTAGATCAGGCGCTTTTAAAACACTTTCGTTTTAAAAGCGCCTGATCTATTAGAAGTATGTCCATATAATGCAAACATATCGGGTTAGCACATGAACGCGTGATACTGGTGTATTATGTGGAAACATACGTGGATCCACCTTAATTTGCACCGTTATAAACTGCGTGGGCGTATGAAGGATGGGTAAACAAATCTGTGGTTGGCGGGCTCCGTGCCATTATCGCGATGAGTAGATTACCGCCGCTCTTTTCTCCTGTAGATGTCGTAAAACACCCAATAGACTCAAGAAAACCGTCTATTCGACGTTTGTAGTTATCGTAATATAAAGATTACACAGTTTACACGATGAGCCTGACTTACAATCAAAGCTAGATATAACGGATATGTTAAAAAGAGAAGCCTTTACAATTTCCACTTCAATACAACGGCGTCTTACTCAGACTGATCTTGTAACCTCCGTCTAACAGACTCATACCCTATGGCCAAGTATGTATAGTAAATTAGTTACTCATCGATGACCTGTCTGTTATCATGAAATTTTAATCAAGATTTAGGTGTTAAAAATTCCTTACTGGATTATTTTTAAGTAAAATTGATTCATAGTATCAGTTTTAAACATGAAATAAATAATTCTCCAGCACGCTCTACATTCTTTAGCCGATGCGTTAGCGCATATGGTTGGAGAATGAAGTCATGGACGCGATAATATTTATGAGACGTCTAGACACATCCAGCTAAGTTAATCCAATTTTTGTGGACTTCTTAATTCTAGTCTTCTGTTTTATTATGGGAAGTATTACGCTATATACGCGACACAACTGTAAACAAGTCAATCTGTCATTTCGTTAACGTTTTTGATAATAATTAACTAAGCATTTTGGATACTATAATTATAAGATACTTTTTGATTAATAAAAACATATTTTAAAAACACTGATTAGAGTGCCGATTATTTATTTTCTTTTGATCACCTCCACAATCGGGCATTCGCAGACTGCCTAGTTTGCCTTTGGGCCGACGATATATTATTGTGGGCAGTAATGTAATAGGAAGATCATTTAATAAGTAATAATGGTAGTTGTTACAAAAGAAAAATATCTTTTCGTCATTACGGTTGAAAACAACGTCAGTTTGTATTTCCTCCGTTCGTAAAGGTCCTATAAGCAAAAGCAACCCATTATTAAAACAATCCCATATCAATCAGTCCCAAAACGTATCTTCTTAAAACCTGGTTCTGATAAATTCTTGTAGAGGAATTGCCTACAAGCTACCTTGATTTCACTCCAGCAAAGCTCTCAATGACGTGTATGACACTTTAATGTTTATCGATACTATCTATGCAATCTATCAGTGCGTGCCGTTGCGCAAGAGTTGACGACATATTTGCTTGACAGCCGGTACACATGTTCGCAGACAGACGCAGTTAAGTAGGTAGTAATAGACGACGTAAGTGAGTCACTATAACACTGTCGTAGACTATTGGATGACTTAGCAACTTAGTTGAACGGCTAGTCAGTTAGTAAAAAGTCCGCTGAACGTGAGTCATTTAGTCAAATGGCAGACCGGTACGTTGAACTGTTTGGCTAAACAATGTATGGTAGCCAAGTGATTAATTTGCGATTGAGTTGAGGTACGCGCTTTGAATATTTTTTGCCGAAAACTTGTAATACAACACGAATTCTATAACGATTGTCATTTTACATGATTCATCCAATTTTACTAATAAACTTGAATTACTAAACTGCTTTTTCAGTTACCGCATGGTAGGTTAATGGTTACCGTAGATTTTGTCCAGAAACAGCGGTACCGAAACACTGAACTAGATTAGACTTGCAATCATCAACAAAATCAAATCAATCGTGATGGCGGATTTTCAATCAGCCGCCTGAAAAAAGCTGGCCTTCGGACAGCCAAGTAAACGTTATAGGTAGGCTAGGTTATCTATTGAACGCCTTCCTTCACTTAACTGGCTAGCCATTCTCTAAGTAACTATTTTAACGAAATGGTTGCAATTAATTTTGGATGAGTGTTATATGGTTAAATTTTTTTTTTTGGTTAGTATTGTATGTTAAAATTAAACAGTTTTGTCGAGATGTGCCTAGTTCGCTAACCCGCAATTCCGTACGAAAGTAGTAAATTGACCTATACTTATAATCCTTTTTTGTCTCAAAAGTTTATTTAAGCTTTTGATTAAATCCAGAGCTTTATTAATATATTTGAGATGTTTGATATTTTTGCAAATTGTGATTGAGTGCAAGGCAAAGAACTCTTACGCTGTGTTAATTTTATGTATATCGTCAGGGTATTTCCCGGCGCGCATGACCTACTTTGTGAGTTTTTGATGTCGATTGTTCGAATTGCTGACATGGTTAATGAACGAATTAGCCGACTCTTAGTACATAATACACAGACCCGCTGACGTCAGCTTTACTGCTGCAGATTACCAGCTCTCATCCATGTATAAAGTACCTACATATCGATTTAAGAGTCATTGCAAAACGTAGAAAAAAAATTATATTATTAGAAAAATAAGATTTTAACAGATTCAGACTATTATATAATTAATAATTATTCGTTTTTTACTTGTATTTGTTATGTTTATAAGTACATAATATATTTCTTAGATCATGAAGGTTAACATATAACTAATAAACATGAGTAAATCATATGTAGTGGCGCTTTAGTTCTATTTTTTAATTAAATTTTATGTATTACTTACGTATACTTTATCAGACCACATACTGAGATAAAATGAAAACATAATATCATTTGATTTTCAAGGACTTGGTCCTTCTAATTTCCTAAATAAGTTTTTTTTTAATCTGCACGCCCTTATCGCGTCATTAATATAAGCGAAGCGTTGTACCAACCAGCTACAAAAACGTAGACATTTCTACGTTAGAAAGTAAGTTAAGGATTTCAACTTTTTGCATCTTGTTTAAGCATTCACTGTCCCTTAAAAGTTTAAGAATACAATGCAGCTAGTCTGTTTTTAACGAGATGCTAACAGTTTCGAGGCGTATCGTTGTTTGCGACCCACTTGAAACGATGTCTATACAAGCAAAAGCGGCATTGGATACAGAAACGTATGATAAACACGTCGGTAGTTGTTCGGACGCTCTCGCTTTAGTAGAGCTCAGTAGAGCTCCAACTCACCTTGGGGTTTGCTGTTACGTACGCTAAAATACACTATCAAAACAGTGAGTTTCTTTCGCCGTTCCGAGTAACACGCGCGCTTGGCGGGCGCACCGAACATTATTGTTTTACTAATAAAGCTGTGAAATACATAGCTTGCGATATAACCACGTAATACTTTTGTGACGTTTAAGTCTTATGATTGAATGTAATTGACAATAAACTTTAATGAAGAGGTGAAATATTTTATTAATGTGAATGCGACGTGTATTACGCGGACTCAGCGTCTCGGTGGATTGTCTGAGATTCGTCGGGATAGAAGATACTTAATTTCTGTAATGTAAGTTTAGCAATGTGACTAATAAGTACTTAAAATGTTAGATTTATTTGTAGTTTCATTAAGTACTTGTAAGTATATAAGTAACTTAATTAAGACTGCAAACATTTTATAGTTCGTTTGTGATAAAAGTTGGAAAACTTGTTTTGAAAAGACAAATCTTAGCTTTTCTTTGCGGTTTATACGTCCAAGATTATCATAATAAGTATACTTAACATGTATACATAGCATAACAGCTATTGTAGTAACCTAATATATGTGTTTTCAAGGTAGCTAAAATGTTTTTAAACTATTTATAGCAAAATAAAACAAACTGTCTCAATAATGTATGAATTTTCAAGTTTCCTGTATATTTTTTAAATGATGTCCCACACTAGGATTAACTCCGGTGTCGTGGGTACGTTTACAAACATGAAAATTCACATACACAAATATCCAGACCGAAACAAATAACTGTGGATCACACAGAGATTTGTCCAGTGTGGGAATCGAACCCGCAACTATTAGTCACAGTAGGCGGAGCGGCATAAGCTCTTAACCACTGAGCTAAATTGAGATATTTATTAAAAACGCGCCTCTTATTTCGGAGATACAATGGTGGTTAATAAGATAAATTAAAAAGCTTTTAGCTTTTGCAAGCTTTCATTTGTCTTCACATTTGTCAAAGATTCGTCGTTTTCTTATTCACTTATTCTTTCTATTTCATAAATTTGGATAAAGGACGGTAGTGAAATTAAATAAAATTATTTAAAAACCTGCTATGTAATTGAGCCACGATTTTTTATTACCCGTCTGCCTCAGAAGGAAGTAATGTTTTTCAAGTATAAGTATGTATGGCGGAAGTATGGCAGCAGAAAAGAATAAGCTTAGGTATTAATTTATTTAAGTATTTACTTACATCAAAAGCAAACGAGGTTTATTTAAGTCAACCAAACAAACAGTACGACATTATATCTTATTGGTCAGCACTGATAGTAAAATTTCCGAACAGACGCTATGAAAATTTACCAGAGTTCTTGACTTTATCACATTTTGCGATTAGTACAAAAGGGATCACGATATTACTAGAAATGTATGCACCTTTCAACCTTTATAATTTAACGCTGTAAACGAGCTCTATATCGAGAGGAAGCTTCATAACTAATGGTAAAGATAAACTAAGGATACCAACTAGCTGAAAGAATGTGCCGTAGTTGTAAAGGTAGTGAGTAGATAATTAATTTTCATCTTAAAACATCATTTAGAGATGATATTGAATTATAATGTCATTGTAGGTTAATAGAATGCCGTTTAATATTCTGATATAAATTGCCCGTAATATTCCTGCTATAATACATTTTCCTTGTGTGGAAACTTTCCTTGATTGACTCACCCTTGTAATAGGCATCGACAGGTCGACACTACAACCAACGGACGAGAATGACCTTCGGCCCGCACATCAAGCGGGTCCGTCACCGAGCATCCTTCGTGCTCGGTCGTCTCCATTCGTTAATCTGCAAGCGCAGTAAAATGTCCCTTAGAAATAAGGTGACGCTTTACAAAACTTGCGTTCGTCCCATCATGACTTATGCGTGTGCTGTGTTCGGGCATTCGGCCCCCTCTCACATCGACAGACTTCAAGCGGTTCAAAACCGCTTCCTCCGTAAAGCCGTAGGAGCCCCCTGGTTCGTACGGAACGTCGACCTCCACTCCGATCTAGGTCTCGAACCTATTCGCGCCTTTATTAAAAAGGCGTCAACACGTCACTTCGCGAACGCATCTTCCCATGCGAATCCGTTAATCGTAGCCACCGCCGACTACGACCTCCCTCGCGACCCCTGCCGCTACCGCCGGCCGAGACATGTTCTCACCGACCCCCCCGATGCTTTGTCATCCCTTCTTTCCGCTCAGAATACGAGCGACGCCGTAGACGCAGACGCAGTAGTAGATCCCCTCCCATAGCCGGCGGTCGACCGGTGCGCTTAGTAGTGCACCCGTCCCCCTACAGCGACTGTCCCAACCGAGGGCGCCTCTCCGAGGCGCCCTCGAGTATGTCGCCTCTTGCCCTTCTGGCTGGCTGGAGCGTAGTGGTTGCACGCTCGCCTTTAAAATCCGGTGAAGCTGTAGAGGCCTCGAGGCCAACAGCGTAGATCATTCACACACACACACACACACACTACAACCAACATATGTATTTAACTATAGTTATATAACTTCTATGCACATAGCATAGAATAATAGAATTTTTGTTAAGTATTATAAGCCCATCACACTGATGATGATGATGATGACTGCTGAGCCATGTTTATAAGTGGTTTTCGTCGTTATAATCGTCTCGAACGCAGGCTTGATGACTTCCAGCCTCCCGAACAAGCCGGTTTCCGGAAAGGCTTTAGTACCATAGACCACATACATACGCTGCGGCAGATTATACTAGACCGAGATAGAGATATTAAACCGAGGAGTATCATCGACCACTATGCTTGGCGTTTGTGGACTATGAGAAAGCCTTCGATTCGATCGAGACTTGGGCGGTTCTTAGATCTCTCCAGCGATGCCGCATTGACTATCGGTACATCGAAGTGTTGAAGTGCTCCTATAATAACGCCACCATGTCAGTCCGAGTACAGGGGCAATGCACGAAGGCGATCCCCATAAAAAAGGGATTAAGACAGGGAGACGTCATTTCTTGGAAACTGTTTACGGTCACCTTAGAGCACGCCTTCAAGCTCTTGGAATGGCGAGGACTTGGCATCAATATCAATGGCGAATACATCACTCACCTTCGATTTGCCGACGATATTGTAGTCATGGCGGAATCGCTAAAAGATCTAGGACGAATGCTCGGTGACCTCAACAGAGTATCTCAACAAGTGGGTCTTAAAATGAACATGGACAAAACGAAAATAATGTTTAACGTCCATGTCGTACCCACCGCACTCACCGTTGGGAACTACTCTTGAAGCTGTCGACGAATACATTTACCTGGGACAGGTTAGGTAGGTCCAATTTTTGAGAGAGAGGTCAATCGACGAATCCAACTCGGCTGGGCAGTGTTCGGAAAACTGCGCAACATCTTCTCATCCAAAATACCTCAGTGCCTCAAGACTAAAGTTTTTAGTCAATGTGTGTTACCAGTGATGATATACGGATCAGAGACGTGGTCTCTTACAATAGGTTTCATAAAAAAGCTCAAAGTTGCTCAGCGAGCTATGCTCGGCGTTTCTCTACGTGATCGAACCGGAATGAGGAGATTTGTAGAAGAACCAAGGTCACCAACATAGCCCTTAAGATTAGCAAGCTGAAATGGCAATGGGCGGGCCACATAGCGCGAAGATCGGACGGGCGTTGGGGCAGAAAGATTCTAGAGTGGAGACCACGTATTGGCAAGCGTAGCGTAGGACGACCACCTGCCAGATGGACGGACGATCTTGTGAAAATCGCAGGAAGTCGTTGGATGCAGATGGCATCGGACCGGTTACGCTGGAAAGCGATTAGGGAGGCCTATGTTCAGCAGTAGACAAGTATAGGCTGAGATGATGATGATGATATAACTTCCTACAACTCTTATTTGTTCTAATCACATCTAATAAGTTTTTATTTTCCAAATGTTAACATCTAAAAAAATCTAATTGATTTATAAACATATATAACAATGAGGAAGAACCGGATTATAACGTTCACTTACCTGTGTAAAATGAATATAATTAACATAACATAGAATTTATTATGTAACTGTGTTATTGTGATTTCTATTATGTGATAGTGGACACGCTAGTGTGGCTTTAATCATCATACAATTAACTACTTGAATTATAGTGCATTTCATGTCATCTGTTTTTATGTAAAACTTAAATTATAATATCTGGATTTATTAGTTCAAAGATGTCTGATAAATCCAGATAATATAATTTTATGTATTTATTTACAAGGCGATTATGGAAAGATATAGGTCCCGGGGATGGGTTATTCCAGTCGGTTAGGTATCAGTTATATTTTAAATTATTTACTATTCCGTTCTGATCTACCTTCCAAAAATATATTTAGTAGATCAAACAGAAATCAAATAATAATAATAAACAGCAGGGGATCGGTTTTAGGGATTGGACCGGAATGACTCCCGGGGTGACCTAGCTAGACCATCTTACAATAATCAAATAGACCGTGTCTTACCAGAAGGGCAAGGCAAGAGTCTCCATAACCAGCGAGCGTGTACGAAACGAACTATGAAAGTGGAGGAAGCCAGAAAGGAAGTCATAGAGGTCTGTAAGTAAAGAACCTGTTAGAAGTCTGTACTCTACATCTCCCCCGAGGATCTGACGAGATTGTACAGATAGACACCTCTACGTATTTATAATCGAAAAGCGCTATTTTAGGTGGATTATTAATATAAAGGTTTTGTTGTAATAAAAGTTTTACCACAATTGATCAATATTTAGGTAGGTATGTATGTTATCTTCCTATTGAACACCTACGAAAACGATCATAAATACGTTTGTCAAATGTCAACTTAAATAAAACCAAGTGGACGTTCAAGTAGTAGAGTGAACAACGAAGATTCTTGTCTATGTCAAAACGCCAGATCCCTTGCGGGGTAGGCAGAGAGTACAGAGTTCCAACAGGTTCTTTCCTTACATACCTCTCTGGCTTTCTCCACTCTCATAATTCGTCGCATACACGCTCGCCGGTTACGGTGACTCTTGACCTTGTCCTTGTATGTCTCTTTATTATTTTGTATGGCATAATAGGTACAATAGAGAAGAAATTATCAAGTACCTCAGTTGGGTATAACGATCTTTTCTTGATTTAATTAAAGGTAATTTGTTTTAAATAGACAAACAAATTATCTATATCGTGCAATACTTTTCTACGTTTAACTATCAACGCAAAATTGATTACGTTTGATTGGCCTTTAACTCAGAACCGTCATGCATATATGTAGTTATTATCAGTATACGTTAATAGCGCTAATCATAAATAAATAGTGGGATCACAATTAGTCAGCAGTGATTCATTAGTATGTTATCTTCACTTGTGATTTTGTACGCGTTCGTCGATCTGATGAATTTCCTTCTTATGATTTAGGACAGTTCAATCACATGTTTGGTTTGATATTATCACATAAATCTTAAAAATAGAGTCATGTTTACAATTTCTGCGGATATTGAACAAATCCGCGTGGAATGGTGGCAAAATATAATATTAAACAAAATAAAGTTACTTAATTTATTATTAAATTATAAATAACATCTATATTGCAATATTATTATCCGTCGGTAAAAATAACCTGTGTACTAATCCTTCGGTTATATTTACATTTAATAATTTAAATAAACACACACGTCACAAAATAGAACATAAACATAATAATTGTGTATAGCTAACTTGAATAACCTTTGATATTTGTAGCATAAAATGAGCAAACGAAAGATTCCTTTCATTCTAAATTGCTCACTTGGAGGTCAACTTCTGACTTTAAATATATCGTCTATGTGAATGATAGCTTAGATTGTTCTATTTTATTTTAGTTCGGAGATACTCGTCATTTCCTAACGATAAAATCATTTGGTAAATGTAATGCCACTCAAGGCTTTGGCACTGATGTAATAGTGATGTCACTGTCGGCTCATGGGCCCCGTTGTTTTGTGTACTCCAAATAGGCTACACGTTTCGTCCTTGTACAATGTAATACACAGTTAAGATGTAACCAGGGCCTTTATTCGCTATGCCACATGAGATTCCCCGCAAGTAACGTGTGACGTCATAACAAGCAGTAAACATAAACACGCTTCCTTGACGAGCCTTCGCGTGGAATTACAAAATGGTATTCGGTATGCCGTAAGGAATGTTGTCTACGGCAATTTTATTTTTAATTTGAGATTTCGCTGGATTCGTTCATAATCTTACATCTGTTAATTTCGGTAAAGTATCGGTTTTTCGAATATTCGTTTCAACTTATTCAGTTTCGGTAAAAATATATTTATATGTGCTGATAACATGGTTTTAAGTATGTGTCTATTGAAAACTAAGTAAATAAGTAGGGCCAGATATAAAAAAGGCAACTTTAATTAACATTAAACAAAGATCCAAGTTTTAGAACGTACGAATGTCAAATTCAATAACCTATACCCACACCTAAACAAACAAAGACTTGTCCCACACATATATATATAGTCTGATTTTTTTTTAAGTGGTCAATTTTACATTAAAGTATTGTGTGATAACTTAAGGCAATACAATTGGTTCAAAATTAGTTTATTTTATTCATTCATTATTTCCCCAATCCTTGCTCTTCGTCCGAACCGACCACTTTATTGTCTTTAGTTGCCACACCATGTTTTTTCATAAAATTGGCCACTAAAGAAAAACCAGAATAAACCTAGCACCATTTCGATCTCAGCCTTGAACCTATTCGCACCTATATAAAAGCCCTTTTTAGTTGCTGCCGCCTACGCACTTGACTCGCCTCCTATCAGCCGTTATTGCTGCCCGCGCCATATTTTCAGCAACCCTTACAATGCCCTTACTTCCCTTCTATCAGATACCGATATCACACACAGGATTAGACACCGACCTCGCCGGCGACGTGGAAGAATCCTTTCCGACGTGGAAGAAGTTTCTTTCATGTTCACCACGGCGAAACACCTAATGTATGCCTTCCCCCATAGCAACAGCCCAAGTCGAGGCCGGTCCTCCCTGAACCTAGTTGCCCCTATGCCCTTCTGCCCCCCACTCCGGGAATACCGGCGTGACGGTGTTTATTTTTTATTTTTTAAGTTTGTTTTGCAAATATACATACAGTGAATTAAAAGGTATACTTTTTTATTTAGTTTATTTACTATGTATCTTTATCTTTACTAGCTATCTATCTACACAGATACATAGATAGATACATAATCTATGTATCTATCTAAATTAAAGAATTAATAAAGAAAATAAAAAATAAAATAATGAAAACATCATCAAGCCAGATCCCCTGCGGGGCAGGTATGTATTATAAATGAAACTAAAGTAATTGGTAAATCAACAAGTTTTATTTATGAATAACAAATCAATAATCACATGCAAATCATTTGGTATTGTTAAATGGAAACTTGTAAGAACAGAAGAAACAACAGAAACCTCATCAGAACAACAACACATACCATCTTTGTAACCTATAACCACAATAAATGCTATTTTATTTGATTTGAACAACAAACATTCAAAATTATACAGTTTGGTATACCACACAGTAATGGTTCCACTTTGCTACCAAGGTTACCACACCATAATTATGCAGCTATAATTGAAAAACAAATTGAAATAAAAACATTTTTCTTTCATTCATTAGTATAAAAATTCCCACCACAGATGACATCACCGCACATCTTCCTCTACAAGAATGGGTCAACTTGGGTGTTCTAATTTTCTCAACCATCAGCAATTCTGTAAAAGAAGTTTCATATGAAAGATATGATTTTAGATGCAAAATTAGTGTTTCATAATATAGGCAACACATTATTTGATGAACAATTAAGACTCACTAATAGAAAGTGCATTATAATAACCCTACATTCTGCTTGTAATGAAAATTGATAATGAAAAATAGCCTATTATGTTATTTTAGGTCAACATATCCACCTATGCTCTATAATTAAATCAATGATACAAACATTTAAATTACCATAAAATCAATAATGTAGCACACCACAAATTATTTGTCTTTATAAAATAACAAAAGTCACATTTATTTTAGTAGATACGTACCTGTTTTTTATAATCACAGTTTTAAATGGGCCTCCTAACGCATATAATTGGTAGGTTAGGTCTTTCCACATTTCTCGATGACCTTCCTTGAGGAGAACAATTAATGTACCCAGATTCCACCTGTGGGTGGGTAAATATGCTAATTGGGCTGTAGAAGCTTTCGTCCGGTTCATTGTGACTACAAACTAAAACAAAACACCATATTTTTAAGATAAATGTGTACACTATTGTTGAAATTGAGAAGTTCACTTTAATAGATGAGCCACCACAATTTTCCAATGTCACTGGTTATGAGTAATAATTTATTACTACGACGACGACGCGATGATCATAATATATCATTTAAATTGCAATAAAACTATTTAAAAATGTTTGTTTACATTGAATTACCTTAGCAAGTTTTTAACAAGTTTTCAATAACACGCAAGCGCGGAGCGTGTTATTTTGACAGTTCGAAACATGGCGTGTGACGAGCCTTGTCATGTTTTCAAATCTGGCAGTGGCATACAGAATTCCATTCCACGCCAATAACACGTATGTTTGATAACACGTCTTGTTTCGTGTTTAAATTGTCATAGCGAATAAGGGCCCAGATAGTTTAAGTGGGTCATCGTGTTATTATGTGACTTTTATATTTAATTTGAACAGCAGATAATATTTCCTACTAGACATAGTAGCGATGGGCACTTATTTGCTATGTTCTATAAGACACATAAAGCGGTGCATTACGATAACTTCATGAAATGATCATTTAATGGAAATCACTGCTTAAGGAATATGAATAAAATACAACTCACTCAACCTTTTGCGTGTGTGTGTGTGTGTGTGTGTGTGTGTGAATGATCTACGCTGTTGGTCGCGGGGCCTTAACAGTTTCAAGGGACAAGAGGGCGAGCGTGCAACCACTACGCTCGAGCCAGAAGGGCAAGGGGGCAACTAGCTCAAGGGCGCCTCAAGAAGGAACGGTCTCGGCTTGGGCAGTCGCTATGGGGGGAGGGCGTATACTGGGTGTCTCGCCGTTTTGCTCTGCACCGGCCGGCGGGCAAGGGATTTTTCGACCTCGCCGGCGAGGTCGGTCTCTCCTTGGTGATCCTGTGTGCGGTATCTGTATCCGAAAGAAGGGATGTAAGGGCATCGGGAGGGTCGGTGAAAACATGCCGCGGACGGCGGTAGCGGCTGATAGAAGGGGAGTTGGGTTCGTAGTCAGCCGCGGCTACGATTAGCGGATTATTATGATTGGACGCGTTCGCAAAATATCGGGATGTCGCCTTTTTAATAAATGCGCGAATAGGTTCGAGACCGAGATCGGAATGGAGATCGACATTCCGTATGAACCACGGGGCTTCGACGGCTTTGCGGAGGAAACGGAATTGAACCGTTTGGAGTGAGCGGGCGGTGTGCCCGAACTCTCACAAGCGTACGTCATGATATACAAGTTTTGTAAAGTGTCACCTTATTCCTAAGAGACGTTTTACTCCGCTTGCAGATCATCGGGTAAAGACGACCGAACACAAATACTGCTCGGTTACGGACTCGCTTGATGTGAGGTCCAAAGGTATTGTTTAGGGTGACTCCTAGATATTTGACCTTTTTGACCCAGGGAATAGGTAGGTCGAACATGGTCAGTTGACCAAGATTATTTCTTGGGCGGCGCAGAGAGGGGCGCGGGGTGGCACCTCTGGAGAAGAACACCGCAGCGCTCTTGTCCGGATTCACCTCAATACGCCACTTCCTGAACCAATCCCCTAGGGTATTGGCGGCCGCCTGAAGGTTTCTGGTAATGAAACCTTTATTCCTATGCGAGACATAGAGAGCGGTATCATCCGCGAATAGGGCTAGATGCACCTTACTTGAACGAGGAATATCGTTCGTGTAAAGGCTGAATAGGAGGGGGGAGAGAGCTGAGCCTTGCGGGACAGCAGCTTGTATGGAGTGGGGGGTAGAGCGCGTCATTTCGACGCGATAAGGAAAGGCGCGATTTGACAGGAAGTCTCGTAAGGTGAGCACGAGTCTGCCCGGCACCCCCATTTGGTAAAGCTTGTATGAGTTGGGTGGGTAAGCATTTGAGTACGCGATTAGAAATGCCGTCAGAGTCGGGGGCCTTTTACGGTTTAAGACCTTTAATCAGGTCCTCGATCTCGGTCTGGGTTATAGGGGGTAAGGAATCGGTGGGGGGGAGGGACGCCCTGCGCTCGACTTCCCTGTCGATCGAATTGACATGAGCCGAGTCAACGGGAAGAGAGCTGGGAGTGCACTGGCTCTCGAGGGTAACTCACTCAATCACGTACACTAACTTACGGGAAAAGAAACATATTGTTTAAGGGAGCGCAACTATAAACCTAACCTTACCAAATAAACTAAAAGAGTGCAACAGGGTTAATGTGTTCAAAACTAAACTTATGAAACATATATACCATAATAAATATCAATAAAACAGCAAATAATGACATACTCGGACTTGGGGCAAAAAATATAAAATTTGCGTAGTGCCTGATACTCGATAACGACGTCAAAGAAGTAATTCTAGTACATATTACGATTTCAAGGTGTAATCTTATTTAAGTGAACTTAGTACGTTCTTAACACGGTAACAGCCAATAAAAAAATGCCCTTTCTCTTTCGGGCCATGGCGGACAATGTTGGGCGACAACCGTGTCAGACAACGATCACCGCGCGGCAGGCCCGTGTTCGAAACTCTCTGCTGCGCCGACGGACATCGGCACCGAGATAATTATTATAAGCTGACCCGCGCGGCCCTCTAGTTTACCCCATATAGCTTGGTTCTTGCAAGTGACTTTGACTTAGAAAAATAATGATGATTTTTGAGACCCTACTGTAAAATGTAAATCACTGTACGGTTTTTTGGAATCATAATAAATTTAACCAACTTTTTAAAGGAGAAATAGCTGTTTAATATTTTAAAAAGATATATACTCATATCATTAAGGCCTCTCTAAAGCAAATTAAAACTAAAATTAAACATAATGTTATAAAAAAATTAAAATCTTCTCCAAAAACTTATTGATAAGTAAACTGATTAATCTTCGCTTTACCGATGATATCGTGCTGTTTTCATTCACACCATCAGAACAACAACAAATGCTCCCAGTCTGAGTACAGCAAGCCTCGAGGCTAGATTATCCATGAACAGATCAAAAACTCAACTTATGACCAACAGCACGAAATGTACGGTAGAGATAGATGGGCAGATCACTACTATGCGTAGTGCATAGTGACAACGAACATACGTATTTGGGCCAGACTATCTTGTTTCATAACCGGCAAGATTCACTAGACAGAAAGAGAACGCCTGGAAGAGTGTGGTCTTTGAGGGGTATGATGAAGGGCGACCTTCCCTTGTCTCTCAAGCCAGACTGATGGATATGTGTGTTTTACCCGTCGAAACCTACGGTGCTCAAACTTGGTCGCTACTTGAAGAGAAGAAATCCGGACTTAAGGTTTACCAAAGAGCACTAAACGGATGGATTGCATCAGAAACACCAGGCTGCCTTTCACACTCAGGTCATGGTACGGTACTCAGGGTAGACTTAAAGTCAGCAAAGCTGTAGTGGCATTGGACGGGACATGTCTTGCGTATGAACCTGCAAAGTTGGTCATATATCGTCACGGCATGGATCCCTGATGACGGTCACGGTCGTGGTCGACCGAAATGAAGATGGAGTATCAATTTGAATACATTTTCGGGGTAGACATAGATCCAGGATCGATTTATGTTGAGACATCAAGGGCAGGCCTTTGCCCAGCCGTGGGGCATAGGATAGGCCATTAAAATAAGCACGAGAGTCTCGGGTGGGCGTGGGCGACAATGTGACCGCGCGGCCCTATGGAACGGATTTTCGATTTTTCGTCCGCTGAGGCCATGCGGGCAATGTTGTCCGATGCTTAATAATTCATAAAATAGGATCGAATATCATTTTGCGTGAAATAAATACATCAATTATCCATATAATCTAATACCATTAAAATTAAGAGAATCTGGGATTTTTGCTTGGCTTGGTAGCATAATCAAGTGTCGCAAAATATTGACCGCGTTGACGGTTAACGTGTTAAGAGATGAAGTCGGTTAAAACATAAAGCTCTATAAACCTAATGGTACTCCAGAGGCATACATTGGTATTCACCATTACACGATATTTTTTCGATTTTATCGTAACGCGCTGCGTTACGTCCTAGCGTAGGGCTCTACTGAAATGATCGCCTCTAGAACAAAATGAATATTATTGCCGGTTTCTCATTTAAGAACTCAAGATAAACGACAACTCAAGTATGGTTTGAGTAGCGAACTATAAAATTGTACAGATTGCTACTCAAAGCATGTTTCATATTGCTTATCTTGAAAACTAATCAATAGAGTGTTTGTATTAAGATGCCCACCCACAAGTAGTACCCGGGTTTTATTTAAATATGATGACTACTCAATATTCATGTCTGTGTGACGTATATACGAATAGAGTACGGTGAAATGGCAACAAACGGCGTGATTGAGCTAGCCACTCACTCAACGGGACAAATATGAACCATTGATACGAAAAGGAGTATGGTGGAAATTAAAATGAATAAAATGCTGCCAACTTTAACATACATTACGTTTTTTAATTGTTAAATGTGGTAACTTATACTCTGTTCTTGGTTTACTGTTTACGATTTTTAGCGTGTGATCGTGGAATGCTTGGATGGATGGAGAAAAGCTCATCGGGACTATTTATAGGCCTCGTATTGTTAATTGTATGACCTCTTTTGTTTTTCTTTTACTGCCTCATGGAAATAATACAGAATTTCAGCACACAATTGACAATTGCAGCCGACATTTTCACCCAACTTTTAAGCCCCAGTCTATGAGAGAAATACAAATCTCAAAGTTCAAGTAAATAGTGCCTGTAATAAGGCAATGGATCATATCATAAAATATTTGAGCTCTACTTCATCAATCGTAAAAATACTGTTTTTTAAATTCTAAGTTGCTACACAATATGCCGGCGGCATGTCCGCCGGTCATGCTTGAAGGCAGGCACCAAAGAGCGGTTACTCCTTTACTTGTCCGCTACAACATCTACTTGAAATAGAAATGGCTCTGTTCTACTGTCACGAACTACTAAGTCCTGGCACCACATAGGTGAAATTATAAATTCTTATTAATACTAATACTCAATGAAAAGTTTCGACTGTTGTCATGAAGATATGATATCAATCTATTAGGTCGAAATTAAATAGTTTTTACTCTTAATAATGTCCCTACTAGTCAGGAAAAATTAAAGAAACTAATAGTAGTACTGTTTGTTCTTTATTTTCGTTTGTTATGATAAATTACATGAATCCTGGCAACCGCACGGAACACTACGTGC
Source organism: Phalera bucephala (assembly GCA_905147815.2). Classification (NCBI taxonomy): domain Eukaryota; kingdom Metazoa; phylum Arthropoda; class Insecta; order Lepidoptera; family Notodontidae; genus Phalera; species Phalera bucephala. The sequence goes on along the minus strand of LR990609.1, from coordinate 40,496,547 downwards.
TTGTTAGTATGTCGTTTAATAAAATACACTTCACTCTTTATAGAGATCATTGAGACCATGTGACTTGTATCGAGCAGCGCATCTCAATTCCCTCAATAAAGTTTAATTGCCACATTAGCACTGGTTGCCCGTATATGCTCCTTAGACAAAACATCTTGTTAATGTTCTGACATTGAATAATAATCTACGTACTTTTGATAATTACGTAATGATCCCTGAGGAAGAATATTTAGCAACGTCGTCGTAATTTTTGCGTAGGCAATCGTGTAATAGATAGAACATTGTTCTTACCAAAGTAGGTAACTTTTTGCATTTTATTTCTTTTGCATACAACTTCTGGGAGCGTCTGAGAAAGTTCGCGGGGCTTGTAAGATTTCTACGTACTAAAACCCCAGTTTAGCCGACATCATCAGCACTAAAAAAGGGCTCCGGGATCTCCGTGAGAGACGTCTATTGCGGCGCTCCGAAGAACCTCGCCATTGGAGAGAGATTTGACGGCACGTTCCTCCTGCATTGACGAGGTGCTCATGGTGACATGGGCCACATCATTACGCCGTTCTCCTCGGGGTAGCGCGTAGGACGCTCAGAGCCTCAACCTTGCGTCCAAGGCATGGCGAATCTGGTTCTTGGGGAGGTGTCCCGCCAGATGTTATGGCGTGGGACGCTTGTTAGCCCGCATTCTTAAGCCAGTTAACAAACAAACTTAACTCCTAACAAACAATCCTGAATGCATCATCGGTTCATACACGAAACCACATTTGAGTATTTCGTGAGGAGATGAACCTGAGTCCAATATTAATTCATGGATAAATTGATGTGTATGCAAAATCACATATTATACATCGTAACATTGCAGTTCAGGACAAACAGTAATAAAGTTTTATAGTTTATCCCGTGACAATCTAGTAGCTAAGCTATTTTGGAACAATGAATGATTTATCAAAATCTACTCTTTTATTCTTTTCTCAGAAATTATTAGTTTTTTCGTAAATATAAGTATACAGAGTTGTGATACTTAGTACAGGCTACAATTACACAAAATTTCATTGAAATCCACCAAACAGGTTTGGAGAAACGTGTCTTTTTAGAAATTCAATGTTTTGCTTATTTTTGTCTTATCTGGAAAAACCTTTTGATTTTCCGGGATAAGTATTATACAACAGGCAATATTTTAAGGTATCATGCAAACTTTCATCATAATCCGCCTGGTAGTTTTTTCGTGATGCCAGTTCATAACCTCCGACAGACAGACAGACATACAGACACGAAAGCCAAAAATTGTAGAATTGGTTTCTACATAGAGAGTATGATACCCCTGGGTTGTTATTTTCTAAAACTATTCCATGTACAGACAGGACTTCCTTACAGTTTTATTATATTTATAGATGATAAAAAAGGAAAACTTATGGAAATTACATCTGTTTTCTTGACAAACCTCAAAACTCTTAACTGAATGGTTATGATGTAGGTTGTAGCTGTAGGTGTATATAAATATTTTTTGAACTAAATTTGACTTTTTATTTGTTTAACCTAGAAAATATACTATATACGTGCCAAAACATAATTACGTAATTAAAAATAAATAGTGTGCTTGCTGTTATGCTATTTATAATGATATAGGTTTAAAAAAAATAATCCGTGGGTCACGTAGTATTTAGACGGTTTAGTGCTGTTATTAATAGGGCTGATTTTCATTAAAATGTTGTTAAACAGTCACCTGTAACGTTTGCGTACTTCGTATTTCGTGACAGTCAAATGTTTTCAAAAGAACTTTATACTGAAAATTGGCGTTACTGCGTTACCCAAGTTAGCGAAACTATTGCCCTGCGACGATAACACACATGAAATATAATGGAACCTATTGATGTGGCGCTGTTTGCAAATATCTATTACGATTTTCCCACACTGGAAATGAAATTTCTGTGTTGAGGATGCGTTTACAAAATATGAAATTCACTTACACAACGTCTAAACAAGTATTTGTTGATAAGATAACCCAAGGATTTGTTGTGTGTGTGTGTGAATGATCTACGCTGTTGGTTGTGGGGCTTTTACAGATTCACCGGACAAGAGGTCGAGCGTGCAACCACTACGCTCGAGCCAGAAGGGCAAGGGGGCAACTAGCTCAAGGGCGCCTCAAGGAGGAACGGCCTCGGCTTGGGCAGTTATGGGGGAGAGCGTATACTAGGTGGCTCGCCGTGGTGCCCTGCACCGGCCGGCGGGCAAGGGATTCTTCGACCTCGCCGGCGAGGTCGGTGTCTGATTCTGTGTGCGGTATCTGTATCCGAAAGAAGGCATGTAAGGGCATCGGGAGGGTCCAAGGATTTGTTCCGTGCGCACGCATCGAGCAAATCGAACCTCGACTGCTAGGTCCTGTGAGCGGCCTACGCTCTGACCATTAAAGCAAGCCAAATACCTACCATAATTTATTTTATCATTTGCATCTTTGATAATTATGTTTAATTTGTTTTTTTTTTTTGTTACAGGAGGACGAAGTACATTGGTGGTACGCAGAATGCCGATTGCGCCGCGCGGCCCTCCACCCGTCACACCACCGTACCATTTGCTCCATAGGAGACATAGCTTAACCCTCAAGTGCCCTTCTATAATATAACGTCTAACTTTTTATACGCCTCTTTTATACCAACCTATAAGTATAAGCACAGTTTTAGTGTATTAAGTGTCGCGTGTGAGTGTGAGTGTATATGTGTGTCGATGGTGCGGCCGACATGGGAAAGTCCTCGGCAAGAACACATGGCCAAGGTGAGTGTAGTGCCCCATTAACTTGCCTGCTTTCGGACACCTGTCCTTAAGGTCGTGAATGGTGGTTAATACGCCCATCATTATATCCACGTACGTACGAACTGATATCAGTAAATACCCCCCTTGGCAAGGTGACCTTCGAGAATCGTTACGTACCAGCAAAAACAGTTTTCTCTAGATCTATTCTGTTATTTGTATATTATCATATGCAATGATTATATTTGCATGTAAGTAGGTAGGTCTTTTGATGCAATTAATCAATCTTTTGATATGATTAGGATTGCATATAATTATATGTACGTACTTAATAATAATAATAGCCCTTATTTTCTTTCCATAATTTACACTAGTCCTTGCACCTGCTGGGGTCAGTTCGCTGGTTATGTTTCTTCAATTTCAATACCTTTAATACAATTTATATTCTCTTTTTTATATTTTTCTAAAATTTTTTTGGTATATTTATTTATTAAAGTCGCCTCTTCGGCGTAGGCCTCCCCCAAACTCTTCCAGTCTTCCCTATCCCTGGCTTGTCTCATCCAGTTTGAGCCACATCTTTTCCAGAATATATCCTTCCATCGTAGTAGTGGTCTGCCTTTTTTTCTTTGTCCATCGCGCGGTATCCATTCTGTACTCAGCCTTGTCCATCTATCATCATTCATTCTACAAACATGACCAGCCCATTTCCATTTCAAATGACGAATCCTTTTGACAACGTCTGTAATTTTTGTTCTTTTTCTAATTTCGTCGTTACTTTTCCTATCTATGTACGTACTTACTAATGTTACAATGAATCAAATTTAAAATGTTTATGTAAATTTTACAGGTTCTACAAATTTTATGTTTCTGAGAATTGAAATAAAAAATTGAAAAAAAAAAACATGAAAATTCACAAACAAATACCCAGACCGGAACAAATAATTGTGGATCACACAAAGATTTGTCCCGTGCGGGAATCGAACTCAAGCTCTTAACCACTGCGCTAAATCGTCCGTCGAATCGAATTAATATGTGTTCTTTTATAACTTCTTTGTTAATGAATCGATTTTGATAATTATTTTTGCGTTTGATTCACAGCTCCAAGGTGATCTAATTTTAATTGAATTAGTATTGGACCTTGGACTTCGAAAATACACAAAATGACTCTTTACCAGCAAACAGGACAAATGTGTAGATTGAGTTATTATCTTATTCCTGTAGGTACCTTTCTATAGCTCTAAGCAGGATAATAAAATATATGTATATAAATTTTAATAATTAATGAGCTCATCACTTAAATCGTCAAATAAATAACCTTAAAAAAAATAAACCGACTTCAAAAAGCGCAAAACTGAGATACATAAGCTAACTAAAAAGAAAAAAAGAATCCGACCGACCGACTGCATCGAACGAACGACTGGCCTACCCTTTCTAAAAAGTTATTTTTTTACATTGATAAATGAGTGTCAGTTACGCTGAGTATTTAATAAACTATAGTTTATTAAATACTCAGCGGTTACGCCGGGTATTTCATATCGATTGTGTAGGACAAATTCGTGTATGTGTCACTAATATCCTGTTATTAATAACGGTCAAAGCCCATCAATAAAATACCTAACTGAAGAAATTAAACGTACGCTTTAGGTACATATAGACGTGAAAACTTTCAGGTACCATAAGGTCTATTGATAAGATTATGCTGCGTTCGGGTTATCTCTACTGTTAATTAATGTTTTGGTGAACCATTAGCGTCCAAGTTGTTTTTAAAAAACGTAACAAACAATATTGTGGTAATAATTAAATAAAAAAATATTTTTTTTTAAAACACGCTTTTAAAGCAAACCCACATCAAAGGTATCTTGCAAATCAAAGGTTGGTTCTATTGGCCACCTTTCGGCAAAGCGAATATATTCACTACGTTTTAAGAGGCTGAACTTCATACTAGAGCACGAAATTGCAAATTGTATGGATCTGACATACAAAGTTCTACCACCATGATAAGATTAAATGTTATTGCTGCCAACATAAAATTATGATATGCTGCCAACCTAATAAAACAATACTGCCAACATAAAAAAACGAATAGGGATGTAGCGCTGACGTTAAATTTAATGGATCTATCGATATCGATATGTAACATTTTTAGGGTTCCGTAGCTTACTAGTCTCAGCAGGTAGTACTACTGCTTACAATAAAATAAAAAATAGAATAATGATTTTACGTAATCACATTGAATTTACAATGATGTGAATATATAGAAAGATAAATTTACCATTTTAACTACCATACAAAAATTTAATAGATAGAATTCATTTATTTAATTGATATAGCGTTTTTATAAAAATATATACAAGTCTTCATATTCCACTTACCGCCAATTATTATTTACATCTGTAAAAAAAGATTGCGTGTCAAAAAAATAGAAAAACGCATAATAGGTACTAAAAGCTTTAGTATCAAATTTATGTTATTAACATCAAGAATGAAAGGTATCGATAACATGACTGTACATCACTATTCTTTCTATCTATAACCTCACGCCAGATCCCTTGCGGGGTAGGTAGAGAGTACAGAGTTCCAACAGGTTCTTTCCTTACATACCTCTCTGGCTTCCTCGACTCTCATAGTTCGTTTCATACACGCTCGCCGGTTACGGAGACTCTTGACTTTTCCATCAGATAAGACTCGGTTTATTTGGTCGTGGTAAGATAGTCTAGGTCTTCCCCGGTACCTGCATCCTTCCACTTTCACATTGTATATCTGTTTTGTCATTCTTTCCTCTGGCATTCTTTCTATATGCCCGAACCAACGGAGCATGCCCTTTCTCATCTTTACACCGATACTATCTTTCATACCTAATCGCTTTCTTACTACGCTGTTGCTAATGCGGTCGGTCAGCTTCACTCCGCACTTACATCACTATTGTTTTTAATATTTTTATTTATCTGAACCGCAAGAACTATAATGTCTGTAAATGATTGTAAAATAAAAATTTTGCCATAAATATTATTTTCTGGTCACCTACCCGACTTGTTTTTACTTGGCATATTTCGAATTTATTTTTTAGCATTTTGGAATATGCAACGCCACAGAGAAAACATCGCCAATTATATTAAGTAATACACCTTCTAAAGGGATATTAAATAAACATTTGTTTTAAATTAACAGTAGTAATTTTATATGTATTATAGATCAATTTGTCAACTCGAAATGACAATTTTAATTGACATATCAGATTAAATATGAATTTTATCCTTCAAAGAGACGCCGAGCATAGCTCGCTCCATAGCCCGCTGTGCGACTTTGAATTTGTGGACTAGTCCCACTGTGAGTGTCCACGTCTCGGCCCCGTAAGTCATTACAGGTAGGACGCATTGGTTAAAGACTTTAGTGTTCAGGCATTGCGGTATAGGCGAAGCGAAAACGTGACGTAGTTTGCCAAATGCTGCCCAACCCAATCCTGCGGTTAATTTCTTTCTCGAAGTTGTTATTAATAACTTATGCTCGGCGTTTCTTTGAAGGATAAAATTCGTAACGAGGTAATCCGACAAAGAACCAAAGTTACCGACATAGCTCGCAGACTCAGTAAGCTAAAGTGGCAATGGGCTGGTCACATCTGCAGAAGGACCGACGGCCGATGGAGCAAGCGTGCCCTAGAGTGGAGACCGCGACTTGGTAAGCGTAAGGTAGGACGGCCCCCAGCTAGATGGACCGACGACCTCAAAAAGGTCGCTGGGACAGACTGGATGCGCATGGCGGAGGACCGTGTGCAATGGCGCGTGTTAGGAGAGGCCTATGTCCAGCAGTGGACTACGATAGGCTGATTGATCGATTAAATATGGCAGAACAGTATAATGCACCTAAATTGAAAAGCAGACAGTTATATAGTACGTATTAGTACGTGTTAAAAGACAGCAAATCCAATATAAATCGTTATGTCTACAAGACTTTCGCCAGCCTGCCTTTCGGCTTCATCATCAAACCCTAAACTTGGTAATAACAATCTATCGAGCCTTAATATAAAGGGGTTACGGCGTATATTTCACATGTTCTTATGGCTACCTTCCTTTTCCATTTTCAGACCAGCTCCGGTGTACCATTTTATTGCATTGTCACCGAACTTACATACGTATGCTAAATTTCAGCTCAATCGGATACAACCCGCAAGTGCTTGAAAAATGCAATACAACATATGAACTGGAAGGACAGACAGACTGACAGACAGACATAGAGACATACAGACGAACATTGCGAGTTAAATAAAAGCTTGTAAAACATTCTTGTCTATACTTCGTATCTCCGAAGTTAGTAATTTGACACTACCGGCCTTAGGAAGTCTTAAGTATGCATGTATTCCACTACAGGTGTCACTAATTATTTGCATAAATATACGAGTCAACCCATATACTTTACGACTCAGTGACTCAACCCTAATTATATCAGTGTTATATTTTAGGCAATTTAGAAAATTATATTTTACTCAATCAAGGCAACGCGGACGTTTCGACGAGTCACAAACTATATCCTGACTATGACTTCTGTTCCACTTTTAATTACGCTCTACAGACGGTGAGACAGATAAATTACATTTATTCAAATGGATTTGAACTTGACTTATTAATTATTGGTCTTGTTACCTTCACTTACAAGTCAAATATCGATCATAACCAATGTTGAACTTTTAATTGTTACGGGCACTAAATTGACCGTAAACCGTTGTTCTATTTCACACATGGTTATTATGAAGTAACAATTTCCCGTGGCTTTGCACGAGTTTGTTTAATAATTTAGCTAATAGCTGAATATACTGACTGTTATTTGATATATAGACTTTATTTGTAATTATTACGAGATTGAGCAATAAAAAATTGACTAAATTCGCTTTATGTCCCGAACTGTGTATCGAAATAATGAGTAAGTTTGCCAAAACAATTAATCTTCAAGACTCATTTGTTTGACCTTAGGATTTTTACTTTACCTCTATAATTTTCTAGCTACCGTATGGGAGTTGAATCGAACTGACATTTGTCTGTGTTAGTTCAAAATTTGTTTTCCGTTGACCTATTTGACGAGTCCTCATTTCTGCTTAAACCCTAGTTCGATGTTATTAGTTTTATTGCAGTTAAATATAAAATTACCTATATTAAAAATGGCCTTGGTAATATTTTCAATGTCACCAATTTTAGTCTAAATTTTGAATATTAGTTCATTTTGAATGCTGATATTGAATGTGGATAATATATTTGAATAAAGCCAGTCATTTAAGATATTGGTAGGAAAAATACATGTTGCGCTTTTCGTTCTGCAAACTTTAGTTGAAGTGAAAGGTCCAATTTTGTTAGAAGTTCTGTAAGTTCATAGGTTTGTTAGTGGTAAAAGTTAATTCATGAAATCTTATAGCTTTACATAGAGCTTAGACTAGCCTGTGCTCTAGGTCAAATTATAAGCGCCTCTTGTCTAGATGTTCTCTATGCGCTGTGGTACGGCAGTGTTCTTAACCATCATCAAGGTATTTGTTTTTAAAAAAAAACGTCGCCCCACACTTGTTTTTATTCCTGTGTCGTGGGATCGTTTAAAAACATGAAAATTCACATACACAAATACCCAGACCGAAACAAATAATTGTGGTTCACACAAAGATTTGTCCCATGTGGGAATCGAACCCGCCAGTATTAGACACAGCTGGCGGACCAGCTTAAGCTCTTAACCACTGCACTATATCGTCCGTCCGCTAAGCAGCGTTCCATTCGGTCAGCCTAAGAAGGATAACCTACTTTACTGATTTCACTCGAGCGTCTCGATACTTCGCAAGACCTTTAGTCCTGGTTGCCACTTAATGTAGTTGTCATTAAGCCAAGTAGGAAGCTTCATGGGTGGCTTGATGGTGACGTGGTGAGAAGTGGTCACGGACCTGTCTCAACTAATCTGCACTACAGTAGATTATTTAAACCCTTATTTGTGTGAAAAGTTATTTTAAATAACTCAGCAGGATAAAATCGGCTCATTTTACATCAATTTTTTTTAAATTTAATTGGATTTAACAGTAACCAGCAAACATATACACTTAACTATATTATTTCGTTCCAAAAACTAGGATAGACAATAATATCGATGCATCGAAAACAATCGGTGTTTTGGAATGATGATAAATCAACATTTTCAATTATGCTCTAAACCAGAGGCTCCCAGATTTTTTTCTCATATACCACTTTCAAAATTTAGCTGGTTCCGGTGGACCCCATGCAGCTACATTTCTACCATATATCCAAAACTCGACAAAAATGTGAATATTAGATCTAACTATGGAAATTTGCGTTGCGGCTGAGTTCCAACCACGAATTAATAGATTTAGAAAAAAAAATGAGAATTAATATGGATTGATGTGGATGTCAAAAAAGTAAAGTTGGCCAATCAAAAAAGTGATCCATCTTTATTTTTTGACATCTACTCACAGCACAAGGAACCAATCAATTCTCACTTATTTCATTTTGAAAACTCCCCATTCGGAGTGGTAAAAATAAAAAGAAAAATAGTATTTTTTTGTGTTGTATTTATTCAAATATGTAATTATTACACTATTAATTATTATTCGTAATATAATTAAAATTAAACACTAATAACGTAACATAACTTCTACAATGACAATCACAAAATAGTCATAATTTTAATGGGAGGGATGTACTTGATGGATTGACAGCAAATAATTAATATTTGGCTTCAGTTTTGTTAAGAATAACCGCAAATCTCCCCGTTCCGTGATATTCAATCTGCTCCTTGTTTTTTGTTAAAAGGTATATAACGACACTAAAACTTTTTTCGACAAGATATGACGAGGGAAACGCTATTAAAAGCTTTCTCGCAATTCCCCACAGTCCACGATATTTTTCGGGTATTTCTGCCTGCAGCCAAAATGTTTGATATCCTCTTTTAAATTTCACCTTCTGCTCCTCATTAGTGCTAAGCTTTAGTAGCTCCTCTTGTAATATCACATTCTCCACTTCCGTTTCATCAAATGGATTTATGATCCATGGTGGTATTTCCATCGTCAGAATATCTGCAAATCTGATTTTGGAGTCATCATGCAGGACAATTAAATGTTGAACGTATGTCTGAATATCCTCAACAAGTTTGAAAACTGGGAAAATTCGCGTTGACTAATATTTTGCTTCATAAATTTCAATTTTCCAAGAAAAGCGGGAATGACACCCATTGTTTTTATTAAATTGAGGCTGTCCCCTTGTAATTGTAAGTTGATGTCATTAAAGTTTTTGAACAAATCTGTCAAATACGCGATATTTGATGCTTTCAAATTGATCAGGTTTATTTTTAAATCTGGGTCTTTACTTTCCAGAAACTCTAAACCTGATTAAAAAAGTGAGTAAAATCTTGTTAAACATGCACCTTTCGACAACCAGCGTACTTCAGTATGTAAGAGCAATCGTTGGCAGTCTTCATCATTTTCATCGCACAATTGTGCAAATAACCGCGTGAATACGCATTGCTTCTTATTTTGTTAACTGCATTAATCACAAATTGAAGCAATTGGTGCAATCTATCCCTCAAATTTTTCGCTACTAGGTGTTGTCGGTGAATGACACAGTGAATTGCTGTCACTTCTGGTATAATTCTTTTATATATATAAGGTATAAGGCTTATAAACCCAAGATATCGCCCGACCATGGCAGGAAAACCATCTGTTGCCACCGAAATAACGTTTGTAAATGGATACGATTCTTCCTTAAAAAAATCACTCAGGACATTAAATATTGATTCACCTTTAGTGTCCGTCTCCAAAGTTTTCGCGCTATTCACTTCATGAATTTCTTCGTCCATAACAAATCGAACATATGCCAATAATAATGCTTCATTACCAGGTAAAGTTGTTTCGTCCAGTTGAATAGAAAACTGAGGTGTTTGCAGATAATCATACAACAAACTTTCAATATCAGAGTTCATTTCATCAAAACGTCTTTGTACAGTCAAAGTCTCAAAGGAATTCTTTTGAGTATATTAAATGGAGTTTGGTGCAGAAAAGTGTTTAAAACCTCTTCAACAGCGAGTAAAATTAACTGTTCTCCAGTGGTGTGCGGTTTTCCAGATTTCGTTATAAGTAATGAGATGTTGTAAGATGTCCGCAAGCCATCATCGTTACTTTCAGATGTTAAAGCGAACATACTGTGCACGCTGGGACTCTTCATATATTTCCGTCAATGCTTGAAAATATTACAAATCTTTACCTATTTTATCAGGATGACACCTTCTAAGATGATCTTCGAGCTTCGATGGTTCATAGAGTCATTGCTCAAGACTTTGTTGCATAAAAAGCATATAGGCAATCGCTTGTCTGCCTTTGATGGAAGAAAACCAAATTTTAAATAATCAACACTATACTGTCGAAATTTCTTATTTATTTAATCCTTTATTGTATACAGTACATTTACAGTTGTAATTTCACAGGTGATATACAAAGGCGAGCTAAACTCAAAATATGAGTTCTCTTCCAGCGAACCTTTAAGTGTTGAGAGATGAGAATGTTAATTTTCTTCTTAGATTAGTTATTGTTATTCTTCTTAGATTCAGCCATGTTTCGTATCAGTTACCTACCTGTAAATAACAAAGACTTTGTTTTAGTAATCATAAGGCGGTCTTACTCAACAAGATATGGCTATTTTAACAAAATAGGATTACCTTATTAATTATTGCAATGAAATAAACAAAGTACCGACGGCAATCTGATTCTAATTATTAAAATATTAAAAGTAATAAATCGCTTCATAAAACTCTATTATGGATCTTAATCCGTAATAGAGTTTTATGAATACGGCTGAACCGATTTTAATGTAATGTAAAGCATTTTTTTGTAAATATATTTTGATATATTTCTGTAAATTCGATAGAAAATACTTTTAAATAATATTTTGATATCAAAACTCTGGGATTTTAATTATTTATTTATTACTTTGATGCACGTTACGGGTACGTAAAGAGGCGTACAATTTATGAAAATATATTTAATTAAGTCATTTAGCATTAGGAACCTGAAATATTTACAATCATGCAGGTCAATCATAATATATATCTCCTTTAGTGAACGGTGGTTCACTAAGGTCGGGTTAAAAAAAAGTTACTAATAAAGTAGGGACAAAAAGTTCAACCTTTCTCGACTTTCTGTTCTTTTATGGAAGTATCTAATAATGACACTGTTCAGTATTTAATTTTTAATACGTACCTACCACACGCAAACATTACAAATATACTTATTACAACATAAATAAAAGTATGTGTAACAAATAGGCAGGTACTAATTTTTAATGAATACTTACTTTTTCTGACACTGGCAAACACTAACATCGATACTACATACTTAAGTTTTCTTTTCGAAATTCCGGAAACAAATGAGTAACGTTTATCCTTGGCATTCGTATTTATATTGGCGAAGAATCAAAGAAGTTCATGCAAGATTGTAAGCACACACACCGCAAGTCGTATTTCGTCCCTTTGCACGTCTGAACAAGCGTTGCGAACGGCGGCAGCGCTTTGCAAGACTCGACACGTTGTACTGCATATGGAATATGAAAGTTTTTACAAGTAACAGGCGCTGAGCTTCTTAAAATATTATCTACCTACATTGATAGGTGAAGTCAAGCCAACATTTTAGTTCTTCACTATCAAAAGCAAATAACTTTTCGTGGACCCCCTTACGAATTGTGAACCCCCATTTTTTGACATGCCAACGTAGACCCCCGCCGAGTCTCCCGTGGGCCCCTGGGGGTCCACCTGGATCACTTTGGGAATTAAGGCTCTACACATTGATAGATATCGATGTTGTTTTTTCAATGCATCGATTGGGCGAATAAGAAATATTTAAACAACGTCCGTCACTTACACAATTTTTAAAACAAGTAATATAAACTAGCGTTGTATTTGTTGATGTTCTCTTGCGCGAACGGAAGTATCATACGTAAGTGTGTTGCGTTAATGCGATGCCATAGTTTTTATAATAACATCAGCCCGGTGACGTGTCCCCGACGCTGAGCGAGAGCTGGTGTTCTGCGCTATGTAAATTTAGCCTAAGCTTGTGTTTACATAATATTATATTCCTTGGCGATGACCTAGAACGTGTTAACTGTCGATTAAGGCGTGTACTGAACCTGAACTACAAAAAATACAATAATAAATTATTGTCCAACTATAGAAAAAATTGTATGAAAGGAGCCCTACGGGCAACCAAAATTACGTAGAAATTAGTCATTTTACAATTAAAATAGTTCTAGTTCAGACAAAGAGTGATTTTGCTATTGAAAAACTGTCAGTAGCCGTTCGGAGTCTGGATTTTTTCCAGGTATATTGGTGATAGGTTGGGCCCCTTGCATTAGAACCTGACATTGTCGACGATTAGTAGGTGTACGTTCACAAAACACCTCTGCCACTGCCGCTATGGGAATATAGGCGTGACCCCTGTTTTTTTTATTTTACTGTTAGGAATTCGCTAAAATTTTCTCAGTGGCAATGCACGCCTTCTAGAGAAACATATTTTTTATATTTTTGCACCAACATTTTCATTATGCAATACATAACTGAAAACAAGAGTTTAGTACCAACCAATTATTTTGGGATAAGTTTATTTACGAAGCATTGTGTGCTATTGCAGTAGCAACCTTTAATAAGTATGACTCTAGAGTTATGGCTAACCATATTCTTCATAATAACTTAAAACTTAACAACCCATAACAATATATTATTTATTTATAATTTGACTATCACGTTTCAATGACTGGAGAAGGAAAAGGTGAATTCATGAAAAAATTTAATAGTGCGTTATAAATTCGGATAACTTCTTTATTCTTACAAGGATTTAGCGTTCCGGCCATGTTTTTTTTATGAAGTAAACACTGAGAGGTAGCGGCAACCCCTAAGTGAGTGCGCGCGCCGACCGGCGGGTGGCGGCGCTAGTGTCGCGCCGCCGGCACGAGTCTCGGCCCTGCGACGGGTCGAAACGCGCGTGTGGCAGGCCGCGGGTCCGGAGCACGGGCCGCAGTCGGCGTGGCCGTGCGGGCAGGCGCGCGGCATGGGGCGGCGGTAGCAGCGCGGATGTGCGCGCGCTCCGAAGCGGTGGAGCTGGAGGTGTTGGGCGCGGACGGCGCCGAGCCGCGCGCGCCGCCGCGCCCTCTACGCCTCTCACTCCTCGAGCTGCTGGGCAAGCTGGTCCGCCGCGACCAGCCGGCCCCAACGCACCGCCGCACCAGGCATAATCACCGCTTCCGCACCTTCGTCTCCTGCGGTACCTATTGATTCTTTCCAGATGGTATCAAGGGGAAGTCGTAGAATAAATTTACGTAGCTTAGTTTTTCGTGTTGATCTGCGTCACCGTGTGTAATGCGAAGCGCAAGTGCGAAGGCGACGTCGTTTGCGTAATGCGTGCGATTTCGACGCGATGTTTGTTTCGACGTGCTTGCGTGAATGAGTCGGAGATTGGATTGTGATATTTTAGGAGTGGAGGAGATATGTATGCTGGCAAGGTTGATATCGGCGCTCCGGCACGGTTAACGGCCGGGGCGAGACGGCATTTCAGCGCTTTGCGAACGACCCCGAGCTGTTGTTATCGATTACCCGCCAATGTTTTACACTAAATTTAATTAGGATGCAATTCCCATATGATTATGACACTATTAAATGATATTTTGTTTTCGGAAGTGTTGTGTACACTTAGATACATACTAATTTGGTTTACAGCCTTAAAATCATGGTTTCGACTATAGCCCCTACCTGTTTGTTATATTGATTCTGATAATGCCGACAACTGTACAGCACTTTATTCGTATAAAATACGTATACTTTCTGGAAATGAATTAAGATATTTAGAATTCGCTTTAACATCGTGAACTAAAATTATGTACTTATTACAATAACTAGGCATTATTTTAACTGTGCTAGATACTCGTATCTATATTCTAGACATGTACTCGTACATGTCTAGAATCTTCTTCAAAGAACAATATTTTTCTTTGCCTGTTTGGTCAACATTTGGGGTGATTCAGATAGATAATGGTCTCGGTTCGTAGAGAAAAAATCTTTTATCCTTCTTTTCTGATGGTTGAAAGTAAAATTGTCCCGTTACTATTTAACTTAAGAATTTCTTTTGGTACGAAATACATAAATTACATTTTACCGTATTCACATATTAAAAATAGCGGACTAAATATTGCTGAATGTATGCTTCAAAACTGAAGTATTTTTGCCAATTATCGTCCCATCTCAGGAACGTTAAGCAGGAAGTAGGTAGGTCAGTATTATAACCGTTAATACCGTCGACTATATCCATTATATAACAAACGTATATAAAGTTTACGTCAAATCAGGATAATGCTAGTCAAGATTTGTGACTCAACTCTCTAAAGATCTATATTAGACCTAAATACCTTAATTTGGATTAATATAATGTCGAAACTAATTTAAAGCAAATTAAAAAAATACTACTTCAGACATCTGCCAATGCTCTGAACGCTTTTGATTATTTTGAAATTCGTTTTTTTTTATATAAAGTTCAACCATAGCCTATTTGTGTTCGGCAATCATCTACCATCTCAGACAAGAGATACTGTATGTGATACCAAAAATATTATTAATTAAGTGATTATTCAAGTTAAACAGATCTAGAAACTAAATGCTAATGCAGTTGAACTAAAATTTGCACGTACCATTCATCTCTGTGTTATGGGTTCATTGTGCTGCTCCGGAGTTAAACCAGACAACGGAACTCACAATAAACAATGGCAGATTGATCGTATATGGGCTTGTTTGTTATTTTTGTATGATATATTTCCCTAGAGGCGCTCGGGGCGCTGTGCGACCGTTGCCGTTCACCAAGGTTAAGCAGCATTCGATTCAGTCGGCCTGAGATGGGTGACCGTTTGTGCCGTTTTCATATTAAAGCGTCTCCGTATTTCAGAAGGCACCCTTAAGCCGTTGGCCCCGGTTACCACAATATGGTAGTCGTTAAGTCGAGTTGGAAGCTTTATAGGTGGCTTGATAAGTTCCAACAGCAGGTGGCCTGCAAATCTGCCTCCACCAATCCGCATTGGGTCCACGCGGTGGAGTATGACCTAATCTGTCTCTTCAATTTGTGAGAGAAAGCCTTTGTCCAGCAGTGGGACAGTATAGACTGATATTATTATATTTCCCCAATGACAATATAAGTACGACAGCGAGCAGTCAATTATAATATTCATTATTCAACTTCTCCGTGAATCCTGCAACATACATATTTATATCGACTATTATAGTGAAAATGCAACAAAGATAAACTTCCATAGAAGCAGTTAGATCAATGACATCGTGCCAAATCAAAGCCTGGACGAAACTGGTAGTATTATGATGAGTGACATAAGCGTAAGGTCATAAGCGAATTATTATCTTTATGAACAATCTCTTAAAACTTGTTGAATATCCGTGTCTTTGAATCTGGTCTTACAGTTTGACAAGGATAAGCACTTTATTGCAAATTACCTTGTTCTGCATGTGCGTTTACTTAGACAAAACTTGTTATTCCCAGGAATTTTATCGTCAACACCATCACGCCTATTGATATTGTAACAAAATATATTTTATTTTTAACCACTGTTTTTGCATTTGTCATACGCTCGAAACATATTTTGAAGTATGTTCCCCAGCACAATTTACAGGCGTACAAGGATCTATTGGCCCGCGGCCAAAAGCGGAAGTAACGCTGTCATCCTTTGAAATGTCACTTCATGATAGTCGCAGAGTTGCCATTTGCTATGAATTTTACCCAAGTTATTTTTTTTTATTAGTAACTGTGGGACCCATAAGTTGAAATAACTTCTTGGAAATAGGAAAATTTTATTAAATGTCCCTAATTTCACACCAACGCCCTTTCAATGTTATCCATGGGCCAAATGATCCTTGTCGTACTTAAATTTGTTTCAATCGTTATAATGCCACGGATATTATTAGTAGCTAAAGTAATATTGGTAACGGTAATAACATGTGACATTTAATAACGGTTGTGGGTCTGAATTACATTATCTGATATGTGTGTGCCCCACGGGTCATAACTTGTATTATAATGGGATTTAGCAAGGATGTAAAGAGAGAATGCCCCTGAAAACGTTATTACGCGTAAAGTCAGCGAAGATCGATCGGCGTCCCTTCGGCGCCCGCCGTCGAGACGCTTTACCCTCTTTACCACTGCCACAATCGGAAATCAACAGATATCTATGTAAATGTATCAAGTTCTACTTAACGTTTCAAAAGTATTTTTTTTCAATTTGTAACGTCATTGAATATTTTATACAAGGTTTAACATAATTAACACAAGACCTGAAAGTAGTTTGATTTTATTCGGTAATTTTTTTGCACTTGGCAAATAATTTTTAATACATTTTACATTGTTTTTTTTTTTAATTTGCACACATGCTCTGCGCTACCATGTTTTTTTTTTAATTTGCAACCCATGCTCTGCGCTACATTGTTTTTTTTTTAATTTGCAACACATGCTCTGCTCTACATTGTTTTATTTAATTTGCAACACATGCTCTGCGCTACATTGTTTTTTTTTTTAATTTGCAACACATGCTCTGCTCTACATTGTTTTATTTAATTTGCAACACATGCTCTGCGCTACATTGTTTTTTTTTTTTTTAATTTGCAATACATGCTAAGCAGTGATAGCCTAGTGGTTAGACCGTTGGACTGCAAAGTCAAAGGTCTCGGGTTCAAACCCAGGCACGCACCTCTGTCTTTTCGAAAGCATGTGCGTATTAAAAATTAATTATCACTTGCTATAACGGTGAAGGAAAACATCGTGAGGAAACCTGCATGCCTAAGAGTTTCTCGAAGGTGTGTGAAGTTCGCCAACCCGCACTGGGCCAGCGTGGTGGACTATGGCCTAAGCCCTCTCAGTTTGAGAGGAGGCCCGTGCCCAACAGTGGGACAGTTTCTTAACAGGGCTAATATTATATTATTTTATACATGCTCTGCGCTATATCAAACTAAACTTATTCTTGATTTAAAGCAATACGGAGATTTCAAATCGAAGACGAATTTCGCAATACGCACACATACACATACAGTGGTTAAATAAAGGATAAAGCTTTGAATTTCGAATTTTGGTTTTCATATTTAATGTAAAGCAATTTATGTAATCGGGGTTTCTTAGGTCTTGTGTTATTAACAATATACGTTGTATATTGCTGTAAAAGCTATTAAAGGAAAAATATGATTAAAGGAAAAAAACAGGATCATAAATAAATATCTAGTGAAGCTTGTAATTTACTCACATATTTTCCTAATAATATCTATATAACTTCTGTTCATAGTCTAGGTTTTGCATAAAATTCTTAGGCATTTATTTATAGACATTTTATCCAAGGAAAGATGATTCATAAGAGTTGTTACGTAGTGTGGACACTACTTCATGAAACTTTGTAAACCTTTCTCTAAAAAAAAATCTTCTAGATTCTTAATCACGAACATGGTTTGATGACTCAGATTGTATCATCTGCGGAAGCCGATAACATAATTTAAAGGAAGTCACTATCCATTTGAGTCACCAACAGCTTTGTATAGGGTGTGAAATCTGTTCTCTTCAAAGTCACAAGGGTGTAATAAACTTCCATATGTCAACCTTTTTGTTTGCAAATGCAATTAAGACTAAATACAAAGTTAATTTACATCTTCCTTCTAAAAGTACCATAAACAAAGCTACAGTCCTGAATACCCGGCTAAGCGATTATCCTTGCTGCGAAAGACAGGACACGTTCTTTCTGATGTGCAGCTATTTATTCTGCTTCTAGTTAGCAACCCGCTCTAATAATGTTTTTGTAAAGGAGCTTTGCATTTGAGTTTATAATTACGTTATGAGACTCTTGAGTAGAAAGCAACTTGGATTCAGTGATTGTGCGTGTGCGTAATTGATTCCTGTTATAAATAATTACAAGTACATGGTGAATCTTATGTACTTGATTCGATTGAACATGCACTAGCGCATATGTTGGTTATACACAGAGTTGGGCAAAATCTTTTTGTGAAAACAAACTGCAATTTAAATATTTCTGTTTTTATTTTTCGTTTTAAGTTCCTTACGATTGGAGAGCTCCAATCGTCATCGTCCTAAAGTCATTGTTACGAGAGGTACCTTAGGGGGAGGGCTTATTAATTAATTTAATTGCAATTGAAACTTCAATTAATTGATCTTATAATTAAAAAAATAATTGAGTACTGCCCAATACGCAAGTGCACACATTACCAATTTTTTTTAACATTAAGATGTTGTTGGTAGATCAATGATTAAAATGTAATGAACCGATTTAATGCGCATTCCAAACCACTTAACAAAATCGTCTTATAAAATCTTGGTAATTTTCGATTAATGAATTATATTGGTAAATCTATTCTAACTCAATATGTCTACTGATACAAATTCTAGTGTTTAAATTAACTGTAATATTAGGCCAATCGCCATTGTCCTGGGTTGTATGGCTATTAGAAGATTGGCAAGAATGCTTCTACATATACCACTAGAAGAACCTTGGATTAAAATAATGTTATTTTGTAATCATATCGCATTATTTTCCTTGAATTCTTCAAAGAATAAAATAGTGACACCTAGTGGCACTGGTGCAGAACCTTTAGAGCGTCAGTCCTAAACGCACTTGTCCACTTTTTTTATTAAGCATGCAGTGCATTTTATTAAAACGTAATTGATAATTTTGTTGCGATGACCTTTATTATGACTACAAATACTTGCGGATGGATACAAGATATAATTTCTTTTTTTATTATGTGTAAACTAGATATCGGTTTGTATAAAGTAGGGTATTTTAATAATGTTTACATATCTTGTCAAACTTTTAAAGAAGGAAAAGTACCTTTGTACAACTCTAGAATACAATTTGTGCAATTCAATTCTTAGTCCCAGTAGTCTTGTGAGAATGATGTCTAAGCTCCTTTGTTTATTGTTACAGAGAATGAACGGAGAATCAAAGCGAACAACAGGGAGTACAACGCGCAATTCCGCTATGCCGTAAGCTATGGAATAATCTTTGTTAACTTGTAGCAGCTTTATTTAAGTAGTCAAAATTCTATTATAAGTGCCCGCTTTTCTGATGCGAAATTATAAAGAAAACCGGATCCAAAGCCGAACATCTTATCGTCGGCACGACAGTAAACTAGCCAATCGGAAATTTCGGCAGCTTTCACTTAAATAGTATACAACAATATTTAAGTGTTCATTCATGTATTTTTGGTATTGTGTATCTAAAGACATTTATTTTACACTAATAAATCTTTAAGAGATTATGAAATGACTGATTTACAGGGTCAATTATCTATTTAATTTTTTTATTAACAATTTTGGATTTTCAGATTGGCTAGTATTATTCTGGAGCGACAGTTTAGTTCATATATCTATTTTATTGTCACGAGTGCAATTCATTATTCCCTCCAAAATTGAAAATCTTGAGACCCTCTTCCAAAAGTTGAAATAGTAGGACAATTTAAATTCATTAACAATGTTATTGTTACAGAGCAATTTCATCAAGACATCGAAGTACTCGATCATAACGTTCCTGCCGCTGAACTTGCTTGAGCAGTTCCAGCGGCTGGCGAATTTCTACTTCTTGTGCCTATTGGTGCTGCAGTTGATCCCAGCCATCTCCTCGCTGACACCGATCACCACTGCAATACCACTCATTGGCGTACTCGCTCTTACGGCCGTCAAAGATGCCTATGACGATTTTGTAAGTTATTTTTTTTTGTGAAGCAAATAAATCTTGTAAGCCCAGTATTTTGGTAGTCAATGACTCCTCTTTTGTCGATATCGTAAAACAAAAGGTGATATGATATTTCTTTCATTAGTTAGGATGACTAAACTTTGGGCGCCGACTATTTCACATCGTCTGTAAAGGACATGAATGCACCTTGAAAACTTATTAAATTAATTCAACTACTATAGAAAGTATGATTCGTTGAGCTGCCGTCAGCTGAGGCAATAATTTAGTTGCTACAGAAAGTATCATTTGTTGCATGTAACGCTATTTTTATACACGGAAATTTAGTTGAGATGTCGAGTAAACATTATCAAGTAAATTAATGATCATTGTTCGTAGTAATATGTATTTAGGTAGTAGGTGTTTGATAAATAAAACAGGTTTGTAATTTCATTCGAGAATACTGTTATTTCTGAAGTATCAAGTTATTTATTAGCGGTTTTCATTCATTACCTATTATAGTTGTTTCGGCGAACGTTTCGTGTCATGACACCACAGAATTAGCACCATGAATTATAACAATGAATTCGAAAATTGTGTTTCTACTATTTCATTTAAATACTACTCAAGTTAATTTGAATGTCTGTGATTTCACGCCATTTTGTAGGCATATTACCATTTAATTCATGATGTACTTCCGACTATGTGCACAGCGTAATCGTTTATTTATCAATGATATTTTACGTCAATTATGTGCTCTGCCATGTCTTAGATTCCAGTTTTGAAAGCTTTTTGTTTAATCGTCATCCGAACTAAAAAGCTTAACATTTTGTCAATATTGTCTATGTGTATTCCAACGTTGCTTTGATTAATTCTGTAATCTAATACATAAAAAACGGTGTGGCGTTTTTTCCCAATATTACAGTTAACAAGATTTTGGCACTCATTGAAATTCACGATATACGCAGAGACTAATTAGTAACCTTAAACTTAACCTTCAACCATTTATGAAAAGGAAAATTAACGTTGTTCTCGTGTTAATTAGTGCATGAAGGAATAATGGAATGATTAAACAGACTGTTCCTATAATGCTGTTCTCGTCTACACGGACATTGTTACTAATGCTCACTGACCTATTATTACACATTGTGGATCAAGGACGGGACCATAATTAATGATCTATGGCATAATATGCTCCCACAAGGTATCTACATAATGTTATTGTTTGTAGAAAACATTTGAACATGTCAATTTTAAGTTCAACAGTATCTTTTTAAATTAGGGATGTAGAACTAATACTTGTACACGAATGATATTTAATTAGTAATGCTATAAAATAGGCATCGTCTTTGTCCGGTGTATGAGGAGAATACCGGTAATTTAGTAATGTCGTTTCAATGTCGTGCTGTGTACAGGACACAGAATTCGCGTTAACATTTAATTTGTGAACATAGGTAACATGATATCTGCCGAGATGATCAAATATGGTGTAAGTTGTGTTTGGGACTCATTTTGGATCCTTGCAAACCTTTGCTGGAAGACCGGTAGAGTCCCTGAAGATTGGCGCCGCGCAGCGCCCTTGTATAAAGGCAACGGCTACAGAGCAGTTTGATCAGCCTGACAGCTAATGTGTATGGTAAAATTATTGAACGGAAAATGTGCGAAAAGTCCGATGGAATGTTGGGCGAGGCACAGGGAGGTTTCAGGTCTAGAAGAGGATGTTCGGATCAAGTTTTCTCCCTCCGCAACATCGTAGAGAAGCATCTGGCAGTGGGCCGGAAGGTTTTCTGAGGTATTGTGGATCTGGAGAAGGCGTTTGAAAGAGACTTTTGGACATTTTACCAGAGTATATATAACCGGCACTCTGTTGCGAGCCGTCTGGTCCACTTATGTGGACAGCAAGGCATGCGTACGGGTGGGTTTTCCCGGTTTAACGTTGAAATCGGCGTCAAGCGCGGTTACGTGTTGCCCGCTAGACTGTTTATAATATATTTGGATAAAAGTCTTCAAAGATTAAAAGCGGTGAATAAAGGTGTACAAATGGGTGACCTAGTGGTAAATCATCTATTATATACAGATGACACGGTTTTAATGGCGCCAACAGCCACTGATCTGCAAAAACTAGTCACAGTTATAAAAGTCACACATTTGAATATATAATAATAATTCTTTATTGGCATAAAATATAATAGTACAGTTTAAAGTTAGGCCCTGACCCCAGAGCTAGGTATACAATACCTATGTTTCAGGAGCCAGTGTCGTCTTCCTTATTAGATGAGAGTAAAATTTTATGCGTATTTTATAGTTACATGCAGCAAAAAACAAAAAATTAAAACAGTGTAATGAAAATGAAAACCAAGATTATGGTTTTTGAACGGGAAGAAATCCGAACGAATGCAGGATTGTGGTTTGTAATGATGTGCTGGAGCAAGTGAATGAGTTTGTATATCTTGGATGCGCCTTCAGTAAGGATCGGAAATACACCGCTGACATAGAGATAGAGTGAGTGCAGAGAATAGAGTGAATGGTGCGATGGGAAAGCTGCTTGGGAGCCGGCACTTAAGCCAAAAGGCGCAGCTGGCTTATACATAACGAAGTGCTTGTTCAATGCTGCTATATGGCAGTGAAAGCTGGGTATGTAAGAAGGAGAATGAAAGCAGGATAAATGCGGTCGAAAGGCGAGCTCTGCGGAAGATGTGCTGAGTCAAGCTGACCGACCGTATTCGCAACAGCGTAGTAAGAAAGCGTGTAGGTATGAAAGATAGTATTGGTGTAAAGATGAGAAAGGGTATGCTCCGCTGGTTCGGGTATAGAAAGAATGTCGGAAGAAAGAATGACAAAACAGATATACAATGTGAAAATGGAGGAATATAGGTACCGGGGAAGACCTAGTCTATCTTACCACGACCAAATAGACCGTGTCTTATATGAAGGGCAAGTCAATAGTCTTTGTAACCGGCGAACGTGTATGCGACGAACTATGCGAGTGGAGGAAGTCAGAGAGGAATGTAAGGAAAGAACCTGTGGGAACTCTGTACTCTCTGCCTACCCCGCAAGGGATTTGGCGAGATGATATAGATCTATCTATCTATAGATAATCTATCGCCAGATATAGATAGAGCTAGATCATTATTTTCAGCATGTTCCTCGATCGGTAAACTAACTAAACCGTAAGATACTACACCATTAAGTATGGTCCTAAATCAAACCTATTCTACAGCGTAATATAACGAATGCCTTATGTATTATTACAGTTACTATGTACTTTAGTTGACGAAAGAAACTGGAAGACGATTGTGTATTTTATATAATACATCCGCAAATAGGGAATACCACAATTAGAAAAATTGAGAACGCTTTTTTATGTCTTCTCGCATATTCCTAGCAAGTAGACTCAAAATATAACTAATCTAATGGGATCAACCCCAATTATATAGTAAGTAGGTATATATACCTTTCTTAATCATTAGTTTTAACATAGTAAACACTGTACTTAATCTGGCACGCTGTAAGTAGATACATAGTACAAACTATTGTTTCAAAGAAAGTAATGGACACCTCTATAATGGGATGTATTCTCAATACACAATCGGAGAACGCTATCGGTTCCATTGAACCGTTTAATAATTGTGTGATAGCTATTCGAGGATAGATTGAATTTGATTTGAGGTTTTATTTTACATAGAAATTCAATAACAGTTTCATTGGGAACAAACGGAAACATTTTTATCAACTATGAGTGCACTAATCTGTTTAACTGTTATCTTGTTGCTACCCCGGATCTTGTTGTTATTAGTGTGGAACTGCGAGTGGTAAACTAGGGAATAAATATTATAAAGCGACGGTTCAATAGATCGCCGTTTTAAAATACGGCGACATTTAGTCGCATTGGAAAACGCAATACGCAATTACTATACGTACGGCTGATCAACGTACTAAGATAATTGCCCTTCCAGTTGTTGTCTGCAAGATTTTTAGAGAATCTAGTCTTTTGCAGTAACACCGTCATGCCTATATTCCTCAACTGGCAGAGGTGTAAGAAAACCAGCAACATCCATACCGATCTGTATGGATATTCCCGGTTTTGCTTCTAGTTGACTCATGTTGACGTTAGTATATTGAGCAGCATTGTAACAATTTACAATCCAGTTTTACAACAGTTGTAGCAGTGTATTCCTCCGGATTTTAGAATTCGACTGCGACATATCTATCACGCCCTGAACTGGGCTTAAAATCTATTGGCTACGAATGATAACATCAAATGTATCACAATACCTGTCATCAATAATTGATTGGTGTCGGATATATTAACTCAACCCACGATATTCGTGTTTTACCAAATAATGTTTGCCACCCTATGTTCTAAATGTATCTCAATAATTTCCTTATTTCTATTTCTGTTCTTCATTGTTTGAAGTCAATTTGCACATTTAAACAGTTAATTACACGGTTCTAAATAATAAAAAATATTTCTCACTTCATTATTATATGCCAGACTCAGTGAATGTTCAAGGATATAAATAATAATAAAGATTTTCAATGTCATATCTTTAATATTCATTCGTTAATCTAATAATTCAGGGAAACTGATAAATAACACATAGTTCTACTAAATATTGTTTTAAAACTATTCACTTCAAACCTTCATTCACAATATCTTTAATTATGTGTAAGAACCAGTCTATTGTTGTGAATTACTTAGCTGTTGTCAGACATCTACATCGGTGCGACCTTCATATTTGTTATGACCTTGTCTATGAATAGACCCCTTTATAGTCTTTGTAATGTTCCCGTCGAAGCAGACAAATAAACCTTTTAATGGGTTTATCTAAGTGTTTTATCAAAGTTTACATACCGACATAATAAAGTGGGTTATACCTACCAAGCCTTTCATGAATAAAACCGTAATAAGGTTTGTACGACCGATTTAGGGTGGTATTTCCTACTAGATAATATGTGAGCGCGTGTTGTAGGAAGATAATAATATACTTTGAAATTAATGTCAATGAACACGTTAAAGGTATAAAAGTATGATAAGTTATTTTCCATAGTAGACCGGTTAATAAATTAAGTTAAACATTTTGACCGCAATAGTTTCGATAATACTAGCTCAAGGGTTGGAACGCGTGCCTTGATGATGTAAACCTGCGTTTACAGTATTAACTTAGTACTGATAATTCCAGCAACGTCATCAAAATGACTCACAAGTAAACCATCGGCGCGCAAAGACATTGCGCAATGGCAAGCTCGTGGAGGAAAAGTGGGCGTCTGTTCAAGTGGGAGACGTCATTCGGTTGGAGAACGACCAGTTCGTTGCGGCGGACATCCTGCTCCTCAGCAGCTCGGAACCGAACGGCCTCTGTTACATAGAGACCGCCGAGCTTGACGGGTTAGTATGCAGCGCCTTCAGTACTTATCGGCTTAATAACTTCACTATGTGTTACAGACTCAAGTCTTGGTACGTTTTGCGTGTTTGAATTGTATAAAATAAAACTAGGGGTATACATCCGCGGATACGTGAGGAATACAATATCTGTTGAATATTTTGAAGATTGCTATAAATGTATCACAATCAATTATATAAATATAGCAATCTTCATAAAAATGTGCGTAAATGCCACTCACATGATACCCACTGCTTTCTTGCAAAGTATGCTAAGCAATCTTTCCTTGGTTTTATCCTAAACACGCATCGGATACAATTTGACACAAGATATTTTTTGGAGTTATCATTTAAAACGCTCCTCATTATCATATTCGCGATAAATTCATATACTTGTACATGTGTTAGTATTTTTGTTTTTTCCTCAACGACACTCTGTTATATCCAAATGAATTCTTTAACATTTACGAAATAATTCTGAATGGAACACAAATTTGTTATGCTCATTTTAATACACGCCGTACGACGAAGAGATAACGTTGTGATTTCCATAATTTGTTTTCACTTTGTTGAAACTAATTTAACTCGAGTATAGTCAAAAATATTTTTCTTTGTAAAATATGGACAAGTAATTATTGCATAACTGAAATTTTAGAAAACATAACGTACCAAATACCAGACAAGTCACGCAAATAATACCTGGGTACTTATATAGTAATTTAAATGTTTTGTAGTGCTCTCTTTCAAAATTTTATGATCTACATCCCTACATATTAATATTATATTTATTCTAAGATAACAATGTACGGGCTATATAAAAATGTACCTACGTCCAAAGCGGATTATATTGAATTTAAATTAAAAATTAATATTTTACTTTTGTTTCAGGGAGACAAATTTAAAATGTCGTCAGTGTCTTTTGGAGACGGCTGCAATGGGGCAAGACGACGCACAATTGGGCGCTTTCGACGGGGAAATTGTCTGTGAAACGCCTAACAATCTACTTAATAAGTTTGAAGGTAAGTTCATGAGTTACTAAAATCGATTACATACAGAATCCTTCACACTTCGCTACGTTTAGCATTTTTTTTCACCTAGTAGATTGCTATATTTATTTAATTATTTCAGTTCCTTATTTTTTTTTCTACATTGTAAACCTACGTAGTACGTACCAGAAGAAAATCAACGGTATAAAAAAAGTAACGGATTTATCGCCAGATATACAAGCTGTAACATAATAAACGCAAGACCTGAAAGTAGTTTATTCTAAATCGATAACTGAATTGATTCCAACTATTTTTAATGTACGTTACATTTTTTTTTTAATTTGCAAAAAATGCTTTTACTAAAAAACTAAATTTATTCTTGATTCATAGCAATAAGGAGATTACAAATGCATTCCTAACCCGTATTTCTCAAAATGCACACATACACATACAGGTTTTATTGTTAATTCGGGTATAAAAGTGCTTAAAAAAGGGGTAAAAACCTTTAAATTTGGAAATTTGGTTTTCCTTTTGAATTTATGAAGCAATTCTCTAATCAGGGTGTCTGAGGTCTTGCGTTTATTATGTTACACCTTGTAGATAGAGGTTGTTTAGTCCGACAAGGATCATTTGGCTCGTGGATGACATTGACAAGGGGCGTTGGTGCAAAAGCATTGTTACTATTTAGTAGAATTTTCTTGCTTCTTAAGACATATTTCAACAGGTGGCTCCGTACGGTTATTAATTTAAAAAGAGCTTGGGTACATTTTATAGGAAATGGCAACTCTGCGACTGTCATAAAGTTACATTTCACTTGCCAAAAGATCCATGTCGCACTGTAATAATTTTATCCGTTTGATGTAATTAATCTGCGTTTAGCATTCTTTTTGCTGCGGGGATTTGCAATGCGTTTACGAAACCGTCTGCAATGCACGCGGAATTACTGTGTCGTCACAATTTTCGTAACACTTTACACCTTGAAAATGCTCGTTAAAATTGGAATATGTCAGTTCCAATAAGACGCTGCGTTTTTTACCACTTGGCATTTCATAGATACGATAAAACTGTGAAGATATACGAAGTAATGCTTTAAGGGTGTTAACTATTATTTGGACTCTAAGATATTGATGGATGGATGGATATGGATATTTAAAAGGGTCCTAAATTTTGTTCGTCTATTTTGCCAGTTGTAGTTGGTCTAGTCACTATGGGATAGATTAATATGATCGTACCTGATCCCTTGCAAGGTAGGCAGAGTGTAGAATTCGAACAGTTTTCTTCCTTACGAACCTCTTTAGCTCCCTCCACTCTAATAGGATATAATTGATCAATATTAACACAGAAAAGTTGAAGTGATTTAATTTTAACGACTTTTTGGTTAATTGCTTACGTTCTACTTTTTGTTTGTAATCTGTGATTCGATTGCGAGTCGCATTCTAGTTCACTTAACAAGGCGGTGTTGACAAATCATCTGTAATGTGTTTCCGCCTTTTACGTTTTGTTATTTGTTTTACTATGTTTTAAAAGATAAGAAACAAAGACTACATTGTTGGTTAACGTCAATACGATGACAATCCTCATAAAAGTATTGTTACGTCTTCGCCTTCACCGCAGCCCGCGGGAGGCGAGTTTTAGCGACGTTATTGGCCCACTTGCAAATTGCTTCCATGCGGACCACACGCGCGCCTCGCTCATTTTTTATACCTTTTAATATTATACAATTTAACTTCTACATACTTTTCATTTCATTTTTACTTCATTATACAGTCCTCTTGTTCGAAGACCCAACAAGTATTGTCGCCCTGTCCTGTGTGTGCGAAACGCTTTATTTATTAAAATTAAGAGTTTCCGAAAATTGTCTGATCCTATCTTTCTCACAGTGATCTATTCCCTGAAGATGTTATGAAAGATGAACGTTCGTTAAATACAATATGTGTTCAATGAAGTCCAGTACTTTAAGTTTTTAACCAAAAATAGATGATTCATCGGTTAAACGTAGTACATTTGAAATCTTATGACATTAAATGCAGACTGACCTAATAGTTTTTGCTGTTCTTAATATGTATGACCTATATTCTGGTCTTCTGCCTGATTTACAGCGATCAAGTCTTTAGCAGTTAATAAGTACAGTTGGTAAATAAAGATGTGTAAACCGATCGGACAGTAGCGAGTCAACTTGACTTGCTTTTTTCAAGTCCGAACCGAACAAATGACACTTGACTGGGTGTGTGTAAACGGTCAATATTCAGACATTTGCAAGTGGCTACTGTATTTATACTTAGTGTTGTCATATTTTGCCTCAAGTCTACCGATCTACCCCGCTCCTCAAACCTATCTATTTTTTGATTTTATTATGGTGTCGTAATACGATTATAAAATATATTTCACCAAGGTTTGAAAACAGAATATTGTTGAGTCTCACTGAGCGCTGACAATTACGTTTAGCGATTTTTTCTGAGTAGGTTTTAGTAGCTCGACTTCAAAAGTCTAAAAAAGGCACTACGACCAAAAATATTTGAAATCATGGAAAAAGATACTAAATATGCAGGTTGTATTCAAGAAAGTACAACAACAGGTAAACGTTTTTATTGCAAAGCGTGCAAGACTAAACTAAATTGATACGAATACGTAGATCTACCAGTTTTTGACATTTTTTCTACCAATTTTCTAAAACTAGGGTTGGTAACACTGTTTATAAGTATAAACAGTGACATGAAACATTGCCACTTCGCCAAAAATATGAAATTCGGAACTTAAGAATAGTGGCACAACTTAAGAATATGACTATTAGAGTTAACACTCTTATTTTGACTATTATAAAGCTTTTCTGTTAAAGTTCTCCTGTCTTGCTTTATAAGTTGTCGCGCTATTTCATTCTGACAGCTATATGTGTGTATAATTCTGTCCTACTAATATCATAAACGTGAAACTTTGTAAGTATGGATGCATGAATGTTTGTTACTCTTTCACGTAAGAACTACTGAACGGATTTTGATGTAACTTTACAGTAATATATCTTTTACATCAGAGTAACATGTAGGTTAGAATTTATAAAGTTATTACAAGATAAACGCGTATGCGGATAAACAGCTAGTATGTTATCGGTCTAGGTACGCTTAGCTGGCGTAACCAGCACTTCTCGCTGGACAACGACAAGATCCTGCTGCGCGGCTGCGTTCTGCGCAACACGACGTGGTGCTACGGCGTCGTCGTGTTCGCCGGGAAGGACACCAAGCTCATGCAGAACTCCGGCAAGACCAAGTTTAAGCGCACCAGCATTGATAGGCTACTTAATTTTCTTATTATAGGGGTAAGTACACTTATCGATCACACTTTAAATGTATTTATACATATATCTATAGGTTTCAGATTATTTTTATGGTAGGCAGTCAACGTTGCTTCATAAACATAATATCGGCCTATACTGCCCACTGCTGGACAAAGGCCTTCTCTCACAAATCGGGATGAGAGAGATTAGGTCATACTTCACCACGCGGACCCAGTGCGGATTGATGGAGGCAGGTTTGTGGCCACCTGCTGTTGGAACTTATCAAGCCGCCTTTAAGGCTTCCAACCCGGCTTAACGACTACCACATTAAGTAGTAGCCGGGACCAATGGCTTGACGTGCCTCCCGAAGCACGGAGACGCACGAATATGAAAATGCCACAAACGGTCACCCATCTCGGGCCGACCGAGTCGAACGCTGCTTAACCTTGGTAATCGGTAAGAACACCGCAGTCGCACAGCTCTACGAGCGCCACTACTGAAAACCCAGTTTTTTGTTTGTGGTGTGTGTGTGATCTACGCGACTTACTACGCGGCCGCAGGGCCTTTACTGCTTCACCGGAAAAAGGGGCGAGCGTGTAACAACTACGCTCTAGCCAGAAAGGCAAGGGGGCAACTAGCTCAAGGGCGCCTCAAGGAGGAACGCCCTCGGCTTGAACTGTTGCTATGGAGGAGGGCAGATACTATAGATGTCTCGCCGTGGTGCACCGGCCGCCGGGCAAGGGGTTCTTCGACCTCGCCGGTGTCTGAATTCGAAAGAAGGGAAGTAAGGGCATTAGGAGGGTCGGTGAGAATATGCTGCGAACGGCGATAGTGGTTGATAGAAGGGGAGTCAGGTGCATAGTCCGCGGCGACTACGATAAAGGGGTTTGAATGGAGACGCGTTCGCAAGAATAATGGGTAGTCGCCTTTTTAATATAGGTACGAATAGGTTCGAGACCGAGATCGGAATGTCGAGTTCCTAATAACAAAGTAACTTGACAAGTAGGGGAATTTTCGTGGTTGAAAAATAATGAAAATGCATCTTACCTACAACATTTTATGCGTTTCATTTTTATTTTAATGATTAGCGAACGACGTTATATTCTTTAGTTTAAACAAAAATTTATATAACTCCATTTACCGATGATTCTGCGAGGGTCCAACGACTTTTCTATTGCAGACCACAGAATTGCTATTTGCAAAGTTCCTAAAAAATATTGTGTGTGTCCCACAGATAGTATTCTTCTTGCTGTCGATGTGCGTGTTCTGCACGGTGGCGTGCGGCGTGTGGGAGTGGCTGGTGGGGCAGAGCTTCCAGGTGTTCTTGCCGTGGGACACGCTGGTGCCAGCCGAGCCCGCGTCCGGCGCGCTCGTCATCGCGCTGCTCGTCTTCTTCTCCTACGCCATCGTCATGAACACTGTTGTGCCTATATCGCTATATGTTTCCGTCGAGGTAAGTCGCCTTTTTACAAGCTTTACTTGAATTTGCAATGGTCGTATGTCTGTCTGACTTTCTTTCCGGTTTAAATCTTGTGATTCATTTTTCAAGCACATGCAGGTATCAGTTTGAGCTATTTTTGGCATGCGTATGTAGAGTCGATGACAATACAATATTATGGTACCACGGAACTAGTCTAATGATGGATTGGGAAGGTGGCTATACGAACATGTGAACGTAACCTCTTCGTAATTAGTCTTGTTAGATTGGTATTGACAATTACAAAGGTAGTCAATGGAACCACCCAACTACTCAATATAACCCTGCCGTGTTTGGGATCGTTGTCTTGATAAGTACTTTGGACCCAGATAGTGTCAAGGGTCTGAAGTCGGAAGACAGCCATAGGAACTCCTCAACTAAACAAGATATTATCGTTGTGTTTTTGCTATAAAAGCTTTTAAAAAGGCTTTTTAAAATAAAATTATTTCTTGTAGCGTGATTATTACGTTTATTTAGTACGAGCTCACGTGGCGGGTTACGACAACTTCATGAAATTAACGTACGATGATATTCTGTATGCCATTGTTCATTTTATAAAGTTATCTTAACGCGCTGCATGTTTAATTCATCATTTTTAACCCGCAGACACCCAATGCTGAGTGTATGTCTCTTCCGTGGCACTCCATTCCCTTCGTTCTTGCATTTTTCGCATCCGGTCCTTTCCGGCTACCTTCGTCAGATCATCAGTCCATCTTGCGGGTTGTATTCCTACATTTTGATGGCCAGTTCGCGGTCTCCACTCAAGCACCCCTTTCCCCATCTGTTGTCCGATTTCCGGCATATGTGTCCTGTCCGTCGTCACTTTCTTTCCGCTATCACTTTAGCTATGTCAGTAGTCAGTGGTCTCTTAGCGATATACCTAACTTTGTTCTCTTCATAGCTCTTTGGATCACAGGTAATTTATCTAAGTTGTATTTAGTCAGCATCCAGGTTTCGGCTCCATATACCATAACGGGCAGGACACACTGTTCGAAGGTGCGACGTTTGAGATTCATAGGCGTGTTCACTTGAACACGCCTATGAATCTCAAAAGATCATAGCGAATATGGGCTCCACATATGTACGAGTATACCAACTGATAAGCTCAACCAAAATAAGTAATTTGAATCTTCATAAATCGCACCAATAATCTTACGTACCCGACTGTTATCCCAAAAGGTTTCTGGGAGGCATTAACACTATTATGCTAAACTCTTATATTTCCCCAAAATGATCTTTAACCTCTGCCATGTCTTGTAATCGCGCTTTCGGCGGTTTCTGCAACCGTTACAAGCTTAGCAAACCGTTACTTAACCCGTTAAAAGCTCATGTTATAGAGGGCGAGCCTAATACCCTTACATGCTGCAATACAATCTCATACACCCAATTAACACACTGCCTACTTTCGCGAGAAGTGAGGGAAGTTAAGGCGTATAAACGCGCGATTTACGCACTATTCCACTTCCTATACTATCACTGCCCGGTGCTCCCTTCGTTGGCGGTTTTTGAGCGGGAGACAAAAGATTGACAGGCCACGCAGGATTTAAGGATAAAAATCGAAAGAAATATATGATATACAAAAAATGTGAGGTTGGTGCATCAGAAAAACCATGGGAAAGCTAGTATGAAAATAACCTTGGGAATGTTTTTATCAAAACAATATCATTTCGGGGAAAAAGAAAATATAATGTCGGGAGTTTTTGTAAACATAAGTGAAACACAGAGCGACGCTTGAAGTGCGAAGTAAGTATGTTAACAGTCGTCCCTGCCGCGGTACTTCTCATTGCTCTAGGCGCGAAGTGGCGGCAGTAGCAGTGTATAAACCAAATATTAGGCAGTAGGAATGGCGCTGTGCTACTGGCAAGTAACTATTACACGGGTCAAAGTATCAGACAAGAGCTCTTTTAGTGAAATTTTTTAGCGGGTGCTATTTGTCTTACTTGAATTAATATCCTCATGACCATTATACCCAAAGGCATAAACTTAATATCGAATTAGTGTCATCACCATGGGATGTGATGTGTTTAACAATTAAATACTTATTACAGGTGATAAGATTTGCCCAGAGTTTCCTCATTAACTGGGATGAGAAAATGTATTATGAAAAGACTGGGACAGCGGCTAAAGCGCGGACGACCACGTTAAATGAGGAACTTGGTTAGTATGTGTCCGTGCTTGATCCATTTAGATAAGAGTATTGTTGAACTGCATTGAACTGGTCGTGTATAGCTATGCGTAAGGTGCATTTACCATTAATCCAACATTTAAATCATAAGGGCGCTTTCGAATTTACCGCAAAGAACCGCGCGGGGGCCGCGCTGCAGGCGCTGGGTTCGAAAGTTCGATAGATGAACTCATGCGCGGCCGCAGCGCGGGTGCTGCATTCGCGAGTTTTTTACTGAAAGTGATTTAAAAAGAAACGGGGCCGCAACGCTGCAGCCGTGCGGTACTTTGCTGCTAATTTGAAGGCGCCTTAACAGTGCGAGGGTGCCACAGAATTATTAGAACTGGCTAGTTTCAGCAAACTATTGAAAAAAATATCAAATCAAATTTCTTTGACGTCGTTCAAGTTCATTGCTCATTTTGCACAAAGGTATTGGTACTGTTGAATATCCTCCCAACCCTCGGGTCGGATTAGATTATTTCCGTCATAACAAGAATCAACGTCAAGTTAAGTCACTCAGAATTTATCCCCTACTTCTTCACTTATAATCGACTCACCGTGTGTCGAAAAAAGACCTAACAAAACTTTAATTTTCAGGACAAATTCAGTACATATTTTCTGATAAAACGGGCACATTGACACAGAACATAATGACGTTCAACAAGTGTTCGATAGCAGGAGTATGTTACGGAGACGTCGTCGATGAAACCACCGGTGAAACTATGGAAATCACCGAGGTAAGTTTTTACTTTACGTTCGAGAGAGACTTGAATAAATTTTAATTTTTTACATATATCAACACACAGGGCTGCCATCACCTAAATTGTAAATAGCTGACCAAATTTGCGAAACCCATTCGGAATTTAGTTAAAATCTGCTCCTAGTTTGCAACTACCTAAAAATCTTTCCATTAAACCAGTCAAATGTATCACTCAATCACAGTGATTTTTCTGGGAAAATTGTTTGGTCCCGCACAATTCTTATTCTAGAAAATCTTACAAGTATATTGTTAGAATAAAATTATCATGGAAAATTATAATATCAATCAGCCGAACCCGAACACATTTCTGAAACCCCATCTGGACGCTCTCCGAAAGTTCTCTAAATTAATACAAATCTGGTGAAACCCAGACGGATGGCAGCCCTAAAAACACATAGAAGTTATTAGAACATCACAAAAATGCATGTAGGATAATAATATATATTTTGGATTTTCACTAAGCACTAGAAAACTTCGAGACACACACGTTTCGAAGTCTCACTTTTTCATTTTGCATGAAGTTTGAGTTTGATTTGTTTTTTTTTACCATTTAATAAGATTTTCAAGTTTGTCCATTCGGTAATGGAATCGGCGAGATGTGTTGTCCTCGTCACTCGCGCTTGGGATCATGTGAATTGTTCAAATTTTACTGTCATGTTACTCTGTTGATGTTCGTTTTCCAGTTAGTGTTTGGCCACTCCATCATATCATGTGACATCCCCGATACATTTTGTGTGTTGTTAATACGTGTACTATATGTACAATATCTCACCGTCTACCACTCGCCGATCACTAGTTACTAGATTTTTGTATTTATTTGCATGGACACACACCGCAGTAGTGGTAACGTAGAATATCTTAAATGCATACATACCTACATATAAGACAACTAGAACAAATGTCATCAATCCATAAGGTTCAAAGGCAAGGGCCTTTCAATAATATGAAGAATATAATATTATAATAGATTGATGAAACAAAAAAATAGGTTTAAGAAACGGTGACATCAGTTTAAATTAATTAGTTTTTTCTTAATTTCATTTATGCGTTTTATTAATGATTTTAAAAGCCAAATAAGCGAACGCTTGATTTCTACGAAAGAGGCGAATAAAACTATGTTTAGGATAACTTTTTTAAAATGAAAAAGATTTGTTCACGTTTACGGACACAACCGAATCTGATCGAGTCAGATAAATCCCTATAGATAATTTCGTGGACTCCTCCCACTTGCACAGATTTTACGCCGGCCACTCGAGATGTGTATGGCGAATAGGGTTGCCAACTTTATTCCAGTCTTAAGGGTCAAACGATCAAGACAAAATTATATATAGGCGAATATACGTGCTACACCCTGATGCGCGCAACTCACGCACGAGCGGTTTCCGTATTTTTTAATACGTATCTATTTGCCGAAAGTACGTAGAGACGAACATAGAACCTTTTCTTTTTGAAGTCGGTTAAAAATATCGGACACGGTCTTTTCCGAGATATTAACATTTTTGCATACAATATGGGACAGTTGGCAACGCTAGCCCATACACGGGACGCGGCCCGCTAGATACGACGGATTGGAAGTCGGAGGGTTCTCGAGCGCGCGTAGACGGTTAGGTGTGGTGTCGGTGCCGCGTGTGACGTGTGTGTGGTGCAGCGGCGGCGCTCGGGCGGCGCGGCGGGCGGGGCGGGCGGCGCGGGAGGCGCGGCGCGCTGCGCGGCTCGCGCGCGGCTTCTCGAGCAGGAGCACGAGCAGGGCCGCAGCACGCCCGGCGCCAGGCGCCCGAACACGCCGCGCGTACGACACGCACACTACTCGCACGCACACCCGACCACACCCCCACCCGGCATACCATACAACACACTTTGAGTTATTATGTACGTACTAGGGAAGCGATGTCGAACAAATAATTTTATATTAAAAATACTTTTTGAGAACAAGCTTTTATGAAGCAGATAATGGTGCAATTTAAAACGAACGATCAATATTAAATGGGTATACAAAATTTCGTGTCTATATATTTTACCGTTGAGGAATTCCTTCGTCTGGAGGCCAATATTGGGTGTATAAACAGGTCACACTTACCATAAAAATGCACTGTTATCGCAACTGAACCCTCATGCCAAATTTCAACTCCGTAAGATAAGTGGAAGTGGTTCTGATTCGGCTTACTACATTTGAACTAAAACAACAAACATTGCAAGCTAAATAAAAGATTGTAAGAGTGGCGCGCAACTTTATGACCAGTTAGCGGAAATGTTTTTGTTTTCATAGATAATAAATTCTATTGTTTCTGGAGTTGTTTTAACAGTATTTCAGTGCATATGACGGAATATTCTTTTAGTAAAACTTAGCACTCGAAGGCCTCACGTTGCGGGAAGCACCTAGAAGCAACTAAAGTAAATGCACTCTAACTATTGTTACAAAAAATCTACTTGAGTCGTCTTCTCTGGTACATAGTACATAATAACTCAATGTACAAATCCTAGAAATAAAACACTAGAACTCGTATAGCCGCATGAATGTCGCCACACAAGCGAGAAAATTATCACAAAATACTTCGGTACTGCATCGACTAATAAAGTGCCTAAAGTTATTTTGAATATCCAACTGCGAAGTCTTCCAAAACTTGTAACTATACTTATAAGGGTATTACGATTCATCGGAAAATATTTTTTACTGTCTAGGTATGTTTGGCAAAGCGACGAAAACGGTTTCGAACGAAATCATGCGCTATTTGACTTCTAGTGTTTTATTATTACGATATCTGTGCGACATACCGACAGTGCGTTCCAGTCGCTGTTAAAATCGCCCCCGGAATAACAAAAACGTAGGAAGTGCCTTAACGCTACCTCAGTACGGGAACCGGTGATGGCAACCTTACACAATTAGAAACTAAATAAAACGATGCTCGTTACACATAGGTATTTTCAGTTATACAATCATTTTTATCTTCTTACATGGTGCAATAGGTATAATATATTTTTTATGTTTACGTGAATATGTCGCTTATTAGTGGCTAAGTAAGCGCGAAAACGTCCGGGTAAGGGACAGACATGCGCTTTAGTGTCTGCCGTGCGGTAGTTGTATGGCACTTCCTCTATTTTTTTTCTGTGAAATCGCCTATAGCGCCCTTTCAGGTCGACCGTGGTCGTTCCGCATGTAACAAATATAACATCAATGACGTCATCGATTTCGTCCCCAATCGCTAATGGCGACTCATGTCGAAAGACTGGTCGACGTGAACTGTGTCAAAATATGTTTAAGTCATTCCCCTTGAGTGTACGATTGTACCATGGGCAAGCTTGTGGAACGGCAGACGTCAGGACGCGAGCGTGAGCGTTGTAATTGGCTACTGGAACGCACTGCTAATAAACGCTTACTCATCGTTACGAATCGAGTACTAAGCGTGTGCCGAGCAGCTATTTTGAATTTAATGGTAGCGTCCATTCTATGATTAGATATAGATTTCTGTAATAAATAATTGTTAATTTTCGAAATAATTCAAATGT
This sequence comes from Phalera bucephala, assembly GCA_905147815.2. Taxonomy (NCBI): domain Eukaryota; kingdom Metazoa; phylum Arthropoda; class Insecta; order Lepidoptera; family Notodontidae; genus Phalera; species Phalera bucephala. The sequence goes on along the minus strand of LR990609.1, from coordinate 40,458,537 downwards.
GTAATAAAGGCGATGTAACGGTGCGTTTAGCGTCTGTTAGTGAAAAATTCAAACACAACTTGTACCGTACATCAAGCGCCTAGGATCGCGCATGAGAAAATTCATTAAATACACGTAAACGCAAAGATCACAATTATTTTATAATCATTATTATGAACCCGAAGAATACGAATCATTAGAACTTTAATATTATCATTTAAGTATTTTAAATTTTGCTACACATACATTTCTGAATCTAGATGAACTATTTTCGTATAAAAGTACCTACTGATGCAGGTCAGATGTATTGTACAAGTTTGTGTGTTTGGATTTACAATGGACCAATAATGTTGGAGTACACGTATTTCTTTTCTTTCTATCCACCGGGCTATGCAAAGGTTCCCCTATTTTCGTGGTGGTCTCATATATTCCCAAAACAAAATCAAGATTTGATGATTACTGAAAATAAAATCATCATTACTTACAATATTAACATAATTAACCGATAATAAACTCTTTAAAGCAGTGATAGACTAGTGGTTGGACTGCAAAGTCAAGGTCTCGGGTTCAAACCCATTCACGCACCTCTGCCTGCAACTCTTCAAAAGCAAGTGCGTTTTAAAAAATTACTATCACTTGCTTTAACGGTGAAGGAAAACATCATGAGGAAACCTGCATGCCTAAGAGTTTCTCGAAGGTGTGTGAAGTTCGCCAACCCGCACGGGGCCAGCGTGGTAGACTATGGCCTAAACCTTCTCTGTTTGAGAGCCGTGCCCAACGGTGGGACAGTGTCTTAACAGGGCTAGTATTATTATTGTTTATTATAAACCACTTGCACAAACCAGGGCTAGCGTTGCCTATTGACTAATTCCAGGTTATGACGTTAAATTGCCTTCAACTTAACGTTATAACCTTAAGTTAGTCAATAAGTAACGCTAACCCTGGTTCGTACAAGTGGGCCTAAATTGATTGTTACACACCGTCACGCCTATATTCCCCATGCGGGGGTGGCAGAGGTGTACTGAGTACATCCACTTTTTCGCCGATGATGTTAGGTCCCATTAATAGGGGCAAGCCTATTGACATTTATCGGGCACAATTCCAGACACCGGACTCATACTGGGAATTTTTAATTAGAAAAATTACATTTTTCCAAACTAGGATTTAAACCCAGGACCTCGTGATCACATAGCGATGCGCTTTGCCACTAGAGCAACGAGGCAGTCGGTTGATTGTTACAATTATTTTTATTTTATTGGGAATATATGGGACCCCACGTTATCAGAATATCAAAAATCGCCTCAAAAATCTTATTAATACAACTATCAGGTTCTATGAACTCTTTTCTCTCTATCTCTGTCTATAATATAAAGTTAATGGGCACATATTGAGTACCACTATATCAAAGTATATCAAATTGATTGATTATTTAAATTAGATTTTTGAACACCTATAATAAAATTCCCATATATGTAAAATTTGTCACATTCTATATTACCTACTCTCAACTCAAATAATTATAATCCTTTTGTAGCAATTTGCAATGAAATATTTTACCTCTTTCTACTGATTAACTCTATATATAAAAGAAAGCAACTGGAAAAAGTTGATTACATGAAATAATACGAGTATTTAATACCTGAAGAAATATGCAGTTGCAAATGTTAGGCCATCTTTTTATTCCATATCTTGACTAATCCTTCCTTCCGCTAACATATAAGTGTTTGTTTGTATGTAACCCGTGTCTAACCCTTAGTGTCTGCTAAAGTTTGTGTTCTGCTACAGATTTCGTTCTGCATGTCCCGCTTTGCATCGTGCACCTTGTTTTTATGTGAATACGCTTTTTAACACACCTCTAACTAAAATATTATGACTAATTTTAGATAAATTTACGTTGAATACTATTAAGAAAACAAATGATGTTGATCTCCTGCTTTGTTGAAACTTGAAAATTTAATGTCGATGGGAGAAAACATAGCAGATAGGTCCAGATTTCTAGCAGAATAAAGTATGACCTCCCTCATACCAAAATCTGGATGCGAACTACAATCTCATTAACAAACCTATTATAATCTTACTTAGCAGTAAAAAAGAGACGAGGTTATACGCAGTTTATAGCTGTCTCTTTTTCACAGTTCATGTTATATTAAAATAGTGTTGGTAGTAAAGTTATGCTAACCATCTTGGCTACAATGACTACTTATATTACGTCTTAACTACATGCGATAGAATATTTTGTTAGTATTGGCAAAACTAGATACAAAAATATATATAAATAAGCTATTCAACGTAAATTTATCCAGCATCAATCTCATACATTTGTTTTCATTGTGCAAAACTTTCGGATACAGAGTTCTGAGCCGTTGGACTTCTCGTTCAACCCTGAGTACGAACCCGAGTTCAAGTTCTTCGACTCAACGCTGCTGGACGCGGTGAAGAGAGGTGACAGAGACGTGCACGATTTCTTTCGACTCCTCGCGCTCTGTCACACGGTAATGCCAGAGCAGAAAAATGGAAGGCTGGAATACCAGGTTAGGGAAATTATTTTTGTACAAAACCTTATTGATTCGGTACAATTACAGGCTACATCCGACAATGCCCAATTAAATCAAGAGAATAAATTTTAAACAATATATTTGCATTTGATATTTTCCGGATCTAATGACCATTTTAAACAAAACTTAACTAAGGATTTGCTTCAAAGGTTAATGGACTACCTATTTTAAGATAATATGTAATCTGACAGAAAATAAAACATCTGTTAGATAATGTGTATGTGACTATTGGTAAGTTTCGGTTCCCCCTTGTTCTAATACTCAATTTACACACTGCTCACTTCCGCGTGAAGTGAGGGAAGGTTAGGTGTATAAATGCGCCACTTACACTCTACTCGCCTTCACACACTATCACTGCCGGGCGCTCTCTTCGTTGGCGGTTTTTGAATGGGAGTCAAAAGACGGACAGGCCACGCCCACGTCAGTGTGGCCGGTTTAGAAATCTTTTTGTAATATTGGGAAAAAATTAATCTAAAAAAAAACTAAAGAAATATATAAAATACAAAAAAAAATGTGAGGGTGGTGCATCAGAAAAACCATGAAAAAGCTAGTAAAAAATGTCCTTGGGGATATATTTATAAAAACCAATGTCGTTTCGTCAAAACAAAATCTGATGTCTGGTTTTGAACAGTCCACGCTGCCGCGGTACTAGCTCATCATTACTTTTGGCGGGAAGTGGCTTCACTAAAAGTCTATAAACCGGCTATAAAATCCGTTTGGCGTTACTTTTCATTATGCTTATTTTATTGTTGCATTATGACACTCATTCATGTCTCTTGAATTTATTCTAGGCGCAATCTCCAGACGAGGCCGCACTGGTATCAGCAGCCAGAAATTTCGGTTTCGTGTTTAGAGAAAGATCGCCTAATAGTATTACAATAGAAGTAATGGGTAAAACAGAGGTAAAACATTATTTTTCACCTATTCGCTTTTCAAAGTCGCTTCTTAGGGTGCAGGATGCGTAAGTAATTTTTTGTTTATTGTTTCAGGTGTATGAATTGTTATGTATATTAGATTTTAATAATGTTAGGAAGAGAATGTCCGTGATATTAAGAAAGGATGGTGAAATTAGGTTATATACAAAAGGTGCTGATAATGTAATATATGAGAGATTAAAAAGTGATCAAGGAGATGTAAAGTCAAGGACGCAGGAACATTTGAATGTAAGTAAGATGTTTATACTTCATTTTATATCAGTTTAAGATTGACTGCATTTAACGTGCGAACTAGTTATTACTAAATACAATTATTGGGTCTCGAATTTGAAATGATTGGAACCAAATTTGTTACGTTTCCAAACAAAAACTCGGTGTTACATAAACACATATTTTGTTAAGGTTTACGTATTTCGCATTGAACGCCTTTAATCGGAATATTCCAAGCAGTTATTCATTACGAGCAAACATAAAGTCGGATTAAATAGAGAATGAATGCGGGCTTTAGCAAGACTTGGTCATGTTTTGTCACTACAAATTAAAACAAAATTCGTAGCGAGGACCACGTAAGATTTCATTGTAAAATATTATTTCCGAACATTTTTACCTTTCTTATTTTAATATGCCGTGTAAAAGATATGCGGCTATACGCATTTAAAAGCGTTGTCTCTTTATCACATGCAAAGTAAGAAAATAATTTTGGTAAAGAGGTTGTGGCGCGCACACCGGGGGCTATAGTCTATAGTAGTATATATAGTCGTGTTCACAAATCTAACTACAAATTGTCGTTTACAGTGTTGTCAGATTTAGACACCTTTTTTAAATAATCATTCACCATAAATTACTTATTGTCGATAATGAAAACAAAAAAATATTCTTATACAACTAAAACTTATTTTTAACTAGTTTCTGCCTGTGACTTCGTCCGCATTGACTGTCGACGGGAACCTGACATTTTTCCGGAATAAAAAGTAAAAGAATCCCATGTTAATTCAGGTAATAAACTACCTGTGTGCCAAGTTCAGCCGTTTCTGCGAGATTGAGTAACAAACATCCAAACATCCGACGATTATATATTAATAAAACGATATATATCGATAATTTTATTCACAATTTGTTTTCTTAAAAAAATCTAAAGCAAAATCAGTATATATGTTCAAAATAAATTTATTTATTGCATTATTTATTATTTAAATGCACAATGAATAAACACATACTTAATATAAAAAAAAAATATTTTTTAAATATTTGTCGCCTCGGAAATGTTAATAGATAACGTGCAAATGTACGGAAATAAAACCCCCCCTCTGTTTTCTCATGTAGTTGTAGAGACCATCTGACCACCGTCTTCAGGGTTCTGGTTTGGTCATGCTCACTATACTGTCTTGGCTTGCGGTGGCTGTCTGGCGCGGGTCGCTCCCTTTTCCCGAAAGGGAAAGAGAATTAAATAAAACAGACAAGCCCACTGAGTTTCTTCGCCGGATCCTCTCAGTGGAGGCCGCGTTCCGTTCCGGTAGTAGATTAAAAGTTATATAAGATTAAAAAAAATATGTAAATTGACTATTTCTTAGTGCCAAACGAAAATATTTAATTCAATGGTATTAAGGCATAACACCATAAGTATAGAAACAGGTGCATGGCCTCTTATTGCCATTAAAGTATAATTTTCTTTGACAGAACTGTCACAGTACCCTTCCTTTATGAAAAATACTATAGTTAGAGTTGGCGATTGCAGAAGTTTGCGGGCGAGGGTCTGCGCACGCTGGCGCTGGCGTGGCGGCGGCTGGAGGAGCGCGGCTTCGTGGAGTGGAAGCACCGGCACCACGCCGCCGCGCTGGCGCTGCACGACCGCGACGAGCGCCTCGACGCCATCTACGAGGAGATCGAGACCGACCTCCTGCTCATGGGTACGCGCACAACACTGACGGACGATTTAGCGCAGTGGTTAAGAGCTTGAGCGGCTCCGCCCACTGTGTCGAATAGTCGCGGGTTCGATTCCCGCACGGGACAAATCTTTGTGTGATCCACAATTATTTGTTCCGGTCTGGGTATTTGTTTGTGAATTTTCATGTTTGTGAACGCACCCACGACACAGGTATAAATCCAAGTGTGGGGCAACGTTTAAAAAAAAAAAATTATACCACTTCTTTCCTAACTGCCTCGTTGGTCTAGTGGCAAAGCGTTCAAATCCTAGGTCGGACAAATGTGGATTTTCTAACGAAAACTTCCCAGTGTAAGTTCGGTGCCTGGAATTGTGCCCGGTATATGGGAATAGGGTCGCCCGCTATGACATGGGACCTAACATCGTAGGCGAAAAGTGGGTGTACTCAGTACACCTCCGCCAGCCCCGCTTGGGGAATATAGGCGTGACGGTGTTTTGTTTGTGTTTTTGACGATGTATTGTTTCCTAAATATGCATTAGTAGCCCCGCTACTATCGAAGAACTTTCACGTCTGATAAAATAACCATTTTTTTTTTCTTTTAAGAACGTAGCCCCATACTAGGATTTATTCGTGTGTCGTGGGTGCGTGAACAAACATGAAAATTCACATACACAAATACCCAGACCGAACAAATAATTGTGGATCACACAGATTTGTCCCGGGCGGGAATCGAACCCGCGACTATTAGACACAGAGGGCGGAGTGACTTAAACTCTTAACCACTGCGCTAAATTGTCTATATTATCTTCAGCCGAAAGACGTCCACTGTACCACATAGGTCTTCCCGTAAAGACCGCCTCGACGACCATCTTTTATATATGCGTGTGGTAACCTTAAATCGTTAACGCATTTTTACTATTGGCGCTTTAATTTTATATTTGATAATAGCGTGATGCAGACTGCAACCTAATTAGTGCTTGAAAGAGTTCATTTCATTGAAAAAAAATTGTGTGCCGCCAAGTTAATTCTACACTTTCATTTCTTTATTTAGCATATCTTGTAAGTACTTCACAGGGACGCTTATTTAAGTATTATCCCAAAATATCATAACACTTATTTCAATTTTTGTTTTCACAGGCGTGACAGCGATAGAAGACAAATTACAAGATGGCGTCCCTGAAACAATAGCGAATCTCAGTATGGCTGGAATTAAAGTATGGGTACTAACGGGCGATAAACAAGGTGATTATGATCTGAAACACTCAGGGTAATTGATAAAAAGGAGATACTCCAATTTTTAAATATAACTAATCTAGAAGCATTTTCATGTTGTAGTTAAAAATTTCATGGCAATAAAAAGGCCTGGGAACCGTACATAATCTGGAAATACTGCCGGTCCTCCTCGACGCCCCCTTGCCTTTCTGGCTGAAGCGTCGTTGTTACACGATCACCCTCTTCCCTGGTAAAGCTGTTAAGGCCCCGCGTAGATCATTCATACACCACACTACACAACACCCTAGAGATTCGTAACCATGTTTATACAAAGTTGCATGTGACAATATCAATACATTGAATTTGTTTCCAGAAACTGCAATAAACATAGGCTACTCATGTCAACTATTGACGGACGACATGGCGGAGGTGTTTGTGATCGACGGCGCCTCCTACGACGATGTCGACAGACAACTCGCCAAATGCCGCGACTCGATAAGGGTCGTCAATACATTTCTGCCACACGGTATGAGCAAGCTTTTCAGATTTCCAGCCCATTTTCTTATCGTCGATGGCTTAGTCCACACTGAGTTCACATTATTTAGGGAAGAGTAGATTTGATGTAGATTGAATTGAATCTGAAATTCTATGATTCAGTTTTAGTTTTTGTCAAAATTTGCTTCGAGATTCCTTTTTTCGGTTTTGCTCCTAGGTTGAGATTTGGTCATTCTGGCACCCTCGTAAAATAACAATAATAGATTATTCTCTTGCAAACTTATTTGAAAATGGAATCGAAGACAGACAATACCGCTTGTATCAATACGTTCACACTCACATAAATACAGCTTGGGCCAATCTTAATGGACGCTCTAGAAGTAGCCGCGCACCAATGCGCAGAACACAACGATCATGTGATAAATTTAACTGTACGCTCTGCGCATCGGCACTCACTTGCATCGGCCTCATTCAGAGCGGCTATGAAGATTGGCGCGAGCTGTACAAGGACAGAAATCCGACGAGTACCGACGTGGAAATAAAATGTGTTTATGGCAGGCTCGGCGGAGGCAAAGAACTCCCCAGAGGCGGCCAACGGCGGCGCGAGCGGCTCGTCCCCGGCGCGCGGCGCCAACGTGAAGCTAAACGCGCCCGCCGTGTCCGTCGTCACATTTAGGTGGGAACACTCCTCCGCCCCCCTCCCCCGCGCCAGGTAGAGAGACAGAGACGCCGCATACTGTAACGTGCCCACTGCTCACGCCCTTCCGTGCTCGCCTCCCGCCTCGCTCGCCCTGTCTATCTTTGTGTTTGTCGCTCACCGTGTTGGGAGTCACGATTTGCTTGATGGTAGTAGTCGTACAGCGACAAAATGAGCGAGCTCTCTGTTTGCATATACCCCTGCGTCAAATGAACAGGTCGAACGTTCGGTTACAGATTTCAGACCACGGTCGCTATTCTGAGTGATCCGGGATTGGGGTATAGTGCCGAAACTTGTTGCTGACGACGTTGCGACATTTAAAAAAAACTTTTGTCACTTTCGGCATAATTCCCCAATTCGAGTCAGCCAAAATAGCGACCGTGGTCTAAAGTGCTTTTACTAAACAATCCACCTGCATATATAACGCAGTGGCAGATGCAAAAAAGATCTCACTCGTTATGACGTATAACGCAGCATGACCTGTAAATTAACTATGTAAAAAAACATTAACGTGGACGCTATCAATTTTAGCCAATCTTAGATATCTGTGATCCACTAGCTAGACGATCCCAATTGATATGATAATGTCAACTCGATTTTCATTAGCTAATACAACTGAAATGCTATTAATACTGCAAACTAAAAAGAGTCGTGATTCGTTACACTTCAGGTCTTTTAGTGTTTGTGAATTTAACACGCGGTTTGAACTCAATAGCATTGAGTCAACATTCACAGAGGAAATCATATCTTTATAATAAATCTAAAAAATCTTCGGGCTGTCACAAAGAAAATTTCGTACTAATTATTCAGATGTAGCTATAATAGGGAAACATAAATAATTTATTACAAGTTCCTCAGCCCGACGCAAGTAAAATCTGTTTAAATAAAAGCTTTGAGTAGTTTAGTAAACAAACAAAAAATAAAAGGGTATGCCCAACCTTTCTTTGTATTTTCTTTTAATATAATATTTCTTGTAATAATTTAGCGACATGCAGCTTAGCGGAATAATTATAATAGTGCTATTAATAATATCCTTTAACTACGAATAGATTTCCGTGTTCAACTTGTGCAGATCAATTTCAGTAATTAGTTAGTGATAAAAATTAACATCACCATAGTATACAGCTTTCAGCATCTATTTACACACTTTAATCTGTTTGTACACCGAAGAGTGTTCTTTCTCTCTCTAACCTGTACCAAATTTTTGCCTAAACCGACACTTAGAATAGATATCATCACATGTTAATATAAGATTTTTAATATTTCGTTACAAAACGAACCACGTGGGTACAAATACAATTAATTTAAAACTCGTAGTAAATGCCTGACAACCAGTTTTAGATGTTGTATTAAATGTATACGGGAAGGAAAGTCGCTGAACGGATTCAATTAAATTCCTCATATCATGAACTAATATTAGGTACGTATGGCATGGTTCGTATTTGGTCGATTTACGAACCCTAAGAATTGTAATAAGTTTAATCATTTCAAATAGTTCCTACTCACTTGTGGACGGCCGGCCTAGCCTTGAAGCGGACGCGGCAAAGTGCGACAGACGTATCGCTAACAGTGTATTAGCACCCAGGACAGACGAATGGATACATTTTTGGTACCGCTGTCAAATACTATAAAAGAACACACCTTTAATATCTGTATTAATTCAGCGACTTTTCTTTACTGGCCCTACGGAAATAGCAGAAATGTTTCAACGTGCCCCGTTCTGAAAGTGTGATCAGTAAGCGATGTCACAAGGCACCAGTTCAAATGTATCGTGCCGCTCCGTCAGTGATCGTCGATGTTCATTGTTGTCGTGTGTTCATTTTTGTATTTGTGTAGCTTGAAGTGTGTGTATTGGCAGTGGGTATAATATAAATTATTTATGGCCATTTAGGGGTTTAAGAATTAGGATGAGCGTCGCTTAAGTATAGGAGAAGTAGTTTATTTCATGTGATCTGATATAAGGGCGCCTATCTGAAATTCTCAAATCATAAATAAGCCAAAAATCTCTTATACACAGTGTTAATTTATGGGTTTTTGTGCTGAAAACCAAGTAACATCCGTTTTTCTTACCCGTGCAAGCCGTTCATTTAGTAAGAAAGTTTAATCATGTATGTTTTACAACATTAACAATTAACACTATGTATAGTAAATCAAATATTATACTCCAGCTAAAATACATTCAAAAAGTTACTATTCATATTTTTGTTGTTTCAATGCAAACTGGTTAATTACTCGGATTCAATTCGGATAATTTTAAAGTAGGGATATATGATATACTAGTTTCTACCAGCGACTTCGTCTGCGTTGACTTTAGACAGGAAGCTTACATTTTTCCGGGATACAAACTATGTGTTAATCCAGGAAATAAACTATTTTTTTTGCCAAATTTCCTCCAAATGACTGCCTCGTTGGTCTAGTGGCAAAGCGCATCGCTTTGTGATCACGAGGTCCTGGGCTCAAATCCCAGGTTGGACAAGTGTAGTTTTTCTAGCGAAAACTTCCCAGTACGAGTCCGGAGTCTGGAATTGTGCCCGGTATATGGCAATAGGCTCGCCCCCTATTACATGGGACCTAACATCGTCGGCGAAACGTGGGTGTACTCAGTACACCTCTGTCACCCCCGCTTGGGGAATATAGGCGTGACGGTAATTATTATAATTATTATTATTTCATCTAAATCCGTTTAAGCCATTTTGTGCGTGATTGAGTAACAAACATTCAAACATCTCAACATACAAACTTTTACATTTATAACATTAGTAGGATTAGGCATCGCAAAAATTTGATGTATGATTATATGATATATGATTTGCCTCATTACACATATCGTATAGAATCGATGTTTTTTTTGGTTCGATGCATTGATGGAGTGATAGGATACGTTTGATTGCCGTTAAGTATGTTTTTTCTCGCAAAAGTATTAAGAAAAGATATTGGTATTAAAAGTATACATATTAACAGGCCAAAATAAAAATAAATTAATAATAAACAGCTTACATTTAAATTATAGCAGCTTTTATTTATCATAGATTACGTTCATCCCTTGATACTATTTTATAATAACTATCGAAAATCTATATAACATCGATGGCACAATATGATACATTATATCGATATTTTTTCTAGTGTCCTACATTACAATACATAAATAACATCACACCCTCCGTTTGTCGCATACTGTATTGGCTGGAGTATAGCGTGAAAATGTTTGTTCGAAATTATGTTCTATTTTGAACAACTTATTAATAAAGACGTTGGCAATTGTGTCTTAAAATATCTACAACGTGACAGTCATTTTAAACATCTACAATAAATAAATCGGTAAATACATACATGCGTTATACGTTTGAATCTTTAGGACAAGTTGCTACAGTCGTACAAGGTTCTTTTGGCCCGCGGTAAAATTGGAACTAACGCTGACATCAAGTGAAATGTCTACGTTGCTATGAAATTTACCCAAGTTCTTTTTTACTTGGTAACCTGTTGAAATATCTCCTCGAAAGTAGGAAAATTTTACTAAATGTTAGCCCTAATTTCACACGAACGCCCCCCTGTCAATGTCATCCATGGGTCAAAAGATCCTTGTAGCGCTATATTTATTAGTTTTTATATAGAATAGTGTTACCGAGGCACTTGAGTGAAGGCGTGTGTTGCAGCAACGAGTACGTGTCGGGCGGCGGGCCGTACTCTGCGGAGACGCACGAGCACAACAACGACGACGCCAACGGGTTCGCCATCGTCGTCAACGGACACTCACTAGTACACTGTCTGCACCCTAAGCTAGAAGAGAAGTAAGTACTAGTTGTACTTGGCAAATTAGGCTATGAAAAAAAAAATACAATTGTCGCATTGTCATGATTGATGATGTTTAATAAACTGGTTTTGTATGGCTTACTATTACGAAACTTGTTAAATTGGGATTTTGAAAAAAAATAAATTATTGATTTTTTTATACATTTTAAAACTTTATTATTATTAAATATTGATAATTAATGCTAAAAAACTTAAAAAAATAATTATTCAATTGATTATAAACAATTCAAAATGATTAAATTTAAAAAAAGATCACGTGACTATAAGCGCGCCATGATTGGTCACCATAGTTGTTTGACGTCATAATGTTATAGCTATTTAATAACAGTACAGCGTTTACGGCTATTACACGTGACTAGACAATAATATTGAAAATTTATTGCTAAAAAACGAGTTGTTAGTTGGTTCCGATTAGCTATGTGTGATAATAAGAAGTAATAATAAATAATATCAACCTATACTGCCCACTGCTGGGCAAAGGCCTTCTCTCACAATTCGAGGTGAGAGAGATTAGGTCATACTCCACCACGCGGACCCAGTGCGGATTGGTGGAGGCAGGTTTGTGGCCACCTGCTGTTGGAACTAATCAAGCCGCCTTCAAGGCTTCCAACTCGGCTTAACGACTACCACATTAAGTGGTAGCGGGGACCAACGGCGTAACGTGCCTTCCGAAGTACGGAGACGCTCAAATATGAAAATGCCGCAAACAGACACCCATCTCAGGCCGACCGAGTCGAACGCTGCTTAACGTTGGTGATCGGTAAGAACACCGCGGTCGCACAGCGCTACGAGCGCCCCAATATATAATAAGAAGTATATAATAATTATTTGATTTATATACTTAGATAAATAATAATTAATAACAATGGTGTTAAGAAATACTTACATCCAAATGATCTACACACCAAAATAAAATCGTTTTTTTTGGGATTATCACGGTGCACTGCTTGAAACCATTTATTTCGACGTTTGTCATCTTGGGGAACATTTAAAAACATTTTGTCAGGAGTTGTTTTTGTAGTATTCGTACATAATGGTACAAAACAAGAACGATAACTTTTGAGGTTCGACATTTTCAATATAAATTTGAATATTTAACAATGACAACAAAATTAATTAGATCAAAACACTGTACTTATTATTTCTATATCAACTGCAATGAGTGAAAACTAACATTATGACGTCACACGCGCTCGGGTATGTTCGGGAGCTGTCGGCGTGTCTTCGGTACTGGATTCAAAAATTATTTTTTATTTGAAATAACCTTTGAATTATTGCGAAAAAAAAATAGTTTTGTTATAAAACTTATATATGATATTTCCTATTTCACAAAAAAAAATAATTCAAAATCCCGATTATCACTTATCGCCTGTCATTGTCACCTTGGTAAAACAGGGCCCTGATTAATTAATTCACAACGTAATATCTCGTGTAAAGAACAGACCGCAATTCGTAAAATACATGTACAATGCTTGCAGCATCGTTTGAACACCGGCGTGTTCAGGTGAGTGCCTGAGCCATATAAAAAAAAACAGCTAGCGCGCCGAAAAAATATTTCAGTTCACTTCCGACGCACAAAAGTAGTTCTACAAATTTGACTACACATAAAAAACGTCTTGACACCTTATATCATCACAAAATAGGTACATCATCAGCTGTAACAACTTGTTAATTCAGTATTTTTTTAGGTTTTTAGACGTAGTTATACAATGTCGATCAGTGATCTGCTGTCGGGTGACGCCACTGCAGAAGGCGATGGTAGTCGAACTCATCAAGAAGAACAGGAAAGCCGTCACGCTAGCGATAGGCGACGGCGCCAACGACGTGTCTATGATCAAAGGTAAACATAACACACCCTCCCGATGCCCTTACATCCCTTCTTTCGGATACAGATACCGCACACAGGATCAGACACCGACCTCGCCGGCGAGGTCGAAGAATCCCTTGCCCGCGGGCCGGTGCAGAGCACCACGGCGAGACACCTAGTATACGCCCTCCCCCATAGCGACTGCCCAAGCCGAGGCCGTTCCTCCTTGAGGCGCCCTTAAGCTAGTTGCCCCTTGCCTTTCTGGCTCGAGCGTAGTGGTTGCACGCTCGCCCTCTTGTCCGGTGAAGCTGTAAAGGCCCCGCGGCCAACAGCGGCCAACAGATCATTCACACACACACACACACACACACACACACACACACACACACACACACACACACACACACACACACAAAAAGGTAAACAGAACATTCTATTACTTTAACAATTCAATTGCCTTCTAATTCAATACCTCATTTTTGCATCTTGTCAACCAAACGAAATAATAATCGTGTAATCCTTTTTTAATTTCCAAAGAAATCCAAAAGAAAATGTTAAATAGGTATATCGCAACTAAACACTGCAGGTCTAGCACAGGCCGCGCGAAAACACCTATGCCACAGATTCTGTCGCCCTATGCGGGAGGTATATATCGGGAGGCCATGACTAAAGTTTGTTATTAGAAAACTCGTTCCAAGAATTGTCTGATCACTCGCCGACGAAATGTTGTCCTGGACGAGTAAGTCTTACCGCCCGTGCAAGCCCTGCTACTCTACTAGTCATATTAGTTTTCATATAGAATTTCAGATAGACGATTTAGCGCAGTGGTAAGAGCTTAAGCCACTCCGCTCATTGTGTCTAATGGTCGCGGGTTCGATTCCCGCACGGGACAAATCTTTGTGTGATCCACAATTATTTGTTCCGGTCTGGGTATTTGTGTGTGTGAGTTTTCATGTTTGTAAACGCACCCACGATACAGGAATAAATCCTAGTGTGGGGCTACGTTTTCGAAAAAGAAAAATGATAAAAAAAATTGTCTACACACATGCCGACCATTCGTCACGCTAGTATACCGGCATCTCGGTCTCAGACAAATCTGAGATAATCTACACAGTGAAGGGGTTGAAGTGTAGATGGTTTGGAGCTGCCCTAATTCCTATCTCTCTTGTTGAAGCAATAAGATTAAAAGGGGATTAAGCTATTGTGTATGACCAGCCGGTGTCTGCCAATGGATCGGCACGCATGCCAGCGTGTTATGTAAAGGACCCATTTGATAAGCTAGGCGTTCGAGGCGCCAGCTTTTAATAGAGGTAATCTTATTGCGGAAGACACTGACTTGTGGATTCTCCGTCCAATATCAAACGGCTCAGAATGACCACTTTCTCAAAATGACTACTTTCCCAAAATGACTACTTTATCATATTGTCCACTTTCCATAATATCCACTTCCCATAACGACCACATTCCCATAATGTCTACTTCTCACAACGTCCACATTCTAATTTCTACTTTTTCTTGTTGTCTACTTTCTCGAAACATACGTTTTCCTTTCACACCTTGGATAGGTAGTCAATCTGTCTTAGTAAAAGCTCAACTGACTATTCACAATGGCGTGTTTGACCTACGCTTATGGCTTACGGCTAAGAATGTTGGACATGGCAAAAGAAGTTTGAAAGTTGAGTAAATGTTATGGAAATGTGCTCTTGTATTGTAAAGTAGTAAAACGAAATACAAGTAAATTACTTGTTTGTTATAAAATATATGTATTTAAAATATTCCGTACAAACAGACATTTCCGAATCACAATTCAAGATCAGAAACTATAGTGCGACTATTTTGGCCCGTGGATGACATTAACAGGGGGTTGGTGTGAAATTAGGGTTATCATTTAATAAAATATGGGAAATATTTCAAGAGGTGGGTCTGCAAGGTGACTAATAAAAAAAAGAATTTGGGCAAATTTCATAACAAACAGTAACTTTGCGCCTTGATGACAGCTTTAGTTCCGATTTTGGCCGCGGGCCAAAATATCCTCGTATAACTCTGTCAAACAATTCGTTTTTAAGTGACTATTGTCACATATCATACGGACTAAAGAGCATCTTATGAGCTCTCTAGCAAAATAGTCGTTTTGAAAAGTAGTCATTTTGGGAAAGGAGTCATCTTAAGAAATAGTCATTTTGGGAATGTAGTCATTAACCGACTTCTTTTAAGAAAGTGGTCATTCTGAGCCTAACCAAACCCTTAGAACTAAATCTAAATAACAGTGCATAATTTTGTGACAGCGGCCCACATCGGCGTGGGCATATCAGGGCAAGAGGGCATGCAAGCCGTGCTCGCGTCGGACTACTCGATAGCGCAGTTCCGATTCCTGCAGCGACTGCTGCTGGTGCACGGCCGGTGGTCGTACTACAGGATGTGCAAGTTCCTTAGGTACTTCTTCTACAAGAATTTCGCCTTCACCGTGTGCCATTTTTGGTTCGCGTTCTTCTGTGGATTTAGTGCACAGGTTGGTGTGGTTTATGTTTCAATTCATTTCTACGTAAAAATGTATTTTTAGTTTCTTTCGATGTTAGTCCACTTTGCCCTATATTATTGTACAAGCCGTAGTTCAGAATACTTAACATTTTTGCAAAGTTAGATACTTTCATTTTACATAGATTGCTATAATTAATGAAAATTCGAGATGTGTATATTATCATGAAAAGTGACTCTTAACTATCCTGTTGCGGGTAGTGAAAGTGTCAATTATTAAAAATACGCCAGTAAAACATGGTATACACGAAAGTCTATCCTCGTGGCACTCTGAGGTGCCTTGGCATTAAACTGACTTATTTCTATTTCATATTTTTTGCCGTATACTTTGTGTCGATGAATTCTTTTTTAAAATATGGAGTATCATGATACTATATCATCATAATATATTGTCTACAGACGGTGTTCGACGAGATGTTCATATCGGTGTACAATCTGTTCTACACGTCGCTGCCGGTGCTGGCGTTGGGCGTGTTCGAGCAGGACGTGTCGGACACCACGTCGCTGCAGTTCCCCAAGCTGTACGTGCCGGGACACACCAGCCAGCTGTTCAACAAGACGGAGTTCATCAAGTCCACGCTGCACGGCTGCTTCACTTCGCTCGTGCTGTTCTTGATACCTTACGGTGAGTTTTATGCTATTGTATCAAGGTGTAACGTAAACACTTTGCGCGCCAGCTATTTATATGACCTTGTGCACTTTCGTCTGGACACACGGGTGAACACGTTACACTTGACACTAAGCATTAACGGAAGAACTGAATTTTTTTGTTTATTTATTTATGGCTTTGTCCAAATCGGCAACTGAATGTCGATTTACTATGTTTCATGTATGTTGCACATCAAAACATTATTT
This sequence comes from Phalera bucephala, assembly GCA_905147815.2. Lineage (NCBI taxonomy): Eukaryota > Metazoa > Arthropoda > Insecta > Lepidoptera > Notodontidae > Phalera > Phalera bucephala. Next base: position 40,441,771 of record LR990609.1, on the reverse strand, counting down.
TTCGATACGCCAGGCGTCGTCGTTAATTTAGATATCAAAGTTCTTAAGAGAATGGTAGCAGAATATCTCCTCTACATATAAAAAGATCAAATCATTTGTGGGTGTGTGTCTGTGTGTGTGTGTGTGTATGTCAGTGCGTCTGTCCGTCTGTGTGTCTGTGCGTCTGTCCGTCTGTGCATCTGTGCGTCCGTGCGTGAATGATCTACGCTGTTGAACGCGGGGCCTATGGGCACGGCATTGATTTTTTAAACTTTTCTAATTTTGTCGCTACATATCGCTTTTCTGCTAATATATGTAAGAATAGGTTGTCTTCATGACAAGAATTAATAAAAAACAAGTATTAGATCGTCTGTCTGTGTACCGTGAAAATCTATTAAAAATTTAATAGCATTTTATTCGTTTAATTGGTACACCAACTAATTTACTTAAACAAGCTTAAAGATGAGAAAGGGCATGCTCCGTTGGTTCGGGCATATAGAAAGAATGCCAGAGGAAAGAATGACAAAACAGATATACCATGTGAAAGTGGAAGGATGCAGGTACCGGGGAAGACCTAGACTATCTTACCACGACCAAATAAACCGAGTCTTATCTGATGGAAAAATCAAGAGTCTCCGTAACCGGCGAGCGTGTATGAGACGAACTATGAGAGTCGAGGAAGCCAGAGAGGTATGTACGGAAAGAACCTGTTGGAACTCTGTACTCTCTGCCTACCCCGCAAGGGATCTGGCGTGAGGTTATAGATAGATAGATAGAAGCTTACCATCGATAAAAATATTATATGATAATCTTGAGGCGTTCGGCTGGGCTAGTTTGAGATGTTCACCGTTTGTGGCATTTTCATATTCGAGGGTCTTCGTCCTTCGGAAGGCACGTTAAGTTATTGATCACGGTAACCCCAAAGGTGGTAGTCGGTAAGCCAAATTGGAAGCTTTAATAGGCGGCTTGTATATATAAGTTCCAACTGCAGGTGGCCACAAACCTGCCTCCACCACTGCTTGGGGAATATAAGTGTAACGGTTTTTAATATGTCATGATATTTTGTTTTCAGGTACTTACAAAGATGGTTTGGCACCTGACGGCAAGATATTGTCAGATCACATGTTGTTAGGGAGTGTAGTTGCCACGATTTTAATAATAGACAATACGACACAAGTGAGTACCTCATATTATACTATTATTTTACAAATAACATACTGTTTTTTTAATACAATGATCGGTACATTGCTCTTTATACCAGGATTTATAAATACCCAGGTTATGTAAAGAGTAAGACTTAAATATCTTTAAATTGACTTAAAGTTCTAACCAGGGCCCCAAGTGTGCTATTTTTAGGCGATTTGTAATTATGACATGCTATAATATTTGTTTAATTACAATTATGCCTAAAGTCGGTAATCTACTAAATTCTATATGGTCTTAGTAACAAATACCGACAAATGTTGAAATGGAAAATCATAAGGACACCATTGAATTAATAAGCATATCAAAACTGTCAAAATCAACGATTATGAAGTCAATGAACGACAATTTTACTAAAATTACAATATTTTGATTCTAAGAACTTGGGCACCTAGTTTGCGGTGCCCAAGTTTTTTAGAACCAAAATACCTTCACAAACTATAAAAACATACACCATTGTCAACTTTCCTTGTAATATTGTGATTATTCACAATTTTTTCCTATTCATATCATCACGCCGCCTACTAGATAGCCCGGCGATCTTATGGGGATCGCAGGAAGTCGTTGCATGGAGGTGGCATCAGAGGCCTATGTTCAGCTGTGGACAAGTATAAGCTGAGATGAGATGATTATATCATCACGCCAAATCCCTTATGTTTTCCAATATTTATTGAATGCATTTCAGATCGCCTTGGACACGACGTACTGGACAGTTTTCAACCATATCACGATCTGGGGCTCGCTGGTGTCATACTTCGTCCTAGATTACTTCTACAACTACGCCATCGGTGGTCCCTACGTCGGCTCCCTGACCGTCGCACTCACGCAGGCTACTTTTTGGTTCACTGCCATGCTTACTGTGAGTATATGCATCACTTATTGCGACTATGCTCATGAAAGAATTTTGTCTTGATCAACATTAAAATAATTATAATAATTCTTCCTATATTAGGAAATCAAATGAAATGGAGCAAGATCTCATTTATATCAATAAAGAGTTATTGATTACGATAGAAATAATTAAGTTAAATTTGTTTTCAAAATAGACTGCCTCGTAGTGATGAATAATGCGCGTTGCAATCCCGAAGTCCTGGGTTCTAATTTTAAGTCGGACAAATTATGTTTTTAACGGAAACTTCCCAGTCCGTAGTCTAGAATTGTGGAACCTAACATCAGCGGCGAAAAGTGGGTGTACATAGTACGCGTCCGCCATCCCCGGTGACGGTGTTTGAAATAGAAAACAAAAGTTTCGATAGTTCACGGTTTGATCTTTGTCGTATGCTGAGGGAAATTAGGAAAATCTCATACTCGGGGCACGAGAATCGGTGTGTAACCGGTGTGATCGTCGGCAGATGATAATCCTGATGGTGCCGGTGGTATCGTGGCGGCTGGCGTGCTCGTGGACGCGGCCCACGCTGGCCGAGCGCTTGCGCGCGCGCCAGCGCTGGCGTGCCGCCGCGCCCGCGCCGCGCACGCCGTCCGCCCGCCGCGCGCGTCGCTCCGTGCGCTCGGGCTACGCCTTCGCGCACCAGGAAGGCTTCGGCCGGCTCATCACCTCGGGCAAGATCATGCGCCGCATCCCGCACGCCGACGCCGCGCTGTCCGCGCTCGCGGCGCTGCCCGGCAAGTTCCACCCGCGCCCGCCCTCGCCGCACGAGCCGCCCGAGCCGCGCGCGCCCACGCAGAACCTCGACACCGTCGACTTATGAGCCGTGCCGCCCGCCGAGCGGCGCTTCCCCGCTCGTTTCACCTGAATTGACACCGGGTCGGACTCCGAACCGACCGATATTGAGCATCGGCGGTGTATACGGGTGTTTATGCACGGATGATGTCCGCCTTAGAATTCGTGCGTAGCATTTCGTCGATCGAGAGTAGTTCTTTTAACTAAATCTTACCCTATTTTCGAGCAAAATTATTGTTAATTAATTTCATGAAACGGTGCCTTGTATATATTTTCGTTTAATGACTATGAAAATTTAAAACTCTGTTCGTTAACGAGAAAATAAAGGTCGAACTAAAAATACCTCTACATTCGAACGCTATGTGATAGGTACCTTTTAAGTATAGGCACTGTGGCAGTGGCCAAACGACTACCATTCCGATGCGCACCCCCGCGTGCTTTCCCACTTCACCGCCAACGCTCGCTATCCGCACTCCGTACAACATCACAGGGATGCTGCGTACGAAGCTGACGGCTTATGGAGAGCCCTTGATTATGTAATAGTCTCGGCTCCGCTACCGAGGCGCCGTAAATCGCAAAGCGACTCTGCGAGCGGCCATGAGCCGACAGGCGACCTCGGGAAAGACACCGTCACCGATCCCGAGAATTATGTACTTAGAACCTAGTAATGTATAGAGAATTGATTTAATCGAAGACGTATGTACCTACGTAATGTATGTAAAATGTGAAATATAAAATTTAAAAAACATGTAGCGTTTTAACTGCATGTGAATATTATGATCGACGTTTGCTTTGGAATCAGTTTTTTATTAAAAAAAAATCTTATGCTAACCAGTTTTTATTACCATTATCAACCCTATAGAATTCCCTATCTGTGGCCCCAATCAGAATCCAAAATTAAATATAAACAGTGAGCAAACCGGCCCAAGCTAAGACACTAAACAACAGCTCTGGACCAAAGCAGAAGGAGTACCCGAAAAAAACTTTTTCGGGTTTTTTTGATCTGGAGAATGCGTTGGAAGGGTCGTGCGATAGAGACTGACTTTTTACCTAGAGTATAGTATTAACAGCACTGCTGCAAGCCGTCCGGTCCACCTATGTAGACAGCAAATCATGCGTCCGGATAAAGTAACATCTGCGTCAAACAGGGTCGTGTTCTTCGTTACTGTCAATAGTCTACTGTGTATATCTGGATAAGACTAATACCCAATTTACACACTGCCCACTTCCGTGTGAAGTGAGGGAAGGTTAGTCGTATAAACGTAGCACTTACGCTCTACTTCCCTTCCCAAACTATCACTGCCCGGCTCTCCTTTCGATGGCGGTTTTAAGATTGCCGCCTTAGAAATCTTTTTGCAATGATGGGGAAAAAATAATTTTGAAATAATATTAAGGATAAAAATCTAAATATATAAAATAAAAAAAAATGTAAGGTGGTGCATCAGGAAAACCTTGGGAAAGCGATTATAAAAATTCCCTTGTGGATATTTTTATGAAAGCAATATAATTTCTGGGAAAAGAAAATCTGATGGCGGGAGTTCGTGCAAACAGTGATGCTTAAGCGTCACTTATACACACACACACACACACATATTCCCTTCGCACTTTAAAGTACGAAGGGATTATGTGAACAGTCGACGCTGCCACGGTACTCCCCATTGCTCTAGGCGCAAGTGGTGGCAATAGCAATGTGTAAACTGGGTATAAAGGTTATACGCGATGAATGAAGATGTGCAAATGGGTGATCTAGTAGTAAACCATCTACTTTATGCAGATGACGCAGTTTTAATAGCGCCAACAGTCGCTGATCTGCAAACACTAATCAAAGGGATTAAAGATAATTGCATAAATAGGTAATGGCTTACATTTAATTTAAAGAAAATTAAGATTTTGGTTTTAAACATGAAGAATCTAGAACAAATGCCAGGCTTATGTTTGGCGACGATGTGCTGTAGTGCTAAAGTGAACTAGTTCATATATTTTGATAAAAAAGTTAGGCAGTTATAGTGATCCTCACAGACATACATCCAGGTTATCACACACACAGACATACATCCAGGTTATCACACACACAGACATACATCCAGGTTATCCTGTGTTATCTGTGTCTACCTACCCCACCCAAAGATTACCTTCAATATATTACTACCTACCTAGATAGATAACATAAATCCATTTTTAAGTACCTACTGTTTTTCTTTATTCCGAGATCCGGATGTACCTGCACGTGTGAATGGTCGACGTTGTTGGCCGAGGGCCCTTTATAGTTTCATCAGGCAAGTGTGCAACAACTACGGGCCCACCGGAAGGGTAAAGGGGCAATTAATCCATGAAGGAACTGCCTCGGCTTGGTACAGACTGCGACAGCGCTATGGAAAGGAAATGTCTCACCGTGGTGCTCTGCACCGGCCGAAAGGCCGGTTCTTTGACCTTGCCGGCCAGGTCGGTGTCTGAGCTTTGTGCGGCAGCAGGTACCTACCTATATTCGAAACGAAAGTAGAGTTTCGAGAGGGTCAGTCGTCGATAGGAGGGGAGTCTGGGCGTCGTCGGTGGCGGCTAGTGATGTGTCGATTCGATTTTTTCGGTAATCGATTTACAGATCATTAATCAATTACTGTTCACTCTTTTTATCAAATTAAGAAACATTTTTTTTTATAAAGAGTCAACCGCGTTAGGTATCGGTCTCCAAAAGTTTAGCCTTGGTGGTCTATAAGAACACTCATTAATAAATTTAATAATCGATTTTGAAATACATGAATCGACTATTATTCTAATAATCAATTAACCAATTATGCCCATCACTAAGATCGTCGGTCCGTCTGGTAGGCGGCCATCCCACGCTGCTCTTGCCAGTATGTGGTCTCCACTCTAGATACTTTCTGCCCCATCGCCCGTCTGATCTTCGCGCTATGTGGCTCGCCCATTGCCACTTCAGCTTTCTAATCTTATGAGATATTTCGGTGACCTTGGTTCTCCTAGAAATCTCCTAATTCCTGATGCGATCACATAGAGAAACGCCAAGCATAGCTCACGGAGCAACTCTTGAGTTTTTCATGAGACTTATTGTAGTTATTAAACAGATTAGATATCAGGAAAGTTTGTAATACCATTATAGTATAATGGTTATTTCTGTGTTCGCCTGTGCTGTCTCTATTTTAGTACCAATGGCGTGCATGGCATATATGCAATTAGTCAGTGCCTACTTCAATATAGTACACTGAATGTAGATATATGTTATTGAATATTATACTTAAGTGAGAATTATTATTGATATTATTTTATGGTTTGTTCTTTGTTCGTCCCACAACGTTTTGTCCCACATAAAATATCTCCATTTGAACCAAATTCTATTCTTGTTACGTCCCAAAATTCATTTTTATTCATAATTTAATACATATTTTATTGTTGTTACGTCCCATTTTTTGTTCATGGTTCGTCCCAATTTTTTTTATAGAAACATTTTAACTTCATAAGTATCCAAGCTGTATTGTAAATAACGCAAGACCTTAGACACCCGAATTAGATTATTGCTTTACGAATTTCATATGTCATTCGAAGTTCCAATTTTAAGGAGTTTTTTTTTCCGTTTTTTGGTACCCAAATTAACCACGCAATTCAATAATTAATTAACTTTTGTATGTATATTGAGGTGTCTGTAATAGAAATGCGTTTAAAATACTGCCTTGAATAATGATAACATTTTGTTGAATACAGCAAACTGAATGAGTAGTGGACTGGACTGTGAGAAGCCGCGATAGCAGTAACTTGGATGCCTTTGAGATGTGGTGTTGGCGAAGGTTGCTCCGTGTACCTTGGACTGCAATGAGAACCAACCAGTCCATACTAAAAGAACTTAAAATCACCACACGGCTCTCCACGATCTGCCGACAAAGAGCTCTCAGCTTCTTCGGACACATTATGCGGTCTTCAAAGCATTGTCTGGAGAAGCAGATTATTTTAGGCAAAATGGACGGTAGACGTACTCAGGGAAGGGCACCTGCAAGATGGTCTGACGCAATAAAGAGGGCGGTGGGTGGCAGCATGCATCGGGCGGTACACTCCGCATATAACCGCATCCAATGGAGACTGTTTGTGCGTGGTCGCGATCCTCAGCAATGAGGGAACGAGGAAGAAGAAGAATGAGTAGCGGCATTTTTTGATAATTAGAAAAAAAAAATGTAACATAGTTGGAATCGATTCAGTTGCCGATTTAGAACAAACTACTTTCAGGTCTTGCGTTTATTATGTTACACATTGTATACAGTCCAACTAAAAAGCCAAAAACCAATTTTGATTATAAATGTTACTCTTTTAGTTACAACTTGCTTTTAACTCTGCTCATAAGCTTTTGAGCTTATGAGCAGAGTTAAAAGCAAATTAAGGAGATTTTTTTATGTCCCAGTATGTTATGATATCCTGGTACCTATTTTTTCCAAGATTTCCTCAATTTAAATCAATGAGTGTTCATTGATTTAACCTAATAATACTCCGACTGAGAATATAGCAGTGGGCATATCATCACGCGTTTTGCTAGGTGCAATGCTAAGTTTTATCAGCCGATTATTTCGTTTATACCTTGTTATAATATGTCGAAATTTGCTGAATGTCTTCGTAGTTCTTAGCTTCAGTATTGATCCGGAAATAGCTTTTAACCTATTTCATGACACATTGAAACTTTTTTATGACTTATGTTTTCCGGTAGTCAAGAGAAAATTAGCGTAAATAAATCTCCTAGATGGATTACAAAAGGCATAAAAAAGTGCAGTAAGCGCAAGAGAGAAATCCTTTGGCAATACCGATTTCACCTATTGAAAGGACGACAAATACATCACCTACATCTAGCCGCTAGAAGTTAACTAAATTATAACAACAAAATCCCGATAGATTCAGTTGAGGATTATATACGTTTTAAAAATGAAGAGCTTAGCTTGTCCTAATCGAATTACAATTGAAGAGCTTATTGCATATGTACTCTGCAAAGGCACATACCACTACAAGTGTTTGAATATGACGGCAGCTATTTTTTTGGAGAATAAAGATGTTCTAAAGCACAATTGGAAGTGCCCTCCCCGCCTAACTAACATCAATTCTCAGCGCCGTGGGAAAACTGATGAAACACCCACTAAGGGAATTTTTCAATGCTCTCCACCCACTGCTACCATCAACTCTGAGGAGATGTCTTTTGAGGAGGATACTGCAAATGTAACAGCTTCATCTAGCGCTCATACTGAGCCTAGTCCGTTAATAAGTTTAGAACAATTCGCAGCTTTATTGGATACAAGACTCGACTCTAAGCTACATACTGTCAGGTCAACTCTTACCCATGAAATGAAGTGCGAAATTAAAGATGCTATTGATGCGCTCAAGAATGAGTTAAGTGCGGGCACGTCACAATTATGCATGCAACTATCTAAAATGAAGCAAGAATTGGAAACTATGAGTAATACTGTTAAATTACTTCAAGAGGAAAACTCCCAATTACGCTCTGAGATAAACATGCTCAAGACTGAAGGAATGCCAGGGAATTCGATCCTAGCAGACACAGTTGCTCAACTTAGAGCTGAACTCAACGACCGTGACCAGGGGGCGTTACTTAATGACGTTGAGATTAACTACATTCCGGAGTCACAAGGCGAGTCAGCTATTCATATCGTTCTTAATGTTGCAGTAAAGCTAGGATTGTCTCTGGAGGAACCGACATAGTCAGCGCTACCCGCGTCGGCCCTAAGAACCCCAGGGTAACAGGTTCAAAGGATAATGAGTCGCGAGTGCGTCCTCGCCCGCTTGTTGTGCGCTTCACACGACGTTCTGTCAACGGTCAGCTGCTGCAAAGCGCACGGGTGCGGCGTGGCGCCACTACCGCTGACCTTGGCCTTGCAGTTGATGAGAACCGCCGCTTCTACGTGAACCAGAGGCTCACCAAAATAAATCGGGTCATATTTGGAAAGGCTCGTGCTGCCGGCCGAAATCATAATTGGAGTTTTGTTTGGATCAAGGAGGGACATATTTACGCAAAGCGCACGGACTCCCCTAATTCCCCTGTCCATCTGCTGCGAACCGAAAAAGATGTTGAACAGGTTTTTGGATGAAATATCATGTCATCATACTATTACTTTCAGAACGCATTTCCATATTTTTCTATACTCGTGTTTGTGTTAGTTTTAAAATACATACATTAGGGTTCTGTTACTATAAAATATCTAATATGTATACTATATTACCTTACGTATACTTGCTCTGGGATTTGCTCGCGGCAGTGAAAAAAGCTTTGAAGTGTATCATAATAATTAACTATCTATACATTTATACTGATACCCACCGCACACGATTTTACGATAAAACAATAAATATTTACAAAAATGAATTTATATGTGGACAATTATCAGACGCAAATACTATAACATACTCGTATTTTTCTATTTTTTTGTCAATCGATCCTCTTAAATATCTTTCTATACATAATGACAGATATAAATACTATATTTTGCATAAACTATCGCGTGGCTTTTTATTTTATAAGGACATATATATTATACTGGTGATATATTATATCTTCATGTTCAAATTACCGCTCCACTCACATGTTTGCTTACACACTTACAGAAACAAGCCCAGATTAATTTATACCCATACTAAATGACTCCTAAAAGCAAGCTTTTTCAAGTCGGACTTTATAAACGAATTCATATTGGCCGTGGAGCCTCACGCCCCAGATCTCTTAGCAATAAATGAAACCTGGTTAAGAGAGGGGTGCGAAGCACTTGCTCCTGTAATTCCTGGTTACCGTTTTCGTATGAAACCGCGCCCTACGTTACGTGGAGGCAGAGGTGGGGGTGTAGCATTCTACATTCGCGATGGCTTAAGAGCTGTTACTATAACGCATCCGTAGTCATTGACTGAACAATTATGGGTAAAGATAAATTTAAATGGAGTAAGGTTAGCTATTGGTACTGCATATCGACCACCTTGGCAATGTGCTTTAGTGTTTCTTGACGCTATCACCGATACCATCTCCAGCTTCGCAAATATGGACAGGATTGTGTTGCTGGGTGACTTTAATATTGACCAATTTGATACAGCCAACTGTAAATACAAGCAGTGTTCGGACTTTCTTCAGTGTTCTGGGCTCAAACAAGTGATCACAGAGCATACTCACTTTACTGATAGCAGTGCAACCCTCATAGATCTAGTCTGCACTGATGTTACAGTAAATAGTGTCAATGTTTCAAATATCTCAGGAATACATGGTCATGCTATGGTCAACGTTACTCTGAGTATAAAAAAGATAAAACAAATTCACGCTTCATAACATTCAGGCCTATTTAGGATATTAATATAAATAATTTTAATTTAGATTTAGAACGCATTGAATGGAACAAAATTATTGAGCTTGATTCTGTAGATGATATGGTTTTAACATACAACAATTCTATACAAAGGTTATTTGATAATCATGCTCCCATTAAAACTAGTCTCATACGAGACAAACCCACACCATAATCTTAGACTTATGATAACATTACGTGATAAAGCTCTTAAACGCTATCGATCAACAAAGCTTAATGCACATAAGCTATACTATAAATCCTTTAAAAAACTGGTCGAAGAAGCGATATATAATGAACAACGTGCTTTCTATAACCAAACTATAAACAACCGCATTAATGATTCGAGAAGTCTTTGGAAAAACTTAAAAAAAACCGTTTTGACTAATGATAATAAGGACTATAGTTGTCTGCCTGATAAATTTACAAATCCTAATGAAATAAATAATCATTTTTTAACATTGCCCAGTTCAAACAAAATTCCAATATCAACACTAACTTACTACGAATTTCATAATTTACCTCATTTGTCATTTAAATTAAAAACTGTTAATGAAAGTGACGTATCAAATGCAATTCTGTCTATTAAATCAAATTCTCAAGGTGCGGATGGTAATAGTATGGAGATGATATTACTAACGATGCCCCAGACTTTAACAGCCATAACGTCAATCATAAATAAGTCTATCGATACTTCAACTTTCCCTACCCCTTGGAAAACAGCTCTCGTCACTCCTGTACCCAAAGTAGCAAATCCAACTAAATTTACAGAACTAAGACCGATAAGCATTTTGCCCTACCTCTCAAAGGTCCTTGAAAGAATCGTGTACCTACAAATGTATAATTTCTTGGAGAATAATAACATTTTAACGTCAGTACAATCGGGATTTAGGAAAAATGTTGGTACTGCAACGGCTCTTCTGGACGTTGTCGACAATATATTAACAGCTCAAGACACTGGTCAATGCACATTACTAGTTCTACTAGATTTCTCACGCGCTTTCGATTGCATAAGCATACCTTTACTCCTTTCAAAAATGGCATATTATGGTTTTGATCATTCAACTATAAAATGGTTCAGTAGTTATTTAAGTGGTAGATCGCAAAGCGTCAAAGTGCAGAAAAGTGATAGCGCCTACGTTTTTTCTGCACCCAGGGACGTATATAGAGGTGTCCCACAGGGGTCAATCCTAGGACCTCTCCTTTTTATTTTATATACATCTGATATGATTGCACATATTAAGTATTCCAAATTTCATATTTATGCCGATGACGTACAAATTTACTTATCTTTCAATCCCAAAGACGATGTCACTTCTGTTATTAATAAAATTAATTCTGACTTGGACACCATAGCAGACTGGTCCATCCAAAACTCTCTATCACTAAATCCAAACAAGTACAAATATATGGTTTTAGGATCAAAAAAACAAATTGAAACTGCATTATTGCTTGATCTTTCTGTTTCTATACATGGAACTGCTGTTGAGTATGTTGTGGAGACCAGAAATCTTGGAGTGCTTATGGACAACAGATTGCGTTTTGAGAACCATGTTCTAACTGTCGTAAGGAGCTGCTTTTTCGGCTAAAAGTATTATATAAAATCAGACATTTACTAAGTGAAAACATCAGACTACAATTGTGTGAATCATTAGTCTTGTCAAAATTAAATTATGCTGACGTAGTTATAGGACCGTGTCTTCTTTCGCGTAGCAAGCGTATAATTCCAAGGGTACAAAATGCGTGTATTAGATTTTGCTACAAAGTGTCACCGCGGAGTCATATCACACCTTACTTAAACAAAGCTGGCTTACTTAATATGGAGTCCAGGAGAAATCTTCATTTTGCCGGACTGTTATGTAATATTATACGGAAGCAGAAACCCAAATATTTATACAACAAACTTGCGTGGTATACCCTCCATAAATCGTACAATTCTAGGCGCGCTGATTGTTTTATTCTTAACACTCCATTTCATAAAACTAGAGCGTTTGAGGGCAGCTTTCGCTATCAGGCTACTAAATGTTGGAATAATCTTCCGCCACCACTGACAAAACCGATGTACAAAAGCACTTTTAAATCCCTGTATAAGACATGTCTGATAGCGAAACAAGCTGTTCTTTAGCCCTGGACTTGATTTGGTTTTTACTTACCTCGCTCCTGGTCTGATATACATTGTAGTATTATATTGTATTAATTATATTGATATATTGTATTTAATTAAATTATGTTATATATAATTATCTTGTGTAGCAAACTCCATTTGTGTTTATTTACTTGCAGCAACATTATCTATATCTTCTCCATATACTTTTAAACTGTGTCTCTCACCCTACTACCTCGTATTATAACGTGTGCAACAGAAAATCAGCGCCAAGTTGTTTCAAGCGCTGCATCTATGCTGAGTTGTAGCCTTTTCACTGCCGCAGCAAACATATAAATATAACTTGTAAATGTATACACTGTGCCTTATTTGTGGTAGTGAATAAATTATTTTCTTTCTTTCTTCTTTCTTTCATTTCAACCTACTTATGACAATAAACAATCATTAAAAATATACACAAAACGACTAAGAAAAGTAATATACCTTACGCAAAAAGCAAAAAATAATTATTATATTAATAATGTTGAAAATAAAACTAAAGCAACTTGGAACATTATAAATAGAAATTATATTCTTGTCCTCTTGCACTGATAGTTTATCACTTCCTGTAACTATACTATTTCGCCGTTCGTTAAAAGACTGCATCTTCCCTATATTATGGAAAAAGGCCCAAGTGATACCTATTCATAAAAAAGGCTCCAGGTCTAAGATCGAAAACTATCGTCCTATTTCCATCCTTAATTCCCTTGCAAAATTATTTGAAAAACTTATATTTAGAAGAATCTATCCTTTTATTTCTAAACACATACCCCACGAACAACACGGTTTCATTAAGGGACGATCTACAATGTCCAACTAAGCTTATTTCTCGAATTTTGTGTTAAAGCACATAGAAAATGGTGGGCAGGTTGATGTGGTCTACACAGATTTTGAGAAAGCATTTGATCGTGTTGACCACAATGTCCTTCTTCACAAACTTCAGGCTCTAGGAATTCATGGGGATCTCTTAAGATGGGTAAAGTCATACCTTTCTAACCGCACTCAATCAGTTATACGAGGTGGTTTCAAATCTGACTTTATTAGTATACCCTCCGGAGCTCCCCAAGGCGCTCATTTGGCCCCTTTATTTTACAGTGCCTATATCTACGATGTTGGTAACCACATCCGTAACGCTAAACATTTTATCTATACTGATGATAAGAAAATTTTATGTGTATACGCTCTAAAGACGACTGTATGTTATTGCAACAAGATCTAAACAATTTATTAGCTTTCTACAAATCAAACAATATAACTGTAAATATCGACAAATGTCAATGCATAAACTTAACTCAAAAAAATAAATCCCATATGTTTTTCCTATGACTTCAATGGAGTCATAATCCAGAGAGTTAATGTCGTACGTGATCTAGGTGTCTTATTTGACTCAAAAATGAGCATGTCCTCTCATAATGATAGCATTGCCAGTCGATCTTATCGTAATCTCGGTTTTATCCTGCGCACCTGTATGTGTATTATGTTAGATGCATTCTAGAATATGCCAGCTCGATATTGACCCCCTATTATGCAGTACACATTAACCGTATTGAGCGAATACAAAAGAAATTTCTTTCCTATTTAAATAACAAATTGAAAAATGCGTCCTTGTCTTAAGTTGAAAACTGTCAAAATTATAAATTTCTTACACTAGAACACAGAAGAGAGCTATTAGATTTAGGACTGTTGTTGGACATTGTACTTGGCAATATGGACTGCTGTGAATTACTGGGCCAAATATCATTTTCCACACTAGGTTATCGTACCAGACATACGCCTTTATTCGACGTCCCCTCACATACGACCAATTATGGGAGTAATGCTGTTCTCACACGTATTGTTCGGTTGTACAATAATAAATTTAATAATATTGACCTTTTTATTGGCTCAAAAAAATGTATTGAACAAAAATTAAACAACCTCCTACAGCAAATCAGCTCCACCGCCACCTAATATTTTTTAATTTTATTGCTTTTTACACATTTATCGCACAACTGGATGTGTAACTGTAGTGCGCTGTTGTGTATGACTATGTAATTAATGTTTTCCAACATTCGTATTCGTATTCATATGCTCTCAATTTTTAAGATTAATGTTCTCAATTTTCATATATTATAGACATAAGAATCCGACCTTCACCTAACTATTAATGTTACCTCATCTTTATTTAATGTTTCTTCGTACAATTAAATTATGCTGGAAATCTATTGTAGTTAGCTGTAAAGGCTTTATTTTAAGTAATTATTCTCATGTATTTTTTTAATATACTTATGCTGTTGCTACCCTGAAGAAAATACAATAAATAAAAATAAATAAATAGAATTCAATCTCAATTTTTGTCATCATTTTCATCTCAATTTCCAACAGAATCTATAGTAAAAATACTAGATCATAATGAAAAAGTCTGTAATCCTAAAGAAATTGCTAAAGCTTTTAATGATTATTTTATCGACGCAATTCAACCCGATAAAATCAGAACAAATGCTAAGTCCAATTGTTTCTCACACATGGACATATATTCTAAGTCCATTCATGATACCAACCGACTCTATGGAAGTTCTAAAAGTTATTACTGATTAAAAAAATACTGTGTGTGTGTGAGTGGATGTACGCTGTTGGCCGCGAGGTGTCGTAGTCGGTGGTGGCTACGATTAACGGATTCGCATGGGTAGATGCGTTCGCGAAGTGTCGTGTTGTCGCCTTTTTAATAGAGGCGCGAATAGGTTCGAGACCTAGATCGGAGTGGAGATCGACAACCAGGGGGCTCCTACGGCTTTACGGAGGAAGCAATTTTGAACCGCTTGGAGTTTATCGATGTGAGAGGGGGCCGAATGCCCGAACACAACACACGCATAAGTCATGATGGGTCGAACGCAAGTTTTGTAAAGCCACCACCGTCTTTTTGGGTCGCTGAGGGGTGGAAGGGGGGGAACCGAGTCGCATGACTACAGGTCGATGGTCAGAGTCGAGCTCCTGGACTACTTCTAAGGAGTGCAGCCGTAAGGTAACACCCTTTAGAAGCGCCATGTCCAGGACGTCGGGTCGGTGGTTGGGATTGCCGGGATAGTGGGTAGGGTGCACAAGTGCGATGACGTCAAAGTCGAGAAGGTCGACCAGGGCGTCAAGGCTCCTACCGTTAGGGGAAGTGGTGAGACCATTCCAGGCCACGTGCTTACTGTTGAAGTCACCCGCCAGAATGACGGCGCTTCCCAGATTGAAGAGTGGAGGAGAGGTAAACGGAGGCGATCACGATGGGCTGGTGCCCAGTGAGAGAGATGCGACAGACCGAGGCTTCGATGTTGGTGAGCGCAGGGGGATCGAGAGGGATGCAGTGAAGGGACCTCCTGTAGTAAATGAGAGTACCGCCTCCACGGGAGCCGATCCTGTCATTACGCACGAGGTTGTAGTTTGCGATCCTAGGGTCGCGTTGTGCGGGCTTGAGGAATGTTTCCTGCACTAGGAGGATATCAAGCTGGTGATCTCGGAGCAAATCAGCAACCTGATCTCGCTTGGAGCGAAGGCCATCGGCGTTAAAAAACGCCAGGGATAGGTTGTGGGGCTTAAGACGGGAAGGTCGTAAATCCATTATTGGGTGCGGGGGGGTTGGGTTCTGAGGGACGCCAGGATGTCAGAGACGTCCCTGTATTCCGCGGTCAGGAGAACCTAGTCCGCCAAGTTGGTGGCGGCGCGGAGTTTGAGGGCGAGTTCTTGGACTCTGGGGATCAACGCGGGGCTTATTGCTGCCGAAACGTTCATAATCAGGGAGAAGTCCTGGCTGACGTTTGTGCACGGAGGGGGACAAGCCGCCGCCGGCGGGAACGCCGGCGAGCGCTTTGGGGGGCGGGCAGGGCCTACTGGCGGCTGGGAGGCCGCGGTGTAAGAAAGCTGTTTCACCCACGCGTTGGCGCTGGGCGACGGCCTAAGAGGGAGGAAGGACTTCGGCGTCTGGGGCGCAGGGGGGTGTTGCGCTGAGGGCGCAGGGGGGCGGGCATCCACGCGAGGTTGGCGGCGGCCGCGCCTAGTGCGGCGGCTCCCCTTCGGGGCCTTGGGGCAACCGCGATAATTTGCGGTGTGCCCTTTGGCGCCGCAAAGGACGCAGCTGGGGGGCTCGACCGCCGTCTTCCTCGAGTGGGTGCATTGGGACGTCGCGTGGTCTCCGATGCATTTCACGCATCGAGGGCGCGCGTGGCAATTACGGGCAGAGTGCCCGTACAGTTGGCAGTTGTGGCACTGCCCGGGCGTGCCACGTTTTCGAGGGGCCTCTACGGAGAGGCCAGAGACATGGCAAACGGCCGTAAGGGTAAAAACCTTACGACCGGACTCGGTGCGGTCGAGGACGACCAGCACCATGTCGTAGGCCGCCTTTGAGCGCCCATTGACCATCCTGCGCACAGGAAGGTCCTGGGACAGGAGGTCTTCCTTAATGATGGCGGTGTCCAGCTTCCTAGAGACACCGCGGATGACTACCCTGAGCTCCCTTTCCTCCTCATGGGTGTATGTGTGATAAGCGATCTTATTAGATCGCAGGAAGGCGGATAGCCGTCGATGGTCGTCCGAGGACGCCACCTTGACTGCTATACCTTGCGTGGTGGAACGCGCATGCGTATAGTTGATCTGGCGATTGTAAATCGCCTTAGAAATTGACTCCCAGGCGCTCTTGTCCTGAATGACGAGCGGCGGTGGAGTTATGGTCGGACGTGCGAGGCGCGGGAGGGGGGAGGCTCTCGCGGCCGTGTTAGGAGACGGCCGGGGTCCGGAGGGGCCGGGAGGAACGCCATCGTCCCCGGCCTTTTGCACTTTCGGAGGTGGTGAGTCACGCGGCTTGCGTGCTCGCTTCCCATTGATAATGGGAATAAAGTCGTCCTCCGACGAGGACGAAGATGACAATGGGGACGAGGGGGGGCAGCGCATCGCACGGATGCAACGATCTCCGTTCTTGGCGCGGCGAAAGGGGTCGCGGGGCGCGCAAAAGGCACGGGGTGCACGGGAGAGGGGGTGACGCGTGCGCGGGCGATGCGTCGGCCGAGGCGGGCGAGTGCGTCGCGCTGAATTGGTGGTTGATGTCCGGGCAATTACGCGCGATGTACTTTCCTAATTCCCGGAGGAATTCAGGGGGGAACTCGTCTGCCATTTCCTGAGGGGAAATGACGGGGCGTGTGAACTTAAAAAAGGGCCATAAGACCCGGCGTGAACAGTGCGCAGATCCTCCCACCGATGGCGGCGGGGGGAGGTACTTACCGGGGAGACCAGGTGTGTCCTTTCGCCTTATGGGCGAAAGGGCAAGCACCAAACCCTAGCTGCTCCGGGGCGAAGAGAACCGCCGCACGGGGAATAGGATGGCGGGATGGGTGTAGGTAAAGGTTCTGGAGAAATTAGGAGCCCTGGCTAGGGAATCCCCCAAGGCCAGAGCTCAAGCCCTTCCGAGTTGGCCGCCCTCTGAAGGAGGGAGGCGAGCGCTCGGGTCCCGCTCAAGACTGGCTTAGTGACACCGTTAGGCGTCCACCAGTCTTACCACGAACGGACAAAAGTCGTGGTTTTAAAACTAAACACTACTACCTAACCGAAAACCGTTACAAAAAACGCGGGAAAGGTCGACCGCCGTTACAACGGCGCGTCTACCTATCGAACCACGTAATTAGTTACGCGCGAGCGAAACGCACAGACGTGATCACACAAAGACGTAGTTGCATACGCGCGAGCGAATGAAAACACGTAATTGCGCAAGTCCGTAAGCACTTAAGCGCGGCGAGACGAACTACGTAGGCACACGACCCGAAAAACCATTAGGAAAACGCGGGAAGGCCGACCGCCGTTAGAACGGCGCGTCTACCTATCGACTCACGTAATTAATTACGCGCGAGCCAAACACAAAGACGTTAATTACATATGCGCGAGAAAATGTAAAAAACGTAATCACGCAAGCACGGGCGAGACCAACTACGCAAATAGATCGAAACTAAATTACGCGCGAGAGATAGCGAGCGGGCGGGCTGCGCAGTGACACGACCGAACGCGAGGCCGGCACAGCCAGAACTGAAAAAAAATACTAATAGTACGGGGTATGATGGGTAATCCCATCATACCCCGTACTAAACATCCAACACAACTAAACAAAAAAATCCATTAAATACATCAGTCATATTATAGCACCAGTGCTAAGTTTTATTATTAATTTATGCATCATAGATGGTCATTTCCCAAATAGATTAAAACTGTCCCTCATAAAACGATTGCATAAGAAAGGTGATAAAGCAAAAATGTCTAACTACAGACCCATAGCGTTGGTATCAGTACTTTCAAAGATATTCGAAAAAATAATATACAAACGCTTTTATAGATTCTTTGATAGCAATAACATATTTGCTAAAGAACAATACGGTTTTCGTAAAAATCAAGCAATTGACCAGACGTTATTTCAAATGCACCCCACAGTTAGGACTAATGTTGACAAAAAAATGCCAATTGCATCGGTATTTATGGATATGTCAAATACATTTGACCACGTTAGTCATGAAATCCTCCTAAATAAATTATACAGGTATGGTATAAGGGGCAACGTCTTTAAACTTAACTGGCAGATCTCAACAGTTATAGATAGAATTTGTGCCAAATACAAAACTGAACAGTCGTTTACGTCACCTAAAAGAACAATATAGTATGGGGTACCTCAAGGTAATGTGCTCGGTCCCTTTCTTTTCCTTATTTACATTAATGACTTGCCCAAATATACTGTTCTTCAAACTATTTTATTTGCAGACGATTGTACATTAATAGTACCATGTACAAATACTGACACCTTTAAACATGACATTGAAAACTCCATCAAATGGAAAAAACAAACGTTATGACATTTTATCACAGGACTAATAATAATTTAAATCTTGGACAAGAAGCCAATTTTTATAATTTACTGTTATACTCTATTACTACTTGACATTGGCGAAATACACTGTTAAAGTATGCGGCCATTAATTAAAATAAGAAGAAGAATTTAAATCTTGACATATCCTACGCTGACAAAAAAATCAGGCTGGCTTGTAGACATAACGATTTCTATTGGATTTGCTGTCTTTTTACACCCGTTGAAAACAAAAGCCGTGTCAATACGTACTATATAACTGTCTGCTTTTCAATTTTGGTGCATTATACTGTTCTGCGATATTAAATCTGACATGTCAATTTCCAATCCAATTTATAATCTGTGGCTCCATCGTTAACCGATGATTCTGCCAATGTCAAGTTTGCAAGGTTAAAAAGAAAAAAAAAGTGACGAACTATCGGTTTAAGTATGTATGAGCGGTAAACTTAACGAAAAAACACCAGAACATCAAATTAACTTGGGCAATAAAGAAAACTTGGTAAAGTAGGTACGAAAAACTGTTTTTTTTTTTAATGAATTGCGGCAAAGTCAAAATATGTCAAAGTGAAAGTAAAAAAAGAGGATGAAAGAAACGCTTATGAAGCATAATATGAAAACAAATATAAGCTATAACCTAATATGATTTACACTGATAAACTTGTACAAAGTATTAATTAATGGTAAATGCGCCAAAGACAGCATATATGGGATGTTTACCGGACGAGGTATATTGGCTAGTATCAGATCATATAAATGGGTTCTAAGTCGAGGGCAGAAAAAGAACAGGTGCTCTAAGGAGCCCTCCGCCAGTCCACACTCGCACAGAAAATGATCCCTCACGCGAATCTTCTCCAAAAATACCGGGGTGCAAACAAAGCCTAATCGTAGTCTAATTATCACAGCAGTTGCTAACTTATTAACGTTTAGTTTAAAAAACCATGGTCTTGTTGGGATAGTAGGCTGAATACTGCCATAATATTTTCCCTTCATGGCTTGAGATTTTTGCCACAAATTGAGCCAAGATTTGAAAAGCGAGGGCTTGACAAGAGACCGGAGATCTTCGGGAAAAACAGTTAAAATAGGTTTATTTAATGTTAAATCCATAATTTTGCTGTGAAAGTTCCCTATAATATAATAAGAGGCAATAAATACATACGTGTGAAATGATAATTTAGGATTTTTCACTCCTCCTTTGGTTGTCTTTGATTGACAAAATACAGCACAACACGATATAATTTCACTGTATTAAAGTATATTCAGTTATCACAATGATTTTCATTTATATTTTAATCGTTGAAACGGACGGGGCGCATTTGTTATGGCCTAACCACAGGTCACAACAGGCAACCAAGCACACGTACAGGGCGACGTTACCAACCTTACAATAGCTTTCTCATTCACTCAAAAGGGGGATCCGTGTAATACAATGTGTTGAACGCTGACCGGCGGAGCGGTAACGTCGTATGACTCCCTCCAGGTAATTTTAGCTTCATGTAATTTTTCGATTAGGTACCCCTTTTTTATTGACTCGATCCGCTTGGACGGCTTTCGAAATCAATCTATAGAATCGATTCAGAGGTTCAGATTGATGTAAAATATCGATTATTTGGCTCGAAGAATCGATTTTAAATCCACATGCCTACCGTCATATCCATTTTGTGACTTGTGGTGGTTTGGAGGTTATAATCGTGTATATTTCATTACAAGTAAAATGACTGATAGTTATCAAATCGTACCGTGGTTTAACAGTGAAGAGTGGCTTAAAGTCTACAATAATTTGTCAGATATATCGTCAGAAAAACAAGAAGCATTAAACATACTACTCATATGGAAAGCAAGGTGTCCATCGTTGCCTTCTGGCATAGAATCAACATTGAGTTTACTGCAAGTTCTTGTTAACGACATTTCTAAGGAGAACGAAGACGTGGCCATTGATCAACTATTACGTTTAGCATATTCCTCCGCGATCATGCGGTTTGTAAATCACATGTTAGATACTGCAACAGCCAAGGGCACTAGTTTATACCGAGCTGCTAAAAATCTAGGTGTCCCCGACTGGATTGTAGACTTGCGGCATGACACTGCACACAGTAATAATCTTCCATCCATAACATTGCTCAGGGAAGCGTGTATGATTAGCTTGCAGTGGCTTCGGACAAATTATTGGGACAAACACAAGGAGCACATACAGGATTATGTATGTGGCCAAAAACAAATTCAAAATATTGATCATAGTAAAGTGACTACTTTGCTGAATTTTGCTGTGTCTCTTAGTATTTGTGCACATTCAAACTGCAAAATAAAAAGATTGTCTCAAATACCAGATGCAGAAATGAAAGAATCAATTGTTAATGAAGCTAGTGATTTATTTGGAAATCAGGTTGATTTTTCTAATTTGAAGACTGTATCTATAACATCCTTGATCAATATAACAAATTTACATATTAAAAGGGAACTGAAAGGAAGAGATGTTGCTGCACATGTGAATGAAGCATTACTTGGTCCTGATTCGCTAATTCTTTCTAAAGAACTGTTCAAATATTTTGGTTACAAAGATAGAAGAAACAAAAGAATGAGAAAAAAATATATGCAATTTTTTGAAGTTTTGCTGACCATGTTACACACAAATGAGTTACTTCTGGAGTTTATTTTGTCCTTGATAAAAATAACTCAAAGCAAAGACACCGATGCCTTCAAGGCAGAGCTTGCTGCACTGTGGGTGTCTGAAATCTTAAAAGCATTAAAGAAATGTCAATGCTTCATTAAAAAATTAAAAATGTGAGTATTATTTGGTATCTTTGGAGTGGCATGGCACCATCATTAGTTTTAATTCTGCTTATTTAGTGATCACAATAATATTCTGTTTAGAGAATTAGTTATATATAATAGATGCCAATCTTTTTGTAAATTTTTGATTTATTTTCTGATTTGCTTGACATGTTGGCTGTAGATGCATTTTATATAGGGCATAGGGAAGTAAGCCATCATGTTGTGCACTGTATGATGGGCACTGCTCTGATAGAACTTAACAACATTGCATGAACAAGATAAAAATGAGGCTTTGATTTTAGAGAGACATTTGTGTTAGGAATCATAGAACAGGTGGATTTTTTCTAATGATTATTTTTTTTACAGAACCGACTCTGAGGATATTACAACTAAGAAGAAGACTGAATTGAAACAATTGTATAATCACTGGTTTCCAAATGATACATCTAACAGTCTTATACTTGATTTAGCAACCCCCGTCCCAAGAGAGTTAATGGACATAAATTTTATACAGCCGATAATAGCCACATACAATCCTAATCTATACTATTTTGTTAAAGATCTATTGAGTCTCATTGAGCCCACATTGCCTACAATGGTCTCACAGAAAATATGTATGTTAGCTGAACTAATATCAGTTTCAAATAAAATTCCTGTATGTTCAACATCAAAAACATACACAGCCTCAGATTTGAAAACTGCAGCAGAGAGTAGTGATGATTCAATAGAGATAATTGAAAATGATGATAAAATTAATATTGTGTATACTGAAAATGTCTCTGAAGATTTAAATAGTGGCATTTGGACACTAGCATCTGTAGAGCATAGTTGGTCTTCATGCCCCATTGGTGCATTGCCATGGCGATATGTTGTCGATACTACTGCTGAAATGGAAACATAACTTTATAATAAAATAAAATTAAAACACTAAGTTTCAAAGTATTTTTTATTCATATTTTGTATACAGTATAATGTTTTGGTTACATTTCATTATATTGACACATTCATTCTCGATAGAATAGGATCCCTAAAAATAGTTGAACAATATACATGTTTATATGATACAAGATTCAATAATGATTAACATGTAGGACAAACTTCACAGTCAAATGACATAAAAGAAATATAGAACAGACAAGGTGTGAACAGTTTATTGGTCCATACAGCAAATATACCTATGATGGTTGAATAAACATGTTTTTTTTCCTGTCCATAGTATGAATATCCAACTAATATCCTTTATTTAATTTTATAACATAGTCAGTTCTGATTATGCAGGTAGTACAAAATTGGATAAATGTTACTGACTGAAGTTTGAACTTTAAATAAAACGTGATGTTGTAGTTTAGTATGTGAAAATTTACCTTAACAATAAACCACTGATAACAAATAGATAAAACTAGATTTTTCTTAATAATACAATTCTTATGCACCAATTTAAAATTTATAACCAAAATGATAAGTAAATATTTGATAGGCACTTTTACAAATTAACAGTGGCAAAGGATTATAGCAGTACTTACGATAAAATCATACATCACTAAAAATAATATAGTAGTAATTATATTTACACAACTTCTGAACGCGGAACTGGCGAATACATATCTACATACACTTCTAAAGTGTCGGTAAGTCCCTAATCGTAGCCACATTGCACGTATTAACGTTTATTATATGAAAAAGCTTACTTATGATTATGAGTATGTTCAATGAAAGGAGCTCTGAGAATCAACGATACATTTATCGAGACCTAAGCACATCAACATTGTAATTACGTCGAAAACATTGCATAATGTAATGTGGCTAATATAAATTTTGACTTTCATAATGCTATACACACATGAATACTAATGTAAACACCATCAACAACGATACCTAGACTTTCAGATGTGTTTAGGCTAGATGTGGACAGCTGAAAGTAAATTTGTCGAAGGCACAAAAACATACAGTAGATTACTGTGACACAACCGCAATAGAAGAGAATTATCAGATTTTTGTCAAATTATGGAATTTGTTCGGCAATTAGACGAAATTTATTGTTTTGTATAGTTTGCTACAAAAAGAATCTAAATAACTGTATAATGAATATAAAGTTATATAATGATGTAGTCTGTTTTTATTTTCTTATAAATTGTCATGGGAATTTCGATACATATGAAACTGTAAAATTCCTAATGAGATTCGAACCATTTCCATACACTGAAAGATGTTAATCAGCTTGTAGAGTTGTCTGATTAGTCGATCATAAATATTGAGCTATAAAAACCTTCACAGATTAAATATTAAATAAGCTTAAAAACAATAAAATTTTCACAGAGCAATTCGTTGTTTGTATAGTTACAAACTAATTAAAAGCGGTTAAATATTTGTGACTTAACAATAAATTCAATAGCTTATTTTTAAAACAGTCTTTTAGAATATGAAAGCAAATAGAGGGGCAAGGTACATGGTGTGTCTGATTTTTTTTTTTATTATTTCAATAAATATACTATTTGTGAATTGCAAGGCTGATCTTGCGGAAGGCAAATTGTTGTTAGGCAAACTTATGAAAATGTTTTTACATTGTATTTCAAATCTTTCATATACATTCAGCCGTAAAATAGTTTTGTATATTTGTTTTCAATCAAGAGGACCAAGTGCTGTTCTCCTAGGTAGGTTAAATATTACCAGAATTACGACGTAACAGTCCCAAACCCCCTTCATAGGAAGATATTACAATGGGATTTGTATAATATGGCTATTATTTCTAGTGCTACAATAAATTATAACCAATTGGAAATGTACTTGAAAATAGGCAGAGTGGGCATGTAGAGTTTATATAATCCCCCTGTTTATATTTGAGTTCACTGCCACAGATGACATTTTCGCCCTGGCCAGTTTCATGTTCATTTCTCAGCTTACTGCCATGCAAGTGGGTTTAATGAAATTTAGGGTTAAATGTAAGTACCAATATTTTTTACTAAAAGGCATACTATCCATTGTGAATAACTACTCGTATATTAATTTCGGAGTTAACTAAAATAATTTGCATTTATATTTCTGCAGAATATTTTTTTTTAAATACTAAGAATATTTTCATAAATTCGAAGTAAACACATTAAAATTTTCTATTCATGAGCTTGGCGAAGTTTAAAGATGTCTTTGGATTGGCAATGATAGAAAATTAAATGCGATTTCTAATAATTCCCAAATATACGCCATTTTTAACTAACTAATTGTTACACCAAACATAATAATATATGGAATGGAGCATTATTCAACAATTTAGAACCCGAGGATTTAACCTACAAACCAACCGAAACATACATTGCATGTCTAACAAATTATGTTTCATGTTAAAAAGCGATAATGCTAATTTTAAATCACCTTTAGACAAGATTTACATATTTACAGAAAATATATCATAAAATATGTCAGTGCATAGATGAATGTAAATAGTTCCATTTACGAAAAATATTTTTCATATACATCACTTGTATTTGGACATGATCATCAAGATATCGTAGTAGTACTACCTCTACTTAAGGAAATAAGCTCATCACTAATTCTAAGTACAATAATATGTTATCGGCTATGGAATATACCGCCCGACCGGCGCGCACACGATTCGCATAGCTTTTACGTACTCTATGACAGTAGTATTACTACCTACATAACATAGCCAATTGGTTTCAAAATTAATCTCGATTAGTAATTTAATTCAATGTTGCACCATTACTGACCAGTTTTTAAAACTAAAACATTTTTAGTAGTATAACAAATTTCAATATTTCCTATGTTAATCTAATCACTATGAGAGATATATATATAATAGCACAGGAATATTTTTGGGCAGGTTGCTACAAAAAAAATGCTCTACACTGTGGTTTTTCTTTGAGTACCGACTCTGTTCTCGCGTTTATTATACATTTAATGCATCCGAAAGGGGGCTAAAAGATGCGCTGTAACTTGTTTAACTGAATCTCAACATATCCAACCGAAAATATGATATCTTTATTATTGTTTATGAAACTCTATGAAAAATTTGGAATAACCAGCATTCGTCATCTATAGACGCAGAACGAGTATATCAGTGGATAATAACTGTGAATAATATGAACTATTTGGTTAGATTTATTAATACAAATGAAAATGAGGTAAAACCTATTTACGCATTTTACTGGCTATCCACTTCATTTTCCAAGCTCTATCGTATAAGTCTTCATGCCTTTATTCAGGAAATCTTATACGTTTCTGATTCAAAATTTGTCTACTTTCGGTCATGTAATGTTCATAACATGAACTATCATTAACTAAAGTTCTGATTTGTGTTTCATCGTAATGTAAACTTTTGTTGTTTCACTGTGATTATAGCGAGTTTTTTCTCATTTTCCTTTTTATTTTTCTATTAGGTTTCTACACGGAAAAGATGTTAATAACCTGAGCGCCTAGACAAGTTGCAAGCGTTTTGTTTCTATTCTCTTGTTGCAATCGATAGCGCATTGTTTTGACCACGTGACTTTTCGTTGCAAAATGTCATTCCCATACATTTTTCCGCTTTCTATTAGCGTTAACGACTGTAGATTGTCAACTTGGCTATAGGCGCTGATCTAAGAGTGATATAAAATCTCGAACTAATTTCTTATTATGTGGAAGTTATTTGAATTTGCTTGTGTCCATAATATTGGGCATAAGTAAGTCATTACAACCAAAATAATTAATTCATTATTTTTACTAAAATTAGTTGCAACTCTATGGTTAACTACCCAGATAAAGTATATAAGGACAGTTTACTACTATAAAATCAAGAGCATTTGTATTGTAACCATTGAAAAAAAAACAAAAACCATTTTTATTTTCTTTAGCAAGTCGAAGTTATCTTTTAGAACAAAAATTAGAAGTGCTAACGACGCCTGTATTTTACTCTACAACTCTTTAAAATATTAAAACTATACATTTCTTAATTAAAAATGAGACGGCATAATAAAGCTAGATAACAGTGAATTCGCTTTATAACAGTAATAATCTTAAGTATCGGCCTGCGAATTAGTTGGATTTGTAAGCGAGTTCTAATAATACAATAATAGTTGTATATCTTCAAAGAACGGACTGACCGTAGCTGTAACTTGCGTGTTTATAAATATGCACTCAATTTAACAGCTCAGGCAAGCAAGACTCGCCAGTGAGTACCGGAAGCATCGTGACCGTCGACACGGAACATATACACATTCGATCCGAATTCGGTATGGTTAAAAGGTAGCTTAACGGCGTTAGTAATAAACGTTGAATAGCTGGGAATTCTCACTGATTCCTCTCATTCTGTCATTTGACGTTCGAAAGAGAACAAAGCATTGTGTAACTATTCCGCCGCTATACAATGTTTATTAGTATGGGGGTAAGTGTTTAAGAGTACCTTACTGTTATCTTGGTAGCGGTATGAAATGGTTGCGAGCGCCTACACCATGATGGGGTCGTCTGAAGAGAGTTGTCGCTGCAGCAGGCGCTGCGAGCGCAGGCTGGCGGCGCCGCTGCTGAGGTCGTCTGTGCTGCCCAGCTCGCCGTCGTGGTCCGTCGTCGATAGCAAGTCGTCGTCGGACGTCGCCCTGTACAAGTTCATGTTTATTTAAAAGGAGATATTTTATTTATAAATCCTCGTCCAACAGTAAAATAATTTTCGATAGCAGGTAACATGTTACACAAATCCAGAAACGGTACGATTGGTAAACATTGGTCAAAACTTATTTCTTTTACATTCTAGGAAATTCATGGTAGACTTCGCGATTGAGATGACCAATGTTGTATTCTCATAAACTCATAAATATAGTTTCTAATTTCAATGTAAACAAAGAGCAATGAGTCCTAAATACCTACGAGTGGGAGGCCCTTGTGTATGACCAACCATCTACATATCAGTTGAAAGAGAATCGTGGAAGTTATTTGAATAATAATAGACTATCAGTGGCAATGATGATACCTGATGAGCGTGGGCAGGTTGGACGTGAGGATGGCCTTCTCCTTCTGTATCTCGTTTATGTGTCCAACGAGGATCTGCTCCTCGGGGCGCGGCGCCAGGCTGTGCGAGCGCAGCGTGGACAGGCGGCTGGTGGCCGTGTGGCACGCCGTGTCCAGCGTCGCGATGTCTTGCAGCATGCCGCGCACCTGCACACACAAATACACATTCCAATCATACAGAAATATCTACACGGCTAAACGTTGTATGGCTGGTGAATAGTTACCCACTGATTTCTCTCTCTCGAACATCCGTCATTTGAAATTCGAAAGAAGAAAACAAAGCATTGTGAAACTATACCCGCTATACAAGGTTTAGTATAAGGGATAGAATATAAGCGTGACGGTGTGTATATACAATAAGATCTCAGGCCGGTCAGCGCGTCTAGCCAAGTGGCAAGAGTTTTGTATCTATATTAATATGTATAGTCGCAATCGATAGCGCATTGTTTTGACCACGTGACTTTTCGTGGCGGAGATTATTCGGTATAGTAAGAATCCATATGAACTATAGTCTTTTTCACGAGACGTGGGTACGGTGACGTTTGATCATTTTCCATTTCACGCATATTGTTTTAAGAATATTAAAAATATTGAATCCGTAAATAAATACCAATATAAAAATACATCAAAAAATCTACTTTACTTTTCATTTAATAAGGTTCCTAAATTTCCGTAATTATTTAAAAAAACTTAGAACTTAATAATAACTCAATTACGTAAATTGTAACGGTTTACATTTTAGGGACTGACACAATGAAATCGTTATAATCAATATGTTGTTTTTTGAAATGTACAAAATCGATTTCCTATTTTTTTTATGAATATATTATTCTATGTATCTCTCTGAGATATTGAGCATTATCATGGTCAATAAATTAATAAATAAACGATGTTGCGATATCTGGACATATTAAAACAGAGAGTTACATAGATTTTTTAATAATAATACACGTAAGCAACGGATCAAGCGATTTGTCACACGATTTTTCAGACCAAAAGCTTGATTCCCAAATAAATAATGAGATAATTTTATTTTGTTTTCCATTTGTTCCTAAATTATTTTAATTAATATCGATTAATTCTTCATTATAACTTTTCTCGATACGACATTCAATCGATTCTATTTCACACTCACCACATTTCTAGAAACGTCAGCGTACCCATGACTGGTGAAAAGGACTATAGTAGTCAATCGCTTGGATAGGTAATCCTGCTCAAGTAGCAGTTATTTTATCACGCATAAAATTCAGTTAGGCGGCAAACAATATAGGCGAATTCCGTAATCGGCTGACCGCGTATGGAGCCAATTCTTCAAGTCCAGGTGCTAGAGTGGAGTCGGCATGCGGGAACCTGTCGTGCGCGTACGTACCATGCGCATCTTGTCGACGAGTATAGCCTCGAGGCAGGCGGTCTGGCGCGCGATGTCGGTGAGTGAGTCCTGCGCCGGCTGCACCTTGTGCGTGCGCAGGATGCACGGCGCGAACACTATCGCCAGCGCGTTTGGACCCATCCTGACCACACACAAAACTTATGGTAACTCAATCAAATGTAAGACTAAAGTGCAAACTAAATATTTTGTCAGCACTATAATCATGTTCACAAATCCAGGGAAACATTGTCAAATCGTCAGGTGCAAATGTCAAAACAAAAAAAAATGTTGTCAGCTTATGAAAACTAGTGTAGAACTATCAACTAAATCAACAGACATAAATTATCGACATATTTAAAAATATTTATCGTATTTATTAAATAAAGGTTGAGTTTTACTCAGTGTTGTAATAAATGAATTTATTTTGTTTGGATATAAACAACGATTTTACTTAGGATTTTTAAAGTAATAAAAATTGTGTATAAGATATTATCGACGTCTATTTTACACCTGCCTTAAAGTAAGACTGAATAAAAAATAAGTTTTAATTGTATAAAATAAAATTTTATTTTATTCCTATTATCGACCATGTATGTGTGTGACTATTAATTGTGGTACATGACTATTTAAAGTGTCAAATTCTGACAACACTGTAAACGTCAATTTGTCCGTAAAAATGTGAACACTACTATACAGCTACAGCACACGCGGCGCGACAAGACATACTCGTATATCATGGATTTTGACGCCTTAGGCGTGAGTCGCCGTAGTCTTACGTCCTAGAATGGTGTGCCGTGACAAAAGTTTGACTCAAGTTCATGAATTGTATCGTATTGACATATAAACTAGACTATTGACTCGCGCATTGGACTCAAAGCAGGGTCCGACAAAATTTTGCCCCGCACAGTAAAACGCGTGCCGGTTAAAGAAAATACGGTTGTGTGGCGATCTTTGGGAAAGGCAATTATCCTGCAGCGGTCGCTTTCGTCGTTTCGTTTTCGTCGGCTAACGACGGAAAAATACCGAAATTATGAATCAAAATTGCTTACCTGTTGTGCTCTTCGCCCAACGCTACCCTCGCCAAGTGAAATATTAACCTCTCGACGAGATCGAAGTTTGGTTTTGGCAGCTTTCTTAGTATTGTAAATATAGTTGACACTCGTTCCTGTCACCAAAATACATTCTAATGTGAACGACATTTGGGCCAAATATTCGTAACTACCGCCAGTATAGTTAGACCACGAAAATATTAATTACAGTTGCATACGTTCTATCAACAGCACACGCAGACGGTATCATTTTATGTCACTGACGACAGCTCTCTTATTCTGACATCATGGCCGTAAATGTGTAAAACCTTGCCGTACATCATAGCTACAATTTCATGATAACATATTGCATTGTATTTCTTATATTACCTTTTGGCCTGGGGTATACGAGGAGGCGTATGCACTAATAGGGCAGTTTTATTCTCATCTTTTAAAGTTAGAGTAGTAAGTAATCAAAAAGAAGCGATTCTATTGACAGTTTCACACGTCCTTCTACATTTCATCTCACAATCCTGGTAATAATGTGGCCACTTTCTCGATCTAGCCATGGGTCTTGACACTGAGCTGATATAGTCATATATTTTTAGAGTTTATATAAAAAGTTATGTGAAGATTGTTTACACAATCTATAATCTAAAAAACTAGAGTATAGATAGCGCGTTGCACTGAAGAACAAAAAGAAGGAAGTGACCTTAAGCTATTATACAGTGCGAGAACCGGTGACGATAAATTCGCACAATTACAAACTGAATAATACGCTAAGATACATCGCCGTTACACATATTTTTAGTTTTACAACTAGATTTGTCCTATAATAGGCATAATTCTATTTTTTATGTGTACGTGAAAGAGTAGGTTTTTGAACAAGAAGAAACCAGAACGAATGCAAGGATTGTGGTTGATAAGGATGTGCTGGAGTAAGAGAATGAATTTTTATATCTTGGATGCGCATTCAGTAAGGATAGAAAATACACCGCTGACATAGAGAGAAGAGTGAGTGCAGGGAACAGAGTGAATGGTGCGATGGGAAAGCTACTTGGAAGCCGGCATTTAACCCAAAAGGCGCAGCTGGCCATACATAACGGAGTGCTTGTTCCAACGCTGTTATATGGCAGCGAGAGCTGGGTATGCAAGAAGGAGAATGAAAGTAGGATAAATGCGAGATCTGCGGAAGATGTGCGGAGTGAAGCTGACCGACCGTATTCGCAACAGCGTAGTAAGAAAGCGAGTAGGCATGAAAGATAGTATCGGTGTAAAGATGAGAAAGGGTATGCTCCCTCGGTTCAGGCATATAGAAAGAATGTCTGAAGAACGAATGACAAAACAGATATACAATACAAAAGTGGAAGGATGTAGGTACTGGGGAAGACCTAGACTATCTTACCATGACCAAATAGACCAAGTCTTATCTGAAGGAAAAGTCAAAAGTTTCCGTAACCGGCGAGCGTGTATGAGATGAACTATGAGAGTGGGGGAAGCCAGAGAGGTATGTAAGGAAAGAGTCTGTTGGAACTCTGTACTCTCTGCCTACTCCGCAAGGGATCTGGCGTGATGATATAGATAGATAGATAGAGGTGAAAAAGTAGCTTGTCATCGGGTAAGCAAGCGCGACTGCGCCCGGCTAAGAGGCGGGTATGCGCATTAGTGTCTGCCGTGCGATAGCTGTATGGTATTCCTTTGTTCTTGTTCTTCCATAGCGTGATGACGAGGTCCTATTACAGCAGCCCATCTTGTTAATTTAATAACTTGAAATGGGATTAAACGCATTGGAAGCGAATTCATTTTCAGAACTTAGAACTTCTCGGTTTGACTTTTAGTACTCCCATCGTCGAGCACTCACTTGTGGTCCGATGAGTCAACTATGAATACTCGTATCAGTCCGATCAATCGGTCTATAAGAATGTGTAATTCCTATTTGTCCGATAAATTGGATAAAAAGGACAAAATAAGTTCACGTGGTCTGATCGATCGGACTGAGCAGACGGACCACGCATTCAAAGGAGGAAAAGTGGCTTGTCATCGGGTAAGTAAGCGAGACTACGCCCGGTTAAAAATTTCGTCACATGGCCGACGGAGGCGCTCGGCCGGCGGTTGGCAGTGCGACGCGCACGTCACATTGTGGGCGTGACGTCCCGCTGGCCGGGGGTCGCCATGATGCTGTCAACGTCTAAACTGAAACAACAACACTAGGGTCCCGCTCGCACGATAACGGCGTCTCACTTCCGCAGTCCTTTGTTTGTAAACGTGTCGGGCGCGACGGCGGCAGGTCCTGACGTTTGCCGTCGCATCGAGCGTGGCGAAGCTCTGTGGCGTCTCCCGTACATTTCTGTGTATTGCAATTCTCCAGGTCGCGCCACCGTCGGCTATGTGACGAAACCTTTAAGGGGCGGATATACGCATAAGCGTGCAGTAGTCTCTGCACAGGCCTACTGTATGCCATTTCTTTAGTTTTTGTTCTTTCGTAGTGTTGTGTATTGTAATGTGGTGGGCACTAGGCACCTGCATGTCGGTGATCTCGGCGGCGAGCATGAAGTCGTCATAGAGGTCAGAGGTAAGCAGCGGCTCGGGCAGCTCGCGGAAGAAGCACTTGAGCACGGAGGCGCGCACGTGTACGGCGTACAGCTCCAGCCGCTCGACGCCATCCTCACCCAGCTCATCCAGCAGCCGCCGCAGCTCGCGCACCTGCGGACAGCACCACGCATTATTACCACTGTTTTTTGCTTAGATGAATTACTGGTGTAGATGAAGCATCACGTGCGCGGAAACGAAATAAAATTATTAACCCATAAAGTAGTTAAATTCTAGTATGCACACGCATGCTCACGCACACACCGACAGCTTTTGAACAAATTTTCAAAAAATCTAAAACTGCTATTTACTTTTGCTTGCCTTAAGTCTGATATTTGCATTCCTTATTCAGACTGACACTTGTACGTACGCTTTCTGTCTACTTTGCGAGGATTTGGCGGTGTTGGTACGTATGTTCAGTCTGCTTCGTAAGTCGCTTACCATACTCAGTTTTTCAAATTGTTACTACTCGTTATTTTACAAACATTGGTGCAAATTGTCTATACCAAATTAGAAGCACCATTTTACGTCTCCAAACAGTATGGAAATGATGCAGAATAAAAATTTGCAAGCAATTTGAAAAACTGAAAATGTTGTGCGACTTATGTTGCTGACCGTACGTATATATAAAAAACGTGTATTTGTGAAATTAATTTTATAAGACAAATCCCATCACACAATTATACCCCACGCGAGGTTGAAAGATTTTAAATTTAAAACTTTAATGCTTTTTATAATCATATTATATTAATTTTAAATTTATTATATAATATTAATTTTAAATTTAAAACTTTAATTGCTAATTAAAGTAATAAATTTTTTAGTTGTATCCTTATTCCATTTGGCTAGCGAAAATAACAAATTAATTGTTTGAACTCACCTTAGAACTAAGCCCGCTCTTTCTGTATAGTCCCTCCGTGTACAGGCCGGTCATCTCTATCGTGGTGATGAGTCTGTCCACTACTGTCGGTATGTTACTTTCGCCAGTTGGTAATTCAGACAAAGGCACACCGAACACCTGCCGTAACAATACACATACAATATAATCACCATAATGTGGCAAGGTTCTTGAATATAGTATGTAAATACTGTCATATGGCTAGCACAAACCGATCAGAGCGCGTACCACTATTTCTTTAACAAAGCCAATATATTTTCCATTGCTGTAAGAAAATGATGTAGATAATACGCAGTTAATCTGTCTCTTTTTCGCGGCAAATTAAAGTTAAAATAGGTTGGCTAAAGAGGTCTCGGTAACCCCTCTGATTAGTGTTTACGCGTAAGAAAGCCGCGAGTGGAGCGCCAATAAACTATAGCCGTAGACGCAGGCACGAGGGCATCCTATACAGAATAGATTCAGCACTTTCAGCAGACAGATTTCTAACAGGGCATGCTCATACTATTAATTTTTTTAATTGCCTGTTTGTTAATTAACTACGTAATTTTAATAAAAACGCAATAATTTCGTGACCCTGCAAGTAATAACTAGATTAACGTACCTTTCCCCGAGTGACGACGCCGATCTGTTCCCTACCGCCGGCGTCCACTGCGCCCACGATAGCCGCCGACGGCGTCGCGTTGTCCTTGCGGCAGAGAGTCGTCACCTACGGAACCATTATCATTAACACTGTTTTTATCACAGAAACTCACAAATGGAAGTGACATTGTGTAACTATCGCTTTTCCCCTATCAAAATTAACAACTTTTTGACATTATCGCACACACTTCGTCTACTATACAAATACTAAAGCTATATAACAAGTTACATAAATAAAACAAGCCCTGAAAGTAGTGTGTCCTAAATCAGGAACTGAATCATTTTTGTTTCATTTACATTTTTTAAATACTTAAGGCACATTATATATCAGGTATTACTCATTCCAAATGTTTCAGGATCCACCGTATTATATACGTTTAACAATGATAGCAATACAGCGATTTCAATTGCACGTCTTAACATTATTCCTTAATACGCCAGGTTTTGTAAATGATCTGGAAATCTAAGTTCTTAAGAAAATGTTAATTAACTCTTGTACAACAAAAATCTAATTGGGGTGTCTCAGGTCTTGTGTTGTTATGTACCTTTGTGTAGCATTTCTTATGTGACGCTAGCTTGCACGTCTGGCAAATAAGCGAACGTTCAATAGGCCACATGAAGAACGTCTTGCAGATCTCGCACTCCGTCGGTATGTTAATCATAGACAGGATAAACGTGTGTCCCTTGTACTGGATGGGGTCGTCGACCTGATGAAAAAATAAAACGATTTTTTTTTAGACAATAGAAAACAGTCCTTAAATGAATTAACTAATTACAAACTATGCATGAATTAATGAGCACTCGTTGAAACCTAAAAGTAGTTAGTTCGTCTACATCCTTGTACTCTGCCTTATCCTTAAGGGGTTACAGCGATAAAAACGTGTTGTTGCACTCCATGCGCATCGAGAAGTATATGGATTAGAGACGTAATATTTCGAAATATGATTTTTGACTGTATATTTTAGAATCTGGTAAAAGGAATACACGATTAAACGAAACTTTCTCGATTGAAAAAAAATTATTCCAACGCGAAACGCTTAATAACGCGCTCAATACGCTATTATAATTTAAGGGTTGCAACCGTACTAAGTGTATGACAATGGATGTCGTGATTTCTAATATTATTCCAAATAAAATAATAAAACCTGAGCATTATACTTTAACGAATTTGAGGTGCAATTTTATACATCTTTGCTACCTTTCAAAGCCACCGTGGTACAAATTTAGTCGGGGATCGTTTTTACCTGTATTAGGGACACATAGCGAAACTTTCAGATTTTATGAAATAACGAAGGTCCGATCCTCGCGGGCTCTTTGACTATAAGAACTCATCAATAGAATTTACATAAAAAAAAATAACAAATAATTTTAATAAAAATCTTGTAAAACAAATTTCTTATTTCGTAGTTTTTTTTGAAAAATAAAATTTGTTTTTGCACATCCGTCGTTTATTTCCAAGCACGCGCTCAATATATCCGTCCCTTGGTATTCATTTGTAAAGTAATTGCATCACTGTCACTCTCTCGGTCGATAAATGGTCGATCGCGGTAGGCCCTTAGCACGCCGTTATATTTAATGAACCGGTCAAAAGGAACCGCGTGTACAAAAAGTTACTAACAAGGTTTATGAATGGCTAACTAGTACTGACTAGACAGTAATGCTGGAAACCTTATTCTACCTATAGATTGCACTTCATGTATTTGCCCTGTTGTACTGCTTGCCCAATTTCCCTCGAAAGCTCTAATGGAAGTTTTGTCCGTGATACTCTCGGGAGAACGTTGTTCTATAACCCGGTTTATACGCTGCTACTGCCGGCACATCCCGCTAAAAGTAATGAGAAGTACTAGGGCAACGTCGACTGTTCACATACTCCCTTCGCACGCTACTTCCACAGCATTGCCCTGTGTTCCTATGTTTGCAAAAAACCTCCCGATATCAGAATTTCTTTTCGCCGAAACGATATTGTTTTCATAAAAATATCCCCAACGCAATTTTTATACTAGCTTTCTCATGGTTTTTCTGATGCACCACCCTCACATTTTTTTTTGTATTTTATACATATCTTTAGCTGTTTTCTCCTTAAGTTTTTTGGAAATTATTTTCCCCCCTATCATTCCACAAAGATTTCTAAACCGGCCACACTGAGTGGCCGTGGTCTCTCAGTCTTTTGACTCCCGCTCAATAAACCGCCAACGAAAGGAGTGCCCGGCAGTGATAGTGTAGGAAGGGAAGTAGAGCGTAAGTGGCGTGTTTATACGACTAACCTTCCCTGACTTCACGCGGAAGTAGGCGGTGTGTAAATTGGGTATAAGACAAGTTCTAAGAAAGCCAAATGCCGTAAGTAAATAGATAGGACAACCCCGGGCAAGTAGTGGCCGGTAATCATATAAGTTCGTGTATCTAGACTTACTTTTCTCTTCTTATCCTTTTTCCTCTTGGTCCTCGCCTTGTCAGTTTCGTGCTGGCTCATGAACTCGTCCATGAAGCCGCGGAAGGCGTTGACTCCCATGGTGATGGAGAGCGTGGAGCCCTCCCGAGTGCACACGGTCTCCATCACGTGCAGGAAGTTCCCGATCAGGTCCTTGTACTTGAGCGCCGAGCCTCTCGTCTCCACAATGCTGTATGTCGCTACTAGGTTATCTTTGAACTCTAGTAGCGCGTGTTTGAATACCCTGTCGACCTGGAAACGATGTGACCATCTTATGATCTACCTTACTATTTCCTACTCTTGGGCTTAAGGTAAAATTGTGGAATACAAATACATGTACGATGTAACGATTTAGCATTGTTTTCAGGACTGGCTAATATATATGCCCTTCCCGCGATTCAGATAGGGTTGCCACCTTTTTTATGAAGAAAAAATTGAATATAAAAAATGTATTTCTGGGCAATTCAGAATAAAAATACACATTTATTTTTAATCGTTATTGATTTTTCCATGTGTATTTGTTATTACTCTTCGCATTGGCCATCAAGGTTATATTATTGTGTTTTAAATATTAAAGGAATCTGAACACTTGAGATCCATATTAAAATCAATGGGTGTGCGTGCGTTCCAGTCACAGTTAATATAAAAAAGCGCAACAAGTAAATTAGTGGTGAAAATATAGTATTATTCGTACTATATTATTTTTCTATAATATATAGTACAATACTATATATTATAGTACAGGTGGCAAACCTAGGTACACAAGTAACCCGGCTGACTACGGCTATGCCTTCTCCTATGTGGCATTTAGATACTGCAGCATTAGAACCACTGCTAAGCCAGAGAGATATGTAAGGAAAGAAGCTATTAGAACTCTGTACTCTCTGCCTACCCCGCAAGGGATCTGGCGTGATGATATAGATAGATAGATAGAAGCACTGTTTTTATTTGCGGTATTTGGATACACTCGCCCTTTACGGTCCGTTGGTATTATGTACGTATTTCATTATCATTAGCGAGCATGACTTTTTTACATATCATTTTTGTGTTTTTGTGTTTGTAACTAATAAACTCAAAAACTACTGGACCGATTTCAAAAATTCTTTCACTATTAGAATGCTACCTTATCCAAAAGTAACATAGACGACTATATAACATAAACCCGGTAGGTGTCGCTGTTGGCGACCGAGTACGAATTCGCGGGAAAGTCTAGTTGTTATAAAATTTTAGGCACTGTATTGAACAAAATTTAATTTAATCTACTCCACAAAATAACTTTTAACAAACCCGTTTTTTATATATATAAATTGTAAAATGTTTATTTAATAGCAGAGCGGATATGTATAAAATATACATGAAAAGGAAACTTAAAATATGCGCCATAAATTGTATTGACGACTATTTTATTTGGTTTTAATATGCATTATAAAAAAATAGTGCAACATATGTCGTTCGGAAACACTTGCCACTCTTGTCAAAATCAGCAAGCAAAGTATATTTATCAAATATAAAGAAACAATCACACGGACATTTACGTTGGTTAGGTTAGGTTTATCAGCGGGCAATACGGGCGCATGCATGCAAATCACATTAGCTTGTGTGGGAATTAATACCGTAATAAAGATAGTCGTGGAGTATAGTATAAGGTATGGTAAACTCACCTCCGATTGTTTCTTGTTCTCATTAGACTCCATCTGATAAATCTTCTCAGTGATAAAATTCTGCATGGCCTGCAGCTCTGTGGCATCTGATATAATCTTATCAGTTCTGTCCATAAATTCTGAAGTGCCCGTTAAATTGAAATTTGATGTGACGGAGCTTTTCGAGGGGTCTGGTAATGAAGTTAAATTTGAATTTGATATCATCCGCTTTCTACTCTTGACTTGGCGGCCGCGAGTAGCCGCGGTCACAGGGCTCGTACAGGGCATGGTGATCACGCCCTTGTTCTGAATGCATTTGGTATGGTAAAGCTGTTTGCAGTCGATACATCTCTGCCCTTGGGTGACGAACGCGTCGATAACTTGGTGACAATACACGCATTTGTCCCCTTTGGCGAAGCGTGTACCTTTACGAAATCTGTAAAATGATCAAAACACAAGTCTTTCGAATCACAACATTATAAGATGTTCATATTACTTTATCACTTTCAGTACAAAACTGGTGTGAAGAATATTTGTAAACATTAAGAGAATAAATACCCTTGAAAATATGCTTAAGGTTTAGCGCAAAAATACTTATTGAATGTAATCAATATTTGACTATTATCTAGTATATGATAAATATTATGTTCGTGTTCATGCTCTGTCTTAAAGAAAATAGATAGGAACTCATAATAGGTAATCATGTTGATGGATGCAATAAAATGTATTTTTTTAATGTTCTTCGTATTTTTGCAGGTGTAATTCCCAGCTCAGGTAAGCAAGCGGTTTTTCAAAGGAATCGCACCATATGCGAAATCAAAATGGAGTTTTGTGAAAATAAAACATCGCTTAGCCTAATGGTACTGTAAAATCCTTTTATTCGAAGGTGTTAAACTATTTAGTTATATTCCGACGCGTGATAGGTTGACTTACCGGCCATCTATGAAATGGCTAATTTAATGCAATGGTTGCAACATATGTAAACAAAACGGTTTATCTTTTTATATAAATTGGTACAAAAATATGGTTATCTGATAACCTTTTATAAATTAGGTATATAATAGAATGCATTTCATAGCTCGGCTTCATACCAAGTATAAATTTTACGGGAGCAGCTTCCAACAATATGTTAATATTTTGCATCATACTATTATCGTTGGTATATTTACTATATGTATATTATAGGAAAAAATTTAATTATTGGAAGGAGAAAAACGTCGCGGGGCCACCACCAGCTATATTTTTTGGTAACATAAAAGAATCTGCAACTCGGAAAGTGCACATTTCAATGTTAATAAAAAAAATATATGAAGAGTTTCCTAACGAGAAAGTCGTCGGAATCTACAGAATGAAAACTCCTTGTTTACTACTAAGGGATTTGGACGTTATTAAAAGTGTGATGATTAAAGATTTCGAGCATTTCAGCGATCGCGGAGTAGAGTTCAGTAAGGAAGGACTGGGTGCTAATTTATTCCATTCGGACGGCGACACCTGGAGAATAATGAGAAAACGCTTTAGCCTATTATTCACGTCCAACAAGTTAAACAACATGACCCATTTGATATTAGAATGTGGAGACAAATTTGTCGACTACGTAGAACAAGAAATGCACATTCTTATGCAGCAGTATATGATAACTACGATGGCCGCCTGCGTTTTCGGCCTTGACCTCGACACCTTCAGTGATGATATGAAAAAGGTCCTGAGGACACTTGATAATTTAATTTTCAACATGAATTTTACTTATGAGCTAGACATGATGTGGCCTGGTATCTTAAAAAAAATTAACTTGTCGTTGTTTCCGGCTAAAGTGAATGATTTTTTTCATAACTTAGTGAAAATGGTGATATCTCAACGAAACGGTTTGCCTACGAATAGGAAGGACTTTATGGATTCCATTCTAGCGATCAGAGAGCAGCGAGAATTGCATACCACTAAGGGGCACGACATGTCCGAGATTGTATCTTTAAAACTAACTGAAGGTGTGATAGCGGCGCAGGCGTTTTCCTTCTATGCAGCGGGCTACGAGACAAGCTCAACTACTTTGGCATTTTTGATGTACGAGTTAGCGCTTAATCCTCATGTACAACATAAACTCATATGTGAAATAGTCTCCGTTCTAGATAAGTGTAATCAAAGGCGACGTCATTAGTGACATGGTGTATTTAGACAAAGTATTTGACGAAACCCTTCGAAAGTATCCGATTGTAGACCCGCTAATAAGAAACGCAAAAACTAATTATAAGATTCCAGGTACAGAGGTAATTATTGAAAAAGGACAAACAGTACTAGTGTCACTGACCGGTATACACCACGATAGAAAAAATTACAAAAACCCTGACATTTTCGACCCTGAAAGATTCTCTCCACAATCTGTTGGGGATCGGCATTCTTGTGCCTACATGCCTTTTGGTGTTGGACCGAGAAATTGTTTAGGTAAGTTTTATTTAGTTTATGTAATATATTCTAGTCAGACTTGAGCAAAAATTAATTGTGAGAAAATAAATTGCACATGAAATAAAACTATTTTACGGATTTTATCGCGGTTTTTTTTTATTTTTAGTTCCCGACGTTTCGAGTGCTTTGCTGCACCCATGGTCACGGGAGGGACTGAGGTGTTAGACGTCCAAAAGGCATAGTTGTTCCGGGGTACCCTCAAACTTCTTAATTATTTTTGTTATTGTTGGTCCGATCTACTCAGAATGAGCTCACGGTTTCTTGAGGACTTGCAGTGTTATGCTTGGTTTTGGATTTGATTATATTAATTACCGGATCCCAAGACGATGGAAGCACCCAGCCATCTTCTCTATTGAAATTAGGATGTTTTTGAATTTCAATAGCCTCACGAACCATCCTTGGTAGGAATCGGTGTTCTTTCACGAGGATTTGTGGTCTATCAAATCTGATGTTATGGCGGGTGCGGTCAAGGACATGTTCACAGACTGCAGACCTCTTTAAGCGACGGTGTTTTAGGTCAGCTATGTGTTCTTTAACCCCAGTTTTTACCGGTCTTTTTGTTTGTCCTATATAAGAGAGACCACATTCACAATCAAGCTTGTAAACTCCTGCATCTTGTAGAGGGATCTGACACTTGACAAATGGTAGAAATTGACTGATCTTCTTCGGCGGCTTATAAAATGTTTTAATCGAAGCACGCTTCAAGATGTAGCCAATCTAAACCGCGATAAAATCCGTAAAATAGTTTTATTTCATGTGTAATATTCGCGTAAATCTAAGAACTCAATAAATAAATTGCAATTAAAATATTTCGGATCTTATCGCGGTTTATTTTTGGTTTTTAAGTTTTAGACTTTTCTAGTGCTCCCACGTGCGAGTGACAGCACCCATGGTCACGAGAGGGACTCAGGCGTTTGACGTCCAAAAGTCATTGTTATTCCGGCGCACTTTGGGGCGATTAATTTAATGGCAATTGAAATTTCAATTGATTGAACCTACCATTAAACAATTGAATAATGCCTAACACTGACTCTAATGTAGACAGTCTAAAAGACATTTTGTGACATTTTATGTATTTTTTTTATTTTTTGTCTTATCTATAACATCACGAAATAATGAGGACGACATCATGAATATAAAAATTGAAGCCATACATTTTTATAATCGGAAACCTAAAACACCCAAACCCCAAAATTCCTATACGGGTCAGACTACGAAGAAAATACGAAGAGGAGATGGCGTGTGTGTGTGTGTGTGTGTGTGTGTGTGTGTGTGTGTGTGTGTGTGTGTGTGTGTGTGTGAGAGTGATGTACGCTGTTGGCCGCGAGGCCTTTACAGCTTCACCGGACTTAAGGGCGAGCGTGCAACCACTACGCTCGAGCCAGAAGGGCAAGGGGCGACATACTCTAGGGCGCCTTCAGTTGGGACAGTCGCTGTGGGGGGACGGGGTGCACTACTAAGTGCACCGGTCAACCGCCGGCTATGGGAGGGGATCTACGTCGCGGCCGGAGGTTGCGGCAGGGGGGGGGGGGAAGGGGGGGGGGTCGTAGTCGGCTACGGCTACGATTAACGGATTCGCATGGGTAGATGCGTTCGCGAAGTGTCGTGTTGTCGCCTTTTTAATATAGGCGCGAATAGGTTCGAGACCTAGATCGGAGTGGAGATCGAAATTCCGTACGAACCAGGGGGCTCCTACGGCCTGAACCACTTGGAGTTTATCGATGTGAGAGGGGGCCGAATGCCCGAACACAACACACGCATAAGTCATGATGGGTCTAACGCAAGTTTTGTAAAGCGTCACCTTATATCTAAGGGGCATTTTACTCCGCTTGCAGAATAACGAATGGAGACGACCGAGCACAAAGGATGCTCGGTGACGGACGAGGAGATGGCCTAAGCTAGCGAGCCCTTTGAATTCCTAAAAGCATTGACGTTATCGTGGTGGGCGTGGCTTGCCTCCGTTTGTCATCGCTACTCGCTCCTTTCACACATTCGCTCGAGTTCACATAGCTCTTAAATCTATTTTCACTAACAATAAAACCTGCCATGTACCCTAATATAATTCCACTTGCAAGTAACGTTGACATGTACAAACCGATTAGTTTTTACTATTCTCCGCCAGATGGCAAATACAAATGTAGGTTAGGCGTAACGTCCCTTTCGCCTTGTGCCACCTTGCGAAGTGCCACGCTTAAATTGTATAGGAACTAATGGTGTACCGATTCGATTATTTATCTAATCGATTAATATATAATGCGAATAAAGGTTAAAATAAAAATTGTTACAAATTGTTTTATCTCCAGATTATAAAAATTAAACAAAAATAACAGAAATTAATTACTTATTTATTTAAAAATATTATATATTAAGTGTTCTCGCAGATTTGTAGTGTATCCACAGTTTATTTTTTTTTTGTCAAATTGTGGCCATATCCTAAGAAATACTTTCACAGCGTTTCAGTTTAAAATTCACAAAAGTTTACAATTAGAACTTGAAGTCGAAAGAAAACTTTTTTTATACGTCTAAGATCCTGTACGTCTGATGTACTTGTGAACCTAAAACCGTAAAACAATGCTAAAAACATAATTTGGGATTTCCCCTATAATAGAGCACACTACCCATCACTAGGCTTTTTACTAGTAACGGGGATTCCTTTTGTATGTAGGGTTACCATTATTTAAATGGTTTTCTCCCAATAATCGATTGTAATCAATTATCTAAATGATAAAATCGATTGCTAACGATCATCCTGACAATGAATTAATCGATTATTGATAATCGATACCGCATACCGTTAATAGGTAAATTTTAATTACGCCATATTCCCTTCGTATTTGATTCGTGGATCGGACCATATCGGATCTATATGGCCAGACCGAAATATACATCTTATGTATTATTCTTTATTAGGCGCTCGTAGGTCTTAAGCAGCGTTCGGCTCGGTCAATTCGAAATGGGTGACCGTTTGTGGATTTTCATATTCCAGCGTCCCATGCTTCGGAAGACACGTTAAGGCATTGATCTCGGTTATCACTTAATGTGTTAGTCGTTAAGCCA
This sequence comes from Phalera bucephala, assembly GCA_905147815.2. Classification (NCBI taxonomy): domain Eukaryota; kingdom Metazoa; phylum Arthropoda; class Insecta; order Lepidoptera; family Notodontidae; genus Phalera; species Phalera bucephala. The sequence continues at coordinate 40,397,719 of LR990609.1, read as the reverse complement.
AGTTAAGGAGGCCTTATAGGCAGCCTAATAAGTTCCAACAGCAGCTGGCCACAAACCTGCCTCCAGCAAACCGCGCTGAGCTCGCGTGGGGATTATGACCTAGTCCATCTTACCTAGATTTGTGAGAGTAGGCCTTTGCTCAGTGATTGACTAACAAATACCGAAACATTGACACTCGATAATGAATGCAACTTACAATCATAATGACGCAGATATACACTAACTAGAAAATATGAGCCAATTTCCAATCATATTTATGTTCAACAACAAATTTATTTAAAACATAAAAATATTGTAGGTATTGGTAGGTTTGCCAAAATTCAGTCGCGCATATGTATTATTAAGTTGCTCTCCAAATTCCGGTTGGTTCTTTCGAAGACTACGCAGAGAAGTATGGAATACGATCCGTGGAGAATGCTTCTGTCGCCGAAAGGAGGGATTTATTTAGAAGTTGTACCAAGAAATTGAGTGAAATATCTTGATTTTTTGTTACTGTCCGTAATAAGAAGTAATGGACCTGAGCGCGTCCAGCGATGCCACTCATAGGGTTGCACTTTTTTGTTGAGTAAATAAAGCATAAATTCAGAGAAAACATTATATAATGTGTAAAAATAAAGTACTACTTATTTACTATTGATTTTTCATGAATATCCTCTATAAGTTTCGAACAAAATTCATCACAACAGAGAAGAGTACAAACATTAAAAAAAATAGTCGATCGGTAACATCGGAACGCTATCAGATTTCATATTTTCATGCAAGTTTGACGGACGATTTGGCGCAGTGTTATGATAAGAGCTTAACCCGCTCCGCCTACTGGGTCTAATAGTAGCGGGTTCGATTCCCGCACGTGACAACTCTTTGTGTGATCCACAATTATTTGTTCCGGTCTGGGTATTTGTGTATGTGACTTCTCATGTTTATGAACGCACCCACGACACAGGAATACATCGGAGTGTGGTGCTTCGTTTTTCTAAAGAAAAAGAAAAAAAGGGGCCTTCTTTGAAATTACAAATAATATGAAATAACCCACTTATACAATTTTTTTCTCATGTTACATGTGAAATGTTCTATGCCTATTTTATAACGGAGGTCGCTTAACCGATTCGTGACCCCTGCGCGTCAAGTGTAAACATATCTAGTGAGGTCAATGATGCGGCTCTTTTTAGGTGTGTGAATGATCTACGCAGTTGGCAGCGAAGCCTTTACAGCTCTACCGGACAAGAGGCCGAGCGTGCAACCACTACGCTCCAGCCGGACTACCTACCAGCCGCAACTAACTCAAGGGCGCCTCAAGGAGGGCGCCCCGGCTTGGGCAGTCCCTATGGGGAGTGAGTCTCGCCTTAGTGCTACGACTCACTATTGAATTGTCACAATGAAGCCAATAAAAAACGTATGCCCATTAATTTTAAAACTACATACCACAGCCAGGGGCAACCAATTTGTCAGAAGGCGTAGAGGGTGTCATCAAACAAAATTCAGTGAGGCTTATGACGCGTCTGGCGTCAGCCTGGCCAAAATCTTCATGAAATGAAGTTGGCAACGAATCGGTTAAAATCGTCTCTCTATCTTAGGGTACCACAAGCTCGTTAACAAACCTAATATAATTTTACTATGCTGTAAGAAAGATGTGTACATACGCAGTTTATAGCTGTTGGCACTCTGTACTCTCCGCCTACCCCGTAAGGGATCTGGCGTGATGATATAGGCAGTGGCCTTTTTTTCACGACAAAGTAAGATAAAATTTCTCCCAACACTCAAAGGTTTGTTGTAAGGTGACTCATAATTGAGTTAAGCTCGCATTCTTGTATACGTTTAAATTGCAAACTTATTTCCCATTACATACAATACAGAATCATTATTATTTCCAGCTCATTCCACCCACTGCAAGGCATAAGCCTGCTTCCTCTTACGCCATATATCCCTACTAAACTGAGACAATATTTACTAAAAAACGCTATGGTAACCCTCCAAGTGTCAAGTGAACACATGGGTTTTAATGCGTGCGCGACTAACCTGTGCCCGGCGATACGGAAAAGTCCGTTGCCGGTCTGTCCGATGAAGCCGGCGGAGAGCGGGTCTGCGGGGCGCACGTCGCCGGGCGCGGGGTCCGAGTTCCGCCGCCGAAGCGCGCTCGCCAGTCCCCCGCGCTGCTCTGCACCACTGCCGAAACAAGCGCTATTTAACTTTCTCACTTTCATCCTTATACCTGATTTACACACTGCTTACTTCCGCGTGAAGTGAGGGAAGGCGAGTCGTATAAACGAGCCACTTACGCTCTACTTCCCTTCCTACACTATCACTGCTGGGCGCTCCCTTCGTTACCGGTTTTATGAGCGGAAGTCAAAAGACTGACAGGCCAACTCTACTCAGTGGGGCCGGTTTAGAAAAGTAAAATAGTAAAGAAATATATAAAATAAAAAAGTGAGGCCTAAACAAAATTATGGAAAGGCTAGTATATAAATTGCCTTCGGCATAGTTTTCTGAAAACTGTAGTTTAGAGCAAAAGAAAATCTGAGTTCGGAAGTTTTTTTGCAAACATAAAAGAAACAAAGCCATGCTTAAAGTGCGGAGGGAGTACGTATACAGTCGATGGTGCCGCAGTACTGCTCATTACTTATAGTGGGAAATGGCGGCTACAGCAGTGTATAAACCGGTATTAGAAAAATTACTTGTCTAGGTGGCACACCGCGCGCGCGGTAACGGCATAAAATTTATCTACCTATAAAATTGGTTAGATAAATTATAGTACACACACGCACGAGCACGCACACATTGACAGCTTTTGAACAACTCGAACACTGGCATCAAGCACACATAAACTGTAACTGGGAACGCTTTTAACGCCATCTTTGTTAGCAATGCTCAGTCTAGACTAGTCTAAGACTAAACTTGCATCATTAGAGGGACGGCTTGGTCACGGCTAACATTTATGTAAACAGTTGTGCATCTTAGCCCTAGAGGTTTGGACCTTTAAGAATCACTCACACAAGAAGCGCGCTCTACGCGGCTTTAAGGAAATGTTCAGCTAGTAGTACTACCAGCTAATCATTTCCGAGACATGCCGAGAAGTCGTGTAGAACGCGCGGATGTGTGCATGATTCGGAATGGGCCGCCTGTATTAAGGGCCTACCACGATCGGCGATTTTTTGACCCGGAGAGTAACAGTGATGCAATTACTTTAAAAAGAATAATAAGGGACGCGTATATTGAGCGCGCGTTTGGAAATAAACGACGTATGTGCGAAAAAACTACACTTTTAAATAAAAAACCGTTTTACAAGTACTTTGCTATGTTTTATTTCCCGTTGGAATCAGAAAACGAAAGCAATACAGACGACTTGAGATTTTATTCTATGGAGAAAATTGTGTTTAATTGTAAATTACTTTTACCCGATTGTAAAATATGCAGTCAAAACTCATATTTCGATATATTAAGTCTCTAGCCCATATACTTCTTGAAGTGTATGGAGTAAACAACACGTTATTTTCGCGCAAGCCCCTTAAGATGTTCAACTGTTGACATATTGTGTTAACTGTGACTTGACTTTGGGGTGCTGCGGTCGGGTAACCTCTTAGTGTGCCCGACCCATTGCCAGTCCCGCGGATACGTCCAGAGGAACGACAATGGGCACGGGACGGTGTACCCCGGGTGTCGTCAGTAACTTCCCTTACGGGGGATCTTGTTGGCGATGGCGGATGACCCGACATGGCGCAGTGCTTGGGATTGGGTGCTGCGGCAGGGGAATAGGGTGGAGTGGGGGGACAATCTCCTGCGTGTTTGTGCCGTGCGCGGTGACCCGTACAGCAGAAGGAGCGTGAAGGAGTCCTGGAGGTTGAGCTGGCGATGGACCGGTAGATATTGTCTGTCGCTGGCAACACGCCTCTTCGGTCTGGATCTCTGTCCAAACGGGAGGTTGTCACGTAGCCGCGTAGTAGAGAAAGTCTCTCCGTCAAAACGAGAAAAGGATGCCCGCAAGGAGGTGTCTTATTGCCGACTCTGTGGAGCCTGGTAGTCGATTCTCTTTTGAGGACAATCAACAAAGGTCCATTTTACAGAGTTGAATATGCGGACGATATAATGATAGCAATCAATGGGAAGTTTCCAAATACAGTATCGAAAGCGTAACGAATTGGTGCAAGACAAATAGTCTCTCGGTTAACCCAAAGAAAACTAACGTGATCCTATTCACACGGAAAAAGGTACTAACAGGTCTACAAGATCTACATATGTACGGTAACAAGATTAAATGGGTCACTGAAGTTAAATATCTAGGGGTTATACTAGATAAGCAACTGCGGTGGTATGCACATGTTGACCATACCATTGCTAAAGCATTGAGAGTACTAAATATGTGTAGGTCAGCATATGAAAAGACATCCCCATGTCTCAGGCCTACAGCCCAAAATAATGTACTGGGTATACAAAATTATGGTAAAACCGATATTAACGTATGGATGCATCATGTGGTGGCCTAGAACTAAAATACAAACCGGCAGGGACGCTCTTATGAAACTACAAAGGACAGCCTACCTGGTTATCACAGGTGCATTCAAAACAACACTGACGGCAGGTATGGAGCGGTTACTTAAGCTTACTCAATTACACATCGTCATTGAGATTGAGGCGAGGAAGGCACTCTATAGACTGGAGAAAACTGGACTATGGAGCATAACAGCGCCAAGCCTTGAACACACCAAGCTAGCGCCACACAAGGAACTAGATGACAGTAGGAACATGCGATGTGACAAGATCTTGACCACACACATGTTCAACAAAAGATTTAGCACCCACATCCCTACCAGGGAACAATGGAAAAGTGGTCTCAACAAGCAAGGTAAGGAACAAATGATATGGTATACGGATGGATCCAAAACCAAGTCTGGAACAGGAGGCGGTGTATATACAGAAGGATACAATCTAAGTCAAAGCATGGGTAGATTTGCGTCAATATTTGTGCAAAAGAGATATTGGACAGGCGAATTACAGGCAAGTGAATCTACATTTGTAGTGACAGTCAGGCCGCCCTCAAAGCCATCAGCTCCTGTGAGGTAAACTCGGCACTGGCTGTGGAGTGCGCATACCTCTTGACAGATGTAGAGCGCGCAACACGATCAGATTAGTCTGGGTCCCTGGGCACACGGGGGTAGGTGGCAATGAGCGTGCGGATGACTTAGCCAGAAAGGGAGCAATGGAGAAACTTGTTGGTCCAGAACCGTTCATAGGCATACCAGATGGCGCCAACAGAGGAGAGCTCTTCTAATATGCCCAAGAACAACACGGGGAAAGAATGGGAAACTAAAACAGGGCTGAGACACTCCGAGGAATTTTTTTCCAAATGGTGTGACAGCGACAGCAAGAGACAAAACATAGTAGACTGCAATTAAGGCAAATAATCGGAGCATATACGGGCCACTATGGCACAAAAGAACATCTACACAAGATGAACCTCTGCAGCGACGTGGCATGCAGGAACTGAGGTACAGAGACTGAAACCATGAAGCACGTCCTATGCCACTGCGACGCTCTGGCAGCGCGGCGAATGAAGCTACTAGGAGTGGCCTATCCAAACCCAGAGGAACTTCGGCTCTTTCCCCCTGCTGGAATCTACAGCCTGGTACAGGGAGTATTTGGTCCTTCAGGTACGTGAGACCATCAGGGCGAGGACAACACAAAAGATCCCATCGGGTCGAAGCGCGCTTGAGGTCTCCTCGGTCCGATAAGCCAATGACAAGATAAGATAACTGTGACTTAGTCCAGTACGTAAAAGTTGAAGCCACTCCGTCTATTAGATCAAACAGTCGCGGATTTAATACCTGTACAGGAAAAATCTTTGTGTGACCCATAAATATTTGTTTCAGTCTGGTATACGATGGTCTGGGTTGTGTATATGAATTATGTAAACGCACCTACGATACACGTGAGTTTATTTAAATATGAAGAAACTAACCGCTTAATATCATGGTCTTGTAAGGAGAAGGAGGCGTCGACGATAATGTCCGGGGGCGGGCCACGCGACGAGCGGCGCGGCGAACGACGGCTCGCGCGGGCTGGCGGAGCGGGCGCCTCTCCTCCGCCTATGCTACTGTCGCTCGTGCGCGCAGACGATGCACTCACTAAAAACAACAACACATTTCAGAATGTGACATTACAGCTTCACCGGACAAGCGGGCGAGCGTGAAACCACTAGGCAAATTTATACATTTCGTATAAATCTTAGTGCAGATCTGTATGTTCCGAACAATTGTTCCGAACATACAGTTCCAATGGCGCATTTGTTCCGAGCATACAGTTTGGATGGTGTCTGGAATCTGACCATTTTTAACTAAAATGCACATACAGCTGCAATAACTCCTTTGCAAAGATGAAATCTGTTTTTTTTTTAAGGTAAATAGTGATCAATAACTAATAGATACTTTATGTGTAATCCTACTAATATTGTAAATGTGAAAGTTTCATGTTTGGATGTTTGTCAATCAATCACGCAAAAACGGCCGCTGTTCGGCATTTGAATGAAATTTGGCACACATATAGTTAATTACGTGGATTAACACATAGGATACTTTTACGTGTATGAGACGAACTATGAGAGTGGAGGAAGCCAGAGAGGTATGTAAGGAAAGAGCTTGTTGGAACTCTGTACTCTCTGCCTACCCCGTAAGAGATCTGGCGTGATGATATAGATACATACTTTTTAGCTCGGAAAAATGTAAGGTACTTGTCTAAAGTCAACGCGAACGAAGTCGCGGGCGAACGAAGTCGCGGACTAATATTTACATACTTTAATCACTATTTACACTAAAAATCTAAACTAATTGCAACTGACTGTACACTTAACACGTCTGGAGTATTAATTTTACATATACTTATCTTACGTTACACAATAAAAATGACACAGAATATGTATAAAGAATTCGATAAGTGTATATTATGTAAACAAAACTCACCATAAAAGTACAAAATGAGTTTAAAACATGCAGTGACGTAACTCCACAACATGAAAATAACGGAAAGTCCAACACCATTGAAACACTTTCTTCCTTCCTTCTTACAAATATGAGCCACAGATATGTTTACCGCCGCGAGATTCGAGAGCGAATACACAAAAAAGTGTCTTAGCTTAACAGTCCGTTATTGTTTGTAGAAATAACGGGACTTAATAAAACAATCCTCTATTTATTACGGAGACAAAAGATAGTTATTTAAGTAATGAGGGGTTAGCTACAGTAAATTATTATTTATAGACGCCGACTCAAAAACAAGGGATTAGTAGCTAAGTTGTAAACATTTTTGCTTGTTATGAAAATTAGGTACTATTATTTCACTACATTGCAGTTATTGATATCACATACGTGGTGGTAGTTATATTTTTTTCTCTGCAACCTTACGCGTATTTTTGTACGTTTAAGAACATATAGTTTGAAATTATTTTAAATTAATGCATGGCGCATTCGCAATAGTGATTCTAAAAAGAAGAAGAAATATCGCTTCGGGCGGGAATTCGAATCCACACTACGTCGGGGCGACTGGGCTACCGTAACAAGTAGGTGAAGAGGTGATTTTTCTTTCTGGATGTTTACATCTATAGAATACCGATGTTCTAATGAATAAAATGCGTTTATACATCGTATAGGGGTATAGAATCAGTCGATTTAATAAATTTAACTTAGCTTCCCGACTTCGATTTGGTTGATGTCGACACAAGGTTAAGGCTCTAGTTCTCTATATCACGCCAAATCTCTTGTTGGTCATGAAGTAAGTCGACACTGTGATGTAACTGGTACTGACCGGTTGTCTCGTTAGTCTAGTGGCAAAGCGTATCGCTTTATGATCAAGAGATCCTAGATTCAAATTCTAGGTCGGACAAATGTAGTTTTTCGAACGAAAAATTCCCAGTGTGAGTCGGGAGTCTGGGATTGTGCCCGGTATATGACAATAGGCTCGCTATTACATGGGACCTAACGTAGTCGGCGAGAATTGAGTCAGGTCACCTCTGTTACCCCCGCTTGGGGAATATAGGCGTGACAGTGTTTATTTATTTTTTTATTTACTGACCGGTATCAGGCGCGGGCGCGGGCGCAGCGGTGACGGCCAGCGTGGGCAGCCGCGCGTCGCGCGCGCCTTGCGTGTCGCGCGCATCCCGCGAGTCCCGGGTGTCTCGTGCATCCCGCGAGTCCCGGGTGTCTCGCGAGTCGCGCGCGTGCGCGTGGTCTCGCGGGTCGCGGCGCACGGGCGGCAAACTGTGTAGCGCCACCGAAGACGCGCTGCGCTGGTAAGCGGGCGCTGCCGACCCGCGCCTGACAACAATAACGTACTATATTACGAATCACGAACAAAGTTACAGACAAGAAACTGCCGCCTTTACATATACTTACGCAACTATTCTCGTAGCTAGCGAAAACCGTTCAGTAGTTTTTTACGTGAAAGAGTAACAAATATCATCAGTAGCATTTACACTGCATTCCAGTAGCTAACCAAAACGCTGCCTCGTTGATCTAGCGGCGTATAATGAGCGTAGCGCTTAAAGAGATCCTGAGTTCGAATCCTAAGTCGAACAAAGCGTAGTTTTCCTATCGCAAAACTCCCATTATCAGTCTGAAGACAGCAATTGTACCCAGTTAAATGTCAACAGGCTCGGCTAAAAATCTAGCTTCATCGGCGAAAAGTGAGTGTACACCGTACACCTGTGACATGGGTATTGACATGGGTCGGTGTGAGTGTATTGTGGATGAAATAAAAAAAAATGATGACATAATTTTCTCGTCTGGAACTACCACGGTCGACAAGTGGTACGGCTGAGGCGAAGCTCTACATGGGTCTGCTGATTCTTATTGGAAGAGCTATTATTAAAATGTTCAACTGTTCAAATGTGCACGATGATTTTGACAACAACTGCAACGCATTGTAGGTATTGCTGCTCGTTTTTACTTAGTTAACTTACCTCGTACTGTTTTTACTACTATCATTATTCTCTGCTGAATTCCAATTCCCGAGCTGTCGTAGGTACTCTTCGCTACTACTGGCCATCGATTCTACCAACACCTCGAGTTCCTTGTCCCGTTTCTAAAAATAATATGAATGTTACTTCATTATAATCTAAATCTATGTGTATTATCTAAATTTGCTAAAAATATCTCTAGAATGTTAGTGAATAAGGATTATATAAAGACTATATGACTACCATACATAGACCTGTGTGAACCATACGGGTGCTGCTTGTGGAGACTGGTCCACCCAGAATCCTCTAGCTTTTCATTGTAACATATATATTAAAAAATATTATTATTAGTCTTATATCTCAGTCGTAAGACATCACACTGGAGCTAAATCGCATTAATGATTTTGTATAATATCAAAATGTATACATCATACAAAAAATTATGAAAAGAAATGAATGGAGAATTACACAAAAGAATACAAGCCCGCTGAGTTTCTGGCCGGATCTTCTCAGTGGAGGCCGCGTTCCGTTCCGGTGGTAGAATAGTAAGTTAAATAAAATGTAAATATGACACTTTGTAAACACCCCCGCAGGCTTTATGCAAAATAAACGATTTGAGTTTGAGTTAGATCGTTATCCCTAGCCGGTAGTAAGTGTTGCATAAAGCTGAAGATCGGGCTATGTGGCGCACATTGGCAGAGGCCTATGTTCAGCAGTGAATTAATTTGGGCTAATGATGATGATGATTCTCAGTCCCCGCATCACCGTCCATTTACGCTCTGCGTGTTCCAAACATGCCAAATGAAATGAACCAATTAATTAAAAATGTCATCTCCACCCCTTCTGTCATCCTTATCTGCCCCTCCACCGCTTGCCGCCTATTTTTAACATTAGCGTCTTCAGATCAGGGAAGGGATTAGTCTTTTTCACGAGACAGAAAGAAAAATGTGACGACAATAAAATCGATTGAAAATCGTATAGAACTAATTTATAATGAAGAATGAATCGATATTAATAACAATAATTTAGGGACAAAAAGAAAACAATAACAATAATTTAATTATTTATTTACGAATCAAGCGATTGGTCTGAAAAATTGTCTTACAAATAGCTTAATTCATCGCTTACGTGATTAATATTTAAAAGTCTATGAAACTGAATATTTTGGTATGTAAAATGACGCATCCACGTCTTTTTTATTAATTTCTTGACCATGAGTATGATATATGTCTCAATCGGATACGTAGAATAGTGTAAGTAAAGAAAACGATTATCGATTTTGTACATTCTAAAACCCAATGTATCAATTATAACGATTTCATTGTGTTAGTTCCTAAACCGCGAACCGTTCCAATTTACATAAATAATTACGAAAATTTATAAACAGTATATGATTTAAATAAAAATTAAAGTAGATATTTGATTTATTTTTATATGCTTGTTTATTTTTTTAATTCCCTATTTCAAATATTCTTAAATACAATATGCGTTAATTGGAATATGATTTAACTTCACCCTACCCATGTCTCGTGAAAAAGAGTATAAACAAGTAACTCAGTGCTTTATGATGGCTTCGTGAAATGATTGTTTAATGGTACACCAGTGGCATACAGAATATCATTATACGATTTATTTATTTTTTCCATTTCCGATATCATGCAATCGGCTTACTAGCCAATAGCAGATGGGTTATATGCCAGTGGTTGGCGCGGGTGAGGTTCATTCTTCCAGTGAAGGATCTGCCTCTCTTTCGTTTTATTTATCATATTGCCATTATATGGCGACGTTTTAGTCTATTGTCTTTTGGTGGTTCACTCAGAGCTGTAGCTAAAAGTTTCACATGTGCTCCTTATTCGCTGTTTGTACAATTTTACTCTCTGCTCAATTTCTTTTTTGACTGTTCTGACCTGTAGATGCTCATGTAGTTCAGTCGTTTTGATAAACCACGGAGCACTAGATATGATTCTGAGAGCTTTATTTTGAAATCTTTGCAGGATTTCTATGTTAGAGTTCTTTGCTAAACCCCACAGTGGAATTCTGTATGCCCATACAGGTTTTAGCACTGCTTTGTAAATTAGCATTTTGTTTTCTGGTGATGAGTTCTTCAGGAGCCATTTAAGTTTTCTAAGTTATATGTTGAGCTCATCACGTTTTTTTTTCAATATGATGTCTCCATATTTGCTTTTTATCTAGATATATACCCAAATACTTGGCTACCTCGCGGTGAGGGAGTGTCGTTTCCTAATTTTACAGGTGGACCATTATCCTTTTTGAGTGTTAATGTCACATGTTTTGATTGGTTGGCACTAGCTCTTATTTGCCATTTATTCATCCAGGTATTTATCTTATCCAGGTGACTTTGTAACACTAGCGAGGCTGTATATGGCGACACGCTGTTGGACAAGGCAACTGTCTCGTCAGTAAAAATAGCAGAAAGAACTCCTTGTGTAGTTGGTATCTCTGCCGTGTATATCAGATATAATGTTGGACCCAGAACGGAGCCTTGGGGTACTCCAGCAAGTATTAAATGAAATTTTGAGTAATACATTCATTTTTACCCGAAAGATTCTGTCTTCTAAATATGATTTGAGTAATATATGCTAATTATGTTTAGCAACAATTTCTTAATTTTATACAGTAAGCCCTGCCAGACCTTGTCGAAAGCCTGCTGTACGTAAAGGAACAAAACCGGGCAGTATTCTCTCCACTCTAAAGCCTCTCTTATTTTATTCGGCACTCTAGTACTTGTCCTATAGTAGAATGTCCTGTCGTAAACCCAAACTGATGTTGTGGGGAATTGTTCCATCGTTAGCGTTTTTTTTTTAAACCTAGCCCCACACTAGGATTTATTCCTGTGTCGTGGGTGCGTTTACAAACATGAAAATTCACATACACAAATACCCAGACCGGAACAAATAATTGTGGATCACACAAAGATTTGTCCCGTGTGGGACTCGAACCCGCGACTATTAGACGCAGTGGACAGAGCGGCTTAAGCTCTTAACTACTGCGCTAAATCGTCCGTCAATTTGATCAAAGCGAATAAGCGACCACATATACAAAAAGGCCAATTCTGTAACTTTTTCTGCAGAACAATCAAATCCACCTATAACTACAAGTTTCAGTGAGCCAAGCAGCATACGCTCTGAAAAATATTGATATAAAACTGGTGTGTTACCTTATTGTCAGCCATGAGATAATTCTGGTCTATCCTTAGCCACAGCATCTCATTGGCCAGGTCCTCGGGGGTGATCTTGTTAGGCAGCGACACGCCGGTTTGCGGGTACTTGTTTGTATTCACGCTCCAGTTTTCGTCCGGAGACGAATCGCCCGGTTCTTGTGGTGTTACACTAAAATTAATTGGGAATAATTATAATATTGTCTATCTATACTATCACGCCAGATTCCTTGGGAAGTAGGCAGAGAGAGTACAGAGTTCCAACAGGTTCTTTCCTTACGACCTCTCTGGCTTCCTCCACTCACATAGTTCTGCTCATACGCGTTCGGCGCGCTACAGAGATTGACTTATCTCTATCTTACCTCCAGATAAGGATTATAATATTGTATTATGGACAAAGAAAGGTTAATCACTTATATAGTAGATAATACCTACAAACACAAATTACACATACATAAACACCCGGACGGAAACAAACACATAAATATGTACGACATAAGGCGATTAAACTCACGAATGCTTCATTCATTGAGCTTTAGCGCAAGCTGCTCGCGTGTGCTCAAGGCCACTAGACTAAACCGTTGTCGCTGAGGCTACTAAACCACACCATCTTTGAATTTGTTTTGTATATTCTTTAGGCCGGCTAATTAATCCTATTTTCTTTTTCAGTTACTAATAGTGTGTTCGCTACTCGCTATCTGTTTTCTCCTAGAGAGAGGAAAGCGAATATCAATTCTGTTATGTACCTCGTGCTAGTTTGCTTCAACGGGGCGTCTTTTTTCGCTACTCTTCGTTTGGTGTAATTTTGTATATTTGAACTCTCTAGCGCATCTGTGTACTTGTTGCGTTTTACCTCCATCCTACAATGTGTTTAGTGTTATTACAATATGATCCAACTGAGATCGCTTGAGCACCAAATCAAATAATCGCAAAGCTGTATATCGTTTCAACACGTGTCATTCAACATATTAAAATCACAAAAAAATATATTATTTTGTGCATAATATAGGATTCCAGAAAGTTACCACAAAAATTGACCAGAGTGATAGATATATGTATGTGAATATTGTTAGTATTTAACATCGTTATGTTTTTATGAACACTTAAATTAGTCGATTTTTTTCTCACCTCGGTATTGGCAGTGATTGCGTCGCTCTTAATTGTCTTGTCTTCTCTGCATCTAGTTGTAAAATCATGTCCCTAAAATATACAAAGTTAATGATATTCGACTACCTTGGTATCTCGACTGTTGTTTGCCAGAAATAGCAGTTTCATGTTGTGGAATAAGTAAGGAAAACCTATCGTTAAGACGAAATATATGTTGTTGTCAGATACTACATATGCAGGTGGATTTTTGAGATGGGGCAGTAAGGGCAGCTACCTCAACCGTCGTAGATACACAAAATCTGTCTTAAGAGACTATCTTTAAGATTTGCGAAATTTTAAGCTGCATTTACAGATTTTGAAGAAATTGCAGTCAAGAAAATTTTACGCAAAAACTTTAGGGCCGATCGATTCTGTTCCTTAAAAGGATCAAAAAATTTTATTGTACCAACTGAGGTTAGAGTACTACAAAAATCCAAAATCGCATAAAAAATACGATTTCCTACAAAATGTATGCTTTTTCCATACATTTTGCGATTTCTGACCTTTCCAGTTCTCCAATAGAAGTTGTTCTAATATAAGTTTTTAATCCTTAAAAATAGCAGAATCGATTGGCATCGAAAAAAAAAAAGCTTTTTGGTAATTTGCCCCTTTTTTTCTGACGCCATTTTTCTTAAAACCTTATTATGCAGTTAAAAATATAGCTAAAAATTAAAGATAGTCTCCTAAGACCATTTCCTGTAGAAACAACGGTTGACATAGCTGCCCTTACTGCCCCATCTGAAATATCCACCCTACATACATAGATCAACCAACCTAGACTTGTATGAAGAGATAGGGATATGTAAGACAACGAAAACTGATAGTGATGATGTAACAATGAATACTTACAAATGCTTATCGATAATGATCTTGTATTTCTCGCTGGCCGCGTTCTTCGCGTACAAATCGTTGTCAATGTTGGCAATGGCCGCCTTGCCGTCATGCTGTCAACACAGACACCAACCACAACGTTGTATGCGAGTGTGGGTACTATCACACTTTTGTATATTAGTAACGATATACACTAAATCTCAGTTAGTTTTGATGTTAATATACATTGATTTTATGTGTAGTTGTAGAGGCCGATCGTGCAGTTATTTTAAGGGTGCTTCCATTATGCTGGGTATATCGCGCGTCAAATTAAATATTTCCGTTCCGAGGGAACGTTTTTTATTAACATATTTCTGTAAACATAGGGCATAGCACGTGTTGAAAAACACTTGTAGTTTGATTGACAACTGGTAATTTACTAATCATTATATTAATACGTGAAGCAAAACCTTTGGACACCTTTTTACGAAAATTGCGCGGTCGGAGGAGTATGAAATTTCCTACACTTATAGTTTATATAGAGAAGGAGTGCAGAATGCTAATATTTTTTTAAAGTTATGCATAAAACATACATTATATCAATAAAAAAAAAACATTACACACACTACCATGTATTTGACACAACTTCAAATTATTTGTCTATAGTCTTACTGAATGTCAAACATAGCCAGCAAACGATGAAAGAGTTTTTTACGTAAAACATCGCTTACAAAGAAGTTTTGTATCATAAATTAAATAATCGAAATATGTATGTCAAATTCAATGGACAGCATTTTCTTTATCGCATGGTTTTTTGTTACAATAAAAAAATATAAAAAAAGGTATTCTTTATTTTTATCATTTTTTGTTTTTTTTAATATTTAAATTTCATATAATTTGATTGAAAAAAATAGAAATCTGTGATTATAGATTAGATATACAGTCTTTGACAATAGAACCTTAATAATGTTCAAACTTATAATTTAAATTAATTATGGTCGAATTTCGACCAATCGGCGACCACTAGTATCTATTACTACATAATTGTATTCTCATAGAATATATTGTGAATTAAATAACTGCATACGCGTATCACGGCATCTACCACACACAGTATACAATGAATCCATTTGGCAAATCTGTAGAACATGGTGTAACAAAAGGGTAGAGCGATACTTTACACTGGCCTGTTGTGCTCATGTCGGTCGCAGTGTTACGAAAAACACTACAAAACTTAGATAGAAGGAAGGATAATTAAGTAGAGAATCTGGTTGTAAAACTTACTAAACAGCAGATTTCATCAATACCCTGTTGTTACAACTCAGATAATAACTATGGTAATTTAGTCCCAATGATTCAAAACTTGCATTCTTCAAAGTGGCTAATCTATATAACTCAAAAATCATGCGCTAGATGTGTTTGTACGTATAATTACCTCCGGGTTGTCGTTGCAGGGAGGTAGGCGTTTTCTGCGGTCGGGTAGGGTTTTTCTAAGCAGGAAACCTCTTGCCGCTGCTTGGAAAACGAGGGCGCCTTGGCATAGCTTGACGTACCAGCGGCGCACGCGGCTGCCGCGGTACCACGCTTGCACTTTCACGATAGCCTCTTGCCGTGTTGCTAGCCATTGCCTTTTCGACAAAACGAGGTTTTGAAGGACGAGAATGGACAAACAATTGCAATCACTACTCCGTTAGAGATTTTTAGTTACGCTGACTTAATATATATGGGCATGCAAGTACGAAAATAACGTGGTCATGTCAGGATGTTAAAATGGCGGTCGATCATAGTGCAGCCCACGGTATTCATATAGTTTTTGACCGAAGGTGTACTGTAACCATGGTAACAGTCGGACGTACAAATAGCGAACCAGTCGCAATTTGACAAACATTTCATGTCCATTTATATTGTAATAATAATTTATTTATTTATTGAAAGGTGGTCTTACGGTTTACATATCTATATAATAATATCAGCATATACTCTCCCACTGCTGGGTAAAGGACTTCACTCACAAATCGAGGTGAAAGAGATTAGGCCATACTCCACCACGCGGACCCATTGCGGATTGGTGGAGGCAGGTTAGTGGCCACCTGCTGTTGGAACTTATCAAGTCGCCTATATGGCTTCCACCTCGGCTTAACGGCTACCTCAATAAATGTTAACCGGGACCAAGCATGCCTTCCGAAGCACGGAGACGATCGAATATGAAAAAGTCACAAACGGTCACCAATCTCGGACCAACACCGCGGTCGCAGAGCGCTACGAGCCATATCGTCATCGCATTTAATGCGTTCGCACGCCGGTTATGGTTGGGTATATCGATAAGGATTGTTGAGTATGTGTGGGTGTACCTGGTGAAGTACTGTATGACGAGCGAGGCGCGGCGCAGCGCCAGGAAGCGGCGGCGCTCCAGCACGGCGCGGAACCAGCGCTGGATGGTGATGATGGACGCCATGATCTGCTGGTGCAGCCGGTACTCCAGCTTCGTCTGCTCGCTCTCGCGCATGAACACCTTCGTCGCACCTGCACCGTACCCGAGACAGATAAAATGATATTCATTACAATTATATTTGTCCTAATGGATTACCCTTACAGTGCAGTCAAGACTAACCCCTTGTTCGCACGAACGATTTTTCGACGCGCGGGGCTGAAGCGCTTTTAAAAAATGTACTATTAGCTATTTATTTCATTCCAGCGCTTTACTAAAACGCGTTGAAAAGGCGCTCGTGCAAACATAGGGTAAGCTGTACTCGTTGTTTCTTCACACGCATCGTCGATTCGATCGTAAGTCATGAGTCAGGCTAGGTTCACATGGCATTGTACTGAACGTTTATAGTAGACGTACATTAATAAAACGTGTTTGTGTGTGTGTGTGAATGATCTACGCTGCTGGCCGCGGGGCCTTTACAGCTTCACCAGACAAGAGGGCGAGCGTACACCCAATACGCTCGAGCCAGAAGGGCAAGGGCGCAACTAGCTTAAGGGTGCCTTAAGGAGGAACGGCGTCGGCTTTGGCAGTCGCTATGGGGGAGGGCGTATACTAGGTGTCTCGCCGTGGTGCTCTGTACCAGCCGGCGGACGAGGGATTCTTCGACCTCGCCGGCGAGGTCGGTGTCTGATCCTGTGTGCGGGTATCCGAAAGAAGGAATGTAAGGTCATTGGGCGGGTCGGTGAGAACATGCCGCGAACGGCGGCAGCGGCTTATAGGAGGGGAGTTAGGTTCGTAGTCGGCGGCGGCTACGATTAGCGGATTTCTATGATTGGACGCGTTCGCGAAATAACGGGTTGCCGGCTTTTTATTAAGGCGCGAATAGGTTCGAGACCGAGATCATAATGGAGAAAATAAAACATGTGGCAGTGTGCCTCGTGAAAGAGATGGTGCAGTACCATGCGCTACTGCAGACCGAATACGTTCAGTTTCCTTGTCAAGTCCGGTGAATATCCGTAAACATGTTTAGCCGTGTACGTTTTATTGGAGTACAAAAGATGTGTTTACAGTCCTAAGCACAATGCATGCACTATACTGCAAAACGCGCAGTGCAATGCCATGTGAACCTAGCCTTAGTTCAATGCTATAAAGAGATCATCTTATCATGTCATATGGCATAAAAACATAAAGGAAATGTAAAATATCGATTGACCAATAATTCAATTTTCTTTAACATAAACTTACCAAGCTGATAATTATCCCTGTCCAAATTTAACGTGGCCAAAAAGTGTCTAACGTCACTCTGAGAACTTAACAGTCCCTTCGGTAGCAATATCCTGTACAATTGTATGAACTCCTCGTAGGTCAGCCTCACGTTGTAGCCCGCTTGTCTGATTCGGACAGTTTCTAACATTCCTGTGTATCTCAGCTGACGTTGGACGGTTTCGTCGTCGAAAACGTGGGGCACCTTTTCACCGTTTGATTTTATACATCTGTTGAAAGGAACTTAGGCTTAAAAAATATAAATTCTTCAACTGCATAACTGTGGCTTTAATGGTGAACCATGTTCTACATCAAAGCAAATTTTGTAGTCTTCTACTAACGAACTTACATTTTAAATTATTCCTGTATAATGAATGGGTGTGTTTATAAACATGAAATTAAAATACACATACACCGAGACCGGAACAAATATTAGTGTGTCACAAAGAATTTTCCCGAGCGGGTATCGAACCCGCAACTACTCAATCTAATGAGCGGAGCGACTCAAGCTCTTAACCACTGAACCAAGCCGTCTGTCGATCATCGTCGTATGTCGTCGAACTATCACTGAAAATGTGGTTGATTCTGAAACATTTTTTCCTCCGCCAATCATACTCTACATAACATAGGAAACTCATTAATAAGTATCTCACCTAATAAAGAACGGGTTCGCCTGGTTCAGTGTGTCCATGAGTGCGGACAACGAGTGTTGGAACTGCGCCGCAACCGTTTGCGGTTGTTTCCGTTTGCCGGCCGGCGCCGCCGTCCGGCCGGCCAGCGTTTTTACGCTCTGCAGATTTTTAAGACCTTTTTTCGCACGTTCCCGAGGCCTGAACGACTTGTTTTTCCTGTTAAAGCCATCTTTATTAACATAACATTGCTTATAAATAATATAACTTCTTAAAGAGACCTCAGTGTCGAGTTTGTACTGGACATAGGCTAATCAACAATGAAATCACTTAGAGAAGTGTATCCCGGCCACCTAAGTAAAACATTGAATGAATTTGTGCGTATTTACATGCTCTCTGATATTTTGATGGTACACTTTTTAAATGACTGCAATTTGTAAAAAGCCGATAATGAAATAACTTTGATATTTTACATTACGATAAATAATTAAAACTAAATTTAGTATTTGGCTAAAATATATGAGCTAAGTCTAGCCCCTATGACAGCAACAACACAATTACAGCATAAAACATTCCTTATAAACCTTGTGCCCTCGCGTTTTGTTAAATACTGTGTAGGATACAAATAACAAATATAACAAAACACACAATATATACTATGTGAACATTACAAATAAAAGGAAATGCGACAGATATGCATGAAAATAAACCCATAGCCATCACCGTGAAATAAATAAGTGAAGAGACCCCAACCAAAACACGATATTCATCAAACAAAAATCTTGTAACATTGATTTAAAACTGTTTAGAAAGTAATAACTGACAACGAATACATAGTATTGTAGAGCGAGTACCTTTTCATAAAAGCAGAGAATACAAAGCAAAGAGAAATTATGAAAAGATGTAACAGCATATTTCTTCATACGAGGATATTGTTGATATTTCGTTACACAGTTCACTATCTCTCTATATTTTTGTTTTATAAATAGGTACTCTTATATGGCGCGGATTAAATTTATTCTACGATGCATTTCGACTTGAAGTTGTGCAGAATTTTGTTTGAGAAAAGTGTGAGTGCGAGACAGAGACAGAGCATGTCACATAATTGGTCGTGGCGTCGCACGTACATAACGATCTGGCTGGCGCGCTGCATGACGTCGGTGTCATCGAACGTGCGTTCGTCGCGGTCCCGTTCGACCCTTCGCGTGCGAGTCTCGGCGATTCTGTAATTTTTTGTCCCTTTCCCACCCACGCGTGTGGCGCTAGGCGTCTCTGTCCGCAATTTAGTATCGCTGTTCGCGCGAGTCGCCGTTTCGCGGGCCTTACTCGCTGCTCTATGTGGCGATCTGCTCCGTTCCGATGTAGGGTGAGAAAGGAATCGAGTACAAAATTAATGTAACAGAAATAAAAGTAAGTAGAACAAAATAAATGTTTGTGTGAGATGCATGCAAACCTGCTCGGCGTGACCGCGAAATGAGCATTAATAAACTCCTATAGAGAACTAACAGATGAGACTAGTGGCATATTGGCTAATAGCAGTTGATAGACAAAACAGAGGACTGCGATTAGGCCGTGTCGTGAGACGCGTCTAGTCACATTTCTGTTCGGGTACAGTATAGACGCAACAAAGGGTGGCTAAAATAAAAAACATCGACGTCCATGCGTTAGGTGCACATAGAACATATAGTAAGCATGCTGTAAATTCGGTGACTTACGCAATGCGGTTGATTGCTAGATTGATTGACGATACTGTCACCAGTTGGCTGAGCAACAAGACACATTTCATTACATCACATAAACTTTGCTTGCAAAAGCTTCTATACATAATAATGTAAGGTAATCTCATCGAGGTCGGGTTTAAACCGCAAGTGCTTTACATATTGTACACGTACATGTGTTCTTGTTCTAATAATAAAAAAGGCTATGGCACTTGCTTGTATCCAATCTCATTGATAATTTTAAGCATTTGCGGTGAAGCCACAACCTAAATATACGAATTTTCTTTTTCTTTTGCCAATTTGTTCGTGTAACTAAGTCTTCATGCCTTTCAAGTTAATAATATTATGAATATTGCATAAGTCCGCAGTACGTTAGTGGATATAATTATGTACTTGGTCATATAAGCGGTATACGTCGCGCAACGAAGCTGGCACGAACAACATTTATATTAATAAGTAAGATTTAACACGGACAACTGATTAAAGTCAATTGTGAATCAGTGACAGATCTTCCCAGGACTGATTTTGGGGACCATCTGAATATGTTATATTCTCAACAATTATTGTTAGCTTGATTAGATTATGGGTCGTTAGAATGGACAAGTAGAAGGCTTCGGATAGTAAATTGTAATCTCTCTTTGTAGGTATACTTAATTCTTATTAGATGTTGTTATACGGTAGACGGAAAAACGTACAATGACATTAATTAGAATGTTAGCGTCTTATAAAAATGATACGTTTTAATCGCTTTACGCTTCTTACCGCGTTCATGAAAGTCGTGATCTTTGCTAGTAGAGACAGAAGGTAACCAATTCATCACCCTAATGCTACTATAGCGTAAGTCAAAATTTAACCAACCTTTTTTTTTATGTGTTAGGTATTTAGTGATCAAAACTACAACTAATATTTTTTGAGTTTTCTATAACTGTATGGAAGAAGAAATAATGAGATACAACGCTTACACATACATATTTACTTAGACAGCCATGAAATTAAGTTTTTTGGAATTCTGTTGATTTTTTTGTAGATTTAATTTTGAGTTACGTTATATAAGAAATTAGAATTTTGATTTTGAAATGATTTCATCAGTGTAGTATCTGCGTGAGTATAATAGGTTTTCAGAAGCAGACAGTATGTCAAATCAAATCGAATAATTTTGTATAAACCCTGCGGGGACTAATAAACTGTATTTTTTTTTTTTTACATTTGATTGCTAAAGTCAGCAGTCTTGCCCTTCTTTTTAGCCCCAGACGTAAAAAGAGGGATGTTAATAAGTTTAACGTGTGTATTTGTGTCTGTCTGTGGCATCATGGTAGGTCTTATACATATGAATGGATTTTGATTTAGTTTATTAAAGGTAGGTATTTATAGAAAGGTGATTTGATCGAGTGTTCTTAGCTATGATTCATTTGAGACGGGGGTCCCTTGAATTTAAATTTTATTGTTGTCGAAAGTATATTGGTATTGAGAAATCATTCGCGCCAGGTGTCGTCGCGGGACGGGCGCGGGCGCGGTAGTGTGTGTGTGTGCATCGCACCTGATGAGCGAGTCGTGGTGCGCGTGCAGCGAAGGGCGCGGCGCGCGGCCGCCTCCGTCCGCGCGCTGCACGCGGTGCCGTCGCCCAGCTTCCAGGAACGCGAAATACCCTCTGCCGGACAAACATATCTATCACTTACTTGATACAAGTATCACACGTGAAGGGGAAGAAAGAAGGTCAACCGTACAAGTCTTAAGGTTTCGCCACATAGCCGACGCAGCGTGACGAGAGCGCGACGGTGGCGCGGCTCGGGGAGTTGTAATATACTGAAATGTACGGGACACGCCACACGCGCAGCCCCGCTCGGCGCGACGGGTAACGTCACGACCGAACGTAGCTGAGCGCGTCCGTCGCGTTCGGTCAGCTATTTGACCAAACCTTTAAGCTTCGTAACATATACATACATACACTCACGCCTTTATCCCACTGGGGTAGGCAGAGACTACAGTTTGCCACATACTACGATTCTGAAACACCACTTTCGCTTCATCTACGTTCATACATCTCTTCATACATTTTCGTCGATTTATAGTGCTACGCACATGACCCTTTTCCAAGAGACTATTAATTTGGTCGTGATAGGTTTTCCTTGGGCGACCTCTTCCGACGCTTCCACTCACATTTGCTCGATATATTCCTTTCGTTAGCCGCCTGTCACACATCCTCTCCACATGCCCATACCAATTCAACATACCTCTTTCAATCCTAGTCACCACGTCATCGTTCAACTTACATCGGTTTCTAATCACACTATTCTTCATTCGGTCAGCAAGGGTGACTCCACATATACTCCGTGAGAGCGCATTTCCACAGCATTC
Organism: Phalera bucephala; assembly: GCA_905147815.2. Lineage (NCBI taxonomy): Eukaryota > Metazoa > Arthropoda > Insecta > Lepidoptera > Notodontidae > Phalera > Phalera bucephala. The sequence continues at coordinate 40,375,254 of LR990609.1, read as the reverse complement.
ACCCTCTTTCATGCTTCTTTTGCCATACCCAACATTCACTGGCGTACATAAGCGTTCGTAACATATAAATCTAAAATATTAAAACTCTAAACATTAACTGCAGCCGTCGCTCGTACGAGCGCTTTTTCGACGCTTTGTGCTGAAACCCTTTTCAAAAAAACCGTCTGTATCCTTCCAGCGCTTGTATAACGCGCGTTGGAAATGCGCTCGAGCGAACGTAGGGTAACGAATAACTTTTAAAAATATATTATAATTAATTTTGGAAGTACTGTTTGAACAATTTTTGAATGTAAAATTGCAACATATTGTTACGTTTGCGGGATAATTAAATGCCGAATAACGTGCGAAGTAATTTATTAGGCGCTGTATACACAAAACAGTACGTCGTATGCAAGTACACACGCGAACTAATCACACACTAGTACTATTCTCGTTAGTACCCAAATACTGCTTCCAAGTCGCTGAGTCACTCGTAGTATCGGTATATCTTGCTAAAGTCGCCGGTGTATTCCACTTAGATCGCTCGTTCTCCGATTTGGTCACTATCGCTTCCGAGAAGAGACTATCCCGTTCCCGCGCTCTGTGTTCCTTTTACACTCGTGTGAAAGTTCTAGAAAGGACGCGAACCTCTAAGTACATCGAACAATAGCCGGCGCGGACCACAAAGCGGTATTATTATTATATACCTATGCGTACGGGAACGAATAGGTACTTGTATACCGCGACCGCGAGGTTTACGAGATATCGGTTGTATTGAAGTCATTATATAACGTCACACCAAGGAAGGGGAAGTAAAAAAAAATATGACCACATGTGTCAAAAACGGAAGGCTCCAAAAATATGAAATTCGTGTGACAATTTATGGATAGCCTTATTCATCTACGAACACAAGCTTATACACTGATTACCTGTAACGAGCTTATAACTGGTTTTATTAATTTGCGAGCGAGCATGGCTTTTACTCATTAAAGAGTGACGCCTTGAAGCTAGCAATTATACATACATTCTTTTATTTTATTAGACGATTCATTCACAAAATTCTAGCTTCTATAAAGTGACATAGGGCTAGGCGGCGTGAGATCATGATCCAACAGTGTATGTTTTGGGAATCGAATACTATTATTCCATTTTTCAATACTTCTACGTTTGAAACTGTAAAACGGATATGTACCTGAAGAAAGCCCGCACGATAGCCCATCGGAACACAGCAACCGGATCGACGCCGACTAACTCCCTGACGAACGCCAACGAGGAGTTCTTCAACACGCTCACGATATCCTGCCGCATCAAATCCAGGTTTTTCTCCCGCATCGCTGTCACCTAAATAACAATAGATTTACAGTAAACATACAGACGGACGTCATAATACAATAGGGAATATGCGTGTAATTCAAATAAGGGTCAAATATTTTTATTTACAAACTTTATCGCATTAGTATAATGTCTATACCAATATTTTTTTAATAATATTACTTTTTTATTAAGAAAATAATTATTGAAAGTACAAAAAATGAGTGGGAAATTCAAAGTAGCGGGAACGCCACGCTATTGGTCAGATCGAATATGACGTCAAAGTCTACAATACAAATGTCAACAAGTGCATATTTGTTGGATGTTTGCTATTGAGTTAGTTTTATTGTTATTTTTTTTGTTGTCGATTTACACAAATACAAAATTTTAGTTTAAATTATTTAAGTTAATTCTTACATGAAAGTGATCTTCGCAGCAATATAGACAAGTTGATAGAGATACCATGTCTCTTTTTCTGATTTTACACCACTTTCTCCTTATGTCCGCACCTATCGGGTGCATTTCTTATTGTATTTTTACACCTAGGCACAACACAGTGTTGTTCCATTGTATAATAGTCGCAAAATACAAAATAAAAATAAATTACTGAATAAAATACTTCTACAGCTGTTCACTAATTGATTGTTATTATAGACTTTGACGTCAAGCCAAGCGCGCCAAAATAGCGGGCGTTTAAAATGCTCTTATCTGTTTGTTATCTTCAAATTTTTTTTTTTGCCCTTTACATTTGTTTTTGACCCTTACATTTTTTTTGCAGTTATATATTGATGTAATCTATCGTATAAAAATATTAAAAAAATACACGCATATTCCCTATTTCGAGATCATTTCAAGTTCGGCCACTGCCTTGTTGGTCTAGTCGCGAATAATGTGCTTTGCAATCACGAGGTCCTGGGTTCAAATCCAGGGTAGGACAAATGTAGTTGTTCTATAAAAAAAATTCCCAGTATCAGTCCGGAGTCCGGAATTGTGCCCGGTGTATGACAATAGGCTCACTCCCTATTACATGGGACCTAACATCGTTAGCGGAAACTGGGTGTACACCGTACACCTCTGCCATCCCCGCTTGGCGAATATAGGAGTGACGGTGTTTATTTTTATTTGTTTCAAGTACTGCCACATTGAACTATTGGCGCTAGATGCTTTTAGCGATCACGAGGTCCTGGTCAGTTTTATTTTTTTCAGGTCTTGTGGGTTTGTGTTTTTCCTATTCTAGAATAGGAGTGCCCAGACAAAGTGTTGCTGATGTAATTCTATCGAAAATTTCTTAATAGCAGACTAGTCTGGAAGTATGACCGGTATAATGTAGACTTTCCCCTATTACACTGGGACCTTATCGGCGAGATGTGGGTGTACACAGAACACCTTTGCGACTTCGTTTAGGGAATATAGTCGTACCTGTTTTTTTTTTTTTATTCTCAATGCTATCGTGAATAAAAGGTACAGCAGTACAAAGCTCATGTCCGATGAACTCATGCCTGACCCTAATATTATAGGAAAGACGGAAGCATACTAATTCCGATGGCTTGGCCAGATTCAAAGAATGGGATAAGATCCGTAGCGAAAGGTCTACCTGGGCCGACCAATCGGCCGTCGACCGGTTGGATGTGGTGACTGCGTGAGCTCCAAGCCGAACACTGGCAGGGAATCGCACAGAACCATGAGAAGTGCCGAAATCTCGTTTCGGAGGCCAAGATTCACTTTGGGTCGCTGAGCAGACGGAGTAAGTACGCAAACGCTTGGTTTGCGATGTTATCTACCTGGTACTTGACCCGGCCAGCGTAGTGTCTCACAACGAACGCCGGCTCGCGACGCTGCGGCTTCTCGTAGAACGGGTTATTTTCGTGCACGGAGTTGAACTTTTGTAACAGTGTCTCGTTTGTCGCCCATGGGAAACTGCAATAAACAATAATTGTTATTGGGAGCCATTGTTGTCCCACGCCTGCCTCCACTTTTTACAGACAGCGATTCAAGCGATCTGACGTGATGACCTAGATAAATATATAGATAGTTTGATTGCTTCGTTGGTCTGGTGATCACGAGGTCCTGGGTTCAAATCCTTGGTCGGACAAATGTAGTTTCTCTAACGAAAATTTCCCAGTACGAGTCCGGAATCTGGAATTGTGGCCGATATACGGCAATAGGCTCGTCGGCGAAACGTGGGTGTACTTAGTACACCTCTGCCACCCCCGCATGGGAAATATAGGCGTGACGGTGTAGTTTGAGGGTTAACGAAAAGGTTTTAATTTTGAAGTCTCTACAAACATTTATTTTGAAAGTAGCTGTTGTACAATGAAAATCGTATGGCAAGACAAAAAGGATTTTGGCAAGAGCAATTAACCCTTATCTTAGAGATACACGAAATCACCGTCATAAAGTATCCGAGAAGGTGAAGAGTGCTTGGCAGATTAATTTGTTGATAGGTAAAAGAATATTCCATAACACATCTTCTTATTCATAATCACGAATCATGTAATCATACACAGAACAAGTAGTAATAACACTAATAACTCACTTGCACTGATCGTCCAAGAGGCACAGCAATCCATTAACCTTTCCCTCTATCAGCTGTAAGCACCCAGTGTTGTCCGAGAAGCCGATATCGGTCCAGGGTATGCCCTCCCTCTTGTACTCCTCCTGCTCGTACTTGAACACGTGTTGGTTAAAGTAGTGCTGCAGGTGCTCGTTCGCGTAGTTGATGCACAGCTGCTCGAAGCTGTTGCTCAGACCGAAGTCCTCGAAGCCGAATATATCGAGAACGCCTGGTAATCAATTATTGTTGTAGTGGTTAAGAGTTTAAGCCGCTTCACCCGCTGGACCGAGTGGTCGCGATTTATTTTGGAACGATTAGTTTTTATGTGCCCACAAATATTTGTTTCGGTCTGGGTGTTTGTGTGAATATATAACACAAAAAAATATATGTTGTTGACATTGATATATCATAACAAGATACAGTCCCATTCAAATGTTACACTAAAAAACGTCCCCAAATCCATGCGAGTAGTTTTTTTAATAATAATAATAATGTCGAAGAACCTATCTCTTTAAATAACTTCGCACGATCGGAGGAGGTAAATAGCGAGCAGGTAAGTGTTAGTGACCAGCTACAGAAGCAGGTGAGGAGAGCTCTGGAGGATGCCTTTGCAGAGTATCGGTCTGCATCGATTTCTCTAAGACCATGCCTACCTCGTTTGCCTATGCATAGACGTAGCATTTCGCTTGTGAGTGCCCTAGACAGTGTTTTAAAGCCACACTGGGAGACCAGTGTGGACTTATGTGATACCCACTCTATTTTGTACTGTGGAGCGGTGGCGGTGTGTCGGGTGGCAGGTGTAAGATTTCCTAATCTACATCGAGCCACCCAACCCACAAATGCTAAACCATTCTGGCAGTGCAGAATAGAGCGGCGTATAAATATGGCTAGGACACTCATAGCGAAATTGTTATGCTTCCAGGCTGGAAACAACCGCCCAAGAGTTATGCGTTTCGTGGCCCAAGCCTTTGCAGGCACAGGAGTGGCTCCTGTGGACTATGTGGCAGGGGTCGCGGAACGCATAGACTACTGGAAGCAAAAAGTTTATGCATGGGCGAAGAGGATTCGCAGGTATAAGGCGAGAGCAGACAGATACCACGTGAATCGCACCTTCCAGACGAATCAAAGGAGTGTATACCAGGCTTGGGAGCGCCCCCAAGAGAGAGTGACTGACGTGCACTTGCCAAATGCGGCCGTGATGGCCGAGTTTTGGCGTAAAATTTGGTCAGTGCCCGTCAGTCACTCCGAGGGCGAATGGTTTGATGTTGTTGGACGATCCTGTGGGCCCATTCAGGAAATGGAGCCCGTAGTCATAAGCCGTGAAGATCTGGCCTGTGCGGTTCGTGCGGCGCCGAACTGGAAAAGTCCGGGGCCGAATGGACTGCACGCATTCTGGCTAAAGAGGCTCCAGGGCTCACATTCCCGTCTAGCGACTCAATTCCAAGAAGCTCTTCAATTGGGATCGCTCCCTAGCTTTATGACATCGGGTGACACTCACTTGATTCACAAATCTGGCAGTATTTTGGAACCTAAGAATTATAGACCGATTACATGTCTACCTACGGTCTATAAACTCCTTACATCCATTCTGAGAATAAAAATCAATAATCACCTTAAGGCACAGCATATTCTATCGCCTACTCAGAATGGTTGTAAGGGGGGGTCCCGGGGTACAAAGGATTTGCTCCTCATTGATATGGCCATTTGCCAACAGGTGCGACGATCCAGAAAGAATGTCTCCATGGCCTGGATTGACTATAAGAAGGCCTATGATTCGGTGCCTCATACATGGCTGGGGAGGGTGCTAGAGCTGTACAGAGTACACCCGGCGCTGTGCTCTTTCCTCGGTTCGTGTATGAGGCAGTGGACCACAGTTCTTCGTCACCCAGGCTGTGGAGGCCTTTCTGGTTCGTCGGACTTGATAAAGATAAGCAGGGGTATCTTTCAGGGCGACAGTTTGAGTCCGTTGTGGTTCTGCTTAGCTTTGAATCCATTAAGTGCTTACCTTATACTTAAGGATTCAAAGCTAGGTTACCATTTGCGGAGGGAGAGTGAGCCTATATCTCATCTACTGTACATGGATGACCTCAAGTTGTACGCTTCGAAGAAAACAGACCTGATGGAGTTGCTCAAAATAACCGGCAATTTTAGCAACGACATCGGAATGGAGTTTGGAGTAGACAAGTGTGCGGTCATCCATGTACAAAGAGGGAGAGTTGAAGATTCTTTTAATCTACAGCTCTCTGAAGATATATCCCTCAGGTCTCTCTCTGAAATGGATTCCTACAAGTATCTTGGTATGTCACAAGCCTTAAGTATAGCTGAACAGGATATGAAACAATCATTGAAAGATCGGTTCTTTGCCCGCCTGATAAAAGTGTTAAAAAGCCTTCTATCAGGTGGAAATAAGGTCCGAGCTTTCAATGGTTGGGTCATGCCTGTTCTTACATACTCTTTTGGCATACTAAGGTGGACTCAGTCTGAACTGGATGCCCTGGATAGAAAGGTCCGTCGATTGCTGACAGCGTATCGTATGCATCACCCGCGGTCATCTGTTATGAGATTGTACATCCCGCGGAAGTGCGGTGGTCGTGGGTTTTTAAACGCTAAGACTCTACACAACCGCGAGGTGTGCAATCTCAGACAGTACTTTTTGAGTGTATCCGTGGTGATGTATCGAGATGTTGCCGCAATCGATAGAGGCCTAACTCCGGTTTCCTTGGCAAACGAGAACTGGCGAAGGCCCCAGGTATTAAGTATTTCGGACCGCACAGCCATATGGAAGGGCAAGGAGCTACACGGACGGTTCTATCGGGCTCTTACAGGGCCTGATGTGGACCAGCTCGCTTCCGTGAACTGGCTACGCTTCAGCAACCTTTTTGGGGAAACTGAAGGGTTTGTCTTTGCAATTATGGACGAAGTTATCATGACGAACAACTACCGGAGGCACATCCTAAAGGACGGCACTGTTGACATTTGTCGGGCATGCCACCGTCCCGGTGAGTCTATTAGACATGTAGTTTCCGGTTGTTCTCGTCTTGCTAACGGAGAGTACTTGCACAGACACAACCAAGTGGCTAGAATTATCCATCAGCAACTTGCTCTTAAATATGGCCTTGTGGACTCTGAAGTACCGTACTACTAGTACCAGCCTCTTCCAGTTCTCGAAAGTGATCATATCACGCTCTACTGGGATCACGATCTATTATCACGGACAGGACTATTGTAGCCAATAAACCTGATATCGTGATAATAGATCGATCGATGCGTCGTGTAATGCTAGTTGATGTCACCATTCCGCATGATGAGAACCTTGTGAAGGCCGAAATAGAAAAATTATCTAAATATTTGGACCTGGCCCATGAGGTTACCGCCATGTGGAATGTTGATTCAACTATCATTATTCCGATGGTCGTTTCAGTCAACGGCCTTATAGGAAAGAGCTTCGATAAACACCTTGAGAAGCTCTCGCTAGGCAGTTGGGTGAAGGGCCTGATACAGAAGGCAGTAATGTTGGACACAGCACGCATTGTGAGGAGGTTCCTCTCTTTGGAGCCCTGACCACCGGTAGCTTGGGTCGTAGACCTTGCTGTCGGTGGAGCACATTTTTTTTATACAATATATATAAGAATATTTGTATTTTATATTTATATATATTTATATATATATATATATATATATATATTATAAGAAATTATACTTAATAAATACATACATAATAATAATAATAATATTTATTTATTGTACAATTATCATGTTACATAAGTCAGACATATAGAACCTAAGTTGTACAAAACAGTAATCATAATACTAAAACAACTGACTCCTGAACTAAGTAAAAAATACTTGTATCTCAGGAGCCATTGTTCCTCCCATGAGAAAAATATGACAACTTCACGATTCTTGTAGCTCAATGTACGTAACAGTGTTTGGAGCATTTATGATGGAGTGTTTAAAATGCTTTCCGTATAATCGTATGACAATTTCTGCAACCATTCAGTAAGCTTGATTTTTATGTTGAATTTGGTTAGTGTGTATATACATATCAATCGATTAATTGTATTATAAAGGCGTGCACTTAGGATTGGGTACTGGCGACTTGCAAATGCGGTGCGAAATTGAACGGTATCACAAACCGGCCGACCGCGGCGCCTCTGAAGGATGCTTGAATCGAGGGGGAGCGTAGAATGTCGACGTAAGATAATACGCAATATGAAAAGTTGTCGCACAGTAAGTACCTGGGATTCAGAATACAACAGGGAAGTAGGATAGTCTCTACGCTTAAAATGCATAACCTTTAAAATTGCTCTTTGTGCTCGTTCAGCTAGAAGTAGTAGACTTTTATGTGTACCTCCCCATACCGGAATGCAATAGGTGATTATTGATGCACATAAGCTTTGGTAAACCAAAGTTAGAGTTTCGGGGTCTGCTAAATTTCGGAGTTCTTTGAATATATAAATTAGTTTCCTCGTCCGCGTACATAATGCCTCTATATGGGCGCGCCAGTTTAGTTTTTCGTCTATGTACACCCCGAGATATTTGATTAGATATTAGAAGCCGGGGTGAGCATAGGACATTGACAGTTTGTATCATGATCTGGACAGTTGTGGGCTCTAATAACATTGGACTCAGGAGGTAAGGAGGGAGAATTGGGCAAGGAAAAACGTATAAATTTGGTCTTCTGTAAGTTGAGAGTTAACGAGTTTGCTGAAAGCCACTTCATGACGAGACAGAGACAGTTTTCCGTTGTTTGCTTGGCCTTTTCCCAATTTACATTATGTGATATTATTGCGGTGTCATCTGCATAAGTAAATATTTCGCAGTTTGGAATTGACATTTTACACAGATCATTTATGTAAATTAGGAATAAGGTCTGGGGGACTCCAAAACTAGGGAGCTCATCTTCGCTAATAACAGAATTAATTTTTTACACATTGCCGCCGTTATAGTTATCTCTATCTATATCATTACGCCAGCTCCCTCGCGGGGTAGACAGAGAGTACAGAGTTCCCACAGGTTCTTTCCTTACAGACCTCTCTGGCTTCCTCCACTCTCATAGTTCGTCTCATACACGCTCGCCGGTTACGGAGACTCTTGACTTGCCCTTCAGATAAGACGCGGTCTATTTGGTCATGGTATGATAGTCTAGGTCTTCCCCGGTACCTACATCCTTCCACTTTCGCATTGTATATCTGTTTTGTCATTCTTTCTTCTGACATTCATTCTATATGCCCGAACTAACGGAGCATACCGTTTCTCATCTTTACACCGATACTATCTTTCATTCCTACTCACTTTCTTACTACGCTGTTGCGAATACGGTCGGTCAACTTCACTCCGCACATCTTCCGCTGAGCTCGCATTGCGACCGCATTTATCGTGCTTTCGTTCTCCTTCTTACATTCCCAACTCTCACTGCCATATAACGTTATAGTTATGATATAAATATAAATTAGGGCATATGGTACCTTACTCGTGTCACTTAAAAGTTGTATTTGCAAAAAAGCGAAAGCCTGTTAATTTTTAGTGCCATCCACTTAAGCCTGTTGTGGTGCCATTTTCCGTGCGACGAGCATGTATCTACCAATATTTGATCGATATTTTGTTGGTAATTATTACAGTGGGCCTAGTATAATGGGAATCGGCCCACCTGTTCCTTGTGTACACCAACAAGGAACCAGAGGATTCACTAATAAAGTGATAATTGTTAAATGATACATCGAAACTAGATAATAAATTGTATGGTCTTAGAAATAAATAACTTGATAAAAAGATCTGAAATTACTCGATGAATGCTAATTATACGCGGGCACGCGCGACGCTTGTTGGTTGAACGCGAACTGATGTTCTCTTTCGTGATATTGAAGTAAATTGTGTTGCTCGCGCCGCATGTAACTGCTGACCTTAGAAAAATGCATGGTTGTACCGTAGACCTCCTATTATACGGTACCTAATATATACAAAATGTATGTTACACAGTACACCTCTGCCACTTGGGCCTATACTCATAGGCGTGAAGGGTTTTTTTTTTTAAAATCGTAGCCCCGCTTGCATACTCGCAATTATTCCTGACTTGGGTGCATTTACAAACATGAAACACACATGCAAGCAGTCCGAAACAAATATTTGTGGGTCACATAAAATCAAACCCGCGACTCCTCGGAGCAGCTCAAGCTCTTAACCAATGGACCAAGCCGTCCATTATTTAGTCTATATCTATATCATCACGCCAGATCCCTTGCGGGGTAGGTAGAGAGTACAGAGTTCCAACAGGTTCTTTCCTTACATCCCTCTCTGGCTTCCTCCACTCTCACTCCACACTCCGTTATTTATAATGAATTAATTGTAAATTGTAATTCATTATTTATTAGCCGTGTGCCCGATGGGACTTCCCATGGATTTTCCAATCCCCATTTAATGTTAATTATAAACCGATTATTTTCCAACTTACCTATACTATGTCCCTGATGTTCTCTGAGCGTATCCTTTTTGGAGAGCAACGCGTGGTTGACTTGCATCACGATCCAGTCGAACAGAGCACCGTACAAGCACTTCGCCATGGCGTCGCGCGTCGCTATCGCTTCAGGCAACCTGGACACCAACATTTTTTTAGAAACTTGAGTATTTACATAACTTTAAGGTCATTGTGGGTATTATTTAGAAGTCTGTCTCCACTTTATAGCAAATATATATAAAAGAACATTTATTTACCAACAACTAAAGTACTATTGCACTTTACACTAGGCAAACCTGGGCGCGTACCACAATGTTTTTCACAAAGCTACAGTAATCTTTATTTTACTGCAAGAAACAGATGTGGAAACATGCCTATTATAGCTCTGTCTCTTTTTTGTCGATTAAAATGGGTTTGTTAAAGAATTTGTATTAACCCCAAGCACTACTCCTTCAAGTTTTTTTAAATTGTGTATCAGTTGCATTATAATCCTGGAAAAGTTTTAGTCGATTACATTTAAGGATAAAACATACTTCATGTTACGCAGATAGATAACACCATGTGCAAGTTCACGGTAAATTACAGCTAAATTTTATCCTGTGATTTTATCCGCAATAAAAGATTAACTCATTAACGAGGATAGGGATCATCGTTAATGAGTCTATATTATAGTAGAAGGGTTTACAGACACTTGGATTTGTCGTATGAAACGGCTTGTGTTTTGTATGTTTGAAATAATTTTATTTCAAAAATTCGTACGGAATACTGATGCTAAATACGAAACAGATCTTTCAATCATTTTCCACGTTATTACTTACTGGGTATTTATTCTTGTGTCGCAGGTTCATTTACAGAGAAAACTTCAAATGCATATAGCTTAATCTCATCATTACTTTATTCTGAGAGCTCAGTAGTCTGTACTCTGTACTCTCTGCCTACCCCGCAAGGGATCTGGCGTGAGGTTATAGATAGATAGATAGATAGATAGCTCAGTAGTCTATGCTCAGATAACTGATTCAAGCCATCGTTAATTATTTACTATACAATACCTCAGACACGCCAATTAGAATGTTCCTTTACAAATTCAATACCATAACTAAACTCTCAAATTTATAGAGTTATTTACTATTTTTAAGAACTTTGATATCCAGATTAATCCCGAATTTTATACTGTGTGCGTATTTTCGGATATGTTTTCAAAATGTATTCAGAATCACCATAATTCTTTAAATTAAGATTTAATTTTATTTAACATAGTGGACTGGATGAGTGATACCAATTTTTGGTAATTTAAGAAAAAGATAACACATCAAAAGTAGTTGGACTCGTTTCAGTTAACTATTTAAAATAAAGTTTCAGGTGTTGCTTTAATTATATTACAAGTCGTATAAATTAGATATTGAATAAAAAAGAAGGTCTACTAACCTATAATTGATAACGAGCGTTTCTCCCGAGGCCCTGGCCCGCTTCGATGTGAGAGCGGCCAGCAACGTCTCTTGCTTCACTCGCAGCAGGGATGATATTAAAGAAACCACCTCTGGGTTGCGAACACCGACCGCCTCGTCGTGGTGATACGACTTCCTTTGCGGTTGGAACTCTACATTACCTGTAAATAATTAAAGATATATTAACTGCCTCGTTCGTCTAGTGGCGAATAATGTGTTTTGTGATCACGAGGTCCTGGGTTCAAATCCTAGGGCGGACGAATGTAGTATTTCTAACGAAAATTTCCAGTAAGAGTCCGGAGTCTGGAAATGCGCTCTGCTATATGGCAATAGGCTCGCCCCCTATTACATGGGACCTAACATTGTCGGCAAAAAATGGCTGTACTCAGTACACCTCTGCCATCCCCGTTTGGGGAAAATAGGCGAGATGATGTTTATTTTTATTTCTATCTATCTATCTATATCATCACGCTAGATCCCTCGCGGGGTAGGCAAAGAGTACAGAGCTCCAACAGGTTCTTTCCTTCCTTATTTTTATTTATTTATTAAAAACAAGCTTTTATAGCAAAAACACGACAGAGATATGTTGATTAGTTGCAAAGTTCCTATGACCACCTTCCAGCTTCATCATCAGACCCTGGACACCATTTAGGTATATAATGATTGTCAAAACCAATTTAACAAGCCTAAACCTAACATGAGGGGTTAGATTGTGTAGTTATTATGTTCCTATAGGCTCCTTCAAGCTCCATTATCAAATCAGCTCCATGCAGAGATGGGCAAAATGTAATCAGATTAATAATTACGACTGCATTTCGTAACACTTTTAATTCGCTGAGATTCTCAGGCTTTACCCGGACCTTAGAAAGGCTTGCATGGGGACATAGGTCCAACACTCAACGTGTTTGTTGGCCCTTTTCGAGAATTTAATGTTATGTAAGTCACCTGCTGAGATCAATTGCTGAAAATGAAGAAACATAACCAGCGAATTGACCCCGATAAGTGCAAGGACTATTGTAAACTATGAAAAGAAAACAAGGGCTATATAAATGAGGTTTGATGGACAAAAACTGGACTAATTCAAAGGGACGGACACCGGCCATAATTACACTTTTAATTATTATTATCATATTACATTTTTAATCTTCAGTCATGATTGAAGATTAGAAAATATAATTAATCTGATTACATTTTGCTCATCTCTGGCTCCATGGTACCATATTATTAGATTTTCACAGAATATATATCGTATGGAATGCCTATGCCTACCCCGCAAGGGATCTGGCGTAATGATATAGATAGATAGATATATCGTATGTATGCCAAATTTCAGCTCAATTGGTGTCAAGTGCTTGAAAATTGGATCATAAAATTTAGAGCAAAAAGATAACAATAAAAAAAGCTAATAAAAATATTATAAGCCCATTTAATAGGAATCGAGATGACTGCTCATGGCATAACCGTATCATGGCCCTAACGGAAGATCATTATTTCTCTTTATTATTTTTTTGTCATGTTGGTAGAAGTGAGAACCAAATATTTTTCTATCATTCTTTAATATTTCTAAATATCTAGTTTGTGATACAAATTAAGTGATAGTATGAACTGTATGTATACAAGGTGTAACATAAGTAACGCAAGACCCGAAAGTAGTTTGTTCTAAATCGGCAATTGAATCGATTCCAACTATTTTTAAAGTTAGATTTTCGGTGTAATTTTCAAAAAATGCTGTTACTCGTTCTGTACGCTGTATTAAGCAAAAGTTTAGTAATTATTCAAAGTATTACGGCTATTTTAAATGTATTTCTATTACACACACCTCAATACGCATACAAAAGTTAATTATTTATTAAATTTTATGGTTAATTTGGGTACCAAAGATCTTAAAAAAATGGTAGAAAACTCCTTAAAATGGGAAGTTTGATTTTCGTATTGAATTCGTAAAGCAATAATCTAATTGGGGTGTCTGAGGTCTTACGTTATTTATGTTACACCTTGTATACATGCATCTGTCTGTCAGTAATTCGTGAAGTAAGAATGGATTTGAATTCAGTTTTCATTAACCGACTTCAGAAAGGAGGAGGTTCTATGTTCGGTTGCATGTATGCCTTTTTTTTTTGTATGTATGTTCAGCAATATTTTCGTCAATTGTGGACCGATTTTGATATTTTTTTTTGCATTGGGTTCAGTATATCTCCAAGGTGGTCCCATATTAATTTTATTGACATTGGACCTTGGACTTAGAAGATACACCAGGGAACTCCTTAACGACAAACAATAGGCATGTGTAAATTGAGATATTATGGGTATTACGTCAATCCTATAGGTACCCTACTATAGAATAATTCACTGGTCACTTAAAATTGTAAAATAAAAAGATTTTATAAAAAAAGGTAACAGATAGGTATCTCAATTACAAGTGTTCATTCATTTGGCATCAGATGTAAACGTCTATATTAGTCTATATAGTAAAGCCTCTATATTTTTTCTAATATTAGTTAAAATTACAGACAAATTGTTAGTGTTTTAGATTAAAAATGTTATTCGTCCAAATACTAAGTAACCGACTGCACCAACCAGCACCGACTTCAAATATTTATTTTTTTGCTTTTTGAAGTCAGTTTACCTTTTTTTATAAAAGATTTTTCACAGATAGGTATTTCAATTACAAGTGTTCATTCATTTGGCATCAGATGTAAAAGTAAGCCTCTATATTTCTTCTAATATTAATTAAAAATTACAGACAAATTGTTAGTGTTTTAGATTAAAAATGTTATTCGTCCAAATACTAATTTAACCAGATGGCTACGCCAAACGCCTTAGATCACTCAAATGATCAATGATTTCGTTCGTCAATTTGACTGAACAACATTTAGCCATTCAATTGAATCGCTAAATAATTTAGAGGGCTTTATTATAGACAGATAATAAAGTATTCCAGTTTTTATACAATATCCGAATATAGACGCACGATTTGGCGCAGTGGTTATGAGATTAAGCTGCTCTGCCTAGTATGTCGAATAGTCGCGGGTTCGATTCCTGCACGGGTCAAATCTTTGTGTGACACACAATTATTTGTTTCGGTCTGAATATTTGTATGTATGTGAATTGTCATGTTTGTAAACGCACACACGGCACAGGAATAAATCCGCATGTAGGACTGTTTTTCAAAAAAATATATTCCGTAGGGTAAACATGGCAATACTATATAATAATATTATTTATACATAATACGTCATAGTTGTGTCCGTATTTTAATGATATATATTACACACACACATAACACAACATAAACAAAATTAAATATTGAATATGAATTTAGTTATGGAACTATAGTGCTATAGTTGACGGACGATTTAACGCAGTGGTTAAGAAGTCAAGCCGCTCAGCCCACTATGTCTAATGGTCGCGGGTTCGATTCCCGCACGGGACAAATCTTTGTCTGACCCACAATTATTTGTTTCGATCTGGGTATTTCTGTGTGTAAATTTTCATGTTTGTAAACGCACCCACAACATAGGAATTAATCCTAGTGTGGGGCTACGTTAACAAAAAAACCTTTTTAAACCTTTTTTTAAATCTCAACCTTTGTTTGGAAAGGGGTCTCCTTGTGTCTAACACGATATTCCAGCACAAGGACATACATATGTATACGTGGAGAAGGAATGAACAAAAAAGCATGATAGATCTGATCCTGGTTGATAACCGTCTCCGAAGCAAACTACAAGATACGCGTGCGTATAGAGGCCCCACTCTGGAATCAGACCACTATCTCGTAGTTGCGCGGTTTAGTGGTCTGTTCAGGAAGTGGAGGCACTGGCGAGAGTGTATCCCCTTCGGAGACCTTGAAAGATTAAAGGTTGAAAAGATGCAAGATGAGAGCGTGAGGAGAATGTATGAAGACAGAGTCCGGGACAAGCTTTTGACAGCAGGCTCTTCGGACTCAAATGTAGATGAATGCTGGAATAGCCTGAAAGAGTTTGGTGGAATCCGCGAAAGAAGTATGTGGTTGCTCAAAGAAGCATATTACAGCAAAAGGTGATGCATGGTGGGATGCGGAGCTGCAAAGCTCTGTAGAAAGTAAGAAGAAAGCGTGGCAGGACTATGTATCTTCTTTGAACCTGAATGCCAGTATGACAGAGATGAGGAAAGAAATATACCGGCAATGCAAGAATGCCACTAAAACTTTAGTGAAAGAAAAGCGTAAAAGAGCCAGTATGATTGAGGAGGAGAGGCTGGCGAAGAACTTCGAGAACAACACCAAACTCTTTTGGAGCAAGGTGAGAAGGCTCGAGGTGATTAGTCAGGCTCCAGAATGGAAAGGATAAAATCTAAAGATGGTGACATTCTTGCAGACACACAAGCTGTGCTAAACCGGTGGAGTGAATATTTTGGAGAAATGTATGGAGATGACCCAGATGCTGATGCCGCCGACGTGCCCAAAGGCGAGATTGCGGCACCAGAATCAACGGAGGACATCACTATGGAAGAAGATGAATGGCGATAGGAAGTATGAAAAACGGTAAAGCTGCGGGAGTAGACATGATATCTGCCGAGATGATCAAATATGGTGGAACTTGCGTCCGGGACGCTTTCCGGGCCCTTGCAAACCTTTGCTGGAGGACCAGTAGAGTCCCTACAGATTGGCGCCGCGCAGTCATAGTACCCTTGTATAAAGGCAAGGGTTCACAATATGACTGCGCCAATTACAGAGCCATCAGTTTGATCAGCTTGGCAGCCAAAGTGTACGGTAAAATTATTGAACGGAGAATGCGCGTGAAGTCCGATGGAATGTTGTGCGAGGCACAAGGGGGTTTCAGGTCTGGAAGAGGATGTTCGGATCAAGTCTTCTCACTCCGCAACATCGTAGAGAAGCATCTGGCAGTGGGGCGGAAGGTTTTCTGCGGTTTTGTAGATCTGGAGAAGGCATTTGACAGAGTTGTGCGAAAGAGACTTTGGGACATTTTGCCAGAGTATGGTATAGATGGCACTCTGTTGCGAGCCGTCCAGTCCACTTATGTGGACTGCAAGGCATGCGTACGGGTGGGTGGTAACAGGTCACCCTGGTTTGACGTTAAAATCGGCGTCAAGCAGGGTTGCGTGTTGTCCGCTGAAAGCGATGAATGAAGGTGTACAAATGGGTGACTTAGTGGTAAACCATCTACTTTATGCAGATGACGCGGTTTTAATAGCGCCAACAGCCACTGATCTGCAAACACTAGTCACAGTTATGAAAGACGACTGCATGATTAATGGCTTACACTTGAATGTGAAGAAAACCAAGATTATGGTTTTTGAAAGGGAAGAAACCAGGGCATATAGAAAGAATGACATAACAGATATACAATGTGAAAGTGGAAGGATGCAGGTACCGGGGAAGACCTAGACTATCTTACCACAACCAAATAAACCGAGTCTTATCTGATGGAAAAGTCAAGAGTCTCCGTAACCGGCGAGCGTGTATGAGACGAACTATGAGAGTCGAGGAAGCCAGAGAGGTATGTAAGGAAAGAACCTGTTGGAACTCTGTACTCTCTGCCTACCCCGCAAGGGATCTGGCGTGAGGTTATAGATAGATAGATTTAAACCTCAATTTCCTTAAAATTCAGTAACGGAATATAAAATATTATTGTTTTGCCCAGAAATAAATTGCATATCATTTTAATGAATACCCAACTAACTTTACCTAACATTATACTTTCTGTAAGATGTTTATGTTAATAAATAAACTCTAATAAATTTACAATATATAATTGCTCATAACCAAGGAAAATATTTTGCAGAATATTGATAGCAAATGTAGGAATTTTGCAGTAGGAGGAAAATGATTCCTTTTGTTTTATTCCTATTTTATTTTAAGTTATGTACCTAGTCAATGGTCTTTTATGATATGATTTTGTTCAACAACTTATAATATTTGTTTGAGTATGTTCTCTTTAAATTATATGTAAGATAGCGCAACTTATCATAATAATTGATATCTGTTGATAAGTGAAATTACTAGTAGACATAGAAAGCAAATACATATTTAAATTATTATCACTTACCTAAAAGTAGCACGGCGGAGAGCACCGCAAATAGTCGCCGCTGCTTGTCCATCGTAAAGCCCACCATTTCCATGGACTGCTTCAGCCGCGAGAACTCATACTGCTCGTCGATACCCGGCACTTCACTACAACCAGTCCTCGACAAATAGTTGTACTTGTCCACACTGAGCAAATGCAGCTGTTCCTTCTCCTGCTCCGACGCACCCGCCAATAAATAATAGAACACATGATAGTTCCTCTCGTTGCGACCCTGACTGCATATTCTAGATTTTTCCAAAAGATACTTCTGAACGACAGCCCCGTGCACCATTCCATTTTCCTTATAATTCACTTGTATAAACTTCCCGAAACGACTTGAGTTGTTGTTGTGTGCAGTTTTCGCGTTACCGAATGCTTCTAACACTGGACCAGCACTTAAAATAGTTTGTTCTACACCACTACCGTGAGATCCTTTCTGGCTAAGCGCTGTTAAATGATGTAGCAGAAAATTCGTGCTCTCAGTCTTCCCAGATCCACTCTCGCCACTGATTACGATGCACTGATTTGTCCTCTCGCGGAGCATACAATGGTACGCAGCGTCGGCGACCGCGAATATGTGAGGCGGGAGGCTGGACCCTATGCGTTTGTTCTGATATAACTTCACATACTTCGGGTTGTAGATCGGATAAAACTTGAACGGGTTGAGTGCTATTAATATAGATCCGACGTACGTGTAGATGTACCCGGCACCGAACCTCGCCCTCAAGTTATCTAGTAGCGTCTGCTCGTTGAGCTCCGGCAGCTGGCACAAGTCGGGGTACTCTCGGTCTTTGGGCTGATATAGAAATCTCTGGAAGTAATCTTTTATCAGCTGCGGATCGACCGAGAAGTTCTCCATCCATGGATCGTCGGGAATTTTTTCGCGTAGGTAAAACCTGAAACCAAAACACACAACACTTGAACTAACATTCCCGTTTTGTCATTGAAAAAAACGTCCAAAAATAACAGCTTTACTTTTGAGTCATAATGGCGGAATCTAAATATTTACGAGTACAGTTTTAGAGGCCATGTTTGATCGAGCGGCAATGTTTCAGTTTGATTGGCAGGACGGAGCCGCCGCGCCGTTATCACGCCGCTGCCGCAGGAAGAGTGAGTCATGGGCCACTCTGGGACATTATCCCCAATCACTGCTAGAGCCCTTCATTAAATAACAAATAGTTTAAATAACTCCGGTTTTGTTTGTATTCTATAAATACACTCTGCAGGGAATCCATTGATAACGTTCAGCTTATTTATTATGTCTACAAATAAGCACGTTAACTTTGCGTTGTTTTATGGAATTTGATTGAAAACTTTATTACTGTTATAAACAAGTTAATTTTCCACACACAAGGATGCAACAATTAAATTACCATAATCGATACAAGTACCTCGAATTAGTATGAATCATTACGATAGAACATAGTGCAAATAGTGTGCAAATAGAATTGCGGTGACGGGACACTAATGAATACTTACATGTATACGTAAAGGCACAGATAGTCGGCTCGCAGGTGTCTGAGGCAAGGTTAGACGTATCGCTCGTAACACGTAATTGCAGGAATAAGATAATTACATAGAAAAACCTGATTTGACATTGTTCAACATGCCACTGTTTATGTAAAAGGATAAATTAAGTCTGTATGTAGTATTTATAGATTGTTTACTAAATTAAATTGGTCTTGTTTAATATTGCATCGCTGAACTTATAAAAGTATAAATAAATTACATGTAAGAAGTGAATGCCGTAGACTCGAATGATAAAAAAAATCAAGTGGCTAGTAAAGTTTTTTTATACAACCTAAGGACTAAACTGGCCGCGACGCAAACAATTGGACAGTAATAAAAGATCACGGCCTTGTTATACCAGTCGCACTCTTATCACTTGCAGTGAAAGCACTACTTCCGCTGTATGTAACATTTTTCGAATCTCGTTGAACGTCAAACAAGAGATGCTGGGCCGCGCGTGTTTTAATAACATTACCTGTTGTACTGCCCGGAGCCGGTGTTGTTGGGCCACAGCAGCATGACCGCGACCGGCGACTCGTTGGGGCCGAGTCGCCTCTCCTTGCACTCGCCGCTGAGCATGTCCCCCACCACCTATTTTAAATACAGAATGCATCGCTTATTATCTCCATGGGTGGCTAATAAAATTTCAAAGGAGGTACAGCAAGTCACATATTCATGTTACTTACAGGGCCTATCAATATAAGTCTGATCTAGTTTCTTAAAACTACGCAAAATTCCCGCAGTCATTGAAGATTATAGTCGGTGAAATATTATTAGATTTGACGCATACGTAATATTAAAAGAAAGCCCAGTTGGCTCCAAGAAGACAATTCACGAACGTAAACAATAACACACCAATGAACTATATAACGTGTCGTACGAAAGACTGTATTAGATATTACAAATCGGCAGCTTATGTTCGGGACGAATGTAGTTAATCGCCAATCTCACGATCGAAGTGACACCAATTTAGCAACATCCGCTTCCTTACAGCAGGCATACTATTAATTATAGATTAAAACAAGAAAAGAGATGTGTCGGCGGACTTTGGAGTGGGAATCGCAGATTTAAATAAAATCAACACTAGCTCATACATTTCTATTTATAGTTTTTCTGTGATTTCAAATTCCCAGTGTCTTTACTCTGGTTATAATTAGTATATGCATCATGTTATTGTTATGTTGTACTCATCTCAGAATATTATGTTCCCTTGCCCATTTAAAACCACTATTAACCAACAAATAATGAGTAGTAAAAGTAATAATGACTACATAATTATGATTCAGTCTGACATCATATCAATGGTTCAATAGTTTAATGTGATAATGGCTATTGCAAAAAAAAATAGAACACGCCTTATCTACTTCCACAATTAAAGTACTAACAATAAACAAGTTATAATTTAATACAAAAAAAAAACGCTTTAAATAATTAGCTTTCTAATGATTTTATAACTGCGTATATTACAAATGTTATTCTATTATTAGATACAGGAATATTACGGAAATGGTATTCCCTTATAGTGTTGCCTGGTAGAAACATAAACATAAAACGTAGCATATATATGTACGCATTTTGCACGTGACATTTTTATTATATATCCATTTTTATTCCTACCCATATAGCATGTCCCGATGCCGAGACTAAGAAAGTAATCGCTTTTTCCAGTGGACGTTGTAAATGATGAAGTACGTGAACATTTAAGGTCGATCCAGAACCTGTTGTTACACCAATAGGCACACCTACACTTATTACCAGACTGTTAAGACATTTTCGTGACGCTGCAGATCACCCGTCGACTATCCTCGATTGCACCTGTTAGATTGTCTGTACCATACAGCACTATGTTTGGGATTTGATCAATAAGCAGTTTTTGACCAACAATTATTAACACCATACTACCACTGTTAATATATTTCATGGCATAATATTATATAATGTTTCTATATTATTTAAAGGCCTTCACCTATTATCGGGACTGTTACAGTACTTAGACTCAACTGGCAGATTCATAATACTGTACTTATTGGTGCTGTACATATCTAATTGATGACCAAGCACAGGCAGGAAGTAGTTAAAAAAACTAAATGAGTCATCAAGAATAGGTAAAAAATTTAAAACACGCATCCGTAGTCGACATTATTCACTATTAGATACTTCATTTAAAATATCATTATTTGCAATACTAAAGGGTATTTTTTTTGATTTATCTAAAAATGCTGATTTGCCAATCTACAAAACCAGCCTATAATTAATTATAATTTACCATATAAGCCGGCGAACGTCAGCTCTAAGGGTTTCTGTCCATTATGACAATCATTCTGCATGTCATGTAGAAAACGAAGAAGTTAAGAACTCAACAAGTAAAAGTAAAAGAGAGAAGGTAAGTGCCTCTGTGTTGAATATGCAGAAATATCATACTAACTTTGCTAAGAAGATGTGATGAATTATTTTGCCTTCTCTTAAATAGTTTATGAACAATCCTCATTGGATTGGATGTACATATAGAGCTAAAGATCTGTTTTCTTATTTATGAAACAAGCTGTGCCCTGCGGTTTCAACCACCATTTAATTCAAAAGAAATCAGTTTGGTCTAGTGTTGTAAAAACGCTTGAGTCGGCAACGTTCGTGAGCGTCGAGTCAGCGCTAAACGCTCGACTGCAGCGCTCTTTTTTACAACACTAGTTTGGTCTGCCTCTAACAGTCATCGCGAGATGTTAGATAGCCTATATAACCTTCCTGAAGAATTGGGTTATCGAATAAAAAGAATTTTTCAAATCGAATCTGGAAGTTCTAGAGCACTCTAGAGCACTCTAGCGTTCTCTAGCACATTCAAACAAAAAAACAAACACACTCTTTAGCTTTATTATATTAAGTATTAAGTTTTAGTAGTTTAATTTCTGTCTGTATTCATTTGTAGCAACAAATATTTATAAGAAAATATATTACAGACAATTCAGATCTTATTCTGAGACATGTTATGAACATTTCAATGTCAAGGAGACATTCACATTCAATTTTTTCTTCATAATCACACCAGAAATGTGCAATTATTGTGTGAATATGACTTATCAAATTCAACAGATTTAACTTACCTCTGCGAGTTCATATGGTCCGCCAGACCCATCTGTGAGACCAAGCTTGTCAGTGATGCAGCAGACAATTTCTTCAGAGCTGGTCTGTTTTGAAGCTTCCACGGAGAGGGCCTCGTAGTGTGGCGACAAGGCACCCACATACACCTGCATATTCACATTAACTAATATTATGCCTGTCTGATCAATTTTAAAGAAATGAGTCACAGCATTCATAAGAAAGAAAAAAAGGGTATATATTGTTCTTTATATATATTTTTTTAGTAATTATCTGTGATAATGAAAGCATAATGATGCTGTAAAATTAAAAGTGTTGAGCTCTTAGTTATATTAGTCATCATAGAATGAAATAGGTAGATGTTACTGGACAGTTATTTTTATAATAATTCGAAATGCTCTGCCATGCTCATATTTAATGCATTACACATTCGCATATAATATAGAGTAGTGTTTCTTAAAAGAAAAGAAACTTATTTGTCTTCGCTTTTGCTACATTACAATGTTTAATTGAATATTTAAGATAATTTATTATTTTATAATGACGTTACCTTGATGTTAATGTGAGTCAATTTTGTTTGCTTTCTTTTATTTTTAATAATTTTTGTTATAACTTGTACCTGCATCCAACAAAATTGTAAACCATAATATTTGAAATTGTCTGGTTCCTGCTATACAAGCCACGAGCTTAGTGCAGGAATCATTGGTAATATAAATGTAACTCTTAGGATAATAAATAAATAAATTATCTCTGCAACATCAGGTTTTTAACAATGTGAATATATAAAACTACTAGATCATAGTTTCGTGCCACTTAAGATTGATTTGATTGTATTATAAGTGATCAGACCAAGACTATCTTACCACAACCAAATAGACAGTCTTATCTGAAGGACAAGTCAAGAGACGTAACCAGCGAGTGTGTATGAGACAAACTATGAGAGTGGAAGAAGCCAGAGGTATGGTAGGAAAGAACCCGTTAGAAGTCTGTACTCTGTGCCTACAACGCAGGGGATCTGGTGTGATGATATAGATAGATAGATAGAGATAAGTGAAAATCAAAGAACAATGTTGCCAATTTCGAAATTTTGGGCTTTTCTTTTGGGTTTTTCCTACTTTTCATTTTCCTAAACCACCCGAGTATTGATGTGAACAATACAAATAAATTTATTCAAATCAGTCGAGCCATTTTCAGGTTTTCATACATGGCAATTGATTTATATATACATATAATAATCAATATCCGTATTCGCAACAGCGTAGTAAGAAAGCGAGTAGGTATGAAAGATAGTATCGGTGTAAAGATGAGAAAGGGTATGCTCCGTTGGTTCGGGCATATAGAAAGGATGCCAGAAGAAAGAATGACAAAACAGATATACAATGCGAAAGTGGAATGATGTAGGTGCCGGGGAAGACCTAGACTATCTTACCATGACCAAATAGACCGTGTCTTATCTGAAGGGCAAGTCAAGAGTCTCCGTAACCGGCGAGTGTGTATGAGACGAACTATGAGAGTGGAGGAAGCCAGAGAGGTATGTAAGGAAAGAACCTGTTGGAACTCTGTACTCTCAGCCTACCCCGCGGGGGAGCTGGCGTGATGATATAGATAGATAGATAATCAATAGATTAAAAAATGTCAAAAATAATAAACGTATTTAGTCTTTTTTGTGAATTGAGATATTGGAAGAAAATTTATGTATCTAATATTTTGTTTATCACTCTTCTTTATGTCAAAATAAATGCTACCACTGGGAAGTGATGAACATTTGGTTCTATATTTGGCATGTTTGTCTTCTATGTTATTGTGTTATTCTTCTTTTCAAATAATTAAATACATCTATAAGTTTTAAATACATCAATATCAACAATGCCAAATTGATAAAGTTAAATAATGACACACAACAATGAATTTACAATTGACACAAATTAGAGAGAATTTATATTAATTCTGATATCGCACAACAATGTTGAAGTTTTTTAAAAGGAAGATTCTGGGAATTAGTTCATTGTTTCTATATGATCTCTCCGTAATATAGTTTTCC
Source organism: Phalera bucephala (assembly GCA_905147815.2). Lineage (NCBI taxonomy): Eukaryota > Metazoa > Arthropoda > Insecta > Lepidoptera > Notodontidae > Phalera > Phalera bucephala. The sequence goes on along the minus strand of LR990609.1, from coordinate 40,350,806 downwards.
AATCACAACTTTTTCAGCAGGCATTGTAAAAATACCAAAGTATGAAAATATATATATTTCATATCAATCATGTTCTTATCAAGGAGATACATTGACCCCATACAAATCTGTGTTATTGGACAATTCAGTGAAATACAGACAAGCAATAAGTAACTGTATACAAGACGGTTGTGAAAGTATACTTGAACATTAGTTTATTCTCAACAGAAAAAAGAAGATTTTAGAGCAGAACATATTAACATAGATAGCTGGCTAATTGTTTTACTAATATGGATGACTTTAAAAAAATACATAGAAATATTTTGATAAAGCTACCAGTACATTTGAAAATATGTTTCTTAGGTTGTAATAAACATATGTTTCTAAAAATATGTGGCAAAGATAATATCAGTTTTATAAATTACTAGTTTCTGCCCGCGACATCATCCACATTAACTTTAGACAGGAAACTAACATTTTTCCGGAATAAAAAGTATCCTATATGTTAGTCCAGGTAATAAACAAACAGTGTGCAAAATTTCATCCAAATACATTTTCGCTTTGCTTAAACCGCAATGCCTGAAGACTAAAGTCTTTAACCCCAATGCGTCCTACCTGTTATGACGTATGGGGCCGAGACGTGGACACTCACAGTGGGACTAGTCCACAATTTCAAAGTCGCACAGCGGGCTATGGAGCGAGCTATGCTCGGCATCTCTTTAAAGGATAAAATTCGTAACGAGGTAATCCAACAAAGAACCAAAGTTACCAACATAGTTCGCAGACTCAGTAAGCTAAAGTGGCAATGGGCTGGTCACATCTGCAGAAGGACCGACGGCCGATGGAGCAAGCGTGTCCTAGAGTGGAGACCGTGACTTGGTAAGCATAAGGTAGTACGGCCCCCAGCTAGATGGACCGACTACCTCAAAAAGGTCGCTGGGCCAGACTGGATGCGGAAGGCGGAGCACCGTGTGCAATGGCGCGTCTTAGGAGAGGCCTATGTCCAGCAGTGGACTACGATAGGCTGATTGAAGTATACAAAAATCTAAACATACAAACTTTCACATTTATAATATTAGTAGGACTAGCTTCTGCCCATGACTTTGTTTATGATGACTTTAGACAGGAACTTAACATTTTTCCAGGATAAAAAGTATCCTATGTGTTAATCCAGGTAATAAACAACCTGGTTGCTAAATTTCATCCAAATTCGCGAAGCCATTTTTGCGTGATTGAGCAACAAACATCTAAAGATACAAACTACCATATTTATACAATTATTTAGTAGGATAATTAATATATTTGTTCTCTATCAGTATGTCAAAATTCATACTACTGTTCAAACTACCCAAAAGTTTAATCATGGTTATTTTGAAATGAGTTTTTTATGCCTCACTAATTTTAAATTCCACACACTATACAGAGTGTAGAATCTTTGTCAGCATTTCAAGTAAGTTTTGTTTGTAAACAATGAAAATCGAAAACAAACATGAAAACAGGCAAAAAGAATTTGTTTACTAAGTGTTGCATAAAGCAGGCTGAAACAAAACTATTTAGTATTCTTACTGACCTGGACAATGTATCTGTGATTCTCAGAATGAGCCATCCTGCATCATTGTCTTACTCTCCAATGTTCAATTCAATATAAATACATGGAATCTTCATTTTCTTACAACATTCTCTGCTTGTTATACCATTAGATCTGCGCTAACACACATCTCATATAAGCATTGCACTGTACTGCACACTTTTCCCTCTCAATTCATCCAGATCAATGGTTTTAATAAAATAATATCACGTAAATCTTCAATTGAGGTGTTATTTCAGAGGATTGTTAAAAATAACAGTTTCAATCAGCGTACTGCACCTGACCCCCACTGAGTTGTACAGGTAGTCAACCGTGACAAGTTCATAAAATATCATGTCCCTATCGATGATAAAGTCTTCAGCCGGCACTAGATTTGTCCCTCGTTGATAATATCGGCAACCCACAATGCAAACATGTATACAGCGATAAAACAAAGAGGAGAAATCTCAGATTTGGGTCACATGCTGATGGAATAGAATTGTCGCACAGCTTACTCCGAGATCTGTAACTAATTTTCTACTTTTAAATCGCATTTAAGCATTGAGAAATCATTCACTCATATAGTTTAATCAAATTACCGAACACTAAGACTATAATACCGTTAAAACCAACACATTACACACAAAACTGCAGCGAAATCGGTGCCTCCGACAACCTGTTATTTGTCAAACACTACTCTCCCCGCCACACACGTCTTCGCACCAGTTGTATGTATATAATGGCAAAATATATCAAAAAGTTTTATATTTCTTACGGAATTTAATTTATATTCACAAATTATATAAGTATACAATTCGTTCAAAGAAATCTAATCTATAGAACCACCATTTTTATTTGTGTCCGACTTGAATCGTGTATCAATGTATAAATTGTTAAATAAAAAATATATTGTAAACACTACAAACTTCACTATTACGGTGTACTTCTTCAATTAGGTGCATTATACATGGTAGCATAGACAAAAACTGACAACCATAGACAAAACATTTTCATTTTTATTTTTTATAAAATTGATTACTAAAGCATAGGTACAAAATTGGGACAGTGGTATCTATGGTAAGAGTAAGCAAGTTTTATTCCAGCGCTTTACTAACGCGCGCTGAAATAGCGTCTGTGTGAACGAATGGTAAGTGAGGACTGCAGGTATTTTCCACCATATTAACCCCCAATGATCACCATAGAACACATAGAGAACACAAGGCTAAGATACACAACCCCTTTGGAGTGTACACTATAAAAAACGTATATTACAGATGTCTCCATGTCTGCTGTAATACCTATTTTCTTTATTCTTGTTCACATATCGACAGAGCTCATTTAATTCCTGTCGAGTCGTGCCTTCCAGTATCGCGTCATCAGGATGACGCACTTCATACAAGCTGGAGTCCCACAAAAGCTCAGCTCTTATGGCTCTCCTATTTAGTCCTTACAAGAACGTTCGAGTGAGGTTCAACTAGCGAACAACGGTATCGATAGTGTGAATAGACTCCAATAGAAATGAGGCCTTAATTGGAGCGCCCTCCAGATCGTCGCCAATTCCCTAGGGGAATGATTCAGGAAGTGGCGAATTGAGGTGAACCCGAACAAGAGCGCTGAGTTGGACTTTTCTAGAGCGCACCCCTCCCACCCCTGTAGAAATTTAGGCCAAGTGCCATGTTCGATTTATTTGTCCTTTGCCCTGTCCCCAAACTATCTAGGGGTGACCCTAAGAGTCACGTGCTATCGGCTCCGAAGTCTCGGATGGTAGATGTGGCTAATCGGATCACATTTAAACCAAAAAGACATTTAAGGACTTTAGACCACTATTTATTTTCACTTAAACATTTTTGACTTTATTTATGACGAAACCAAATCATTATGAAATCCATAGAAAGAATATAAAAGCTATGTCGAAACAACAAAGAACGTTATAGGTTTAAACCTGTCTAGTTCCGACTTCGTATCAAAGTCCTACGAAGTTTGTCATCAAGCTAAATTATGTAGGCTTCCTTACAAAACTGTACGGAATTTAGCTAATAGACCACTAGAAATTATTCATACTGATATTTGTGGTCCAATTGATTGTCAGACATGGGATGGTAGGAAATATTTCGTTACGTTTCTCGATGATTTTACTCACTACGCAAGGGTCTATCTTTTACGAAATAAATCAGATGCAATAGGTTGCATATTACACTTTATTCGTTGGGCTGAAAAACATTTTAATCAAAAAGTTGTAAAACTACAGTGTGATAATGGAGGTGAATACTGCAGTGGCCGGCTGGTTGGGTGGTGTCAGGATAGAGGTATAATGCTGGATTATACTGTGCCATATACTCCTCAATTAAATGGTAAAGCTGAAAGACCAAATAGAACTCTAATGGAGAAAACACGAGCTATTATGTTTGATTCTAAGATGCCTAAATTTCTTTGGGGTGAAGCTCTTTTTACAGCTGTGTACCTTCTTAATAGAGTATGAACGTCTGCGAAAAATAAAACGCCTTTTGAGCTATGGCATGGTAGGAAGCCGGACTTATCTAATATAAAGGTTTATGGTTCTAAAGCATATTATAAAATAAATACACGTATAGGTAAATTGGATAAACGTTGTGAGATGGGTTTGTTGGTCGGTTATAGTGCTAATTCCTATATAATTTGGAATCCACGCGTCAGGAAAACATTATATTCAAGGGATGTCACTTTTGATGAAAAAAATGAATGATTATACGGAGATTTGTAAAGGTTTTGGTGTTGTGGCTAATAATTATTTATGTGCGGATTTGTTTAGTGGTTTAAATATTGAAGAAAGAGTTTTACAAAAATTTTCTAATGATGAAGAAGAAACAATTAAAAAAGGAACAATTCAAAAGGAAAGAATTGAAAAAGGAACAGTTGAAGAAGAAGTAACAATTGACGCTGTTGAAAATGAAGAGAGTACAGAGACAAATGAAGTAGTTTGTGAAGAAACAATTGAAGATGTGAGGAATGTGAATTTTGTTGATAATCTAAATGTAGATGTTATGGAAAATAAAGGAGATGTTGATGTTTTTAGTGATGCTAATGAGACTGGTGAGGAGGAGACAGTGGATAAGGTTGTTGATGTTTTTAGTGATGCTGATGAGACGGGTAAGGAGGAGACAGTGGAGAAGGTTGTTGATGTTTTTAGTGATGCTGATGAGATGGGTGAGAAGGAAACAGAAGTTGTTGCGAAAAGTGTTGGTCCAAGGAGGAATCCACCGAGAGGTGGATCTTTGCCTGAGAAGTGTAAGGATTGTGTTATGGATTTTTTGGCTGAGTGTGCATTTTTTGGCGTTTGAACAGTTAACTCCAGTGAAAGGGAGAAATGTTTGAGGGCTGTAGAGGAAGGGAAGTTTTCTTTAGAGAGGAATGGCACATGGGAGTTGTTTAATGAAAAAGAAGCTGAAGGGAGAAAACTTTTGACAAGCAGGGATATAAAGCTAGATTAGTAGTGACTAGGGTTTTACAGTGATTGGTGTTATTGTCTTGTGATAGACGTTATTAAGACTTTTAGGTATTTTAATTCTAAACCTTTGTGTAGGTAGTGCTAGTGTAAGGGGGTGTTAATAATAGAGATTCGCGCAGTGGAAGCGTGAGTGTGTTATGATGTATATCTGAGATTAAGGGGGTGTTTTGATTGGTAATCTCAGATTATACATACTCTTTTGATGTCAACTCTGATCTGGTTGGTTTTTGTATTATGTTTGAATTACTTTAAATTTGGAATGTCAGTTTTATTTGTTCAGATTAAAGTGTCATATTTGCACGTCGTAGAAATTGCTTGAAGGAGTAACATGTCTAGTTAACTGATAAAGGTTTTATATATTTTTATATGGAATTCATAATGATTAGGTTTCGTCATAAATAAAGTAAAAAATGTTTAAGTGAAAAATAAATAGTTGTCTAAAGTCCTTAAGTGTCTTTTTGGTTTAAATGTGATCCCATTAGCTACATCGACCATTCAAGAGGTTATAGCCACTGCCGACTGCGATCTGACACCCCTCAATCAACCGTAATCGCTGCCCGCCGCATATTCTCACCGGCCCTCCCGATGCTCTTAGCTTCCTCCTTTCGGGTACAGATACGGCACCCAGATTTTGGATACCGACCTCGGTGGTGAGGTAGAAGAATTCCTTGCCACCTGGTCGGTGCAGAGCCGAAGGTCCTGCATAGGGGCAGTCAGACCGGAGGCCGCTTCTCCCTGAGGTGCGCTCGAGCCAGTTGCCCCCTTGCCCTTTCAGCTGCTCAGTCGTTACGCGCTCACCGTTTTGCCCAGTGAATCTGTAATGGCCAACAGCGTAGATCGCCACACAAAAAAAATCGCCTGAGCAAATTGAGGCTTAGTGTTTTCAGGATTTTTTCAGCACTTTTTTAATAACCCAATACAAGTCCCACTACGATTGTTGTCCTTATTGTATCTTCGATTTCTTGGATGTTTAGATATTATTCTAAATTCAGATGCGTGCATAAGCAAGTACTGTGCTCTATGCTTCGAACCTAAGATAGGATGTACCTTTTGTGTGTGAATGATCTACGCTGTTGGCCGCGGCGCCTTTACCGTACGAGAGGGCGAGCGAGCAACCACTACGCGCCAGCCAGAAGGCCAAGAGGGTAAGTATCTCTTGGGCGCCTCAAGGACGAACGGTCTCGGTTTGGGCTATTACTATGAGGGGTGGTCACTGTAGGGCATTATTAAATATTTTTTTTAATTGTACTATAAATCAATTTAAGTTACAAATAAATTAATCTACCTAAGGTACTCCGGAATAACAATGACATTTGGACGTCAAACGCCTCAGTCCCATCCGTGACTATGGGTGCTGTAGAGAACTCCAACTTAAAAACCAAAAATAAACGGCGATGAAGTCCGAAATAATTAAGTTTTTTCACAATTAATTTTTGCCCAAACTGCGGGTGGCGTATACTAAGGCCCGTATTATAGAACGTAAATCAGTCGTAAATATAGTTTTAAAAACTGATTTTCGTACTAAAATATTAGTTTTAAAACTAGATTCACGATTGATTTTCGTTCTGTAATACTGTGCCCGTATTAGTGTCTTACCGTCGTGCTCTAAACTGGAAGACGGACATGTGATTATTTGACCTCGTGAGGTCGGTGTCTTATCTTGTTTGCCGTATTTGTAGCCGAAAGAATAAAATTAAGGGCATTGGGAGGGTCGGTAAGATGATGCCGCGGACGGCGATAGCGGCTGATAGCAGGGGAGTCAGGTAGTAGTGTAGTAGACGTGTTCGGGAAGTAGCGGGTCATCGCCTTTTTAATATTGGCGCGAATAGGTTTAAGGCAGAGATCGGAATGGAAATCAACGTTCCGCAAGTACCACTGCGGTACCGACGGCTTCGCGGAGGAATCGGGACTGGCTTGCTTGAAATGTGTCAATAGATGTACTTATAGAACAGAGGAGAGATGATAGGATGCATTCTAAGAATATATAAAGTATATTCGAAATACTGACCTATGACTCGTATTTATCAACTATAGAGCTTCACCTGTTTGCGTCCAAGCAGACCTACATTGTTTCATATTTAGAATCACGGAATAGGGTTAGGTTTGTAAATAAATATTCCTAGTTATGATAATATATAGTCAATGAATACAGCTGTGTCAGGCAACGCTTTTTAAAGAAACGTTCCTACCAGTCATCATAATGTTATTTGCAGGCGATAGGTAAAACCAATGTTTTTAACAAGAGCACGTAAACAAAGATTACGAACCTTGCACCTTGTGTGGTGAGTGTTTATCTTTACAAACTTCTTCCTTTGTAGTAACCTAACTCGTTATTCTATTCTATCCTAACTTATAGATAAGGTTTTTTGTACCTTTTTGTAACCTATTAAGGTATCTTTAGGTTACACAAAAAATACCATAATATCTATGATATATACAATAGAGTATTATTGTATTTTCTCATTGGGTATGTAAGATAGATATTCGAAAAAAAACAAAAATAAATTTTAATATATTCAAGCAGGCACGTTCTTTAAAAACGATGCAATGTTAAATAGAGTATTTGTGTTTTATATTTAAAAACATATATTTTCTTTTAATTCCTTGGTGGGTAGGTATATTCAGTAAGCAGGTCAATTTGTGACCTGTAATTAAATCTAGATAGATACTATGACTACTAGGTACTCAATATATCGGCTTATGAGAAAAGTACGTACCTGCTGGATTGTTATATTATTTATTTATATAGATATCTATTAATAATAATATACCCACGAAAAATTTAAAAATCATCATATTTTACACATTTTGAAATAAGTAGGTATTTAATAAAAAGTATGTAAATAGGTAATTACTACAATTTACTTCTCAATAAACCATTCACAACATAGCATAACCAGACGTTAATAAATAAATACGGAATATCTCTAAATAACCTAATATCAGCCTAAAGACCTTCACTGCATGACTAAGGTCTATCTGATGATGGCCACGACAACCCCCACAATATGGACCCTAGTAAAGCTCATGACTTTGGTTAAAGCTGGACGTGTACAGCACTTAAGAAATACTTAGATGTAATTTTATTATGTACATACCTGCCAATAAAATAATAATTAAACAATAGAAGGATGCTAAAAAGGTTCTCAGCATCCTTCTAAAAATAATGTTCTGCATAGGTATGAAGAACATTATTTTTTTCAGTTTTGTAATTCATTTGTTCTTGTCAAAATATTTTATGAAATTAAGATTTCTTCACTGATGAAAAATAAAATTTGACATCAATACCAACTACCAGTATTGTTTTAATCAATGAGGAACTAAACTCAAAAATCTCGGACCACAGCATCTTACAGTTCTTTGAAAAAAGGAACTAGATGACGTCTTATAGCTCATCCGTGCAAGAAGCCCCTTGCGGATCTTCGACCCGCGTGGGTGGCGGCTACCCTTTTCGCAGCGGCGGCGGCGGCGGCGGCGCGACGCTGGTGTACGCGGCCATGCTTCGTCAGGTGGTCGGAGCGACCGAATCTCTTACCGCACTCCGCGCACCTGTACGGCTTGTCCCCCGAGTGACTCCGCCGGTGCCGCGCCAGCTCATCCGACCTTGCGAATCGCCACGCGCAGCCACCCCACGTGCATTTGTACGGCTTCTCCCCACTGTGACGCCGCAAATGAGCGCGCACGTGCGACGCTTTCGCATAAAGCTTTCCGCAATCTTCCACCGGACAACGGAACGCACCTAGCTCCGCACAAAACTTCGGCTCCCCCCATGAACGAACTTTCACTGCCATTTTCTCCACACTTCGAGATTTATCCGTCCAATCTATTTCCGATGTTATGTAGTCGTGCGTCTGAAGCGCGCAGCCCGACTCGCTCCTGGCCGGAGAGCTCGTTGCGGACAGCTGTGAGTCACTGCAGACGTCATTGTTGAAGGCTTCCTGAAGGTAATCATCGATTATGCTCTTGTCCAAGTCAGCAAAATCAAAAACGAGGAACTCGTCCGCAAACTTGGAGTCGTTGTTATTAGAATCACTAGCACCATTAACAAAATTATCAGGGTTGAGGTCGATGTCACTGAGCTGCCACTCGCTGTCCGAATCCAAAGCCGGAAGCTCAAAGTTAATGAGACTCTCAGCCGGAGAGTACTCAAAAAGAAGTCGATCGTTTAAGAGAGCATCCTCCAGAAGCGGACCTATGTCGTCGCAAAGCATTGTCGACCTGCAAATAAAATCCAGCTGTAAAGAAAGAATACAAAAACAAAAAAATAAACTTGACTGAAAATAATTATAATTGTAGCAACTTACGAGTGTTTATTTACGTATATGATGGCTTCTTCAATAATGTGCCAGTACAGTGTAGATTGCAAACTTTGGTTTTAGAGAAACGAACAAAAGCGCGCGTTCGGGATGTATGTTCAGGATGAGTTGTAGACGGGCGGCTGCGGCGCGTCCTGGGGATGGAGTGATCGTAGTGGCGAGCTCGCCGGACACGCGACGGACGCGATAACAGCGATCGGTGATTATCGGCGGATCCGCGCCTGCACATGTCCCACACCATCCATCATCGATGCCTGTAACGCTAAACATGGAAAATACGATATTATCACTCGCCGACCTCACATAATGAACATAACCCTGTAATTTGGTGTGTGAAACATGAGCCTTCGTGAACAAGTGCGAGCTTTGTTTTTATCTACATTTTAATATATTTTGCAGTTAAAATGATAAAATAATAAGAAAGTATCAATTAACAAAGCCGTTTATTGAACATAATTGAGACATGGATCATTCATTTTCTGTCGTTATCGGTTGTTAGCCCGTCTTATCCGCTAGTTCTTTTACCTAAGTTTTTAACAATTATTGTTATAATAATATTTATATACAATTTCCTAATTAGTTTTTGATTTATATTTCCTATTTGATGTGTCTGCATTAGGTACATTAGTATTAATTCACACGATAACAACTAAAGTATAGTCGGTATGGAAAGTTTACCACTATATTTGCGGCCATTCGGCAGGTACCTAGCATTAATCAAACAAGATCTTAGTATAGGTACCCATTATGCCAAGACTATCTATCGCAACTCATGAATAGTGTTTAAGCAGCTTCTTTACTATGTGTCGCAATAGTGTGACATTATAAACAGTAGTGAATTAACTCTCATTACAAACTTTTATACGATTTTTTATGTTTCATTTATTAGAAAGTCTTGAATAAAGTGTCTTTTTAGAAATTCAATGTTTTGCTTATTTTCGTCTTATCTGGAAAAACCGTTTAATTTTCTAGGATAAATAATACAATTACAATACGTTAGCCAATAGTTTAAGGTATCCGCATGCAAAGTTTCATCAAAATCCGCCAGGTAGTTTTTGCGTGATGCCGGTTCATACCTTCCGACAGACAGACAGACAAACAGACACAAAATCCAAAAATTGCAGAATCGGCTTCTACTTCGATAGTATGATACCCCTGGGTTGTTATTTCCTAAAAATATTCCATGTAAAGACACGACTTCCTTACTGTTTTATTATATGTATAGATCGTTTAATAAGAAACGGCTTCAGTAAATTAACTTCTTCTCTTCATTAAATTGATGTTTAAAAAAAATTATCTTATTAAAATAAAATAAGTATTGATTAGAATAGTTGTTTTTACATAATTTTGCATGATCATGCTGGTTAAATTTTCATGAACACACATTTTTTTTGTACGCTGGATAAACTCTTTATGAGTATCCGTCCGTGTTCGGGAGAACATGGAGTTGTGATGTCAGAGTCCTATGTGAACTATAAGTAATGCGATTATTTCAAAAATGTCAATCAATTATGCCCTAATGCCACAGTACCTATAGATCTGTATCGTCTTTCTTGCACTTATACAACAAAGTGGTTACTAAGTACATTTTAACCTAATGCATAAAAGGTAGTTCATAGTCCACCAGGCGGCCCAATGCGGATTTATGTTTCAACAGCTGGTAATCACAAACCGATTCTACGAATCCGCGCTGAATGCGCGTGGTTCGTGACATAATCTCTCTCACCTCTATTTGTGAGAGAAAGTAAATAAGCATTACTATCCCATATCTGGGTAAAGAGCCCAGGTGTGGGAGAGTAATGCTTGATAAATAATTAATAGTATTTTAGGAGACGCTTGCGCCGTACCTCTTTCTTGCATGAGTATTTATTTATGTATTTATAACCAACTTATATTAACGCGATTATATTATGCGAGCTCTGCGGAAGATGTTCGGAGTGAAGCTGACCGACCGTATTCGCAACAGCGTAGTAAGAAAGCGATTAGGTGAAATGAAAGATGAGAAAGGGTATGCTTCGTTGGTTCGGTTATATAGAAAGAACGTCAGAAGAAATAATGACAAAACAGATATACAATGCGAAAGTGGAAGGATGTAGGTAACGGGGAAGACCTAGACTATCTATCCATGATCAAATTGACTGAGTCTTATCTGAAGGTCATGTCAAGAGTCTCCGTTACCGGTGAGCGTGTATGAGACGAACTATGAAAGTGGAGGAAGCCAGAGAGGTATATAAGGAAAGGACCTGTTGGAACTCTGTACTCTCTGCCTACCCCGCAAGGGATCTGGCGTGATAGAACTAACAGTCAATTCTACACATATAAGTTAGTATTTTAGTCGATTATCAAGGTTAAACAGCGTCGAGCTGGATCAGTTTGACATGACGGTGTCTTAGTGGTCTCGTTTTGAAAATATATGTTATCCCCTCGGAAACGATGGGTTATAGGTAGGATTTTTTACAAAATATATTATTTTTTACATAATATTATGTCATTGGTGTTCTCTCACGGAATACAGAAGTGCCTATTAGTCTTTTTTAACCGACTTCTAAAAAGGAGGAGGTTCTCACTTCGAATGTATGTTGTTTTTTGTATGTATGCTACGTGATCATTCCGCCAATTATGAATCGATTTTGATGATTCTTTTTGCATCTTGTACTTGGAAGATACACCAGGGAACTCCTTAACGACAAACAATACGAATGTGTAAATTGAGATATTATGGGTATTACGTCAATCCTATAGGTACCCTGCCATAGAACTAATCAGAATATGCGACAAGTCGTCTGGGTTTTTTTATAACGTCTTTATTTATGAACTGATTTTGATGATTCTTTTCGCGTTGGGTTTAGTATTATAGTTTCGAGGTGGTCCCGTTTTAATGAAATCGGTATTGAACTTTAGACTTTGAAGATACACCAGGGGACTCCTTAACGGCGAACAGCACGAATGTATAGATTCCGTTATTATGGTTATTATATCAATCCTGTAGGTACGTGCAGTACAACTCAACAAAATAATATAATATAGGTATATAAATATTAGTAAATAATTCACTTGTCACTTAAAATTGTATAATAAAAACCTTGTTAAAAAAGAGAACTGACTTCAAAAAGCAAGAAATAAATATTTGAAGTCGGTGCCAAGTAACCGACTGCACTAACCGGTACTGACTTCAAATATTTATTTCTTGCTTTTTGAAGTCGGTTTTATTTTGTGTTTAAAAGATTATTATGCTGTGAGTTCTCTTATTATACACCTAAAAGAAGAATATAACTACCGTACCTTTACCTACCGTTAGCGAGTGCAAACACATGGATCTAGAAAAAAGGGGGCACGAACGGAGCTTTAAAATTTGATCCCATGACTTAATACCTATTTACAGAGCAATCGTAGGCGATATATTGGATGTAACTGATATTTATGTATTGTTTAGTAGAATGAGTCTTGTAATTCGTCATGAAACATCCGGCCGGAAACAGTATTTCGGAAGTTTACTACTATCAAATCCATGGTAAAGCCACTATGGAATTCGTACGTTCATCATTTTTATCACTCAAATTTATAGTTGTGTAAGATTTTAGAAAATTGGCCTTACCATTACAATTATAAATAAACAGTTCATGATATTTAATATGATATGACTGTGTCTTTGGACTAGTGGCACTTAGCGCGGGTGGCAATCACGAAATTTGGGTTCGAATCGATACTCAGACAAATTGTCTTTTTCTATCGAAAAATTTCAGTCGTAGTCCTTATTCTGGAACTAGGCTAAAATTCCAGAAACGTTTCTAAAAGGACCTTTCATGGCCCGCATTTTGACAACCTATAAATTTCCAAATATGAAATCTTTAAAAGTTGTATGATTAAAAATAATATGTTTGAACTTATGATACAGCTGAAGTTACAAAAGTAAAGCAGAACGCTTATTCACTATAATCAATTAAACACGTAATGCGTGAGTTACGATTATCATCTTCGTTTACTGGTAGTCCAGTGGCATACCAAATATCACCAAACCTTATCGTAAGGCGCCGCGTTTGGTGATATCGTGTGTGAATCATCTACGCTGTTGGCCGCGGGGCCTTTACAGCTTTACCGGACAAGAAGGCGAGCGTGCAACCACTACGTTCGAGCCAGAAGGGCAAGGGGGCAACTAGCTCAAGGGCGCCTCAAGGAGGAACGGCCTCGGCTTAGGCAGTTGTTATGGGAGACGGCGTATACTTGCCTCGCTGTGGCGCTCTGTACCAGCCAGCGGGGAAGGGATTCTTCGACCTCGCCGGCGAGGTCGGTGTCTGATCCTGTGAGCGGTCTCTGTATCCAAAAGAGGGGCTATAAAGTCATTGGGAGAGTCGATGAGAACATGCCGCGGACGGCGGTAGCGGCTGATAGAAGGAGAGTTAGGTTCGTAGTCGGCGGCGGCTACCATTAGCGGATTTCTATGATTGGACGCGTTCGCGAAATATCGGGTTGTCGCCTTTTTAATAAAGGCGCGAATAGGTTCGAGACCGAGATTGGAATGATCCCTTGGAGGGTAGGCAGAGAGTACAGAGTTCTAACTGGTTCTTTCCTTACAGACCTCTCTGGCTTCCTCCACTCTCATATTTCGTCTCATAGACGCTCGCCGGTTACGGAATTCTATAAGCTATTGGAATACCATTAAACAATCATTTTGAAGTTATCGTAACGAGCCGCGTTACGTGTTTAATTGGTGTTAGCGAATAAAGGCCGTGATGAGAAACCGTAGTAGATATTGTGTTAGTAATAAAATTAACGTATGACGTAATACCTCCATTCATACATGACCACTGTCATTCAAATTCATTCAATAATACTTATCATTATTTTTTCCGTTTCTGATAGTAAATTATTTGTTTGTGCAAACATACACAGTAATACTGCGAAACTTTTATAACATGTTTATATAAGTTTGTCACCTTTTAATTTTATATTACTTAGTTTGCTCTTCATGTTTGTCACCTTTTATTTTATATTACTTAGTTTGCTCTTTATTTCAATTGTACGGCAAAATTTATTAAGAATGTTGTATACACCTATAATAGTGTTTCGCTTTAGACGTAAATTTGTGTATTGTATACATTTTGAATGATTCGGCGATAATGCTGATGGTGTATCTTGTTAAATAAATAAATAAATAAGTTATTATATTGAAGACAGTAACTAATGATAGCTCAGTAACATTTCAAGTTATGTAGATTTTAGGAAGATTCTTCCACTGTTCTTATCATTTTCAGTATCAAAGTAGCGTCACTCCTGTTCTATGCAGTGGCGTGGCTAGGTAAGGGGGGTGGGGGGGGTCCACACCGGGCACCACCCGTTTAGAGCTGACACCCGAACGTGAATCACAAAAATCACAAAACAATCTTCATAATATTCGTGTAAACTGTATACTGTTACATACTGTGTCCTGTTACATACTCACTTCCCACGGTTATTTTGCTGAATTGCAGTTTCCACCTCCTTCTAATTCAAAAGTGCCAATCAGCAATATATGCCTCTACAAACCCCGGTTTTTTATCAAACGTCAGTCACTTTGGTACTTAGTCTAACTGCTGCCCAACTACGCTGGTTTCTGCCTGCCGGTTAGCTTACTAGTGAACATTAATATACCAAAGATCTGAACTAGACTAAGACCTTCAGGAAGTCTCGCATGTGACCGATGAAGCAGTAGTATACGGTAGATTGTTGAAAGGCTCGACTGACTATTCACAATGTTGTACCTGTGCTTATATATGCCCGTGAATGTTGGGTATGGCAAAAGAAGCATGAAAGTAGAGTGAATGGTGTGGAAATGCGCTGTTAACGGAGCATATGTAGAGTCATCCTTTCTTAACGACTAAGGAATAGTGTCATTAGAACCATCGGGTTCTAATGACACTATTCCTTAGTCACCAAGTTGAAGGATGACGTGGTGTCTAGAATTAAAATAAGTATCTTGAATTGGTATAGACATTTGGAGAGGATGTGTGACAGACGACTAACGAAAGGAATATGTCGAGCAAATGTGAGTTGAAGTTGGAAGAGGTCGCCCGAGGAGAACCTATCACGACCAAATTAATGGTCTCTTCGAAAATCGACGATAAGGCATTAAGAGAATTATGAACGTAGATGAAACGAAAGAGAGCAAACTGTAGTCTCTACCTACCCCAGAGGGATTAAGGCGTGAGTATGTATAAGTATGTAGCACAGTATTATATATCTGTGGTACGTAGATTGTTATTTTCAAACAATAAATTGCCCGGATGTATGCAAAAAATCCTATATCCAAGTTTTACGCAGTTAAGTTTTTTCTGTGACGTCATGCGAGTCGTCTAGGCGCGGGCCGATGCGCTATCGGGCGCGGAGGCTGGCACGGCCAACATCTGGCGCAGTGCGCCCGCCAGTCGACCGTTCGTATTACATTGACATCCGATTTTACGTTGACGCTATCTCTCCGGATCATTCAGGCGTCGCATGTAATTATTTTCCACAGGAATTAGTGTTGTTCGGGTGATTAGGATTACTCATGTGTGCGTCCGTCTAAAGTCCAAATCGTGTTTTTTTATGCAAGCTACAAGTTTTGATCCTGAACCTGTGGACAAAGTTAAAACCTCTACTGGTTGAGGTTAAGACCTTCTCTACTGTTTCAGGGTGGAAATTTTTATATTGAATTTGTTTATGTTCTTCTTTGCCTTGGTCGACATTGATACTGATGACTAGTCAGACTTGTCAATTAATAAATAAAAACTGTAGAGGCTGGGAGAAATATAGCCCCTAACAACAATATTAATAATCTTCTATAAGAGCTATAAAATTATTATAGTAACGTTAAGCAATTGTGGATTAGTCACTACTTAACGTTTACGACTACATCTCTTAGCGGGTTAATTTTGCGTCATGTTCCAGTAGATAAAGTTATTGTGGAATACCTCTGTAGATATGGTATCTATGGGCAACGCTTTCAATTTATTAGGACTCTTGTTGTAAGGTATAAGATAATTATGTCATCAGAAATGCTCAAACCTTAGTCAAATTCATGGAGAACCTTAATACATGCACAAAAATAATATCCTGTAACAGGTGCAATAGCTGCTAGGCTAGAGGGTACCTCTTATAACCAATTATACCAGCTATTATAACCAACTAGTCACTGCCTGCGACTTCGTCCGCGTTACCTTTAGGCAGGAATCTAACATTTTTCCGAGATAAAAAGTTCCTATATAGACTATAGACTACCTGTGTGCCAAATTTCATTTATATCCATTCAGGCGTTTTTGTGTAATTGAGTAACAAACATACAAACTTTCACCTTTATAACATTAGTAAGATATACTATTAATCAATAAGCTGTCTAGGCTTATTGGTTAATAAATAAAATAAAAGCTTGTTTTGAAATATATATCTACTTATGCAAATTAGGTTTAAATATTATTATGATGTAGATAAATACAAAGTAATGTTTACATAGCAATTATAACAATTAAGATAACGACTAAGTTAGCTGCATTCGATTTTATTGGAAGTAGTTACTTATAAACAAGTATGCTTGGTCTAGGAAAAAGCTATCACTGTATTCACTATCTTTGTAAAATGGTTTCATAAAAGTAAAAAATGATTCGGAAATTCTCTGGCCCGAGTAATCACATGGGGACCGGCAGATCTCTCCTAACATAAAAAGCAACATTTTTCCACTATCAAACCAGCAACCAACGGGAGCAAATATACTGCTATGATCGAAATTTTTTCCCGATTCTCATAAATCTAAACGCTATCATAGTTGATGTTTGGCCCGCACGTAATCCAGCATTCCAAACAAATACCCTTAACGTCAAATTTATCAGCGAGTTCGCAATGTATGACGCGAGACAAGTGGTAAATGACGTCAAGGCAATGAAATAGTATCAATATTTTAAATTATCTAATCGGGCTTTTAATAATTGAAGTATAATTTTACTTCTCTTTAGGTTTGTTTTCACATTTTTAGGCCGTTGCAAAAAGGAACATAGGTAATATTGATTCAAGTCTTATTCAGGTAAATCCACGAAGCAAATATATGATTCGTGGGTAAACCAACAGGGTATTTTGAAATTGCCACAGAAAGAATAATATTCGGCTTCGCCTAGTGATTAGAGCGTATAGGCCGCATACTCAATCGAGTATTGTTTGTTTCATTGGTCGCATCGCACGCGGCACGACACAGGATTTAATCCTACGTCTTTCTTAAGTTTATGTATTTTAACGTCCGAAATTAATAATGTATTTCCTATCCAAGATTGAAAAGAATCTTGGATTGCTGAATATTCGATCGATCTCTAAACAAACTAAACTTGCCAATCCCAATTTTTTTTCGACAAGAGGTGGCTGGCAATTAGTACGGCGCGAAGTACGGTATCTAAACTCTATCGTCCGTTAGAAATCTACGACGAAAACTGGGCAAGAAAGTCTATGGTAATCACACGAGAAGCTTAAGTCGCCCACTTTACTTGATTGAAAGGTCGTAGGATTGTTTACCGCGTAACACAAATTGTGGATTTTTTTATCACCCCAGTTTCTTATTTGATAACTCGATATTTTCTCGGGCAACACGGGAAAAAGGGCCATTCCTTCCGACTGTATGTAATCCTGTGTGCTTGAACTTTGAAAATTTGATTTTCTAGATATGTTAAACTTACTAGGTAAATAAGATTAGCAGAGAATGTTACTTACATGTTCCTTCTTATACACCACCATCACGATTATGTAGATATAGTTTAAGCTGTTCTAGTGACCTTGAATATTTAATGTGACAAAAACGAAGTGTAGAAATTAGTCATCCAAGCCTCTCATTCGCCAAGAACAATTAAATATGTAACGCTGCCGCGTTTCGATAAGTTTATGAAATTATCACTTAATTATTATTTAAAATATAATTAGATTAGATGATCATTTCACGAAATTATCGTAACGGGCCGCGTTTGGTCATAGCGAATAAGAGCCAGTGGCAAAAGTGAAACAGACCGTTGCCCTGTGATTTTGATTGCGCGAATATTTCTTTTTTCTACTATTGGACTTGAGACTATATATCTAAAAATTATGAACATAAGTCGGTATATTATTTGGCACTAAGGCCTCACGAGAGCAGTAAAAATTAGGAGATATCTTTGTAATAAAGTTTTTTTGGTATAACTGTAAATCATTTGCTAATTAATCTTTTTGGGTGCAATGGAAATAAACGTTATATTTTTAAAAATAAATCCTTTAATTTATTTAGATAATTGGATGTGGATTTGGATATAGTGAAATAAAGTTTTTTTGATGCAGTAAGAAAAATACTTCGGTCCTTGTAACTGTAACAAGAGAATGTTCTTTATCGTCTAAGCTTTTTATTATTTTGACGCAATTAACCGAATCTTACAGATAGCATGGCATGGATAAACAAAATGTGAATTTATTGTATGTAAACATAATTCTAAATAATATTATGAATGTACGTAAGTTCAGACGCGATAACGGCCGGTGGCTGGCGGTGCCAGCATCTGTTTGGAACACTGCATTCTCGGATTTCGCTGTACTGTATAACACCACTACACAATAAGTATACACATTTTTATTACTTTAGTTGCTTTGCTCTCAAGCTGAATGGTTGAGCGCAAAGCAGGCTATGGCTACGAGACTTAAATTCAAACTACATATACTTACTGCCTCGTTCGTCTAATAGCGAATAATGTACGTAGCGATCACCAGATTTTGGGGTCAAATTCTAGGTCAGACAAAGATATAATTTTGTCGATAGAAAAATATTCAGTATTAGTCCGGAAGCAGTGATAGCCTAGTGGTTAGACCGTTGGACTGCAAAGTCAGAGGTCTCGGGTTCAAACCCAGGCACGCACCTCTGTCTTTTCGAAAGTATGTGCGTATTAAAAATTAATTATCACTTGCTTTAACGATGGAGGAAAACATCGTGAGGAAACCTGCATGCCTAAGAGTTTCTCGAAGGTATGTAAAGGTATCTGAATATCGCCAACCCGCACTGGGCCAGCGTGGTGGACTGTAGCCTAAACCCTCTCAGTTTGAGAGGAGGCCCGTGCCCAACAGTGAGACAGTTTCTTAACAGGGCTAATATTATTATATTATTATTATTCGTTGGTCTGGTGGCAAAGTGCATCGCTTTGTGATCACGAGGTCCTGGGTTCAAATCCTAGGTCGGACAAATGTAGTTTTTCTAACGAAAAATTCCGGAGTCTGGAATTGTGCCCGGTATATGGCAATAGGCTCGCCCCCTATTACATGGGACCTAACATCGTCGACGAAACGTGGGTGTACTCAGTACACCTCTGCCACCCCTCTGGGGAATATAGGCGTGACGGTGTGTTATTATTATTAGTCCGGAGTCTGGAATTGTACCCGGTATAATGGCAATAGGCTCCCCCCTATTACAAGGGACTTAACATCGTCGGCGTCAAGTGGGTAACACAGTACACCTCTACCACCCCCGCTAGGGGGATTTAGGCGGGACGTACATGAAAAGCGTCAAATGGATCGGTGATTTTAAAATAGTTTTTTTTTAAACACTACATTCCCCGCGGCCAACAGCGTCATTCACACAGACACACACAATTAGGGTTTAGTCCCAAGTCGTGGGTGCGTTTTCTAACACAAAATTCATAGACACCAACACCCAGACCGAAACAAACATTTGTGGGTCACACAGAGATTTGTTTTTGCCAAAGTTACTTTTGCAGTTAACGGCGCCTGTTAGGGTTAAGTATCTACTAATTGAAAAGGTTATCGCTACCAACTAGTCGATATCATACTCATGTTTTAGAATTCCGTTCTCAGTATACTGCAAAGAACGCGAAGTGGATAGGTACCTTCTTTGTAGTCTGTTGTTTATCGAGTAGAGATAAAAATTAATCAAGTAGTAGTTCATAGGTCGTATCTATTTCAAGTATTACCTACCTACAATAATCTTATAATAAAAACTACACATTGAAAAATATTATATTAAGGGTGGTATGACCTTTCTTCTTTAAGCCGAGTTTATGAAGGTTTGGTCAAACAGCCGACGGGTGCCCGACGGGTGCGCGACGGATGCGCGACTGATGCGCGCGGCTACGGCCAGCGGTCGGCAGCGCAGCGCACACGTCACACTGCAGAAGCGACGTCCCGATGGCCGGGCCTACGACCAACACTAGCAACCCGCTAGCCGCTAACACGCGTTTTGGCATCTCGCTCTCCCGTGCTTTGTTTGTAATCGCGTCGGGCGCGACGGCGGCGAGTCGAGACGTTTGCCTTCGCTCCGAGCGTGGCTGCACTGTGTGTCGTCACCCGTACATTTTAGTACATTACAACCCTCTAAGTCGCGTCACCGTCGCGCTCCCGTCGCGCTGCGTCGGCTATGTGGCGAAACCTTAAGGGTCCAGAACGCTGTAGGTCTATCTTCAGCTAAAAGACGTCGACTGCAGGACAAAGGCCTCCCAAAGACCGCCACCTCGACCGGCTTCGTGATGTACTCATGCAACTTCTAACCGCGACCTTCACTGCACACATGCTGAAGGTACCTACTCATAAATTAACACTGAGTTTCATTCGAAGGTCGATTTTGACCAGTATCTTAAGACCTTTCTTCTTACCGTATATTCTGTCAAGGTACAGAGTACGCTTTCCCATTCTTCTTCCACTGTGTGTGTGTGAATGATGTACGCTGTTGGCCGCGAGGCCTTTACAGCTTCACCGGACTAAAAGGCGAGCGTGCAACCACTACGCTCTAGCCAGCCAGAAGGGCAAGAGGCGACATACTCGAGGGCGCCTCGAAGAGCCGCCCTCGGTTGGGACAGTCGCTGTAGGGGGACGGGTGCACTACTAAGTGCACCGGTCAACCGCCGGCTATGGGAGGGGATTTACTACTACGTCGTCGTCGTCGCCCGTATTCTGAGCGGAAAGAAGGGATGACAAAGCATCGGGGGGGTCGGTGAGAACATGTCGCGGCCGGCGGTGGCGGCAGGGGTCGGGGGGGAGATCGTAGTCGGCGGTGGCTACGATTAACGGATTCGCATGGGTAGATGCGTTCGCGAAGTGACGTGTTGACGCCTTTTTAATAAAGGCGCGAATAGGTTCGAGACCTAGATCGGAGTGGAGGTCGACGTTCCGTACGAACCAGGGGGCTCCTACGGCTTTACGGAGGAAGCGGTTTTGAACCACTTGGAGTTTATCGATGTGAGAGGGGGCCGAATGCCCGAACACAACACACGCATAAGTCATGATGGGTCGAACGCAAGTTTTGTAAAGTGTCACCTTATTTCTAAGGGACATTTTACTCCGCTTGCAGATTAACGAATGGAGACGACCGAGCACAAATGATGCTCGGTGACGGACCCGCTTGATGTGCGGGCCGAAGGACATGGTACTGTTTAGGGTGACCCCTAGATATTTGACCTCTTTGACCCAGGGAATGGGTCGGTCGAACATGGTCACTTGGCCGAGATTACTTCTAGGGCGGCGCAGGGAGTGGCGCGGGGTGGCACCCCTGGAGAAGAACACCGCAGCGCTCTTGTCCGGGTTCACCTCAATACGCCACTTCCTGAACCAATTCCCTAGGGAATTGGCGGATGCCTGAAGGTGTCTGGTAATGAAACCCTTATTCCTATGCGAGACGTAGAGAGCGGTATCATCCGCGAATAGGGCTAGATGCGCCTTACTCGAACGAGGAATGTCGTTCGTGTAAAGGCTAAACAGGAGCGGAGAGAGAACTGAGCCCTGTGGGACTCCAGCACTGATGGAGTGGGAAGTGGAGCGCGTCATTTCGACGCGATAACGGAAGGCGCGATTCGACAAGAAGTCTCGTAAGATGAGCACGAGTCTGTCCGGCACACCCAATTGGTAGAGCTTGTAGATCAAGCCGTTGTGCCAGACTTTGTCGAATGCCTTCGCGACATCTAGGAAGAGGGCGCCCGTGTAGATTGGTTTGGGTCTATTGAGACCGGAGAGGATGTGCTCCGTGATGCGGTGCACTTGGTGGACGCAAGAGTGTTTGGCTCGAAAGCCAAACTGCTCGTCGATAAGGATACCCCTGGACGTTACGAAGTCCTTGAGCCTCGCCAGAAGGAGGCGTTCGTATATCTTGGCCAGGGAGTTGAGGAGACTGATAGGGCGGTAGCTCGCGGGGAGATTGCGAGGTTTGCCGGGCTTGGGAATGCCAATGACGTCCGCCTCCTTCCACTTAGCGGGGAAGGTGCAGTTCGTCATGGCGGCGTTCAAGATGGCCACCAAGAGGCAGATGAGTTGGGCGGGCAGGCATTTCAGAACGCGATTCGAAATACCGTCAGGGCCGGGGGCTTTTTTAGATTTAAGACCCATAATCACATCTTCGACCTCCGTTTGCGTGATAGGAGGCAAGGAATCGACGGGGGGGAGGGATGCCCTGCGCTCGACTTCCCTGTCTACCGCGTCGACGTGGGACTGGTCGACGGACTGAGAGCTGGGGGCGCACTGGCTCTCGAGGGAGTCGGCGAGAAGCTCGGCCTTTTCGTCGTCGTCGAAGGCTGGGGGCGCTGCGCCTGAAGGGCGGGACAGCGGGGGCATGTCAGTCGTGGAGTCGGATTTAAGGCTACGCGCCAGCTGCCAGTAGGCCAGATGCGACGGCGCGATGCCCTCTAGGAGGACACCCCACCGTTCCTCCCGGACCTCCGCGACACGACGCTTTACCTCTCGTTGTAAAGCGCGCATCCGGGCCCGATTGGCTTCGGTGGGGTAGGAGTCGTACGCTCGGATGGAAGCATTCTTGGAACGAATGAGATCCCTAACATCGTCCGGCAGTCGAAAGCGGTTGAGGTAGAGATCTTCCGCCTCGACTTGCTTGGACGATCGACTGACAGCCGATCGGATGTGTTCGGTGAAGGCATCTACGGCCTGATCGGTGTCCTGAGGGGACGGGATGGAGTCCGAGCTGAGAGGCAGGGGGGGAGGGTCGGCATCCGCCAAGGCCGTGCTTAGCGCATGCCAATCCACCACCGTCTTTTTGGGTCGCTGAGGGGCGGAAGGGGGGGAACCGAGTCTCATGACTACAGGTCGATGGTCAGAGTCGAGTTCCTGGACTACTTCCAAGGAGTGCAGCCGTAGGGTGACACCCTTCAGAAGCGCCATGTCCAGGACGTCGGGTCGGTGATTGGGATTGTTAGGATAGTGGGTAGGGTGCATGGGTGCGATGACGTCAAAGTCGAGAACGTCGACCAGGGCGTCAAGGCTCCTACCGTTAGGTCTTCTT
The DNA here is from genome assembly GCA_905147815.2 of Phalera bucephala. Lineage (NCBI taxonomy): Eukaryota > Metazoa > Arthropoda > Insecta > Lepidoptera > Notodontidae > Phalera > Phalera bucephala. Next base: position 40,327,221 of record LR990609.1, on the reverse strand, counting down.
CCACTGTCCTGTATTGAGGACATCTGCTACTAGTGTCCGACCGAAGGTCAATTTTTGTCAAAACCCTCGGCCGAAGCCGAAGGTTTAATAACTCTAAGAAATTTGGTTCATGATTCGCTAAAGATTATTTTTTTAATAAGTCATTTTCACTGTAATAACTTAACGAGATGATTAAAATTAAATTAGGGCATGCTCCGTTGGTTCGGGCATATAGAAAGAATGCCAGAGGAAAGAATGACAAAACAGATATACAATGTGAAAGTGGAAGGATGCAGGTACCGGGGAAGACCTAGACTATCTTACCACGACCAAATAAACCGAGTCTTATCTGATGGAAAAGTCAAGAGTCTCCGTAACCGGCGAGCGTGTATGAGACGAACTATGAGAGTCGAGGAAGCCAGAGAGGTATGTAAGGAAAGAACCTGTTGGAACTCTGTACTCTCTGCCTACCCCGCAAGGGATCTGGCGTGAGGTTATAGATAGATAGATAGATTAAAATTACCTACAACTGGTTAAAAATAATAACACTGGAATAACATTTTTTAACCGACTTCAAAAAGGAGGAGGTTCTATGTTCGGTTGTATGTATGCTTTTTTTTTTTATGTATGTTCAGCTATATTTCCGTCAATTGTGGGCCGATTTTGATGATTTTGTTTGCATTGGATTCAGTATAGCTCCAAGGTGGTCCCATTTTAATTTCATTGGCATTGGACCTTGGACTTAGAAGATACACCAGGGAACTCCTTAACGACAAACAATAGGCATGTGTAAATTGAGATATTATGGGTATTACGTCAGTCCTATAGGTACCCTACTATAGAACTAAGCAGTATATTAGCCAACTTCAAAAAAGGAGGTTCATAATTCGTCCTTTTTTTATAACTCCTTTGCTTATGAACCGATTTTGATGATGCTTTTTGCATTGGGTTCAGTATATTTTTGAGGTGGTCCTATTTTAATGTTATTGGTATTGGACCTTGGACTTTGATGATACAAGAGGGAATTCCTTAACGGCGAACAGCACGAATGTATAGATTCCGTTATTATAGTCATTATATTAATCCTGTAGGTACCTTACTGTACAACTCAGCAAAATAATATAATATCGGTATATAAATATAACGAAATAATTCACTCGTCACTTAAAAATGTAAAATAAAAACTTAAAAAAAAAAGGGAAAGCGACTTCAAAAAGCAAAAAAAATAAACATTTGAAGTCGGTGCTAAGTAACCGACTGCACCCACCAGCACCGACTTCAAATATTTATTTTTTGCTTTTTGAAGTCGGTTTACCTTATTTTTTAAAAGTTTTTATAATACTAATTAACTTAAAAGCATTCGTATGTCGTAATAGATGGTTCAATTTCGGAGCTTGCTGGAAAACTTCGGCTTCGGTCAAAACGTCGGCCCATTTTGGCCGAAGCCCAAGATGGTAGTTTTGGCCGAAGGTAGCCGAAGCTTCGGTCGGACACTATCTGCTACTAAGATCCCGCAGTTCTACATGTCGTCTTTTACCACACTCAACCTCCGCAGTTTTGGCCATCTTCTACACTGGTGACAGGGTGTATCTATTCAGATTAAATTTATTTTCACCGTAACATCTTCACTTAGGCCACCAGAATCGTATAGTTCCTGTTCAGGTCTCGCTCCATAAGGCAGGACAGAACTTTAACGCTTTACCATATTTCTGGAACTCTCCATGCCAATTGACACCGGTGTAGTCGATGGTTTAAGGCGGTTGGAAAGAAACGGTCCAATTTTTTTTTCTAATTTTAGACCAAAGAGGAAATTAGATGAGTAGGCAACAGAAGTAATGTCACATCTCAGGTCGCGTGCTCAGACGAAAGCTAAGGGGTAAACGTGAAGGAAAATTATCCGGTAGGCATGCGTATCAACAGGCGAGCTGTTTGGGTACATCCCTGGAATGATTGACTCTATACCAGCCATACTCCATACCGATTTACGATGCGTATTAATAATAACTAGTGGTAGCCCATTGGTCGAAATTCGACCATAATTAATTTAAATTATAAGTTTGAACATTATTAAGGTTCTATTATCAAAGACTATACTTCTATAATCACATATTTCGCCAAGGCTACACTGTTAATTTACTATTTTTTTCAAATAAATTATATGTAATATAATTAAAAAAAAACAAAAAATTAATAAAATAAAGAACACCTGTTTTTTCACTTTTCGAAGAGTGATGTTGTCAATTTGTTTTAATTTCCAAAACTTGTGTTATTTCGACTAATAATGTGTAATGTTGGTGGAGTATTAACCATTATGTGTTCTTATATGTGCATGAGTGAAGGTAATCGTAACAAAGTGATAAAACGTGCCTTTTCGACTTCCCTCAAAACGGCCGTTGCAATTGGTATGTAAAGTATCCACCGCTATACTATCCAGGGTGGGGTACTTCATTAATTTCATTATCATCATTGTCATCAAATACATCGGGGAGTCGAATTAATTTAAACAAACACGATTATATATCTCACTGTATACTGGCAAAATACACTTATAATCAGTGTGAAGCCATAACTTAAAGAAGAAGAAGAAGAAATAACACCCCCTTTTTAATTTTTTTTTAATGAATCAAAATAAACAAAAAGAAATTGCTGTCCATTGAACTTGACATACATATTTCGATAATTCAATTAATGATACAAAACTTCTCTGTAAACGATGTTTTTTGTAAAAACTCTTTCATCGTTTGACATTCAGAAAGACTATAGACAAATAATATTAAAGACAAACAATATTAATCTATTCACAGTTTGAAGTGTATTGTGTCAAATACATGGTAGTGTGTGTAATGGTTTTTTTTATTGATTTAATTTATTTTTATGCATGATTTTAAAAAAATATTAGCATTCTGCACTCCTTCTCAATATAAACTATAAGTGTGGGATCCGTCCGCGCAATTTTCGTAAAAAGGGGTACAAAGTATTTGCTTCACGTATTAATATAATGATTTTAGTGTTCCAGTCAACGATAAACCAAGGCATAAATAACTGTATCACATTTCAGTTATTATACTTCGCGAAAAACCAAATGACCGTTTCTATAAACGATGCGCATTAATGATATTATTCAGTGTTCCAGTCACTTAACGATAAACAACTGCATAAATAAGTGTATCATATTTCAATGATTACACTGCGCGAAAAACCATATGACCGTTTTGATAGATGAAATTCTCGTGATAGATATACACTGTGTTTAGTGTCGTTAATTTAATCAATTTTGTATAAAATTACAAAAACAAACAATCGATTCACAATAATCTGAGTAGATCGAATAGTGTTCTTGCTTTTGATAATGTACAGTTTAGTTCTTTTTTTAACTTTTCAATACAGTACCTAGGTATTATTTCTGTGGCGTTTACAAACATGACTTTATTATACACTAGCTTTTGCCCGTTCGTAAGCGTTGATTTATGTGTTATCACGGAAAACTGTTGAATATCTGTGTATTCAACAGTTTTCCGTGATAACACATACGTTATCTTATGTGTTTATCCAGGTAACAAACTATCTGTGTGCCAAATTTCATCCTTCATTTTGGACAAAACGAATACAGACATCACGCACACAGTCCGTAACTGACATTTTTGTTAGTAATGCTCGGTCTTGACAAGTCTTAGTCTAAGTTTAGTGATGTATACGAGCCATGTCAGACGCGATACTCTTGCCATCGGTGATTTGCGATCTAACGATCGTTATCGTGTTAATATATTGTGTGTATCGAGCGAATCGAGATCGAGATATTTGACTTAACGACTGCATCACGATGTGACGTTATATTTGATAGCTCTATGTTATTGACGGACCTATTCTTATTTGGATTGGAATACAATTGCGGGTAACAAACATTAGGTCCTGGGTGCGAATCCTAGGTCGCACAGTTTTATTTTACTGGGGGTTTTCTGTCGAAAAATGGTCAGTAGCAGTATAGTCGGCAAAGTAATTCGCTTGACAATCGTATTTTTTTTCAAATCAGTAATACTCTTTATTTTACAAAAAATGGTAAACCTTGTCAGAACCAAATTATTAGCAACATCGAATATAAATAATCGATTCGATGTAAAGCAAAAGGGTGCAAGTGATTTGAAAAAACTGAGAGAGTAACTTATGTTGCGGACCGTACACTTACAGTGTGGTGATCTCACAGTGTAACCAGTCTAAGCTATCACTAACTTGACGATGGCTTGGTCCAGTAGCAGAGCTTAGGCCACTTCGTCCTTTGGATGGAGTGATCGGGGGTTTGATCCCGGGCCGAGACAAATCTTTGTGTGAGTAAAAAATATTTTTTTCGTTCTGGGTGTTTGAGTATGTAAATTTCATGTTTGTCAGTGAGAGTCCCTAGTATTCGGCAATGGGGCGTGGGGCTTTTTATAAAAAACAAAACCGTTCTGTGCGAGAACTGATCATCCAGCATGAGAATGGAATGATTGTGGAAGTATAGGGCTGTTACCAAATCAATCGGTCTATCGTCAGTGTCATACCGATGTATGACACTGACGATAGATGTTACAATGGATCATACACACCAAATCGATCTACTTGAATGAACGAGTCGCCCGTTGCACGTTTTGACCGGTATTCCGCTAACACATCCATCGACCGACAACGATCGACGTCGAGCAATTTTATCGTTACAATCAGGATTACGGAAGTCTTGGTCCAGTGCTTATAGCTTAAGCTTTCACCCACTGGATTGACGGTCGAGGGTTCGATCGCCGTACGTGACAAATGTTTATGATCCACAAATATTTGTTTCGATCTGGGAGTTTAAGTATGTGGTTGGTTGTAAATGCACCCAATTCACAGTTGGCGGATCAAATGGCTCGTAGAACAGACGGCCGTCGGTGGTAGACCGATGAGAATGGGTACCCCACAAAGCCGTTTGTTGAGGCGGTCTTTGTGGGAGGCCTTGGTCCTGCAGTGCAGTGCAGGGCTTGGTCTTGGATTAAGAAGAAACGCAGCCACGACCCAAGAATAATTCCTTGTGTGGGGCTTCTTTAAAGGATTGGGTTTGAGGTATTTAAAAAAGTGATACATATACGGGTTGCGCATATCTTTTCTTTAATACGAGCATTTTACAACAATATTGAAACGAAATCATCATTTTGAGATCTGCTGCCAACATACACTACGGGCGCTCAACAAATAAACATAAATCGCGCGGACTAATCTATATAAACAAGTCGCATAAGTACATACAGGCTTCCCGATATATTCTATACACTAAAACTATATCACCACTTTCCGCTCCACGTTCCCTGAACGTCTTTCACTCACTGAAAGGTCCACCGTCACTAGTTGATCATTTTTGTTCGTTTGTTTGACTGTCTGTTTATACTTTTCACTAGTAGATCACTTCGTACACTGTGGCCTTCTTGTCGCCGGAGCCCGTCACAATGTATTTGTCGTCCGATGAGATGTCGCAGCTGAGCACCGATGACGATTCTTTTGACTGGAAATAAACACGGTTTATGATTAGTGAAATTGTGCATTGAGACTAATAGTTAGTTGTAAAAATGAGCGCTGAAGTCGAGCGTTTAGCGCTCAGTCGACGCTCACAAGCGTTGAAACACGTAGAAAACGCGAGGGTTTTAAGCGCCGACTTAAGCGTTTTTACAACACTACTAATAGGCTCGGCCTTGTTGCGTGGCGAAATTAATGTTATTGAATAAACGATTTTTGAGAAAGAATGTGGAACACATTTCGTCGTTCTTGAAAGAGACCATTAATTTGTTATGAAGAGTTGCCTCAAAAGCCCACATTTGCTTTCACGAGAGATTTTTCAACGCGTAAGCTACGTAGCGTACTTTTTAGCCCGGGAAATGCAAGATCCATGGGGGATAGTTGTTTTTATTTCTCCATATTAACACGGCTGAACGGATTTAATAGAAACTTAATATGAAGGTGTCTCTTAAGTCTTGGAATAATGCTATCCCAAAAAGTCCTACCTACCTATGTCAAATGACAAAATAAACGCGTGCGAAGCCGCGGGAAACAGCTAGTCATATACACTACTGGTGTACATACATATATAACACATTTCATACTTAGGTTTATTATACCGCACACAGTAAGTATAATGATAAATAATTGTATGTGCGTCGCCACAACAAATAGGACTAGTATTACTTCTTTATTTACTGTTGATAGCGAGTGTCGTCTGCTTCACTGGTAGAACGCAATCATGAAATGACTTTTCATGTCCTAATACACATCTCGACTTTATTCGCAACAATGAAACTAAGCCATAAAACAACATTGAAATAAAAAATAACCACTCGATCCTTACCTGGAATATACTAGCGCCGTACGGCGTGCGCCACGCGTTGAGCAAGTTGTCCTTGCCGGTGGAGACGAACCACTTGCCGCACGACGCGAACCGCAGCGACAGCACGCACGACTCGTGCAGGTGCAGCTGGTACTTATCCGGCTTCACCGCGTGCAGCACCTCCACGTTACTGTTCTCCATGCCTACGGCTAGCCACTCGCCTGGCGAAGAAAGGTTACTATTAGTGTTGTAAAAATGAGCGTTGAAACACGTAGAAGACGCGAGCGTTTTAAGCGCCGACTCAAGCGTTTTACAACAATAGTTATAATCGTTTTTATTCGTCTAGATGAGCCGGTGAACTTCGTACTCCCTAAATTTCGTTCGATTGTATTCATAAGCGATTATCAAAATGCAAATGTTGTTCCGTTGGGTCTTTCCTAATTTTCTATTTCCCTAAACCAACCCAGTATTGGGGCGAATAATACAAAAAAATGCAGATCGGTCGAGTCATTTTCGAGTTTTTGCGAGACTAACGCACGGCAATTGATTTTTATATATATATAATATACAATTTAAGATGTACCGCTCAGCAGAAATTTTCCATGGCCGAATCTCTCTTTCTTACTTTGTCCATACACAATCAGTGTTCTATCAAGTTGAATAGATAGTGCACATAGTGATTGTAAGCTGTTTAGATACTATTATAAAAACATTAATTATAGGGTGTGTTCTACTAGAGGATTACATCGTTCCATTCCACTAGGTTGCAACTGTGGCACCGAAGTTAATAAAATGCTACTGAAGTTCAGTAAAACCATTCAATAACTCTTTCATAGGTATAAACACGTCCCTACAAAGGTTCTAACGTGATGATATAGTCACACATATGCGTATGTAAGCATACCTGTAGGGCAATATCCTAATGAGAATATCTGTGAACTGAAGTCGTGTTGTTGTAATTGTCTGCCTTCTCTCAGGTCCCAAGATCTGGAATCAAGGAAAAATATACATTACATTTCGGATACATATCCTTACTGCTATATAGTCTTAAAACACAAAAGTTTCTAAGAATGAATAGATGTATGGATCTTTATTACTCTTTTACGCAAAAACGGATTTCGATGAAACTTTACAGTGATATAGCTTATACATCAGAATAATATATAGGCCATAATTTTTAAAGATTCATAAACGCATGCGCAACCGCGGGTAACCGCTAGGATTTTAATAAATTTGATTACGGCGCCGAGTTATAGACTGTACGTTAATTCTATAACAGGGCAATTAGGTACAGTAAAGTCTTTATCCGACAAAGGCTCATTTACTATGTGTATTAAAAAGCCGGCAACACATCTGTAACTGATGTACATGGGTGGCGGTGGTTGTTAACCTTAAGGCACCATGCAAGCTCGTGTATCCCCTCTTCCATAAAAAAACAGCCTATACTGTCCACCTGCTGGGAAAGGCCTTCTCTCATAAATCGAGGTGAAAGAGATTATATATAAACTCTACCACGCGGTCCCAGTGCGAATTGATGGAGGCAGTTTTGTAGACACCTGCTGTTGGAACTTAACAAGCCGCCTATATGTCTTTCCAACTTGGCTTAACCACTACCACATTACGTGGTAACTGGGTTTCAAATATCAAACATCTTAACATGCCTACCAAACTATGGGGAAGCTCGAACATGAAAATACCACAAACAGTCACCCATCTCAGGCCCACCGAGCCGAACGCTGCTTAACCCTAATGGCCCCTAAGAACACCGCCGTCGCACAGTGCTACGAGCGCTTCATAGAATATGTATCTAAAATATAATTTCTGCAAAAAATATATCTAAACAAAATAATTTCAACTGACCGCACAGTATTGTCGAGCCCGCCGGTCCACAGCTTGGTGCCGTCCGCGGAGATATCGATGCAGGAAGCGCCGTCCGTGTGCCCTTGGAACTGGCGCACCAGTGTCTGGTTGTGGAGGTCCCACACCGCTATGTTACCGTCTGAGCAACAACTGAAGCAAACCTGCAAAGTTTCAAAGATATTAGTGACGCTAATATTAAAAATCAGTTGTACTGATCTGTGATAATATTGCCTCGTCTACATGATGAACCAATGATCTGTTGAAGGTCGTGGGTAAAAACTACAAGACCGGTGAATGTAGCGTTCGTTGAGGAAGGCCTTCGTCCTGCAGTGGACGACTTTGGTCTGATACTGTATAAATATTTAACATTCTAATCAAATCTTAAGATTTTAGAACATAATTACAACATTAGTAAAATAAGAATATCGCTCAATTCCCTTTCTTGAATTGCGTAAATGGCAACAAATGTAAGAATAATTATTTCTCATCGATGAAGCAGTTTGTTACTCTTAGATTACATTCAGCTCCAGCGCTGCAGTGGGCAGAGAAATAAACACGTAACTGGTGAACAAGAGAGTGTAAATCGCGACATAGCGAAGTGTGTAGGGTGGTTACTACTAATTTATTTCATGTCTTCCCTTCTAACTACCGCGCGAATGTAATGATTTATATTTAATCACGTGGTAATGATTTATATTACAACTGCATTGGTAATAGGGTTGTCATTAAGTTAGCTGTTATAGGTTTTACATGCTCAGCTTTACTTTTTCAGCTTCAGGTTAGCTTAACTTGGATACATTTTGTTACTTAAATTTTACGTTTAATATGAAATATGTAATTTTACCATTGACATATTGTTTGCATTAAATTAGAGGTGACATTCCGAAAAACGGCCGAAATATAAGAGCACAACAATGGGTGTGGTACTATTTCCAATTAGTTCGATCCAACCCTAGAAAACGTCAGGACGCGTTAATATGCTAAAACTACAGGTTTATAGTAACTTAAAACGATTTTCTACTGTTGCTAGCTACGAGTAAATAAACGCGTAAGTATATCCAAATGTGTCAGTTTTTAGCTGTAATTTTGTTCGTGATCCATAATCTAGAATAATATGTTGATGAATTTTGTGTATTTAAATGTTTGTTACCTTAGAGTCAGGACTAATAGCAAGCGCGTAGCAAGCTGGCGCGGAGGACGTCAGCTCAGCCTTGATCCTGGGCGTGGGCGATGCCAGGTCCCAGATGGAGAGGTTAGACGCCTCGCCGCCCACGATCAACGTGCGACCGTCAGGCAACAGCTTCACTGATCTTATGTAATTATCCCGTTGCTGAAATAGAAACATAGATTTTTAAGAAGCTGCGATGGCCAAGTTCGTGGAATGCTAATTGGAGACATGTGAAGTCAGATTCAAACTTGTGACACAGGCTGTTTTAATTTTTTGATCGCGTATCCTTATTTGGATACCATTTTTATCTATTGGTTTCATCATCAGCCGAAAGGACGTCCAGTGCAGGACAAAGCCCTCCCCCAAAGATCGCCACAACGACCGACTTTGTGCTGTACGTATCCAGCTTCTACCCGCGACCTTCACCAGGTCATCGATCCACCTGGTGGGGGGCCTGCCCACTCCACGTCTTCCAGTATGAGGTCGCCACTGAGAACCTTTCTGCCCCAACGGCCGTCAGTTCTACGAGCGATGTGCCCCTACCACTGCCACTTAAGTTTGGCAATTCTGAGAGCTATATCGGTGACTTTGGTTCTACTGCGAATCTCCTCATTTCTGATTCGATCTCGCAGAGAAACTCCGAGCATTGCTCTTTCCATTGAAGTGTCGTTCATTGGGGGGTAAAATTCTATCGGTTTAGGAGAAGAAAATATCACTGCTATCAGTAGGCGACCTATATTTATGAGAGAACCTGATCTGTTTTTAAATAACATCTGAAACTACCAATTATATTAATACTGGGTAAACTAAAATCTGAAACCGGCTCATTTAGAGGATAGTATAAAGAATACTTTAAGCGGTACGTATTAAAACATTCAATTTTAACTTCGGCATTTGGTGCAATATAGACCTATTTTTAAACTTCTACAAAACATGTATATCAAAAAATGCATGAATCGAGGACAGTTACCCACTCACCAAACAGTCCAGCTGGCTGACTGGCGCCTTGCTCGGCTGGCTGATGTCCCACACCTTGACGCAGCCTTTCCCGCCGGTGTACACGTACTTGGTGGGCGAGGACACGGTGACGGCGCACACCACCTCGCCGTGCGCCAGCGCCGACACCTGGCGTGCGTGCCGCGGGATGCCCGGGCCCATCAGGGCGTCCGGCGGAAAGGGCACGGGCTGCATCTGGCCCTCGGCCGACACGTGGAATGAGTATGCCCTGGAACAATAGTTGGAGATTGTATATAATTTACTTGTAGTCATTTTGTACCACTTACTACTCATCTTTCCAGATATTCAAGTGTTAAGCTCGCAGAATATTTTTATAACAGCTATCCCACATTAGAAATTTTCTAGCGTGGATGCGTTTAGGGACATGAAATTCACACACAAACATCTAGACCGAATTAAATATTTGTGGGTCTAACAAAGATTTGTCCCGTGCGGGGATCGAACCCGCGACTACTCGATCAAGTGGACAGAGCGTGAGTCTCTTAACCACTGAACCAAGCCGTCCCTAAATAAATATTTATGTGGTTTTTAACTACTGTTTGAGTTTTGGCACTCGTTCGCTATACCATTTGAGATGAAGATCCTGTTACAAATGTCAATTAGAATAGGGTGCGGCCAAAACTGTTGCATTTGTTTTGTCGCTGAATAGCTCTTGACGATTTCAGCATCAGAACTCACGACTCGCTCAAAATTGTTACATTTATTGAGCCTGAGAAACCCTAGACTCATTCTGAATCAGAACAAATAATCTTCAAACTTTAACACATCTAGCAGATAAGAAAAATTAACCAGAATAAGTTAAACTTTGACACTTACGGCTTACCGCCGGGTATGGGTGCTAATGCAGCTGGCCCAATCGGCGGGCGTAGAGGCTCGTAAGCCATCGCCGCCCGCGCAGAGTACCCCGCCAGTCCATAAGCGTCGTGCGCACCGTTGCCGAGGTACGGGTACTGCAACGCGGAAGGTTTCACCGCGGCTTTCAGAGGAGCCCCCGCGGAACCCGCCCCGCTCGCGCCAGACGTAGGAGTGACCGGCTTCGAGATTGGTGTACTCGGTTTTTCGTCTAGCTTTTTCGCTGACGGCGTGGAGGCATTACTTGATGTACCCGATCTGCAATGAAGAAAATTTGATTTTATGTTCTGAGAGTCTTGTACTAATTGACCAGTATACTGTAGATGTAGAGTTCCGGTACTGTATACGAACATCAGATGAATCAGTCTTCAGAGCATACTTATTTAGTGTTTCGAAATAAAATCTGCTTTATGATAATGACATAGGTAGTTCCAAACAACGAAGGCAGAAAGAATGTTCAAAGATATCACATTATTATTTTTATTGCTCTCGGTGATATAACACAAACTCCTAAGTGTATACAAAGTGGACGGCAGCCAAAATTGAAATAAAGTCTGACAAAGTTGGGTATTTACGACATGAAATTGTCCAGAAGTTTCATCGGATAGCGTTATCCATCACGCGACTAATCTTATTGCCGTTAATGTGACTAACAGAACCTCGACGGTGTATTCGTAATTGATTCAGTCGGGGGCGAAGGCGGATTAACTTTCGACTTGGACAACTTGTCTGTCGTTCAATGACCTGGTGAGTAACAAGTAGTTTTCACACTAGGGCTTCTGTTAAACGGATAGAGCGATAATCAGGAGTTAACGCACGACCAGTGAGCTTAACGATAGAAAACGCCGCGGGGCGCGGCATCGGCGTGTACTACTAATGTACTGTTTGTTATATTTAATTAGGGGTGAAGTGGGCCACGGCTTTCATGTTTACGCAAAGGCTAGTTATTTAATACTAGGAAATACATCGATTTATTACAAAAAAATATATAATTGGTAATATTTTACCTGGGGCTATGTGGGGGATGCTCCTTTTTGGGTTGAAGTTTGTCCAAGCCGTTTTCTCGGGGCGATGGCGCACCGTTGTGTGGAGACGTTGGTTCTTCGCTCGCGTCGTCCACAACCAACTCCTGCAAATAACAACATGGTAATCAGGAAGTCAGGTAGCTAGTCATAGTAGCTCTATTAGTATTAAAACTTTGGATACAGTCATTCTATGCGATTTCGCCAAAATACTGGCAGAAATTGATAAAACCAAGTGTTTTAAAAATTAGACTATGAATAATAGTTACACTAACATGGCCCATGTCTTTGTCCTCTTTCTTAAGTTTCTTGTGATCGGGCTCCGCAGGACTCCGCGTCCTGTATTTCTCCCTCTCACCGGGTGATATTGAATTTCTCTGAAACAACAAAAAAAGAAACGTTCGATAAAAACGAACCGCGATTCCATTTAATATTGGCGGTATTGGATCTGTGTTTAACAAATACGAGTAGGTAAACATAATCAAAACGTTTACGGGCAAGCTTACGTACCTACAGTAATCAATCGATCATTGTTCGCAAATAAATCGGCGCGCAGTGAGGCGAGCTCTAGTCAATATCAATAACAAAACACGCTGAGGCAGAACAAACTGACCGCATGATTAGCTCCGGGAGTGGTCATCGCCCCCTCGCCGGGGCGGGGTGGCCGCGGGAGGCGACCGCAACATTTGGATGAGCGCGCAAATACGGACTAATGAAATAATCATATACGTGACGAACGACCGGGCCGCGCTCCACTAATTCCGCTCATGTTGACACGCTGTACATTCGCATATCTGCGCTCCGTCGGCATACCTATCCGATATACGGATTATATCAATATTCGGTCGAGGGCTCGCAGCGAGTTGCGTGTTAGACAGATGCTATTTCAAGTGTACGCACGCAGCCGTGATGGCGGCCATTCGAGCGAAAAGGCTATTCGATTGTGTTTTTGCATTTTCACTTTATCATTGTTTTATATAAATCAATGTTGGAGTGTCGTTAATTCCGAAGTTAGGTGTCGTAACCGGTGTTGAGTGCCAACAGCACTTAATCTGTAGTCCTGGCGGGAGCGTAGCTACGGCTCGATAGTGCCTGGAGGGACTAACGGGCCTAATTTTACGAGGCACTAAGTTGGAGTCGAGAGCAAGAGGCTGTTAATTTGCTCGGCACGCGGGCGCCGGCGACCTGTCGCCGCCCGCTGTGACTTACTGCCCTCCCGGAGGCACTCACACCTACAAAGTCGGCACTCTAGATTGTATAAGCGGATTATTGAAATTGACTCTACATATTAGACTCCTAGATCGGATGAGTGTAGTTTTCCTATCGAAAACAATCCCAGTCCGGAGTCTAGAATTGGTATATACCTCTATTACATGGGACATAAGATCGTCGGTAAAAAGTGGGTGTATACAGTACACCTCTGCCACCCCCGCTTGGGAAACATAGGCGAAACGGTGTACTCTTTAACTTTTAGTTCCATAAAGACTTAATTATGACAAATTGAAACTTTCCTATGGGAACACTATTTTTCCGATTGAGTTAAATTCAGGATAAACAGTTATGGGGCTTAAGTATTTAAACCCCATAATAAGTACGGTAATTATTAATATTTACGGTATTATTTCGATACGCTTCAAGAGAGGAAATGCGATATCAAAATATTCTTATCGGTATATCATGTGCTTTTGATTCACTTGTTAATTTTTAGGAAACTAAAAACGAGTAGGACGGCGGTAAAGCTTCAAAGCATCGATTTCATGTATTTCTCTTCACTCGAGATCCGGCTTGTATTAGAATAGATTTTGTTTTCTTTAATAGTCTCCTATAACTATAAAAGCTCCGTTTCATGTACAGAGCTTGATTTTTACGACCGAGAAATTAGATAATAACATCGGAGCGCAACATCATTCTCTAAGATAAACAAGTCGACACAGCTTATTGCGGGCCTTGTTATTGGATATTTGATAGGCGTGATGTATCCAATAAACTTTTATTATTGGCACAAGTCGCGCGGAACGAAATATGAAAGTAGACTCTACATGCTCTGGAAATATACCTATGTATGTAGTAAGTACCTATGAGTGGGATCATGCAGTGAGGGTCGAACGTGTACTTCAAGCCCTAATTTTACGATCGTCGATCTCAGAGCTCGAGCGTCGAATTTCAAGTGAGGCTATTCGGAGAGACCCACGGTGCCATAATGTGACGTGTCCGATTCGATTGGATGGATTTTATGTTGCCCATACGAGTCGTTCGCTCGAGGGTAGGTTGTTTGTGGTTAATCGTTAATTTAATAGATTGAATTTGTGGTCGGCTGCCGAACGAATAGTTGGATGTGGGCGCGTAGGCAGATGGATTGGGATGAGATTTAATTTCATCCTTTGATTAGTAACGCTATGAAACTATTGGTTACAGATTAATACAGCAGTAGTTGGATTTATCATCAAAGCTATAATAATAATAAGTTAATATATGAAGTTCTAAAAGGTACGAATTCTCCATAACGAATAACGCTATACAGTCATGTCTCAAAGAGGATTAAGCTTGCGTATAAAGTGTTTCCATTACCCAAAAAACACCCAATAAACCATAGCGATCCACAACATTTTTCTATTTTCAACATAAAAACTCACAGAGCTAATCTTTACTTTATCCCATTACGCGGGTCGACCTCAAGAAAAAGGCAATTGAGCGCGGGGCTATGGCGGGGCGGGGAGACTGAGACGCTAAACAAGTACTCGGCTACAAGCTCCGACAACACGACTTATCGGCTACCGTTCGTCCCGCGGAGGTCGCATGGTCGCACACATGTGTCGCGGTGAGGAGGGCGGCACGGGGCACGGGCGGGGGGCGGCGGGGCGCGCTCGTGACGTAACATATAAAGTGGCAACACACAGGCGCGCTGTTAACGCCGCCCGGGCTTATTGTCTGCGGTCACGCGACGAGCCGTTTAGCCGAGCGCGCCGCGCCGCCGACGCCACCCGGTTAACCGGAAGGGGGGCGGTTAACCGGACGCTCTGGGGCGGAAGCGGGGGAAATAGATAAATAGACCGCCCGCCGCTCGGAAATGTACGGCTTGAGTTCGGACTATATTTCAGGCATAATAGTTTTGAAAGTTACGTGATTTACACGCGACGTTTTCAGCTTTTATCGAGACTACCAATTTTATACGACTCCGTTTTACGATACTGACGTCGAAAAGTTTTATTGCGTACATTTTATTTTTAAGTCCCATTACGTTGTCAATTTATAATGTACGATATCGCGGCCGTTCATGGCGCGATAAAAGGGGTACGCATCGAATAAACTCATTCATAAGTACCGGCGCGTTATTAAACCGGTCACTACCGGGCCGCGTCGGCAGGAACGTAAACAATAATCGGTCGGAAACGAGAATCCGCATTAGTCGGAAACCTGGCCCACAAAAAGTTAATCGCCATCGAGCGCATAAACCGCGGGGCGCTGCGCGACTTTAAAATTAACTTTACCGGTTCATTCGTATACATAAATAATGGAGGAATTTCTGAATACACATTAAACTCCTATAAAGAATACATTAGCATAAATTTATGGTAGCGAGTCGGCGTTTCGAGCGCGTTTTTACGTGACTCGTAAAGTTTATAGTCGCGAGTGGAGGACTGCGTTTACTGCGTTCGCTATCGCTTTACGGCCGACCCCAAATAACCAAATTGCCTGCGTTCGACGCTCGTTGTCGGACTGACGTGCCCAGCGGCCGCCCGCACCGTGCCCAGCCTCATGTTGCCAATCCTATTTTATTTTTTTAAATAAATAAACCGTTTATATTTTATTAGTACATAGACTTGCAACTTTATCTGTCAATAAGTCTGCTTCAAACTTTACTTGAGGGTGAAAGAGGACCTTAACATCGCTTACGGTTGGTTACACTACACTTTTAATTTCACTTTACTCAAACAAACTCGTGTAAAAGAATACCACGACGACCAGAGAAACTCGCAAAAATATTCAGCGTGAACATAATAGGGATTATGGAAATAATAAACTAGCAACACCAGGGTTTTATTCGCTATGACCAAACGCAGCGCGTCACGAAAACTTCGTGAAATGATCGTGTAATATTCTTTATGCTCTGGAGTACCATCATACGATCAGAGGGCCTAGCCAAGTGCTGAGCGTTTTGTTTCTATTCTCTTGTCGCAATCGATAGCGCAATGTTTTGACCATGTGAAAATGTCATTCCAGTATATATATTTGCATTATCTGTTAGCGTTCACGAATATAGAAAGTCCACTTGGCTACAGGACATTTCACTAGAAATAGATAGATAACACAATAGTGTTATCTATCTATATTTAGTGAACAACGTCTGGAACAATAGTTCCAACAAAGATACAGAATATAGAAATACAATTTTATAATTTTACAAGGTAGTGTAACAATGGGCGGCCTTATCACTAATAGTGATCTCTTCCAGGCAACTAGGCCACCTATATTGTCGTAACGTGCAGCGTTACGTATTTTAGTCATAGCGAATAAGGGCCTAGCTAGTCTGGACGCAAGTGCAGGCCATTACGCCGCCACTTCTCGCGGCAACTCCTCGCCGCGCCACTTACAGACAGCTTGGAAACTTGCCCGATACAATTGATGTTCATTAGCATACTGTTTGTTAACCCATTGCTAGCCGAGCTCAGCTATCGAGCCTCCACGGTAGAACTATTCATTTATATTACGCCTGTGATATGCTCAATTAAAAAGGTACATAATTACCTAACCTGCCCTTGTGGAAATGACATACTGCAAATAGCGTCATGTTAAAATTAAGTATTTTCTTACAGAGTGGATGCCTCGTTGACTGCCTCGTTGGTCTAATGGCGATTAATGTGCTTTCCGATCACGAAGTCCTAGGTTCAAATCCTTGGTCGGACAAATGTTGTTTATCTATCGAAGAAAAAAACTCCAAGTATTAGTCCGGAGTCTGGAATTATGCCTGGTATATGGCAATACGTTCGCCCCCTATTACATGGGACCTAACATTGTCGCCGAAAAGTGAGTGTACACAGTACACCTCTGCCACCCCCGCTTGGGGAACATAGGCGTGACCGTAGATGCCTTTGTCCCGCAGTGCACTTTTCGAGGCTGAAGATCGATTATAGAAAAGTTCTCAAAAAAAGTGGTCTCAAAGAAGATAAGTTTTCCCAAAGATAGACATTTCACTATGCAACACTTTCGGGTCAAGGCTAATTAATGCCTTGAAACAAAACAAGGAATTGAGTCGTTAAATGTCGGTCTTGGATTAAATGTAAACACGCTCCACATAAAACATGTGTCGGAACACAGCGCGGACTCACAAATTATATCAAATTAACGCCAACTCGGGCAGCTGTATCACACAAAGTAAATTCCGGAGATGCTGCCGATAAGCAATCTCACCCCGCCCCCTTGCTCCATTACAGG
The DNA here is from genome assembly GCA_905147815.2 of Phalera bucephala. Lineage (NCBI taxonomy): Eukaryota > Metazoa > Arthropoda > Insecta > Lepidoptera > Notodontidae > Phalera > Phalera bucephala. The sequence goes on along the minus strand of LR990609.1, from coordinate 40,309,568 downwards.
AGTAATTAGCACAATTAACAGGAGCAGGCGAAAGGAGGGTCGGGTGAGGGGGCGGAGGCACGATCGCTTTCACGCACGCAAACAAATGTCACGTGGCACGGCGCCTTAATTAAAACGATAATTGAGTTGACTTGCGAAATTCATCCGCCATTTCGACATTCCCGGAGAAATTTCACGGAAACTCCCCTCGAAACTACGAAGCCCTTAAGTGTCGACGACTTTAATTTTGTGTTTGCGTCTACTTTGCGGTTTCAAGGCAAATTTTAATACGGTGTACGCGGCTTCGCTTTGTAAAATTACTTAAATAAATTACCTTGAATCGAGTTTCCTCACTGTACTAAAAGGCAACTCGTTTGGAAAATTGGCGTCAACGAAATAAACTGCATACTTTTTACGAGGTTACAATTTGTATCTGAAATATTTAAAAAGAAAAATGGATAAAAGAGTGTTAATTTTTTTATTCGGGTATGCGACTTTATAAAAAAAGAACGACATTATAATACGAAAATGCCTGCAGCATTAATATGGTAATAGAATCTATAGCGGCAGCGAGTCGTGTTGACAAAGCCGACTCCCTTAATTGTGATCCCTGCGCTTAAATCAAATAGGGTGCTAGAGGGGCCCGCAGAGGTTTCTCCGCCTCGCCTACAATATGTGCGTCGACACTGCCGCCACGGCTTAATACCAGTCATAAACAATTCGTTCCGCCTTAACGAACGATTCGATTTGATAGCGTGATATTAATAGCAGTAAAATTAATTTGAAAAAGTTACTAGACGACCTTTAAAAATAATGCTTTCAATATGTTAAAAAGACAGTTGGTCGTGGTTGGACTTGCTAGCAAGTTTAAATGTCTTACAAATTTTATACAACGATAACTGACAATAGTTTTGTGTAAAAATAACAAATGAGAACGAAGTTGCGCGAAACGCGAAATATTTTCCATTTCATACACATTCATATGGGCGAGAGAGTGGAATAAATAACTGAAGTTTATTCGAGTGAATATTCTATGGTCATTAGTGTCCATTTCGATGACATACTTGAACTGTCTCAATAATCGAGGTAAGGTAGTCACGGACAATAACTCGCGCGAACGCGCAAGCGAGCGGGCGCACGGCAAGTGCAAAGGGCCGCAGCCGGCGCACGGTTATTTAAATGAGAGCTCCCTCGCCACCCGTCAATAAAACATTAAACACGTAACAAGTTTATGCGCAGCGACAACCCTAGCGGATTCCGCCACTTCGTTAATCCGGGGCGGGGGCAGCCCTAAATTAGGGTCGAGACAAGCCGTAATCCCCCGCTCGGCGCGACGGGGGATTTATATTGTTATTGCTCCGCGTCCGGAATTATACGAGGGTTGAGGGACTAATGAAAGGGGAAATTTAATTCCTAATGATTCTCGTCTTAGTCCGTAACGAGGAAACTCGAAAAAGGGCTGTGACCCGCGCACTTTTTATGATTAATCGCTTCGAGCGAACCGAAGATTATTCAATTCGATTCCCTTTGTTTTTTTTGGTGTTTAGTGTGTTTGTTTTATTTGAAACGAAAGGATGTCGACGGGTTTGTCGAGTCAGAAGTTAACGACCAAATTGGATTACAAATTTATTCATGAAACATTTTCGATGCTGGTACACGGCAGAGAGCGGGCGAAGCATATGTAAATGTGTGATAAGCACGAAGGGAGCGACGTGCAGCGCATAGGAGCCGGCACAGAGGTACCGCTGCCGCCGCACGGAGTAAGAGTGCCGGCCTGACTAATGATGAGGCACCGCTAACACCTCGATTACCACAACATATTACATTAATTTTTAACTGAGACTACGCTGCCATCATTTACTCAGAATCATCATAATTAATATTTTCTGCCTTAATTATGAGTGGTATCATCAGTTTACCCTATGCTTCAATGGCTTAATTAAATTAAATGTTTTATTATTAGTGAAGATTACATGAAATGATGAATCCAAGCAGTAGAATACATAAAGAATGGGTAAGATTATTTCATCATAAAATTGTGTCTTGATTACTAAATGCCAACTCGATTATTCATTTGTGTCAAGAACATTTATCGTAACTAAACACGACATAACACTATTGTAGAGTTTCAAATGAGTGAGCAGAATGGACGGAGTGTGTAGTGTGCACGCCGCACGCCTGCCGCATCGATAAGCACTCTGGCGACGAGGCGCCTTCCTCTGATACTGGCATATTGCATCTATTAAAAAGGGCACAGGCTACGTCGTCCATCAGACTTTGGCCTGTATCATAACCGCATTAGACCCGACACTCAATTTCTTGTAGGGTCGTGAACTCACACTTCATGCGAACCCACGGTAATCCTTACGTCTACATGTGTCTCAAGCCATATATGGAACAAGTTACTTTCAGACAATCGGACAGCAACCTGTCTAATGCGGCGAACAATTAATAAAGTCCTGTGATGTACCCTCTAACTGTAAAATTGGCGAATAAGAACTGCTTCCTTGAGGCGGTTTTTTAATGACTGGACTATGTAGGCCTTGGTTGACAGGCCATCCAATTAAGCAAGGAATTGTAAGTAAACTGGTAGTCTGTGTCTGTATTCAGCACATCAATCAACACCTATCATAACCTAGATATGCACGCCGATGGTTGGTGAGTCGTAGCTTTTTTTCAAGCAAATTATTGCAACACGATAAAAAAGCACTAAAAAGTAAATCAATATACCAGCTTCACCACCGTTATAATTCGAAAAGTTTTTATATTAACTGCTAAATCTGTTCCAATGAAAAATATTCTGTTATAAATCTCTGCAATAAAACTGTCACAGAAATGGGAATAATAAATGTAAACTATATAAATTGGAAATTAAATTATCTTTTAAAACTATAAAAGCTATCTGAATGGTTATAGAAAATCAAATAAACAGCGAGTAATGTTGATATGAACAACGGTATAAAACCACTATAAAACTAAGGCGATGAGACGGTAGCGGAATGCGCTCGTGTTACGCTAAATGCAGGCACAGCAGCGAGCCGAACCCGCCCTTCCGCTCATTAAGGGCGACTAATTGAGATAAATTATTAAGTAGTGCACCGCCAGCTATCGCACCCACCTACCTGCTAATTACATGCAACAATTTCAATTAACCCATCGGTCTCTAGATGTAGGTAGGGTTTTTACTATTAGTTTGTTTTTACCGAGTTCATCCGCCGCCGCCCCATCGAACAAAGGCAGAGGCGATTAAATCACAATTAACGTTGTAATAGCACGCCGTAAAGATGTTATAGGATGCAATTAGACTTTATTGGGTATAAGGTGTTATAAAATTGGGTTTGGAGTGTGTGTTGCGTCAGACGGTAGCCATGTATGCGGGATCGCCACACACGTCGTGACAAAGGGCGGTGGTCGCGGCGACCGCAACAGAGGAGCGCGGGCGACCGCAGCCGGTCGCGCGACCGATGCAGGCTCTACAGCCGTGCGGTCGCCTCGACTCGGCTGAGGTTTACGACATGAGTGGCTTATCTTCAGATCTGACCGATGACCAATTTTTATTTTCCAATAAGTGTTCTAAGTAATTTTTAATTTTGGAGAAGGGAGATAAATCTCTTTATGAAACTTGGATATAAAAATATTGTGATGAAAAAAAATGATCATCCTCAAAGAACAGACTAGAAAACGTTACGATAAGAAGGGTTTTAGTTTGATATATCATTGGATGGGTTTGATTTAAGTATGTTATAATTTGCCAAGGCATGATAAGATTGGAATAGCAAAGGAATTATGCGAATAGAGACCTAATTGTCATATATTTTGTGTCTATCTGCAAGAAGTCTAGTTTGGTGATGTAACGACGTGCGTAATCCATTTTCACCTTCGAACCGTATCGAATGCACGACATATGTATTGAATATTTTATTTGGCATATTGAATGTGGGAGCGCGGCATCGTTATTCGTTACGTACGCGATGCTTCACAATCCGACGGGAAACAATGAATCGATGAGGCACGATTGTAATCGTGACAGTAATAAAACAAAACGATTCTCATAATTTTACCTCGTAGAGATTTTATGATAGCTGTTACATTACTGTCGTGGATTTTCTTTTTAACTTAATACCGTTTACTTACATTATGCAAATCCGAAGTGTACGTCTAGATTTTTCTTTACTGCAATGATTTGAATGGAATTTTTTTTAAGTACTGTTTATGCTTAATTTTTATCAAATACGCTATGAGGAATCTTTCGGAATCTAAAAGTATATTCTTAGCTGTTATATGACATTTTGTGTTACAGTTAAATAGTTTTTAATTCATTTTCTAATTACCACCAGGTAACTAACTAAAGTGCATTACAAGCGCCCAGTTTACTAAAACATTGGTATTTGTAAGCAACTAACGGTTGCATAGTGATTGGGTTTTTGTTCGACAAATTCAAGTATCGCTTAAAATCATTAATATTCAATTCCGTGAACAGTGCGCCGCGTCGGCAAGCAAGGCAGGTATTGTTATGAGGAGCGAGGGGGCAACCGGGGCAGGCGCGATTCGATCAGGCTTGCATAAATCGATGTGATACGCCGGGATCGTGAACAAAGCCGCAAGCAGAGACGAGCAGTATCCCGACCCACACCGTATGCTCCACAGGAAATATTTACAAAAGAATTCTTACATACTTTCTACTATTTGCGCTCATAACGTAGTCGGTGTTTTGTTACCCTCTTTATTGGAACTTGAAACACCAGTGGCGGCCTGTTTGCTTTTATTACAAAAAAGAACCTCAAAGATAAATAAATATTTAAAAAATTACGAACGGCATCTTGTGTGCAGACGTTATTTTTATGTGCGTTCGTGGTTGTATTACAAAATTAGGCGTTCCGAAAGTAACGCAGCCAATTTTAATTCTTTAATCAGCAATTCTTATTCAATTCTAATTCTTAAGGATCCCAGCAATTAAGCATGTTTACCTTAATCGTCTAGTGGCGTGGTGCGGTTCTAGTTTCGAATCTTAGACCGGAAAGTGTCACTGAAGTAATCCTAACAAAAAAAAATGTCGCTAGCATGGACGGAGGAGACTTTAACTGTAATCGGTACGAGTATAATGACAATAGGCGCGCCTCCTTTTACATTGGGGCCTAATATCGAAATTTACTCGCTCTCCGAATGTAGAGTATAGGCGTGACAGTTTTTTTTCTTCAAAACATACGAAACGGACATTTCACTCGGATTAATTCCGACAGCTTATAAATTCGATGTGTGATACAGGGAGGTTGCATAGACTAATTCATGCGGAATAATGTGGAAGCAACGGCGTAATCTATGTGTTATTCTCTGTAGGAGACACAGCCTGGGAGATTAAGTGAAGTATCGCTGCGTTCGAGACATTAGCCGGGATTAAGCGAGCACTTGGGCGAACAGAAGCCGTGTAAAGGATTACCGGGTAAGTTTTAGCACAATGCGGTGCTAAACCTTATGTTGTTTTAACACTATGTGTTGAGAAAGGTAGATTATTTAAAGATACTACTGAGTTTTTTCTTTAAAAAATTCTGTCATTAAATAAACCAGTCTATTGTAATTTTTCTCTATCTATATCATCACGCCAGATCCCTTGTGTCTAGTACCATTTGCTTAAAAAAGTTGATTCTTGAAACCGGCTCCTTAAATCAAAACAAGAATATTTCATTTCCATATAAGTTTATTTCTGATTTTATAATGAATTGCCTTTAGACGGAACTAATAACTAGGCACTTAAGGAATTGTTTATGAGATGTCTGTTATTAAATCATGTTTGATTAAATCCGTTTCGGATCAATTTACAGGACAATATTGCTAAAATAACACGTAAAGCCGGTCTCTAGATCGATATCTGTCGTATCTGCTAAGTAACTCCTAGTTAACCAGTTTCTTATTTGATGTATAAAAGTTAGATTAGAAATGTAACGTATATAGTTGTTACAATTTATATAAGAACCTACCTTGTATATATTCTTAACTTAAAATCTGCAATTGAAACATAACAGTTCCGAACACCGAAAGTAACTTCGGCATAAATAATGAAAATAACGTTGACGTTTACATCGTTACGTAACTAAAAAGTCACGTTCTGTTTTTATTAAAAGCCGAGCTACACCCACCCTGAACATTCGACTTGGTATAAAATCTCGAAAAATAAAATACGACGCCGACTACCGCGCAATCTGTTTCACTTTAGGGCGTCTTAATAATTACAAGTGGCCATTCTTTCCAATTAAGAAAACTCTCCGACTATAAATTGCGAGGGCTGTCGCGGCGCGAGCGCTGTTTGCACCGCGCGTAAACATCCCGCCAGGGCTACCACCCACCAGAAAAAAAATTGAATACCTCCCGTTTTTATTTTTAACGTTTTAATAAAAAACTCACTCCTTGGCTCTATGTAAGTCGCATTTGTACGCGTCGCTCTATCTTAATTAAAGGAGCGCACCTTTAAAACGCACCGACCGACCCAGCATATCGAAGAACAAACGCAAATTTATTCTGACCAGAGAGTTTTTTCGGTATCTATTAAATAAAGAAGTCGAGGAGAATGCTAAACAAGGTTGAGCGGCCCTCGCCCTACGAGTTTTCCACTTGAAGTGGTGTGCGGGTGGAGAGGCGCGAGGAGGGTGGGCACGGGGTGTGTTATTCAGAGTGGCTTAGATAAGGTAAGGAGGATGAAGAGGCGAGATGCGCGGCGTAATGAACCGGCTCCGAGCAGTTTTTGTGTGGTTCGGGCGCCCAAATTGAATATTAGGCGCGATTTGAGAGCGAACGAGCGGGCGGCAGAAATAAATCCGCGGTTATTATGTTACCCAAATGAGATTGTGGAAGGGCTCGCTCTGTTAGGCTTACAGCCGATGCTCAATTTCGCGTCGGTGTAAATTGCCAGTCGTAAACTTGGTTATTTTGTGGTAATTTAAGTACCTTTTGCAGAAATAAATTAATTTATGTTAAAATGATCGACTACACGGCCTGGCCGCCAGGTGATAATTGGTTGTATGTGAGGGGAGACGTACATTAAGCGAGTTATTATAAGCGATTAAAAAACGTGATAAAGTACTTTAATTATAGAGCAGCGTCTATAAATTTGAAGGCTGAAACGGTTCAGTTTTATTTATATTTGTGTCTCTCGATATATTCGGGTGACATCCCTCGTGAGCAATAAAAATACAATCGCGTACAGTGGCAGCGGTGTCGAAATGAAAAGTTTCGCTACACTGTAACGTAAACAAGGCTCCGATGTATCGGAAAATCAAACACGGCGCACGATGTTTGCAAATAAACAACACACCAGCAACTGTGTAGCCACCTCCCTGATTCGCTGTAAAAACATTCTTTGGACAAACGGGCGCGGTCGGCGAGCGTAACCTGACGCCCCCGTCGAGCCGCAGCCAAGACGCTCGGTTTATGTAAACTTTATTACCGAGTGCAGTCGCCCCCGCCCCCGCCCCCTTCCCCGGTGCTCCCTCGGTTCAAATTGTAAGGCGTCCGTGCATTACTCAGCGGCGGAGTGTTTGCACAGATCGACAGCGCCGTGAGCGGACTGCCGACGCAGCGGTATCGGGGTCACACGCCAAGATAAACTCTTCACGTTCCGTCTTCGAGTTATAAACTCGCTCACCTCACTCCTACAAACTTGTTAAAGTATGTTCGAAGAGTTGATGAGCGGTAATGTGATCTGTACGTGACTGATTATATTTTAGATGCGGTATGAGCCGTGGCGGCGCGGCGGATAGAATCAATGGAGTGTAGTTATGATGTTCAGAGAAAGTAGTAACGTGACTCTGCGAATACTTGGAAGCTATCGTCTCTGTTTACGAAACAAAGGATTTCGTTTTAGTTATTGCCAATTTCCATTCTTTTCTGCCGAAATCAAATATCCTTGTAAATAAAATACGCGTGTTTGCAAAATGAGTAACCAAATCACATCTGAGGGTATATCATAAACAATTTGGAGTTCGAGTAACGTGGTAAAGGAAGCGTGATGTCGTGTTCATCTTTATTTGGTAAATTTTGTAGTGTAAAAAGGATGGCATAATATCTCAATAGCGTTACGTTGCCGACAATCTGTTTGTGCTAAGCCCTTTGAAATCAAAAGAATATGTCGTCAGATGTAGGTTATTGTAACAAAGACTATGCCATAAAGTAGGTGGTGGATGGCAGTGTATCGATTCGCGTGCACTTGGCTTGCAGAGAGAGACGCGGCGCGGCGCGGTGGCACATCTGTGCGGTACACCGCGCGTTCAGGCGCGATGAGCGACCCACCACCCACCGCTACTGTTACTACTTGATCCTTGCTTATTGAGATATTCTGCACTAACAATTTTGTACCGCAAATAAAGTCGGTTGTTTACACAGAAATCCTAATGAGTTTTATTAGTACGATTTCTGTTTTTGTATCCAATTCCCGGCTATTGGAGAGACTATTTGGACTGCTATAGATTGATGAAATAGAGCCGGGTGATAGTTTAATGTCTTAGACGGCGTGACTGACTCCCTAAGAACTTTTCAACTATTGTTGTCTAAATTTATAGAGGTAGATTCACACACTGAAGCTAGGTGAAACTAATTCTTGTCACGCTACAGGAAGAGCCTCAGTAATACGAGATTTACTCTCCTTACGATTGATGGGTGTATACGATTGGATCAATCTATATCACAAACATGTAGGTACCCAAATATCCTTATATCATATACACTGTTGTAGCGCTACCAACTATTAATTCAAAGTTAATGAATAAAGATAATAAAAATATAAATCAGAATTTCAAAAAAGGAATTAAAAATATACGCGCTTCAATTAAAGTTATCCTGAATAACGTGCCGGTGAAGTTGGCGTCTGGACCAAACACGGTAGCACGATAGTCGACATTCGCAACACCTCGGGAACGACGCACTCACTCGGTCGCGAGCTCACTTCACAAAGGGCTGCCACCAATGCCATTAATTATTATTAAAAGTTATAAGTAGAGTGAATTTTTTTTAAGTTTTCTTATCTGATTTTAGTCGTATCCAAAAAGAAAAGAGAAAATTCCGAAATTCCATTCGACAACTTGAATTTCGTGAGACCAAAAATTACGTAAGACTTTTTGCAAGTCCTGTGGTTTAGATGCCTATTTATTATTTTTACTATGTTAAATGTAACAGTCCGAAAACAAGAGCACAACTATGGATGTAGTCTTATTTCGAATTAGTTCGATCCAACCGTAGCCTAAGTTTTTAAAAAGACCATTATAAAAGACATGGAAATCATGCGGTGTCGATGCTATCAGGCGATATTCACGTATTAGCAAGACTTTGCAGAATTTTCGGTTAACGTTGCCGCTTTAATTGATATTTGGCCTGATTACACACTGTACATCTGTGAAATCCATATCACCAGCGGAAGAGCTACCACCCCTGGGCCCGAGAGGGGTGTGGCACTTGCACCACCCACTTGTTTCAGTCAGGGCTGTGTTATGAAATCAGCGTGTTGGAGCACTCCTATGTTCACATTCCCAAATGGAAAACGCAGTAGGTACCGCCGTTGGTTCGTGGAATTTTTCAAAGCAAAATTTTGCCGGCGGAATTTTAAAACTGAAACGAAATTGCAAAAAGTTGTGTACTCACATGTCTCTCTTCCGCTGAACTGATACCTGCAACCAAACGGGGACACATATTAGATTGAATTAGATCATACCGTGGGGACATGAATAGTGCTATTTTTTTAGATCCATGTAGAGCATAGAAAGCTTCTCGTTTTTGCAAGCATAAGGATTGTTTTGACATTAATTTGGTTATAGAAAAAGTTTGTAAACATAAAGGATTCGAAAGTTCAATTGTTATAAACCAAATGTATTGGAATTGGCACTGGTCGTATTGCTCATTAGTCGTTCTGGTTTTGCAGACTTATTGATCATAAAGGTCAAATAAATTTACTATCTTCCGCAGACGTAAAGAAACACAGTAATTTATTATTTTCGACTTTGACTTTATTAACCAGCTATCTGCTACGGAACAGCCATTCCGACTCGACGACGATGGCGCGATAATGTAGATAGCCTACTCAGAGAGCTACTCGAAAACAAGATTAAACCTAAGTACGTTTAACCGTCCCTAATAATAAATAGAACAACAAGATCAGAAGCAACCATCTACCAATTAAATTTATATGTGCCTTTTTGGATAATTTGATGGTGATGTGTCGGTGTCGGGGCGTAATTAAGATTGATCCGACATGGAGCGTGTAAAGTGGCCGATGAATATTGCAAGAACGAACGCCGACTCACGGCGGAGTCCCACGCGCCTCCACCTGACACCTTAATGGCGTACAAGCGACCACATTACCTAACGCTTAGGTAAATCTCTAATGCTAACTGTGGGTTGGATGCGAATGGCTGTTGAAACCGCGAATGTCTTTGACGGCTCGGATTACTGGTACCTTCATAATTTAATCTGATTTGGGTTTTTGCTTTGCTGAATACCGTAACAGGACAATGAGTTTATAGTAACTCGCAATGTAGTACTTATGTGATGGTTTCAGACATTGAATAAAAGTAATGAAATATCCTTTTATTGTTCACGGATTTTAAAATGGTACAGGATATTCATGTCTACTGCGGATGATAGCATTTTTATATACGATTTAAAGAGGAAAATTGGAAGACTAAAAAAGAAAACTGAGGACAGTGAAGACCAATAGTGACGATAATTCAAATCATATACTAACATCTAACTAACTAAGATAGTAACGGTGTAAAGATGAGAAAGGGTATGCTCCCTTGGTTCGGGCATATAGAAAGAATGTCAGAAGATAGAATGGTAAAAGAGATACAGAATGCCAAAGTGGAAGGATGTAGGTACCGGGGAAGACCTAGACTATCTTACCACGACCAAATAGACCAAGTCTTATCTGAAGGACAAGTCACGAGTCTCCGTAACCGGCGAGCGTGTATGAGACGAACTATGAGAGTGGAGGAAGCCAGAGAGGTATGTAAGGAAAGAACATGTTAGAACTCTATACTCTCTGCCTACCCCGCAAGGGATCTGGCGTGATGATATACATAGATAGACATACTAACATTAAATAAGATAAGAAACGTTTCAACTGGGTTGACCTTTACGTGGATAAGTTTATTAAGGCCAAAATGCAACATTAAGAAAAATACACAAAGACGTAATGAGAACAATATGACACACCGCACACTAACGATAGAAGGATAGTGCTAATTTTAACACTGGAGCAATGTTCTAGTAATTACCGTATCGTCCGTAAATTGGCTGCTGTGTCGCCCACAGCCTCCCAACCGACTCTACTACGCCGACATTCATTGTCACAGACGGATGCCGACGCCGCTATCGCATCTATCAATTGTAACTATGTACTTGTAATGTTATCGAACCGATAATGAAACTACATGAACATATTACGAGACGAGTAATAGGTAGCGTTCTATCAAAATTATCTCAAATAGATTATGTAAGGGTTAATATTTAAACGTAAGCATATCTGGTTGCATTGTTTTTACTGGTTGTCTTTAGTATGTACATATAATGGGACTAATAATGTCTATCTATATCATTAACCCCGATACCTTGCAGGGTAGGCAGGGAGTACAGAGTAATACTAATAAATAATAAGGCAATTAACCTCTAGTTTGCTTTTGAATACGACGATTTGACGCGATTTCGTTTATTTCCGCATATTTTACTGCCATATAAAAATTTCATTTTATATCTATATATTTACTATTAAAGAAAGACGAATGCTTAGTTTACGTAATGGAACTTAACAGTCTCAAGAATATAGGCGGGACAATAGTGCGATTAATATTAATAGTCCACGAGGCTAGGTTGTTTATCGTGATTTATAGCGCTTATAAGCATCGCTTGTATTTCACCCAAGAAGGACTATTGTGTCAAGAAATTGAAATTTATTATATTAGGTATATTTGTTCCAACAGCATTATCATCGTTTTTTCTTTATCGCTGCTGTGTCCACACACATAAAAACACGCTAAATCACCCAGACCAAAAACACATAATAGTTCTTTACGGGAATCGACTCCACGACACGTGATACTTTATATTATAACCTTGTTTAATCGGGCTATCAAAGTAGCAATTAAATAAGCATTCGAGAAGAGCTGTGCGACATTTGTTCCAAACTATTTTGGGCAAGATACCCCTTTTCCAAAATGAACTGATTCCTCAAACCTCCATAGCCAAAATCCTGTCTCTAGTTTTTTTTTCCTATTCGATACAAATACTTACCAATTTAAAACTGCGGTTGGTTAAGTGAGTAAAGTACAAGAATGATACTTTCTACTTATATATTAGTCATTCTTATAACAAGTTGGTACACGTAACACAACTTATACAGTATCTTGAAAAATTCAAATAAGAACTTGTGTTATTTTTAAGAGTCGATTTTTAGACCTCCGCGACCCCCAAAATCAGTTTACGTTCATGTCGTCATCTGGGACCACTTTGGGAATCCCTGGTCTATAAATTATAAATATGAATAAGTCTTATACTAACGTCATCGATATGACAATCTTTATGGATTACATTTAATCGACTGGTTTTATCCAACTACTGTAAATGACATCTGCAAGGCATACTACTCAAGATGAATATAATATATTATGATTTATACAAAGCCTTTATTAACACAGTTATTGACACGTCGAGATAGAATGGTCCCGTATTATCTGATCTCTGGTGATGCGTATCTGTTTATTTTCTTAATCAATTCTCAGAAATAGCGTGGATACAGTTTTCAGAAACAGTTAAACCATGAATAGGTAACTTATCTACCTATCATGTTTAAATCATGATCGATGATTAAAGAAAAACCATTTGAATTATCGCACTCAATTTACATAACATACTATACCGATAAGAGTCCAATATTAAATTTAATTTCTTTAGGTGTCGTTTTCTCTTCTTTTTTTATACATTTTTTATGTTTTAGTACTGTATGCCGCTAATATCAACATAGGTGTATAATATGTATATATCATCAAATAATAAACTGTGTCTTAATTAATGGGATTAGCATCGTTAATTTACATTTCAGCCAAAATCAGAAGCTATTATGTACTAAAACGACGTGTGTAGGTACATAGGTATCTCATACATTAATTTAACCCTCAAATTATTGAGCCGGCGTCACCTACGTTCCGTCAGCGGGAGCACTTAGTGCCCGCTCGCCACCGGAATTAGCTTCCTGTCTATATCACCAATCAACCCTTGCGGGTTAGAGCAATCGATTAAATAGGGTTTATTTGTGTAATGGATTAAATATATTATAAATGAACAGAGTTATAATTATATATGCGGGACTTAATAATCTAATAAGTACCTACTCTGTTTATATTCTGTTGACTTGAGCGGGAAGCGAGGGCAGTTCAGTAACTAACTTTATATGACTGACTGAACTTCAGTCACTCATATAAGGTACTCATTCGTCCTGGCATCCACATCCATTAACGTCAAGTGACGATGAAGGAAAAAAACGCTTATAAAGAGATCGCTGGAATGTCCCAGTATGGAAAAGGAATCAGAGAAGTGCAGAAGCAATGGCATAATATAAATTAAGTATAAGTAAAAACGAGACAGGTCTGACACTACAAGGAGTACTTATAAAATCGGATTATAAATCCTTGAAAACATAAAATAAAACTATGATTATCTGAATAAGCATAATAACCCAACGCGCAATGTAAATACAGATTGATAATATAGTGTACATGCTTCCTCAATAATTTAAATCGACACAAGCATATAATGTATTCCAGCATACAATATGCACGGTTTAATCAAAATGGCAAATCCGTTGCAGATTACTTAGGTACATAAGCCTTAGTTACGGCTGAGTATTGCATACATCAAAGGCATTATCTGCGCCGGGTGATTCGTCTCAAGTTTGTGAGCAATTGTAGCCAATCCTATTACTATTCATGGTACATACGCGCGCACATACGTCGCTAGACGGCGTGTTAGCGCTGTGTATCGCCACAATTAATTTAAACGCAATAGCCTCAATTATTGGGAGGCTATGCCTACACTAGTCACGCATGAACGCTTCGTGCACATCGCTTCCGAAACGTAATCACGTCGTAAATGACAAATTAGGGGTTTGGTTTGTATTTTTATTGGTGTTGAATATTCATAGACGCAAAGTTATTATAATTCCGTAAGCGATCTACATGACGGTTGTTAAATTGAAGACAACGTCGTCGGTAATTCAGGTGGCACTCGAGCGCTGCTTAAGCACGGGTCTGCGACCGCGCACACTCAAATCACCCGCAAAATTACCTTACTAATTGACTAAAACACGCGACGCTCACACCAGTGAGGAATAATTAATTGAGCGCGGGCAAGGTGTGGCGGGGAGGCGGGGGGCCATCTGCGCGGTAACTCTTACATCAGTACACCGATAATGGCACAAATTAGCCGGGGAAGTGGCAGGCGGGTCAGGGTGGCTCGGCGGGGGGCGCTAAGCCGGAACATCCCGGAGCGCAGATTACCGCTTGCTTTTGTAATTAACCGGAGCGACGGGCGGCTTCCAAATCCATTTCTGTGTTACATTTTCATTTGTGGCGAAAGTCCCCGCGCCCCGGCGGGATTACCGCCGTGAACTCGAAACCCTCCCGGTTGTTTGATATGAATAATACTGAACAATACCGGCGAATTATAAATCGCCTATTCGTTTGATCGATGTAGCCGCGCGACATGAAAAATGTTTTCCCCCAATCTGTTCCACTTCTCTGTTTACATATTTTGTCCAAACTCACGCGTAGATAGGTACCAGTTCGGAGAATTGACTTATTCATACTCCCAAAGTAATATCGGGCGAGCCGTAGCCGTCAGCGATCCGAAAACACGCAAACAGTGAGTTCAAAAAGCCACTCGAAGATGGTAAATATTGAAACAGAAGTGGGATCGGAGACGTCTGCCGCGGCGGTGCGGCGGGCGCGGGCGGGGGGTAGGTTCGGGAGGGGAAGGCACTAATAGTCTCCAGTGGTACACGGCAAACAAGACGAATACACAAATACGCGACAGCCTCTTAAAATATTCATCCACGTATCGAACCGTTACTTATGTCTCAGTGTGCTTACTGGGTTGGTTGGATTTCTTTATCTTTTGCACATTTCTGCGGTTGAATCTGTTTAGTGGTTAGTCCTTTGTATACAAAGTTAGTCTAGGGTACTTTTTTAAATTACTAAGGATTTCGTTGTATTACATTATACCATAAATGTAATTGCAGCCGTAATGAGCTTATTTTCTAAAAAGGAACTTACCGTTTCCCTTATCATCTGGTCGGAGCATTTCTTGCGGTTTGTTGGCGAGGACCGAGAGCGGATGGTGGGGTACCCCAAGGCCCAGCAACCCTGCCGGGGGCAGACCACCCTGCCCTAGAAGAGGCAGGGGCGGCGCGCCGTGCGCCGGCAAGTGTGCTGCGTGCATTTGTTGCAGCAACCGCGGCAAGTCTGGCCTTTGTTGCTGTAACCAATTAACATCTATAAGAAGTTATTTCTTTTAATAATATAATAGTCTTTCCCAAAACATTACATGCTACATGCTTCATACAATGGTACATGCTTATTATATGCATTCATAACAACAAAACTTGCCAGAAATACAAGTTTCTCAAAAATATCCATCGTACTTATTTTGAATCATTAATGAACAAGAATTAGTGACGTCTGGTATTATGCTTGGATTTGTATCGACAGATTCAAGTATCAGTGCAACTAATACAAGTTTATTAATAACACTGATTACGTACCTATAGTTAACGTGCTGCTATTTCCGTTAACACGGATTTCGATTTAGTTTAAAGTAAATAAACCCACGCGTCTAAATAAAACAGAAGCACAAATAATGTAAACCGAATTAGAAGGCATCGCGTGAATAAATCAGTACATTTTAGTAGTGAGCGCGAACAGGAGTGGATTGATGTGTCGCCGCAGAGCCCGTGCATTTTTAAAACCGAAGCCGAGCCAAATTAAAAAGTCCTCCACGGGTCCCCTCCGAGCCGCGATATTTTAAATTTTAAATGAGAGCTTCGCCGGCGGCGGCAACTGAGCGAAATTGATTACTCCTTCTCCATTATTCCCCTTTTTCCACTTTTCCCGCACTTCCCGTTCCTATCTAGTCTCGTTTAACGTTATTATTATGCTCTGAGGGCGGGCTCACATTACTAACTGAGCGTCTTGTGTGTTTTAGACATATTACTTTACGCCCGTCGCTTAGGATTATCTATCAGGAAGGTTACTTCTCAGGTAATCTTCAGAAATAAGATCCCGATAACATTCATTGATATAGGTATATAGCACTAATTAAGTCTCAATGTTTAAAATTATAAAACCCGCGCACGCTATCGCCTTTTGTGACGCTGTTTGCTTCTCACTTGTGCTTATCACCCGAGCTTTTTCCGCTCGGACGGGCACGTACATTTTTAGCCGCCGAAAATTAATTGGATTTTCGCCGAGGGTGGAACATATTTTTTATTGGCCGCTCACGGCTGTGATTTATTGTGTGTCAAAAGGTGGCGAGCGCCACTTAGTTGGAAGTGCTTTTTTACAAAAGGGGAAATATATATATTTTTATAATTTAAATTACTGCCATTTGGGCGTTTACGCGTCTTTCACAAGAATTATTAATATAAATAGTTTTCTATTTTAGGTTCTGTAATTTTAAAAGGTGTTTTTGTGCCTTATTTTGTTTTGTTTGTTGATGAGTTAATGAAAGATATGACAAAACGTAAGCTTTCAGGTAAGGTTTTTTGTTGCGCTGAATTTAATTACGTATTCCTCCCTCGCTCGCAGACATACCTGTACAAACATTACGCTCGACCTAACTGTTCCCTCGTTACTCTGCGGTGACGTGATCCCGCAGCTATCGCTATCGAGTGCTCGCGTTTCACACGCCCCATACTTGGGGCTCGCCCCACGCTCCCCCTACCCCCGCACCCCCGGCCGACTGCGCCTTATGAATGACAATAACTTGGCATCATGCCTCACCGCGATACTTTTTCCATATTTAGACGTGATTAAAAACCGTCGATAGCGCCTCCTCGGGATTAAAGCTCGTTCCTCTAACGAATTTTCCATTCGTTTACTTTATCTCGGAACGAACTTTGGTGTTTATATTATCGACCAAATTTAACTTTTATTATGTTTTATCTGAAACAACAAGGGGAAGACAGATTTTTTATGATAATTTTATAAGGTTTGTTCCGCAACAACTCGGTTAGTTGAAAGTGTCGGATACCTGAGTTTGATAAACATTTAATTAATGCCAATGAAGAATAAACGAGTTTCATAATCAAGGCACACTTCGCAAATATTAAGCAAAACTGTTAGGTATTAAATTAACCTTGCACAAATTAAAATTAAAATTTAACAAAACTATAATCATAAGATTTTCTTTGTAGTTTATATAAAATATGTTAGCTAGATCAAAGTGTAGACATAAAATGTAATGATGCGTATGTCGGCATCACGTCATGTGTGTCAGCTGTGCGGTGTCTCCGCTTTTGTCGGGAGAAAAATGTTAGGTCGGGTTCGAGCGTTCACGGCACATTTACCACCGTCTATACGCCAGGGATTATTTTTCATTTATAAATGGATAGCGCATGCCAACCGCACAGATTTCCAAGCATAAATATTTCACAGGATTTAACACCAAAGATTTTTCGTACAATTATATTTTTATATGGATAATTTTGACTTGTGTTTTACTCGTTGGATGAATACAACGATCTTGTCATTAATTAGAAATGAATTTTGAAAAAAGATAACATTTTATTTACGATTCGATCGGTCGTAAATATGTATCGAAAGGTCAAAATACTTCCATAACCAATTAGAACGGATTCAACAAATAGGATATAAAAATAAATAGTATTTTTATTATCATTGTGTTATAAAATATCAACGACATTACTAATTGAGAGCAATATATTAAAAACACATTAGTATAATCTCAGACGCAATTAACAAGTAGCCAAAACGTTAGAAATAATTACTGTTAAGATTACGAACTGAAAGGGTAAGCAGTTAAGTCATAAATGGTCGTTAACCCACAATTAGTTAGTTTTAATAGTAGTATGAGATGAGAACTTTCCACTGGTTAATGTTAGTGGCTTAAATTGTTTTAGTAATAAACTAAAATCTTTAAACAGATAGTGTGACTAACTAGGTATGTAAGTGGATGAACCGAGAGAAGTAAAGGATAGAGATTATATCGGCATCCGGCTTATTTACAGGTTTAAGAAATAGATAATAGTTACTCGACTCAAATAAATTCTTCTTTATTTTAAATTTTTATTCAAAATGAAAAACTATTTGGAAAATATGATGAAATATTGATGATAAACAAATAATAATTTTGAACCAATGTGCGTAACTCATAAAAACAGGTATCACTACCATTAATAAAATCATTGTTTGGGTATCTATTGTAGATTTAGGTGCCTATTTCGAATTTACACTATACAGTACTTTTGTATTTGATTATTTAACACCGCAACTTCGTCACTGTATGGATCTTTATAAATTATAGGTTATATGTTATTCTGAGGTGTAAGGTATATTATTGTAAAAGTTCATCAAAATCAGTTCAGTAGTTTTTGCGTTAAGGAGTAACAAACAGCCATCATTCTAAACGTACGTGTTTATAATATTGACTGCCTTGTTGGTCTAGTGGCAAAGCGCATCGCTTTGTGATCACGAAGTCCTGGGTTCAAATCCTAGGTCGGACAAGTGTAGTTTTTTTAACGAAAACTTCCCAGTACGAGTCCGGAGTCTGGAATTGTGCCCGGTATATGGCAATAGGCTCGGCCCCTATTACATGGGGCCTAACATCGTCGGCAAAACGTGCCAACCTCTGCCACCCGCGCTTGAGGAATATAGGCACAACGGTGTATAATATTAGTGGTTTATATTACAACTAATATAACCTACAAATTCCTTCGACTGCCTCGTTGGTCTAGTGGTAAATAAAGCGCTTTGCTGTCCTGGATTCAAAAGCTAGGTCGGTCATATGTAGTTTTTATAGCGAAAAACTCCCAGTATCAGTCCGGAGCCTGGAATTGTGCCCGGTAAATGGCTCGTCACCTATCACATGGAACCCAAAATTGTCCGCGAAAAGTGGGTGTACACATTGCACCTCTGTCACCCCCACTACGGGAATATAGGCGTGACGGTGTTTTTATTTTGAATCCCTTCGCAAATCATATTCGGACCATCAGGTGAGCTGACTGATAAATAGTAAGGCAGCCCTAGCGGTACCGTAGTTAAATAATTATGGGCGAGTTAGTTTGCGGCGCGAGACGCATTAGGCCACTATAAGGCGACGTCTTACACGCCGCCGCGGGGAACAGATTGCTCGGGCTGGCCGTAAATGGATGCTGCGAATTCTATAGCAGGAAATATTTCTATGAAAAATAGTATACGCATTTGTTATATACATTAACACAAATTGTAGAACGATCGCCTTGTATTCACTAGGTCTGAGGTTACAATTCCGCTTTGCACCTGGAGGTTTTCCAAAATCTATTTACGTAAATAACGTAAGTAAACGTCCATACCCCTAAAATGTTCAAAAGACATGCTAAATGATGTACACGGATACTGGCTAAAATTCTGATGCTAATGCTAAAATGAAATGCGGGTTTACATCTCTGTTAAACTCTTCAGAAAAACAGCCATAACAGGCGCACAATGACCACATTTCAACAAATCGATCTAAATAACATTACACGAAAGAGTGTGTCAGTTGTCATGTTGACATGGTGCTTAATTCATAATAGTTTTCACACCATTAGTCGCCTTTTTAGTAATTTCACCGAAAAGAGAACTAGTATTTGATTCCATGAAATGTTATATAGCCCTTAAGGACACTTAACTATATTAACTAGTGGTCGCCCATAGGTCGATATTCGACCCACTCTTTCATCGTTTGCTGGTTATGTTTGACATTCAGTAAGACTATAGTAAAATAATATTAAAGACAAACATCAATTTGACGTGTATTGTGTCAAATACATGGTAGTGTGTGTAATGTTTTTTCATTGATTTAATGTATGTTATATGCATAATTTTAATAAATTATTCGCATTCTGCACTCGTTCTCTATATAAACTATAAGTGTGGGAAATTTCATACTCCACCCGCACAATTTTCGTAAAAATGTGTACAAATATTTTGCTTCACGTATAATATATAGATTTAGCTAATACCGTTTCGTACCGTTACAGTTCGAAAATAATTCAAATCATACTTAAAAAAAAGAACTCTTGCTTACAAAAAAAAGCTTATAAAAAAAAACCACGGTACTTTTTTGTTCCGTAATTTGTCATACGATTAGAATTTACAATTACAATACCCATTCAACCAGTTAATTTGTTCAGACGAGACCTACACACAAAACCTAATTAAGAAATATTATTTATTTTTAATTAATTAACCTTAATAGATTGTGTTTTTAAAAACAACATTATTTAATCTAAGATACCTAGACATGTTTGACCTGTATAATTTTTATTATCACTAAATAAACAAGAGTTGCGAATTTTTGAATTTATCGTTATCACTGCTATAAAATAATATAAATAAAATTATAGATACCTAATAAAGATAGAACATTACCAACTTACGGCCGAGTATTAAGTAGTTGATTGAATGTGTGCGGTTTATATAGCTACAATAAATCAATAAGGTTTACCTTTGTAGATAACAATCATAATGGACAAAATATTATTACATTATATGACTGTATGTTTGGAATGAGTTTCCGGCCTAATAAATAAATGACTTATACAAATTAACGGTAGTAATGTATCTATGAGAGTCGAGGAAGCCAGAGAGGTATGTAAGGAAAGAACCTGTTGGAACTCTGTACTCTCTGCCTACCCCGCAAGGGATCTGGCGTGAGGTTATAGATAGATAGATAGATAGATGTATCGTAAATATTTTGTTTTATTTTTTCTAGCTTTTATTTAACTCGCAGTGAAGTAGTGATAGCCTACTGGTTAGACCGTTGGACTGCAAAGTCAGAGGTCTCGAGTTCAAACCCAGGCACGGACCTCTGTCTTTACGAAAGCATGTGCGTATTAAAAATTAGCTATCACTTGCTTTGACGGTGAAGGAAAACATCGTGAGGAAACTGCCTAAGAGTTTCTCGAAGGTGTGTGAAGTTCGCCAACCCGCACTGGGTCAGCGTGGTGGACTATGGCCTAAACCCTCAGTTTGAGAGGAGGCCCGTGTCCAACGGTGGGAGAGTTTCTTAACAGGGCTATTATTATTATTATTTAACTTGAAATGTTTGTTTGTTTAGGTCAACTCTTGCAAGCTGGATTAGAATCATTTCCTTTTATTCAAATGAGTTCAAATTTGACACGTTGGATCAGTTTCGAAGACAATGCATTTTTATGGTAAGTATGACCTGATTCAACACTTAGGATTTGCTTCAGACGAAGGAACTCCTCAACGGGCAACAGCGCTAGACACAAAATTTTATAAACACATTTAATTTTGATTGACCGTTTTATATTGCATAATTACCTGGCTTCATAAAATTATTTATCACTATCACTTATTTAAAAATGAATAATAATAAAATAAATATACAAATAAACACCGAGACGCCTATATTCCCCAAGCAGGGGCAGAGCTATACTGAGTACACCCACTTTTCGCCGACGATGTCAGGTTCCATGTAATAGGTGGCGAGCCTATTGGCATGTACCGGGCACAATTCCCGACTCTGGACTGATACTGGGAAGTTTTCGTTAGCAAAACTACATTTGTCCGACCTAGGATTTCAACCCAGGACCTAATGATCACAAAGCGATGCACTTTACCACTAGACCAATGAGGTGATAAGGATAAATGAAAAATATTGTGCGTATTTGACAGCCTAGATACCTACATTATCAAGATGGCGGTAACTATGACACAGACGCGCATTATTTGCCACTAGAACAACCAGAAAGTACTTAAACTTTTATAAAACCAAATACAAAATATTTATATACTGTACAAATGAAGCCAGACAAATGCGAATCGCACATAATAGCTATGAGTATTGGTCCTCGGGTGAGGAAAAATAAAAAGTGTACGTGTGTGGCATCTATTTGCCATTTAAAAGGGGGACACGATTGAGGAGCTAAAAGGTTATAAATTGCGACAGCATCGCTTGTCATGCTAAGTGTGTATGTAAGGACACGAGCTCGACTCAGCCCCGGCATATTTATAGGATATGTTTAACAATGCCTACGCACTGCACTGGTCGACTATGCCTCATCTAAGTACACATTTTTACACATTTAAATTAAAGATACTAACACTTTAGTAATGCATTTGATTAAGTAGCGGCCGCCTGCAACCTCGTCTGCGTATGTATCTTTATAAATTATAGGGTTATTCTGATGTAGAACCTATATTACTGCAAAGTTTCATCAAAATCCGTAGCTACTTAACGTGAAAGAATTACAGACAACCACCCATCTATTTTCATCATTATTTTTTAGGGGTAAAGAGTGAAAGTGAGCATTAAAAATGCACTTCTAAGATTATACCCGTAAACGCAGTGTATAAAACTACGATATGTGATACGATAGGGATAGTTTACAGAGACTGTTTGAGAGGGGTCGCAGGACGGCAGCAGGGGTGGGGGAGGGTCACACGCACCATTAGCCAGGAAGCCTCGAGGCGGGTCGACACGCGACGGCGACACGTGTTACACTTTCTACATAATTGCTTCTAATCACATATATTATACCAAAACACGTATTACAACAGTACGTGTATTAGACATACACTAACATTTTATCAAAGCAACATCAAACATTTTTATTATCATACTTAAATATTGTACTACGCTAAGGTGACGATACAATCTCCACTTATCAATATTATGTATTTTATAATATATCCGTGCGGCTTATCGACGTTAATAAACATTACACATCCTGTTTATAGCCACATAGATTACAATACATCACTTTACTTCGACAAATAACGCCATGTTCTCACAGAAAAGAACACGAGATAATAAGAAAAACTCGTGACACTCGCGGGCCGGATGAGTCGTAAAACTGATTACATAATTTCATTGGAAGCGACGACGGAACGGGCCTAACTCACTTTCCCGCGTTGAAAAACAAGGAGGTTCGCTCGAACGACAGGGGAAAAGTTAATGCGGCTCGTCGGGCAGACGCGTCGCAAGAAACGCCGAGGGCCTGCAATGCAATATTTATCACCGCCCGCGAACGTGCCTGGGAAAAAATGACAAATTCATGCTTCCCCACTCGACGCCCGGCGCCTCTCTCTCCGCCCCGATTTATTCTCCTCGTAATTTTTATCAAAGGGCGCGGGACCGGCGTAAACTAGATAGAAATGTTTTCACGACTCGCTTGTTTATAAAACCATCGACGGGGAAACAGATACGCTCTATTTACACGGCTCGAGCGCTCGTGTTTGCACATCTATCTCTCGAGATAATGTTGCATAAACGTTATACGCATAATACACTTGTTTGTTTCGCGTATTCACGTCGTTTCGGCGTTTCAATCGAGGCCGACGCGGCGGAGTCGTAAATATTAGAATGAGATTTGTTAACGGATTCGCGGCGCGTATCTATGATATGAGGGCGCACGTTCTTATCGATCTGCACAAGTTACGTGGAATATTGTTTCGATGGGAGCGCTCGTGTCATGTGTAGGTGAGCATGAGAGGGAGCGCCTGTATCTGGAAGCTATTACGTGCGGAGTTCGGGAGCCACCCCTCGGGGTCGACGGCGCGGAATAAAATCAGAAGCAGAAATGATTTAGCCGGCGATAAGGCGGCGACGATGCTGCGAAGCCGGCGTTCCTGCCCAGTTATTGACGACTCGCACACATCGCTCAAACACAACCAACTTGCACACTTTATCACTCCAATTGGATTACAGAAATCAAAGCTTGGTTTGCGTATGTTCAATCTTATGGAAAAAGTAATCTGATTTACGTCTCTACAAATGGCGAAAAAAAAAATTAAGCGTTTTCTCGGACAAGTGCTTACAAAAAAGAAATTAAGAAATCAAAACAATATTTTATAAACAAAACGTTTATAAGCACGAAATGGAGCACTCAAAGCGGTAAGTGATTTTAATAGGCAGGCAAACAGTCCCTAATTTGAAGAGTATTCCCTGTTCACAAATCGTCGCGCGGCCGTGCGCTCGCAAATCAGACTCCTGCGTGGAGTGACTCCGACGGGCGGCTCTCAGGGGAGAGCCCCTTTGATCCCTAGCTGACCCGAAAATAAAAAAGGTTCGTAATAAAAAAGGACCGACATACGGAACGTGGCGCCGCTTTTTTATTTAAATTAGAGTGTTTTATAGGGGGAGGGCGATATTGCGTTTTGCCGGTGTCTCGGAGCCTTCGGTAAGCTATACTCGTACATGAAGGTAAATCCTCGTCGGCCGGGGGCGACGAACCTTCCGCAAATACTCCCGGGTCTTAAGGTATTTTCTTTCATCCGGTGGGTGATTTCCCGATCGTAGTCACCGAATGAAAAGGTTCTTACGCGGAGTAACGATTTACGCGACATGTGGGACGAGTGCCGCGATGAGATAAGAAATATTATATGCGTAATAAAAAGCAATATGTCAAGTACACGCTAACTATATCAATCAACATTTACACGCTAAAATGTCAATGTGACCGGTAATTGCAGAACGGAGTACCGACAGACGTGAGATATTTGGTTAGCGTCCAAAAGCAACGACCCAAATTTAGGTGTTAATCTCGATAATTTTTAAGCAACATTGTGTTTGTTATTAGTTGCGAGACGGCGAGGAGGCAACCCGGGCAACACTGTCAGTCGTGCTCGATTTGGCAGAGTGCCAGGCACCGCCGTCCGCGGCACTCTATCGCCCGCAGACTGATGACCGACGAGTGAGTTCCACCGTTTATTTTCGCTCTCATTATCTTTAAAGTGATTTATTTCGGTCTCACGGTTTTCGAACGCCAAACGTTAACACACCCGAGAATAGGTCACACTGACTACTTGGCACCCAGCTGCGAACGAGCCTATCGAAATAATAGTCAGCAATGAAGTCCTCACGACACATACCAGCTAAAAAATACTATTAGAGTATTGCTAAATTAGTTAGAACAACAATTTTAGGAAGGACACTAATTACTGGCGGGAGAGGTGTTGTTAACAAGCATGTAAAGCGAAGTTAGGGGTGACGTGTTAGTCTTTACGACGTCGGCGATCAGTACAATCGGGCCGATATTTTCGTCTCGCCCACGCGGATGACAAATAACTGCCGGGAATTATGTAAACATGCTGATTCGCCGCGGTCGCTCCAGACCATTGCTTTAATAAAATAATTTTCTCAATAATGGCGGTAGTTTGTAGCGATTTCATCAATAGCTCGTTGTTGGATCGCGTCCAACTCGTCTCGCGCGGCTTAGATCGTTTAATTAACGAGCGTCGAACTTTCGACCTGTTGAAAGCTCCGCTTTTAGAGAATCAACTTACTTTACACGTAAGTACCCGCTCGAAGATTTTCGTTTAGATTCTCTACAAATTATGTTTTACTCACGCTCACAAGCGTATTACATTGTAAGTAACTCGCGGAGAATAGAACGATAATTGGAATATTAATGGTTGCTGCTACTTCGGCACCGCGTTCCGAAGAGAAACGTTTCTGTGAAAAATATTGTTTATGCGAATGAATCATCGCCTGGAATAAGATGTGAGATATTAAAGTTTAAGGTGTGATTTATAGACGCCTATAATAATAACATCGACCTTCCCGGGCGCGGTGTGCGTGCAACGAGCGAATAACTGAGCAATGACAGCGACAGGAGTAGCGAAATGTTTGGACAGATGCCACACACGGCATGGCTGTACATTCCTTGCCGCATTTAAGAGTACGACTGACTCGCACCTCTACAAACAAGACACGTGTTTAAATCGGCTTCAAATAAAATATTGCTTACGTCGGCCGAGAAATTAATTTCGTTGGCGGGAATTTAACACATGACCCACGCGATTTCGGAGAATGGGATGATGTATTCGGGGTTACGTGTACCAAGGCTCGGCATATTGACAAATTATTATGTTGTCTTTTTCGATGACTAGCTGATTTTTTGAAAAACTACACGATTATACATGTATGCTCACAAATGATTTTGATTATTTCATCGTATTATTGGAATGTTTTTGTGTTGTTATGAATATGTTAGATGAATATTGATTTATGGCGCTATAGGGTTAGTACTCACCCCAATAATGGCATTGAGTTCTGTCATAGTGACCTGTTTCGCTCTCTCCACAGCCGAGGCCACTTGCTGTTGGTGCTCCTGCGATAGGAAGGGTAGTATCTGTGCTATTATTGCGTTCAGCCTTTTCGCTATCTCCGTCTGAAAAGAATAGTAGATCATTGTGTAAATTAATAACAAGAATACAACATTTCATAATAAAACGACGAGCAAAGGTCATTGCGTCATAATCATATTAATATCAACAGTAGCTACGAGTACCAAGCATCGGTATCATCTAAAAGTAACCAGTCAAGTTGTTTGAATAAAATCGAAATTAATATAAAAGTCCGCAACAAGCAAATTAAGCGACCGCTAACTGCAGATCGCTTTACATGCAAATAGACAACCGAAAACGTTTCCACATACCGAGGCAGATTAAATTCAATAACAACATTTATAATTAGTTGATCAGCCGGCGGGGGCCGGCGGGTAAAATGAACTCGATAAACAATAACGCGCACCGCGGCGGGATGATAAATCGCCGTGTTACCGAGCCGATCGTATTTATTGGCTTTGTTCGTATTTTCCGTTTAAATGCACATTAATTTCATTCGCAGATTCGTTGCGAATCGACGACGAATTAACATAATTGAGTGTATTATTATATCGGCCCTTGTCGGCGCGTGTAAACAATGAAGTTTCAACGTTTCGCTTTTTATTTAGTCGCATCGAGAGATATTTACTAAGTCGATTGAAAATATTAACTATGAAATTTAAAATATCATCTCACATTACGAGCGCGTTGATTGGTTTGAATATATTAGCAAACATAAATGTCTAAATGAAGATGTTATCATTGACATTTATAAGGTATCGGCTTTTAGATTAAGGCCCGTATTACGTGAATCCAATGTTAAAAACTGAATCTTGTACTAAAATGTTAGTTTAAAAACTAGATTCACCACTTATTTTCGTTCTGTAATACGGGCCTAAGACTGGTCTAGACGGAGCATTGCTAATAATAATTGCGTTTAAAAGCGGCTTCAGTTAATTTGTGAGTCATGTTTTTTTTTAAATTTGTTCAGAAGTTGACAATGTGTGCACATGTGACAAAGTGTAGTACGCACACGACACACCGCATACGCATGCGCCCGTGTGCTCACTACAATTTGTCTACCCTATGGATAGATAGTAACATTTTTATGCCGTTTCCGCGCACGCGATGTTCCATCTAGACAAGTAATTCTAGGGTATTGGCACTCGAGTGAGGCGACACTTAAGTATCTGTGTGGAGTGTGAAATTACTATACTGGCTGAATATACGGCTGCCACAAAGCTCTACCCACACGAGAGTGTAAACATAATTCCCAAAGCGTAATTGAACGTCTAAATATTTTTTAAAACGTTTGCCAAGTTTTCTTATTATTTCTCAAAACAACATTGTGTATTTATTACGCTGATGTTTGTACGTCTGTTTAGCTAATTAGTCATCATTTATCTAGGTTAAGTTTAGATTTATCATAATTTAAAATAGTTTGTAGCTAGAAATAAAATCTAAAATATTGGCCAGATGAATTTGCTGTCATTTATCATGGCCGTTTATTATTTTTGAACTACGCAGAAGATCTGTGGATAAAATACCAATATGAAGTTATTAAGTCAATAAAGTTTACTAATATCACGATTCGTGCACATCGCTGAGTACCCTGTCACGCGATTAACATTTAACAAGTTCCCTGAAATCAATATCATCACGGTAATCAAGGTTGATACTAAACGTTACAGATAATGTTTATAAATAAAGTCGTAAACTGTAAACATTTTATTTCTATGTTTCATTGTTGTAAGTCAGTCCGATGTGTTATGACGACATTAATGTTATAACCACATTGCAGCACAAGACAAGCATTAAAGTACCTGCACTGCTGGTCAAACGCATCCCTTAAAGACCGTCACTATAAGCAGTTTTGTACTTTGCGCAAGAAGCTTTTACTCCCGACCTTGACAGTCTCCGGTCTATCTTGTAGAGAATCTGTCCACCCTATGTACAGCCTGTGCCTAGGAAATTATTTCTTTTAAAAGGACATGTGTCAAAATTTAAAAGCTTTAGCGCAACATATTATTCGTCTTCATCGGCGTTCTTACAGATTGCTGGATAATGAAAGACGATTCAACGGGTACCGATTGCATCTACCCAGCTCTTCCAGGTTTTTAATTATTTCATAAATGTTTGTTACATTTTATTTGTTTGTTGAAAGTAGTATTAATTCCACTAGGGTAAGGCGGCAACGGCACGGCGTGAGGGCGGGAGCGGCGCGCGGCGTACCGCAGCAGGCGCGGCCGCCCACCGCAAATTGTACTCTCATTCCGCTCCGCTAAATGGACTGTTTGTCGCGCCGACGATAACTTGCTCGTTCACATTTTCCCATCGATATATTATTCGTCTCCCCTATAACCTTCTGGACAGATCTGCTATCAACCATATCCGCCCATTCCTTTTGGAATGCATCCAATGCGTCACGCCAAAGTTTCCTGGGTCTGTCTCGACGTCGATGCACATCTGCAGGCACCCATTTTTTTATTTTTCTGTGAGTAAATATGTTTAAAAAATGGCCGCGTTTGACTACACTTACGCAATAGTACGTACTCATAACTAGCGACTGTAGAAATTAGTTTTCATTTATTGATAACCCCATATATTTTTTATTATCGTAGAGCAAACTGACATATCGACGTAATTCATCTAAGAAAAACACCACACTTGGGTGTTGACTTATTTCGAGATAACACTTCTGTTCTAATAAGTTCGAAGCAGATTTATTTATCAGAATGATTCTGTGATTTAAGAACGAGTAGATATGTAGGTTCTGTGGTTAAGGGAAAAGCCGGCCAAGTCGAAAAGACCCAAAATATATTGTGGATGAACATACATGTTGTGAATGATATGAAAACACGTTCAGAATATCTACTGTTTAACCGCGTAAGCCTTATTATTTGTTTGGTTAAGAGTATGTCTAAGTTAAGTTCACCTCAATATGTTATACCTATATGGCTCCTAAACAATGTTATGTACAAAATCAAAGCCAACGTCTGTTATTTTTAGTACTGAGACAACAAACAAGGTTCCTCCATTTGTTA
Source organism: Phalera bucephala (assembly GCA_905147815.2). Lineage (NCBI taxonomy): Eukaryota > Metazoa > Arthropoda > Insecta > Lepidoptera > Notodontidae > Phalera > Phalera bucephala. The sequence continues at coordinate 40,280,185 of LR990609.1, read as the reverse complement.
GATAAACATCTATGGAGTAAAGCTTCGTGCCCGACGCAACTGTTGTCGGCATATTTCTGCGTAATGCAATTATCCTACTGCTATAAGCCATGACGCTATTGATAAATCGTTACTTCAATTGTCTAATGAATGTCCATTTAGTGTTTCCATCAAAAGTTATTTATTTAAAACATATAATTAATTATAAATGCCTCGTTGGTCTGGTGGCAAAGCGCATCGCTTTGTGATCACGAGGACCTGGGTTCAAATCCTAGGTCGGACAAATTTAGTTTTTCTAATGAAAAATTCCCAGGATGAGTCCGGAGTCTGGAATTGTGCCCGGTATATGGCAATAGGCTCGCCCCCTATTACATGGGACCTAACATCGTCGGCGAAACGTGGGTGTACTCAGTACACCTCTGCCACCCCCTCTGGGGAATATAGTCGTGACGGTGTTTATATAATGAATTACAATCCAGATCTTCCGATCCTATTCACGGATGAACAAGATTTCAGGTGTGAATAGAGACAAATCCAGGATTGAAGTTAATGCATCTACCAACCATAGCCTATTTAACGACAGACTAACATCTATATGGTGGCATCTATATCGTTATTTTTGAGCTGATGTCGCTTACTTGATATAAAACTCAAAACAAACTGAAAACCTAGATTCGTCTCAGGACCTGCTGGTGAAAAAAAGAAAAATATATGAAATAATTTCGAAAGTGCGTAGATTTTGTAATCTTTATCATTTTCAAGGTTAATTGTTTCGTTTGTCTGTATTTTTTTTCAGGTCATATATTTTATTTTATACTAGTTTCTGCCCGCGACTTTGTCCGCGTTGACTTTAGACAGGAACCTAACATTTTTCCGGGATAAAAAATATCCTATGCGTTAATCCAGGCAATAAACTATCTGTGTGCTAAATTTTGATTGATTAAACATCCGAACATCTATACATACAAACTTTGACTTTTATAATATAAGTAGGATTTTCTTAAATTCGGAAGACGACAATTGTACGAGCTTAGACAGGTACCAAAAGCGTCTTTTAGTGTCATAAGCCAAGATTTATTTTGGATCGCTACCAACCTGTTTTGATTCAGTGTTATAGCATTTATTGCTTTTTTATATTATTTTATATTGCATATTATTGCATATTTAACGCAATAATCATTATTTTTTCAAATATTGTATTGTAACAACAATTCAAAACTAACCTCAAGCGCAGAGCTCAAAAAATCATCAGTGTAATAAATGACCCGAAATTAGTTCAGTTATTGAAGAAATGTTGTGTAACTATCCTTAAATACAAATTTCACAATTTTCATTGCATTGAGTGTAATATTATTAATTGTTTACGTAAACAAGTAATAAAGTTATCCTCTTGAACTTTAACGGTTCAGTAAACTTGAAATAACGTTCATTATATTTGTTATTAAAAACAAAATATATGCTTGATATGAACGTTTAAGATATTCAAGACTGATGTCATAATGTCATATTATGACGGATACAGGCGATAACCCCCTGACATACATAAAGTTGAAACTGCCATTGCCATATATATTATTATTTAAGATTGAAATTTTGATTAATAATTACTATAACATCCGGTATACATCTGTAACATTCATTCATAGTAATTGGCCGAAGGATAATAAGGTATTACGCACTTTCTGAACGCGTAAGTGGCTTCGTACCCGGTCGACAACAGCGCCACCTACCGGGTATATGTTTTATAGCCTATGTTACTGCTGGATAATGTAGTTTTCTAATGGTGAAAGAATCATTAAAATCGGTCCAGTAGTTTTTTAATTTATTCGTTACAAACATACAAAATTACAAATCCTACCTCTTTATTATACGAGTATTATTAAGTGAAGATAATATGGATTTCATCGCAGAAGGTGGGAAATTGCGGTTACCTATCTAAAATCACAAATGTGCGAATTTTAAAACATATGTAGTATGTAGCCATTTTGTGGTGTAGTGACACGCGTGAGGCGATCCGCACCGCACCGCTCTCGCACCGAACCGCACCGCTCTCGCACCGTACCGCCGCCGCCGCGCGCCCAAATTGCCGCAAATTACATTTTCATTCGCCGCCTACCGCTACCGGCGCTTGCTTATTGTGAAAATTTACTACTAAACTGGAAAACACTAGCTCCGATTTAACGCTTTTTTATGATAAACGGTATTCCCTACAAATGTTCCGAAAAAATTGTTATTAATTTACACACTAAACGACCATGAATCAAGAAACTTAGTGAGAGCCACTAACACGTATGTTTCTCAGTAAATCACGCATTCCTCACGCCTACTATATGATTAAAACGGTGGCGAGCATCGCAAACTTTAGCTACCTCGGCTAAAGTTTGAATTTAATGAATTTGTAATTGTGTGAGTGATTATTGTGTCAGACGTGTGAATGTTTTAACAAGTATGTTTTAAATGTTAGTATGATAGTAAAAGTGAAACTATTGTTATGTAAACTGCGTAATTAGAGACAATCAAAATAATTTAAATTGGCGGAAGTTAGTCATGAACATGCTTCATGATATGATATTTCTTAATTGTGTCTATTTTAGAAAATAATTCAGAGTTATTAATATTCTTGACCGTTTCAAAAATGTTTATGCAATAATTTGCTTTCTCTGTGGCCAGTTATAATAGTTTACTGAGCAAAATCGTTAACAATCTTGTTGTCTATACAACTTTTTAGTCAAACTTCCTATGACTACAAATCTAAAATTTTCCTCTCGGCAGTGTCGAAATTTAATCACAGAATAGCACCATTGAACATAAAATATCGACATAGGGCTTTGGATTAAAGCAGTTTTTCTTATTGTCGTTACGAGGCGAACAATCCCGTCCCATCTGCACGTCGTATAACTCTAACAGAGGCTGCGAGAACCCGCTGCGGAATAAAAAGCGGGCGTACAAAAGGGCCGCAAAATACGTACTTTTGCGAGCTCTCCACAAAAGATATAGTACGGTTTGTCATTAAGGAGTTCATCCCCGCGCGAGAAATAAAAGAGGAACGTCGGGTTTCGGGGTGAGCGGGCGGCGCGGGGTGGGAGGGGTACAAGGCGAGGAGGTGCACTAATGGCTCCGACACTCATCCGCTAATGCCGCGGGTGACTCCTCTTTTTGCACGATTTTCACGTAGTTTAGCCGGTAGAGCTTTTAATCTGGGGCCGCATCTTGCCGTACTCCATTTGTTTCACTGTATTCACTGTAGCCATACACTCATTTTACACAGCTTACAATATGCAGTAACATACTCGTTCAAGAATGAATTAGTAGTTAATCTAATACGTGTTCGCAAATTTCGAAATAAATTTAACATGCTAAAGTGTTGAGCAATAAACGGGAACCGTTAATTTAAATCAATGATTTATATGCTAATACACATTTTTTGTTTAAATTGATTCCTGTGTTTCGTCACGAATGAATATCGAAAGCAATAAACTCCCATTGAAGAATACTAACGACCGCTAACGAATGTGGCGGATGATGGCAAGTGGGAAAATACCTGTACGAAATAATGATGTGGAATTTTGAAAGCTTTTACATAGCAATTTGAAGTGGTGGTAAATTACAATTTGAAGCGAGATGGAAAAAGCGCGGAGCGAAAGATTGCATTGTGCACAGAAGCGTTCGCGTGGAGAACTAGTACCTATTGTCTGCTTTGATTTTATATTCAATCTTTTTCAATTAAAGTAACAGTAGTAAATGTTTTGAAAAATTGCTTGCAGTTGTGTATTGAATAATAAATCAATTAGTTAACGCGCTTAAAATTGTAGCAACTTGTAAAGTATTCAGATATATTGTTTCGGTCATTGCTTTTATTCTAAAATATAAAACTTGGAAGTAAAAAATAAGAATGTAAAATATACAAGACAAGACTCATTTCCACCGCGCCGTCGACACGAAGCACACAAATATAGCAACACTAAGTGCAGGAACGTCATAAGGCGGAGCGCGAGCGCGGTTGTGACCTAAATGCGGGTCGCGGTCGCGGTCGCACGCCGCAATTTATTCTCCTTCGTGCGACGCTTGCGGCTCGGCACGGTAACGTCACGACAACGAAACGATACGAAAAAAAATCCTTCTGACGGTTTCTTTCACAAACCTTCCAATTTAAAACTGAAAGATAATTCTCACTTCATAATCCGATTCAGCTAAACTTTCTTCAACAAAACACTGAAAACTGCATGCGGTTAAACGGTATAACTATTCATTTAGCTAACCCGCTCCCGACCTCCCTGTTCCGACCAACTTTTACTACTTTTCCCGCGATTGTTCCTCGGAGCAAACTGAAAGCACTTCCACTGCGGTTTTGGCCTTTATTAATGACTGCCGACTCTTTTATGAATTATTTATGTACGCCGCCTTCTGCTTATCTTTGCCGCGACTCCGAGTTTCTACTTTATTTAACAAAACAGTCGCCAATCGTGAAGGCGGGCTATTGTATTGAAAGCGCCGTCGCTCCGATGGCGCGCCAATAAATAATTCCTCGGGCGAAATGGCAGCCGAGTCGATAAATGGGCTATTATAGCAGCAGACAGAGGCCAACATTATCATCGATTCGTATCGCATTCGCGGAGCAATAATTGTTTAAACATAGCCCGCCGTGGAACATTTGTGGCGGGCGCATCGATAATGCATCGTCCGCGCAGCCGGTGTCCCGCGCCTCGTTAGCTTTCTAATTGCCTGCGCCGCTCCATAAACCACTCGAACACTTTTCATGCACGTTCGTATGGAGAAAATGGGCCAGTGCCACGGCTAAAATATTTAAATATACTCCAATTATCCACGCAACGAAGTGGAGTGGTCGTGAATGACATTATAATTACCTTTTCTTAAAATAATTGGTGCTCGAGCGCCGATACTTATAATAAACAGAATCGTCTGACGCGAAGGCACGTCATTAATATTCATTATAAACAAATGGATATAATTACTTGGCAAGAACAAGTTGATTCGAGAGCGGTGGAGTGGGCGTGTAGTGCGGGACACGTCGTTATCTCGATATCGAGATAGGGTTGAAGCGTTTTCATTGAAACGGGTGAATTAATGAAATATTAATTAGAGTTGATGGAAAAAAAACTATGGTTGAATATTAATCACTCTTGAGAATAGAAAAGTGAAGAGGATCACTGGACTATAAAGATAAAATTTAGATCATAATAACAAGTACGATCACGACCGTTATTATGTCCTCAGAGGTTATCAGAGAGATGTCTACCACGGAACTTATTCTGAACGTCCTGTTTTCATCAAAATTATTTTCAAACTCAGTAGAAGATTCAACCAAATCCAATCACATGGACTGGGTACTTTATGTTGATTGCTTTATAAGTATGATGTAGTGTGTACATGAATAACATCATTAACCAGTAGCTTAATCTATTCTTACACGTACACGATTCGTTAATTGTAAACATGTCTGAGAAAAACGGGACACTGCGCAACCCTGCGTCGAGAGGGCGGTCGGTGTCAACTCGTAATCAGATTGTAATAGCGCGATCGAGAGCCAGGCATGCTCGAATAACCGCCACCTGTCAATTTAAAACTACTCGCTTCGGTGAAAAACAAACAAGAACAAACATTTTTTGTCGGTATTAAGTTACACCGATTTACCCAACTTAAAAGATTGTCGTAATAACAGTAAGATTGAACGTCGTCCAAACTATTGCCTCACTCACTCACTGGTAATGAGTCAGAGACCCGCCCGAGTAAATAAAACGCAAGTACATTTCTTAAACACTCGAAGTCGTGTCTCACTTCTAATGAAACACTCAACCCTCGATCAGACACTCTACAAAGGTTTTGAGTAAATATATTTAATGCCATTATTAAGTGTGTGTCAACGTATATCACTTGAATCGCGTATACGTTACGTAATCTCTAATATCACGGTCGAATTCATTTAAACAGCTGAAGTTATAAATTTGTCCAAAGCAATCGGTACGCGTCCGAACGATTCTGATTGCCAGATTAGCGTCGACATATCACGAGAGGCCACGACGCACGGCTTCATAATAGCTGTAGTGGGCGAGCCGTGGAGCGCCGTGTTGACTCCCATGTTTCTCGCCAAACAAAGAGCCAGCTTCCTAGCTACCCCTGTTTGTTTAGGTCCACGCCAAACGTTTATTGCCCTTTGTGTATCTTACCTCTCGGCGAAGCGTAAAGCCTTTTGACTCGGCACTTTTTTACGAGAGCGCTTACGAACGTGGAGATTATTACGTTCAAAAAATAACACACTCACATGATAGAACATTATTAGTAATGAAAGATCAACGTTTAGATGCAAGTAAACAAACACTTGGAGGCGCTACATCTCGAGGTGCAATCGCTAAGCGCTTACGTGTCGTGATAGGTAATAGTGAAACACAAACCAGTCTTGCCTACATGAATTGACCAATTTGTAGAGGCAAGATAGTTTCACGAGCTATTCCTATAGACGAATCAATCATCGCGGCGAGCGCTCACAGCTTTTTTGCTACATTAACGAGCAGCGCTGTAATGATTGCGCGTTTCCGGCGCCTTATGTGTTCCGCACTTTGTGCCGGCACACAATGGCGCTTAACAATGCAATACAAGTGTACTCGGCAGCGCTACACCGCTATATAGCGCAGTAATTAGCGCTGTTAATACACTCCTAATTTATGCAATGTGCAACGGAGCCTCCTCGTTTCGCGCGGCGCGTATTGTTTGAGTTCGTGTTGCGATTAATTATTTTCGGTTCGACGCGCGTTGATTATTTTTAGTTTCGCAACGAAGATTGCGGGCTTGCTATCGTAGATCATTACACTACTATATCAGCTGCTAAAAAAAGAATATCGATATGATCACCGTCACGCGTATAATCCTTAAACGGGAGTGGCAGAAGTGTGCTGTGTACCAATTACCTAATGATGTTAGTCTCGGAATGATAGTGGAAGATTGCCATTGTAGCGAGCATAAAGTCTATGGAATGAGTTTTTTCTATACTGAAACCACTACCATTCAAACTAATATTCAAACATAACAAGACACACTATACAGCAATAGTGATAACAAGACACACTATACAGCAATAGTGCAACGAGGCAGTCATCAGTCGCTCATATTGAATAACAGTATTAATACAACGACAAATTGTCATCCTAAAAAATCGATTGTTATCATTACATTATCTATACAGTAATACTTCGTATGATTTTTATACTGAGTTGTTTAGCTTTTGTTCGGGCGCGATAACAAGCTTATCGTGGATTTTGTACTAAAATTGATTGGACTGATTACGTTTTATTTTTTGTGTGATCAGTAAAGTAGACGATAAAGGTTTTAGATAAAACCCAAGTTATGTTGAGATAAACATTGGTATTATCAGAAAGTCTCAGCAAGTTAATCGCATTAGACAGTGGATATGATTTATGCGTTGTCTGACAAAAAATTGCAGATAAAATTGATCGAGAAACTTAATTCATATTGTCTATCTCAACATTAGGGATATAGTATTGACGCATATAATACGTATATACACTCACGCCTTTATCTTCACGGTAGACCACAGTTCCGAATCTGATACACCTCTTTCGCTTTATCCAGGTTCATACATCCTCATGCATTTCCTTCGATTAGGCGTACTACTCACTTAATGCATGTTTCATGAATATTATACAGAGTCTATCAAACTCCCTGCAGTCCCGGAAACAGTACAGTCTACTTCGAATAGCCTTAATTGTAAACCAAAGAGAAGACTAAACAAGTTACAGCTTTGTACGTAGTATACCGCAGGGATGAGGGCGGGTGCGATGGAAACGCGCCTGTTTCCCAAGGTTTGCACTGCGCTGTTTGCTGTCTCGTTGTGACTGCCGATGCCGAATATTCTTACCTACCTACATTACAGGGCCCTTATTCGGTATGCCCAACTAAACCCGTACGGTTACGGTAACCTCGAGAAATGGTCGTTTAATGGTACTCCAGTGGCATACGGAATTCCATTATACGATCACTTCACTAAAATGATTGTGATATGGAATTCCCGAATAGGGAACCTCCGGAATAGGGATAAAATTGAAACCGGTGCTCCTAGAACTGAATATAGTACAAGAAACATTTTTTTTGAGGGAGTGCATCTGTGTAATAATTTACCGGGAAATACTAGGAATTCAGCATTAATTAATATTTCCAAAAAGCATCTAAAACACACGTTTCTGAACGATACAATAAGGATTAATGTAATAAAGGGAGCCCCGATCATTATTGTTCAGTATTAAGATTTCCTTAAGTAAATTGTCAATATCTTTGGAAATAAATAAATGTCTTTAAACCGAAAATATCGTAAGCGCCTTGTTTGGTCATAGTGAATAGGGCCCCAGGACTTGATTCGTGATCGACCGACATAGATATGATACATTTAAGAATGATTACTTATGATTCAATTGTTACAGGTAGGTAACGGTTCGAAAACATGTTTTCGTGTTACGATTTTAGTTCTTGTTTTAGATTATTTTCTTTAAAAATAATAAAGCAGAAAATATAGTAATAGTACAGTTATGAAACTATAATGTGGTTGGCTGCAAACGAATTTATTTGGTCAGAACGTTATTTAAGTCAGTCAACATTAAATTAATGAGCTAAAAATCGTGATAAAATGAATCACTGATTCAAAATTCAGGATTGATTCTGTACTTTAGCCGTTATTTGCGTGTTTACTCAATAAATTCAACACTAGTATCGAATAGTTTGATAGACAGTGACTATTTATTTCCATTAGATACTCGATGGCTAATATTGATTTAAGACTTAACAATCATGCGCTACTTATCTATGTACATTACTAACCGCGAACACAATTCAAAACGAATTCCAAGAAAACTAAAGGTGTGTCGGAAAATAATGATAAAATAATCGCTCAAGTACGCAATGAACATTCTTTACCAAATTATTTCAGTTTTTATTTCACAGAAACTGTATGAACGAGATCCTAAAATTTTGCATAGTGTTGGATCAGGTAACGTGTAGATATTTCGATGGTTAAAGTTATACACTCACAAATTACGGCAAAATGCTTCAATTATACAGTACCTAGTTGGTGAAAAAGACGGCTTTGCCGGAAATTAATATTGTACATACATATTGTGTTAGTATAGTCGGACACAGAGCCAGGCGGGTCTGCCGGTTTGCACAGCTCTGTTTGTGCAGCGTGTTTGCGAGCCCAACTCGCATTGTGCGCGTCTGTCGGGCCCGAATACGCTACAACAATACTTACTAGCGCAAATGGTAGGCTTGTTTGTAATTTCAATTCCAATTTGCAAAAGTTTATTTGTATCTTATAAAAGGCTATTATTTATACGTCCTTTGACAAAGAGAAAACTTTAAATGAAGCAACGACTAAATGAAAGAAGACACACCTCGAGTGTAGTTGTTGCACCCTCGCCCTCTTATCCGGTGAAGCTGTAAATGCCCGGCGGCCAACAGCGTAGGTCATTCACACACAAAAAAGAAGACAAATCCTAATTATACATCACAATAAAATGTTTTCGACAAAAACCTAGAATCCAAGTGATAATAGATCACGACGATCACGTGAAGACAATAAACGTAGTAACGTCAGATAATAATAATGTGAACATTACTTAATTCACACAAGTAAAACCGCAACTGAAATTTCGTATTGTTCACAAATACGGCTCAATTTGTAAGTTGGGCCAAGTGTCTATGTGGCAGAAAGTTATAAGTTTACAAGTAAAATTTTACGCTTCTCGCTAACGACGGTCACAGAATTCCTGCGTTAATGTTTAGAACCTCTCGGTGAAAGTTCTAAACATTGTTCATTTGTAAGCGTCACTTGCGGATTTCGTATTTCTATTCAAATTTGTATATCTGCACGCAGTTACATAAATATGAATGATTTTATGGAAATTCGTGATATTTAAAATGAAGTTCTATGTTAATGGAGACTGTTAATATCTCTTCATTTGGCTTTAATGATGCAAAAGTTTTACGGGTAATAAATTGAGTTATTTAATTACATAAATATTATGTGTGTTTAAATTTTTGATTAAAGGTTGTGAATTTATACAGCTTAGATAAACAAAACAAAGTAGGCAGTATATTTGTGTTAGTGCGGGCGAAGGGTGCGCGGCGCCGCAGACCGCACGACCGCAACCTGCGGCGAACCGCGCCCGCAACCTCCCTCTCCCACTGTACGCTTACCCTAATGCTAAACTGGACCGCCTAACTCTACACTTGATCTCTACGCCTTTGCAAATGGTCAAAGGTTTAATTGAAACATTAAACAGGGACTATACGTTTAGATAATGTATTATACTTCTCAAGATCTAGATATTTGAGCCTAGTTTTAAATTGGGTTGTTAAATAAAATAGCCGGTATATTCATAATATTTGACGGATGATTTAGCGCAGTGGTTAAGAGGCCGGCTCCCCAAACTGTGTCTATTAGTCGCGGGTTCGAATCCCGCACGGGACAAATCTTTGTGTGATCCACAATTATTTGTTTGGGTCTGGGTATTTGTGTATGTGAATTTTCATGTTTGTAAACGAACCCACGACACGCTAAGATATAAATAAAAAAATAAAATTAGAACATTCTGAGGCATATGAACCTAAGATATAACAAAAAATAATTATATGTCCTTAATATTATTTGGTATTTGACTAAAGAGGGCATAAATAAATATTCAAAAATGTATATCACTAAATTAGTAACTCTCTGCCTACCCCGCAAGGGATCTGGCGTGATGATATAGATATATAGTAACATCCATACCTATACAGTGTCCAGAACATTAATAATAGTGTTTTAACATTAAAATTCAGACAGATGTTAATGTAATCACAGACATATATTTCCATTGACATAAATACTGTTAAATATTTAATTAGCGACTTTAAAAGTAAGCTGATATGAATACGTAATTTAGTATATTATGTATCTATGTTACGTTTTACATTCATAGCGATTTATTTGTTTGTTGAATTTGTAATTAGCAGAAGTTAAACATTGTAGACGGACCATTAATTTGCAAATAATTTTGAACCATCGCAATAAAAATAGTAATACCAAAATGTTTTATAGAGAAAACTGAATTTAAATAAATACTCAGTGTAGCACAAATTTGCAACATGACTTTTGCAAAACTTGCTTTCCACGGGGTGTTGCTTTCAATACCAGTCCAAAATAATATGTTGCGCCTGACATTGAAAATGCATGTAATGTAAATTTAGACTTGCTTGATTGTAGTTACCCCATATAATGAAATTACAGCCATAATTAAAACTACCTATTAACTGATTTTTTTTATTTATATATTTCATATTATTATTTTATTTTAAAATAGACAGTAGAGAACATTATTTGATTTGTAATGTATTATCGACGTTTATAGCCACTGTGTTATCCTACATGGTTTTTGTTTTTCTTTTTACCTTAATCATCAAAAGACAAAACATGTAGGAGGAGTTCATTTTTACTTCGCTTTCAAATATTATACCTACTTAATAAAAAATAAGCCGTGTATGTTAAAAAAAACGCGCAACTCAAATGTTGCGCGCAGTTGTCGCTTAGTGGTTCGTCTATGCATCCGATGAGAAACGCCACATTGCGTGCGGATACAAGCTCATTGTTGAAACACCACGTGGCACCACACGCGAACATACTTGTGAATAGAGGCTATATTGTACATACTAAAACAAGTTTTTATAACGGGTTCGCTCGCATGATATATACAAATAAAACATTTAGTACGATATTTCCAGTAATCGCCTAGTTTAGGTACCGCATTATTATCTATCAAATGTGGCCTTATTCTATAAAAATTAAGTAACATAAAACCCACTGCAAGCAATCGCAAACCTAATTTCCATAATTTGTTTTAATGCTTCCGTTAAAATTTGTTTTACTGTTTCTGATGGAAATACAATGATGTTTTTTAGAATTCATAAGATAAACGTATTAAAAGTTGGTTAAATTATCTACACTACTTCTTTATATGACAAAGTTCAAGTGTCAACTTCCCAATCTAGAGCCTACGTGTTTATAACTTATTAAGTCCATTAAATATACTATATTTAGTAATAACACACACACACACACACCGCACGCCTATATTCCCCAAGCGGGGGTGGCAGAGGTGTTCTAAGTACACCCACGTTTCGCCGACGATGTAAGGTCCCATGTAATAAGGGGCGAGCCTATTGCCATATACCGGGCACAATTCCAGGCTTTGCCACCAGACCGACGAGGCAGTAGTAATAACACTGAATAAAAAAGGAAAGTGTTAGTTAATGCGGTTACGAAGTAGGTAGGCGCACGTGATCCGGGTAAACAATTGTAATATAGACATGAGCCGCGATTCCGTATAATTTCTTTAGTGTTAAGTACAATTCACACGATGATTAGCTAATTAACCGATCGTAGTCGAACTGAGTTGTTTAATTTTGTAACACGCCAAGTAAATGATAGTCGAACTCTAGAGATTCGTTAAGGAGAAACTAGTCTATTTAAAAAATGATAGCGACACGTACATTTAGATATACTCGTAGCGTTGACAACCCAAAATATTTAATGACTAACATTACCAAATAAATACATTTTTTCTTCCCACTTTTGAGCAACGGTCTCCCCTATAATTTCCCAGACCGATCTGTTATCAGCCATCTCGGGCCAATTCTTTGAAAACGCTTCTTGGGCCTACCCCAACGTCGATGCCCATTTGCTGGCATCCACGGCGTGGCCACTCTAGCCCGGGTTGCATTCGACAAATATACCCCACCCACTCCCATTTAAGCTAAATAAGTACATGTTACTGATAAAAATGTTTTCCATGGAAATAATTAGTCGCACAAAGAACAGCATAAATGTAGCTATTTCATAAAAAGTGAACTACACCTTTCATTACCAGTTAGCGCGACTGTTATGTACCATGACGATAGCTGATTAACCACACCTGTCACAGTACGTCGTACCCGCGTTTCCGCATGTGATAACGATCGATTACTCGAACTCGAAACGAACACAACGTAACAGTACGGAACTACAAGAATTTTAACTAAGCAGTATCGATTTGGTGATAAGCCATTAGATTCGTGTCGCTAAAAATATATTTTCGGTATGCGGTGTGGTTTATCGAGATAAGGAAAGTTTGTACCTAAGTATAATTCATGTTATAGTTATTAATAGCACTTAGAAAGCCATTCCTTATTTAATGTGTCTCATTTTGGATTGATTGTTTCTTCTTTTACATTGAGTTTGAAACTTCCCTTTACGTTGTCGGTTGTCGGAATATGTGTACAATAAAGTATTATTCCATACTAATACTATAAATTCGAAAGTAACTCACAGAGAGACATTTCTGTACGTTTGTCTATTACCTTTTTACGCCCAAACCGCAGAACAGATTTTGATCAAAGTCACAAAAATAAAAGCTGAAGGGTGTGAAATACACGCCTGAAAATAACACGGACGAAGTTGCGGGTACAGCAGCAACATAAATAATTCATTGAGTAACTATTAACCTAGCAATGTATATTGCAGAAGTCGTTTTTTAACAAAATTGTATGAGTATTGAGTATGTGTTAGGCAATAATATTGCATGATTTAAATAAAGCCCAACGATTTGCTGAATTGATTGAATTGACATTTGTTCTCATTCCCAGTTTATATAATAAAGGCACGTCACGAACGTGTATTCCTTGACATATATAGAACAAGTGTTAGTACACAAATGTCGCTTTCATCATTTTTAATAATAAACTAGAAACATACTGTAGCCGCGCAGTATAATGACACAAAGGAATATTTCATGATAGGTTCTAGCTTAACAATACACCCATCAAAAGTTATATTTTATTATTTATTTACTATGGTATTACTGTATTGACGTGTCTGTATAAAATATTCATTAAATGGTAGAATAAAAAGGAGTATTAGATGTACTGTGACCGCGCGGAGTTAATAACTATGCTCAATTTGCTTTCATGACATCGTAAATTCATATTTTATCGTGAGTCCTTCAGAATTTACTTCATATCTACTCTGTAATAACTGTTATGGCGACATAAACTGAGCTTCGCAGTTGGAACGAATCATTTTCGTTGCAATGCCAGTCAGTCTGACAAAGGATTATATTTTAATATAAGAACACACATAACAGACTATCGGATTCAAGTAGTAGTTACAGGTTTCAAAATGAGAGTTAAATAAGTGCATTAAATTGTAAGAAGTAAGGTTAAGATTCATTAAATCTGTGTTAGCTAAAGATCAATAGAAAAGTCAGATGTATGTTATTGAACCGCTTAAATGATTAGATTTCAGATCTGTAGATTGTATCTATTTTTTAGCTTTCCAAAAGCTTCTAGCAATATTTCAAACTCTTATAAATGCTAATATAAAGAAAATATTAAAAACAAATTAAATGCAATAGCTAAAAAAAATGCAGTAGCTGAAGTTTTGGGTTCAAGAAATTGAATCGTAGTGTTATCCTCATACACGTGTGTATATCTTTTAGAACTCTGACTTTTTAAGTCTGAGGTCTTGGACTTGTAATGAATGGGAACAACTTTCGACTCGTCTCCTCTAGGGACGAATTTTTCTACCAGAATATTATTAAGCTAAGTTGATCGAATTCAAACGTTTGCCTTGTAGCACATTTAGGTATCATCATCATTCATCGTTTTTTTTTCAAACAACATGAAAAATCTACAACTCTCGGCAAAACAAGATCTTGAGGGACGATTTATAAAATATCACCAGACCTCATTTTAAAAAGGATGAAACTAGCGCTACAAGAGTTATCAATCGAACACTTAGCAACACTAATAAAGTACACTTAAATACAGACCCGGCAAGTGTATTGTGGGGTGTCTGTCAGCGAGCTCAGCCGTCAATAGCTGCGAGGGTCGCCACCCCCTGTATTTGTGCTTACCCCTTCTCGGCGTGTTTGCATTGTTCCACTGTATTTGAATAGAGCGCGACCACCCGTCCTACAACTGTTACCGTTTTCATGATAATGTAAGCGAGATTTAATGATACAATCTATGTGAATACGACTACGACCGCATTATTTACATTTTATTTGCCGATTTTGGTATTAAAGGTGAGCTGTTATACCCGTCAATTGGTGAATGTTTAAACATTAAAATTTGGGGTTAAGAGAAGGGTATGTAGATAATTCATTTATATTCTGTTATTACATTCTACGATTAATAGGTTAGACATAACTTAACTGTAACATATGGACACGAAATAAGTAAAGAAACGAAAAGTTATTTTAGAATATTGTCTATCAACATATCGAGATATTACCATTTTAGTTCAAAATGCAAGCTGCTCGCTAATCAATGCTTTGGTTGATTTTTATTATACACTGCTCCTATACTACATATTTTATATTTCATTGGCGTGTACCGCATCGGCATGGTAATAGTGGTTATTTCGAACATACGTATGTAAACTATGTAAATTCACGAAACATTTTACTTAGTATGCCGGGTAAAAAGGCAGCCACTTAAAATTCTTACAACGGTCGAGCTGCAGTTTTACGGGTTATTACATTGAATGGGAAATGAGTGAGTCATAGGCGTGTAGTTTACGAGTTGAATAGAAATAGTCTGTTTTAAATGAAAACTCAAGGAGCGGACAAGGCGTCCATTATTCATGAGACCGTTTCACGCCCGACCACCGCACCGTCCCGGCGTAAGTGAGTGTCAGCTTTGGTGATCCCTCACGTCCTGATTTCCGTACCACTTCCCGCGGTGACGCCTTGTTTTTCTGACAAGTTGCGTCAACATAAAAATCCTATCATTGAACCCTTCAAATTTCCGTCGGGTAATTTATCTAAATTGACAGTTGTAGAGGGTAGAGACGCCGAAGGCCTTCGCCTTCGCCTTTGCTTAACTGTAGATGTTTTGAGATAAAATCTTGTAATCTTGTTTTGTGATATGGAGATATATATAATATTTTAATTGGTTATCTGAAGGGTCAGTTTGTGGACTATAACCCTTAACGCGACTTTCTAAAGTTTAAAATGATCCGCCACCTAAAATCCTTGAAATAAATTATCAGTTGGCAAGTCTATCACCATCAATGATCAAAATCAATTCATATCAGGTGTGCAGTTACTCGTAATACTCTCTCTCCACGAACTAAGTTTTATTTTTCGTATAGCAACATTTAATTCCCTGATCCAATATTCTTGCATCACTGTATTCGGTCAGATAGCGTGTAAGTCCCCTTGCTCCGCGGCAAACTGTTTCGAAATCAATATCCGTGTCTCAATCAGTGCAATTAAGGTGGTCGGTGGTACGGGCCCCGTGTTCGATGTAATTAGTTTGACGCCGTCGCCGGCGGGGGCGATAAATAAACGAGAGAAATACTTGGTTGCGGCGGAGTAACGCTCAATGTGCACGGAGTGGAAGCCGCTTGCAATGCGAACTACCTTTCATGTACAGCTTGTTTAAAAAAAAAACATTCTTTTTAGTTTTTTTCTTTTTATTTTTGTTAGTAGGTGTGTTGGTGTTGTGTAGTGATTTGTTTGTAAACGAACGAACTATTAGATGGAATTACTTAGTAAACTTTTCCTAAAAAACGCTTTCATCAACTAAGTTGACTGCCTCGTTGGTCTGGTGGCAAAGCGCATCGCTTTGTGATCACGAGGTCCTGGGTTCAAATCCTAGGTCGGACAAATGTAGTTTTTCTAACAAAAAATTCCCAGTATGAGTTCGGAGTCTGGAATTGTACCCGGTATATGGCAATAGGCTAGCCCCCTATTACATATAACCTAACATCGTCGGCGAAACGTGGGTGTACTCAGTACACCTCACACACCAGCACACAGTGTGTGTGTGTGTGTGTGTGTGTCAACTAAGTTTCTGAATATAATGCAGTGAGTGTTTTATGTTCAACTACGTGTAACGAAGATAACACGTCTAGTCTGTACTAAGCACTTACACATTATTACGTTGTTTCATTGCGTGGTTTAGACCGGCCATAAAACCATGTTTATTAGTCACGAGTGTTCACGGCCACATTACACGGAATAACTCAATACGCACACGAATTAGAACTTTTAGAAAATTACCTAATTTTTTTTGATAAATGAAACGCTATAATTACGGAACGCACTGAATGCCGAGAGCGAAATTAATAAAGCTGCGAGGGCTAGTACGCCCTATTTTTTCACATGGCACAGAATATCACGTCCCCTTACATTATAGGGGTCGAATTTGAAAACACAATTAGACTTAATACAGAGGTGATCGTCGGCGAGGGTCGCCGCCGAGGGGTTATGGCAAATCCTTTAATTTGGCTCCCCGATCAAATAATAAAGCGGACGGAGGGGCAGCGCGGCGATATCGCGTTTAGTGGTTTTATTGCAAGCGCCATCTGCCGCGAGACGCACCCTGTAGATGGAGAGATAATTTCGCTTTTAAAGTGAGGGGGACGCGGCGTAGCGTTCGTTGTGAGTTGTTGCCTTCATTTAGACAATTCACAGCGCTGTATCCGCCTGTAGATGTGTTAGATAGCGCGGCCATTATGCGGGGACCCTTAACGACTACCTGTACGTCGATGTGAACTCGACGCCTATAATTTGATAAGGCACGTAACGACGCGCGCGGCGTGCGGCGGGCATCGTGCGCTTCGCACTCAACACCACGAGTGTTGTGTGCGATACTATTTATTTTTATATTCTGTTTTGTAGAAATCTCATATAAATTAGTTATTACATTTACAAATAGGATGTACAAAGGCGAACTTCACTCAATTTGAATTGTCTACGTTAATGTTGGAGTTCTTGGAGATTTTTTATGTAGAAGTGACGGCAATTGTACAACAAACTATTTAGGATGTTACCATTGTTCATAATTTTATTACTAGGCAATGGATGAAAAGATGTCGATACGAATGACACATACATCGTTGTAACATTCATAAAATAACTTTATCTCAATCAAGTTATTGTACTTCAGATATGTTTGTGTTGGGAAAGCACAATATTTTATGGTTTAGTATTAATTTTATTTGTATGATTATGTAGTACGATATCGTTGCATCTTTATGACACACCTTTTAAGAATCGAATAACAGGATATGCATTAATAATTGATACCTAATCGCAGCTTTTCGTATTGCATTTAGAATGAAAATGATTACAATTTTGATAAACACAAAATAATCTAGTCATCAAAATGTTTTTACCTAAGAATAAATTAGTATATCGCTAATAAAATTATAAGGCGAAGTTAACGATCGTTCTTTTGATAGCGGAATGACTTTACAAATTAAGGATTTATACTTACATATCGACTTGCTGTTCATTAACTAGAATAAATTGGACGAAATCGTACCGTGACGTGTAAGTGAGGGAACGGACTCTCGATCTAACGAAATCTTGTCCCTTTCTATCCGATTGCCCCAGAAAGGTTATATTTTTCTAGTGTGTGGATGTATCTATTTCTATTTGATGGATATTAGCATGATTAGTTTCGTCATCATTTTGAGAGTATATACAAAGAGTAAAATATTTTAATATGGCATCTGTGAATCAATAGACTGAAGCGGCCATAAAAAAATCGTTATTATTACAACATTAAAACAGAGCGTAAATAAAAGTTGGTAAAAAAGCCAATTAAAAATATACTTTTATATTACTTTTCACACAAACTAGACTAAAAAATAAATATATTCGTATTTTTTAATTTTTACAGTTTATATTTTAATAACCATTCCTATTCCGGTTCCTTCACCTTAGAGTTCAGAATACGCAGACTATCTATATCATCACGCCAGATCCCTTACGGGGTAGGCAGACAGTACAAGAGTTCCAAGAGGTTCTCGCCTTACGTACCTCTCTGGCTTCCTCTCATACATACTTCTCTGGTTACGGAGACTCTTGACTTGTCCTTCAGATAAGACACGGTCTATTTTGTCATGGTAAGATAGTCTAAGTCTTCCCCGGTTTCTTCATTCTTCCACTTTCGCATTGTATATCAGTTTTGTCATTCTTTCTTCTGACATTCTTTCTATATTCCCGAACCAAAGAAGCATAACCTTTCTCATCTTTAAACCGATACTATCTTTCATACCTACTCGCTTTCTTACTACGCTGTTGCGAATACGGTCTATACGCAGACTATCTTATTCTTTAAGTCCGAAGCGTATATTAGATGACATTAGTAAAGAATAAACAGTATTAAAATTGATGTTCCCTTGTTATTGTAAGCGGCGGCAAGCGGGTTGGGCACGTGCAGTGTTTTTATCAACGAGAGTGCGGCGGGGCCCTAATGCAAGGGCAAACAACCCCCGCCCTCGCATGAATAATTTGGGGCGCATCGGGCCAGCGGGCAGGAACGGACGGAATCGCAATAACTCGGAGATTATTAAATTATACGCACACGTACCGCTTTCGAAAGTATTAAAATGGATTTTTCGGTAGAACGAGTTTATGATGAAATGTTTTCGATGTTTTAGTTAGTACGGCACTTCAATTAGTTTCGATAAAGGTGGGATAATCGATTCATTGATATGATACACATACGTCGGCCTTCGGTTTTAATCTTTGATAAATGACAATTAAGCTTGAAATATTATGTCTTATCTGATGGAAAAGTCAAGAGTCTCCGTAACCAGCGAGCGTGTATGAGACGAACTATGAGAGTCGAGGAAGCCAGAGAGGTATGTAAGGAAAGAACCTGTTGGAACTCTGTACTCTCTGCCTACCCCGCAAGGGATCTGCCGTGAGGTTATAGATAGATAGATATTATGTATATCGTTTAAAATGTGTAATCAATTTTGTATACAGTCATTTTAAATTTAACTTAGGTAGGTATTACCTAAGCTATAATGCTTAGTAATTATTTTTAAATATTTAAAACCTCGCTGAACGGTCACCAAAGAGTTGGTGGCGTGACGCATCATATCAAAGCCAACAACATATTGAAGTTGTACGCCAACAAGTTCGCAGAGCGCGCTATTGATATATCATAACAAGCGAGTGCGAGCGGAGGGTGGCGATGCGTGCAACCCCGGAGGGTGTCGCCGCTCGTAAACCTCCACAAAGTATTTTATCAACAACCCCACACAACCCCGCGACCCTATTGTCTATCTCGACGTTCACGACACTTCATGAAATCACTCCACCGTTTTAAACCAACTATTCATACTTGAAACGCGCAAATAAAATTACCAGTCCAGCGCTAATTTGTATTAGTGAAGGATCCGCGTCAACCCGCCGATTCTAAGTAAGGAAACCGTTGCGATAATCGGCAGCGTGAAAGTCAGTCCGGGCGTGAATAATGCTCGGAGCGCAGAACAATAAGTCTCCGTGTCGATACAGCCTCACAAAGACGAAACAATCAATTCACGGCGTAAGTAGGTGCGATTCGGCACGGTCTCAGTACGGCTGGCCCCGCGACTAACAAAAGAAAATCTAAGCAATTAGTCGCCGTCAGAAAGAGCGGAAAACGCGAGTTAGTCGCGGTCACGCCGCCGATCGCGACGCGGTCACGACGGAGAACAATCGCGATAAAACCGACCTTATCGACGACATCCTATACGTACTTCTTGCATAATATCTCTATCAGCGCTGGAATATCTAAACAATCAAACAAAAACTCAAGTCTAAACCGTATCTGAAGTTCGCCGATTAGGGTTAATTTCAATCTTTTTTTATTGAGTGCTTAACCCGGTGCGAGCAAAAAGTAGATCAGAGGAAAAAACACGCAAAACATTACTTGTTATTCTATTACGCTCGCATGCATTATAAAAGGTTCAAGTCGACGGGGCGCAATTCTGGTTCTCGGTCGACTGAGCGTGTTAACTGCTAATGTAATAATCCATTACAATGAAGCGTACGCTGCGCGCTAAACAGCGCATTCAAGCGTCGACCGACGAGGACGCCATCTGTCCAACATTGCCAACAATGCGACCCTTCCTAATTCCCCCCTCGTTGCCAGTTTGCTAGAACCTAAACAAATATTGCTCACTGCTTTCACGTTCAAACTCAAACTATTGCCGCGCAGGTTAATCGCACAAATCGTACATACCTAACTATTTTTTTAAATGTAAATTGTAATTTCTTTTGGTGTCTTTAATCGTGAAAAAAGCACACTTGCTTTTTCTTTCACTTAAAAAGTCACGTGTGAATATTAATTGTGTGAAACGAATGAGTGTTCCTTATTACCGTACGTATCGTTCCGTGAATCGTGATTCCTTTTACAGTACGTGTTAAAGTATGGGGTGTTATTAATAAAGGCGGGGTTGGAGCTGGGTAGCGTAAAATCAACAGATTAGCATGGGGCCCCCTGGGGCGCCCGCGCCATGGGCCCCTGTCTATGGCACCTATTTGTTGAGATAGCTATTGTTGTAGCACCCTCCACGGTCAGGGTTGCCAAATACAGGATTATAATGTTTGCCTATTGATATTTGGTTTAGTGAATAAATGTCATAAACTAATTGAAGTTTCGTTACTGTTGTTATAATATTTATTCACTAAATACTTACTTATAGATTATAATTTGTAAGTAATAATATATTATTTTTTGTTTATTAGTTTACATTAACATATGTGTAAAACTAATGAGACTAGGAATATTATCTTTGTATAATTATTATATGAAGTTATGTATTATTATGTATATTGGAGTAGACACTTTAAATAGACCGCGACACATTTTTAACAACTAAAATATATGTCTGAATAACTTACTAGTTGTTTTCTTCAGTATTTTTTATAATATGTGTTGAAATATTAAGAATGCTTTTGACATCCCTAATAAAAGCCCTTTTGAATTCTACTAAGCGTCTAATTCATAGATACAGTTTCCCGGCTTCACTCGCACGTATTGGGGGAGCCAAACATTCACCCTCGCCCTACCGATGTTTCTATAATAACGTATTGAAAACGAAACGCCATCATAATATTAATTCAACCGCGCTCATTCACCGAGATTGTTTGACTCGCATTCACGTAGGATCGTTCGAATAATAAATCATGTTCATGAATGAACGAAATAAAACACCAAATTGCTAGGTGCTTTCGCAATTAAAACAGTAAGTTCGTGGAAATGAAAAACCGGAATGTCAACAGAAGTGGTTTGTCCAGGCGACCACCCCATCGCGCGGGGGCGCGAGGCGGCGGGCGGTCTCGCTGTCAAACAACATTTACCCAAAAAAAACAGGCGCAACAACGCAATAACACGTTTTTCCAGCTTTTACAACCTTTCCCTGCGCGCCAATTTAGTAGACCGCCGCCGCCGCGCCCGCTAAAATATAACCTTATTTTCCTCTTCATCATCCACCCATATTATCCTATTTCACACAGCGTATAACATCTGCTTTTGGTATGTGGAAACACTTTCCTTTTTTTCATAAAAGATTGAATACATACCTGCTTATGCATTTCCACATTGAGGCCATACGACATTTCATAGTACTGAAACATAAAGAAAACGTTTAAATGAAGTCGATTAAGTACATACAAATAAGAACATAAGAATGCGCGCAACATGCGAGCGGTGACACCGTGCGCTTTTGGCACAGATTAGCTTCCTCACATTATACGAGAGTCGAGTGACTAAACACCAACACTGGCGCTGTTTGGACGCCGGCCAGAAGTGTTTCCGACACATAAAAATTCCCACGAAAATTTTCTCTCGAGCGTATTAAAATAAATTGCTAGCGATTTGGCAACACTTAATCGTGATTCATATGTGAATGGAACGAACATGCGGGGATTACGGCATGCCAAAATATATCTCTGTTCGTTTGAAATATAAAGTCTGCGAGGACTGGTCGCTAATACGTTTTCCTACGCGTGTTTTTGACAGCCCACCCGGCGGTATGATTGATACGATGCTGCTACAATATCTTATCTAAACATGTTTTATTACATGTACTAAGCTTCTATATCATATTTAGTACACAGTATACCTATTAATGTACAAACAATTCTTTCAAATGGAACAATTATTTTAATAATAGGGTGCGTTAGGCTCTAACATATGACAGTCGACATGCGGGCGTCGAACAAAAGAACACCATTATTGATTTTACACGCCATAACAAATGATACAAGTGATAAACATCTCTGTTCAGCTGTTAAATTAGCTGTCCCTTTCAATTGAACTATGTAGTTTTAATATAACATGTATTTTACAGCCGAAGCATCTCTCTATTGAAATAATCATCATCGACATGTTTGTTACTCATGGATAAATTATTTTTAAATACATACACAGAAAATTATTGCTTAAATTTATGTGTATACCTTCTTTTAAATTCACAGTTGACTACACATATTAAAAGAATCTACAGAGTTTAATGTGTGGAAAAGTTTGTAATAACCAACCGAGAGGGAAGCTTTTAAGAAGTGTATCTTAAAAGTTAAACTCACCATAACATAATGCCTTTGTATTTCAATTTTTTCACTAGCCAGCTTTTCGCATTCCAATTTTAAACTGAAACAAAAGAGAAAATATGTTTTAGAGCAGAATTTTATAGGAAAATGTTTGTTTTAATTTTTATAGGTGTGAGTTTATGACTTCTGACGGTTTACACTTGTTATGTTATTTCTAAACGTTTGATCTATTTATTTTCATGAATACATAACGATAAAATAGGAAAATCCGGGATATTATATGACCTATTTCGCGTAAATATGTTTTAATTATAAATAATCTAACATTGATGGATGGTACTCGTATATATAAAAAGTATACTCATCTTGAGACTTTTTGATAACCTCAACTAAAATAGGTCGAAACTAAGAAACATCAATGAGTCGTACAATGTAACCTTGCTTGTCAACCAAAAGCAATTATTACTAAAACAATAAAGTATTCAAAACAGTATTGCATACTTAGTACTATTAAGGGAGCACTTGTAAGTTTATAAAGATAAGAAATACAAAAATATAATGTAAGCAGTCTGTTTCGTACTTGTTATCGGATGTATAGTAGGTCAGACTTGTTATGGTTAGTTTTTATCGTCGCTTAACTACGCTGTTCAGTTTCAATTCCAGATTATTACCTACATACTTAACGATCACTGAAACCGAGCGGCGATAACACCGTTATAACATAATAACTTGGCACTTGGGTAATACCTAGGCACGCCGTCAAAACACATCATTTACATATTGTTTAACAATAATAGCCTGGTAGGTTAACACAAATTTGTATTATTAAAATTTTCCTTGTACAATGTAATATGAATTGTTTATTTGGCGCTAGCTTGGGATTTTGTGAACAAGAATTTTTTTACGAGTGTTTCATACTAATCCAATTAAACTTATGATTCAAAAGTGAATCACTTTCATAGTATTTCATTGAAAATTGTTTTTTAAATTCCATTATATATAGTAAAATATTTTTTAGACCACTTTAAGCATCCCAAGAAGATTTTGAAGTTGAGTTTGGAGATAATAAATTACCCTTTGAGCTTTATAAGCATCATTGCTTGCATAGTTTGATTTGGTGCCCAAAGAGTTCCGAAATCTATGAACACAATACCATATTTATCATCCACTATCTATACAATTGATAGTGAAGTGTATGGCTGCCTAGAATCCCTGAAACTATAAAAGATCGACATTTATGCGGAGAACACAGTGATTTAATTTACCAGTAGGTTATTACAGTTTGATTAGTTATCTTGTCTATCTTTTCTAATGATCCGTAATAAGTTGTTTCGTTTATGCCTTTTTAATAAAGCTAGAGAGTTGATTATATTTTTTCTGTCTCATAATGTACGTACACTGTATCTTTTTTAAGTAAGCATACATAGTACAAAATAATTTAAACTTGTTTATGATAAGCCCACTTTCACGAACGTGTCTTCGAAGGTCAGACACGTTAGACGATTTTGAATGTTTTATTATTGTGTGAATAACAGTATTAATACAAGTATCTAATTAGAACTTACACGCTCTACAGGATCACGAAATTATATAGCTAAATATGAGCTGGAGCTAGCCATTGGCTACTTGCGTAGAAACACTGTTTTGGATCCTGATAGGGTCGGCTTTGGCTGCCATGAGGAGCCGGCTAAGTTAGTTCGTCCGTGAACTCCTCATGGCTCTGCTCATACCTAAAGGATGAAGGTATGACTGCAGATTCTTCCGAGGCCGGCCAACACTTCTAGGGGATACTTCTCACTTATTTCAGGGGGAATCAGTCGCGTGTCTGTTGCGTCTTGGAGAATTGCCAATATGCTTTTGACAGGAACTTTGACAAGATTTCACGCTTCCCTGTCAGGGCAAGTTGGAGATATGCGTAGTTATCATAAATATGTTTAACTCTCTACCCTGGTATGGGTTGGCCGACAGATGGCGCCACATAAGACGAAGGCGCAATGATTCCACTGGATGCACGCCGGAATGGGTTTCCAGACGATTGCTGATCTGATCTTTCGTCTATACAGGGAGATAGCCATTTTGGTCACACTAGAATAGTGGAATGACTAACGGTAGTATAGGCCTCTGGCGTACAGATGGAGTGATCTTGAGGTGGAGGGATGGACTACAAACAGCTGTGACCAGCAGGAGGGTATGTGGGAGATGAATCTTTCTTTTTTCTACCATTATGTGCTCAACCGAGGAAAGCCCGAAGCGCCTAAGTAGATATACAGTTTTCTATTGTGATCAGAGTTCCATATACCCTCAGTCTTCCCCACAGAGGATTGACAATCTTTTGATGATATGTATTTCCCTTGCGACACTCAAAAACGGATACTTAGTTACAGGAAAACAATTTGTAAACTGAACAGTGTCTCCAGGTAAAAAAAATTGTAATAGTGCATTGAGGAGACAAAACAACACTTATAGAATATAATCTTGATTTCTCCATGTAATTCGCTTTGAATGATATGTAACAAAATACTTAGGAGTTGCGTGTATTTTGAATAAAGTTCAATAGCCTAGTGGGAGGGGTGTGCTCGGACGCGGGCTCACTCCTAAACAAACAAGTTATATTTAATTGGAGGGTAACATCGAGGACCTTATGAATTATACAAGTAATTATAGTGCAGATGTTGCTGTACCTGACATCCCAAATTAGGGGTGTGCTTTTGTGCTCGAGTGTTGAAAGCGCGTATGGACCTGCCATTTTTATAAATATCTATGAGTAAAGGGATCTGGCGTGATGATATAGATAGATAGATCTATGAATGTTGTATCTAAACATCCATCAAACAATACATTTTTGCCAAATGTCTCGAAATGAACTTAATTTAAATTCTTCTATTTTAATGCAGCATTTTAGAAAAAAGTAAACGTATTTGTGGACTGGTATTTTATAAACGTACAAAATTAAATAGTAGATTTTCGGATTAACAGTCCTGTACGCAAAACATATTCCATTAATATAATTTGTGTTCTGTTTGTACATATTATTTATATCACTTTTATATGTACGAATACGTAGGTGTACTAATAATAGCATTTTGGTTCTAACCAGTTAGTTACATATAAAGGCTCTTTGTTACGTCGACAAAGGTTTAGTTTCGGAATTCTGATTCCTTCTCTCTCTTTACCCAGATTTCAATATTAAAGTTCTTATGTTATTATTTTTTTTTTGTTCAATTTTATGTTACAGTAAGGATACACAATACAATAGTTGCAATTGTTGAACTCCTTTATTTTTTTTTAAATGTCATACTTGACAACAATATAACTTTTGTCGAAATCGACTTATTTGTCGATTTCATACGTTAAGAATCCACGTACGCCACAAAATAGAATTAGGCAATTAGCCACACAGCGTGCAAACTTAACCATTGGTATTACTAAAGGCGTGAGCAGAAATGTTCCGGATTTATACTATCAGTTGGAGTTTTATTATTTTTTACCATTTCTTTCTCTGTCATCACGCCAGAACCCTTGCGGGATATAGTAGCCATGTTTAATTTCAAAGTTTGTTTTATAATTTTCTTGGTAAAGTATTATACTACGCAAAGACTACAGAGTTCAAAAAAGTACGATTTTATATGATTAATTCAATACACAGTACAAAAGAGTTATAACATAAGATATAGGTACCCGTAATTCTGTTCGACACGATTCTGCAACTTTTATCCTGAAACTTCTAAGGAGTCGTGTAAATAAACCCCATTGTGCCCTTGCCCATAGATAACAATAGCAGATCGCAAAAAGCCTGGCGAGTCCTCACTATCAAAGGGACAGGTAGGGTCGATTGGGCCCCATCCATGAGGGGTGCCCGGATGATCCCACTTTACTTGTTTTGCTTTTGTCATAGTAAACCCCGCTAATATACCCCAGACTTTATTTCTATGCTTTAACCAGTCCCGTCCGTTTAGCTTCTGTTTTCAAAACCTTACAGGATTTTTAGATGATTTTTTTTTGTGTTAAACAAATCTGACCAACTTAACATTATCCGTTCTATTAATGTCGTCTAAGTTATGTTTTATATATGTGTAGTGTTTTTGTAGTTAAGCGTAAATATTATCAAAATATTTCACTGACTTGTGATATTGTGCTTGAAGAAAGTTGAATTCCTCTTTGATCCGATCACAGGACTCTCCCACTGTGAACTTAATGGGTTGGCCTGGTTGCGGTGGACCCTGCGAACAAAAAAAAAATATAGAGTAAATGAGGCAACAAAAAAAACTTCCTAAATTCACTAAATAGGCGAACACAAAACTCAATGCTCATTTACAAACGTTTACTCTACACGCAATCTTAGAAAAAAGCATACAACTCGACCCATCAATCTTAGTCTCGGAACAAAAACATTCCTATCACGAAACAAAAATTACACGCATCCTAAATTACCATAATACAAATTATCCTTTAATGACCATAATTCGGTGTGAGCCTCGATTAATGAAAAAAAAAACAGTCCGCTCGCCTCTTAACACAAAAATAAAGTAACGCGAACACGCGAGCACGTAATAATAAAGTAAAAAAAACTTAACTCCATAATAAGAAGCACGAAAATAAAAATAAAGCGAGGGACACAACAACACACGGTCGCCGGGAGGCCGACGGCAAAAAATAAATAACCGCCGCTCGGAGCCGGGCGCGAGGAACAAACGGACTTTAAAAATAATAAAAGGAGCGTAAATAAAAGCGTAAAAGGAACTGGCGCAGCGTGTAGACGTTGTAAATGGAGCTGCGGACAATCGGGCCCGAGAAAAATGTGGCCGGGAATTTAGTGAATGTAACCGCCGGGAGACTGCGGTCGCGCGCCGCCGCCGTCTCACGCTGTAATGGGCGATCGCACTTAATAACGTAATAGTAACATCGTGGATAACCTAACCGCAGCTCTAGGCACTGTTCCCAACATTCTAAGTTAATTTATACACCGCAAATCGTGCTTATTTACGACACTAATTTATATTAGAAATTGTCTAATAAACATCAGCTCGACAAAAACGCAAATGTCATTCTCACTATTTGCATAAAGATATTTCCATGCCAAGAAACGTGAAAGCGCTTTGAAGATGTAAATCGACACAAGCAATTACTTATCCATGTTCATATCGGTGAATCGGTGGATCAGAAATAAAAAAGGAATTTAGAGTAACACAACGAATGTTTGGAAGGAAAAACAAAACTATATCTGCGGTAGCAGTTTGAAAGCGGTCGCGTGTGGCGGCGCGGGCGGTAACTCGCGCGATATGTACGTGTACCGCGGCGAGTGTGCTTGGTTACTACGCCTTATTTCATCGAAGCGATAAAACACTTCGGCTAATGCACACCCAGCTTAGTATTCTACACGAGACGGATTTATTAAACATAGCAAATTTATTTTTTGTCACTCGTTTTTTTGTGTATAATGAATATAAATCGAATATTGCCTTTTGTCAAAGCGTATAATGGCCATTTGATAAAATACGCATATAGGTGTAACTGTCAAGTGGCTTTTCAGTATATGATTGTTGTAATATATTCAATCAAACAATCTTTGCACTGCACAGGTAAGGTATTAGGTAAATAATTACATAGTACTTGCTATATCATTTTACGTGAAGAATATAAAGCGCGGCGACTTCATTTTATCGTCCATAAGTGACAGTGCCGCAGCGTTTTTAATTATTTGTTTTATTCGGCGATATCACGCGGTTTATCTGCGGCGACACGGCGCGGCCACGCGGCCTCACACCCGCGACCCCTGGCGGCTGCCACACACCTTGTTATAGCTATGGTCACCGATTAAATCGCCCTATTAAATAACATCATGAATAAAACGCGTGTACTGTATATTAATATAAAATTAATTCATACTATATGTATCCCCACCACTACGATTATCAGGTGAAAGTATGAGGCGCAATGTTAAATTAAATTATCACTTCAATTTTAACGCTCTTTAACTGCTTTATGGTTGTTAAATTATACGTGATTGGAAAGTTAATTAAATAAATACACGAGTTAAGAGTAATTTGTTCCGAATGTTCGTGTTACTTAACAACCGGTCGGGATTTATCTATGACTGTTATGAGTCATTAAGGTTAAACTTAACTTTCAATTCAACTTAACGATACGATATCGATTATCATTTTCCCACGAACCATAACATTAAATTATACCCTTCGATATCCAACGGAGCCGATTTCTATCCAAACTTTAAATTGATCACAAAGAAACGAAAATAATCCTCGGCAATAATAGACTGAGTAAACGTTCCCCTCGACAGAAAAAAAAGATTCCCATAAATTATCGCCGAAAAGGTCAAATTAAAATACAATGAACAGTTTTTGAGTGGCAGTATTGTGTAGAGGGTCCGGATGAAAGGCCCGCATACACCGGCCGCTTACAAAAACAAAACTAAACAGAATGCGTTTAAACGGATATAAAAAGAAATACGTGTTCTTATTTCAAATTATTGAATACGTCTGCCCACGTCTACCTGCCGTACGCTCTGGAGAGCGTTCTCTT
Organism: Phalera bucephala; assembly: GCA_905147815.2. Lineage (NCBI taxonomy): Eukaryota > Metazoa > Arthropoda > Insecta > Lepidoptera > Notodontidae > Phalera > Phalera bucephala. The sequence continues at coordinate 40,250,288 of LR990609.1, read as the reverse complement.
TTTATTGGATTCGAATTCCGAAATGACTGAATGAATTTACCCGAACACAAAATTGAAATAAGTGCTTTAGTGATTTATATTAACGGCGACTGACGATTCGGGGAAATCTCCGAAAGGCGGATCGATGTCAACTGTTTATTAGTAATATTAGAAGCTCGCCTGCTCTAGAGAACGCACACAAGTTCAGCGGCTCGGTAAACATCTAAACACCATTCGCACTTACAAAGCAAACAAGCATAGACAAATATTTGAACAACGAGATTGGCTTTGTATCGTAACGTCTGAACGTGGAAAAGCCGCGAACTAATTTTGTGCTGTATTGTGTTCGTTTTAGAGCTCATAAAGCTGAGCGTTACGGTTGGATTTATTGCCTTTTGGGTGGGAGATATAAAAAAATGCTAGTAAACTAATATGGTAGCGTGGGGATCGGAAAGCTGATTTTATTTTCTCAGAAACACAACACCGTTTGCCGCCCGTCAAGTGCGGTGGGCTGGTCGTTTGATATCGACTGTTCTGCGAATAAGGTCTAATAAGTAATATTTTTTTCGTTAACAATATAAGCACATGCTATTTGACACTGTAACAATATCTATTTTGAGGACAATATCTAAGATTGCATACATTCCATACTGCAATAAACAAACATGACACTAAAACTCATAACGTCATAACTGAACTGTAGCCTGACAAATTACAATTTAGTATTTTTGTTTCTCACATACACTCATTTAAGAGATTCTTTATAACATCCTAAAACCGGGGTTAAACATTATGGCTAGTTAAAAAAACACCTGAATGTAAACAATGTCCAAAAACCATTTGTGCAAGGAATCCTTTCCTTTGTCTAATTTTTTAGCCATCGTTTTCACGGCAATTAATAGTGTTTTTACTATAAGTCCTCGTTCGCAGATGCGCTTTTTCTACGCGATTTTTTGTACGAAGTGCTCAAAGCGCTTTTAAAAAAAAATTACTATTGGCCGTTTGTTTCATTCCAGCGCTTGGCTTGACTAACGCGTTTTAAACAAAGGGCTTGTACGAACGTAGGATACGTTCTAATAATGTTTGGTAGCAAGCAATAAGGATGTCAATCCTTCGCCCCCGCGCTGCACTCCAACATGTTTAATGGCATCTTGATTATGACGAAGCATTGTTTACCTACTCCAAATGCCATGTTTGTGCAAACTGATACCACATTATCTCGCTACAAATGTAAGGAATTACTCTACGTGAACATTGACTCGAGGCACTCAACTTATCGCGCTGATAATCCTGTCAAGATGTTTCCGTTGATAACTCATCTCGCTACACTAAAATAATCGTCATTGACACAGATTTATCATTTCTAGGACTAAATTTCTTGTTTGAAAACTTGGAATGTTTGACGAGACACCATCTCATTTGTTCGTAGCGGTAATTCTGTCAGTCAAATATTGACCGAGTGGGACGCGACACGGATTTTGAGTAAATAGACAAATAGGCATTTACATTAACACCCACCCGCGTCCCTCCGCCTCGTCTCACCCGTCACTTAAAACGGAACACCGAAGAAAATTCAGTTTTGCGGAAAAATACAGTCAACACGGAACGTCCGATTGTGTTACATAAATGTAAGATACGGAATATTTGAACATGATTGTTTACTTGACGTTTGAGAAGAAATTTACTTCCGAGCTTTGTACAAAATATAGTCAAATTACTAAGTATCATTTTAATCTAGTTTTCAGACGTACATCATAATCCGCGCTTTGATAATTATTTAAGTAACCACTAGCCTTCTTTCTCGACGTTTCATAAGTACTTTTTTAGTCTACATCAGAAGTTCCCAAGGGGGGGGGGGGCTTGGCGGGTGTAGAGATATGAAGGAGGGCGGAACAGAAAAAAAAAAATCATACGAGTAATAATATCACATTGTTTGTCACTGTTTCAAAATACGACGTCGTCGTTCAGAAGAAGTTCAGGAAGTAATTCAATTACATAAATTATTTCGATAAAAAACGATTTAAATTTGTTAGTTTATTTTGTATAACTAAGAATAAAAATAAATAGAATGTTAAATATGTTGTTAAAATAATGTGCTTTATTATTGGAATGAAAAAAATTAAAGGGGAGTGGGACTTGAAAATAATATTTATAATCCGGGAGCGCAACAAAAGAAAAGTTGGGAAACCCTGGTCTACATGAATAAAAAACTTTTGATTTGGAGAAAAATTATTAATACTTTAAATTTATGCTTGAAATAAGTGTTTACGTATAAACTTAAATTAAAAAAAATGATGTTGCGTTCCGACACTTTTTAAAAGGGACAAACAAAAACTATGTATGAATGCCATGAAGGTGTGCATTTCTTTGGAATTGGAATGAATGCATCAATTAGGCGACAGGCGTCGCAAGACTTCCTCCATTCTGACCAGTTAAAAGGGACCCTAAAATATGAGTACACTTGTTGTATCTACAAGGATATTTAAAACCAGGGGATTTCATCAAATAATGGTCGTATTTTCAACTACTAAAGCGTTGTAGTACCTGCGAATGCGCGTGGGAATGCCGACACTAATGTAACTATAGCACTGTGTGCATTGCATAATATCTCAACAAAGTACGTGTGTTGAGTGCGATGAAAAACGGAATGGCTCAGCAATTAGAGTCATTGTCAATTGATACAGTTAAAACCTAATAGTTAAGTAATTTTACGTTTCATTTCCGACTTTTTCTATTTAAAAAACAAAATTACCGCGTGCGTGTTATAGAATTAGGTCGAATTGGTGAAAACATGACAGCCATAGATAAAAGATGACAGTGAATTATTTATGTGCTGTTCGGTACTTGTATAAATTAACTTCATAACTTTTTCTATAAGGAATAAATTTATTTTCTTTTTGAATAGAAATACGTTCATAGAACATTTTCGCTCTAGTATTTAGTAGCTCTAGTCATATTATTTTATACTACTACTATCGCCCGCGACTTAATCTACGTTGTGTAATCTTATTGATCATTAAATTTTATTAACTAAAACTAGATAAGTACTTATCTAGTACTTATAAGTACTTATCTAGTTTTAGTACGTAACGTACTACTTAATCTGTATGATTTTTTTGTATGGGATCTTGATGTAAATAGATGGATAGAAAGGCTTTTCTATTGAATCAAACAGATTTTGCACAAGTACTTAATATTTTAATACAATTATTCCAAGTAAGTAATCTATTTTCCAATTATGAAACATTTGAAACATATTCTCAAATTGCGGTTAGTTCTCCGTCGGGACGCGGCGACAGATGCGCTGCGGTTGCGGTCTCCACTTACAAACTAACTTTACAACTTAACAGCTCTATTACGCTTCTACAAAGTTTAAAATGGTTTGGCAACACATATGGACGCGGTTGGAACACATGGTCTACGTTTTATAAAAAATCTGGATACAAACATAGACGAATGCTTTTCGGGTTAAACTAATGGATGTTTCACATTTAGATTTTCTTTCATTCTACATATTTAAAAACAAGTAAACCGACAACATTAGTTCTTTCAACAGTCCCAAGTTATGATCATGGCGTTGCACGTACTATTTTATAGTTTTTAAATTTACACTCAGTAAAGTAATAAAACTTTATTAGATATATAATTATGTAAATCCTCAAAGCAAACAATGTAGGCAGTTATTGTTTTTAATTACGGCCCATACAGAATTATGACGTTAGTTATCAAATATGGTCCGTTAATGATGTGTGAATAGAGTCTTGATTTCCAAGTATGATAAATTTCTTTGCAGACAATTTCACGGGCAATTGAGCGTCGGACAATAATCGCTGACGGCCGCGGGGGGCCGTTATATTGTACTGTTTATTATTACTCCAAGATTTTATTACCACTCCACGTTTTCAACTTATTCTTTTGTAAACAATATTACATTGTAAACTTATAAGAATGTTTTGTCATAGAAGAACATTACGACGAAATCACGAAATTGAAGTTAGTTATAAAAGACATCAACGCGATTATTATTTAGAAGCTGCAAGCAAACATTGACAAAATTTAATTATGTGTATGATTTATTTATCTCGTCACTATTTATCAAGTTGGTATCTAAAGAAAATTATGACTATCAATTTACTCCAGCAATCTCAGTCTCTTTACTTATAAAATTACATAGGTCAACATTAATAATACTAAACAGGACCGCGTGTTAACAGCAGGTCAAACGGAGACAAGGGTGATTTGTTGTGTAGGAGCGTCGTCGCTTACCGGATGCCTAGCGGCCGCCACGGCAGCAGCGGCTGCGGCGGCGTTCATTGCGCCCGCGCTTGGATACATCACCACGTCAAACACAAAGGCTCATCGTCTACACTTATCAGTAAAACAGGACACACCACACACTCCACTCCCAGCACAAAACAACACAGACGCACGCACGTACTCCGCTCGGTCAGTAACACGCGATCCACAGTTGATAAAAAAATGAGCGACACACGTCCGTTCTACGGGAGCGCTGCAAACGAACTGGTGCGAGTGGTGCGCCGCGTGAGGGGGAACCCACACCCCTCGGCCTCCTGCGCCCCCTGTCGACCCTCGCATGCCGATTGCCGCGCTGCCATACATATTTTCTCCACTCGAATTTTTCGTCGACTATCTTCATGTTTGAGGAATACTTTAGCCGAATCGGAGATATACGCTCTAATAGATACGTATTATCTGGGGATTTTGCTGGGGAGGTGGGCGTCCGTGTTACGCCTTAGTGGAGCCCGTTGCGGTTCACTTGGCCGAATGTTGTTTTGGCAAACAATATCGCATTGCAATGCTGTCCGAGCTCACATTGCGCTCTAGATACCTACACGCATTAGTTATAGGGTCAGGAGTCAGACGCGTAAAGTTGGCATAGTAGTGGTTTACACTCTCGCGCTGCCTAGTTTCATGGCCACTTCTCCGCTCACTGTCGCGAGGCGATTAGTTATTTCATTGAGGAGTACATTTACCATACCAGATTTTGATAAAAATAGATTATAATCATGGGGAACACAAATCATAATAATATGAGACTGTTTAATAGGCTACCTATTGTCTCAAAAAAAATCAATGCAGATAAAGTCGCGGGTTAGAGATAGTAATAGGTACCTACATCTATTTTAGGTAAATAAAATTATTATTTTTTATTTTTTTTCCTTTACTGCAACTTAAGTACTTAGACTAGATTTCTTTTCTTTTTTTTTTTTTAAAAACGTAGCCCCACACTAGGATTTATTCCTGTGTCGTGGGTGCGTTTACAAACATGAAAATTCACATACATGGATCACACAAAGATTTGTCCCGTGCGGGACTCGAACACGCGACTATTAGACGCAGTGGGCATAGCGCTAAATCGTCCGTCTGTCCACAGTTTCTCAACTAATTAATAAAAATGATGTACCAAGTAAATACTTGAGAAAAAGTATCTACCAATACATGTTTATAGATACGTGTGTAAAAGTATCTCACACAATTCCCCGATGCCCACCCATCCCTATTTATCAAGTAATTCGCGCTGCAACACAACAATACGCCTCCAATATGGCGCACGTTACATCCATCTGCGGTCATAGATTAAAATATTAACGCGGCCGGTTAATTCGGTATCTGCGGTGCGCCAGGTAATTGATACAGATAGGCCACGCTCGCCCTCGCTTCGAACCAACTACAATTACCTTAATAGCTAATAGATATAACCTAGACTGAGATTAGTGCATTGCATATAGGCAATTATGCAGTGCCTACCTCATAAGAATTCAATTACACTACTTTCAAATATTGTAAATATCAAACGTCCTACTGCCTCGTTGTCTATTAGCGAATAATGCGCATTGTGGTCACGAGGTTCTGGGTTCAAAGCCCAGATCAGACAAATGTAGTTTTTCTATCGAAAAATTCCCAGTACCAGTCCGGAGTTTGGAATTGTGCCCGGTGTACGGCAATAGGCTCGCCCCCTATTACATGGGACCTAACATCGTCGGCGTAAAGTGGGTGTAGATAGTACACCTCTGCCTCCCCCGCTTGGGGAATATAGGCGTGCCGGTGTCATCCTTAAGTATACTAATCCTTATTAAGGTATATCAGCCAGAGAGGTATGTAAGAAAAGAACCTGTTGGAACTCTGTACTCTCTGCCTACTCCGTAAGGGATCTGGCGTGATGATATAGATAGATAGATAGATAGATTAAGGTATATCTACATTCATTGTAATCATAGTGTAATAAACTGACTGACTGCTGACTGACTGAGATGATGTTGATGACATTACCGAGAGCTGTTTCAACAATGTTAGGTACATAACGCTTTTATTTTACCTGTAACTACACCTACAACGCGAGACGTAGATCGGCTCCCACTCGGGGAAACCTTTTGAGTTTTACTGACAATTGTTTCCATTTGTACACTCACGGATAAATACAGATAAGTACATAACTACTTATTACAAACTTAAACTTTTCATTAGACGTTACTTATTTTATGTATCTTTTATTGTAAGTGGGCTGCCAGTAATCTCTATATAACAGGGCATAAAAGCACGAAATTTAAAAAAAAAATGTTTTTGTTGTTTTAATTTTAATGAATCAATGTTTAAAACATTATATGTGTTTATTATCCAAGCTTTTTCTTTAACTTGCTCTGTTTGTATGAAGGTTTCCCGGTTCAAATCGTGTGATCCATTTTGCAAATATCGGGGGTGTTCGATTGAGCTGAAATTTGGTATAAGAATGTAATTTCGGTGTACCTAATGTAACCCCCTTGTGTTTAGGCTCGTTAGATTGACGTTGAGAAGTACTATGTTATCAGATGGTGTTTAAAGTATCATAACGAAGCCGAAAGATGGCCAATGGAACCATCCAACTATTGAACATAACCCCACTATGCCTGGGCTGGTTGGATTTGTCTTGACAATTTTTATGGACCCGGGTGGTGTCGAGGTTCTAATGATTGAGCCGTAAAGCGACCATAGAAACATCCATTTACACAACATAACCCCGATGTATGGAAGCTCGTTGGATTTGTCTGGACAAGTACTATTATTATAGAGCTATTGCTCTAGATAATGAGCAGGGTCTGATGATGGAGTCAGAAGAAGGCCATAAGAACTCATTAACTAAGCAAGATATCTCCGTTGTGTTTTTGCTTTAAAAGCTTATTTTAAAAAGGTCTTCTTAAATTATAAATATTCATAAATCAACTATTCATAATGAATGTACTGTTCCTGTTTGACCCTTTAGACCTGTTTGGTGGTGAAGTGCTTAAGTGCTATTTGTCAAAGACCAATCCGACGAGCCTAAACACAAGGAAATTATGTTGTGCAGTTGACATATTCCTATCCATATCCCTAGGCACTTTCCGGCTTTATCATCAAACCAGCTCCATGGTACTATATTAAACTTACATATGCTAAAGTTCAACTCAATCCGATACCCGCAAGTGCGTGTTGCGTGCAAAATTTAATCTATAAAGACAGAACAACAGGAACAGACAAGTTTAATAAAATCAGAACCACGATGTTATCTCTGCTTAAACTGACTTAGATTTGTTCAATACCAGTGCTTCTCAAATTAGAAACTTATTGGCTAAAGCATTCTTTTCCTAAATAATAAATATTATCTAGTACTTGTTTAAAATGTGTTTAAAACACGGTGATTAAAACAAAATGTTCTTTTTTTATAACAACCCTGCAATATCGTCCAACGAGAGACCCCCCAAAAAAAACTTTTGTATGTTACTAAAAGTATGTATGAGATCGGAATTCAATTGATCATATCATTCATTGCAGATAAAACTGGGAACAGATGAAAACAAAACTGATCGCTTTGTTGTGGTATTACCTAAATACATGAATGTTTTATCGGGCATGCATGCATCATTGATACTTTCTACTGAATAAACACAGCTCACGGATTTTGCATCGGAATGTATTCTATTTTTTGTACATACGTAAACATTGCATGTTTGTGGAATCCGGAGGTGGAAATAACACGGAACATACTGGTCGCCATAACTCGTTCCACAATCGCACTTATGAGACCGACCAACGTAGCTTTTTATAAAAAATTGCGAAGCTTAGTATCTGGATTAAGCTTCCAACTTTGGATATTCTTCCTTTCTGTATTCTCGGAAGCGGCGCCCGATATTCTATTATAACTATCTGTCTAATTTAATCTTCCAAATCATGTAATTTGACCTTGAGATTTGTTGTACCTGCAGTTACCTCTGGTCACACTGTTTTCAAAGGGATTAAGGGCTTGAAAATAGTTCTAAGGAGTGTAATATTCTAGAAATATAATTTATTAAATTACTAGAAATTATTGCAGTGTGTGATCCTATTGGAGTCGCATTATTTAGCCCCATTATCACGTTTCAACTTTTTAATCGAATAAATAATCCTCTTGTAGTCGTGTAGGTACATACACAATCATATTTACTCGATAATGGCAACCCTGGAATAACTGGTAATAACATTAAAACAAGCGAACCGTTGACGTGTTTCTGCGTCGTGTGTGGCGAGAACATCGGCCGATAAACTCACTCCACAAACAACTTTATTATGCACACTTAAGTAGGTACTTGGAACAAACGTCCTATGATTTACATTTATTTGAAAAATAACAAGTCATCAAAGGTTAATAAAATCGCATAAATGTTTTGAAACACATTTTTCGGTATTAATTTTATGGAGTTTATCGAACACTATTTAAAAATATGTATATATATTTTTTAATGAACCCAGACAAACCTTTGAACGTTATCTATGGAGGAGAGAGTGTAAAATTTTATCTAATTTAGCCTGTAAACTCTTTGTTTTATCTGCGGTACTATATCTATAATAGCTGTGTAAAGAAATGTGGCTAGACACCTACCTAACGCCCTGAAGCCCCAAATAGGTAAACCCATAGCTCAATCTTCAAACAAGTCAAATTCGTCACAGTTAGGTAGGTAATATTAAAAATGTTTGCACCATTATTGTGGTGAAGACTTACCTCGAGAAGTAGATAATAATAATAATAATAATTAGCCCTGTTAAGAAACTGTCCCACTGTTGGGCACGGGCCTCCTGTCAAACTGAGAGGGTTTAGGCCATAGTCCACCACGCTGGCCCAGTGCGGGTTGGCGAACTTCACACACCTTTGAGAAGCTCTTAGGCATGCAGGTTTCCTCACGATGTTTTCCTTCACCGTTAAAGCAAGTGATAATTAATTTTTAATACGCACATGCTTTCGAAAAGACAGAGGTGCGTGCCTGGGTTTGAAAGATAAGCATATCTAATTTAATTATTTAATTTACATTTTTACGCCGCGGTCTACGGATTGTAGATTTATTAATAACAGATCCCGATTTTAAATCGACACTAAGCGTTCACAACCAAGTGTTTTTGAAATTAAAATTATTTCATTGAAGTGTTCAAGTTATAAAACTTTGTTTTTATTTTTTGAATTGTCTGTGGCATGCTTCGCGAGCTCCGCAGTAATATAAATTACTCACTTAATGTGCAATTGTTATTAAATTTCTTATAATTGTGACGTTAATCACATTTTCAAGGTGATGCGAAAAAATAACCTCTAAATGACGTTAATTAATCTATCTGCGAATCTCACAATAGAGTATTGTTGGCATTCATTAAAAAAAGATCGTATTATACGTTCTTTTTTTAATGTTGAAAAATATTTTACAAATAAATAATGTATGCCGTATTCTTCTTCTTCTTCAAGTTATGGCTTCACACTAATTATAAGTGTATTTTGCCAGTGTCCAGTGAGATATATATTCGTGTTTGTTTTAATTAATTTGACTCCCCGATGAATTTGATGATAACGATGATAATGAAATTAATGAAGGACCCCACCCTCGATAGTAAAGCGGTGGATACTTTACATACCAATTGCGACGGCCGTTTTGAGGGAAGTTGAAAAGGCACGTTTTATCACTTTGTTACAATTACCTTCACTCATGCACGTATAAGAACACATAATGGTTAATATTCCACCAACATTACACATTATTAGTCGAAATAACACAAGTTTTGGGAATTAAAACAAATTGACAACATCACTCTTCGACTTCCCGCCAAAACCCCTATTCGTAAGTCGTATGCCGTATTGTTGCGTTGATGTGTGGTTAGGGTTAGTTCATACAGTGCGTATAAGCAACGATATGCCTGGGCTTGCGCGCAATTGTGTGAATAGCTTCAAGTATACTTATTTTGAGTCAAAGTTTAACATTAAGCTAGGATCCTAATATCAAGTGCATTCTAATTCGCTAATTGATTCACTACTTTTACTAAAAGCTTTTATTTTACTTGCAATGTTTGCTAGTTTGTTTAGGTCAAATATTGGAAGCTAAATTATAACCACTTCCCCTCATCCTACAAAGTTGACGACGACGTTACTCCAGACGACGAAACTCCTGTGCCCCAAGTCTGCTATTTTTTACGTGTTTTGTAATTATGACATGCTACAAAAATTGTTCAGTTACAGTTGTGCCAAAAGTTGGCAATTATTTAAACTGGTACCTACGACTATGGAAAATCATTAGAACTATAGATAGGTACCATAAGAATTGGAAAGCATTGAATGCGGACAATTTTATTATAATTGCTATAACGGACTTGGGGCCCTGAATGGTCATTACCATAGGCACGAAATTTTGTATTTGATTAGCCGTTTTATACCGCACCATTATAGCCGGCTGCATAAATTAATATAAAAAAAAAATGTTTTTACTATTAATTTATTTATATGTGGCTTAAAAATTAATTTCTAATTATCTTATTTATTTTAATTTAATTTTGTAATATTGTAATCTGGAAAATGACTAAAATGCAATGATTTATTATAATTTAAAGTGCATATATATTTTGTTTATTCTATTAGAATTTGTTGTTTGAATGTGATTGTGAAATATCTTGTTATTCTGTTTCTCTTATATGGGTCCAAGTAACCCGAAATAAATGATTTATTATTATTTATTATTATTATTAACCACTCAAATCCCCCAAGGATGGTTGATTCTTGTTACTTAAACCTAACTTAGCGCGCCAAGAGTTCAAGTTCCTTTTGAACGAGCTAGGCAATGTATTACAACTGCATTGTCTTACGTCGTTAAATTTCGATGTTGTCATCAAAATGTCTGGATGTTGTGCTGGCTATAACCACAACCTAAGTATGTTTAACCTAATGTGTATTCAGGGCGTGGTGCGCGACGCATACGACGCGCCCGCGCCGCTGCACCGCGCCGTGCGGTTTTTGTGACGAGGCACGAACGGCACGTTAAGTAGCCACATAATATTTTGCTCGACACGGCACACTTGCAATAACAGACCGCTGCGCATAACTCAGTTCTTGTTACGTCAACTTTGCACGGTGTGTTTCTTTGAATCTTTGAGTAGATAGATAGAGAATGTGCGCTGCGAATTTAGATATTAAAGACGAGAGCTACCTAGAATAGCGATACTGAGACAACATGTTCAGTATCACTAGATAATTATTGGTTTTGTATTTCGTTTCTAATGCAATATTCAGGATAATTTGTATCAGTAAGGTAAGGTGAAAATATTGCATAGAATGTAGTATTGCTGCATATAAGATTTGTACTTACTAGGTATTTTTTTCTTACATTAAGGATAAAGGATCTGTTTAGGTTAGGCGTAAACTCTCCAATAATATTTACAGTAATATCACGGCTCTTAGTTCTTATCATTCAAGTGTGACAACTGTTATAATCGTCCTGTCCTCTAAATTTTCTGCATACTAGCATTTCTTGCTTCTTTACAACCAGATGCACAGGCTGAACACACGTAATTACTTACCCTTCCTCTGCGCTCGTCAGCCCGGAGATTAGCGATTGCGATGGTTGATGTATCCGCCATAAGCTGTGAGTGGGTGAACACAATTGTCGCAAAATTGCCACATAAAATGCGTCTGCTGTTGAATTGTCGTGTCATCTTGCGAGCGTTTCGTATGTCCATTATCGCGTTAGGCAATTGCTAAAGTATTGCTTCATAATTCGGTGTGATGGGCATCTAAGGACTTCATTGGAGAAGCAAATTTAGATTTTAAATGAGTTCAAGTTCAAGTTTTAAATGAATTCAAATCTTGCTATCTACATAATATATTTGAGCAACAGATCAATACCTTACTTCGAGATACCAAGATAATTCAACCTTTCTAGAGGGTCATTAAGTAGTCATCTAGCATTGAGTCTAGTACTCCTTCATTGGTTAAAGGCTATCTACCCCTAGTACATACATCTGTTTCCACTCCAAACTAGGTTTCGAGCTTATCCATGAAATAATAAAAAAAAACGTCGACTCGTTTATTCACAGATGCCTCGAGTCACGCCAATCCGCTTATAGCAGTCGTCGCCAACTACAAACTACTCTACTACTTACCCCTAACTATCTACTTACCCCATTTATAATATTTAGAGATATCTACCTCCTGGTCCCTTCACTTCCCTCCTGTCCTATATAGGATCAAATACTGATCTCGAAGGCAAGATCGAAAGAATCCTGGTCCACCGGTCAGTGCAAATAATCACGCCGTGACAGCAGACTAGTTTAGGCCTTGCTCCATAGCTTGTTCAAGCTTGAGGCCGCTTCTCTTATGCATGCACCTTTAAGCAAGTAAGTAAGCCCTTTGCCCTTTGCTGTAGCGTAGTTATTGCACGTTCGCCTTTTAGTCACCATAGCTACCTATTGTTTTTTCTGTGCTGCTTCACGGGATAAAAAGGTGAGCATGTAGGTAACCTCTCTCTTCGAATGACTCGCCCCTTAAACATTATCTGAATGGCTTTCTTCGCTTGGTAAAGTTTTTTTCAAGCTTCTTGTCTTCCAATTCAAAAAACAGCTAATTACGTTACCTGTTACTGAATGCGTTTTACTAGTTACCATTATAATGTAAAGATCTATAGAATACCTGCAAGTACGTATACTGTAAAATAATAAGCACTCCTTATACTTACCTATTTATCAAAGTATCCTAGATAGGTAAGGTAGAAAAATAATATGTAAAGCCTACTTTCATAATTGAGTGGAATCACATAAGTACGCTAGTTATCGCCTCGGACGTTCCGCATTCGCGCAATTCCTCCTCATAATTCATGCCATCAAACTTCGCTAAAGTAAATAAACTGAGATATCTTAAGGCCCGATCGCATGCAACGCCAACTGCGGCTATTAAATATTAATTCCCGCGCAAAAAATCATCGGCTCCGGCCGAGGACAGATCTGAACCTTCTGGGAAGCGGTCGAAAAAAAATAGTCGCTTTTACGCGACACAATGGCCGGTTATAGAACTAATTGTTCGCGCCGGTTAATTATGCAGCTTGTTTTGTGGGGCGAGGCGCGCGGTGTGGGCCCGCGCCGCGTCGTCGCAGCGCTGCAGCGGTGCCGCGGCTGCCGCGAGATAACGGAGTTCGCCGGCGACTAGCCAATTAATCGCCTGGTGTTTATGTAGTCCTGGTATACGTTAGGATTGAAATATCCTCGAAACTTAGTTTAAATTCTTGCTAAAATAACTTAATCTAATTAAATGTTACAATGTACGTTGCAAAAAACATTACTTAACAAGTGTAATCTCGATTCAGTTCATATCAGCTGGTAGGCAATGACGTGGTTGCCCCCTTTTATATTGCCTTTACCTACTTACCTTAATTAACTTGTACAAAATAATTAAAAGTCTTGCGTCAGTTCAGTGCCTAACTAACTTATTGTAACCTGCTTCGTCATTTTTACGACAATGTGCTATCTCTTTTAAATCATTATGCAAGAAATTGCAAGAGCCAATGTTTCAATAATTGATTACCTAACATGATAAATAAATAGTTCCTTTCTGGAAAAAAATACGTCAATTTTTGTTTAGGAATAAATACAAAGCCATGAAACTAAAAGTACTTACCTATCAATCATAATGTCGCGATAACTAACAATCAAGTATTTTATAAAAGGAATTCTAGTATCAGTCAAGGGGCGATAGCGATTTTAAATGCATTCCTAGTAGGTATATTAAAACCTCCCACAATGTAGGCGTTATGCTCTTTTTATCGCCACCGCGACCCACACGACCATGTCCGACGTACAAACCTTTCGAACGAACGTTAAACAATCTCCATTGTAGGTGTTTATTACACTCATCAAGTGTGTAAATTAAATGGACAAGAAAATAACGGGTAATAAGCGGACCTACCTAATTAATTAAAGATTATCTCGGCCGATGCGATCAGCGTTAAGTCAATGGGATCGTAAAAATTTTGTTTTAGTCAGGTAGGCGGAGATTTAGGAGATAAGGCGGCGCGGCGCGGCGCGATGTCGAGCCGATGTCGTGCCGATACCGGTGATATTTACTCGTTATCGGGCGATCGGCCGCCTGCGCAGGGAGCCCGCCTGTATCGTCCATCTCGAAGCCAGGAAATAAATAACTGCCACGTCTATTACTTGTACAACTTACGCCGCTTTGTGAAGCCAGTTTTTTATTATAATAGGAGATCGATCTCGAAAAATAATTGGGTTTCAAGACATCTTTTGTGTACGTTTTCGAATACTTCTTCTGTAGATAGGTTTTTCATAGAAATTAACCAAAACTACTTAGCCATGTTATAAGACTTTCTGGACTTTAAAGTTCTTTGTCCTTTATCATGAATAAAATAATTCTTCGATACTTTGGAATTCACAACAATTATTTAGTAAGTATTTCAATAGAACACATTTATTCCTATAACTATAGATTGCTTTTTTTTTAGTCATGTATACTTAAGGGCTACAGGTAGGTTCGACGGCTTGAAGTATTATAGGTAGTTTATAAAAAAAAGTATTTTACCTAAACCTCAAACCTTTAATAAAGTTACACAAAATAAGCAGGTACCATAGTGCCAGTGAAGAGCTTAAAATACCGCATCCATTGGTGTCACCGGGCGCGTCACATCTGGGTCGCGACATGTGGCCGTCGTCGGACAAAACGACCGATTCCAAATAAGAATTAAAAATAAACGGGCTAGGGCTTGCGGGCTCGTAAACGCTCGGGTTCGGAAGGGTTACAAGCTTTTATTTAATTAACTCCACTTGTTTTGTTAATAAGTTTCAGGTTAGTTTCTATGTTGATTTTATAACACATCGCTGATAGCTGGTGTATGATGAATTTTAATAATATCTTGCACACGTACCGCCATAAGTCCGTGTTTTATTCCTTTCAGGGTATTTAAGATATTCACGCTGGAATAGGTGGTTCTGTTACGTAGCTACATTTCGTTTTACAAAGAGCGTTTCATGCTAGCACCTATGTGATAAGTTTATGTTCTATTACAGATTCTGAAACGGAAGACCTGTGCTCAAAAGTGGAACATTAGTGAGATAAACATCACGACTTTAACGCCAATGAATGAATGTAGAGAAACCATACGAGTATCCCGAAATAGATTAGTACACAATCTAACCCTTTAAACCGTTAGGTACCTATCTATAAATACATATTAATAGAGTGAATGAATTAAGCAACTCCGAATTATCATAAGCACCTACTTGATATTTAATATATGTGCCAACCTGCTTGCTATAATTATACACAGCACTTAGCGTTGAGTGCCGATTGACAATAAAATAAAATTGTTTATTGGACATTACACAACGCATAATAAGTACTCTACCGTTAGATATACACACAAACTACTTTATACGTATTGATATGGGTAGATATCTCTTCCACTTTCTCACAATATCAACTTTTACTAGTACCAACTGACGGGATGTGTACTTATTCCAAGAGATAACCTATAGTGACCATTGACAGGTCAATCCCCCATTTTTAGAGTTCCGTACACTCTAAATGGAATTCTAAAATTGCTTCTCTTGCGTTTTGTTTATGGCGTTTAAGGAGTTTAAAAGATCCCAGTTCTATATTTTCCTGGGCGTTCACGTACATTCCTTTAACGAAATTATGGAAGAAAAAAATGTTCTTCCGTGTTTAAATAGATGGAGCTTCGATTACTTTAACTAGTAAAAAACACGGTAGTACACTTCTTACCCTAAACATCGAAAATTTTGTTCAAGTAGGGAGGTACCTACTTATGTAGGTGATGTTTTGAATTGCAAGTGAAAAAGTTTGATGTCTAATGGGACCGAAGTACGGACAAATAAAATATTTAAATAACATACACATTATAATATAAGACATTTTAGGAAAGAGATCATCAGTTTTTTTTTCAAAACAAAAATAATACCTTTTTATTAGGATTTTTGGAGTTGGGAGTTGGGAGTTGGGGTTTGGAGTTGGGAGAAGAAATGACATGAAATCTCGATAGGAGACAAAATATAATTATTTTGGTAACAAAAAAAAAGTTTTGGAAATATGTATTACAAGAATGGGGCATTCCTGTAATATTTCCAAAATCGTTTGGCTATTTTGTCTTTGGAAAATAATTATCCTGTAGATATAGACGAAGTTAAGTTTTAAATATCATTTTGATAGCACCACAAATTCGCCCGGCACTTGTCTGATAGACACATCACCGCAACCCATAATTTCGAACACACCACACACAACGACTTCCCGTTACTAACACAAATTCCGCATCCAACGCCCGCTTCCACCGAATATCACATAATTATACCAAACGATAACCAGCAATGGACTGGCACAAATCCGATCTGGTCAGATACGTTTCGACAACTGGAGATTGGTCTCGCTATTAATTAAGCGATAATTGATGTAATCATAATCTAAATATGTATTGAAATGCGGATAGATAGGTATCTCGATTATTTAAATTTACAATGACCAATTAGACCGTGTCTTATCTGGAGGGCAAGTCAAGAGTCCGTAAGCGGCGAGCGTGCCAGAGACGTCTGTAAGGAAAGAACCCGTTGGAACGCTGTACTCTCTGCCTACCCCGCAAGGAATCTGACGTGATGATATAGATAGCGATAGATAGAAATATACAATACTAACTATCCGTAGAAATAATTACCTTTTCCGTGACTATTGGTGACGCGAAAAAAATGGGGTGTTTTATTTCAATTAAATCACAATAAAAATCTGTAAAATAGATTTGAGGCAGTTGTTTTCAGGTCCCTGTTTAATAAAAATGACAATTTGGCAAATGTGTCGATAATAAGGCATACACAACCGCTGTAATTAAAATACACGTCCTGTCGTCACAATTTTGTGATTTTTTGACAAATAAGGTAAAGAGTACTAATGTTGGCACCCCTCCAATTATTGGCACTTTGACCTTTAGCCGCAATAATTAAGGATTCACGGCTTATAACTAGTCAACCAGTGGTTTTAAAAAATCCACCATACCTTAATTAACAAAATTCCATTAATAGAAAATATATTACGTACCTGGAAATACTGAAAAAAAAAATATTTTCTTCAAGTGGGAACGTGCGTGACGAATAGCAATTCGTAACTTAGCAACTTTTTGTAAGGATTCATAGCAATAAATCCTTACAAAAAGTTGCTAACAGTGGGTAAGTTTCTTGCTGTATTTCTTACATAATCAAGTTATTTAAGGTAAATATTAATGTTTTTTGACTAAATATGGGTATAATATGGGTGGTGTTCTTATAATACTACCACACGGTTTTCTACTCATTTACATGCTTTAAAACAACATTCTTAAGGGGCCAATCACTGCACCATAGGGCCTGTACGAAAGTACAATTGATTGGCAGGTGCCAATCATTAAAAAACGATTTTAAAATTTATTGTTGTATATTATACTTTAAATTTATAGGGTTAGAAGAGTTATTTTGGAATATTATCTCAAAACTGTTGTAAAACACCTGCAACCACAGATTGGCACCGCCAATTATTGTACTTTATGCACTATTGGCATTGCCAATCGTTGTACTCAGTGTTGTGCCAATAACTGTATCATATTGACATACAAGTGATGTCCAAATTTCTAACCAACTTCGGTGAACTTAAAAGTCTAAGAATGTTTTATTGAATGAATTTAAAATTTGTTGCTTATTTGGTGTACTTATATATTGTACATTATCATAAACAGTGTGTTTATGAGCGTTATTCTTTATGTGTAATTTAAAGAATAAATAAAATACACTCAGGACACCTCTGCCACCCCTGCTTGCGAAATATAGGCGTGTCGGCGTTTATAATTAAAATAATATTTTCTAACTGGTGAAGATGACATTATTAAATAGTATACTAACTTACTGGGGGTACCTCTAAGCATAATTTTGTGTAACAACAACTAACTGTTAAAAATAAACGAAAAAAAGTATTTCGAAGAAGACATATTCAGGGCATTCATAGCTGTTAAAAATTTCAACATTCTATAACGGTATATTTTCGGAATATGAGGCATAAATGTTATTTTTTTCAGGATTTACTTCTGTGTGGGAGCACTGTTATAGAATACTAAGCTGTTTGCCCAAAATGTTGTCCTATTCATTAATTTCCCATCACTATTACTCAATGGTGTATATATATTCATTGGGACCACTTGCGTGTACTGATTGGCACTGTCAATCTTTATACTTTTTTTGCTTGTGCTTGTGGAAGTTTTTCCTTATCTTGTTTAAATTGATATAGAAAGGATAATAGGTTCGGCTAAAAAGCATCAGTAAAAATTCTTGAATCGTTGCAGATTCTAACGCCATATTTCATTAGTAGATAACTAAACGCATTTAAGAGCTATTAAAGCTCAAACTTGAAAGTTTCCTTAACTTGCCAATCTATGTACTCTTACCCCTATGGCATGATCAGTTTAATAAATCAGGGCTCTGATAGTTATGTGCTAACCGATGGTAAGTCTTTGAAATCTTGACCTTAATGTTGACGGCTATTTACTATGAATAAGTAGGGACAAAAATCGTCCCACCGACTTTGCTGTAAGTATTATTAATGCATAAGTATTCCATTTGTAGCTTATATTCAGAGTAACAAATCTTCTTCTGGAATCGATAGTAGTGAGTTAGTATAGGTAATTTTATAAGTTAATAACCTCAACCGCAAGTTAATAACCTCCTTGAGCGTTGAGATAATCGTGTTGAAGACTATACAGTTTGAATCCTTTCACTTCGATTGCTACCTAAAAGTACAGCAGTGAATTTGAAGTCGAAGATGAAAAAATGTTAAGTTTCACAATTTTAAAGCTACTGTTTCACGGTTAAGTGCACAGTTAATTTCGTTGTCTCGCTGTCGCCAGCTCTTCACTGTAGAGTTGAATCTTGAAAGGCAAATCAAATGTTTAGTTTAAAATGTTTTTTTTTTGTAATGATGATTTAGGATAAGGTTTGTGTCATTATTAGCAAAATAAACTGTACTGGAGTGAAATCAAAACTAAATAAAATGTATCTATTGAATGTCTCTGGTTTCCACTTCGGTTAGTCAATCGCTAAGATCATATAGGCTCGGTCGTGTAATGATATTTTAGTATGTTTGAAGACTTGAATACTAAGTAACCAAAGACATCGTGAAGGCGTTTGCGACGAAAGCGTCTAAAGCTAAAACGTAAAAGAAATAACTGTGCCGCGACTACCTGCATTCGATGTAGATATGTACCTACTTATTTTTTACACGCCAGCCCGCTACCGGACAAGCGCGCCTTATCGGATGGAGGTCGCCGGTCGCGCCGCGTCGCGCCGTCCGCCCGTGTGCGCGCCGCCTATACGTGTGTACCGCGCCTATCTCGCCTTATTGTGCTTTTAATGTCCACGCTTTTTATATTCACTTTTTGTCCCATACGAATTAGACACGTTCAGATTTGTCAGAATCGATGTTTAGAAACATAAAAAAATGTAATGTTCAGATCAATTCGCGTTATGATGTCGTAGTGTAGTGGTTAGTAGATACTTAGTGATAGGCATGTAGTTACGCGTTGCTGCAGCAGAAGCAGGAAACGCAGCCAGCTACCCGCGCCTCGCCATTAGCGCCGCGCATTCAATAATAATGAACGAGCCGCACCGAAATATCCCCTGTTTACACCCACTCGCTCGCTCGCTCCGCCGCCGCACCGACCGACCGCATTTTATTTTTTCGCTGTCGCACATTTCGCCGTCATAGCTATTTCCACTCGAGGCATTATACGCGCGTCGATGTGTGCGTCAGTCCACGTGGACCGCTTCGTCGTCGGTGAGCAGAACTCGCCGAATCCCCGCGCGCCATTGGTTTAAACTCCGAGATCGCTTATTAAGGGCGGAGTTACACGCGTTTAAGCGCCGCGGTTGGCTCGTTTATTGCGCGGAACGCGCTCCATTGGCGGAGTCGATTTTTATAAGAGCGACGGTCCACGTGGACTCGTTTATCTATTCAGACGCCGGCGGCGCGGTCGCGGGGGGAGGCCGGGGGGTATACGGGCAATCAGTAAAGGCGGGAGGAATACGGCCATATTTATAAGAGCTGCGGGGATGCAATCACGAAGCGGCGCGGGGGTCGACGGGCGTTCGGGGGGGAGGCGGCGGCCATTTTGAGGGCAGCTCTTTTTATTCGTTTTTCGCGCGGGGTGCGTCGTCGTCGGGAGCGCGCCGTGCGCTAATTGCGGGGGTAATGAGAGCATTCGAGTCGACTCGCTCACTCTATTAAACTCGCTAGTTATCGACTGCCTTATTGATTTGTCCTTAATCGAGGCGCTTCGGAGAGGCAACCGCGGTTCGGAGTAATGTAAACAAAGCGGCCGGCCACGCCGACGACACGTCCGCACAAATTGAATTAGAATGATTACAGCCGGCGACACACCACTGACCTAGCTTCTCACTTGCTGCCGCTTGCCGCGAAGCGGTGCGATTCTCGTCAGCATTTCATTACTAATAAATTATAATTCATCCGTGTACGTCTTCTAAATAGACTTCATTGTTTTTTATTGAACGATCTGTTCGCCGACGAAATGGGTGGAAGCGTTTGAAATAAATTTTCCTGTGAGTTATTGCATAAGAACTTGGGCTGCGAATGACCCATCAAACATGTCAATAAACGCACAGTGTACCTATTTATAAAGGTGTAGGTAACTGAGCCACTTAGTTGCCTTCCTATTCTGAACAATAACATATTCCGTAAAAACGCATTTATTATAAAAAAAAACACCGTGACGCCTTTATTCCCTAGAGGGAGTGGCAGAGGTGTACTGAGTACACCCACGTTTCGCCGACGATGTTAGGTCCCATGTAATAAGGGGCGAGCACACATGTATACCGGGCACAATTCCAGACTCCGGACTCGTACTGGGAATTTTTCGTTAGAAAAACTACATTTGTCCCACCTAGGATTTGAACCCAGGACCTCGTAATCACAAAGCGATGCGCTTTGCCACCAGACCAACGAGGCTCCAACCAAACCAACCAAATACTCATTAGGGCAGTAGATATCTAATACCCACTTACTGGTTGACCGTTAGTGACTTTTGGTTTCTACCTAGTACTTATTGTTGTTTTCCCTATTAATTTTAACTTTGTAAGTATTTAGACCTAAATAATAGATACGTCAGGGATAAAATAGAATAAAAAGATCTATGACAAATATACTTAGGTGATACACAAAATGGTGTAATTTTAGACCTTAGGTACTTGTAGGACCTGTGTCAATATATGTTTAACCTATCACTATTTATTTACTATTTAAAAAAAGGCTGTGCCTAGTAGGTAGAGACATATATACAAGGTGTAACATAAAAAACGCAAGACCTGAAAGTAGTTTGTTCTAAATCGATAATTGAATTGATTCCAACAATATTTAATGTACATTTTTTTTTTTAATTTGCAAAAAATGCTGTTACTCCTTTAGCGCGCTATAATAAACTGAATTTATTCTTGATTCTAAGCAATGCGGCGATTTCAAATGTATTTCTAAAACGTATTTCTTAATACGCACACATACATTTACAAATTTCATGCTAATTGGGGTATAAAAGTGAAAAAAAGGGATTAACATTATCGGGGTGTCTGAGGTCTTGCGTTATTTACGATACACCTTCTAGAGGTGTTACTTATTTAGACAGTCGATAGGTAAATAGTAGGCTAGAAGAACCTACCTAATATAATACAGATCGTTTAACCATATACTGGGATAACGAGTGAAACGATTGGTGCTCAATGATCTATGATAGAAAGTATACGAATCAAGCGAAACGGTAATTAGAATCCATTTATAATGTAATAACCATCAATAAGTTATAGCGCACTGAAGGAGTAAGAACATATTTTGCTAATTAAAACAAAATGTAAAATACATGAAAAATTGTTGGAATCAATTCGGTTACTCATTTAGAACAAACTACTTTCAGGTTTTGCGTTAATTATGTTACAGCTTGTATATATAAATATAGAAAAATAAAGATATATATATCTTTATTTTTTATCTTCTATGGTTTTGCACCTACTTCACCTAGTTCTTGCATCACCCTAAGGCATTAAATCCGCCTTTGTACATGTAGTGTATAAAGAATTAAATACATAAATAAATAGGTACCTAAGTATTCTTGATGATACGACAACTGAATAGGCTGAAAGTGGAAACTACGGTATTTCAAATGCAAATTAAGAACTAGAAAATTCGTGCTGTAGACTTTTCGAAAGAAGTAAAAAGAATATTTAGATATTTTTTTTTATATCAGGATGGGAGACAATTTGGAATAAAATTTGTACTGGTAGATATTCTAAGGCAAACCGGCGGCATAAGCCTGTATAAATAAACACAAATAAATACACCGGCACGCCTATAGATTGACGGACAAAGTTAAATATACCAAACAAAATAAATGGAATTCACGACTTTCGTACTCGTCGATAAGGTTATTTATGCCAAATATAATTACTGGATTATAGGATTTTGTTCGTTAGTCTCGTTGAGATACTTATTCCTCAATGTACCTAAGTGGGTATAATACCTAGCTTATTAGATTTAAAAAAAAGATGCACCCACACTAGTGTTTATTCCTGTGTCGTGGGTGCGTTTACAAAACTTGAAACTTTACATACACAAATACCCAGACCGAAATCGGATCACACAAAGATTTGTCCCGCGCGGGAATCCAACCCGCGACTATTCGGCCCAGTGGGCGGAGCGGCCTGAGCTCTTAACCACTGCGTCAAATCGTCCGAATTGATTACACCGTAATTGACGTACGAAATAAATACCTATGTCTTTCGTTGCAATAGATAATTAAATCATAATTTTTAACAATGGCAGATAATTTTCGTTATCAATTCTCATTTTTATGTTCTCAGATAACAAGATTACGTTATCATAGCTTACATTTGATTACACTTGATAATATTTCGCATATTAGAAAATAACGTGACATATGTGCGAATAATACTATTAAAATTGATAGGGATGTACATACGTAGGTATGTTGTGATCAAATATCGTCGGCGACGCGAAAATTTCGTAAATCGTTTTTTTTACCGACATAGGACTATTTTTATATACTTAACAAAGCTCATATCGCATAACTTGAACGCATCCAAATTCAGTGTAATAGTTTACAACGCCATCTATTACTGTAAATCTGATCAAAATAAGTCTGTTATTTTGAAATGTGAGACTCTCAATAATTAATAGAGACTCTGCAAGACTGTCGGTAAGTGCGTTTCGTTTTACGGCCGATTTTAATATTTAACTCAAGGAGAGATTTGCTTACTGTGGATAGAATTCTTCTTCTTCTTCTTCTTTAAGTTATGGCTTCACACTAATTATAAGAGTATTTTGCCAGTGTCCAGTGAGATATATAATCGTGTTAGTTTAAATTAATTCGACTCCCTGATGAATTTGATGACAACGATGATCCTGAAATTAATGAAGTACCCCACCCTGGATAGTAAAGCGGTACAGCGGTACGGTTTACATACCAATCGCGACGACCGTTTTGAGGGAAATCGAACAGGCACGTTTTATCACTTAGTTACTATTACCTTCACTGGTGCACATATAAGAATACATAATAGTTAATATTCCATCAACATGACGCATTATAATTCTAATAACACAAGTTTTAGAAATTAAAAACCAGTTGATGACATAACTCTTCGATTTCCCGCCAAAACTCTGACACATTTTGTATGGAAAATCTATCAAAATTCTACTGACAGCAAATTTAGCCTTAAATTAAATATTGAAACCGACCGGTGTTTAATACACTTGCGAGGTTTCACTCGTCGCCGACGATATAAGTTGTGTGTAGGTACTTTCCACACATAATTATTACAACACGATTCTGATTTATGACTTTTAAAACTTAGAAAATATTGAAGGACGGTTTATAGTACTCATAATTAAAACTTGGATAGGTAGGTAAGAGTAAATCAACCGAGGAACATATTTCGGCTTCGGCATTTATTATTCTTGTAGAAAAAACGGCAAGAAACTCCCATTTACTCTTAAAAAAAATGTTTTCTTCTACCTTGTTACTAGGTTGTGTTTACTTTATTTACTTCTTTATCTATTTATCTTCTTCTTTATTTCTTACTACTGACCCGCCCCGCACGGGTGAATTAAGTATACACATAGACCTTCCTTTTGAGTCACTCTGTTCATTGGGAAAACCATATGAAAATCCAATCGGTAGTTATTGAGTTTATCGCGTTCAGACAGACAGACATGCGGCGGGGTGTCTTTGTTTTTTAATATGTAGTTATTTATTTGCCTGTGATGTCTTACTAGAGGACAAAGACTTGCCCCTAAAATCCTTGACACGTCGTCGTTTAACTCGTCAAAACTCTCTTGCTGCCCCGATTCATCTCAACTTCTCTTTTTAATGCTACGCGAGTAGGCACGTAAATGGCTTCTCTGAATAACTCGCACTAAAACAGAGAGATCAAAAACTTTAAGTTGCTCGATTAAATGTTTACTTATATAAAAATCTTTTATAAAAAAAAGGCAAACCGACTTCAAAATGCAAAAAATAAATATTTGAATTCGGTGCTGGTTGGTGCAGTCGGTTACTTGGCACCGATTTCAAATATTTATTTTTTGCTTTTTGAAGTCGGTTTACCTTTTTTTTATAAAAGATTTTTATTTTACAATTTTAAGTGACGAGTGGATTATTCTATAGTAGGGTACCTATAGGATTGACGTAATACCCATAATATCTCAATTTACACATGCCTATTGTTTGTCGTTAAGGAGTTCCCTGGTGTATCTTCTAAGTCCAAAGTCCAATGCCAATGAAATTAGAATGGGACCACCTTGGAGATATACTGAATCCATTGCAAAAACAATCATCAAAATCGGTCCACAATTGACGGAAATATCGCTGAACATACATAAAAAAAGCATACATACAACCGAACATAGAACCTCCTCCTTTTTGAAGTCGGTTAAAAATTCAGCGACGATAAATCAATGTGATTTTAGCAGCCATGTGAAAATAGTAGCAGGTACGACAAATAAAAAAATAATATCATATGATTTTTCACATGTTACCTTTTAAACGATCCATGACTAATAAGTAGGATAGCATCGATAATAACACAAAACAAATTGCAGTAACGCGAACCATCCTTTAGGCATTATCGAGATGTCACATCTGGTTCACATTATGGTCTGCACTGCCCATCGAAGCTGAAAACAGCTCAGAGTATTATCTTTTAACATTATAAAGAGGAACTGCTTGTTTGTAATAAAGCTGAATCTACGATACATACATATGTATGTAAGAAGTTACTACTGATGTTCTCATCAATGAGTAGAGCTGTTCGTTTTTAACCAAGAAACAACGGTTTAAATGGTTACTAGGTCCGTGCTTCGGAAAGCACGTTAGTTGGTCCCAGTTACCACGTAATGTGGTAGTAGAGTTGAAAGCCTTAAAGTCGGCGTGGCCACAAACCTTCCTCCGCCAATCCGCACTGGATCCGCGTGGTGGAATATGACCTAATCTCTCTCACCTCGCTTTGTGAGAGAAGGCCTTTGGCCAGCAGTGGGTCAGTATGCCTATACTACTATTATTATTAGAAACTGATTAATTAAGTAAATACCTACATATGAAAAAGTATATACAATTTTTCACGTGGCAAATACTGCTACTGTAAAGATATCACGCTAAGTGTCCGTATTAATTATTGAATCAATAAATAATATTTATTTATAATGCATTGATTGTTGCATACTGTTGATTTGAGTTAATTTTAAAATAAACTCAAACTAGTAGTATCATTCTCATTAGTATATTATCATTTAAAAATAAGAGTACGTAAGCAACCTTGGAGTTTCTTGCCCTTCTCCACAGGAATGCTATTCGGAATACCTATTCCGAATAGCATTCGGAATACCTATTCCGAATAGCATTCCTGTGGAGTACCACCGGGTAGAGCAGAGTCTTGCTCTACCACCCGTTCCGAATTACTATACTACCGTTTTCTTACTATTCATAACTCCTTCTTTATGTCTAGATGAATGTTTTTTTTTTTAAATTTACTTTATCTATAGCTTACAAGGGCTGACTGTTCCATCGCTAGTTAGGTAGCATACGATGGTTTAGACATAGAGTTCTATCGGCAAATTGAAACAATGCTGAAATTTGCTTCAGAGTCAAACCCTTGACTGTCCGGTGCTGTTGACTAGCTCTACATGAGTTACTAAACGTAATCTTACCATTGAGATGGCGTATATTTACAATTTTGATATATAATATACAGATACTTTGTTTCTCCCTTAGGAGAAACAAAGAATCTGTATGATGTGCTGATTGTTATGGACTTCTATAATATAACGACTTGAAACATAATAAAAACTTGCGTAAATACAACCACTACTCATTAACTCATCATAAGTTCAAAATTAATTAAAATTGTTTCATAGAGAGAAATAACACATACCTGTCAACACCAGCTATCCAACAAATAGCGTTGAAACAATTCGATCAAGGCTTAATTAATATGCAACAGAACAGAAAAACATGCGTCACACTTAAACACCCCTATATTTTTTTCAGCGGTTGATAAATACACTTACGGATTTCCATACTTAATTAATATTGCGAAACATACCTAAATTGATGTTGCTATCTGCTCCTGAAGTTTTATGTAAATGATGAATTTAAATAATAATTATGGGGTGTCAATATGGATTTGGTGATTCGCCCCGCTCCGAGGGTCTTTGTACGTCGCATATTCGCGCCGCAATAATAGCGTATTTGTTTACACGGCCGACATCTGTTACACACGGTATCACACGACTACAGAGATCCGAGCGCATTTATTGTACATTTTGGCTTTATTAGTATAATAAAAAGTAAAATAGTACAATAATTTTACTTATGTGGATGTGAGTGTTGTTCTATGGTGTTATCATACATTTTAGACGAAAAGTAGGTATACCTGTTGGAACACTATACTCTTTGCCTGCCCTGCTAGGGATAAAGTGTGATAACGAAGATAGCAGTTAATTTGTAACTGTCGGGACGGTAGGAAACCGCCATCCCATTAGAGGTCGCTTTGACATAGCTAATGGATTAAAAGCATTTAAAATTAGTTAAATATCTAAATACAGCAGAACTCAAGATAGGGCTTTAGAACATTTCAATTAAATATGGATGCGGAATTGATAATTGTGCTGTAGTACGAATGTAGTGTGTAATTCCATGTAGGTACGGGGAAGGCCTAGACTATCTTACCATGACCAAATAGACCTAATCCTTATCTGAAGGGGAAATCAAGAGTCTCCGTAACCAGGGAACGTGTATGAGGCGAACTATGGGAGTGGAGAAAGCCCGAGAGGTCTGTAAGAAAAGAACCTGTCCGAACTCTGTACTCTCTGCCTAACCCGCAAGGGGTCTGGCGGGATGACATAGATATATACATAGATAGTACGAATGTCAGAGGCACAGATTATCATATAAAATGTACTTATTTACATGATTTATTCCGATAAGGGTATTCAGAAGTAAAAGAAGCCTATCCGCATACGGATCTAATATAAGTTACATCTGATTTTTTTTCCCTGTTCTAGAGGTTTAGTTGCGTCGTCACTCTTGCCACAGCTTATGTAGGAAAACCAACACCATGGTCTTAAGCTGATCACTAGATTTCCCTCTTCTGCCAAATACTATAAACTAGCAGACTTGATTCACTTTGCCATTAGGCAGACCACTTTCTATCTGATATTTATTAAAAGTATCAACTTGATACAAAAACTGTTCAAGCCATCCAAAATTACACTTGTTCACTATCCAAACAGAAGAAATACCACCTCATCAACATATATTTGTACTTTACTTGCGTCAATACATAATTTAGACTACATCCAACACACTTAAGTAAATGATCCATTTAAATACGAACGATAAGATGTCAATATGGGATAAGTACATACACTCATGTCTGTGCTGTGGATGTATCTATTTTTTTTCTTTAATACCTTATTTTGTTTGGTTTGCGTAACAGACATCGGTTATAAATACATGTTCTATAACGCGACTACGTTGGATAGATCGCTTCATAATCTTTTGCGAATACATACTAGACCTGCGCTTTTACACACCAGTCGCTCGTATTCGCATAATATAATAATAATTATTTATTTATTTCAGTCAACAGAAACTACGAACAATTTACAGGCCCGTATAATAAATACCTTAGAGACTTACATACATATAATAGTATATTAAACTTACAAACTAAGTCGGATGTATCTTCGGCGACATATTGCGCTGTGCAGGGGCGTCTCGCAGTCTCACTAACACTTCGGTCAGAACTCCTCGCTCATGAAGGTCTCCAGCTTGACAGTAGGAATTCGAACCATAAACGAATTAAACTCCGTATTATTGCATAGAAGAGGTGAAATTCCTTAAAACAATCTAACCGTCTACTGTTGAGGATTACATGTGGCGTGTTATAAATATATCTAGTTATTAACCGTTTAATTATTTGTGCATGACTCGCTATTCAATAATAACCCACTTTGTTACAGTTTTCTCAAGTAATTCTTTGAGTTACTGAGTAGATAATGTAGATCAAGCCTATATTCCTCAAGTTTGCTTACGAGGTAAGGTCCCATGTAATAGGGGGCGATCCACAGAAATCAGAATAATAAGACATGTCTGTGGGGCGAGCCTATTGTCAGTCACTACAGTAGGTACCTCTGTATTTTATGAACATTAGCTTATTAGTCACATTTATTCAACAATAACTACATAATAGTACGTAGTAAATACTGATAGGTAACTAATATTTTAGCTTCAGCATCTCAGTCTAATACCGAATCCTTGGAATTCTTAGTTTCTGGACCCAACATTCCTAATCCAATTCTCAGACGCAGGTAAAATATTCCAAGAAGTGCCTAAATCCTTTGTATTTGAAGTATTCGACTGATTGATCCTCAGCAATTTGTTTTATGACAAGTATTTTTGGCTAAGGTCGGAGTTAATACATTATGCGCAAGGATAATTTAAATCGTTACTTACCATCCTTTTAGATGCGGAGATGCTAATTGCTTTGTTAATGGTGATTAAAATTCTAGATATATATTTAAAGTTTAAGTAAGATCGTTTAAGAAGATATAATTCTAGAAACACATTGAGTCGGACTAAACCACTAATTATATGAAATAAAAACATTCGAATTGAGAAGCGCCGACGTTTGGAAGTCTCTGGTGAGTCAGTCTATGTTTTCTCCACTTAAATCCGTCATTCTACACTTAGATCCGTCTATTTTCGTATCGTACATATTCCGTCGTCATTTTTATCTACCGACAGTAATTTTTAATACTCGCTTTCATATGAATGTCATTAAAACAAAACTAAAGTCACGCGACATGTAACTAATTATTGTTGAAAATTTTAACGATAGTGTACTTACTACCATACGACGTTTTTCAATGTCATATAGGTAAGGTAATTGATTGGTTACTTAAGTAAATTTAGGCACGGCCACAAAGCTCCATGTTTGCTTCGTGAGCACGGCGCTCTAACGAAACCTAGTTTAACAAGGTACTGTCACTTTTGGGGACCGAACCTGCTAGCATCCGTAGGATTTACATTCACTATACGCGTGGTCCCTGTTTAGTACTAAACAAGCAGCACCTTCATCGGTGGTAGCCTACGGCCGTAGCTGGGCACCACCGTCCCAGCTAAGTCATGTCGTCAGGCGACCCAGTTATATTTCTACATGTTGCGCAGAGTTACCTAACGAGAGGAGGGGTCTGGCCTGGCCCGATCATACCGATACAGAACTCTGTCTAAGTTAAGTCTCCTCCGCCTATTTCAAAGTAAATGGGCTATTACTGAGTCAGCGAGCTACATCTTCAGCCCCATCATCACTTTCCATCAGGTGAGATAGAAGGTCAATCACCAGTCTTCGAATTTAATTCATTCTTCAATTATATAAACGGTATTTTAAAAAATACCTTTTTTATATTACACACTTGTGTAAATGCATCAGTAGTAGCGCCTAGGACGGTGTGGGCGCCTTATAACTTGCAAGTAACACGTGTACCACTGCCCAGAAACACAACAACAGCCAGTTGCCAGCAACTGAGTCGAGTCAACTGAACGCGATTGTTATTCGCTACTGACACTACACCATTCTGTACCTACAGGGAAAGGTGACACAACTCGAAAATCATAGTTTTGAGAAAATCGACTTTAAAATTTATTTTAAACAAATATTTCTCTCTTTACATGCTTTTATTTAACTAGCAATGTTCGTATGTCTGTCAGTATATCCGTCTGTCTTTCCGGTTCAAATCTTGTGATCTTTTTTTCAAGCACTTGTAGGTATCCGATTATGCTGAAATTTGGCATACGTAAATACGGTGACAATGCCATTATATGGTACCATGGAGCTGTTCTGATGATGGGGTTGGAAGGTGGCCATGTGAACATGTCAACTACACAACATAACCACCTTGTATTTAGGCTTGCAAGTTTGGTATTAACAAGTGCTATATAACCAGATGTTTTTCAAGGTCTTATAATAAAGCGGGAAGATGTCAACCACCCAACTACTCAACATAACCCCGCCGTGTTTGGGCTCGTTAGATTTGTTTTAACGAG
This sequence comes from Phalera bucephala, assembly GCA_905147815.2. Lineage (NCBI taxonomy): Eukaryota > Metazoa > Arthropoda > Insecta > Lepidoptera > Notodontidae > Phalera > Phalera bucephala. Next base: position 40,219,341 of record LR990609.1, on the reverse strand, counting down.
TTTTGTAGACTCAGATAGTGTCCAGAGTCTGGTGATAAAGCTGGAGGGTGGCCAACAAAACTACCCAACGACGCAACATAACCCGACGTGTTGGGGCTCGTTGGATTTGTCTTGACAGGTACCATAGTACTTTTTCCTGTAAAAGCTTCTTTTTAAAAAGGTCTCTTTAAATTAAAATTATTTTACTGAACTGATTCGAATGTTGATTACGGTTGTTGATAAACCACAACGCACGGATTATTTTACTATGCAACCAAAAAAATATTTTATTTAACTTTGTAAATATTATTAAAAATGTAAGACTATAATGTAAAACTTATAATATCACTATTTTGTATAAAAGCGGAGTTAAAACTGTGTTCACTGGTTAAGGAACGTTAGTGAACACTGATACTTGCGTAATTGTATCAAATAGCATAGATTTTAATATATCCTTATTGATTGTGTAAGATGTGTTAATTCAAGTTAGTTCAATAATGCAAAAAGAAACGGAAACAATCAGTTGATTTCACTTTGTGATGATATACCATCCCACACATTCTTAATTCTTAAAACTTTTTATTAGTATTTTTTCTGATGTGTAAAAATTTGAAAAGTGCTATAACTAGAGTTGTGTCACTTTGCGCTAAAGGTACAGAACTGTACTTACTAATTACAGAGTTCACAGGTACTTACACTCGTGAAGGGATAAAGTAAGTGGGTGCTGCAGGGTTCTTATTTTATCGATGAAACCCATATATGTTTGGTTCCTTGAACAATAAATTTTGATAGTAACGATACCTATTCAAACTTTTGCTGTTTAGTTAGAGAATAATGTCGCCACGAACTTAACTTAGGTTGTTACCGAAGAATGCATTGAAGAATGCTTATTTCGTCACTTAGCAGTCAACTAAACACAATATAACTTCCATAATAATAAACAAAAAGCAGTGATAGCCTAGAGGTTAGATCGTTGGACTGCAAATTCAGAGGTCTCGGATTCAAACCCAGGCACGCACCTCTGTCTTTTTGAAAGCATGTGCCTATTAAACTTAATTACCACTTGTTTTAACGGTGAAGGAAAACATCGTGAGGAAACCTGCGTGCCTAAGAGTTTCTCGAAGGTGTGTGAAGTTCGCCAACCCGCACTGGGTCAGCGTGGTGGACTATAGCCTAAACTCTCTCAGTTTGAGAGGAGGCCCGTGCCCAACGGCGGGACAGTTTCTTAACAGGGTTTCTAATATTATTATTATAATCATAAACGTCAAAAAGTGGGTGTACATCGTACCACTCTGCAATCGCCCCGTTTCCGAAATATAGGTGTAACATAACGATGATAATGATCACAAAGGTTTATGTAGGTAAAGTATCCTAAACGTATCTTAATTAGGTAATATTAATGGTGAATCTTTTTTTTGAGCATTATTTTGAGCATTATAATCGAATTAAAGAGGTAATTCAAAATTATAACATGGTATGTATGGTATGTAACTGCCTCGTTGGTCTGGTGGCAAAGCGCATCGCTTTGTGATCACGAGGTCCTGGGTTCAAATCCTAGGTCGTCAAATGTAGTTTTTCTAACGAAAAATTCCCAGTACGAGTCTGGAGCCTGGAATTGTGCCCGGTATATGGCAATAGGCTCGCCCCCTTATTACATGGGACCTAACATCGATGGCGAAACGTGGGTGTACCCAGTACACCTCTGCCACCCCCTCTGGGGAATATAGGCGTGACGGTGTGTTTATAACATGGTATGTGTGTGCTGGTAACTTAGATCATATAATCTGAGGGTTGTCTCCACCAACATTCTCAACGCCGAACAAAGATTGACAAAACCGCGCTGTTGAGTAAAAACCCACATAAATGTGCGTCTGGCGTTGGTCTATCTATTTATCACACTATTTATTTGGTACATGGTATCACATAGAATCTTAGAATTAGAAACTCAGAAAGTGTTATTAAATCTATACTTATTTGTTATAATTCATTTGTTATCAATTACTCGTTTTCCCGGAAACTGAACGTGGATGGTTTCCGGACGGGCTTCAAACTATAATGAGTACGGGAAGGTCCGGCCCGATGCAATCGCAGACCTGCTCTCTGATATTGTTTTAGTGAAATATTGCCTTTTTTATACTATCCCCTAGATAGCGGGAACGCCGTGACAAAACGGTCGACCGGTTAAAGTGTTTCGGAGAACTCTGATCAATACTTCTTGATTGACGGTCATAGAGACATGTATTGATATACTTACACCATACATGTAGGTACTTAAATGTTTGGCAGTGCAGTCATCGTCAAAAGAAAGCTGTTCCGACCTTCCCAATAAGGAGCCGAAGGACCGATTACTTCACGAAACATAAAATTGTTACCTTTTTACTTATCTACTAATTTTATTTTGACTGTTAATGTACGGACGGAAGTACTAATGACCCTCATTCCAATACAATTTTCTGAAGTATTCGAGATGGAGAAAAAGTAGTCACGTAACCTTTTAAAGGTCTTAAACCAACCTATCTATGACTAAAGCATTCGTGTACATGACGAAAACATTACCATTTTTGCTACCTAAAACCTGCCGTCGCGATTACAGGTAAATAGACAAAAATAAACGTTGTTAATTATCGCTTACCATCTAGACATCTATCAGTGCAACGATCGCGAATACGACAGCTGTTCTGAAGTCACAATAAGGAGTCGCGGGTCCAATTACGTCGACCGCCGAGCATCGAAAAACATTTATTGCTCAACATAATCGTTATTGCTATCAGCATGCGAGCACGAAGGTATTACGCGTCAGTGGTCATTGAGCCTAACGATGTTACTGTTTTTATTAGATTTTTAAATTGAAAATCTACTTTAATTACACACTTAAAAATAAAATTTAGCCAATAAGCGGGTAGGTACCTAGGTATTTGGTTTTGTTACATACAAAACTGCTCCGTTGGTCTAGTAGCAAATGATTCATGTGTGAAGCGACCACGAGGTACTAGGTTAAAATCCTACGTCAGATAATGTATGTATTTTTTTCTATAGACAAATTTCCAGTATCGTTCCGGAGTCTGGCATTGTCCGATATAATGGGAATAGGCTTTACATGAGACCTAACATCGTGGGTGAAATGCGTGTGTACACAGTACACCTCTACCACCCCCGCTTGAGGAATATAGGCGTGATGGTGTTTATTGGTTTATTTTATCTTTACAAATATTTTTTTTTTTTTTTTAAAAAACGTAGCCCCACACTAGGATTTATTCCTGTGTCGTGGGTGCGTTTACAAACATGAAAATTCACATACACAAATACCCAGACCGGAACAAATAATTGTGGATCACACAAAGATTTGTCCCGTGCGGGACTTGAACCCGCGACTATTAGACGCAGTGGGCAGAGCGGCTTAAGCTCTTAACCACTGCGCTAAATCGTCCGTCAAAATAAAATTGAAGTGTCTGTTTGTAATGTCAAAATAACAGCGTTTTACTAAATACATATGAAAGTATATACGGTGCTTATAGAAAAGAAACAATTTTCAAAATTTTCGTCTCTCTGTCTGTCCTTTTCTTCCGGTTAATCTCCAAAACGGCTGGACCGATTTTGACGAGACTTTCACTGATAGATAGCTGATTTTATAAGGAGTAACATAGGCTACTTTTATGTTAGAAAAAAGAATAAGTGTTCCGCGCAAAAATATTAAAACCAATGATATTCACGCAGACAAAGTCGCGGGTAGCAGCTAGTTTTACAATATAAGCCAACAATTATTTGTTAGCTATATATGATAGTTAACAAACAATTATTTTTTTACGTATCATATATAGCTAACAAATAGTTGTTTCTGGTCTCTGCAAGAGAAAACGTAAGCATTGTTCAACTTAGACCATAAACCAGCCCGTATAGATTTCAAAAACAGAAATCTAACTCACCAGATAAATTACGTCGATGAATCATTCAACAATTAGCAATTGTAAAACCAAGAAACTTAGCAAGAGAACCGCAGGCATAAACGTGTTGATAATAATAAGTTATTCACTGCTATATTAAACAATTATTGGTTTAACGACTTCTACTCGTCGGTCTAGTATTAGGTAGATGCTTCTACGACATTATGTAATTACTTATTAATGAATCAATTTATGAATGAAGTCATAAACTTTACGAGGCAGAAATACCCATAGTTATTTACTTAAATAGTTATTAAAATCTAGCGCAAGAGTGCACCCATTTTTCCGCATAGTCGGCCACTTTAGAAATTCGGCGCATTCTATTTTATTATTATAGGAAAAGTTATAGCTAATATAGTAATAATAATGTTACATAGAAGACGGCCATTTAAAAGTTTCCACAGATAGCACAAGTAAAAGAGATAAAAAGTAAGCCAGTAGAAATTATGACAATACAGGGCCCCAATCTCCTATTTTTACATGACTTGTAATTATTATGACATGCTATAACATTCGTTCAATTACAATTGTCTAAAGTCGGTAATCTACTAAATTCTTTATGGTTTTATTAACAACTACGGACAAATGTTTCAGGTGGTCCGCCTATGGAAAACCATAAGGTCACCATTGAATTAATAGATTATCAAAACTGGCAAAACCAACGATTATGAAGTCAATGAACGACAATTTCACTAAAATTGCAATAGCAGACTCGGTGCCCAGAAGGCAAACACAAATATGCGAAGTTACACAAAACGACACATTTCAAGAAAGAAATTAGCAAAATATGTTTTTATTGAATGTGAAGAAAACCAAAATTATGGTTTTTGAACGGGAAGAAACCAGAACGAATGCAAGGATTGTGGTTGGTAACGATGTGCTGGAGCAAGTGAATGAGTTTGTATATCTTGGATGCGCCTTCAGTAAGGATGGAAAATACACCGCTGATATAGAGAGAAGAGTGAATGCAGGTAATAGAGTGAATGGTGCGATGGGAAGGCTACTTGGGAGCCGGCACTTAAGCCAAAAGGCGCAGCTGGCCATGCATAACGGAGTGCTTGTCCCAACGCTGTTATATGGCAGTGAGAGTTTGGTATGTAAGAAGGAGAACGAAAGCAGGATAAATGCGGTCGAAATGCGAGCTCTGCGGAAGATGTGCGGAGTCACGCTGACCGACCGTATTCGCAACAGCGTAGTAAGAAAGCGAGTATGTATGAAAGATAGTATCGGCGTAAAGATGAGAAAGGGTATGCTCCGTTGGTTCGGGCATATAGAAAGAATGCCAGAAGAAAGAATGATAAAACAGATATACAATGCGAAAGTGGAAGGATGTAGGTACCGGGGAAGACCTAGACTATCTTACCATGACCAAATATACCGTGTCTTATCCGAAGGGCAAGTCAAGAGTCTCCATAACCGGCGAGTGAGTATGAGACGAACTATGAGAATGGAGGAAGCCAGAGAGGTATGTAAGGAAAGAACCTGTTGGAACTCTGTACTCTCTGCCTACCCCGCGAGGGAGCTGGCGTGATGATATAGATAGATAGATGTTTTTATTAAGTATACGCTTGCAGTGATAGCATGGTTGTTGATGGCCTTAGCCCTCTCAGTTTGAGAGGAGGCCCGTGCAAAACGGTGGTACAGTTGACAAGGGTAATATTATTATATTATTTATACGCTTAAGCCACCTTGAGCTGGTGAGCGCTGGTGTAAAATTGGTCTATATCTGTTCCATTTAATATTTTATTAAAAAGCCTGAATTAGAATTACTAATGAAATAAAACTATTCTACGGATTTTATTGCGGTTTATTTTTTTTTTATTTTTAGTTCCCGACGTTTCGAGTGCTTTGCAGTACCCATGGTCACGACTATTGGACGTCTAACACCTCAGTCCCTCCCGTGACCATGGGTGCTGCAAAGCACTCGAAACGTCGGGAACTAAAAATAAAAAATTAAATAAACCGCGATAAAATCCGTAAAATAGTTTTATTTCATGTGTAATATTCGCGTAAATCTAAGAACTCAATAGAATTACTAAAATAAAAAGCTCGCGTGTTTTTTCTGAACTGCTTAGTAACTAGCCACTGAGCCAGCATGCTATCGCTCCATCTACACATTTATATTAGGCAGTGATATTATGTCTCTGATTTGTGTCTGTGTGTAAATAATCTACGCTGTTGGCCGCGGGGCCTTTACAGCTTCACCGGACAAGAGGGCGAGCGTGCAACCACTACGCGCAAGGGCGCCTCAAGGAAGAACGGCGTTGGCTTCGGCAGTCGCTATGGGGGAGGGCGTATACTAGGTGTCTCGCCGTGGTGCTCTGCACTGGCCGGCGGGTAAAGGATTCTTTGACCTCGCCGGCGAGGTCGGTGTCTGATCCTGTGTGCGGTATCTGTATCCGAAAGAAGGGATGTAAGGGCATTGAGAGGGTCGGTGAGAACATGCCGCCGACGGCGGTAGCAGCTGATAGGAGATTATAATATCTCTGAAATATTTATTCCCGCAATGGATCTGGCGTGACGATGTAAATAGATAGATAATATTTGTTATATTATTCAGTATGTTACTTATATTGTCAAGATGGTCATCCCATATCACACAGGTATTTAAAATTATGTTGCTGTTTATTCAAAGGATATCGGCACAGTTAATTCATAATACTTTAGATTAAAGAGCTAAATTTATGGAAATAAAATTTAAGGTATCTAATCTAATCAACCAACATTTTGACTTATAGGTAGACAAGATTTTATCGAATGGATATAATAATATTCATTCGATAAAATAAAAGTTAGTAAAAGTAAAAAAAATTTCGTTCACACAGACCAGAAATAGACAAAAACAAAAAAGATTTTTACTTGAAGGTGATCAAGATTTTATCGAACGAATATTAATAGAATAAAAAAAAAGGTCGTTCATACAGACCTTATGCGGTAAAATCCCAGGTTCGAGAAATATTTTTCTCGTATACCTTAACCTGAACTTGTTACTACTGATTTGATTAAGAAATCTCGAATACGTCGCAGTGCAGTGATGCTATGGTTGAAATTGTGTCGTTTACCCGATTTCAATCCGCGATGACGACCATACGCTTACTGTGTTCGGCTAAAATTAATTTCATTTACAAATAAAAAAGAAAAACGAATTCAAAAGTTAAATTAACGTCACATTCGAACCCCTTTCTTTAGAAACAATTCCCAACAATAGGACAGTAAAACAATTGAATACGATTCCGCTATAGGAAAGTGCTCCAACTCTAGCGCTGAATAACAAAGACTAACCATCTCCTCATTACCAAAAGTCAAGTGTAACGCACAGTGAATAGGCGGGCGATGCGCACGTATAATGGAACGCGACGCCGCCGCGCCGGGAACGATATGAAATTTCATTAACGAGGGTCTCCACTCCACAAGACGGCGGGCAAACAGCGCGCGTGAACCCACGAATAATTCACACGCGAGCCCTACAAATAACACCCCGAGAACCCCCGCCGCGCCCCTAGCCCCCGCGCGCCCCTCCGGCCGCAAACTGAGTTATTTATCGCCCCCGCCCCTCCCCAGCCGAGGCTGTCGCGGGGACAGGAAATACCCGCACGTATTTTTACTGCCGGCCGAAGACCGCGCGCCGACCCTGGCGACATCTCTCGGGGGGAGTTGTAAACTCGCAGCGATCGCACTTGACACCTCTAAACTATGTCCTGTGTTACTCGCAAGTTGGATGCCAGCTAGTTTGTAAGAGGGTAACGAACTGGTATGGTACTTTTATTTGATAAGTATTTTTGATTTGATTCGTTGTCTTTATAAATCTTTTGTGTAGCTGTGCAAAATTTACTTTTAAGAAATATTTCTATTGATATTATAAGTACGTAGGTACATAAGAGATTTCCTGCCGTATAGCAATAATGCTGTCTGTTCGAATGATATTCGAGTACTTTTTTCGTTTGCCCCACATTAGGTGGGTTTACAAATATGAATTTCATATATCTAAATATCCAGATAAAAAGCAATGGTTTTTGGGCGATAAAAATAATTGTGCCAGGAGGAAATTAAACCCGCGATTACTTTATCTAGTGATTAGCCGGCCGCCTGGGCTCTATCAACAGGATCAAGACATCATCAATTGTATCATAAAAATATAATAACAGTCGTGTTAATTTTGCACAATAATTGTCATAGCTACCATTAGTAATCATGGTACAGGAAAATAATAGAGCTGGCAGACTTCCCTGACATCTAGTGTGGTTGTTACGTGCTAATTAAGGAATTTATTTGTGTTATTAAATTAACTAACGACCGATTAGTGCAGCGTAGAGCTACCTAACGTAAACAGCGTATGTACCTAACTAATTAGTGTTAAATGTTTTTAGCATTACGTGTTGCTATCAATACGAGGAAGGAAGGAAATCTTAATGTAATGTACATAACCGCTCGATACGACACAATGTGACCCGTTGTTTGCCACAGAAGCTGTAATATCTCGACTTTTGCGGTCTCTATGGTTATTTGTGAGTCAATTAGTGGCTTACGTTGCGTCGCGTCGGTCTCGACCGGATACGTGGTTAGAAGTTTTATTTGAAACAGTAAAGTAACTACTTTTCATGTAGTTTTCGGTATGAGCTAGATAAAACGTTGTAATATATTTTAATATATATGTACGTTTGCCGTTGGGAATCCGGTATCGCAGCGCTATCGAAACGAAATCATAAAAAATTAAAAACAAAATCTGTGCACCCGACCCGCCCCCGGCGGAGGGGCTCACCCCCTATTTTTTGCGGGTAGGTAACGTGTTCGGTGACACCTCGCGCGGGTCAAGTGCGGGCGCGCGGGGGAGCGGGCGGGGGGCACCGCTAATTCCGAGCGCGTGACCGCACCCCCCTGACCGCCCCTCTTGCCTAACGCCGTTTTCCCGCCGGATTTGCGTTCATACAGTAAAATAAAAAGGGCGATTTGGCGCCCTCCATCGACGCGGCCCGATTAGCGGCGCCCGGGGAAATTAAAAGTATTTTATTCCAGCATTTATTCGTTTTTGTTTGTGTAGAGTAATGCGAGCGTGCCGCGTGGCGTTCGGAGCTGGGGACGCGGCCGGCCGGCGCTGGCTGGCACTGTCATGTGTAGTGTAATTTGGGCATGAATGCGAGACGGATGACTTTATTATAACGATAAACCTATCCTTTAAAATATTAATGAACGTTGATAGTGATTTAAACAATAGTTACATACCTCTAGTAGATATACCTACCCGTAGCCCCACACTAGAAAGTTTTCCTATGTCGTAGGTGAGTTTACAAATATGAAATTCATATATACATTATGCAAACAATCAGACCGAAACCTATATTTGTGGGTCACACTACCCCATCTAGTGGGCGGAGCGGCTCAAGCTCCAAGCCGTCGTCAAATGCTATTTCTATCTAGACGAGTGACAAATCAAATTCTGTCAAATCGTATCCGAATAAATTGGAATTGATTGATCAGTATTGATATACTACCTACACTTTGGGTAAGCAAATGACTAAGCGTCTGTAATCAGATAGAATGCCTGCTACTAACTACTACTTAATATTATAAATTCGAAAGTAACTCTATCTGTTTGTCTGTTACCTTTTCACGCCTAAACCGCTGAATATATTTTGATCAAATTCAGCAAGGATATAGATTTTATCTAGAGGAACACAGGCTACCGTTTGTCTCAAAAAAAGTTTAAGAGTATGAAATACACGCCTGAAAAAAGCGCGTACTAATTGCAGGTGCAGTTAGTTTCAATATAAGACAATATTTTTTTTAATAAAACAAACATTAAAAGCATCAGCTTATTGCTGTTCTTAATCACTGTCTACTATTCACCTCTACAACAAGAAAAAAACATTTTAATCATGATTTATCCTGCTAAAAGTTCACTTGTCTCAGAGGTCTACATAAAAAAGTAATTGGCCATAAATTAGGCGAAAAAAAACTTAAAAGCATTCACACCCAAAAAAACTTGATCTTAATCTTTTTTTTTGTGCGAGGGCGGGAAGTATGACGAGATAAATCAAATATTGGAGCTTAAATAACAGAAACGTTTTGTCCACATTGTGACACTGTTCTCGCAGCTCGAAAATAGAAATTTTATAAAAGGCTTCCTGTTTGAAACTCGTCGCGCCTGTAACCATTAGTCCACGCGCTTTAAGTGTTTCTAAAAAAGCATTTGACAAAAAAATACAGCAACGAGTACATGTGGCCTGTAAGCGCTGCAGCTCTGCATTAGCAAAGATTGTCCAATAAATTTATGCGAATATATAAATTTTACAACAAATTGATGCTACGTACCGGTAAAGTTGTACCCTGTGCACCCACTTTTCACCAACGATGTTAGGCCTCGATGTAATAGAGGGCGAGCCAATTGCCATTACACCAGGCACGATACCAGACTCCGGACTTACATTATTTTATTTCATGACCCCGTACTACCTCATCACTACGCGTTAATATTTAAAATACTCATATTATACAGACTAAATACACAATTGTTCATAAACACGGAGAGTTTTTTGAGTGTGTATGTGAATGATTTACGCTGTTGGCCGCGGGGCCTTTACATCATCACCGGACAAGAGGGCGAGCGTGCAACTACTACGCTCGAGCCAGAAGGGCATGGGGGCAACTAGCTCAAGGGCGCCTCAAGAAGGAACGGACTCGGCATGGGCAGTCGCTATGGGGGAGGGCGTATACTAGGTGGCTCGCCGTGGTGCACTGCACCGGCTGGCGGGCAAGGGATTCTTCGACCTCGCCGGGGAGGTCGGTCTCTGATCCTGTGTGCGGTATCTGTATCCGAAAGAAGGGATGTAAGGGCATCGGGAGGGTCGATGAGAACATGTCGCGGATGGCGGTAGCGGCTTATAGGAGGGATGGAGAGTTCTGCACGCTAAATGACTTCGATAAAAAAAGACGCGCAGTTTTTCCTAATTACTTACCTAAAGACTTTATAACCAACAACGCGGTTCTTTGGATTTTAGACATAGAGAGAATATGGTGCTACCAAACTCACTCTTTTCCTTTTAGAGTCCCTCCTTATTTCTCTATTCTACCAATCTCTACTATACTATCTTATGATACTCTACGACATTCTTTCAGCGATACCGGTGTCGACCACTGGAATGACGTGGTTGAGGCAGATATGCGTGAATTCCAAGCCGAAGACTGGCAGGGATACGCACAGAACGGTAAGAAGTGGCGGAATCTAGTTTCGGAGGTCAAGACTCACTTTGGGTCAAGTATCAATAATCGAGATACTCCAAGTAATGGAGTATCTCGATTATTTTCGATACCTTTTAGACAGGATACTATCAATTGAATTATAACAACGCAATATCTGATAATAAATACGATTATAAAACTCTCAATATTATTTAAATAGCGGTAATATGATACTTAATTCATATTAAAAGACATTTTCTACACGGGTTGTTTGATGCTCGACGTAAAAAGGTAACAGGCATTTGATGTTTTAACGAGTTTGTTTATACTTGTTTCTCAGTTTCAAAGCATAGATGGAGACAAAGCTTTGCCTGGGGGAGTGTAGGCACATCTGAACATAATATTTCCGGGTCTGCCCTCGACAAAAGACCCCCTTTCCATTGAATCAAAAACATAATCATAAAGGAGCTTTTAAAAAGTCGATTCGTTTCTTTGAAAGGCTTTTGATTTGGGCCTCCTTGGATATCTTTTGTTTTATTTAGTGCTTGATTTAAAAAAGGACTTAAATACTTAAGTAATTTAATTGTAGTAATGATTCATTAAATTTAATTGAAATTTGGATGGTCAGACTGTCGGCTTTTTTACAGTGTCTAGGAGAGTGGCAATTTACACTTTCTCATTATATATAGTTTTTTTTTTAATACGGATCATACCTGTATGCTATATGTAGAAACGACAGGTAGCATCGTATTACGAAAAGAATAGAAAACAAATGCCGTGCTCGTATTTAAATGCCATTCCGAAGTGGTGGTAGATTCTTTACATGAATAATAAATATTCTGATTCTATCTATCTATATCATCACGCCAGATCAGAGTACAGAGTTCCAATAGGTTCTTCCCTTACAGACTTCTCTGGCTTCCTCCACTCTCATAGTTCATCTCATACATGCTCGCCGGTTACGGAGACTTATGACTTGCCCTTCGGATAAGACACGGGCTATTTAGTCATGGTAAGATATTTTAGATCTTCCCCGGTACCTACATCCTTACACATTCGCATTCTAAATATTGCAGTCTGAATTTTGAAAATCAGCTGTTTGCAATTTATATGACGACTGAGCATCGCCTGTATTTCTGATTGCTGTATGGAGTACCATTAAACGATCGTTTCACGAAATTATCTTAACGTGTCACGTTACGTGTTACATTGTTCATAGCGATCAAAGGATCTTTTTTTTCTGCTCTATTGTCAAAACTGACGCTACCTATCGTCTCCACATTTCTAGCTTAACTGATATAGATTTATTGTCTGCGTTTGAAGAACCCCTAAAAAGTCAACGAGTAAAAAAAAATAAAATTGTGTCTTGGAATGCCAAGCCATTGAAAAGCTAATGTGTATTTCTATTGTGAAATAATATTATGTGTGTATAAATTCTGTGGGCTGCGGTTATTTTAAATATACTTGCTTATTTATCTAACTGGTGCAGCGGTGAACGTATTTCCTCTTGTAAATATCGAAATTTTTTTAATGTGTAATTGTCAATTATCCTTTAATAAATGTTAAGATACTCTAATTACGCTATAATTTCAAACACTTAATTTAACCTTAACTGAAAATTTAAAAAAGAATACATCCCCTTCCTCGCACATCATCTTCCGCTGATCAGGAAACTATATTTGTTTCATTTTTCAATACTGGATCTATCTATCGTCTATAATTGACGTGGAATCGTTTCCATAGCGACGAAAGAACGCCATGTTTGTACAAATAGGTAGTTATCAAATGTTGTTTAGTAAAACCATAGTAAAACATTGACAAAATGTAACGACGGCAAAATATTGCGAGCGTTGAGTGCAAACGCCACGTGCACCACTTGGAGAGCTATGAAAACGTGCCTCAGCACAACAGTTGACTCCGAACAGACCAACAGACGTACACACACCGGCCTCCACCGAACGTACAATAGGCGGGAGGCGCCGGGTGGCCGGGGGGGTGCTGTGACGATGCAGTTTGCACCGCGGCCTCCTCCAACCTTCACCAACTTGCGCCCGTGTTCTTGGGAATCGTTTTAAATTCAAGAACCGCAGAACACTTCAACCCCGACATTGCACCTTACCGCAACACAATAAGATCTAAAATCACAACGACCCATTTTTATAAGTCGTTTTTGAAATGGAATACGACGTCGCCGACACACGAGATTTAAAACTCTAAACGGATGGTAGAAAGTTCAGAATGGCATAAATTATTCAAAAATGGCACCCGTTCTTGGTGTGAGTGCGGAGGTGAGAAATACATTAGCGGTACCGTTTTCTATTGGTCGTTGCTCCTGTGTTGATATTAAGCAGTCCACGTGGACTGCTCGGTGGTCGCTTGTCTCGTTTTTTTCAGCGGCCAGCTCGCTATCCATCCCGTTCTAATCTACAACGAAACGTGGAATGTCATGTCCGGAGTTGTTCAGAAAGTCGTGAGCGTGCATCGTGCTTCCAACTTCGGCCGTGTTCCGAAACGGTATAAGTAGGATAAGCTGATTTTTGAAATTGAGTTTTATTCCGTTCTATTTAAGTTGGATGTGGGAAATAAGTTCGAAGGTTTTAATGTTTCTATTGATATGTAATATTGATAAGCATTTTTAAGTCAATTAAGGTTGTAAGCTAAAAGCGGTTGTTGCTACATTTAAATTATCGGCCGGCATTCAAATAACGCCATTTTTTTCGTGTCGGCACGAATTTATTTAATAGTAAGATATGTGTTGTTGGGTATAATAGCGCGGCGTGGGCGATTGTACATTACCTACACATTGGGGTAGGTACCGCGGCTATTCATTCACTAGTCACGGATATCGGTTTGGTTATGAACAATATTGATAAGTTCTATTGAACCCATGCAGTTCAATTACTAGAAATAACTGAAATATATACACCCTATAATACATATTGTAGGGTGCGTGAATGAATTATGATTTTGGTAGAGGTTATTTACCAATTATTGGAAATTAAATTTAATTAAGTAATTTGCAGTAAACATAAGATCGTTAAATCTTAATCGAACTGCAGAGAATGTGGAGGTATTTAGTCATGTTTTCTGATTAAAAGTACTACTGATTTCAGCACAGAGGTAAATTAATATCTTATAGTAAATTATTATCTTTATACTCATCGATCAAATATACACACGTTCGCCACATGAAAAATGGCACCATCAAAAGGCAGACAAAAGTGGACGGTACTAAAAAAGTAACAGGCTTCCGCTTTTTTGCAAATACAACTTTAAGTGATACGAGTAAAGTACAATGTACTGTGTATCTTGTTATGATATATCGATGCTTATCAGGCTACGCAACCCTAAAATATTTTTTCAATAATTAATTCCCTCCTCCTAATATGGATATATATAGGTCCTTCATTTAAAAGGTATGAAATGAAACATGAAATGAAATTTATTCATCTAATCAAAAATTGTACATTCTCAGTTTTCATTAGTATCGGGGGACATTTTTAGATTTCTTTTTACTTGACTTTTTTATACATACATATACAAGTAAATCAACTACTCTGTTAGGTATTGTCGAAAAAAATATATTAGGTACTAGTACTCCGGATCGGAGTCTGACATTGTGCCCCTAAATATAAATAGGGGCAATAGGCTCGCCCCCTACGTGTAGTACGTAGTGGAACAGTTGCAGTAGCAGAGGTGTACAAAGTACACCACTGTCATCAATTTAGGCGTGATGGTGCTATCTATCTATCTATAACCTTACGCCAGATCCCTTGCGGGGTAGGCAGAGAGTACATAGTTCCAACAGGTCTTTCCTTACATACCTCTCTGGCTTCCTCGACTCTCATAGTTCGTCTCATACACGCTTGCCGGTTACGAAGACTCTTGATGGTGCTCATTTTTTAAAATACGTCAACACGTGAACGCCATCTCATATAGCTTCTGATGTATTACAATAATATGTAACCTATGAATGTACACTAATATGATAAAGAGGAAAGATTTGTATTTTTGTATGTTTGTAATGAATAAACTCAAAAACTACGGGACCGATTTCAAAAATTCTTTCATCATTAGAAAGCTACCTTATCCAGAAGTAACATAGGCTATAGAACATAGACCCGGTAGGTGGCGCGGTTGTCGACCGGGTAAGAAGTCGCGGGAAACTGCTAGTATCTATTATAGTAGGTACCAATGATAGATCCATGGAATGCACAATCATTTATTCACACGACTGTACACCTGTATCCGCATACCTTATACTCCACACATTTACAATTCATTCGATAATAATTATGCAAATTAAATTATACGTATTAGTTAGCTAGGTAACGATTGTAGAATAATTTATCAATCCAAGTTGAAAGGTTTCGGGGACCGGCTAGGTATTAAATATTGCAACACCAGGCTAGCTATGTAAACATACACTCTTAGATGAATTACTTGTTTGCGTGCTGAACATCGTGCGTGCGGAAACTGCATAAAATGTATCTACCCTTTGGGTAGATAAATTGTAATACGCACTTGCATACATTGACAAGTGTCGAACAAATTTTAAAAAAATCGAAAGGTTTGGTCCAATAGCCGACGAAGCGGGACGGAAGCGGTCGGCTAAGTTCGTTATGGGTTTGCCGTCTCGCCGAGCGGGGCTGCGCTATGTGGCGTGTCCCGTATATTTTAGTACATTACAACTCCCCAAGCCGCGCCACCGTCGCGCTCCCGTCGCGCTACGTCGGCTATGTAGCGCAACCTGAACACTGGCATCAAATGTGTGTGAATGATCTACGCTGTTGGCCGCGGGGCCGTTACAGCTTCACCGGGTAAGAGGGCGAGCGTGCAACCACTACGCTCTAGCCAAAAGGGCAAGCAGCTTAAGGGCGCCCCAAGGAGGAACGGCCTCGGTTTGGGTAGTCGCTACGGAGGAGGGCGTATACTAGGTATCTCGCCGTGGTGTTCTGCATCGGCCGGTGGGGAAGGGATTCTTTAACCTCGCCGACGAGGTTGTTGTCTGATCCTGTGTGCGGTATCTGTATCCGAAAGAAGGGATGTAAGGGCATCGGGAGGATCGGTGAGAACATGCCGCGGACGGCGGCAGCGGCTGATAGGAGGGGACACTGGCATCACCAACACAGTGCGTAACTGAGGCCGCTTTTAGACGCCATTTTTTGAGCAATGCTCAGTCTGGACAAGTCTTAGTCTAAGCATCACGGCCAACAGCATAGATCATTCACACACAAACAAGCATAAATAAAAGTGAAAACTTTTATTATTAAAAATTATAATGCTGTAGATTGTGATCGTATACCAGTTCCTCTAATTATGCTTTAATTGCCAATTTAGTTTTTATTGATATATAAGATTTGAATTAATAACGTTTTAGTTATTTATTCAACTTATTAGACAGGGTCAAATGTTAATTATTACCTATGTTGTAGTACTATTATTAACTACTATTGTACTGTATACATCATCATCATCATCATCTCAGCCTATACTTGTCCACTGCTGAACATAGGCCTCCCCAATCGCTTTCCAGCGTAACCGGTCCGATGCCACCTGCATCCAACGACTTCCTGCGATTTTCACAAGATCGTCGGTCCATCTGGCAGGTGGTCGTCCCACGCTGCGCTTGCCAATACGTGGTCTCCACTCTAGAATCTTTCTGTCCCAACGCCCGTCCGATCTTCGCGCTATGTGGCCCGCCCATTGCCACTTCAGCTTGCTAATCTTAACGGCTATGTCGGTGACCTTGGTTCTTCTACGAATCTCCTCATTCCTGATTCGATCACGTAGAGAAACGCCGAGCATAGCTCTCTCCATAGCTCGCTGAGCAACTCTGAGCTTTTTTATGAGACCTATAGTAAGAGACCACGTCTCTGATCCATATATCATCACTGGTAACACACATTGACTAAAAACTTTAGTCTTTAGGCACTGAGGTATTTTGGATGAGAAGATGTTGCGCAGTTTCCCGAACGCTGCCCAGCCGAGTTGGATTCGTCGATTGACCTCTCTCTCAAAGTTGGACCTACCTAACCGGACTACCTGTCCCAGGTAAATGTATTCGTCGACAACTTCAAGAGTAGAGTTCCCAACGGTGAGTGCGGTGGGTACGACATGGACGTTACACATTATTTTCGTTTTGTCCATGTTCATTTTAAGACCCACTTGTTGAGATACTCTGTTGAGGTCGCCGAGCATTCGTCCTAGATCTTCCAGCGACTCCGCCATGACCACAATGTCGTCGGCAAATCGAAGGTGAGTGATGTATTCGCCATTGATGTTGATGCCAAGTCCTCGCCATTCCAAAAGCTTGAAGGCGTCCTCTATGGTGGTCGTAAACAGTTTCGGAGAAATGACGTCTCCCTGTCTTACTCCTCTTTTTATGGAGATCGCCTTCGTGCACTGCCCTTGTACTCGGACTGACATGGTGGCGTTATTATACAAGCACTTCAACACTTCGATGTACCGATAGTCAATGCGGCATCGCTAGAGAGATCTAAGAACCGCCCAAGTCTCGATCGAATCGAAGGCTTTCTCATAGTCCACAAACGCCAAGCATAGTGGCCGATTATACTCCTCGGTCTTCTGTATAATCTGCCGCAGCGTATGTATGTGGTCTATGGTACTAAAGCCTTTCCGGAAACCGGCTTGTTCGGGAGGCTGGAAATCATCAAGCCTGCGTTCGAGACGATTCGTGATGACTCTCGAAAACAACTTGTAAACATGGCTCAGCAGTGTGATGGGCCTATAGTTCTTTAATAAAGTGTTATCACCTTTCTTGAAAAAGAGTACCACCACACCCCTGTTCCATGCTTCCGGCGTTTTTCCTTCGAGCAAGACGGAATTAAACAGCCTCTGAAGGACTTTAAGTACCGGCGATCCGCCCGCTTTCAGAAGCTCTGCAGTAATTCCGTCTTCACCCGGCGCTTTGTTGTTTTTAAGTTGGTTGAGAGCCATCCTAATCTCGTACAGGCTGATGTCCGGGATATCTTCAGTGTAGTGTCGGGTTAGCTTGGCTCTTGGGTCTTTTACCAAGTCAACAATAGGTTCAGCTACTGAGGTATACAACTGTCCATAGAACCTCTCTATCTCCCTGAGCACCTCTGACCTATTCGACGTTACGTTTCCGTCCTCCGTCTTCAGCTTCGTCAACTGGCTTTGCCCAATCGACGCGGCTCTTGCGAACACTTTGGAGCCCTTGTTCTGCTTTATGGTCTCCTCAATACGTCTTGTGTTGAAGGACCGTAGATCGTGTCGCAAGGACTTCAATATCTGTCCATTGAGCTGCCTATAGGACTTAGCATCATCGGAGGTTTGGAGTCTCATGGTATACACGTAAACGTTATTATCATTATCTATATATTAATACGTGAAGCAAAAACTTTGTACCCCTTTTTACGAAAATTGCGCGGACGGAGGTGTATGAAAGTTCCCACACTTATAGATTATATCGAGAAGGAGTGCACAATGATAATATTTTTTTTAAATTATGCAAAAAAATACATTAAATCAATAAAAACACATTACACACACTACCATGTATTTGACACAATACACTTCAAATTGAGAATAGATGAATATTGTTTGTTTTTAATATTATTTGTCTATAGTCTTACTGAATGTCAAACATAACCAGCAAACGATGAAAGAGTTTTAAAAAAAATCATCGTTACAGAGAAGTTTTGTATCATAATTAAATTATCGAAATATGTATGTCAAGTTCAATGGACGGCATTTTCTTTTTGGTTTTTTGTTTCAATAAAAAAAATTAAAAAAGAGTTGTTCTTTATTATAATCATGCTTTGTTTTTTTTTATTTATATGGATATAATTTGTTTGAAAAACATAGGCAAATTAATAGTGTAGCCTTGGCGAAATCTGTGATTATAGAAGTATAGTCTTTGACAATGGAACCTTAATAATGTTCAAACTTATAATTTGAATTAATTATGGTCGAATTTCTACCAATGGGCGACCACTAGTTATATTATTATTATTATTACGATCCATTTGTGTCCCACTGCTGGGCAAAGGCCTCCCTCCACTTTTTCCACTCCTCTCCGTTCGTTGCCATGTCAGGCCAGTCCCTCGAAAAGTGGTCCAGCTCGTCCCGCCATCTCCGCCTGGGTCTACCGCGTTGCCTTTTTGTATTTCGTGGGGACCAGTCAGTTATTATTTTGGCCCATTTGTTATTTTTCATGCGGCAGATATGGCCGGCCCAGTCCCATTTAAGCTTGGCGGCCTTTTGACATACGTCGGCAATTTGCGTCATGGAGCGAAGTGTGGTGTTCTTGACGTGGTCTGTGAGTTTAATATT
This sequence comes from Phalera bucephala, assembly GCA_905147815.2. NCBI lineage: Eukaryota > Metazoa > Arthropoda > Insecta > Lepidoptera > Notodontidae > Phalera > Phalera bucephala. The sequence goes on along the minus strand of LR990609.1, from coordinate 40,199,926 downwards.
AAGAATACTACGCTCCATGGACCGCTGACAAACCGCTAGCGTGGACTTTTGATGTTTGGTCAAAGACCAAGTCTGTGCGCCATAGGTAAGGATTGGGAGAATACACATATCCATGAGCCTGCGCTTTAATTTCATAGGGAGATCGCCTTTCAGCAGCTCCTTCATAAACCAAAAGCTCCTCCAGGCATTTTCAACTCGGCGTGAGATTTCTGCTTCTTGCCTTGCCTGGAAGGAAACTATTTGGCCAAAGTACACATACTCATGGACATACGCAATCTCCACATTCTCTAACCTAATTTTTTTTTGGACGCTGTTTGTCATGACTTTGGTCTTTGACATATTTATCTGCAGTCCGACCCCGCGGCCTGCAGCACTCAGTTCGCAAAGCATTTGCTCTAAGTCAGAGGCTGACGAAGAGAGAAGGACAATGTCATCGGCGAAACGTAGATTTGTTAGTCTTTTCTCTCCGACGACAATGCCCCTCTTGCTCCAGCCGGCTGCCAGCTTTTGAAACACGTCTTCAACGGCCGCGGTAAAAAGTTTAGGGGACAGAGGGTCTCCCTGTTTTACTCCTTTTTCGATTCGGAAGGACGGTCCTGTTATATTAGTTTAACTATATAAAAATACCCATAATTTGAACACGAGGTTAAGAAATCATTTATTTATGGTATATGTTATGTATCTACTAAATAAAATATAGACACATGGGTACTACATTTTCCATAACAAAATCTTGGTGTCCTACCTTTCAGTTATATTTTGGTACTATATTATTACATAATACCTACTTACGTATAATTTTTTTTCTTGATGACTAATTTAATGTGGATCATTGATATTTTACCTATTGTACAAATAATATATCTATGACGTGGACGTGTTAAATTTTTTTTTTATTCTAGTTTATACTAAATCCGAGAAATGCCACTTATTATGAAATTTATACGATTAGGTACAGATCTTCTATTACGTACTTTATGTTACCAATAATACCTAAAGTAGGTAGGTAATTTCGAAGATACACAACTCCGAAACAAAATTAAGTAACGTATTCTTTCGGTTACTATCTTTATAAATCCTTTGTTAAGTAAACTCTCGCAGAGACAATAGGGTTAGAATAGGTTTATTTTTCCTCTAACCCTCATCAGCAGCTCTGTTATCCACTCGTAATCCTCCTTTCTAACTATTGTGCCATTTGTCGTGGACTTATGCCATTTTACACCAAAACTGTTCCATCAATCTGGTGGTAGTTGTACAGGTTAACAACGACAACATTTACCCTTTCTATAATAAATAAGTATTGTCGATTTAATTCATAGTAATGAGTTGTAAGATACTTACAAAAACGACCTATGCTGACATCTGTTGGTACAAAAAGCAATTCATAAAAACAATGGTTAACTTTAGAATACCTATTAGGGCGACACCTGTGATTTTAATGCGTAGTTTAAGTAGTAGTGATTTTTGTATACATATAGATTGTGACTGCTATAATTGGATATTATTTTAGAATAAGTCGTGGCGTGGACATGGTTTGTAGAATATATTGATTGTCCATAAATAGTTGCTTATGGCCAGTAGGCATTTCGATGTAAAATCGATTAATCAAACCATAGAGTCTTGCAAAAAAATTCATCAATTTTTAAATCGATTTGTTATTCTAAAAGCCCTTGAATCAGATCGATTCACGTTACAAAAAAAGCAGTAATCGACAATATAACTTATTTAAATTGTGTAAATCAAGCATTTAAATTATTATAAATCACGTTTATTGTTAAAAATACTAGCTACAAGACATAACATTTTCTAAAGTTGCCTATTTGATAACCAAACCAAAAATGTTTAACCATTTTTAAAAGGATTATAAAATATAGTTTCATTTAATCAGTACATTCATTAAAATCGACTTCGTATCGATTAATCGAGCATCAATATTTTGATGTCCGATGTATCGAATAATCGACATTAATATACTCTTTGGTATTTGGTTTATAATTTGTATTGTGTTGTGTGTGAAACAATTAATGTTTGTAGTTATTAGATGAAAAAGTACGTTTAGTATGTAGGGACGTTAGTAATACGGGAACGGATGGAATACCTAATTTATGGATTTATTAGGAATAAAAATAGATCAATAAAATAGCCGAGTTCTACCCTTTTCTTTGGTTCTACAGGTAGTAGGTATGATACAATTGAACTACTATACATGTAATGTAGGTACTCATCGTAACTGTGTGGTTACTATCATATTACTATGTTTATTTTTGGGTAGCTAGTTACATCAATTAAATTACACCACCTCCTACTTGCACTACTGAAATTTCATAATAATAACCCAGGAGCACAATGTAATAGAATGTACAACCAGGGCTATGTTTAATGACATATTTGCTTTCTAATAAAATAGTTGTTCTGTACATGTCTTATTTTCAGAACTCTAGCAATGACGCCACAAATTATTTTGTTATTTAGTGGAAAAAGAAAATCTGGAAAGGACTTCTTAACAACTCATTTACAAAAAATGTAAGTGTTCATCTGTCTGTCAATGTAAATTAATTTGGGCTTTAATCCTTGATTTTAATTTTACACACTAGGTATGACTGACAAACACTGGGTCTTAGGTTCAGCTACATATATGTAGAAATGGGAAGAGCTGTGGCGACGACCCACAGCTGTTCCCATTTCTACATATATGGAGGTCTTTAGAGAAAATGCCTACACAAAATAGTCTTCTTTGTGTTTTAATTTTATTTACTAAACATCTTTTCAATTATGTCTTTAATTAGCCTTCCATTCAGCTGTCATTCAAATCATCCTATCTCTCGAATGCATGTCTCTTATATAAACTCTATACTATTTACAATTTTAAAAGATAATCATCTATTTAAAAGTCTTCATTGAGAAACATCTAAAAGTCCTCCCACCACATATTTATTTATTTATTATAAAAACAATGGAACAGAAGCCTGAGAGCCAATAACAAGTTTACACTTATAGAACTATTTTAGTAATATTTGAGCAAGTAAGTGCTTATAATCTTACAAAAAACGCAATTAAAAATATAATAAGCTGGTTAGTGCCCCCTTGCACTAAGGAAGGAGCTAACCTTGAGCTAACATAGTTTGTGCAATGTGGGTGTATGCAGTAAAGTGTTTACTCTGATAAAGTGCCCAATAAACAAATACAAATATTCTGCATATCTAATCAGTATATCCATGTTATAATTTGGTAATAAACTAAAAACATTTACCAATACTTTTACAAATAATTTTCATATGCATGTACAAAGTCAATATTCTTTCAGACTCGGTGACAGATGCGAAGTAGTAAAAATATCCCAACCTATAAAAAGTCATTGGGCAAAAGAGAAAAATTTAAATCTCAATGACTTGCTCAGTGACAGCGAGTATAAGGAACAATACAGGTTAGATATGATCAACTGGAGCGACAACATGAGGATCCAAGATTACGGATGTTTCTGTAGAAGTGCCTGTCAGGATGGTAAATAGTTTTACTAATAAATATACCACCAGTCTCACAAAGCACTATACACAAAGTTGTTTGGTATCATAACTGTGAAGTGACAAGACCTATAAATAAGTTCATTAATATGAAAGTGTGAATATCAATTTTATTTTAGGTGCATCAAAATAATAAAATAAGGGATCTAGCGTAATGATAAGATAATAAAATTGGTTGTTAAAAAAAATCAGGCTTCTAACTTAAATTTTTTACTCCATACTTCTTTGTTGATTTATCGCCGTTGATACATCAAGTGTGGTTGTAGGGCCTAATCCAAAGTCTAATCTGCCAACGTTTATATTTGGTATATACAATTTTGTTCAATAAGCCCATCAAAATGTTTTAAAGATTCTTGATTTCTCGGTTCCATGCCATGTTTAGTAACTATTCTTATACATGAATATTTAACAAACTGTTAATTTTTGGTCAATCAAATTTCAGCTGCAGATAAACCTATTTGGATTGTGAGTGATATCAGACGAAAAACTGACATAAAATGGTTCAAAGAAACATATGGCGAAATTATAAGGACAATAAAAATAGTGGCTGATGAAAAAACCAGAAAAAATAGAGGTTACCAGTTTAAAGCAGGGGTTGATGATGTGGCTTCGGAGTGTGATCTTGATGAATACACTGAGTGGGACCTGGTGATAGACAACGGAGTAGGGAGGGAAAAGTTGGAGAAAAAATTAGAATCTATGCTGGGATTGTTGTCTGATTTATGATTAAAAGTTAACTTTATTATATTTGTAAAGAAAATGTATTTTCTATCTGCCGAGCTCGGCGATGGTTTTATATTTTACAGTCATTGAAGAGGAACTTTATGTTATGATTTATGGTATGTCTGTTTGAAAAAGAAAAACGAATGTCAAAAAATGGCATGTGAAAATTTATGCAAGAAAGACCTAAGAAATAGACTTTTAATGTCATTTCTTTGGTTCACAAAGCAACGTAATGGTCTATTTTAGATAAAAGGTAATTAATATTATATATTTATAATATGAGTAAATTAAGCTTATAAATGATGGCAGCTTATGAATTATGGTACATTTCTACAATATACTCCATATTGTAGAAATTTATCATGGCCACAATGTTTAGTTTTTATGTATATGGGTAGATAGGGTTATTTGGTTATATAAATTTACTTTGAATATTAAGGTACTGTAATGTAGTTATATTTAAGTTTTCATTTAAATGTTGTACCTTTCCAGCTGCGTCGCTCATTCCTTTATAAAAATTAAGGTTTCTTTTAATTGTTAATGTTTATTATAATAGTTATGTTGATATTTATTATGCAATTTGACTAATATTATATTATTGCATTTATACATTGTTTTAATAGAATCTCACTATTGTGTGGGTGATTAAGTTTGGCCTGAAAATAATAATATTAGCCCTGTTGAGAATCTGTCCCACTGTTGGGCACGGGCCTCCTAAAACTGAGAGGGTTTAGGCCACAGTCCACGATGCTGGCCCAGTGCGGGTTGGCGAACTTCACACACCTTCGAGAACTCTTAGGCATTAAGCAAGCAGTGATAGCTTAGTGGTTAGACCGTTGGACTGCAAAGTCAGAGGTCGCTGGTTTAACCAACAACACCTCCGTCTTTTCGAGAGCATGTGCGTATCAAAATTCAACTATCCCTTGCTTTAACAGTGAAGGAAAACATGGTGAGGAAACCAGCATGCCTAAGTTTGGTCTGATTAAAAGAAAATAATAATATAGTCTTGCACCACAATGCATAGATACTACTGAAAATAACTTTCCGGCACCGACTTTAAATATTTATTTTTTGACTTTAGAAGTTGGTTTTCAAAACGTAAACGTTTTTTCAAAACGTTATTTATTTTCGTAACGAGGTAATCCGACAAAGAATCAAAGTTACCGACATAGCTCGCAGACTCAGTAAGCTAAAGTGGCAATGGGCTGGTCACATCTGCAGAAGGACCGACGGCCGATGGAGCAAGCGTGTCCTAGAGTGGAGACCGCGACTTGGTAAGCGTAAGGTAGGACGGCCCCCAGCTAGATGGACCGATGACCTCAAAAAGGTCGCTGGGACAGACTGGATGCGGAAGGCGGAGGACCGTGTGCAATGGCGCTTGTTAGGAGAGGCCTATGTCCAGCAGTGGACTACGATAGGCTGATTGATTGATTGATTTATTTTACAATATTAAGTGCTGAGTGAATTAATTATTCACATTAGACACGTATATTGTATTATTCTACTTCGTTCTTCAGTAAAATACCTACAGGATTGATATAATAACTCATAATTACGGAATTTACACATTCGTGCTGTTTGCTGTCAAGGAGTCCCGTTGTGTATCTTCAAAGGTCTTTCTTTCAGGGTTCAATACCGATAAAATTAAAATGGGATCACCTAGGAGCTATACTAAACCCAATGCAAAAAGAATCTTTAAAATCGGTTTATAAGCAAAGAAGTTATAAAAAACACATACGAATTATGAACCTCTTCCTATTTTTAAGTCAGTTAGGTTCTGCTTAATTCTATAGTAGGGTATCTATAGGATGATGTAATTCCCATAATGTCTCAATCTACACAATTATATTGTTTGTCGTTAAGTAGTTACCTGGTGTATCTTCAAAGACCGAGATCCATTACCAATGGAATTTAAATTAGACCACCTCGGCCCTATACTGAACCCAATGCAAAGAAAATCTTCAAAATCTGTTTATAAGAAAGAATTTATAAAAAAAAGACAGTAATTATGAACCTTTTTCTTTTTTGAATTGAAGTTAATATTCTGCTTAATTCTATGGTAGGGTACCTAAAAGATTTATGTAATTCCCATAATGTCTCAATCTACGCAATTGTATTGTTTGTCCTTAAGGAGTTCCATGGCGTAAGATACACCAACAAAGTCTAAGGTCCAACACCAATGAAATTACAATGGGGCCACCTTGGAGCTTTATTGAACTCAATGCAAAAAGAACGGTCGACAATAGGGAATATGCGTGTAATTCAAATAAGGGTCAAATATTTTTTTTACAAACTTTGTCGCATTAGAATAATGTCTATACCAATATTTTTTTAATAACATTACTATTTTATTAAGAAAATAATTATTGAAAGTACAAAAAATGAGTGGGAAATTTAAAGTAGCTGGAACGCCACGCTATTGGTCAGATCGAATATGACGTCAAAGTCTACAATACAAATGTCAACAAATGCATATTTGTTGGATGTTTGCAGTTGAGTTAGTTTTATTATTTTTTGTTACACAAATACAAAATTTTAGTTTAAATTAATTAAGTTAATTCTTACGTTAAAGTGATCTTCACAGCAATATAAACAAGTTGATGGAGATACCATGTCTCTTTTTCTGATTTTACACCACTTTCTCCTTATGTCCGCACCTATCGGGTGCATTTCTTATTGTATTTTAATACCTAGGTACAACACAGTGTTGTTCCATTGCATAATAGTCGCAAAATACAAATAAATTATTTCTACTAGTGGATTTTTATTATAGACTTTGACGTCACGCCAATCGCGCCAAAATGGCGGGCGTTTTAAGTGCTCTTATCTGTTTGCTATCTTTAACATTTTTTTTGCCCTTTACTTAATTTTAATTTTATATTGATGTAATCTATCGTATGAAAATATAAAAAATACACGCATATTCCCTATTGACGGAAATATCGGTGAACATACATAAAAAAGCATACATACAGACGAACATAGAACCTCCTCCTTTTATATGTCTGCTAAAAAAATGTGTGGCAAACTGGATGTTTCAACATATTCTTTAACAATGATAAATCCAAGATAATTATTTATTTATTGATCCAAATAGTTTATACAAATTACATTATTATATTATATCTATCTATACATTTAATAAAACTGTAAGGAAGTCGTGTCTGTACATGGAATATTTTTAGGAAATAACAACCCTGGGATATTCTTCTATCGACATAGAAACCAATTCTACAATTTTTGGCTTTCGTGTCTGTTTGTCTGTCGGTCTGTTGGAGGGTATGAACCGGCATGACGCAAAAACTATTGGGCGGGTTTTGAAAAAACTTTCCATGCGGATACCTTAAAATATTGGCTTACATATTGTATAGTATTTATCTCGGAAAATCAAAAGGTTTTTCCAGAAAAGACTAAAATAAGCGAAATATTGTATTTCTAAAAAGACACTTTACTCCAAACCTGTTTGATGGATTTCAATGAACATTTGTGTAATTGTAACCTGTACAAAAGGTCATAACTCTGTGTACTTATATTTTCGAAAAACTTAACAGTTTTAGAGAAAAGAGAAAAAAGTCGATTTTGGTTTATCATACATTGTTCCAAAACTACTTTTCAGATGTCTGTGAAACTTAGCATGGAGATATTTTATATGACAGACAACATAAATAATATTTACGTTTTCAAGAAATCTAACAGTTTGTAGGGAAAAGTAAAGCATTTATGCCTTCTTTAAGCAGCCTTCGCAAATATGATCACATTTCTGAATTTCGTTTAAGACTCAAGTGGTTACCAATTCGCCTTCGCCGGAATGCTCACATATTATCTCTTCTTTATAATATCTTATTTAATCCAACATCTCCCACTTACCTCAAAGAACGATTTGAATTCCTTCACGACACACATTCAAGGTTTCTAAGGTCATCGGAGAACCTAAGGCTGAAAACACCGATGCATTCTACCAACTACTTCGATAAATCCTTTTCTAATCAAGCCGTTCGCTTGTGGAATGCATTGCCTGTAACAGTCCGTCGTGCACAGTCGTTGGCGTCCTTTAAAAATATGGTTCACCACCACTTTCTTCATTTATAAATTTTTCGTTGCACACTCTCTGTATTGTGTGTAAGATATATTTATATATTTGCATAGTATTATATGTGTATATATGTATGTATATAATGTTGTATTATAACTATGATATGTATGTAAGTAAAATGATGACAGTATGTATTATTGAGGTTTATAGTGTACGCCACCATAACTGCCCTATTCCGTATGTTGCTTCTTCCAATACATTGGTTGTCTGGAAGAAATTGCTTTTAGCGATAAGACCGCCAATTGTACCTATTTTTTTTTCTTGTATGTAATTAATTGTTAATATCACTGGTGTACAATAAAGAGTACTCTATCTATCTATCTATCTATCTCTACATACTACATATAATACTACTACATATACTACTACATATAATAAAACTAAGGAAGCCATGTCAGTGTATATTTTTTGGAAATAACAACCTACGAATATCATTGTATTGATGTAGAAGCCAATTCTAATGTTTTAGGCTTTCGTGTCTGTTTGTCTATCTGTCCAAGGGTATAAACCATCATAACGTAAAAAATAAAAGGCGGATTTTGATGAAATTTTGCACGTAGATATCTTAAAATATTGGATAACATATTAAATAATACTTATACCGGAAAATCAAAAGGTTTTTTTCAGAAAATACAAAAATTAGCAAACATTGAATTTCTAAAAAGACATTTTACCCCATACCTGTTTGATGAATTTCAATGAAATTTGGGATAGTTGTAGCCTGTACTAAGGACTACAACTCTGTATACTTATATTTTCGAGAATGTAAAAGTTTCTGAGGAAAGAAAAAAAGAGTCGATTTTGATAAATCATTCATTGTTCCAAAACAATTTAAGCTACTAGATTGTCGCGGGAATTTCCGCAAAACTTTATTACTGTTTGTCCCGAACTGCAATGTTACTACGACGTAAACTATGTGATTTTTCCTACACATGAATTCCTCCATGAATGATATTGGACTCGGGTTCGTCTCCTCACGAAAAACTATGCAGTAGTTAAAAGCACACATTGGAAATTGTTCATGCACGTTTGATTTAAACATTCAAACATAATTTCATGCATAAACCGACGCTGCATTCAGTATTATTTCTTCCGGAGAGAACTCTAACGATGAATGGGCCGAATACGAAACTTTAACGACGATTAATATCTTACGAGAAGTCTAATACTTATTGAGACGGCGTTAATGGTGTGTGTTGAATGAGGTCGCGCTATAGTTTAGTTTATATTTTACAAAGACCACCTGTGCGGGCTAAGTGGGGCTAAGACTGAACCAGGTGATAAAGATAGTTGATACAGAAATAAGTCTGGTGGAACATACAATAAATTCACACACGGTTCTTCCGGGATAGCCGTTATTTCTTCATACTAATATGGCAGAATAATAATAAATAATAATAATAAATGGCTGGCTAAATGAATTTAATTGTCACTTTATAGGAAGGTGTCTTACGCTGTAAAATAAAACTGTACCGGCAGGAGGGTTCCAAACTTCTTATTTTCGTTAATTAGGAATATTTTCGTATTTTTCTTCGTATTTCTTTCGTATTCGGGGTTTCGTGTCGTTTTCGAGCAGGAGACGCGTCAAAGATGGCGAATTTTTTCCTTCCACGTTTAAATCAAAAACTCTTGTCAAGGTCTTCAACGGCCGTGCGCTAGATGGCGCTAGTTGTGGCGTAAACAAAAACAAAACACTTTTTATTACGAAAAATATATAACATAGCAAAATATACCATAGCATGACTTCTGCGGAATATCTATTATTTCTTCATACTACAATGGCTGAACGGATTATAAAGAAACTTAATATGAAAGAAACCCAGAGATATAAAATGATCAAGTGGAAGAACGTTGAGTTGTTATTGGGGAAGACCTAGACTATCGTATCATAACCAAATAGAACGTGTATTATCAAAAGGGCAAGTCAAGAGTCTCCGTAACCGGCGAGCGTATATAACACGGACTATGAGAATGGAAAAAGCCAGAAAGGTCTGTAAGAAAAGAACCTGTTAGACATCTGAAATCTCTGCCTAACCTGCAAGGGATCTGACGTGATGATATAGATTGATAGATAGTATTGAAGTATCTATCATAAGTCGTGAAATAGCAATATGAAATAGGTAACTTGTTCACACATTATATCATGCTGATACTTTCCGTGTGAGTGGTATAAAGTCACTCCAATATGCATTTGTTGGTTTTTAACCGGCCTGCATGATGGCTCAAATCATATTTAGGCTAAAAAAGCCTGGCAATCCTTGATTTTTTCTCTTCTTCTACAAAGGTGACTAGAAGCCTGGGGACCTGTTGAAATTGATGTACAACAAAAATTTACTCATTTATAAGTTGAACTTAAAATACTTTTTCAAAACAAAGATGACTTGGTTTAACCGATAAAACCGTAGACTGCTTAACTTACTTTGCCGAAAGGATCGTACCTGGGGGATCCCAGGTACGATCCCCGCACAGCGTACAAGAATATTGATTCGGGATTTTGAAATAAATACGATATTTTAAGTGCATATGGGCACAATAAAAAGTTTCAGGGGTTTCAGGTCTGGAAGAGGATGTTCGGATCAAGTCTTCTCACCCCGCAACATCGTAGAGAAGAATCTGGCAGTGGGGCGGAAGGTTTTCTGCGGTTTTGTAGATCTGGAGAAGGCATTTGACAGAGTTGTGCGAAAGAGACTTTGGGACATTTTGCCAGAGTATGGTATAGATGGCACTCTGTTGCGAGCCGTCCAGTCCACTTATGTGGACTGCAAGGCATGCGTACGGGTGGGTGGTAACAGGTCACCCTGGTTTGACGTTAAAATCGGCGTCAAGCAGGGTTGCGTGTTGTCCGCTAGACTGTTTATAATATATCTGGACAAAAGCCTTCAAAGACTGAAAGCGATGAATGAAGGTGTACAAATGGGTGACTTAGTGGTAAACCATCTACTTTATGCAGATGACGCGGTTTTAATAGCGCCAACAGCCACTGATCTGCAAACACTAGTCACAGTTATGAAAGACGACTGCATGATCAATGGCTTACACCTGAATGTGAAGAAAACCAAGATTATGGTTTTTGAAAGGGAAGAAACCAGAACGAATGTAAGGATTGTGGTTGGTAACGATGTGCTGGAGCAAGTGAATGAGTTTGTATATCTTGGATGCGCCTTCAGTAAGGATGGGAAATACACCGCTGACATAGAGAGAAGAGTGAGTGCAGAGAACAGAGTGAATGGTGCGATGGGAAAGCTACTCGGGAGCCGGCACTTAAGCCATAAGGCGCAGCTGGCCATACATAACGGAGTTCTTGTCCCAACGCTGTTATATGGTAGCGAGAGCTGGGTATGTAAGAAGGAGAATGAAAGTAGCATAAATGCGGTAGAAATGCGAGCTCTGCGGAAGATGTGCGGAGTGAAGCTGACCGACCGCATTAGCAACAGCATAGTAAGACAGCGAGTAGGTATGAAAGATAGTATCGTTGTAAAGATGAGAAAGGGCATGCTCCGTTGGTTCGGGCATATAGAAAGAATGCCAGAGGAAAGAATGACAAAACAGATATACAATGTGAAAGTGGAAGGATGCAGGTACCGGGGAAGACCTAGACTATCTTACCACGACCAAATAAACCGAGTCTTATCTGATGGAAAAGTCAAGAGTCTCCGTAACCGGCGAGCGTGTATGAGACGAACTATGAGAGTCGAGGAAGCCAGAGAGGTATGTAAGGAAAGAACCTGTTGGAACTCTGTACTCTCTGCCTACCCCGCAAGGGATCTGGCGTAAGGTTATAGATAGATAGATAGATACTTTTTAGCTCGGGAAATGCAAGATTTCAGGGGATAGTTGTTTTTATTTCTCCATATTAACACGGCTGAACGGATTGAAAAAAAACTTAATATGGAGGTGTCTTTTATGTCTTCGAAAATTATTTTTCCATAAAGTCCTACTTACCTATGTCAAATTACAGAATAAACGCGTGCGAAGCCGCGGGAAACAGCTAGTTTATAATAAACTTGTATTAATAAATAATGGGAACCGTTGGGAACTCTACTCTTGAAGTTGTCGACGAATACATTTACCTGGGACAGGTAGTCCGGTTAGGTAGGTCCAACTTTGAGAGAGAGGTCAATCGACGAATCCAACTCGGCTGGGCAGCGTTCGGGAAACTGCGCAACATCTTCTCATCCAAAATACCTCAGTGCCTAAAGACTAAAGTTTTTAGTCAATGTGTGTTACCAGTGATGATATATGGATCAGAGACGTGGTCTCTTACTATAGGTCTCATAAAAAAGCTCAGAGTTGCTCAGCGAGCTATGGAGAGAGCTATGCTCGGCGTTTCTCTACGTGATCGAATCAGGAATGAGGAGATTCGTAGAAGAACCAAGGTCACCGACATAGCCCTTAAGATTAGCAAGCTGAAGTGGCAATGGGCGGGCCACATAGCGCGAAGATCGGACGGGCGTTGGGGCAGAAAGATTCTAGAGTGGAGACCACGTATTGGCAAGCGCAGCGTGGGACGACCACCTGCCAGATGGACCGACGATCTTGTGAAAATCGCAGGAAGTCGTTGGATGCAGGTGGCATCGGACCGGTTACGCTGGAAAGCGATTGGGGAGGCCTATGTTCAGCAGTGGACAAGTATAGGCTGAGATGATGATGATGATGATGATGAATAAATAATGGATGGATGCTGCCTGGCTTGTAAGTAAATGACACCACCGTCACGCCTATATTTCCCATGCGGGGGTGGCAGAGTTGTACTGTGTACACTCACATTTCGTCGAAGATGGTAGGTCCCATGTAATAGGAGGCAAGCCTATTGCTATATACCGGGCACAATTTTGGACTCCGAACTGATACTTTTGTTTGTCCGATTTAGGATTTGAACCCAGGACCTCGGGATCGCAAAGCACATTATGCGCCACTAGACTAACGAGGCAGTCAAGTCTGTAGTTGTAAGTAGTTGCATTATAAATTTCCAAAATAAACTCATGTAGGTATAGAAAGTTACACTCTTTAAAAGACTCCTCACCGCATTTGATAATGTATAGACTGCACACCTTCCAACGATACACGTAACACAGGTGATATAATCAAAAAATAATTGCCTTTTAGAGTTTGGCAAAATATCTCACTGAACTATTATCATACATATCTTGTTAGACTTTGTAGTTCATTTATGGTTTAAGTTATTTTGAACAACGAGAATTGCTATAAATAAACAACAGCTTAGAAGATCTTTAAGAATAAATAATAAAGAAATTATACATTAACTACTTTACTCGGGAACGTATGGTTTCATCCGTTGCGGTAGTCGATTGCGTTTTCGAATTATTGTGGGTCAACATCCGTCATACGCGCGTTCCCGCTATGTGGCGTCTCCAGTAGCGCGCGTGTAAATAAACAAATTCGTCATTTCAATTGATGAATAAGTCTTATTAGAATTCTTAAAGGAACTTGCTAGTAATAGTTTTATGTATAAAATGTTACAAGCCCGTGAAAAGTGTGAATAAAATGTAAATAAAAAGTGTTTGTTTGAGATTCTCAACAGAAAGAGTAACCTTATCTTCGGTAAGTCACCTTTGTCTCAATTTAGGTCTAATTACGTAAAATAAACGTTTATTTGTGGCTATTTATGTCTATCATAGTAAAATAGGATGTATTCTTTCTATTTTTGCTAAAAAATAAGTCGGAAACCTTTATATAATTGTAAAAACTTTCGGCCTATCTAAACAAGAAATCCAGGCATGTTTTTTGGTAGCTTACGAGGTATTTTTAGATGTAAATTTGTTTAGATGACCTAAAATTAGATATGCATGCTTATTTATTAGTTAATTACAATTAAAAAGTTCAATAAACCATTAGTCTGAGTTATGAAAATTTTCCTAAAAATATTTGTTTACGTGAAAATAGGAAATTATTTAATTATCATTTTTTTGCAAACGTAGGCAAAAAAAACGCACGCCAAAAATATCTGGCGAGCCGACTCCGAGTGTAAAGGTTTTTTTTTCGTGGCAATTGCGTTTACATTATGCCATTGTACAAAGTTTACGAATATTAATTTCTAAATTAATTCAACTACCCAATGAACTTGATGACAACGATGATAATGAAATTAATAAAATAGTTCACCCTGGATAGTAAAGTGATGGATACTTTACATACCAATTGCGACGGCCGTTTTGAGGGAAATCGAAAAGGCATGTTTTATCACTTTGTTACAATTACCTTCACTCATGCACATTTAGAAACACATAATGGTTAATATTCCACCAACATTACACATTATAATTCGAAATAACACAAGGTCATCGTGTCACACGATGACCTTACTATCTACTTGTCAGTTAGTAATAGTGAAATAAGTCATATAGATATATTTATTGAGTTATATTGAACTAACGGAGAGATAGTCTATGTCTCCCAATACTTATCAAGATCCTGGGGTGTCGACGAGCTTACGGGCGCGATTCTGCATCAAAAAGTACTCTAGTTCCACCCAGTCTTATTATGGAGAGTATGTAGAGCAAGGAGTCCCAAAGGGGTCGACATAAACGAAAACTGATTTTGGGGGTCGACGAGGTCTAAAAATCGACCCTTATTAACAATAGTTTTTTGATATTTTCAAGATACTGTATAACTGAGCTGTATAAGTTGTGTTACGTGTACCAATTTGTTAATGAAAAAAGAATGACTAATATTATAGTAGGAATTAGCATTGTTGTACTTTAAAAGTCAACAAAACTCGGCTAGTCAATAAGCGTAGACAAGTTCGTGCAAGATAATGTGCTCGAGCGTACAAGTCTTTCAGGCACGTTTTGACTTGCTCTTTATTTGACGCATATACGCGATTTAACACGAACGAAATCATGATCAAGTTCAAGTCCAAACATGCTTCTGATATTTTACTATATAACAAGCTTGCACTTAGGTTGAAAGTTTATTTGCGTTTTGAAATTCGTTGGAGCTTGAGAGAGATAGGATTTATAAAGTAATTTGGCTGTGGGGGACTGAGGTATCAGTTCATTTTGGAAAAGAGGTCTCTTGCCCAAAATAGTTTGGGAATCCCTACTCTAGAGGATTAGTTTTTTTTTAAATTATTTTCTATTTCGATCTGATACACCTTGCCCAAAATGTCGGGTATGCGGGTCAGAAATGAAAAATATATATAGTGGATCAGATAGAATTAAATCTTTATGTGATCTCAAGCATAGTCTTAAAGATCCCTGATCGTTTGGCTAGCGGCTAAAATCGGAACGAACGCTGTAATTAAGTGAAATGTCACTTCATGACAGTAGCAGAGTTCCCGTTTCCTATGAAACGACATTGTCGAAAATTTTCCCAAAACCAACAAACATTTGACCCATGCCATCATTGTTTATTTATTTTATTAAAATAATGGCAAATATCCGTATCTAACGGACAATTTGCAATCTAAAACGAATATTTCAAAGTGTTGTAAGTACTTATATCGAAGTCACCGACATCTTTACTGAATGTCAACACACAATATAATCTCGTATGTATTAATGGCTACTGAATTATAACCTTAAAATCTAATACTTTTTGTGCAATATTGCGATTCCCCCGCTTGTCCGTTTAATAATAAATGCCTTAAGAAAATTTATGTGTGATTTATTTTATTTTTTTGATTGCTGTTGGTTGGTGGCCTAAAGATCCTTGCCGGACTATATATTGGATATGAAGTTGCAAAACTTCATACTTATACGTAACCTTTAGTACAGAACTTATTATACACTTTTCACTAGAGATTGTATTCCACGTTCCATAAATTACTAAAAAAATGCAGAAGGTTCGAATATGCACACTACCATGATTCATTACAGATGGTTATGGGAGTTAAGGTTGACTTTTCTCTTGACTCATTTGTCACAAAGCATACCCGAATAATAGTATTATTTTGTACTAGCTATTACCTGCGGCTGCGCACGCGGTTATTTTGTAATTTGACGTAGGTAGGTAGGTAGGTAGGTAGATCTCTAAAGCGCGACCTTATTCAACACTAAAACCACACCGACATTAAACATTATTTTGTTTTGTCCATGTTCATTTTTAGACCCACTTGCTGGGATACTCTGTTGAGGTCACCGAGCATTCGTCCTGATCAGATGACAGATCTTCCAGCGATTCCGCCATGATAACAATGTCGTCAGCAAATCGAAGGTGAGTGATGTATTCGCCATTGATATTGTTGCCAAGCCCTCGCCATTCCAAGAACTTGAAGGCGTCCTCTAAGCTGGCCGTAAACAGTTTCGGAGAAATGACGTCTCCCTGTCTTACTCGTTTTTATGGGGATCGCCTTCGTGCACTGCCCCTGTACTCGGACTGACATGGTGGCGTTATTATGCAAGCACTTCAACACTTCGATGTACCGATAGTTCTCCTACCATCCTCATATTCCTCAGTCTTCTGTATAATTTGCCGCAGCGTATGTATGTGGTCTATGGTACTAAAACCTATTCGGAAACCGGCTTGTTCGGGAGACTGGAAGTCATCAAGTGATCCGTGATGACTCTCGAAACAACTCATATTTTAACTTATTATTCAAAGAGGTGTTATCACCTTTCTTGAAAAACCGTACCAGCATACCCCAGTTCCATGCTTCCGGTGTTTTACCTTCAAGCAAGACGGAATTAAATAGCTTCTGAAGGACTTTAAGTACCGTTGTTCCGCCCGCTTTCAGCTCTGCAGTAATTCCGTCTTCGCCCGGCGCTTTGTTGTTTCGAGTTGTTTGAGAGCCATCCTTATCTTGAACAGGCATGTCCGGGATATCTTCAGTATAGTGTCGGGTTAGCTTGGCTCTTGGGTCTTTTACCAAGTCAACAACAGGTTCAGCTACTGACTGAACCTCTCTATCTCTCTGAGTACCTCTGACCTATTCGACGTTATGTTTCCGTCCTCCGTCTTCAGCTTTGTCAACTGGCTTTGCCCAATAGACGCGTCTCTTGCGAACACTTTGGAACCCTTGTTTTGCTCTATGGTCGCCTCAATACGTCTCGTATTGAAAGACCGTATATCATCACAAGGACTTCAATATCTGTCCATTGAGCTGCCTATAGGACTTAGCATCATCCGAAGTTTGGAGCATCATAGAACGTCGCTCAGCTATGAGGTCGGAACCTCATGGCTGGTGTATTCGGATAGTTTTTGGGCCTATTTTTACGGTGGGGCTTGAAATACTTAGACCCGACCTTATGGAGAGTATCTACTAGCCTGTTGTCTAGCAAATTCGAAGTGGTTTGACAATTCGAGTTGAGAGTTCTCGGGGTTTTGGATGTGTGCATTATAAGATCGGAGCGTAGACTTCACCAGACGCGATCTTTCCATTTTGACATTAATGTTTAAGGTACCTCTGACCATTCGGTGATCACTGCCGGTTTTACTCTGTGAATCACGGAGACATTATTAAATATTTGCCATCGGCTGGTGCTCATGATGAAGTCGATCTCATATTTAGTAGATCCATTAAGGCTGATCCAGGTCCATTTCCTATGAGGCGGCTGAGAAAGAGTACATCATAAAAAGTTCCTCTTTTCCAGAAATTAGGTCCGCCTCTGACCCCTAGGGTTCCGCTGCCCATATCCAAATTGCCCCACTTTCATCTCATCGTCACCTTGTTTGCCCAGCCGCGCATGAAGTCACCCATAACCAGTGTAAACTGTGCTTTAGAAGTATGTATGGCTCTACCGATGCCCTCATACATAACTTCAACCTCATCATCTGAGTGTGCCGAGGTCGGTGCGTAGACCTGTATGATCTTTAGATCTTTTAGATATTCTGAGTATCAGGTACGCTACTCTGCTCGACCCACTAGTGATGGACACAAGGTTGTTTATGAATGTCTTGTGGACAATAAACCCGACACCACCTTGGGACTGCTGTTCTTCAACCTCTACTGACGTACCGTATCAATCAAAAGCAACAACCAATCACTGTTACAACTAAACTAAAGACAAAAAAAAGGAAGCGGCATGTACTATGCTAACTACAATAAAGCAGAATTAATAAAATAAAACTAAAACATAAAAAGGTGCGGGACGAACCGGGCCCGCAGTGTTTACATATTTAAAAAAAAAAGGTTATTGTGTCCTCGCCCTCTCTTCGGACCTCTGATAAACCAACTATACTCTAACTTGTCTATCTCTTCTTCCAGCTAGCTCGACTAACTTCTCATCTGTCCTCAATAGCGTGCGTTGTATGTCACCAGGGCCAAATTCCATTGTTGGTGGTAGCCGAATCTTTCGGTGGTAGCCGGAGATTCTTCGCACCCCTTTGTCCTGTCGTTACCAGCTGACTGCTACCGTGGCTAGGACGAACAGGACCGCCGGGGACTAGGGGGCCTGATTTTATTCTTTTTAGGGTTTCGTACCTAAAACGAACCCCTTATAGGATCACTTCATTGAAAGAAAAAAAGAAAAACGTTTATTTAGTTACTCAAAATACACAGCAAATAATATAAAATAAAAATTAAATGCGGCACTGAAATGGTAGACACTCAGCATAATGCCGGGGCAACTCAAGTGCCACGACGCTGGTCTTCCGTGTATAGTTAGTTGAGAGCGTAACTGCGCGCAATTACAATAAAACGAAAAAAAAATACAAACAGTTTATCAGAGTAAAAGTAGATGTAGTTGTTGAATACTAATGTGGACAATAAAGTATATTACGAATAATTAATAAAAACAACAGTAAACAACAAAACAATTACAAAATAGAGTTAGGTCGATCCGATGAAGATTTAGGTACACGGCTTAAAGAAAAACAGGTATCATTAATTGTTGGTGTATTGTCCGTCTGTCCGATGGTTATCACCTTTTTTAGGAACTCAGGAACGGCTAAATGTATTGAGTTGAAATTTATACCAACCTAGAATCGTGGAATTTAGCAAGAAGCAAGGTTTTAAAATACAAGTAAAGGAAGAAATCCGATATTTGTCAATTTATAACATATACAAAAATAATTATTTTCCCTCAAATCTGATAAAAATTAAATACATTAATTATGCATATAATCTAACTAAATACTAAAAAAAAGGCCATTAAAATTAAGAAAATCTGGGATTTTTGCTTGGCTTGGTAGCATAATCAAGTGTCGCCCAACATTGACCGCGTTGGCGGTTAACGTGTTAAAATAGCGCTGTCTAATGACTACTTTACACACTACAACAATACTTCTTTGTCTATGTGCTATCAGTGACATTTTGTGGAACTATATTGATTTGTGGTGAATAAACATTTATTCACACACACACTTGTACTTGTAGTGTAATAAGTACAGAAACGGCTTTTTAGTGGTAGCCCCTTAAACATAATAAGTCTTGTATATCTTTGTTTCCAAATGGGTGTTTATTCGCTATGACCAAAAGCTGCGCGTTACGATATCTTCGTGAAATGATCGTGTGCCATCACACGATCATTTCACGAAGACGATTTTGTACGTTACTGGAGCATAGAATGAATAAGACTGGTAGATACTTCTTTATTACGTGCACTAGAATATCATTTCTCGGATATCTCGGACTCGTGCTGCGCCACGATAGATATCGCCTGCTTCAATTGATTATAATGGGCAAAATTGAGGGCAAAAGACGCGTAGGACGACGGAAACAATCCTGGCTGCGGAACATTAGGGAGTGGACCGGAATTGCCAGCGATGAGCAGTTGTTCCGTATGGCTCAAGAAAGAAGTACATACGCAAAACTGACGGCCTACCTCTAGTAATGGAGAAGCACTTAAAGAAGAAGAAGAAGAGTATCATTTCAAGAAGTTAACCTAACGCGCCATATCACGTGCTTAATTTCCCATAACGAAGGACCCAGAGATGTCTACAGTTCATTAGTGTAAGGAAAAGTACGCAAACTATTCACGTAATAATGCCGTGGAGAACAATGCACATGGCGGCGTGACAGCCATTCTTGTGAAGATACCGCTATATTTAGCAACCAATAGACGCAGTCTACCCAATAGTTTTTTTTTTATGTTTATGGCATCACGACGACGCGTATTTTGCCAATGTCAAGTATTACGAATATTCATTTCAAAATTAATTCAGCTCCCCGATGAACTTGATGACAAGGATGATTATGAAATTGATAAAGTGCCCCACCCTGGATAGTAAAGCGATGGATACTTTACATACCAATTGCGACGGCCGTTTTGAGGGAAATCGAAAAAGCACGTTTTATCACTTTGTTACAATTACCTTCACTCGTGCACATATAAGAATACATAATGGTTAATATTCTACCAACATTACACATTATATTTCAAAATAACACAAGTTTTAGAAATTAAAACAAATTGACGATATCACTGTTCGATTTCCCGCCAAAACTCCCTACCCAATAGTTTGTTGTTGGAAAAGGACTTGAAGAAAACAGTAGGTTGGTACGAACCTTTGCAAGATCTGTTATGGATATCGGTGAATTGCTATAAAAAATAAACATCGTCATAAGGGTGTATGATTCCCCACCGAATGTAGGATTCTTCAAGCTGAGGTGACAGGTATGCTGCATATATCTACTTTTTGGCGATAATGTTAAATCCTTAATATAATTGGGGGTTTACACTGCGCACAATGGAAGACTTCGAATTGATGTGGAATTTTTATATAACCCAGGACTTCGTGAGCGTTACTCGTATTATTCGCCACTAGACAAAGAGTACATAATTACTACGTGTCACTGTACTAACGATATTACTTACCCCGCGACGGATCTGGCGTGATGATATAGATATCAAGGTTAAAGAAAGAGGCAGTTATAAATACCAATTTATTAACTACCTACTTAGCTTACTGTTCTGTTGATAATCTTGGGACCGAATGGGTTCAATGGTTCAAATCTTAATTAGGCTAGCGTCGTAGTTGAGTTTTTTTCGAATCAATAATTTTACTCCGCGTTACAGATAGATGCATACACTTTGCTGTATAAACTCTGCATTGGTTTATTTAATACGGAAGAAGTATCTTAGTTTTTTTTGGCGGGAAATCGAAGAGTAATGTCGGCAATTTGTTTTAATTTCCAAAACTTGTGTTATTTCGAATTATAATGTGTATTGTTGGTGGAATATTAGCCATTTTGTATTCTTATATGTGGACGAGTTAAGGTAATTGTAACCAAGTGATAAAACGTGCCTTTTCGATTTCCCTCAAAACGGCCGTTGCAATTGGTATGTAAAGTATCCATCGCTTTACTATCCAGGTTAGGGCACTTCACAATTTCATAATCATCCTTGTCATCAAGTTCATCGGGGGATTTGAATTAATGTTGAAATGAATGTTCGTAATACTTGACATTGGTAACATAGGCGTCGTCGTGATGCCATAAACAAAAAAAAAAGTATCTCAAAATTGTAATGCGACAAAGGCATTTGTTTGTTATCCTGGTTGCTCCTGACTGTTCGCTGTGTGAAATGGATCAAAAAGAATATAATCACTACGTTTTAAGAGGAGGAACTTCATAATAGAGGACGAAATTGCAAATTGTATGGAACTTACACGCAAAGTTCTACCAACATGATAAGATTAAATGTTATTGCTGCCAACATGAAATTATGATATGCTGCCAACCTAATAAAACAATACTGCCATCATAAAAAAAGAATAGGGATGTAGCCTTGACGTTAAATTTATTGATCGATTGATATCGATATGTAACATTTTTAGGGGGATAAATATTTGTGTGACCCACAATTATTTGTTTCGGTCTGGGTATTTGTGCGTGTAAATTTTCATGTTTGTAAACGCACCCACGACACAGGAATAAATCTATAAATTTGAAAAAAAAAAGAAAAAAAAGGATTCCGTAGCTTACTAGTTTCAGCAGGTAGTACTGCCGCTTACAATGAAATAAAAAATAATAATTTTACGTAATCACACTTTATTTTCAATGATGTGAATATATAATATAATAAAGATAAATTTACCATTTTAACTACCTTAAATTTTTTTAATTTATTTAATTGATACAGCTTTTTTTTTATAGAATTATAAGCAAGTCTTCATATTCCACGTACCACCATTTATTGTTTACAACTGTAAAAAAAGTTTGCGTGTCAAAATAATAGAAGGTAATAGAAGCTTTAGTATCATAAATTTATATTATTAACATTAAGAATGAAAGCTATCGATAACAAGATTGTACATCACTATTGTTTTTAATATTTTTATTTATCTGAACCGCAAGAACTATAATGCCTGTAAATGAATGTAAAATATAGTATTATAACAGTAACATACTAAGCAATCTTTATCCAGTGAAAATTTTGCCATAAATATTATTTTCTGGTCACCTACCCGACTTGTTTTTACTTGGCATATTTCGAATTTTTTTTTTTCATTTTGGAATATACAACGCCACAGAGAAAACAACGCTAATTATATTATGTAATACACCTTCTAAAGAGACATTAAATTAACATTTGTTTTAAATTAACAATAATATTTTATATGTATTATAGATACCATATTTCAATTTGTCAACTCGAAATGACAATTTCAATTGACATATCAGATTAAATATGGCAGAACAGTATAATGCACCTAAATTGAAAAGCAGACAGATATCTATTTTATTAATTTTGTTGGTTCCCGAAGGGTATTTAAGTGAATATACTAATGAAATTGCACCTGCCGGGAACCAATAAAAGATGATGAAGTAATTATTTCGTATCATAATTGAAAAGAAATAAGCTATTTTCTCAAAGCGAATATTATTCTTTATTACATAATTACCATATGGATACTAGAGATGGGTCGTATTAGGTAAATCAGATACTAAGTACACCTGTTCCTAGTCTGCATAAATACCTAATCCAAATACCTATTCCACCTAATCCACCTAATCTCAATGATCTCATACAAATACCGTTACTTAGTTATCTCAATCCGCCTATTCTATATCAAATCCTGATATCGAATTATCGATATTTGAATTAATTTAATGTTAAATTCTTTTGTTAGTTAAGAACAAGTACAGGCATAATAACACTTTTACGAAAATGGAATCAAATTTTTTTCCTTTGTTTTGATTAGATATTTCTGCCCGAAATTGGTTGATTTAACTAATAATTGTTTTCTATTTTATCATTTATTGATAAAATACTTACATCTTCCCTTCATACTTTTTACAGGCTTAAGACTGTTAACTTACGAATGTATGAAGTTTTGAGTCTTGCGATATTAAATATTCCGCAAAAGTTTAGCGTTCGCAAGATGGCGTATTTAAAAGATTTCAATTTATAATATTTACATTTGTTTTATATCAATACGCGTTGTATAGCGCTGTCTCGCTCCCTCCATCCTTACACGAAAGCGCGATAGCAAAGCGATAAGCATATGAGTTTGTGATAGAGCGCGGGAACAGGTGTGAGTGAGAGCGCTAAACGGCTACACATTAGTTTATATTGAATATGAATATTAGGTGGATTAGGTGCCGCCTATTCTCATAAAATACCTGTTCCAAAGATTATCTGTTCTAATAAATACGACTCATCTCTGATGGATACCGTACAGATTAGCTTCACCCTATTTGGTCTAACGCATGTTGTAGAAAGCAATCGGGGAATTAACAAGGACTTCTTTCTCTCCTTTCTTTTAAGAGCCCTATACTAGTTATTATTCTTGTGTCGTGGGTACATTTATAAACATCACATAAACAAATACGCAGACCTAAACAAAATGTGTGAATTACACAAAGATTTGAACAGTGCGGGAATCGAACCAGCGACTATTCAGTCTAGTAACCGGAGAGGCTTACCGCTCTTAAAGTCTGGACCAAGAAGTCTTCACTGAAAACAGGAAATGAGCAACTTGTTTTCCTAAGTTCGTTGAAGAGATACTCATTTTATAAATTTGTATTTATTTTACCCGCTCTAAATAGACTGCAACCATCAACATGCATATTTTGAAAATAATGCAATAAATAACATTACGCGTATTTGTTTATTACTCATTCAATAATATTTTCATAGTTAGACCACAATTTGGACCGACGGGTCATTTAATCGATGGGACATTTCACCTAATAGCCCCAAGTACGAACTCCCATGTTACCGATAGTACATTTGCTCGAATCCCACATGTCCGAAGGTCAAAGGAAAATTATTGTTTTTAAAAGCAACATGTTTTATTTCTATGAGTTTATTACATTTATGCCTGTTGTTTAACATTAAATCAAAATATTCATCATAACGAAACAACTGTACCAGGTGATTATAGCATGAGTTGCTGGTATTTCAATAGGCACTTTTTCAAAGGACATTGTTCTGCGTCCATACATGATATTCCCCAGAACCAACAGCAATAAGGGAGTTTTGGCGGGAAGTCGAAGAGTGAAGTTGTCAATTTGTATTAATTTCCAAATCTTTTGTTATTTCGAATTATAATGTGTAATGTTGGTGGAATATGAACCGTTATGTGTTCTTATATGTGCATGAGTGAAGGTTATTGTAACAAAGTGATAAAACGTGCCTTTTTGACTTCCCTCAAAACAGCCGCCGCAATTGGTATGTAAAGTATCCACCGCTTTACTATCCAGGGTGGGGTACTTCATTAATTTCATTATCATCGTTGTCATCAAGTTCATTGGGGAGTTGAATTAATTTAAACAAACACGATTATATATCTCACTGGACACTGGCAAAATACACTTAAAATTAGTGTGAAGCCATAATTTAAAGAAGAAGAAGAACAGCAATAAGAAAGCATGCATGATTTCAAGTTACCTGCAAATTATCTTCATGCATTTATTATTAAAAAGACAAGCGGGGGAATCGCATTATTGCAAATAAAAGTATTAGATTTTGAGGTTATAATTTTGTAGCCAACAATACAATTGTAAAATCCTTATGTAAAAATACACTAGCAATAATCAAATCAATCATAATTGAATGTGATAAATTGAATATAATCGATTGATCGGATTGACATCTCCAACCGTTATTCAATAACAACGTTGACATTCGGAAAAGACGTTGGTGACTTTGAATTAAGTACTTACAGAACTTTGAAATATTTGTTTTGGATTGCAAATTGTCCGTTAGACATGGATGTTTGCAACTACTATAATAAAACTGATAAATAATTATGGTATAGGTCACATGTTTGTTGATTTTGGGGCCATTTTCGACGATGCCCTTTACCTACTATTTACTTACCATTTTTTCCTGTACCACGTTTATAATCTAAGACCTCCTAGCCTGTTATGATGTCCTAGAATTGTTTTGACCAGGATTTTAATGGTATTGAAATAATATTAATATTGCCTACATACTAGCTGGATCGAAGAAACCAGTGGACAACCAGTGGACTAATTAACGAAGAGAAGTTATCTAATATTTATCCGTAAAGCTAGAGAAAAGTTAACTTAAATTTATCAATACAGCTAGTACTCTGTAAAAGATCCAATTCAATTACAGACACAGATAATCTTGGTAGAGCTGTGTGCTACTTACTACAAATAAGCATACTGGTAGGATATGAGTATGTATCAAATTTTTCTCACCGACCCTCCCGATGCCCTTACATCCCTTCTTTCAGATACAGATACCGCCCACAGGATCATACACCGACCTCGCCGGCGACGACGAAGAATCCCTTGCCCGCCGGCCGGTGCTGACGACCACGACGAGACTCCTAGTATACGCCCTCCCCCTTAGCGACTGCCCAAGCCGAGGCCTTTCCTCCTTAAGGCGCCCTTGAGCTAGTTGCCTCCTTGCCCTTCTGGCTCGAGCGTAGTGGTTACACGCTGGCCCTCTTGTCCGGGGAAGCTGTCTATATCATCACGCCAGATCCCTTGCAGGGTAGGCAGAGAGTACAGAGTTCCAACAGGTTCTTTCCTTACATACTTCTCTGGCTTCCCCTACTCTCATAGTTCTTCTCTTACACGCTCGCCGGTTACGGAGACTTTACTTGTCCTTTAGATAAAACTCTGTATATTTGGTCTACATCCTTCCACTTTCGCATTGTATATTTGTTTTGTCATTATTTCTTCTGACATTATTTTTATATGCCCGAACGAACGGAGCAAACCCTTTCTCATCTATACACCGATACTGTCTTTAATACCTACTCGCTACTCACTACGCTGTTGCGAATACGGTCGGTGAGCTTCACTCCGCACATCTTCCGCAGAGCTCGAATTTCCACCGCATTTATCCTACTTCCATTCTTCTTCTTACATACCCAGCTCTTGCTACCATATAACAGCGTTGGGACAAGAACTCCTTTATGTATGGCCAGCTGCGCCTTTTGGCTTAAGTGCCGACTCCCAAGCAGCTTTCTCATCGCACCGGTTACTCTGTTCCCTGCACTCACTCTTCTCTCTATGTCAGCGTCTGACACTGTGTGTGTATAACACACACACACACAGTATCAAATTTTACTTACCCGGTACCGGTAGGTAAGCATAGGTTGACTAGTGGTTTTCCTTCGGACATCGAACATGCAGGATTCGAGCAAATATACCATCGGTAACATGGGAGTTCGTACTTTTGGCTACTCAGTCAAATGCCCCATTTATTAAATGACCTTTGACCGCAAAGGGCATTTCGGTGATTTGGCTTCGTTAAAATGGGTTTTGATGAAGTGTCTTTCGAAAATAAGTACCAAACCCTGATTGGGTTATCTTTCCATCACGTGAGTAATGTTTTTTTGCTCTCTCCGAGTGGTGCTAGGGCTTCTAAAATAACGGGTTGAAGAAGGAGACCGTTCTTACTTTCTGTCGCCCGTTAAGTTACGGAGATACTGATCGCTACCGTGATAGCCACCGTGCGCGCCACCGTATACGTGGCTGAACGCGTTGGTTTGGTCTTACCTTTACACAACCCTACTAGTTATCCCTATCGCTATGTGTGGTTGAATATTATTGGTATTTACATTTCCCTACTAGTAAACTTTTCATTTACTGTCACACAGCTTAACAAAGTATATTCATTTTTATTTTTACAAAGTGTATCTTGCTGCTGATAAACGATGACATTCGATTCAATTCACAGACAGAAACTATTCGACAGACGGCTTGGTCAAGAACTTAAGCCGCTCCGCCCACTCAATAGAGTCGTGCGATCCCCGCACGGGTCAAATCTTTGTGTTGCCTATAAACATTCGTTTCGGTCACGGTGTTTAGGTATGCGCGCAAACATGTTTGTAAACGCACCCACGACACAGGAATAATTCCTAGTGTAGGTTTACGTTACTTTTTTAAAAGATTTGCGAATTACATTACAAGTTGAATCTCGCGTACCTACAATAGTAGGTACGCGAGATTCAACTTGGTCGGATTGAAGTTAGTGCTACCAAAATAGGCTTTTAGATTTCGTCGTTTCTCGCCGAACACTATGCAGTTACTAAGTAAATAATAATATTAGTCCTGTTAAGAAACTGTTCTACCGTTGGGCACAGGCCTCCTTTCAAGCTGAGAGGGTTTAGGCCATAGTCCACCACGCTGAACCAGTGCGGGTTGGCGAACTTCACACACCTTCGAGAAACTCGGCATGAAGGTTTCCTCACGATGTTTTTCTTCACCGTTAAAGGAAGTGATAGTTTATTTATAAAACGCACATGCTTTCGAAAAGACAGAGGTGCGTGCCTGGGTTTGAACCCGAGACCTTTGACTTTGCAGTTCAACTTTGTAATCATTAGGCTATCACTGCTTTTCGAATATAACTATAATAGTAAAAGTTAATAAGAATCCGTTCGAATCTGAAACTATTCCTCATCCAACAAAAAAGGGTAATTCAAAAGTAGGTGAGATGTTTTTTACTCGACTACGGCCAAGCCAGAAGGAAGGGTTATGTATTTGGCAGTCTATGTATGTATATTTGTTTGGGTATGTTTCAGCGTAGCGCCTAAATACTCATCAGAATTATATGAATGAGGTGACAAATCGATTCATTATTATGATCTGGATAGTGCAATATTAGATATACCAAGTGACATAACAAAACAAATTTACTATATTTTAGCTATATTCAGTTTTCACCGTAGCCGGGTTACAGTTTTTTATAAAGTTTTTGCTTCTTTTGTATAGGTAATAATCCTTCTCTTTTCTTGGCGACTGCATGCTTAACTGCACGCAGAAGCAAACTTTAATCCAGCCAAGTTAAATTAGCCGTGCTGAAGGAGTAGGTAACGATCAGTCTATCTATAATGCCTCGCCCTATTGCAAGTGAAATGTAGACATTTGCAAAGGAAACCTCCAAACGTCTTTGACAATCCCTTACTATAATAATAAGGTACGTTATGTAAGTCTTTTTTAATTAATGGTGCTATTATTGGTACTTAGACGCTAGTAGTACCGTGAAAAAAAATTCGAAGGAAATCGCAAGTAATTTGGAGGAATCCATAGACCAATCCCTAGAAGTCATTGCATTATTTGATAATTGTGTCGAATATCACAATGATTTCATTTATTTATGTAATACTTACTGGTATTTTCCACATATAGTAGGTAGCCCAAGTTGAACTAGTTTCGATAAAATCTATACCTATTATTTTTATACAGCCTACATTAATGTTAATAATATTCCTTTGTTCACATTTTCAATTCTAGGACATGTTGGCGCAGATACCCGCTCGATCGCCATGGAGGTTCATAATGGGGTCACGTGCGATTGACCTTCGGTGGCGCGGTCTTCCTAGAACCGCCAACTGTAATTAGGTACTAGTTGCTATCCGTTCGAACCCATTATAACTTTTTAGACTAATATCCTGTTGGGAATTGATAACTGGGAAGATACTGCTTACGCTGTACAACAAACCTTCCATATAAAGATCGTGAAAACAATTCAAAATACTATCTTATAATTAATTAAGTACCGACGGAACTGTGGTTAATTATATGCGTACAACGCGATCGGTGTAAATTAATCTAGGCTATATGCGTCCAGAAATGACTGGTGTCTCCGGTGTAATGTCAATGCGGGTGGCGGTGGCCATGTGGGGGAGGCTCTGCGGGCTGGCGGGGGCGCGGAGGTGCGGCGTGGCTATCGATGCGGTGGCGCGCGCACGCTCCCGCGCCCCTTGCGTTCGATTTTCCCCGTCCGGGCGATGGTGGCGGCGCGTTGCATAACTGTGTAGCGGCACTCCGCGCGCGACCCCGCTCCGAGCGCCCGTCGGGAGCGCGCCCAACGCGCCGATACGCGCAACGTCGCGCCCTTTACGTAACGCGCGAACACCGCGCGCGCTCACGCAACCCCAGGATTACTTTCCGTGTGTACGCTGACTGTGCCGGACGCCGGGAGAAGAGCGGCCGGGTGAGGACCGGCGGGCTGGTAGGTGTCGTCGCAGTGCGCGCGCTCGCCCTTTGTCCGGGCGCGTCGGTGGCGGTGGCGGTGCGGTCGCGTGCTGAATAATTGACGCGGAGGCTGTCGGCCGGCCGCTATCGACCTCGTCGCGTGACTCGCGCGTATTACCCGCCATCGGCAAGGCCGCCTCGCTGGCTGCGGCAAAAGACGCCGTCGCCGTCGACGCTGCCGCTGCCGCCATCGCCGCCGCTCACTTCTGTGTTTTATATTGATTCCTATTGTTAACCTATTTATAAGTGTTATTTACTTGTCACCTTGGAAGCCGGGACCTATCCACCGACGGTCCGGAAGAAGGAATCTGAAGGTTGTTGTTCCTAAATATCACGATCACAGCTCGGCAGATCAATAGACTTTTTGCCGCAAACTTCATTCATTGCAGTCAACATCCGTTCTTTGCGATGTAATGATAGTAATGACTGCCAAAGGATCCGTTTTAACTTATTTACTACACTTTTCACTCATCTCAATCGGATTAGAAGGGGTGCCGACTAATCTGTTTTTATCCACAGCTCAGCTGGTTACGTAAAGGTATATTTGGCGCTTCATTCATTATGATATTTTAGTTTGGTACTTCGAATTGTTGTGCTCAATGAACAATAGATTATCGATTTGACATCGGCAACTAGATTAATTCTGTTTAATTATACTTTGGAGAGTTAGGTACTATGGGATTAGAGAAAGATTACAACGTTTACCAATTAATAATGTAGCATTTCGTTGCGTGCGACTACGTATGCGTCTACGAGCTACGCGCTACGCCGAATTCGTAGCGTTTTGCTACGCACGCATAAAATTACTTACATTTCAATATCTATTGGTAAAATAACTTTATATAACGTGATTAAGTTTGATTGAGGCAATTAACTATGCAAGTTATTCAGTAGTATTGAAATAAAATAGAAAATGACTTTATATAACAACATTACTTATAATTACGTAATATACTTTTTTATTTTGTTTTATGGATTATTTATTTCTAACTAATCCTGTTTATATTTTTGACTATTTAACGCAAACAAGTATGTTACAAACTTAAATAACTGTATATCCGGAATAATACGCAGTTATAACCAATGCCAAGAATTGGCAAAATTTTAACTTTATACTCACATTCATACCTATTTGGATAGGTCAGTACACATATAAGTGAATATTTAAATACCTGTTAAATGTTTCATAAGGAGTAGGCAGAGGTGTATACATAATACGCGTCAAAAGTGTTTAAAAATGGCTTTATGCGACTTTTGAAAACTTGATAGCTCATATGATCATAAATTTTATATAATTTTTTCTCAAATGTTTTAAATACATCAAGTTTATATATTAGGGGTCCTTTGCAGTGTGAAAGAAATGACTTCATGTTGTTTCTCTCTATCCTGTCAAAGATTGGGCTTGATTTTATATAGCTCATACTCTAAGCTGTTATTGCG
Organism: Phalera bucephala; assembly: GCA_905147815.2. Taxonomy (NCBI): domain Eukaryota; kingdom Metazoa; phylum Arthropoda; class Insecta; order Lepidoptera; family Notodontidae; genus Phalera; species Phalera bucephala. Next base: position 40,168,842 of record LR990609.1, on the reverse strand, counting down.
ACTGCACGGTATGGTTTTTTTTATAAAAGCACAACTTAGATATTTGCTAAAAAAATGCGATACCTATGGATATGCGAATTGTTCCTCTCTGAGAATACAATTAAAACTTAATTGTAGTTATACAGTACGATCAAATGTTTTCTGATTTTAGCATGGATTTTAGGATATATTATTATAGAACATATACAACTGGTGATGTATTGTTAAACTTGAATATTTGAAGTATTTTAAGCGTGATCCGTGTTGTGTGGATTTTACGCCAATAATTTTGTAAAACGATATCCTCAGTTGGTTACAAATATTGATATTGTTCTCAGTAGGTAATTAGGTAAGTATTTGATGGTTATTACAACTGATCAGTATCTTCTCATGTAATATAAGGCAATTTTATTTTTCCTTGTACGCCTAATAGAATAGTGCCACTCAATCTTTTAGTATATGTCGTAAAAGGCAACTAAGTACGCTACAAGTCCTTTGACATCAATCGAGCACTCTGTAATATAATCAAACTTGCTTTCAGTTACAAGGCCACCTATATTACACGCTAAATCTTTTACATTTTAGAAAGATAGTTCAGAGTTCCAGAATATTCATACCTTACAGACCCACCTCGCTTCTATATGATGGGGGTTGTTTAAGATTATATATTACTAGCAGTTTCCCGCGACTTCGTACCCGGTCGACAACAGCGCCACCTACCGGGTCTATGTTATATAGCCTATGTTGCTTCCAGATAAGAAGGTAGCTTTCCAATGGTTAAAGAATCATTAAAATAGGATCAGTAGTACCGGATATTACCCCGAACATCCAAACTCACAAACTTTACCTCTTTATAATATTAGTATAGATTAGTATTAAGCCCTATGTTTCCGTAACACATGAAATAGCCACAAATTGCGGTAAAAAAAGCAGCCAAGAGGCATGCAAGGTGTGTGTGAGGTGTGTTTTGAACGTCTTTGATTACGTCATGTCATGATAGTCCGTACATATGTACAAAAGACGATTTCTCGTCGATGTTGTCGACGTATTGGTTGCCTGGAAGAAATAGCTTTTAGCAATAAGACCGCCAGTAATACATACCTGTAATTAATAAGCTTTGTGTTTGTTAAATAAAATTTCATTAGTGTACAATAAAGAGTGCTCTACCTATCTTTCTCTCACATCATTCACAGTTGCCAAATTTTGTATAGAGGTTTTGTGAGAAGGATGACGATGATCACCGTTTATTGATTTTTCAACGTACAACGTTTTTGTGTTAAATTAATGTTTAACTGATTAGATATATTAGTGTGTTTTATTAATTACTATAAATGGTATCCTCCTCCTCGAGTCGTATTCCTCATGTCTGAGGGTCGTGACCTTCAACTCCCAGGAGTCTTGCTTTTGTGATGTTTCTCCATTGTCCCCTGTCCTCGGCGACATGCAGCGCGTTGTAGACTGTAGTGTCGAGAGTAGTGCGAATCTGGTCAGACCAACGTGTTAGGCTACGGCCTCAAGGTCTTTGTCCATCGACCTTTCCAGTGACCATGAGCTTCTCTAAGTTGTCACCGTCTTTTCTGGCAATGTGGCCAAAGAACACTAGGATACGCTTGAGACAGATGGTAGAGAGTCTTGTCGTGACTCGTAGCTGTTTCAGTATCGATACGTTAGTTCGATGAGCAGTCCAAGGTATCCTTAACGTTCTCCTCGAGCATCACATTTCGAATGCATCAATACGCCGCCGGTCTGCTGCTTTAAGGGTCCATGCCTCAGCTCCATAGCGAAAGATAGAAAAGACAAGGGTCCGCACTAGCCTGATTTTCGTTTTAAGGCCGATTCCTCTGTTCTTCCAAATCTTTTGTAGCCGAGTCATAGCACCTTTGGCTATTCCGATGCGTCTTCGTACTTCGATTTCGCAGGTGCCATCATTGCTGATGGTGGATCCAAGGTAACAAAATTGTCGACAGTCTGTAAGTCCAGTACACCAGTGAACTTCAGTTTGTTGGCGCGGTGCACCACCATGATTTTGGTCTTGACTTATTAATGGCGAGGCCCAAACCATTGCTAACCACCTCCATCATATTCAGAAGCAAGGACATTTCAGCTTCACTTGCAGCAAATAACGTCGTGTCGTCGGCGCATCGGAGGTTTGTAATCTTTACTCATACCAGTCTTCAAACGTGTGCCGTATGATATACTCTCCGTAGGCGTTGAATAAGATGGGGGATAGGATGCAACCCTGGTGAACACCTTTGCCAAAGCAGAAGGGTTGGGAAGAGATTTCATCAATTCTGACGACTTCTTGACTTTTTAAGTATAAGAATTGAAGCAGTGATGTAAGATGACTTGGTACGCCAAGGTCCGTAAGTACCTGCCACAAAGAGTTCCCGTTGACATAGTCAAAAGCTTTAGTGTAGTCTACGAAGCACATAGTAAGTGATACATTATGTTCACGGGGTTTCTCGACTAGCTGCCTCACATTTAGGATTTGCTCCCGCGTACCTTTGCCCTTCACAAAACCTGCATGCTCCTGTGGAATCTGGCGGTCCAGGTAATGTCGAATGCGGTTGTTAAGTATGTGTAGCAGAATCTTACTTTCGTGTGATATGAGTGCTAAAGTACGGTAATTGTCACATTGCTTCGTTGATCCTTTCTTGTGTAACGGGAGGATTATGGACTTTGTCCAATCTTTCGGCCATTCACCATCAGCCCATATTTTATTGCAGATAGCATGCAAAGAGTTGATGCCATTGTCTCCCAAGGCCTTCAGGATTTCGGCTGTTATTGAATCAGGACCTGGCGCTTTCTTATTTTTGAGGGAGATCACCGTCGCTACGATCTTGGAACGAAGAATATCCGGTTCCCTGTCTAGTGTATTTCCGATGAAAGCACTGTCCGATGTGTTCTTTCCAGGGTCTTTGTACAATTCTTCGCAGTAGGGACGCCGTCTTTCAGCAGTTTTATCTAGCTGATTCAATGGTCGCCCATTGGTCGCTTCAATTGCCCATGCTTTGGGTTTAAATTGATTGGTGAATTGGCGAACTTTCTTCAATAGATCAGCGGTCTGGTAAATATAAATGGTATATAACTGTACTAATAAATTAAATAAATAAATTCCCTCGGTTTCACGGTGATAAATGCTTCTAACACAGTTTACTTTGTTCCATTAATATATTTACCCAACCATAAGCATATTTGATGTTTCAGATATTCGCTCAGGGCTCATAAGTACGAGCTTAACATAATATTATCGGTAAATGTTAAAATTTCACATAACCTATGGTTATGTTAAAATATGTGCCTCTTATTTTGGTTGCGTAGTATACATATTGCGTAACTCACAAGCTTCCCTTTGGAGTAAGTGAACTATGTGCTTGCAGTTTGTGATTTCAAAATGAACAGGGTAATAATGTTTAGTTGAAATTTTCTATCTTAACATTAGTCTGTGTCTGTGGTTTAGATAAGGGGGCTAGAGTGTTGAGAATATAAAGTATCATTACACTCTGTATTATGAATAGAAAAGGTACGTCTAGTGGCGCTTAGCACGGCCGGCGGTCGCAAGATTACGTCGAATCTGTCTGAAAAGTAGCAGTCTGAATGTACCCAGTATGACGAAAATAAGCTTTTACATTAGTATGTACATCACAAAATAGCACACCTTTGCCACCATTGTCTTTATTAAACCGAGGACTTTAAATTATAAAAATTAACAACGTCACGCCCTTATTTGCTGATATACAAATCACCTAATACACACCATAATAATGGGTTCTGGTCCGATAAGGGCGAGTCTATTGTCAGTATACCAGGCACAATTTCAGGCTCCAGACTGTTGTTAAAAGCTTTCCTATAGAAAAACCACACTTTGTCCGACCTAGTATTCCGATTTAGGACCCACATTATGCACTACGAGATCGACGAAGTAGTTTAAAGAACTTTAATTTTTATTACAAAATAGAACTACACTGTTAATAAGAGAACTTAACAGAAACAAAACAACGTTTCAGGAATTTAATTACTTTGATTGCGAACCTTGGTTTCCGGAATTGCCTTTGTAATACCATTCATGTGTACCATTCATTCGAGGAATAAAATAAATTTTAAAAGTCTCTCACATACATATGTACATAAGTACTGAGGGCTTAGCACAAACAAATTGACGTTAGCGTAATATCATTAAGGTGATATGCTATTCTTTTTGGACAAAATTTACCTACAGTTCCACAAGGATCTTTTGGCCCTCGGCCAAAATCGGAACTAGCGCTGTCATCAAGTGCAATGCCACTTCATGACACTTGCAGAGTTTCCGTTTCCTTTAAAAATAACCAAAGTTCTTTTTTTGATTAGTAATCGTGCGGACCCACCGGTTGAAATATCTCATTGGAAGTAGAAAAATATTATGAAGTGGTAACGCCGACGCCCCTCTGTAAATGCCATCCATGGTCTAAAAGATCCATGTCGCACTATAATGATGAACGTGGCAGCATGCTTTCTCGACAACGTTGAAGCGGAGAGTCTTGACTTGCCCTTCAGATAAGACATGGTCTATTTGGTCGTGGTAAGATAGTCTTCCTCAGTAACTATATCCTTCCATTTAACTACGCAATAATGTTTTAAAAGTGAAGCTTTTACTCCACCCTAAGATATTAACTACTGCGTTCTGATGAATTTCCCACTGCGGCTTAGAGCTGAGTGCTTCTTAGTGGTTTAATACGCCATTTTACTTAGAAACATTAACATAGAGTAACGTGTGTATCTTTCAGAAGGATAACACATTTATCGTTCTTAGTGTGCCGTTTGGTCCTAAAAGATTTGATATTCGGGCCTGTTCATATTATGTTTCAATAATTACAGAATAACCGTACAGTTTAATTGATATCCAAAATATCATAAATTAGGTATTTCAATAGGTATAATTTGCCTTTAAAATTTTGATCGAACTTAAGTACCTACTTATGTTTTTTATAACTCTTTTATCTCTATTTTACCAAAAAAAGAAAGGACAAAACAAAGCAGTCATTTTATAAAAAGAGAAAATTGATCATCATTTGCAAGATAACTCTCCCATCTGACTGTTACACATGTTATATGTTTTGGAGAAGTATAACATCTACTTAGTAACTTGAATTTTAGCATAGCGATTGATTTTTTCGTTCCGCATACATACATCATTTTCGAGAAGAGCTACTGATACAGAAAGGTGACTAATATGTTTTTATTTGGTGGTATGGTAACTTCGTCATGCGTAGTCGCCTTTTAAAACAGTAATTTTATTAGTTTCGTAGTCCAGTCTCACAATAATAGACAGATTAGGTATGTCGGTTATTTACTTCTATGTAAAAGTATCAAGTATTCGTTATAGTGCATGAAGTATAGTACCTGTAATACATTTTGTCATTCTTGCGCTTCTACGCGTAATATGCAAAAATATATTTCTAACCTTTATGTATCTATTCGATATCATGATATTGTTTGTTTTCATAGAATAATTATGGCAGTCATAATAGATTTCGACATTCAAAGGGGTTCGAATCATCACATGCCATGACCCAATTTTGCCTAAAGCGGTGTTAGTTATAGCTAATTCCATGTGTCGCCCCACCTGCGTGATTGTGTCAGGGTGGGCAACCGTTTTATTTACATTGCCGCACGCGACCCGTGGTTACGCGCGGCCCCTTATTATTGTCAGCAATGGAATATGTCATGGCGATACAGTCGCAATTACACCGCGGCAAAAGTTTTACTCCAATTGTGTGTAATTAGGGCCATACATTAAAATATCGTTATGAATATTGGTGGTGGGTTGTATATTGAATTAGATTTGTAGGTTGATTTATTTTGATATTATTTTAATTGTTCTGGCTGTCACCTAAACAATTAGGGAAAACGCTATAGGTCAAACATGAAGGGAAGTTAAGATCAGTAGTATAATAATTAAGTTATTAATGCTAGCGCGCTTGGAAATTTTGAATGAAAAATATTAAAAAAATATTGAAAGAAAAGTAGGTAAATGAAATAATAGATAGATCAATGTCATCGATGCTGCAAGCCTGCCATATATTATAACTGCATTTTAAATTTTATAACTTTTATATCACAATAGCTTAGAAGGATTCTCATGTTAGGTACGTTTTTCAGTATAAGAAAAAAAATTAAAAATTTACAGTATTTATGAATCGTCATAAAAATAACAGATTCTACCACCACTATGGAATTCAATTCTTGTGAAAAGAAGGGCAAGAAACTCAACGGTTACTATTTAAAAATATAAAATTACAAGTATTTGTATCTCATGTTATAATAGGCTGAACGATGTCTTTGTGCCCGATACACAGTTTTATACTTAACACCTAAGTATTAAATTATGTACCTAAATTTTAGGTCCTTTTAGTATTCCAGATAAAGTAGATAATCAAGGCATTCTGTATCAATTTTATATAGCCCTGACATTTTTAGCTTATTTTACGTCAATTTCACGAGAAACAAAGTTATGAGCTAACAAAGTCGATATAAGGACTTCAAGTACTCGTAGCTGAAAGCGGGTTTCTTTAAAACTTATCAATCCAAACTTTCATAAGTATGTAGACAAGTTATACACTCTCTTGGACGAGTTTTCTATTGATCGGTTTTTATGTAATGTAACTTGTTAATGGAAAATAAGGTGTCAGACTGTTTTTATCTTCCTCATTATCAAACTCTACCTTTACTGTATAGACGCTATCTAAATGTACCTACTTTGTCTATTATAACATTCATCACATAATCAAGGGTCATGGCATAGTGTTATACGTCGTTAATTTCTGCCCGCGATTTCATCCGCGTTGAATTAAGACAGGAAACCTTAATTTTTTCATAGAAATGTGTTAATCCAGATAATAAATATCTGTGTGCCAAATTTCATCCAAATCCGTTCAGCCGTTTTTGCGTGATTCAATAACAAAAATCAAAACATGTAAACAAACAAACCTTCACATTTATAATATTAGTAGGATATTCTACGGTATTCTTTCTGATTTCAAATAACATTTAAACATCACAAACGTTTCTGGAATAAAGTATAGGTTTTTTTCCATTATGAAAATATGCGAATTTTCAGCGTGTTATGTCGCCGATTGTACACCGTAAATCTGTTAGGTGAAAAGATTCCGCTGATGGGAAAACACTCACGTGATATATTATCCACGAACATATAAAATAGAATCCAACATCCACATTATCAATGAAGTTATCTCACAGCCAATAGACTTATATTCTACGCGAAACACACCCAGTTAAAGTCGGGCACGTCATCCATACAACTTGTATTAACAGCAGGGCTAGCAAAAGCGGCGCGACAAGATATAACTCACACTACTATTTGGCATAGTGGTTAAGAGCTTAATTCGCCCCGCCCTTTGGTCGGATAGTCGCGGTTTCGATTCCCGCACGGGACAAATCTTTGTGTGACCTACAATTATTTGTTCCGGTCTGGGTATTTGTATATGTGAATTTTCATGTTTGTCAACGTACCCACGACACAGGAATAAATCCCAGTGTGGAGCTATGTTTCTTCTTTAAAAGATTGAAATGGTTTTGTCGCCCTCGGTGTGATATAATCGTATTGTCTTACGCGCTAGCTTGGTGTGCCGTGACAAATAATTGACACGACTTACACACTCATTCAAAAATTGTATTGTATTTACAAGACTATTTTGACTTGCGTACAACACTCTAATCCCCTGTAACTGCGTCGTCCGACTGCTTTATCAACCCCGATCAGACAAGTTAGCATTTTTTTTCTACCTGTTAAAATTTTGTCCCGCGCGAGAACGCCCGGGCTACCCCTGACACTTGCTAAAATGCGTGACAAGACTCGACCGCGCGTCACTCGCCCACACTTTCATACGAGTAGATAAACATCTAAAAGCCCATCCACCCTGGGGCGCAAGTACATCGTCGTATGTAAACTGTGTGTCAAAAGCAAATGAACGTACTTTTATGGGAATTTATATGCCTTGAGGTACCTAGATGTGTTAAGTGTTTGTTTACTGCTTAAAATTTTTAGTAGAGTTAGTGGAATATTTAAAGTACAATGAACATATTTGACCACATACCTTTACATATTCACAGGACTTGTCGAAGTGTCGAAGTTGAAGTGCTTTAGGCTATGCTTCTTAAAGATGATTTAAAGATTTGGATTTTTGTTTGCCTTGTTGAATCAAATTATGCAAGTTTGTGGTTTGTTGTTACAATAATGTTACCTTGTAACGTTGCGAAAAGGTAGAAAAATCACCTATAATTTTTTTTTTTTTATATTATTTATTAAAACGTTTTCGACGCTCCGTCGGTTCATTAATTTACTCATTTACCGACTAAGAATTTGTTTTTGCGCAAAATCAGGCATAGAAATATGTGTTAAAAAAAGCACATTTCCTAAAACAATATTCGTCAAGCATGAGCCTAGAATGTTTTTTTTTTTCGAATTCTACTCGCCTCTTTGTAGAACATTGTGTAAATGTAGAATCTAAATCCTACATTTTTATCAACAAAGTATGATGTCCGTGTTATGAAGATCCATCACTGTGTCAAGTTTATTAGAAACTTTTATGTGTTACTTTAGCTGTATTGCGTTGAACGCGCAGACGTGAGAATAATACTAATAAGAGTTCTATTTTTTCCTCTTACGTCAGACACAGAATATGTTACTTGGTTCCTTTTATAATAACTTTCTACAGTACAGCAAGGACACCTACGCATTTATCCAACTCACACTCAGTGCAAAGCTCATCATTTACACTTCATTACATAAAGCGGCATTGGCACTAATGTATTCATTATTTCAATGTTAAATGTGTCTAATTTTGTTTTGTTGAATAATTTAGCCGCGTAGCGTTATTCATCTTTAAAATGTTAAAAACTTCTCTATAGCTGGCCGTCGAATCCTAGGTAGACCAATTGTTGGGATGTCATTATTGAAAATAATTCAGTAGTCCGAAGTCTCGAACAGTATGTCCGGTATAATGACAATAATGCCATTCCTTAATGGGATCTAACATCGTTGTAAAATGTGGTGGTGATCATGGAAAAATTCGTTGAGACGGTGTTTATTTAACATCATTAATCTGGAAGACGACGTGTCTACGCGACTTAGAAGTAGTGTTTTGGTACTAGCGAGTGTAGTTCTAGTGTGTGTTTAGTACTTGTGTGTACTTGTATCTGACGTATTATTTTGTGCTTAAAGCACCTAAAGTACTTTACACGTTATTTGGTAATTATTTACTCAGGGAATGTTACAATACGTTCGCTAAAAAGATTATTTTTATTCTCTAAAAAGCGTAACGTAATTTTGTTGAGAGGCGACCGTCACGCCGACCTAATGTACATATGTATGTAAATGGAAGCGTGGCTTATAGATGTGCACCTCACATGAGGCCGAGCGAAAGGCTACGGGGACCGAGGTTCAACTTTATGGGTTTTACGATGGATTCCGTGTGGATATTAAAAATATGATGGAAATGTTGTACCCTATAAAATTCATGGAAGAGTGGTTCAGGTAATTTAAAATATTTAGGAATGGTAGGGACACACTGTCGCGCCTATATTCTCAAAGCGTAGAGGTATGTACATATCTACCCCCATTTGTTGCAGACGATGTTAGAAGCCAATTTAAAAGTGGGTGAGCCTGTGGCCATTATACCAGGAATTATTCCAGATTCTAGAGTATTCCGGAGTGTTCCTTAGGTATAATGATTTTAGTTACTAAAAAGGGTATAATATCAGACCAGTGTGACCAATATATTATATAATAATAACAGATCATATAAGTAAACGATCTTAAGTAAAAACGTTACTGCTGATTTATATATATCTTAATCACGCAATAGTGTGCAGAGAAGTGGCCATGATAAGCGTTGTACGCATGTAAAGTTTACATGACCCTATTTTTTTAATTTTTATTTTCACTTCTTTGCTTGGTTGGAGGATTGGGATACTCTGAGAACCAACCAAATAACCACAAAGGGTGGACGTTCCCAGAAAATTTTCGGCAACAAATTAATCGATGATGTAGAATATTCTAGTATTTTCTTTGAATAAGGGATTAAGGAATACGCTTAATGTTACGGCTGTTTAATGTATTCACGTTCATTAATGGAATTAAACAACACAAGACCCGCCCGATGGTGTAATGATGTAGATAGATAGAAAATGTAGTACTTCAAACGATCCGCAACGTACTAATTTAAGTTGTCAAAGGTGAATCTTTGAATATGCTTTGATCGCTTGTCGGCGTGGAGAAATCTTTGATACCTAATTCTGGCTGAATCACTCATACCTATATTTAACCCACATTGTATGTGTTTATTTTAATTTCAATTTTGTATTCGTATGAAAATTTTATAAATAGTATAGGTAGGTGTTTCTCTAAAAAGACTTATGTTCAGATTAGTTCGTAAAATCCATTAACAAAAGTTACAGTAATGAGTTAGTAAGTAAATGCGTAGTTTTAAGTTATTAGTAATTTAAATTTGGTCATAGTTATGCATTATTACAGACGATGCTATACCTAATTATTATTGTTGAATTATATGTAAATAATAATATATTATAGCACTGTTGGGCAAAGGACTTCTCTCACATATCGAGGTCAGAGAGATTAGGTTATATTTCACCACGCGGGAACAGTGCGGAATGGTGGATGCAGGATGTGGCCACCTGCAGTTCGAACATATCAAGCTGCCTATAAGGCTTCCGACTTGGTTAAATGACTAACCCATTTCAAGCGGTGACCCGGATCAACGACTTAGCGTGTCTTCTAAAGCATGGAGACGCTCAAATATAAAAATATCACAAACGGATCCCTATCTCAGTCCGACGGAGCTGAACGCTGTTTAAACTTGGTGATTGCTAAAAACACCGCGATTGCACAGCGCTATGAGTGAAAAAGATTAAAGAAAACTTGAGCGATTCTGTTTCTGAGTGAATTCAGGGCGTGGGTTTGGGCCGCGAGCGGTTTATGTAAATGGCATTAAGTGCCTCCACACGAGTCGGCGACAAGCTGATGTTGAAGACAGCTGCAAGCGGAAAATAAACATTACATTATCTCAAACTGAGGAAAGAGCCGAAGAAATGTGTGAGATTTTTTTGCTAAACTATTATATTTTTTTTTGAAATTTTGAGGGTAATTTTTTTGTATTCTATATCATCACACCAGATATCTAGCGAGGTAGGTTGGGAGTACAGAGTTATAAAAGGTTTTTTCCTAATGAACTCCTTTGGCTTCCTCCGGTCTCATAGTTTGTTTCATACACGCTTATCGGTTATGGAGACTGTTGACTTGGCCTTCAGATTAGACCCGGTCTACTTAGTCACGGTTTGTCATACTTTCTACAGACATTCTATATGCTCGAACAAGGCGGGAACTACCGGAACGCACCCTTTCACATCTTTAAAAGGATTCTACAATGAGTACCTAATTAACATGATGTTTTAATATCAAAAATAGTCAGCAGGTATAATTAAAATATTCAAATTGTAATAACAGATAGTGTCTCATCATACACAGCTTATATTTACCTGCGGTTGGGCATGCGTTCTTTGGTTCGCACGAACCGTCTTTGTCTAGTGTCTTTTTTCTTATTAGTCTTTTTATTTGGCGATTGTTATATCAATATGGAATAAATTAAGCATTGATATATTATTAAGTTTTTAGTCAATGTGTGTTACCAGTGATGATATATGGATCAGAGACGTGGTCTCTTACAATAGGTCTCATAAAAAAGCTCAGAGTTGCTCAGCGAGCTATGGAGAGAGCTATGCTCGGCGTTTCTCTACGTGATCGAATCAGGAATGAAGAAATTCGTAGAAGAACCAAGGTCACCGACATAGCCGTTAAGATTAGCAAGCTGAAGTGGCAATGGGCGGGCCACATAGCGCGAAGATCGGACGGGCGTTGGAGCAGAAAGATTCTAGAGTGGAGACCACGTATTGGCAAGCGCAGCGTGGGACGACCACCTGCCAGATGGACCGACGAACTTGTGAAAATCGCAGGAAGTCGTTGGATGCAGGTGGCATCGGACCGGTTACGCTGGAAAGCGATTGGGGAGGCCTATGTTCAGCAGTGGACAAGTATAGGCTGAGATGATGATGATGATGATGATATTATTAATATATCGATGAAATTGAGATATCAATGTTGGACTTATCTATACAAAATATTATCTGTATATTTTTCTAAAACATAACATAATTAATTCAGAAACATATGATATTCGATTATAAAAAAAAAACGAAACAAGAAAAGGAATTTCTAATCACAAAGTTCTTTTAAATAAGCTTCAACAAACTCTTATCATATAAGTATACTAAAATTCATCAACATTTTTGTAACGATAAATAACTATAAATATCCTATCGCTAACCATCCAGCGCCTAATTACAAACATAGCGCACAAAGCTAAGAGATCGACTACCAACTTAATTAATCTTACCGGGCAGTCAGGCGGTATCGTATCATTTGTGAATCGGTGGCGTATAGCTATGAAAATGATTGCTAATTCTAATTAATATTGATGAAACCATAATTTTAGGCCATAGTGATTTCACAAGCCAAGAAGTCTCCGAAACCAGCGAGCGTGTATAAGATGAACTATGAGAGTGGAGGAAGCCAGAGCGGTCTGTAAGGAATTAACCTGTTGGAAGTCTGTACTCTCTGCCTATCCCGCAAGGGATCTGGCGTGATGCTATAGATAGAGTGATTTCACATGTGAAATTATATAGGGAATGATTTTTAGTCGGCTAAGCTAGTGTTAAGCAGCAAAGTACTTGCTTGTCGACTAGGTACTGTTTGTTGGCAAATTACCTCTTCAGGTAATCATGATCGTTCTTTTAAAGCCTAGCATCATATCAATGTGATTTCAGCGGCCCTGTTAAATAACGACGACAAAATGACGAATGAAAAATAATATCATGTGATTTTTCGCATAAATAATAAATAAATAATATTACCTGTGAAATCTTCTATGTCTAATGGTAAGCCTTACCGCGTAGGCCCACGTACTCCGTAACTCCGGGCAACCCCGTCGTGAAATTACGCATAGTCCGCAGTGGCGCCGACCACGCCAAACTTAAACCTTGAGCAAACCCCCCGCAACCCCGCCTTGCCCCGCGACCCGCACACCTACCCACCCCACAACCCCGCGATTACACTCCACCCGACTACACGCGAACAACATTTATTTCTTGTATTCCTTTATCTGTACAACCAGTAATTGCGTTATCTGGCTTTTTATTATATTGTGTAAATCTACTGTTGCCTATATCGCGTTGAAGTATCTCCAGGATTTTAAATTAACTTTTTGGATTCAAGGTCGCCTAAGAAGTCTAGATTTGTGGGCCACACCTTCTCAGTACATACTGTTACCCTGACGCATGTGATTGCGAAATTGGTGCAATGTTTGGTTTAAAAAAAGGAAGGGAATGTTGGTTTGAATGTATCATAGATTTTAGGAAATACATTAGACGAGAATAAATTAGCATGCGCCTAAATAATGGTTCTCTTGATTCGTTTTTACCATCTAGATAAACTAAAAACAATAAACCTTTCTAGATGATCTTTTTTATATATTTTGGACACAATCTATCAAGATCCTCATATACCTATATATTTATAGTAGAAAAAGGAACAAACTCACATTCTAAAATAAAACTTTGTAGCCGACTACATTAAAGCTACACTTTAGAAAGCAGCTCAAGTAATCTAGGATAAAATACATATATAATAGAAAAATGAGCTTCAAGGACTCAGCAGGTTCCAATGCTAAAAAGGAAAAGTTAAAAAGTCGGGATGTTTTTTTGCGCTCCTTACATAACGGTGCCGTCTACGATAGGCCGGGTAACGTTCGTGAATCGGACGCTTTCGGCCGCTCTCGGGAAACTTCGGGACGATCTTTCAGCTGTGAGGGTTGAATTGGGCCTGTCGTAAAGGCTTCCAGTGCTGAAGGATCATCGATTTGTGTTCAACTACGGATATTGGGTATTTTATTAGACAGTTAAATCCAAGATTACTACGGTCCTAGTCGTACGGTAGTTAGCAGAGAAATGGGTATAAAATTGGCCAGCTTGGGAATGTAAATCGCGGGAATAAACATGGAACTGGACCTGAAAATAATAAAGTATTTAAACATGTATTTTTTTTAAAGGTAGCCCCACATTGGGAATTATCCTACATCGTGTGTGGGTGCGTTTACAAATATGAAATCCACATAAACAGACACCCAGACCGAATTATTTGTGGGTCATACAGACTTTAGTTCCATAAGGGAATCGAACCTGCGACTACTCGATACAGAGGCTGGAGCGGCTTAAGCTCTTAATCACTGGACCAAGCCGTCTGCCAAATGCATATATAATTGATAATTAATGTAATGTGTTATGTTAATGAATGTACCTTCCTTTACCATTAATAGGAAGGCACCTTCCACAAACACACTAAACTCACAATCCACACTCGCGTGTTGGGATGGCACGCGAGGCCTAGTCCACATTTAAGGCCGGTCACACACGGTCTCGTTTATAATTAACCCGACGGTACATCAGTATTCCGTCTTATCCGTGCTTTTTGTCCTACATACGCAGACCTCTGAATGCGATAGCTTATAGTACCTACGTAATATCTTATATCAGGTAGGTCTCTACTTACTTCCAAGGTTATTTGCAGGTATTCAGGGCTATAATTAAGATGTTGATATTAAAGAGTTTGGTTTGATTTCAAGTTATTATTATATGAATAAGAATCTGTCTAATCAAGGTTTTAAGGATCTGTTTACCCCCTCGACGAAAGTCTGAAGTAGACTACTCGACAATTAAAGTTCCAAATATACGGATTTCACCATTTCTGAATAGATCTATACGACGATTAAATTAGACAGTTTTAATTGCTGAGTAACGCTAATAGAAGTAACTAACCAGTACTTTACTCAAGGTTGGTGTAAGGGTATTTTTTAATATGTGTATAAAGTAAATGAAGCTTGCATTAGACTTGTATTGCCGTTTGAAATTTCATAGAAAACAATTTGGTTGAGAGATCGCAAAAGTGGAATTCCAATATTTTAGGTAGGTTAAAATAGGTTTCTAGTAGTAGTATTCACACGTAGTATTTTATCTTATACGGAAATGCCTATAAATTGTGAAAATTCGGCTATCTCTGCTAAATTTTCAGGAAAAACCATGAATTTATAACCCTAAACGGATTGAGTACTGTCAAAATATTGCTAAAGAAAATTAAACTCTTACTTACAAAAATAACATTGAATTTTCTATGATTTAAGCAACTCGAGAAACCATGATGAGTGAGAGCAATAACCTAGAGCCCGGTGTCACGCTTGCACCTATTACGATGCAGTATGGTGATCATAAGGTAGAACTAATACGGACTATATCTATTTATGATATGGTTTAAATACGCTGTAAACCATTTATTACGGAGTTCAAAACGAACTCGGTCTTGTTTCGTCTTTATATACAGAATGGATTAAGGTAGGGCAGTAAGGGCAGCTATCTCAACCGTTGTAGATACAAAAAAACGGCTCTACGGGACTATCCAAAATTTTTGCGATATTTGGAGCTGAAATTACAGATTCTGAAAAAAATGTGCAGTCAGCAAGAAAATTGACAATTTAATCAAAAACTTTGACTACTACTCATTTACGATGTGGCATATGCGTAGAAGGAAAGAATTACAGCAATAAACAGTGCCCGAGAATTATACGTTAATTATATGACAACAAGTCTATAATCGTACCAATGTTCGGTCACCCTACATAGAAAGAGACGTAGGGTTTCCAGTGAGTATCCTTGTCATCCAGTTTTTTTCGCAGAGTGCTCAATCCATTGTATTATATCCATGGGAAAAACAAACAATGAATGTAATATGTCACTCATATCAATGTATACATTTCTTCCTCATATTTAAAAAGGATTGTTTTGACCTTATAACCATTAATACAAATGCTTATAACGGCAATAGATTTGCAGACACATGTTACAAATACCTTTCTTCAAAATTCAATATAATATTGAATCTGAGACAATTTCAATATCAAATGGCCTTACAATTTCCGCGAGGCCCGTCCTCACCTCAAAATGTGCTTGCTAACATAAAGTTTTGGTATTTTTAAAGCTTAAGAATTGTTTATCACGGAAATCCGTCTATTTTGGTTACAGAAATAAGAAAAGGCCTTCGAATCCTTATTGCTATAATCGGTTACACATTGTGTGTTAAATAAAGGGCCAAGAGTTTAGTGACCTATAGTGTTGCATATTTATTTGAAATACTAGTTATTTGTCTGCAACTCCGAAATTGGAAAGCAATTATTTAAATGCACTGAAAAGCATATGCGTGTAGACAATAATATTCAAATTGAACCTGGAATAATACGCTTGTTATTTTGAGCGATTATCCACTTGTATTTGCTTATATTTATATTACATAGAAGATGAACGATTAAAAGGGATAACAGAAAGAAACAGAATAAAAAATCCTCATTAGATACCTAAATCATATAATATAGTCATTCCAGTATTTCCAGCTTGCCGAAACTCTGACCTGGCGACAGTGTCTACATAAAACCTTTTTGAGGATATGGCGGTTAAGATAATTTATGAAAACCTTTTTAAAACTTACCACATTTATTGCACCCATTTCCCCCATGTCCTTGGTTATATGAAAGACGTTTACCATTAACACAAATTATTTAGTTGAAAAAGCTTTCTATAATAAGCCTTGGCGACAACCAAGTCGGTCAAAAGTAACTTGTGTTCCCGAGGTTTTAGGTTACTACATAAGCTTAAAATAATTTGATGTTACATGTAAAATAATGTACTCAAAATACAATTGGGAAATGTGTATTACTTTGTACACATCTCTCTTTGCTTTCGAGGTATTTTACGAGGGAGGTATTTTACCTCTTAATATAGAAAAATACGATCGGAAAACCTCAGGTCAGCTGATCTGAGCAGGAAGTTAGAGTTTAAGTTGAGAATCAAACCAATTTATGATTTCTAATTATTGAACCAAGGCACGTGAATTCTAATGACATGTCAATACCCACAGGTGGGTGGATATTATAGCTTCCTTACATATGAGATTCATTAATAAACCCAACGCAAAAAGAATCAAAATGAGTTCATAAATAAAGAAGTTCTAAAAGAAGCACATACGAAATGTATCCCTCCTCCTTTTTTGGAGTCGGTTAATATTCTGCTTAGTTCTATGGTAGGATCACTAACCTAGGAATAACAGAATATTTATAATAACACAATCTACAGAATGGCATTATTTGTCGTTAAAGATATCCCTGGTGTATCTTTAAAGTCCAAGACCGATGAAATTAAAATGCGACCACCTTGAAGCTATACTAAACCCAATGCAAAAAGAATCATCAAATCCGTTCAGAATTAACAAAAATATCGGTGAACATCATTCATAAAAAAAAGCACACATACAGACGAACATATACCTCCTTCTTTGTGAAGTCGGTTAAAAATGACTGATTATTCGGGATGTAAAGGTCGTTTACAGTATGATATTCTTAGGTTTCTGAATATATAATAATCCTTCCCTCGAAGGCTGGATGAGATCGTTAAATAGTCTTCAGCTTGGTTAGTAACCATTTTTGTATAAACTGTTTAATTTGACCTACTTTCTTGAATTCATAAAGGTTTTAATTGTATTCATTAAATTTATGAAGCCGTTTATACTGATTAACTACTTAATAAAACGCTGACAGACAAAGCACAGCATAAACCAACGGACCTAAAAGCATGCAATTTAGCAAAGGGATCCTTAGCACGGTCAAACGATTTTTGAAAATTCACCTCCTCAGGGGGTGAAATAGAGGGGTTAAACTTTACCTATAGGAAATCTCGTCGGGCCAGCGGCTGGTTGCAAATAAACACCGGTCAATAATTTCCTACTCCATCAACAACCATCTGTAAAGGCTTACCGCTCTATTAATTGTTCAGGTCACCGTCAATTTGCATCTAATCACGGGGAGATCGCGTGGCGTCGACGGCGTGGCTGGTGTAGGCCGATGCGCCGATGCGGTTAGCACCAGCGAAACTAGGTCATTCCTATGTGCATTAAAAACAACATTAAAAAGACAGACTTTAATAACAAAAACTAGGTATTCATGTGAATTATTAGCTAGAACCCGAAAGTGTATGGTGTAATTTTGGACATGAATTTTGGACTAGAAATTCTTTTTCATGTTTTATGCTGTTTCTAGATGTGGTGTGGTTTGGGTAATCTATACATACATATAATAAAACTGTAAGGAAGTCGTGTCTGTACACAAAATATTTTTAGGAAATAACAACCAAGGAGTATCGTACTATCGATGTAGAAGCCAATTCTAGAAGTTTTGGCTTTCGTGTCTGTTTGTCTGTCTGTCTGTCGAAGGGTATGAACCGTCATCACGCAAAAACTACCAGGTGGATTTTGATAAAACTTTGTATGTGGATACCCTAAAATGTTGGTTAACATGTTGTAAAGTATTTATCCCGGAAAATCAAAAGGTTTCTCCAGAAAAGATGAAAAATAAGCGAATCATTGGATTTTTAAAAATACACTTTACTCCAAACCTGTTTGATGGATTTAAATGAAATTTTGTGTAATTGTAGCCTGTACTAAAGATCACAACTCCATATACTTATATTTTCAAAAAATCTTAGAGTGTCAAAGACAAAAAAGAAAATCGAATTTGATAAATCATTCATTGTTCCGAAACTACTTTTCAGATGTCAGTGAAACTTAGCACGGAGATATTTCATATGACAGAAAATATAGTCAATTTATGTTTTTAGGAAATCAAACGGTTTGTAGGGAAAAGTAAAGCATCTATATACATACTACGTATAATAAAATTGTAAGGAAGTTGTATCTGTATATGGAATATTTTAGGAAATAACAACCCAGGGATATCATTCTATTGATGTAGCCCGCATATGTATCCCGGAAAATCAAAAGGTATCTCCAGTAAAGACGAAAAAAGCGAAACATTGGTGTTCTAAAAAGACACTTTACTCTAAACCTGTTTGATGAAATTTAATTGAAATTCAATTAAATTTTGTGTAATTATAGCCTCCACTTAACATCACAACTCTGTATACGTCTATTTTCGAAAAATCTAATAGTTTCTGAGAAAAGAAATAAATAGTCGATTTTGATAAATCATTCATTAGCTTACCTACTAGATTGTCGCGGGATAAACCATAAAACTTTGTTATTATTTGTCCTGAATTGCAATGTCACGATGTAAAATATGTGATTTCGCCTACACATCAATTGATATTAGACTCAGGTTCATCTCCTCACGAAAAACTTATCAGTGGTTAAAAGCACTTACTCAAAATTGTTAAATACTCGTTAAATTTAAACACTCAAACATGGTTTCGTGCTTGAACCGAAGATGCATTCAGGATTGTTTTTTCTGGAGGGAACTCAACGATGAATGGACCGGATACGAAACTTTAACGACGATTAATATCTTACGAGAAGACTAACACTGTACTGACAAAACTTTGTTACATACTAAGCTGGAAATGTTTTAGATATTATTACGCTAGACTATAATCTTTGACAGGGTAGATAGAGAAGGTTTAAATCAGAAATAGTTTACCGATAATTTTAAAATAAATAGATAAAGTAATAATCCTTCTTGAAATGGAAGGTATTGTAATGTTTTTTCTTATAAGACGACGTCAGTCTTTTGTGTTGAATAAGATCGCGCTTTAGTTTAGTTTATATTTTACAAAGACCACCTGTGCGGGCTAAGTGGGGCTAAGACTGAACCCGGTGATAGAGATAGTTGATAGAGTAAGTATTATAATACGAAAGTGGAAGAACGTAGAACTACAACTATTTATAGTTTTACGAATAATATACAATATTCACAATCATATAAAAAAAACAGCAAAGAATTATTAATAAAAACACCAAAAAAAAAAGAAACGGTAGTAAAAAAAATATACATATTTACATAGGTTGAAATGGTTCCACGCCGCTTTCAGTTGGTAGTGTACCTAGAACAGGACGTAGATATCGGGGAAGACCTAGACTATCTTAAATAGACTATGTATTATCCGAAGGGCAAGTCAAGTCTCCGTAACCGGCGTGTTTATACGGCGTGAGCGTGTATGAGACCGGAGTGGAGAAAGCCAGAAAGGTCTGTAAGGAAAGAACCTGTTGGAACTCTGTACTCTCTGCCTATCCCGCATGGGATCTGACGTGAAGATGTAAATTGGTAGATAGTATTAAAGTATCTCAAGTCGTGTAATAATAATATGAAATAGGTAACTTTGTTTACACACTAGATCATGCCGATATTATCTGTCTAAGTGGTATATGAAATCACACCAATATGCTTTTGGTGGTTTTTAACCGGCCTGTATGAAAGCCCAAAAGATATTATTCATATTTTGGCTAAAGAAAAGCCTGGAAATCTTTCGATTTCCCTCTTTCTCTTCACAGGTGACTGGAAGCCTGGAGAACTGCTGAAAGTGTTCTACAACGAAAATTTACTCATATTTAAGTTGACTTTGTAAATACTTTTACAAAACAAAGACGACTTGATTTAAGCGATTAAACGTAGACTGCTTAACTTACTCACAGCGCACGGGAATATTGATATAGAATTTGTGATTTTGAAATATATAAGATAAAAGAAGAATAAAGAAGAAGGCACAATAAAAATAAATGTTTGTCTGTGTTAATATTTCAAAAACGGCGGAACCGATTTTAAATCCGATCCTATATCCGATCGGAAATCAAATCCCTGGAATATGTAGAATTATTCAGAGATTATTCAAGACTATTTTTTAGCTCGGGAAATGCTAGATTCCTAGGGGAGTTGTTTTTATTCCTCCATATTAGCACGGCTAAACGGATTTAGAATAAACTATATGGAGATGTCTCTTAAGTCTTGGAATAATGCTATCCCAAAAAGTTCTACCTATGACAAATTACAAAATAAACGCGTGCGAAGCCGCGGGTAACAGCTAGTAATTTAAATAAATGTGTTCAAATATTTAATATGCTTTTAAATAATATGTTAATAATATTTTTATCATTTGCTGCTTTTACAAATGAAAGTCTATAGAGTTTGTTCACGGCGGACGAATGCAGTTCACGGTGTTCGAAATAGTATTTTGTAATGTGCTTTTTTCCGAAATTGACAAGAATTTATAAAATAAATAATGCGGATTTCGTATTAGAAAAAGTATGGGAGAGCTAGTTAGTATAAAAATGGCTTGAAGATATTTTTATAAAAAGTATATATATCATTTCAAGGAATTAATTATAGGAGGTGGACCGAAAGAGGAACACTCAGCATGTGAACAATCGATTCTGTACCGAAACTAAATAACACTGTGCAGGAAGTGGAATAATTTAAATCAGGTCTTGTCCGGTGAAGCTGTAAAGGCCCGCAGTCAACATGGTAGATTATACACACAAAAAAATATCAGGTATAATAGGTAGTTTAGTGTTACTTTTTAAGATGTTCTATTGAGATGTTGATGTAACAGTGGAAGTATTATTTCATTTTTAACCGACTTCTAAAAAGGAGGAGGTTCTCAATTCGACTGTATTTTTTTTTGTATGTATGTTACGCGATAATTCCGCCAATTATGAATCGATTTTGAAAATTCTTTTTGCATTTGGTTTAGTATAGCTCCGAAATGGCTATAAGCCAATTTTATCGGTGTTGGACCTTGGATTCGGAAGATACTCCAGGGAACTCCTTAACGACAAAGAATACGAATGCGTAGATTGTGATATTATGGGTATTACGTCAATCCCATAGGTACCCTGCCATAGAACTAATCAGAATATTAACCGACTTCCAAAAAGGAGGAGGTCGACAATTCGCCTGTGTTTTTTTATAACGCCTTTATTCTGAACTGATTTTGATGATTCTTTTTGCGTTGGGCTTAGTAACGTTTCGAGGTGGTTCCATTTTAATGAAATCGGTATTGAACTTTGGACTTTGAAGATACACTAGGGGACTCCTTCACGGCGAACAGTACGAATGTATAGATTCCGTTATTATGGTTATTATATCAATCCTGTAGGTACCTTGCAGTACAACTCAACAAAATAATATAATATAGGTATATAAATATTAGTAAATAATTTACTTGTCACTTAAAACTGTAAAATAAAAATCATTTTATAAAAAAAAAACCGCCTTCAAAAAGCAAGAAATAAATATTTGAAGTCGGTGCCAAGTAACCGACTGCACTAACCGGTTTTAAGTGACAAGTGAGTTTTTTTTTAAAAAAGAGTTTTTTGTCTGCAATTTTTCTTTAACATTAGAGCTTTCTACCGAAGTAAGTTTACAGTGTTACAGTGCAGCAAAATGCTAGACTTTTACACAGAATAACCACAATACCGCGCCGGCTTCAGGGAGACTAAAGGTTCTAAAAGAACTCGCGTGAAAATGGTGCGTACAGCGCCCACTCGTTGAAACGCCCACGTTAAGTCAGAGGCGTTTGACAATATGTAGCCACCGTAAACTAGGTCGGTTATTCAGAGGGAGTTGTCTTGTGACATAATATTATATTATGAAGGTTTATTTTCGGTATTATAACATTTTTTATGAGTTCAATGTTACGAAACTTGCACCCTAATTGATTGACAAAATATTCTAAGAATAACTTGGTAGCGAAGTTTGGCGCTTTCAGTCGGATTCTGAATAAATTAGCTTATGTAGCAATCTCTCTTCAAATTGTAAACAAAATTTGGGCAGGCCCTCAGGTTTTTTTTTTTTTTTTTAAAACGTAGCCCCACACTAGGATTTATTCCTGTGTCGTGGGTGCGTTTACAAACATGAAAATTCACATACACAAATACCCAGACAAATAATTGTGGATCACACAAAGATTTGTCTCGTGCGGGAATCGAACCCGCGACTATTAGACACAGTGGGCGGAGCGGCTTAAGCTCTTAACCACTGCGCTAAATCGTCCGTCAGCAACAACTTAATTTGTTGAAATCTGTAACTAGTACGTCTGTCTGTCTTTCTATTTTGGTTATACTGTTCTTATAACGACCACAGAATATTGATTACTTTTTACGATACTCAAGCTTAAGGCAGCAGATGACTAATAGCTTTACAGAAATTTGGCTATTTAGAAGCCTAAATATCATCTGCGTAGTTCCAAATACATTTTGCGATTGATTTGTATATATATTTATTCATATTCCCCTCGCAGTTGTTACTACCCGTAGTTCTGTTCCAAGGCCGATTCCCTGATTGGAAACCATCCAAATACATACATGAGAAGACCATGAGGTCGACTGTGCCAGATTTTGCCTTAATGTCTTAATAGTGGGTACAGACGGAACTTTCAAGGCAGTGGGATTTGGGTCAACGTTTCTGAAAAATTGAAAAAATGTCTAGTAGTCAGTAATAGTCAGGTTCGCCTTTGGATAATTATAAATTTAATTTCAAATGCAGTAATGGGACAGTAAGCGGAAAGTTTTGTGAGTCATTCGATCGTTAATTTTAGGTCGTATTGATTACTTTTTGACCTTTTGGAAGGGATCGACGAGGTCGTAGCCATAGTCTTTAGTATGTAGGGACAAATATTGATTATATGATAAATTAAAGATATCAATGACATCACACCCACAGAACACTATAGCGTCTAGCGCACTTAGGGTAGCTCATGGGATTTTTTAAATATCAGCACTTAAAATGGCTCCGATTGATGCTAAAGATGCCATTGCACTGTTGGAACAGTGTAGCTGAAGGGTATCTTTGAAAGAGGTAGAAGGGGAAGGGGTTGATTTGTACGTATTAGTAGGAACAGAATTAATTAAAAAGGCATTTCTGACATGCTGGAGTCCTGTATCGCATCCCGCGTCAAACAAAGGTAACATACCCATACCTATAGTGCGACAAGCTAAGGCGACAAGGATATTTTGAATGACAATGACAGGAGAGTGAAATTATGGTTATTATTTAGTAAAATTTTCCTACTTTCAGGGAAATATTTCAACAGGTGGGTGCACACGGTTACTAATTCAAAAGAAAATTTGGGTAAATTTCATAGCAAACAGCATCTCTGCGACTGTCATATAGTAACATTTCACTTGATGACAGCGTTAGTTCCTATTTTAGCCGCGGGTCAAAGATTGAATAACTGTATGTAATATTTTACTATGTTTACCTACGAAATCAAATACGGTGGATTTTTGAGACGGCGCAGTAACAACAGCTATATCAACCGATGTAGCTACAGGAAAACGGTCTCAGGATACTATCGGAAGATTAGGAGACTATAGTTTCAGATTGTTTTTCTTTGTTAATTTCAGTACCTACGACGTTCAAGTTGTCGAATACATGATAATGGTCTCCTAAAATGGATGGGTTTTTTTTAAAGTTTTCTGACTTTTTTAATACCCCAACCTCAGTTGAGCCAATAGAATTTGTTTATCCTTGTCAACATAGCGGACTATAAAACATATTTAAGATCATACATATTGATACCTGATTCTAAAAAAGGATACATGGGCATGAAACATTTTTTTTGTAAATTGCCTGTTTTCTTGCTGACTATACATTTGCTTCTACATTACATTTTGAGCTGCATTTGCAGCCCAAAATGTCGCAAAAATCTAAGTTTTCCTGCAGCTGGAACGGTTGAAGTTGTTGCTTTTACTGCCCCGTCTCACACATCCACCCTGTAAATTTTTCAATAAGTCAAACTATAAGAAATAAATGTGATGTGTCGTATCAATTATTTCTTTGCAACGATGCGTAAGAAATACGCTTTCCTGGTGCGCTCTGTGCGTGACAACTCCAACAGCATCCGAGCTGTATAGCGAGCAGACTAGACTGCTTGTATGAGAACTGCTGCTGCAGGCTTTCTGTGGCATGTAGGATGAGTCTGTAGGGGTCCCATACCATACATGTATATTAACATACTTTAGAAGTGAAATATTACTCACAAATATGAGTCCAAGTAACTTGAAAAATAAATTATTTTTATTATTATTATTATATATGTCGTCAGATGGCCAAACTAACTAGCACAAGAGCTCAATCTTCAGGCTCAGACATGCGCGGGGTTAGGTTTCCAAACAGCTAAACACAATAATTACCCATCAGTTATTTAATCACATAACTTATCCACATCAAACACAATATCAATACCATTTAATTATCAAAAGGGCAGGACGACCATTTTCACACGTCGTCCTCGCATCGTTCTCCATGTTCTGTTCATTTTCCTAATTCAAAATCCCGTTGACTCTCGCGTTCCGTCAGCACGCGGCCGTAGCGCTGACTAGCGGACGACCCGCGCACTATTTGCCACAGATAATAACCACGCCGACATATATTATACTCTCGATATCAAGTTCGTTTATATTAATATGCCCATGGCTAGAATTGTACAACACTACTAAAGAAACAAAAAGAAATGTGATTAATTGAGTATCTCATGATAGAGTAGCTTAAGTTATCACAAAGAAGATTACAGTTTGATCTAAACATACCCGAAGCAACTAATAGTTACGTCCAACTTATGGATAACTTTTTAAATCTATCAAAATCATCAGTATATGTAATGTACAACATGTACATCATTTCGTAATCAAAGTACACAAAATGTACATTAATTCAGTTTAACAAAGCCTGTCTAACGATTCACAGTTGAAATAGCGCGAGGTCTTGGAACACTGCTCAGCAACATCTGAGGGCTTAGCAAGAAAAGATTGACGTTAGTGTGGATGTTATCGAGTAAGCGTGATGTCACGCTCATGAATATTTAGTAAAGGTACGGCCAAACCAACGCATTTAGCCGCGGCCGCGGTGGCATGCACGGTGGCGATCAGCTCCTGCAGTAATATATGTACGGAAATGTTCACGGCAACGCGTCCTGCGTCCTGCATGCGCTATCTGGGTGGCGTCTGCTCGCGCAATAATAGGGAGATACTGATCGCCACCGTGATCGCCGCCGGGGACTCCACCGCGGCTAAACGCGTTGGTTTGGCCGTACCTTTAGTGTGACAAGGATTGTAACTCGCTAGCGTCACGCTAACCTTATCCTTTTCGTGCTAAGCCTTCTTGTAAGGATGTGATAAGAATTGTAATAAGGTTGAAGAAAACCTATTATGTGAGTGCACATTGAGGCTTAATGGAAAGGATCTTGACTTTGTGCCGTCGTTGCCTAGATTAATGGCAGGTAATTTACAATAGACTCGGACAAATATTTACAGTTAAACAATTATTAATCGATTTATTGCTGTATGGTTAATGACAAACTTGTCAAAGGCACAATCTTTCGACGTAATATTACACCGTGACGCCTATATTCCCCAAGCGGAAGGGGTAGAGGTTTAGTAGAGTACACCCACTTTTCGCCGACGATTTCGCAGACTCCGGATTTATAGGGGTAATTTTTCGTTGATAAAATTACATAATATTGTGTTACTAATATAATGGACTGCCTCAATGGTGTAGTGGCGAATAATGCGCGTAGCGATCATAAATGTCCTTTGCTAGTCGAAAAATTTCCAGTGTCAATCTGGAAGCTGGTATTGTGCCCAGTATAGGGCAACAGTTTCGCCCCCTAATACATGGGACCTAATATCGTCGGCGAAAAGCAAGAAAGTGGAAAAGGAGTGGGGAAAGGAAAAGAAGTGAGGTGTACGCAGTTCACCTCTGGCACCCCCGCTTGGGGAATATAATAAATGTGTAAGTTTAGATATTCGGATGATTGTTTCTCAACCATATATATCTAAATCACTGTATAGTTTGGGGTAGAATTTTGCTGAGGAGTGGGTTTTTATCTATCTATCTATCTATAACATCACGCCAGATCCCTTGCGGGGTAGGCAGAGAGTACAGAGTTCCAACAGGTTCTTTCATTACATACCTCTCTGGCTTCCTCGACTCTCATAGTTCGGCTCATACACGCTCGGTTTTTAACAGCTAAAAATATAACATTATGTATTTAGGTCAAGAAATTTAGTAAAAAATTAGCGCGAGCGAAGTCGCGGAAAGATTTAGCGTATATTAAAAAGGTTACATGAGTTTCTGCTATTACAATATGGCGCCTTTTTTCAAAATCATCTGCTACTTGGTGAGGTGCTTAATAAATTTGAACCAAATCTTAACTTTCAATGCGGGGTCAAATATTAGTCAATTTACTCAAGGGATCTCTAGGAAAGGATTCTCGAGAGCTGTGTTCATTCGTTAAGAGTTTAAGCCGCTCCACCCACTGAATTAAGTAGTCACGCGTTTGATTCCAGCACGAGACCAATCTTTGTGTAACCTACAAATTTGTTTCGGTCTGGTTGTTTGTGTACGGGACTTTCCTGATTGTAAACGCACCCACGATACAGGAATAATTCCCAGTGTAGGGCTACGTTTTCTTTAGAAAAACAAACTCACGTTTAAACGGAACCTACACATGTAGTAGTAGGTACATATATACCTACTTCCTAAAAGAATGTCATGTCCCCATTACATACTTAATTAACACGAAAAACAAACGAACATGTAGATATGTATTTGAGTAATCCACTCAAACAACGACGGCTTACGCTTTCACGTTATTATATAGTACATTACTTTCTACTCAAAGTGCCCATTTTACTACTCAACTAACGACAGTTGTGGCAACGGCATTGTCATTATTCGATATGACCAATTTAATAAGTAACGCGGTGCGTTACGACTATGTTGTGAAATAATCATATAACGCATATAATATAAGGCTATACTGTCCCACACCTGGGCGAATGCCTCCTCTGACAAATCGAGGTGAGAGAGATTAGGCATACTCCACTACGCGAACCCAATGTGGATTGGCGGAGGCAGATTTGTGGCTAACTGAAATGAAATGAAAATGCCACAAACGGTATCCCATCTCAGCCCGCCCGAGTCAAACGCTGCTTGACCTTGGTAAATGTTGAGAAGACCGCGCTTGTCGACGCTACGAGCGCCTCGAGCGCACCAGCGTATAATTGATAGGATTGGTAATAATAAGACACTAAAACTGGTATAGCCTCGTGAACAAGTCGACAAACATGAGAAATGTAGGTATCATAAAATGCTTTAATTGCATCGGTAATATGGTGGCTAAAGTCGGTATTTTGAAGCATATCCAACTGCGTAAAGTTTTTTGAAACTTGTAACACTTAAAAAACGTAGTCTTACACTACGAATAATTCTTGTGCCATGCGTGCGTTTACAAACATGAAATTCACAAGCACAATATTTGTGGGTCACACAAACATTCGTCCCGTGCGGGAATCGAACCCGCGGCTTCTCAATCCAGTGGGCAGAACGACGCAAACTGTTAACCACTGGACAAAGCCGTGTTCGCACGCCCTGTACATTTTATGAAGTTGCCGTAACACGCCGCGTTTGGGAATAGCGAATAAGGGTCCTGGGTAGGTATATTTGTGCTTTGTGATCGATAGGACAGGCGTCATTTAGCCACAGAGTTATGTCCGATGTAATAGGATTATTTTGAATCGCGGTACTTACAACAGAATTATAGTGTGAAATAAATATATTTACCCGTTAATTAGGTCAGTTATTTAAATATAACAATAGACACAAATTTCGACGGTCCCCTATCTATAATGCGCTATGTCTGAATACTTGTGTTAAGACGATATGTCTTTCCTTTGTACTTGGGGATTCTGCTGATACTCAAATAAAATAAAGACTGTCATGCCTATATTCCCTAAGCGGGGTACTGGATACATCCAATTTTCGCCATCAATGTTAGGTTTCATTATAATGCGAGTTGTGAAGGCAGCTGCGTTCAACAGATGCAACACGAAACAAAAGCATGATCAACTTTGTTAATCCGAATATATTGGTTACACTAAATTCGTAAATTCAATAAAACAAAACAAAATTGGGTACTCAATCACTTTTCAAATGACCCGAGACGTATGACGTACATTTAAAACGATTATATTTATTGATCTCAAACGTCATTGTACAACTTTGATCGTAACGCAGTAAAGTCAAGCAGTCCAAAAGTTTGGTATAATAATGCAATAAAATACGTATGCATCCTTTTTGTAAATTAAAACTTATCATTTGTCATTAGAGTTCCAATCGGAAGAAGATATGATTGGTAGTTAGAAAAAACGTACACATACATCGGACATACACATACATCACACATACATTGCAGCGGGCTTAGCAGGAACGGATTGACGTGCAGTAACACAGATTGACGTATTGTGACACTATCGGGTTGATATGCCATAATGTTCACACTACAAATTTACTGAACACAGATGTACGTGACGGCATTTTTTTTCGACAAACCTCACGCGTCGCTTACTTTGATGTTAGCGTGATGCTAGCGAGCAATCATGCTGTCACGTTCATGTTTATTTAGTGAATTTTACCTGTTACCGGCGACTTCGCCCGCGTGGAATATAAAAAAAAAGTAGCCTAAGTTACTTCTTATAACATCAGCTATCTACTAGTGAAAGTCCCGTCAAAATCGGTCAAGCCGTTTCGGAGATTAGCCGAAACAAACAGACAGACAAACAAATATTTTAACAATTGTTATTTTGTTATAAGTACCGTTTATACTTTCACATGCGTTTAGTAAAAAGCTGTTATTTTGACATTACAAAAAGACTTCATTTTTATTTATTTGTATAAATGTATAGAAGATAAGGATGGTACTAAGCTCTCTGTTTGCTCTAAATACTGCAACACATAAAACAAAGTAGGTAGGTGCTACTAAATCTAAATTTTTTTAATCATGTAGACTTTGGTTTACATGAATAAATGTTTAATTTTATTCAAGTACATATGAATATTCAAGAAAGAAAAAGCTA
The DNA here is from genome assembly GCA_905147815.2 of Phalera bucephala. NCBI lineage: Eukaryota > Metazoa > Arthropoda > Insecta > Lepidoptera > Notodontidae > Phalera > Phalera bucephala. Next base: position 40,138,997 of record LR990609.1, on the reverse strand, counting down.
GTGATTACTTAAGACTAACACCTGTTCCGAATGTCATTCCTGTCGAGAAGAATGTTAAGAAACTGGACGATTACTCTTTTAAAAATGAGAGTTAAACAATTATTTTTATATACATTGCGTTTATGATATGAAAGAACAATGCATAACGAGGTAGATAGATAGGCTTAAGAATAAATTAAACGTATTAAATAAATATAGATTAGGCATGAATTTAAATTCTTTGTTATGTGCTGCCTGTATTGTCCATTTGACAGGAAAACAATATCGATCGTAAGGAAGTGGCACAGGCAAGGGTCAGCGCGGCAGGCTAGGTGTCTGCCAGTGGTTGACCGGGTCGGCGGCTGGAAATCGATCCGTCGACCTGGACTCACGGGTACCGTAGAACATTAGGTTAGTTCGCCATTGTTAATGCCTTTTGCGAAATGAAATGTTACGTAAATATAACTTCCAGGGATCTTTTTCACTTCGAAATGGTATTGCATGTGTACTACTGGAGTAATTAAACGACCATTTCACGAAGTTATCGAAACGCGTTACATGTTTCATTGGCCATTGCGAATAAACACTTTAGGGTCTTCAGACTGTTAAAGACCATAATTCTGTAATTTCAATGAATACCTGCAGTTGTAGCACTTTTCATATTTTTGGACATTATATCTACTTCAGAAAAAAATCTGCTATATTTAATTCTTCATGTTCCTTGGCTGGGCTTAAAACAAGAAAGATTTTTTCATGTATATTAATATAACTAACCATTTTCACAATTAACATTGTGCAAGATGATATATTTCCAATCGTCTCACTTCCAAAGTGAACTATCGTCACGCCTATATTCACAAAGCGAGTGTGGCAGGGTGTACCATCTAGATTTACTTATCGCGGTCGACATCAGGTCCAATTTTATAAGGGCGATGCAATTGCCATTATACCGCATAATCCTTAATTCAGGACTCGTATAGGACTAAGGGAAGGCGCGCATTCCGAACTTTACGCCGCGCAACGTAAAAGCCTGCGACATTTAGGTAGATAGATACTCAAACTCATATTATTTATTTTGTATAATCCCTGCAGGGGTACTTACAATTGGAAATATTTACATAATTTTTTTAACTTACTAATCTACCACCGGACCGGAACGCGGCCTCCACTGTGGAGATCCGGGAAGAGACTCAGCGGGCTTGTCTTTTTGTCCAGTTCAATATTCATTTTTTTATCGTTTTCTGTTTTTATATATACATTTTTATATAAAACAAAATTAAGTCTGGATTTCCAGCTCCAGTGTGATGCCTTAAGACTGAGATATAAGACCAATAATAATATTTTTAAAGAATGATTAGCTAAAGGATTCTGGGAGGACCCGTCTCTACAAGCAGCAGTCGTTTACGAGTATGACAAATTGATAGCTAATAGCAGAAGATAGATAGAGTACTCTTTATAGTACACCAGCAAAAATACAGCAGAGAAATACAATATATTATCTCAAGATAAAGGTACAATTGGCGGTCTTATTGCTAATAGCAATATCTTCCAGACAACCAGTAGGGTAAAGCCACCAAAGAGTACGCACTACCAAAGAGTACGCAGTGATTGAATTTTGTAGCATTTTTTGTTGTATTGGCAAAATTATCTCATCTGTCAGTAGTGTTAAGTCAAGTCAAAGTGTCGGATGATATTTTTTTTTCGTTGCGATATGTATTTACAAGTTTATAACTAATAATGGATTTTTCCTGCATCTGATCTTATTTTTTTAGTATTTTGAACACGTTTTGTAAGGTTTGTGATTAATTTGCACCCAAGGAATGTTATTTTACTTGAAATACATGTTTCAAATTTAATTTTTATTAACAGGTTATGTCGCCATTTTACTTGTTTTTAATGATTGTATTGAATTTAGCTAAATATCCGTATTTGGTAAGAGTACGCACCCAAAGAGTACGCATGCGTACTCTTAGCTTGTTTATAGCAAATATTAACTGATTGCTTATGTTATATGTGATTTTTTGCTTGCTTATTGATAGGTGTGCTATAACTAGTAACATTGGCAAATATACAAGAAATACAGATAGAAACTTGTTTTTTACGGAAGAAATCCTGAAAGACCTAAAAAAAGTAGCAAGACGGCAAAGCAATAGATCAATTGCAGAATCATTAAACTTTCCAGAAGCCACTTTAAGAAAATGATTAAAAGCAGACACCATGCCGAAGAAAAAAAAGAATTGCCTACGATTTGGCGGAGATAAATAGTCTGGAGCATAGATTTAATAAAGACATAGATTTAATAAAGACACAAAAGCAGGCTAGTAAGCAATGGGTGGAAAGCTTTGCAATAAAACATAGCCTCATACTTCGTCATCCGGAAAAGACCAGCTTGGCTCGTGCTGCTGGCTTTAATCATGTGCAGGTACAAAGATTTTATAATAATTTAAAGCGGTCAACTTTTAATTTTGGACAACCACTCGTCACATTTAGTTTAGCTGCATAGAATTAGCACGAGATAGTGGAGTTGTTTTCTTGAGTTTGCCACCACACACAAGCAATCATTGGATACAGGCTTCTTTGGGCCATTAAAAAAGGTCTATGCTGTTGCTTGTGATAACTGGCAAGTATCAAACCCCATACGTGCTATTACACAATTTCAAGTAGCTCGGTTATTTGGATCCGCATATTCAAATATTGCGTCAGTGGAACGAGCTGCAGAATCTTTTGAATCCTGAGGTATCTGGCCATTTAATGACCAACTATTTACAGATGAAGGTTTTGCACCCGCGAACGTAACTGATCGACCCTATTTACCTACTAAGACAAACGGAAGCCACTCTTTGCCTCTGCAGTCCTCAAGCCAATCAGAAAATGTAAGTTCAGTAGAAATAACTGCTGTTTCTGGAATACCTAATATTCAATCAATCAATGAATCAATCAGCCTATCGCAGTCCACTGCTTGACATAGGCCTCTCCTAACACGCGCCATTGCACACGGTCCTCCGCCTTCCGCATCCAGTCTGTCCCAGCGACCTTTTTGAGGTCGTCGGTCCATCTAGCTGGGGGACGTCCTACCTTACGCTTACCAAGTCGCGGTCTCCACTCTAGGACAAGTTAGCTCCATCGGTCTTCGGTCCTTCTAAAATTCATCAACCTCAACAGATTCTAGACAAGTTTCTGGAACACAGCCGTCACGTGTGTCGGCAGACGCATCGACAGCAAGCTACTTCCGCTTCGAGATTTATTAAGCCATGCGATATTCGACCGCTATCAAAGGCTACTTATCAAACAAAGAAAATTTTAAAACGTGTGAAATCCGAAATATTAACTAGCATACCATACAAAAACCAACATCAAGAAGACGAAAAGAAAAAGAAGAAACGGTTCGACGACGAAAAAGCGGACGGTTTTCAGTTGTGACTATTGTCGGGGCTGAAAATCTCATTGTTTTCTAATATTTTGAAATTACGACTCTGTCCTACATGCGTACTCTTAGCCTCTATGAAAGATTCCCCACGCGTACTCTTTGCCACTCAGCATCCTAAGAGTGCGCACGGGGCGAGTTCTACAAATCTATTTCTTTTTAATTTTCTGTGATTGTTAGTTAGCCTGTGTGCATTTTTTCATGTTCGTAAATAAACAAAGTTTAATTAAAAAAAAGGCTGATGGCTAAAAATAAAAGAAAAAAAAGTGCGTACCCTACGTTGGAAAAAGCAATAGATAAAAATAGAGGGCAGTTAGTGGCGTACATTATAAAGATAAATATGTTATACACTTGTTATACATTACTACTATATATATACGTACATAATAAACTATATAATACAAACAGTATAATAATATTACCAAATTGATTAATTAAATTTAGGTGTGCGCAATAAAATTAAAAACTCTTTGTTACAATACTGCGCTGTGTGTATGTGTGTGATCACCTGACAAGAGGGCGAGCGTGCAACTACTACGCTCGAGCCAGAAGGGCAAGGGGGCATCTAGCTTAAGGGCGCCTCAAGGAGGAACGGCCTCGTCTTGGGCGGTCGCTATGGGGGAGGGCATATACTAGGTGTCTCATCGTGGTGCTCTGCACCGGCCGGCGGGAATACTGGGGTGCGACATTATGTTAATGCGTTTTATCGCCGCGCAGCGAAAAGTGAGTACAGCGTGCCTTCCCTAAATGAAGATAGAAATATTGTAAAAAATACTGTTTTAAAAGAGTTACCGTGGAGTTTCTTGACCTTTTTCTCCACAGCAGTCAGATTCTGAAGTGGTGGTACAGTCTTTGTTACTTTTCTGACGATTCATAAATAGTATCATGGTTTACATGAATAAAAAATATTCTGATCCTGGGTTTCTTTTTTATAGAGAAATTCACTTTGTCTGACCGAGGGTTTGAACTCTAAGTTTGAAGTCAGCCATTTCTTGTGATCGCCACGCGATTTATGGTCCACTGACCATACACCAAGAGCCAGTTCCTACTAATGGAATAGTATAGTACTACTCGGATTAATTTCTTTGATGTGAGGCTGACTCCGCCTCATACACGCTCGCCGGTTACGGAGACTCTTGACGTATCCTTCAGATAATACTAACCGGCGAGTGTGTATGAGACGAACTATGAGAGTGGAGGAAGCTAGATAAGTATGTAAGCAAAAAACCTGTTGGAACTCTGTACTCTCTGCCTACCCCGCAAGGGTATGTGATGATGATATGGTTAGATGATATGGTTAGATAGATACAATATTTTTGAATTTATGTAAGTGTTTAAGTAGGCACCTAATAAGGCACGTGATGTCAAATCATAATTTGCCTTCACGTCTAACCATAGAAAGATCTGCCTTTATCCTATTAACTCGACAATCGTAGAGATTAATTGACGTTTCACTAATATGTAGTGGGTTCTTTCAATATAAAGATCAGTTACTGAGCGTGGTCGAGGTTAATCTGACGAATTTGTGTTAATTAAAGCTCGGGTATTATTAATCAATGTTTTATTATCTACGTAAGCGCGATTATTTAAACTAAGTTATGGAGAACTCTAGCATAAAATGAACGAAATTGAGTTATAAAAATATTCTACTTCGACCACACATTTATCACGTAAACTAGCATTATACTTTAAAAAAGATATTTAACATGTAAAAACATATTTGAACATCAAAAATGAATACTTATTAAGGTCAGGTATCTGTTGTTCGTATTCTGAATATTCAAATTTTACCAACATTTTCTCAAGTTTCTGACGTAATGGGGCGAAGAGTCTATGATTATAACGATGATATACTGTGTATAAATGATTGATGATCGAACATATTTTGTAAGGATATTTTCTTACGTTTTAAATCTACAAGGTATAATTTTTCATGTAGTAGCCTAACAGCAATAACAAACGTAAAACAATGTTATGTACGGACTTATAAAGCTTCTTTTCTGTTGGCGGTGTGATTCAGAATGCACAACATTGTGGGCTCTTATTTGCTATGATCAATGAAATACGTAACGCGGTGCGTTACGAGAACTCCGTGAAATGAATTGTACTCCAATAATATACACGATCGCATACGACATTACACGTTCATTTTACGAAGTTGTGACGCGGCGCATTTTGTCACAGCGTAGGCAGATTTGGTATTTTAATTTGAAACCCGGAACTCACGTGCGGCGCATTCGAATGAAGCCTCAGGAGACACATTCTGTCGTCCAAATCATAAACGCACTAAGTTCTTAACTGGAAATGATTTACTGTGTTTATCACTTAAACGCATTTGTGATATAAAAACACACACCGTCACGCCTATATTCCGCAGAGGGGGTGGCAGAGGTGTACTAAGTACACCCACGTTTCGCCGATGATGTTAGGTCCCATGTAATAGGGGGCGACCCTATTGCCATATACCGGACACAATTCCAGACTCCGGACTCATACTGGGAATTTTTCGTTTAAAAAACTACATTTGTCCGACCTAGGATTTGAACCCAGGACCTCGTGATCACAAAGCGATGCGCTTTGCCACCAGACCAGCGAAGCAGTCATTGGTTCCCTCCCTCTATAGGTTTACTTCCTATTACGTGATGATCTAATATCGTCGGTGAAAAGTGATTGCTCAAAGTATCCCTCTGCTAATTGTGTAGTAAAAGTGACGTTGTGTTTTTCAAACTAATTATGTTTGTATGAAAACAGAATACGTCACCTAAATCTGTTTAAAGGTGCGTCATTTTTTTACCGTTCCAGGCCGAGACAGTCGGAATAAGACTTCTTAGAGTAGACTAAGACTAACTATGTAGACTAAGAAGTCTAATTATGATGGTAGCACCATAAAGGGTTTCAGGGACAGTCACCCAGAAAAAATGCTTTATATCAGCTAGACAGGGAGACCAAAACAAAATCCGTAGAAACTCAAGCTTCGTTGCAAGTTGGACTCGCTCTTAGTAGTTTTTATTCATATTTTTAATGCGGTGGATCAACAACAATTAATTAGTATGTAAATTAGCTTGGCATATTTACGACAAACAATCCTAAATTAAAGATAAAGGTTTAACTCGGTTTTACTTAAGCTGTGATTGTTTGGGGTTTTCACGAGCTAAGGCAAATTACAGATAGCGATCATTATTGTATTAATAAAATACACAGGACGAGATAGGGTAATCTGTATATACATATGTGAGAAGAATAAATATAATTTTTAAGATTGTCATAAAGCCCTAAGTGGCTTCATAAGTTTTATTCGAAATTCGTATGAATCAAAGTAATTTGATTCATACGAATTTCGAATTATGCTCATCATATTTGTTATTATATGCGGTGTATACTTATTTTAAATATTATTTATCGTTTGGGTGATATATTAAATCAAATTTCTCGTTATCTTAAGGCAAATTGCTTAAAGAACTATTTCACTACAAACATTTTTCTAAAATATCAATTGATCAAGTTATAAGCTTTAATTGAGACGTCTAAATATGTATGTCTAATATGTAAATATTTAATCTTCTGAGACATTATTTTTTCATTACCGACAAATAATAAAACATTGTTATGCTAGACAATAAAACAATGATATGCATCTCGACAGCTCTACGTCTCCATGTGTTTCATTTGCACGTTGTTGTTGGAAATTTCCCCTAATTTCGTCAACAATTCGCTCCTATTTACTTTCGTATACATATGTAGAAATAAGCAGTCAGCACCTGACATTCTGACGAGGGTCCGGATTATATGTGAAGCGTGATATTATCACGGCTATGAGCGAACACGTGTATATTGTTATTACCTACAATGTTTAAGATACATACGAGTATATAGAATATATTAGTACTGGGGGCGTTTGTCGAAGTCTAACAAATTACCTTTGTTTCAATATGTATTTATAGGTGATTTTAATAAAACAGATCTTAGGCACACGCTAAACATTTATTGTTCTTAAAACAATTATATCTTTTTACTGTCTTCACCAAAGATGTATGAAACAAGTCTTCACAATGAGATGAGATGCTAATTGCCACCCAGAATATCCTCCCGCAAGGGCCATAGATTAAAATAGTATTTTGACCATAGATAATTATAGATCAGTGAGTCTATGTTACACAATATGGTATTTTCTCTCTTTTATTAATATGCGGACTGGAGTGAAAGGGAACATGTCGAATTTGAAAAGAAAGGTAGGTTTGAAAATATGTCTCATTCAGCCCAGTGAAGAAAACTTATAATATATATATTTATCTATATAGATAAATATATATATTATATATTTATCTATATAGATAAATATATATATTATATATTTATCTATAATAGTTGGTCTGGTGGCAAAGCGCATCGCTTTGTGATCACGAGGTCCTGGGTTCAAATCCTAGGTCGGACAAATGTAGTTTTTCTAACGAAAAATTCCCAGTATGAGTCCGGATCCGGAGTCTGGCATTGTGCCCGGTATATGGCAATAGGCTCGCCCCCTATTACATGGGACCTAACATCGTCGGCGAAACGCGGGTGTACTCAGTACACCTCTGCCACCCCCTCTGGGGAATATAGGCGTGACGGTGTGTTTTTTTTTTATCAACACGCCAAATCTTGCGAGGTGGCAGACAGTACAGAGTTGCAACAGGTTCTTATCGACGAACTGTCATCATCATCATCATCTCAGCCTATACTTGCCCTTTCCAGCGTAACCGGTCCGATGCCACCTGAATTCCGACTAATTTACTGCGATTTTTACAAGATCGTCGGTCCATCTGGCAGGCGGTCGTCCCACGCTGCGCTTGCCAATACGTGGTCTCCACTCTAGAATCTTTCAGCCCCGACGTCCGTCCGATCTTCGCGCTAAATGGCCCGCCCATTGCCACTTCAGCTTGCTAATCTTAAGGGCTATGTCGGTGACCTTGGTTCTTCTACGAATCTCCTCATTCCAGATTCGATCACGTATAGTAACGCCGAACATAGCTCTCTCCATAGCTCGCTGAGCAACTCTGAGCTTTTTTATGAGACCTATTGTAAGGGACTACGTCTCTGATCCATATATCATCACTGGTAACACATATTGACTAAAAACTTTACTCTTGAGGCACTGAGGTATTTTGGAGCCGAGTTGGATTCGTCGATTGACCTCTCTTTCAAAGTTGGACCTACCTAACCGGACTACCTGTCCCAGGTAAATGTATTCATCGACAACTTCAAGAATAGCGTTCCCAAATGTGAGTGCTCCAACGGTGTGTACGACATGGATTTTAAACATTATTTTTGTTTTGTCCATGTTCATTTTAAGACCCACTTGTTGAGGTACTCTGTTGAGGTCACCGAGCATCCGTCCTAGATCTTCCAGCGATTTCGCCATGACCACAATGTCGTCGGCAATTTGAAGGTGAGTGATGAATTCGCCATTGATGTTGATGCCAAGTCCTCGCCATTCCAAGAGCTTGAAGGCGTCCTCTAAGATGGCCGTAAACGGTTTCGGAGAAATGACGTCTCCCTGTCTTAGTCCTCTTTTTATGGGGTTCGCTTTCGTGCACTGCCCCTGTACTCGGACTGACATGGTAGCGTTATTATACAAGCACTTCAACACTTCGATGTACCGATAGTCAATGCAGCAACGCTGAATAGATCTAAGAACCGCCCAAGTCTCGATCGAATCGAAGGCTTTCTCATAGTCCACAAACGCCAAGCATAGTGGCCGATTATACTCCTTGGTCTTCTGTATAATCTGCCGCAGCGTATGTATGTGGTATATGGTATTAAAGCCTTTCCGAAAACCGGCTTGTTCGGGAGGCTGGAAGTCATGAAGCCTGTACGTGGTACCTCTACGTAGTACTACCTCTCTGGTTTCCTCCACGTACGACGAACTGTACGTGGAGGAAACCAGAGAGGTTTGTATCCTGGCTTCCTCCACTCATAGTTTGTCTCATTCACGTTCGCCAGTTACGAAGACTCGTGACTTGTCCTTCAGGTAAGACACGGTCTATGTGGTCATGGCAAAATGAACTTTCGCATTGCAGTATATGTTGTTTTTTCATTCTTCCTTTCAATATAATGTTTTGTTATTTCAGATCTACGTTACGGTCTTCGTAATTGGTCCCAGCTGATGTATCTTTAAAAAAAATAGTATAAGAGTGGAGGAGGCCAAGAGGTCTGTAACAAAGAATCTGTTGGAACTCTGTACTCTAAATCTACACCGCAGGGATCTGGCGTGATGATATCGATACATGTTGGAGCTATATTTAAAGTTATAATATCATATGTAATTTACATTTCTGAATTGTATTGCGACTGAATGTTTCACTGCACGTTCGCCGACCCCTAAAACGTTGGAGTGTGTTTGAGTGATATACGCTGTTGGCCGTGAGGCCTTTACAGCTTCACCGGACTTAACGTTGGGTTTAATGTACCTATAAATAATGTATTCGTATTGTAAATAGTGATAGTGGGGTACATTCGCTTTCCTTCATAACAAAGTAAATGTCTGATTATCTATTTATTTTTCACTTATCGTAAGGTCGAATGTGTAATTTCACCAAGTGATCTTTTACACATTAAACATCCTCTGTAATATTTTTTATATAAGATGGGTAGTGACAGTTCTAAGAGCCAAACGAAATTAATATTTATTAAACTTATTAATTAAACCATAAGTATAGACACAGGTTATGCCTCTTATTGCTATTGAATACAGTATAGTTTTCTTTGACACTTACAACTGTCACAGTACCCATCCTTCATGAAAAATACTATAATGCAGTGATTGAAATTTATGAGTGCTATATTTTTGTGCTATGCCTAGTTTCTGTCAGCAACGGAAACTCATGTTCACAAATCCACGGACAATGTGAGCCTAAATGACAAAAGAAAAAAAAATGTGTTGCCAGCTTAAGAGAACTAGTGTAGAGCTAACAACCAAACCAATCGCTAGAAATTATCGGCATAATTGTAAACATATTTATTGCTTTTATTAAATTCTTGCAATTTTTGATCAATTGTTGTTTTGTCCTGGGTTCAAATCCTAGGTCGGACAAGAGTAGCTTTTCTAACGAAAAACTTCCCAGTACGAGTCCGGAGTCTGGAATTGTGCCCGGTATATGGCAATATGCTCGCCCCCTATTACATGGGGCCTAACATCGTCGGCGAAACATGGGTGTACTCAGTACACCTATGCTATAATTAAATTGGTACAAACCCGTCTTCACCGCACAGAGTCCGCGTGGAGATGTATAACCTAATCTCCCTCACCTTGATTTGTGAGAGAAGACCTTTGCCCAGCAGTCTGATAGTATAGGCTGATATCATATCAAGGTTAAATTTTACTCAGGGTGCATTAAAACAATAAAGTGTTGTTGACACATGTGTTTTGGAAATGAATAACGATTCTACTTAGGATTTTTAAATAATTCAGATATTAACGATAGTGTCCTAACATTAAAAAAGGTTTTAATATATTCCGTTTGAATTGACATTCTACTAAAGGTAAACAAATTTTAAAAATTAAGATTTTTTAATGTGACTATGCCGTTTCAAAATGTGTTGTACCTTAATTAAATGTCTTCATAAAAGATTTGCTAATATTTTATTTTATTATTGAAAATAACAGCTTGAAAGCAATTAATTACTTAACTAAATACTAACTTAACTTAACTTATTATGACATTTTAATGTATTGTGATTTGTCGATCACAAAGCATCCACAAAGATAGGTGCTCAAAACTATTTTATAAAAATACTTGACAGCTATCATCTGGTCGAATTGAGAATTATCTTAGATTTTGTTTTGTTTTGAATTATCGTATTTTATCAAAGAATGAGTAAACTTGAACATGGGCTGAGCGGGCTGGTTAGTTTTTACAAGCTTTTATTTAACTTGCAATGTTCGTTTGTCTGTCTGTCTTTCGGGTTCAAATCTTGTGATCCATTTTTATTAAATTTTACTACATATTATGCAATGAAATACATCAATTTAAATCAGATACAATTCAATAAGAAATTTCGTATTTTAAAAACAAGGTTTTGGCAGGACTATGTATCTTCTTTGAACCTGAATGCCAGTATGACAGAGATGAGGAAAGAAATATACCGGCAATGCAAGAATGCTACTAAAACTTTGGTGAAAGAAAAGCGTGAAAGAGCCAGTATGATTGAGGAGGAGAGGCTGGCGAAGAACTTCGAGAACAACACCAAACTCTTTTGGAGCAAGGTGAGAAAGGCTCGAGGTGATTCGTCAGGCTCCAGAATGGAAAGGATAAAATCTAAAGATGATGACATTCTTGTAGACACACAAGCTGTGCTAAACCGGTGGAGTGAATATTTTGGAGAAATGTATGGAGATGACCCGGACGCTGATGCCGCAGACGTGCCTAAAGGCGAGATTGCGGCACCAGAATCAATGGAGGACATCACTATGGAAGAAGTTGAATGGGCGATAGGAAGTATGAAAAACGGTAAAGCTGCGGGAGTAGACATGATATCTGCCGAGATGATCAAATATGGTGGAACTTGCGTCCGGGACGCTTTCCGGGCCCTTGCAAACCTTTGCTGGAGGACCGGTAGAGTCCCTACAGATTGGCGCCGCGCAGTCATAGTACCCTTGTATAAAGGCAAGGGTTCACAATATGACTGCGCCAATTACAGAGCCATCAGTTTGATCAGCTTGGCAGCCAAGGTGTACGGTAAAATTATTGAACGGAGAACGGAATGTTGTGCGAGGCACAAGAGGGTTTCAGGTCTGGAAGAGGATGTTCGGATCAAGTCTTCTCACTCCGCAACATCGTAGAGAAGCATCTGGCAGTGGGCCGGAAGGTTTTCTGCGGTTTTGTAGATCTGGAGAAGGCATTTGACAGAGTTGTGCGAAAGAGACTTTGGGACATTTTGCCAGAGTATGGTATAGATGGCACTGTTGCGAGCCGTCCAGTCTACTTATGTGGACTGCAAGACATGCGTATGGGTGGGTGGTAACAGGTCACCCTGGTTTAACGTTAAAATCGGCGTCAAGCAGGGTTGCGTGTTGTCCGCTAGACTGTTTATAATATATCTGGACAAAAGTCTTCAAAGACTGAAAGCGATGAATGAAGGTGTACAAATGGGTGGCTTAGTGGTAAACCATCTACTTTATGCAGATGACGCGGTTTTAATAGCGCCAACAGCCACTGATCTGCAAACACTAGTCACAGTTATGAAAGACGACTGCATGATCAATGGCTTACACTTGAATGTGAAGAAAACCAAGATTATGGTTTTTGAAAGGGAAGAAACCAGAACGAATGTAAGGATTGTGGTTGGTAACGATGTGCTGGAGCAAGTGAATGAGTTTGTATATCTTGGATGCGCCTTCAGTAAGGATGGGAAATACACCGCTGACATAGAGAGAAGAGTGAGTGCAGGAAACAGAGTGAATGGTGCGATGGGAAAACTACTCGGGAGCCGGCACTTAAGCCATAAGGCGCAGCTGGCCATACATAACGGAGTTCTTGTCCCAACGTTGTTATATGGTAGCGAGAGCTGGGTATGTAAGAAGGAGAATGAAAGTAGGATAAATGCGGTAGAAATGCGAGCTCTGCGGAAGATGTGCGGAGTGAAGCTGACCGACCGCATTAGCAACAGCATAGTAAGACAGCGAGTAGGTATGAAAGATAGTATCGGTGTAAAGATGAGAAAGGGCATGCTCCGTTGGTTCGGGCATATAGAAAGAATGCCAGAGGAAAGAATGACAAAACAGATATACAATGTGAAAGTGGAAGGATGCAGGTACCGGGGAAGACCTAGACTATCTTACCACGACCAAATAAACCGAGTCTTATCTGATGGAAAAGTCAAGAGTCTCCGTAACCGGCGAGCGTGTATGAGACGAACTATGAGAGTCGAGGAAGCCAGAGAGGTATGTAAGGAAAGAACCTGTTGGAACTCTGTACTCTCTGCCTACCCCGCAAGGGATCTGGCGTGAGGTTATAGATAGATAGATAGGTTTTGTACCCGTGATTTAATGTTTACCTTTAGTAAAATGCGAAAAGAAAAGGAGTGTAGGTAATATAAGATTACTTTTTTATTATCGACAAAAAATATATTGTGGTATATAAATCATCATCATCATCATCAGCCCGTGTCAGTCCACTGCTGGACGTAGGTCTCTCCCATGGCACGCCACTGAGCTCGATCTTCAGCTCTAATTCTCCAATCCCTGCCCGCTGCCTTACGAATATCGTCGCCCCACCTAGCTACAGGGCGCCCTATACTACGTTTGCCGACACGCGGTCTCCACTCAAAAACCAGTCTGCCCCAACGGCCATCGGTTCTGCGGCATATGTGACCTGCCCACTGCCACTTCAGCTTGCTAATTCGCTGAGCTATGTCGGTAACCTTGGTTCTCTGACGAATAACTTCATTCCGGATTCGATCCCTAAGAGAAACTCCGAGCATATGCTTATACCGATAATGCTATTTCCATAGCTCGCTGAGCGACCTTGAACTGGTGGACAAGCCGCACAGTGAGTGGCCACGTTTCGGCGTTTTCACTAAATAACTATTTAAAATGTACTTAATCCTGACAACACTGTCAAACGGCAATTTGTTCGTGGATATGTGAACACGGCTATTATAGTCGGTTCAGTCAGTATAATAGTAATCTTTCCTATTTCATGTCTGGACCGTCCAATTAACGAAACTCGTCCATTGTAATGGTGCCTCCAGCTGATCCGAGATCCGCATTGTACGTATTGTTTTTTATTAATGAGCCAGAGTCATAAGCTCGGTGGAAAAGAAAATTGGTTGAGAACGAAAACTCCCAAAGTGTGAACTGGAAAATGTTCGCTTTAGTATTGTATGTATATGGTAGTACGGATTAGTGGTCCAGCTCGTTGTTTGAGTGAAATAGGTTAGTCTACTTTTTAAGTTTGAAACTAAATTCAAAACAACACATCTAATTCCCGCCAAAATTAAAAATCTATAATAATCCTAATTTATGAAGATAGCTCTAATATGCTTATAAAATTTAATATTCTGACGTTCCCCCCCCGTTGCCCCTTCAGTCTGTCATTATTTTAACCTTTTATAAATACCGATAAGGTTGTCAAAGATCAATGAAACATCCAGTATGTGTTAATAAATAATTACATTAACGATACATTCATCCTTTGTTTTTAACGTTTTAATTGTAAAAAATAATGGCTTTTGACCTGTTTGGATACCGGAGTTGTTTATTATTTTTGATGATATGATGTTTTTATTTAATACAAAAAGTACTAGTACATAATTGTAAAGTTAGTAGCTCAGGTACATTAAAAAAAAACATTGCCCCTTGCCAGGATTTATTTCTGTGTCGTGGGTGCGTTTGAAAACATGAAAATTCGCATACACAAATACCCAGACCGAAACAAATAAGTAATTGTGGGTCACACAAAGATTTGTCCCGTACGAGAATCGAAACCGCGACTATTGGAACCAGTGGGCGGAGCGGCTTAAGAGTAACCACTGCACCAAATCGTCCGTCGAATATATGTCGGCAATCATGTTTTTGAGATGGCTATTTTAATGCTGGTAATAATTAAAGGCGATCGAAATCGATATCGAGGCGAAGGAAATCGATATACATGTGTGAAAGGTCGATTTATTTGCGTTTTCATAGTGATCTGCAGGGTGGCCGAACATGAAAGAAATCTTGAAATAATACTAAGGTGTTCATCCTGTACACTGATCTTCCCTGATATCCCAGGATGCGCACAATAGTATTATTACACATACATGTGTACAGTTACTTATAACCATCTTATGTATATTTAAAACCGTAAAGCTCGGCTACTTTGAATGCTGTAAAGTTCCGTTTATTATATAGTTACTTATATTATATAGTTTGCAAAACCCAGTTCTAACAATTAAAGTACGAGAAAAAAGGCGTTCATTTTTCAACGAAAAATCTTCTTTGAATTTCAAAAACGTCAATCTTTTACATTCTCCAAAGGCGAGCGAGTGTGAATTGATACGACACAGAAAACAGATAGTCTAGTGTTTCTTTTGCGAATGGTGCAATGAAAGGTTCGTTCAAGCCCCGCGGTGCCAGAGTATCGATCGATGCGGCACAGCCTCACGGGGTTATTCACCCCCCAGCCCAGACGTATCACCCAACGCTCATTGAATTACAGACTCTAAGACCCGATGTTTATTACTTTCTCTTGCACGGCCCTCATAGGTAATAGTGGATTAACATTATTCCGCATGCGATGTGGAGTTCTAGATTAGGGAAAGAACATAAAAGGTAAAAATAATAGCAACAGGACTAACAGATATCTGTATTTATGTTTTTGGGTCTGCGTATCGAAAAAGGAAGAAACTATTGGAGAATTAGTCCTACACCCAGCTTCCAGCGATTCATACGAAGATTCCTGAAATTTGAGTTATTTATACTACACTCTTCAGTTATACATATATCACAATGACTGGAAAGATGATCTTAGACTTAATCAAAAATTATCCTAAAATACAAAACTAGTAATACTAATAAATACTCACTGTATATATCTTTTATTATTTTTAAATCGTAGCCCCACACTAGGATTTATTCCTGTGTCGTGGGTGCGTTTACAAACATGAAAATTCACATATACAAATACCCAGACCGGAACAAATAATTGTGAATCACACAATGACAAGATTTGTCCCGTGCGAGAATCGAACCCGCGACTATTAGACACTGTGGGCGGAGCAGCTCAAGCTCTTAACCACTGCGCTAAATCGTCCGGCAATGGACTGCTATAGGCTGATACCATCATAAGATGAGGATTATTGTTTAATGCTCATTTCCATAATGAGAGATATTTCTACGTCTTTTTTATTACAAGTACGTATTTAAGAATTGGAAAGACCCGGCCGGAAAGACAGCAAGCCACAGAGACACTTGAGCGTGAAACAAATGCCTTGACCTGGTTGTGCGTGGGGCGGGCTGAGCCGCCCCTTCGCGGCTAAGTTAGTGCTACTTCAGCTGTCGTAAGACGAGCGAGATCATCGCGGATTTCCATCGGGTTAATTTTTTTACGGTTTTATAAGAACAGAGAGTTTTTTCAATTTCTCTGGAGGGCTCTTGGCACAAATAGATTAATGTTTCCTTGACGCTGTGGGGTTGATGTGCCATCCTTTTAATACCAGAGATTTACTGAATAAAGATGAATGTGACAGCTCTCTTTCTTGACAACGACACGATAACTTCAAATGGTGGGTGCTTAGCCCTTTGTAATTAACTTAAGAACATTAGATGAGATGGGCCAAGGCGGTGACAGAGTGGTGGCCTAGATCGGGGCGGAGACACATAGGTAGACCCATGGTAGACCATAAGCCAGTGAATTGTGGAATAGACTAGCAAAGGGCCAACACAACAAATAGTGAAAGAGGAAAGGTCTATACTCAACAGTGTACAGACATACGGTACAATATTAGGTTTAGGTGATAGCGTAGTATGCTGATAAAATTATAATCGATTGATTGCTATAAAGCTGAATACAGCTCACCCTTTTTTGGTTGTATTGTTGATAAATATTAATTAAGCCGTGCTGTGGCTTAGAAAATTTCTTGCTGTCCTCAGCTGATTTAACTGTATTCTATGTATTTATATCCTGTCGCTTTAAAAACTGAATGCGACACAACAAATATAAAGAACCAGTAACTTGTTAGATATTAAAAATATTTAAAAAAACCGACTAAAAAAGCAAAAAATAAATATTTGAAGTCGGTACCGGTTAGTGTATTCGGTTACTTGGCACCGACTTCAAATATTTATTTTTTGCTTATTAAAGTCGGTTTTATTATTTTTAAACAAGATTTTTAATTTACATATTTAAGTGACAATTAAATTATTTACTTATATTTATATACCTATATTATATTATTTTGCTGAGTTGTTCAGCAAGGTACCTACAGGATTGATATAATAACCATAATAACCACCATTCGTGCTGTTCGCCGTTAAGGAGTCCCCTGATGTATCTTCAAAGTACGTTATAAAATACACAGACGAATTGTCGACCTCCTCCTTTTTTGAAGTCGGTTAATATTCTGATAAGTTCTATGGCAGGGTACCTATATATAGGATTGACGTAATACCCATAATATCTTAATCTACGCATTCGTATTGTTTGTCGTTAAGGAACTCCTTAACGACAAACAAGAAGATAGACCAGGGAACTCCCTGGTCTATCTTCCAAGTCCAAGGTCCAATACCGATGAAATTAAAATGGGACCATCTTAGAGCTATACTGAACCTAACGCAAAAATAATCATCAAAATCGATTCATAATTGGCAGAATGATCGCGTAACATACATAAAAAAAAACATATAGTCGAATTGAGAACCTCCTTCTTTTTAGAAGTCGGTTAAAAATAGGAATACATATTTTCTTCTTAATTACAACAAATATATTCAGAAAAAATACCTATATTTTGTGGAAAGCAGGTACTTACCTCCTACATAAATCGCAAAGGAAACTAAGTTATGCCCAGAAGCCCGAAAGATATTGCATGTTTTTGGCAGCTGACATACTATGTACCTAATGCTTGATAGAAGTCCTGGTAAGCTAATACTGCTCCGCCAACTGGACCGAGTAGTTGCGTGTTCGGTTCCCACACGACATCTGTGTGATCTACAAATATTTGATTCAGTCTGGATGTTTAATACAGGCATTATTCTTAGTCCGGGGCTACGCCTTAAATAAAAATGCTGCGCAGATCGGTAACTTTTCGCTTCCTTTTTGACGTAATTCAATAGAGTGCCGTTTATGATTGAGTCAACAATTTGCTCATGAATAGGCAGCTATAAGATTACCCCAGAATAAAGTGATACTTTTAGTATTTATCGTAGTTACGTGCGCTGTCTATGACTATATATAGATAGATATTCTGTGACTATATTATTCGATACGTTTTGATGTGATACGGAAAGACTACGAGTACCTGTCCTATTTATGAGCTACTCTTATTCCTCTAGGATAGACTAAAACTAGACTATAATTACAAATCAACCCCTGATATCCTCCCACCTGGTTGAGTACGATTGGATACGTTGGCTTTAGTTCGATTTAATTCAGCCCATAAACTGATACAATGACCTAGCGTAGAGTGGTAGTGTAGATATTACGTTCATTTATGGTTAGCAGTAATATGTTACGCATAGACACTCATCTTTTTCTTTGTTGTGAGTGAGAAAAACAATGAATCACCTCTGCAGCCCACGCATATCGTAAAACCTAACTCAGGGAAGTGTTGTGGGCGTGCGTATACAATGTACTGCAGTGTCTATTCGTACCATATACAGTGTGTTTTATAAACTGTGATAATCTTGGCGAGGTCTTCTACCAAATATTTTTTTTTTGTGGGACTAAGCCCGCCGTTATTCTCACCACTGTAACTCTTGAAAGCCAGAATCTCCTAATATCTCCATAGATGACACCTAGATTTGAACCTTAGGGTCTCACGGGATGCGCTTTGATTGAATTAGAAACGATAAAAGAAAAGAAAACAGTTGTAGGAAAAAAAATATCAAAGATACCTGATACTACTACTGCCTTTGAGTATATTTATCAATTATCATTGGTGGATAAATTAGATGTCCAGATTCAAGCCACTTATTACAAAAACATAATACTTAATGCTATAATCTCTGTTATTAGGATATGAAAATGTAATTTTTCTATCGTTTGGTTAGTTATTATTGAGTATCAAAATTATTCAATCCGCATGAATGACTATTTGTTCCGTGTTTCAGCCCTTTGGTTCATGTTCGGTATGAAAAAAATGCTAAAGTAGGCGCTTTAGTATTTTTCTTTTTAAACCTTTTTACATATCTAGAAATAAGATACGTGCAGCAATGCAATACATATGTTGATAGAGTATTTAGCTATATCAATCATTTGTGGGAGCGCAGCCGAAGCTAAATATCAATATACTTGTGTGTGTGTTTTCTTACTTATTCCCATTGTTTTCGTCATCATCTTTTTTCTTTCTTCGGTATTTTTGCAAGTTCATCTGCCAACCTTGATGTAGACACGTGTGAGCCACGTGTATTTAACAAAGTGTATAGTTAGTATATTGATAAAATATGACCGCGGCATTGACGTACTATCATACCTAGGTCAATGGTTTGTAGGTAAGTGGGTTGCGCTATATGTAAGGCAAAATCTATCAATATCAATTGGCCATGGTCAATACATATCAATGGGTCAATGTAATGTACTATGATAAATATAACATGTACAAGCGCAGCGTAGGACGACCGCCTGCCAGATGGACTGACGATCTTGTGAAAATCGCAGGAAGTCGTTGGATGCAGGTGGTGTCGGACCGGTTACGCTGGAAGGCGATTTGGGAGGCCTATGGTTGGCAGTGGACAAGTATAGGCTAAGATGATGATACTTTATGTATGGATAATTAATATTATCACAAATATTTTATATAATTTTTATAATATAACAATTAATATGGCTATTTTTGACTTAGTGAAGAAGGTAATGACCAATATGGATAAAAGAAATTCTATATGTGCAATATATACTGACATGACGAAAGCTTTTGACTTTGTAGACCACAACATATTATTAAATAAATTATATGATTATGAAATTAGAGGTAATATATATAAATTATTAAAATCATACCTAACAAACCGTAAACAACAAACTGAAATTACTCGAACATGCTGGAAAACTAGAAAAGAAGTAAAATAGTATTCGAAACTGAGATACGTACGCAAGGGTGTCCCCCAAGAAACAGTATTAGGACCATTATTGTTTTTGATATATATTAACGACATACCAAAATCTGTGCGCCACTCTATGATTTTATTCGCTGATGATAGTACTGCTCTTGTACATCGCACTAATAAAAATGACTACGAGAAAGATATAAATGATACTCTTATAGATATTGTGACATGGCTAAACAAAAACGGTCTAAAAATTAATATGACGAAAACAAAAATAATGCAATTTTATCAAAGGACGCCGTCAAAAAAAGTAAATGTAAGTTATGAGGGAATAAATTTAGAAGAAGTAGAAACAACAAAATGCTTGGGTATCACTTTCGATAAAAAACTTACTTGGAGACCTCAGATAGATGAAATTTCCAGAAGACTAAGCCAATCATCCTATGCACTATACAAATTATCTAAAGTAGCAAATCGTGAAACGGTTCTAACAGCTTACCATGGTCTAGTAGCATCAGTCCTACGGTATGGTATCATTTTCTGGGGCTATTCGACGCATAAGGATTTAGTATTTAAAGCACAAAAGAGATGTATCAGAGCAATGTGTAACCTGAAAATAACAGATAGCTGTGTTCCGTTATTCAAATCGTTAAAAATAGTACCATCATTATATATATTAAAGGTTGCGATATTTGTCAAAAAAAATCCGAAATTGTTCACACAAATATCAGAAATACGTAGAGGTCCATTAAGAGCGCAATACCAAAGTGTTTTATGCAATAAAATATGTAAGACTGCTCTAGTAATAAAAAGTGTTTTGGGAATGGCGCCCAAAATATACAATAAACTACCAAAATATATAAAAGATATGCAAATTCACAAATTTAGAAAAACACTGTGCTCAATATTGATTAAAAAATGTTATTATTCTGTCCAGACATTTCTTAATGACAATTTTGTGAAAATTAATAGGACATAATTTATTATCAATTATAATTATAATTTAATATTCAAATTTATAATTTTATTTTATATTTAATTTTATTGCATGATATTTTAATTTAATAATGTAAATCATGACCATTGAATTTGTACGCCTTTGGCAAAACATGGTGAAACTTATTTTTAATTTTTTTATCAACTTTGTACTACCCGTGTTTAACAAATAAAGGATTCTGATTCTGATTCTAAGCTATTTTAGTTCATAAAAGTAATATAAAATGTCTGTGACATTGTTAAAATATAGGAAGCTGACAGTCTTGTCGTCTCCTCTCATGGTGCTCTAATGGAAAATAGTTTATTTTTATATATATCACTACTTTTTGCCCGCGACTTCATCCGCGTTGACTTTAGACCGGAACCTTATATTCTTTTCCGGAATAGAAAGTGTCTTATGTGTTAAACCAGTTAATACATAAGACATGTTTGATTCATCTATGTCAAACTCAATCTCAAATAATTTATTTTGTATACCTGCGAGGCCGCTTACAATGAGTCATTTAACATTTCCATTTTTTTTTAAATCTTAACTACTATTCTACCTCTGGATGGGAACGCGCCCTCCACTGAGAAAATCCGGCAAAATAACTCAGCGGGCTTGTCTTTTTTATTTACTTCTCTTTCTCTTTTTTTCTTTTCTTTTTTTTCAATCATTTGGTCTGGATACAATGTTTGGGTAACAAGTAAATAGTTTACGATCTAGCTCCAGTTACGATCGAGATATGAATCTAATAATTTTATCTGTAAAGAGTGTCTTAAGGATTCCAGATGGAGCAGTCCCCACGAGCAGCACCCGTTCACGAGTACGACTGCTGGAACAGCCAACAATCCCCTCAAACATTGAAGCATACATGACCAAACCACAAAGACGGTATCCAGATTGTGTGTACAAAGCAGCAGTGTGCCAAATTTTATTCTAATCCGTTTAGCTGTTTTGCTTTATTGAGTAACAAACATACAAACGTCTAAACATACAAACTTTCACATTTTTAATATTAGTGGGATATTAGGATTAGTAGAATAATTCTGATGAAAGCAGGCGCTGCATGAATGGAAAATAGATATCAACACGTTTCATCTAAACTTCAACGCACTGAAAATATAACTGAAATCAAAATAAGTATTTGCATTAACAGTCTTTGGGGTTAATTGAAGCAGTATTTTAATAATAATTGTTAGCCTAAAGATCATGGAATATTTAACGTTATAGAATATTTTCGTTTACTAAAAGTAGTCTTGAAGATCGAATAATGTTGAATATTCAGTTTACTGTAGACTATATAAAATTCCAACACGTAACTACAAGTTTCCATGAAACGACAGACTAGCTGTCGCCAAGCACGGGCGAGAGCTGAAAAGCGTCGTGACGTATTATAATGAATGTAGGTTAGGGAAAATGGAGAGCGTCGTTCCAAACAGACTCAACCGCAACTGTACACTGAAATTTTACTATAAAGAAAAATAATAAAGTATATGGGTACCTACCAATTTTACTCATACGTAATGGGAAGGTAATGTATATAGCACGATAAAACAATTAGAAATTCTTATGTCTACTAAAAATATATGTATGTAACTGCAACAAATATTTATTTATTTTATTATCTTTGGAGTAACAAACAGGTATATAATGACATTAAATTAGATTACTCTAAATATCAAACAGTCAGTACTAATTACATACCCACCACCATTACTTTCGAAATATATATGATAAAAATAGGCTACTAGTTACTATTTGAGATAACATTTATGATTATAGTATCTAAAAAGATACATGAAAACAGTAATTACAAGTAAAGATTACACATTTATAAGATGATTAGCTAACCCGGCGAACTAGACATAATCTTAATGACAGTCGAACTTCTTTAATTTTCAACATAATTTGTTTAGTTAAAGATGTTTGAGACCAATTAAATATATCAGTTTGCGTGAAATAATCATTCTGTGCATTCATAATGCGGCGCAAATGCTCACTTGCACACGGCATAGTTTAGGAGCAAAATGCTGAGCTGCGCTGAGTGTGCATTTCTCGTATGCACTGTGAACGGCTTGGTGTGTACAATTATATTTGACTTGTAAATTGGTTACAATCAAAGTTATCGTGACGGATTTTATATAAAAGTAATTGGTCCAAGAGCAATCGTCTTAAGAAGACTATATCTGCTTGTAAGAACCTGATATGAAGGCCTTGAGCGATAGCATATATAGAATTTACGCTGTACCATTTCTATTAAAACTTATAATGGTGATACATTTGCATTTGCGTAGACTGAGATGTAGTTTGTTGACTTCACAATAGTTGTGATGACGGTTGAGATCATCTTGAAGTTTATTACAATTGTCAATAGTACCAATACGGTTATAAACCTTGAGGTCATAAAGAAGGAAATGGGAATTAAAGAAACAATAACTGATGTCTTTAATGTGCAGGGTAAACATTAAGGGTCCTAAAATCGAGCCTGGTGGGACTTCGAAGGTAGCGTAAATTGCCGCACCGCGCACCCAACAAAACCCAAGGAATAATATATTTTCATTTTTATGATATGTTTATAATCGATGAACTCTGAAACTACTGAACTGATTTTAATAATTCTTTTACCCTTAGAAAGCTACATTACCCGAAGTAACATAGATTCGGTAGGTGGCGCTACGAAATCATAGAAATCAACCAACAATAACATGGTTTACGTAACATGCAGTGTTAGAATTTATTTTTAGAAGCTATTTCAGGTAGACAGGTTCCCGTAACTAGCGCCGTATTGTAGGGGCGACATTGTGTGCGACAAGACGGGAAGCCGGCAGACTTGCCGTCGCCCCGCCGATCAATGGGAGGGAGACAGAGCATGAAAGCGGGCGTGCCGTGAATGGAAAGCAGATATTGAAACCCTTCTATTCGAATTTTATTCAGTCTGTGGTGTATTCTATTCATCTTACTTAAAGTTTTTATTATTACTTATGGCTCTGGTGGGCTGGCCTGCATCTTTTTTACCAAGTTTTTTTATTAACATACTTTCAAAAGTTACCATTACTTAAAGCGTAATTGAATTATACGTATCTACCAAATACTTCCAGATTTTAAGAAGCTTAAGTATTCTCACTCTCCATTTTGTGGTAATTATCCCATCCAGTAATTACTATATACCTAACTAAAATTATATTAAATCATCTCTAGCGTTCACATGATCTTTTCATCACTTCCAGCTTATTCAGCCCACTGCAGAGCATAAGCCTAATTAAGCTTTTACGCCACATATCCCTATCCTAAGCCAATCTTAGCCAGATCTTACCAACGTACTTAACTATATCATCGACCCATCTTTGTACTGGCCTTTCTCGATTGCGATATCCATTCCGTGGCCACCATTCGGTCAAAGATCTACTCCATCTGTTATCACCACATCTTGCGACGTGTCCTGCCCATCTCCACTTTAGTCGAAATATACGTGATCCGACCTCTTCCACTTTAGTTCTTTTGCGAATCTCCGCATTTCTGACTCGGTCGCTCAGTGTGATGCCTAACACGACACGCTCCATGGCCCGTTGAACAACTCTCATTTTGTGATTTTTTTGTAAGCGTCCATGTTTCAGCCCCATAATTCATAGTAGGCAAGACACATTAGTTATACAGACGGGTTTTTAGGCGTTATTTTTCGATTCCTGAGCTGCACGTCGTCCACTTTTCTGAATGCAGCCCATCCCAGCTGTATGCATGTATTGGTTTCCAGATGTCTTTGCTCTTTGCCAAAGGATTAACAATGTCCAAGATAAATATATTTATTAACCATCTCTAGCTTTTTACCACACGCTTCAATATGGGACGATGATACGGCCTGCAGCTTTTGTGTTAGCAGGTTTAAACGAAAAATAAATTTGGTTATCATCTGCATAGAACGCATGAATTTAACGTCAGCGTTAAATGCATGCGTTCTTTACGTATACTTTTTAGTTATTCAGATAACTAAAAAGTATACGTAATTTGTCATAAAAATACAAAATTCTTAACCTTAAACGTATTCCTAATAGTAAAATAAAAATAGTCCTTTACATATATATAGAATCTTTTTTGAAAAAATTAATTGGGTTACATTTCCTTATCGCTATAGAAGCCGCAACATTTTTTTTGGAATTATTGTCTGTCTGTCTTTCTGTCTGTCTGTCTGTCTCCTTGTGTTTCAATCACGCAAAAACGACCAAACTGATTTCAATAAAATTTGGTATAACTTAAAATAATAAATGCTTTTTATCCCGGAAACAAAAACCAATCCGGGATAGTCGCGGGATAAACCATAAAACTTATATATTATTTTTATTTTTGTTAGTCTCGAGTAGCAACGATTACAATAAAATGTGTTATTTTGCCAACACATAAATTCCTCCATAAACTGATATTGGATTCACGTTCAGCCTACGAGAAACTTTTCGGTGGCTAAAAGCATTTACCTAAAATTGTGCAAACACGTTTGATTTAAAAATGCATTCAAGATTGTCATACACTTATTTTGTTAACCTGTGATTTACAAATACATATTTGATTTGAGTTGTCTCTTCTGGAAAGAACTCTTTAACGATGAATGGTCTGGACACGAAACTTTGTTTTTATTTAAGATATCTATACATGATTTTGATCATGAAAATGAACTGTATATTCTTGTGAGAAGACTGACACGAAATGTACTGACAAAACTTTGCTACATACTTAGCTCGCGATGTACCTTTTTTAAATATTATTCCGCCGGATTACGATTGATAACGAACCTGTTGGAACGCTGTAGTCTCTGCCTACCCCGCAAGGAATCAGGCGAGATGATATAGAGAGAATAATACTTGGTTTCACATTTGTAAAAATATTATTACACACATTGTACAAAGACATAGAGGTTCAGACATCTTTTAACATAGAGGTTCACAATATCCTTACGTTCTTTAAATTTTATGTTATTATTTATAATTTTTAAAGAAGGGTATGCTCATTTGGTTCAGGCATATAGAAAGAATTTCAGAAGAAAGAATGACAAAACACATATACAATTCGAAAGGGGAAGGATGTAGGTACCGGGGAAGACCTAGA
This sequence comes from Phalera bucephala, assembly GCA_905147815.2. Lineage (NCBI taxonomy): Eukaryota > Metazoa > Arthropoda > Insecta > Lepidoptera > Notodontidae > Phalera > Phalera bucephala. Next base: position 40,112,801 of record LR990609.1, on the reverse strand, counting down.
CTAGCTTACCACGACCAAATAGACCGAGTCTTATCTGAAGGATAAGTCAAAAGTCTCCGTAACAGGCGAGCGTGTATGAGACGAACTATGAAAGTGGAGGAAGCCAGAGAGGTATGTAAGGAAAGAACTTGTTGGAACTCTGTACTGTCTGCCTACCTCGCTAGGGATTTGGCGTGATGATATAGATAGAGAGATAGATTATTAAAGAGCCACCATGTATCAAATTATGTCTGCTGAAAGAGCTAGCAACCTAATATTAAACATAATTTGGTTACTTTTAAGCCAATGTTCAGTGTTACAGAGAATATCTATCTTGCAACCATTCTTGAATAATTCAATTTCCATATTTTTGCTCGTTATATGAAATATTTTGATGAACCAGGTTAATTAAATTGGATTTATTATTTAATATTTCAATAATATTAACGCAAGAGGATGTCTCTATTGTCTCTGAATGTAAATTATATGAAATGCCAAGATTTTGATTAATAAATATTATGGCAGTATATAAATTACACATGTCAATATCACATTGCTCAATAGAAGCTACTTTATAAATTTGACAGAAGATAAAAATTATCTTCTGTCAAATAATGTGTCTTGTTAACATAACTGTTCATATCTATGACATGCATTTTGTCACTATGTTTTTTAACAAGTTTTTTGCTCGCCGTCCTTGATCAATATTAGGTAGCACCCACCTCTACTTATTCGATATGAACAATCAAATACGTTACGCGGCGTGTAACAATAACTTCGTGAAATGATCACAATGGTTTTTCAGCTGAATACGAAATACCGTTACATGATCATTTCTCGACGTTATCGTAACGCACCGCGTTTGTTTATACCGAATAAGTACGCAACTGTTAATCAAATAAGGCGCTTTTTTCAATTGTTTATTATATAGGTAAATTAAAAATGTACGAAATTTCACTACTAGTATAACAATGTTATTAAATATTATAAAATATAACATATTTGCAAGTATATAAGATATCAAGACATAATTTTATGATATAATACCACTTTAAAAATAAACTAACAAAGTTAATAAGTCATCTAGTTACCTCGCACTTCACTTTCTGGGAATTAAGTTTAAGTACACTTTACCCTTAGGCCCTATCACTATACGACTGGGCTCAACTTCTAAATTCTTTACAGAATGTTCTGAGGGCTCTAATCGGTACTTGGATAACAGACGCACTACACACAGCCGCGTTTGAAGCTGCCCGAATCGCATTCCTGTAAAGAGAAATATAATTACTTGTGTGTACTAAGAATCATGATCACTATATATTGAGAGATGATTTAAGTAAAAAATGCCATTGCTGCACTGTAAGAATCTCGGTCAGTCAGGACCTTCACCTCTGCCTCTCTCGGTTTTAGCTTGCTTACTCATTATGAATTAGAAGGTTGATTATTTCCTCAAAATATAAACCTATTAAATGTTTCTCGCAATTTACAGATTAAATTTACCTGAAAAATTTGAATATGTACACATACTTTAACAATTCAATTGTGCTATTAGCATATGAGTATGTTTATACAAATACTTACCGATACAATTCCTTGGCCCTGTTCCAAACGACAGAAACGAACACGGGTGTCTGTTGCGCGCTTCCTCTGGAGCAAACCTCTCAGGGTCGAACACATCGGGGTTCGGATAATATTTTTCATCATAATTGATACCTCTCGGCGAAACAAACACGATCGTCCCTTTCTTAATGACAGCATCAGTACCGGGTATCTTGTAATCTTCATTAGCTTGTCGCTGCAGTGGTTCCACTATCGAGTGCATGCGAAGAGTTTCATTTAACACTTTATCTAAATACTTCATATCCTTCAAAGTATCGTGAGTTATCTTATAATTATTAGCATTAAGCATCTCATCAATCTCTGCGACTAGTTTTTCTTGTACATGAGGATTCATAGCCAGTTGGTGCAACATATAAACAAGGACAGCTGCACTAGTCTCGTTGCCCGCTACATAAAATACTAAAGCTTGTGCCCCTATCATATCGTCTGTGACATCTATCAAAGTATTTTCATCTCCAAATTTAAAAGTTGGAACTTTCCCTTTTTGCCTTAAGTTCAACATTACATCCACAAAATCCTGTCTACTTGTTGTCATACCGTTTCTTTGATGTATAACAGTTTTCATAAGATTCTTAAAGAATGTGTTCACTGGTCTGGGAAATAGCGACAAGCCAATTTTCGGCAATATTCCTGGAAATAACATGTCCAGTTCGGTGCAATAAGTAGGTGTAAAAATCAAGTCATCAATTTTCTTGAAATACTCCCAATCGTCACTATAGCTATCGAAGTCCGAGCCGAAGGCGCAGGCTGCAATGGAGGCGACGGCATATCTTTGAATAAGATCACGCATTTCTTGCTCTGGTTTCAGACGGATTTTTTTGTCTACCATCTCTATAAATTTTTCAGTACACTCGTTCATTAAATAAAACATATCCTTTAGTTTCTTCGATGAGAACAGAGGGCTGTATCGACTCCTTAAGGCTCGCCAAGTGACTGCATCGGAATGGAACAGATTAGTTCCCAATCCTTTCTTGCTGTAGTGTATTCCACGGACCATAAATTTATCGAAGTCTTTAATCATGATGTGCTTTATTATATCCAGGTCTCTGACAAGTAGGGCTGGGGTTGTCATTCGATATATACCGACTATTTTCTCGTTAGGGTACATATTGTAAATATCTTGAAATACTACTCCGGTATTCTTCTGTCTTAAAATTGTTTCTTTAAAGTTCCCATAAAATGTAAGTGGCTCTGGTCCACAAACATTCATTTTCTTCCAATAGTTGAACGTTCTTCTAAAATAGTAATTTAAAAGAAAATAAACTACTACTATTATTATAATTAGTATATAATAAAGCTCCATCATGTTGGAACCTTGTTGGAACGTTGAACTACAGACTTGCAATGATACTGACATGTGTCCACGTTTGATTATATTCTATTTGATGTAGGTATGTACGATTATTGTATTATTATCTATCTTTAATAGTAAAGCTTGGTACAGATTGGTGATTTTACTACCACAAGGACAACATGACGATTGACTTCGAAAACAGCTAAGGGTGTTATTTTATTCGTTTAATATCTTAGTCCACTGTAGGTATATTTGATCAATAAAGTTTGAGAAATTGGATATATCAATATTCAGAGGTTGATAGTATATTGCATGCAAATCATGCAATTCCTAAAACATTTTTGATCAAATGCAGGTCTTTCTCGAATCTGTTTACGTAAACTTTTGTGTAACTTTAAATACTCCTACGACCAAATAGACCGAGTATTATCTGAATGACAAGACAAGAGTCTTCGTAACCGGCGAGCGTGTATGAGATGAACTATCAGAGTGGAGGAAGCCAGAGAGGTATGTAAGGAAAGAACCTGTTGGAATTCTGTACTCTCTGCCAACCCCGCTAGGGATCTGGTGTGATGATATAGATATATAGACTAGGCACAATGCCAGACTCCAGACTGTTACTGGGATTGTTTCTATTGAAAAATTACACTTTGCTCGACTTAGGATTCGAACCCAGGACCTCGTGATCGCTTCGCGTGTTATTCGCCACTAGGCCAATGACGCAGGCAGATTCATAAAAATAATTCATATTTACTGTGGACAGTCCTTGATTGAAAAACCGATCAGTCTGGTTAGAAATGTGTGTGTGTGTGTGTGAATGATGTACGCTGTTGGCCTCGAGGCCTCTACAGCTTCACCGGATTTAAAGGCGAGCGTGCAACCACTACGCTCTAGCCAGCCAGAAGGGCAATAGGTGACATACTCGAACGAGGAATGTCGTTCGTGTAAAGGCTAAACAGGAGCGGAGAGAGAACTGAGCCCTGTGGGACTCCAGCACTGATGGAGTGGGAAGTGGAGCGCGTCATTTCGACGCGATAACGGAAGGTGCGATTCGACAAGAAGTCTCGTAAGATGAGCATGAGTCTGTCCGGCACACCCAATTGGTAGAGCTTGTAGATCAAGCCGTTGTGCCAGACTTTGTCGAATGCCTTCGCGACATCTAGGAAGAGGGCGCCCGTGTAGATGGGTTTGGATCTATTGAGACCGGAGAGGATGTGCTCCGTGATGCGGTGCACTTGGTGGACGCAAGAGTGTTTGGCTCGAAAGCCGAACTGCTCGTCGATAATGATACCCCTGGACGTTACGAAGTCTTTGAGCCTCGCCAGAAGTAGGCGCTCGTATATCTTGGCCAGGGAGTTGGGGAGACTGATAGGGCGGTAGCTCGCGGGGAGATTGCGAGGTTTGCCGGGCTTGGGAATGCCAATGACGTCCGCCTCCTTCCACTTAGCGGGGAAGGTGCAGTTCGCCATGGCGGCGTTCAATATGGCCACTAAGAGGCAGATGAGTTGGGCGGGCAGGCATTTCAGAACGCGATTCGAAATGCCGTCAGAGCCGGGGGCTTTTTTAGTTTTGAGACCCATAATTAGATCTTCGACCTCCGTTTGGGTGATAAGAGGTAAGGAATCGACGGGGGGGAGGGATGCCCTGCGCTCGACTTCCCTGTCGACCGCGTCGACGTGGGACTGGTCGACCGACTGAGAGCTGGGGGCGCACTGGCTCTCGAGGGAGTCGGCGAGAAGCTCGGCCTTTTCGTCATCGTCGAAGGTTGGGGGTGCGCCTGAAGGGCGGGACAGCGGGGGCATGTCAGTCGTGGAGTCGGATTTGAGGCTACGCGCCAGCTGCCAGTGGGCCAGATGCGATGGCGCGATGCCCTCTAGGAAGTCACCCCACCGTTCGTCCCGGACCTCCGCGACACGACGCTTTACCTCTCGTTGTAAAGCGCGCATCCGGGCCCAATTGGCTTCGGTGGGGTAGGAGTCGTACGCTCGGATAGAAGCATTCTTGGAACAAATGAGATCCCTAACATCGTCCGGCAGTCGAAAGCGGTTGAGGTAGAGATCTTCCGCCTCGACTTGCTTGGACGATGGACTGACAGCCGATCGGATGTGTTCGGTGAAGGCATCTACGGCCTGATCGGTGTCCTGAGGGGACGGGATGGAGTCCGAGCTGAGAGGGAGGGGGGGAGGGTCGGCATCCGCCAAGGCCGTGCTTAGCGCATGCCAATCCACCACCGTCTTTTTGGGTCGCTGAGGGGCGGAAGGGGGGGAACCGAGTCTCATGACTACAGGTCGATGTTCAGAGTCGAGTTCCTGGACTACTTCTAAGGAGTGCAGCCGTAGGGTGACACCCTTCAGAAGCGCCATGTCCAGGACGTCGGGTCGGTGGTTGGGATTGATAGGATAGTGGGTAGGGTGCATAGGTGCGATGACGTCAAAGTCGAGAACGTGGACCAGGGCGTCAAGGCTCCTACCGTTAGGGGAAGTGGTGAGACCGTTCCAGGCCACGTGCTTACTGTTGAAGTCGCCCGCCAGAATGGCGGCGCTTCCCAGATTGAGGAGTGCTTCAAAGTCACTCCTGAGAACGGATTTAGTGGGGGAAAGGTATACGGAGGCGATCACGATGGGCTGGTGCCCCGTGAGAGAGACGCGACAGACCGAGGCTTCGATGTTGGTGAGCGCGGGGGGATCGAGAGGGATGCAGTGAAGGGACCTCCTGTAGTAAATGAGAGTACCGCCTCCGCGGGAGCTGATTCTGTCATTACGCACGAGGTTATAGTTTGCGATCCTAGGATCGCGTTTTGCGGGCTTGAGGAAGGTTTCCTGCACGAGGAGGATATCAAGTTGGTGATCTCGGAGGAAATAAGCAACCTGATCTCGCTGGGAGCGAAGGCCATCGGCGTTAAAGAACGCCAGGGATAGGTTGTGGGGCTTATGGCGGAGAGGTCGTAAATCCATTATTGGGTGCGGGGGGGTTGGGTTGGTAATTCGGAGTGGTAAAAATAAAAAGAAAAATAGTATTATTTTTGTATTGTATCTATCTATCTATCTATCTATAACCTCACGCCAGATCCCTTGCGGGGTAGGCAGAGAGTACAGAGTTCCAACAGGTTCTTTCCTTACATACCTCTCTGGCTTCCTCGACTCTCATAGTTCGTCTCATACACGCTCGCCGGTTACGGAGACTCTTGACTTTTCCATCAGATAAGACTCGGTTTATTTGGTCGTGGTAAGATAGTCTAGGTCTTCCCCGGTACCTGCATCCTTCCACTTTCACATTGTATATCTGTTTTGTCATTCTTTCCTCTGGCATTCTTTCTATATGCCCGAACCAACGGAGCATGCCCTTTCTCATCTTTACACCGATACTATCTTTCATACCTACTCGCTGTCTTACTATGCTGTTGCTAATGCGGTCGGTCAGCTTCACTCCGCACATCTTTGTATTGTATTTATTCAAATATGTAATTGTTACACTATTAATTATTATTGTTATCATATTACATTGTAATATGAAAACAGTCGTAATATAATTAAAATTAAACATTAATAACGTAACGTAACTTCTACAATGATAATACAAAATAGTCATAATTTTAATGGGAGGGATGTACTTGATGGATTGACAGCAAATAATTAATATTTGGCTTCAGTTTTGTTAGGAATAACCGCAAATCTACCCGTTCCGTGATATTCAATCTGCTCCTTTTTTTGTTAAATGGTTTGTAACGACACTAAAACATTCTTCGACAAGATATGACGAGGGAAACGCTATCAAATAAAACGTTTCTATAAAAAAAACTAATGAATGTGAAAAAGCAATTATTTAGTTACTTGGTAAAATTTTAATGATTGCTGTAAGAAGGAAATAAAAATAATAGTGTTTTGTTCGTTTATGACTATAATTGGACCGGAACGCGGCCCCCACTGAGAAGTCTCATCGAGAAAGTCAGCAGGCATGTCTTTTATAACTCTTTTTCTCTTATTTTCATCATATTGTATAGGTACAATGTTTAGGATACAATTAATAGTTTATGATTTAGCCGCAGTTTGAGGCCTTCCGACCGAGATATTAGACTAATGATGTTATTTCTAAAGCATCAGCCCACAGCACTCGTTCACTCCCCTCGTTCCCATCAAGGGATCTTTCCCTTGCCAAATTTCAGCTCAATCGGATACCCGCAAGGAAGTAACCTGCGCCAGACAGCCACTGCAAGCTGTACGGCGATTTCAAATTTATTTCTAAAACAATTTGCTCAATACACACAATTTTCGTAGTTTATTGAGGTTACCCCAAGTGGTTAAAACATGATGAATATATTCAAGAAGTATTAATATAGTTTGGTTTTGATATGAAATTTGTATTAATACAAGAGCTGTAGTCCCTACTTTAAATTATTACGAGTTACCTGTTTTGACATGGAGAAGTCAGAATATAATATTTTTTTCTAGCTGGACTAACGGTGGGTTTAATATCGAGCTCTTGTTGGTTGGTTTAAGGCAACTAAAACTAGCAAGAAATAAGACTTTACGTATTGCTATAAATTCGAGCTCCTTTGGGCTAAGTATTTTTATGTGTTAGCGTATGTATGGCATCCACAGTCCTAGTCAGTTGAAGTACTGCTATACTCTTAAAAGTATTGATATCTGGTAGTCAACAGGCCATAAATACTATGATAATTACAATAGCAATACCCATTACGTCGCCTCCAGATAATGAAAAATGTTAAGGAAAGTTATGAATTATACTACACGGTGTAATTTTAGTCGTCCTGGAGCGAGAGCCCAGGTGATGTATTCAATGCCTACTATTTCCTGGTACTAAAATATAAATAAAAATAACAATTAAATAAGTAACATTTCCATAACAATACTAATAAAGTATATTAAAAAAACAACTTTTAACCTATATCAAGAACAAAATGATACTGAGAGGCGTTGCGGCTCATGACCTAGCTGGTAGATAACTTCAGTGTTTCAAATTTTAAACCTAGCTATGATATTCGGATAGTAGGTAAATATTACTTATTGAAATTTTCCATTTATTATTTTTTTATTACTAGTGAACTAGGCATTGGATACATCATCTGGGCTTTCGCTCCAGGACGACTAAAATTACACCTTGTAGAGTAAGTTCATTTTTTTACCGATTAACAAAGAATTCTATTAACATTGGTGCCAATCGTTAAGAATCATTTTATCTAGTGACTAAATAAATCAATTAAAAATATAAAAAAGCGGCGTCTTGACTACGGTAATTATACGATTAATATTCAAAACTGCCGATAGACAGCGCTAGTAGTATTCATAAACGCTGACATATATCGTAGTTTTGCTCTTCGGTCGCTTGATATATTTTATATATTAAATATATTAATATACCTATATTTATGAATCCAGAATTTTCTCCTCTTTCATTTGACATTACACTCAATACAATAACAAAAAAAATCAGTGATTGCCCACTTTATTGGATGTTAACATTGATAATGGTCGTATAAAATGTAGTCTATGTCACCCGGACCATTATAATGAATCGACTAACACCTCATTCATCGAAATCGAATAAGTAGTTTAGGCGCTACGGAAAAGCATACGTACATACAAATATACATAACCTTCCTTTTGGGATTGCGTAATCGGGTAAATAATCTAGCTACTTTACTGGTGCCTTTGCCAGTGTAGCTAATTTGATAAAATTTAGTAATATCCAATATGACATCATTCTGTGGCAGGTGTTGTGTTTGGCGTGGCCTAGCACTCGCCCTGACAATTGTAGTCGAGGCGTTGTACAGGTAACTGTAAATCCCCCAAAACTGGTATAGATATAGTACTAAGATTAGTTTTACTTGTAAATCTTAATATTTACCAATAGGAGCTGGTAAAATAAAACATTTTCGGACTTTCACCATAATAATTTTACACGTGCTTGGTTTTAATTAGTTTTGGAAATAAAACAAAGTAATATAATACATCATTTAATATTGTATAATTAGAAAAGGCTTATTACTGAGTCACTTAATAAATTATCGTAAAAAAAGATTTAACCTATTGCAACGTGGCAAGTTGTTGAGACATTTAGAATTACAAGAAGCTAATCCCGATCACTTCCCTAACAATCTTCTTTATCAAGCATTTTTAAAACATTGCATTATTGCGTTTTACGAATTCTTGTCCTCCAGTTAAATACATATGTACATTTTAAAACAGTATTAGCTTCTGTCTTGAAATAGTCCTCCAAGCATGAGATAATTAATTTTGTATAACAAGTTGTGACTATTTTCAAACACACCGTGTTTCTGAGGTAAAACCAAAGATTTACCATATAAATGTTAGTAAAAGTCCCAAATTAATGATTATTATAGAACTGTTTGCCGAGCCCAGTGGAGAAAAATGTATGGACGTTCAAGTTTCGAGAAAAATAGCTTTGGAGTGGAATAAGCCTTTTTAGTGTGAAATCATGTTTGTTTATCGTGGTATGCCATCCTTGAACTCTGGGCGATCCGCTACGCAGACAGTCACCCGTCTGGCACTGCACAATTGAATCTGCGCAGTATTTTATTTTAAGCCTTAGATAAACTGCACTAAGATAAAATAAAATTAAGTTAATTATTTACTTATTTAAGTTACACATGTATTCAACTTCATGATTTTGAGACCCTTGAGAGTCCAGCATAGATCAGAGAGCTTACAAAAACATTGACATTAGCGTGACGCTAGTGAGTAGGTGTTCGTGCTTTCACGTTCATGTTTACTTACGGCTGATTTTAATATTTAACTTAAGGAGAGATTTGTCTACTACGAATAGAATTTTGACAGATTTTGTATGGAAAATTTGTCAAAATGCTACTGACAGTAAGCAAATCTATCCTTGAGTTGAATCTAAGAGTTAAATTTTGAAACCGGCCATTCGTAAATTTTTGGTGTGACAAGGATGGTATACCAACTCGCTAGCGTCACGCTAGTTCAAACTTTTCGTGGTAAGCTCTTAGGCTCAATTTATTTTCTGCTAATAGCGATATAACAACATTTTAAAACGCAAAATCCTGTATTGTGCTTAGCCTGACTCGCATAGCCTGGAAGCTTTCGGGAAATCGACCAAGGACATTGTTCTGCGCCCATACTTGATTTGCCCCAGAACCAACAGCAATGAAAAAATACTTGTATGATTTCAAATCACCCATAAATTCTCTTAAGGTATTTATTATTAAACGGACAAGCGGAGGAATCGTAATATTGCACAAAAAGTATTAGATTTTCAGGTTAAAATACAGTAGCCATTAATATACATGAGGTTATATTGTGTGTGTTGACATTCCGAAAAAATGTCGGTGACTTCGATATAAGTACTTACAATACTTTGAAAAATTCATTTTAGATTGCAAATTGTCCGTTAGATACAGATATTTGCCATTATTTTAATAAAATAGATAAATAATGATGGCATGGGTCAAATGTTTGTTGGTTCTGGGGCAATTTTCAACAATGTCCTTTAAATTAGTTCGTCAGTAAAATCTCGAACAATCTTTTTTTTATTAAAATTATGTAATTATGTAAATATTGATAAAATATAAAATTTGATTAGTAGAGATTAGTACATTTTTGTGCCGTTTGCGGTGGAAACGCTAGGTCAGTGGAGTAACTTCGCAAAAAGTTTTATAAAATCTATAACACCCAGATTGATTGCCTTTACAGCTGACAAGAGCGCTGGCTTATTCCTCGCGCAGAAAATTAGCTTAGCTGTTCAGCGAGGCATTGCAGCCAGCGCTCTTGCCACCATACCACGCGGACAAGATTTAAATTTATAAAATAAATAAAAAATAAATAATTACATTTATTTTTAATATTCATGTAATTAGGAGTTATTATAATAAATAAACCATAACAAATCCGTTCAACACCAAATTAGATTTATGGATTTTATATGACGTTGATGAGAATGTAAAGTGCGATGAAGATCTTTTGGCTCGTCGCCAAAATTGGAAATGACGTTGTCATCAAGTGAAATGTCACTTTATCACAATTGCAGAGTTGCCGTCTGCTATGGAATTTACCCAAGTCCTTTTTTTAATTAGCAACCGTATTTACTCATGTATTGAAATATTTCCTTGGCAGTAGAATATTTTTAATAAATGTTAAACTGAAAAGATCCTTATGTGTGTTTTATAACAGATGGCAAGGTCAAACTCAGTTGCAATACTTAATACTGCACTGTATGCATGTATGTCTATAATAACTCGTCTCTGTTATGAGGGTTAAAATAAAATAATAATGCACAATGCTATACGGGATATTAGTCACACAAATAAGACAAAAGAGGTGAGAAAACCGGAATACACTCGTTACCTCACAATCGCGCGTGCGCTTTTCAACGCGCTTTAATAAAGCATTGGATTAAAATAAATAGCTAACGACACGTTTTCTTCAAAGCGCTTACAGCGCTTTAAAAACACGCATATAAAAACCATTAGAGCGTGTGAGGGCTTAGTGATCTCAATAAAAAATGTTTTTGACTCATTGTAATAATATTTATGAAATTCTTAAACTAATTTCAATTCTCTTGGAATAATATTTAGGTGCACTCGACCTTTTGGTTGCATCAGAAAGCAGTTGGGCTCAATCTTTAACTGTTTTACGGACTTTTTCGATGGCTCTACGCGGTACTTGGAGAGCAGATGCGCTATACACAGCCGGGACTGAACCTGGCCGAATCGCATTCCTGAAACAAAAACATACATTAATTACGTTAATAGCATACATGCTTCGTCACGTAAAATAAAAAATTAGTACATAAACAATAATACCATGATTATAATTAATGTATTATTTTTTCATTGTTATTCTTATTAAAACTTGTTATTGATCTATCTATATCATCACGCTAGATCCTTTGCGGGGTAGATAGATAGCACCTAGTTTAAATAATTTCTTTCCTTAAAGACATTCCTGGCTTCCTCCGCCCTCATAGTTTTTCTCCTACACGCTCGCCGTACACAGTATTCTTATTCTACTGAAATATAGTAGTTAAGACTTCATTACATCATTATCTTTATTAAAGAGTAGCATACTGTTACTCCTTAATAAACATATATCACATCACATCTTTTGAAGACGTCTGAATCTCTTTAAGATATGCAGTTATCATCGCGAATTTTGGTTTGAAGATAAACAGATATGTAAGGTAGGGTATGAAACCTTGACTGCCTGTTTGTTTCATATACATATATGTCCTTAACGTACTCCGCTAAAATGTGATTTTTTTAGGTAACCTACTCCTGGCCAAATGCCTCCCCTTGTCGTCTCCATATAGATCGATCTTAGGCCAGTAGTTTCCATGTCTTTCCCGCAAAAGTGTCCAAGTCATCAATTGAATAAAAAACCAACACACCTACATATATTCCCCAGGTGTAGGTGGCAGGGACGTGCGATCGACGAGAATATTAAGTTCCAAAGTAATAGACACCATCGCCAACTTAGCTTCGGAAATGTTGGCATAACGGTGTTTTTTTAATCTATTTAACTATAAAATTAAACTAAGATACAATTATTTCAAGCTTGTTATTGGTTAACTGTGTATAAACTAGCATAATGATGTACTACAATATTTTTTTGCTAAGTAAATTTATTCTGCATTATTTATGATCAATAAATGGTAAACTTACCGATACAATTTCTCGGTCCTGTTCCAAACGGCAGAAACGTACACGGGTGTCTGTCGCCAGCTGCCTCTGGACAGAATCTTTCAGGATCAAATACCTCTGGGTCTGGATAGTACTTAGAATCGAAATGAATACCTCTCGATGATATAAACACCATTTGCCCTTTTTCAATGACCAGGGCTGTACCAGGTATCTTATAGTCTTTCTTTGCTTTTCGTTGCAGCGGTTCTAGTATCGAGTGCATGCGGAGAGTTTCACTAAATACTTTTTCTAAATACTTCATATCTTTCAATGCATCGTAAGTTATTTTATTATCATGGGCACTAAGCACTTCGTCAATCTCTGCGATAAGTCTATCTTGTACATGCGTGTTCATTGCCAACTCGTGCAACAAATACGTCATTGTTGTGGCACTAGTCTCGAAGCCGGCTGCATAGAATATAAACGCCTGTGCAGCCATAATATCTGCTGTTATATCTATAAATGTGTTGTCATCTCCGAACTTGCGAGTCTTGATCGATCCCTGTTCTTTTAATTCCAACATTAAGTCCATGAAGTCATTCCTGCCGCTCGGTTTGCCTTTTCTTTGGTCCATTACATTTATCACAAGACTATTAAAGAAATTTGTTACATATTTAGGGAAAAACGAAGCACTTATTGTCTTCAATATTCCAGGAAACATCATATCTAATACAATGGTAAAATCAGGTGTAACAATCAGTTTATTAAGTTTATCAATACAATCCAAGCTGTCGTTGTACGGTTTTAAGTCCACGCCAAAGGCGCAGGCTGATATTGAGTCAACAGTAAATCTTCGAACCAGGTCATGCACTTCTTGTTCAAGGTTCTGTTGAGTTTTTCTATCCACCATCTCCATGAATCTTTCAGCACTATCACTTATTAAATAGAACATATTCTTCAGTTTTCCTGAGGTGAAAAGGGGTGTGAATCGGCTCCTCAGGGCTCGCCACGTGTCTCCATCCGCGTGGAAAAGATTGGCGCCCAACCCTTTCTTGCTGAACTCTATTCCGCGGTCCATGAACTTGTCGAAGTCTTTGACCATGATCTGCTTGATTATGTCCAGGTCTCTGATCAGTAAGGCCGGCGTGGTCGTCCGATATATGCCCACCACTTTCTCGTCGGGATACATATTGTAAATGTCTTCAAATATTTCTCCAGCATTTTTACGTTTTAATATGGATTCTTTTAAATTCCCGTAAAATGTTAGTGGCTCAGGTCCAACGATATTCTTTTTCTTCCAGTAATTGAAGGTTCTTCTAAAATAATAGCGTAAAGAATAATAGACTGATATTATTATAATGAACCCGTAAAAGAACTCCATTATTTTATTTATGTATGTAACATATATTATGTTAAAGCTTTGAGTTACAAATTCGCAATGCTGCTGATTACGTTTCATCTATATTTATATACTCGAACTGAGAACACCCATAAAATGAGTATAAACTAAAGAGCATGTAATCGCTACTTGATTCAGACTGGTAACATTTTTAGGTAAATATTTACAACTCACTATACAAGCTGTAACATAATAAACGCAAGACCTGAAAGTAGTTTGTTCTAAATCGGTAACTGAATTGATTCCAACTATTTTTAATGTATCTTACATTTTATTAAATTTGCAAAAAAATGCTTTTACTCCTTCAGTGCGTAAAAAACTAAATTTATCCTTGATTCATAGTAATAAGAAGATTTCAAATGAATTCCTAAAACATTTTTCTCAAAACGCACACATACACGTACAAGTTTCATCGTTAATTGGGCTATAAAAGTGCTTAAAAAAAGGGTAAAAACCTTTAAATTTTGAAATGTGTTTTTCGTTTTGAATTGATGAAGCTAATCGGGGTGTCTGAGGTCTTGCGTTATTTAGGATACAGCTTGTATACATACTTACTAGATAACAAATCCTGGAGTTAGTCGCGGCAGAATGCCCAAATAGATACCCACTTTTAATGTATGTAGGTACTTAGAAGCGTTCACGTGCTTATATTCGTATATTTTTTTTATATATTTCGGTATCATAAAGTGCTGAATTGTCGTCATGCTCGTCAACAAAAACTGTACTTAACTATTACCTTATTTATTTATTTTATTTTTCACCTTCATTTCCCTCTGTTTACTCAACACGCAACTAGTGATGTAGTCTATTTTTTTTAACTCGATCGAATGAACTCTAAAATGACCCGACTTTTTGACTAGTTAGATAAGCGAGCCGCGCGAGGAATTACCAAGTCTTACGTACGAATTACCGAATGTATCACTTCACACGAACGTGCTCTGTAAAAAATTATATAGCTAAAGTACTTTTATGTACGCAGAAATCAATGTTACCTTAGATGTCATGCCATGTCGTTAAAATGATTGTCTTTCATTTTCAATTAAGCCGGACGCGCTAATATGTGTTATGCAAATGTCAGGGACCAGCGGAAAATCAGTGTTGTGTATATATGCACAGCGAATACTGAGCTGGCTACCTTGCAACACTTTATCGACTTCAACTCTTATTCTTATGTGTACTTTTTTATTTATTATTTATTTTAATAGTAATGTGTGTGTGGCAAAAATAAATGGTTTAAAATATGTAAAGAAACAAAGATAAAATTTAACACGTGCAGTTGCGTGAGTTGGCGAGTCACCGATCATGCATCGGTGATGTTTCGATATCACTAACTCGTAATTTGGTGCACCGCGAATCGAGTTTAGCGAATTTTACAACTCAATTCGCCCATCGCTACACGCGAGGTATTTTGTTAAAGCACACATTAAGTCTCTGTAAATCGGTCATTATATCTTTCGGAAGCCAATTTGATACCATCAAACTATTGTAACAACTTAATAATGAAATAGTATACTATTTTTTTACCATACCTACTAAAAGCTTCTACCACGCACCTAATTTTTCTGACTTCCAACATTGAATTTTGAATTTTATCCATATTATCTCAACCGACCCACGAACCTAATCACTCTAATTAGATGACCATATTATATTCTTCTTGATTAATTCACGATAGTTTTTACAACTCATGTGGCCTTTAAGGCATATTATAGCACGAACAGATTAACTTTATCATGTAGTCGAGAATTTGTTGTGCTGTCAAGTTCGTCTATTTTTAATATTTGTAAAGTGAAAAGGATGGCATGCCAACTGGATAGCGATACGCTAACGTCAATCTGTTTGTGCCCTCTGGTAACGTCACGGGAACTAATATTAATTTAGCAACTCGATTTTCACAAATATCCATTTCTCGCATGTTATATGAAGTCAAAGCTTAAATTAATACATAAAGTTACCGAGAGTAATCCTGTTTAACAGACGCAGCTGGAGTGCTGAGACAGATGTTCGCGCGTCGAAGCTGGAGAGTGGAGCGCGCGCGGCCTGCGGGCGATGCGGCCACCACCCCGCGCGCCCTATAGACCTACACACACATAGGCACAGCACTATATACGGTAACGTAGGACACCTATAACTAAAATATCCCGTCAAAACAATAATAATAAAACATTTATTGCTCTCTACACAAAGCTATACGTATACAAGTTTCACCTTTGCGAGTAGTGACTTTTGTGACTGGTGTCCGAACTAGAATTAACCTGTGCGAAGGATCTCCAGACCCTTACCAACTTTGCACTCATGCATTTTTTGGAATTCTAAACTTATTACTTAAGAATAGAATACTACTCAATGGGAATATAAAATGTATTTAATTGTTAGAGACTGGCTCTAAGAGATAAAAACAATATTATACATTTGACCGTGGATATGATGGATGATAACGTGGAGAAGACAAAATGACTAGGGTAAAATGAAAAAGTCACAAAATGAAAAGTTAAAAAATAATTAACGTGTTAATTAACTCATTACGATGCAGGCGGAGTAGAAGTACATAGAGATATGTATGTATATGCACATAATGTGTGCGCGATCGGATGGGCACAAAGATTCTAGAGTGGAGACCACATATTGGCAAGCGCAGCGTGGGAAGGCCGCCTGGCAGATGGACCGACGATCTTGTGAAGATCGCAGAAAGTCGTGGCAGATTCAAGTGGCATTGGACCTGGACTGGAGACCAATTGGGGAGGCCTATGCTCAGCAGGACTCAGGACAAGTATAGGCTGAGATGATGGTGATGATAATGAATGTGTGATTGTTACAGGTCGGTCATGAAAAATCTTGGCCATTTGCTGGCTGTCCCTATCAGCGAACACGTGGTAACTTTCATCTCTTTAGTAGCCGCGGCCACACTGCACTTGCGGACGATAGGTTAGTTCTATACAACTTTTAATACCTAGCATACTAACCATAGTGCGACAATGGTCATGGATGACATTGACAGGGGGCGTTGGTGTGAAATCAGGTTTGCCAATGAGGTATTTCAACAGGTGGCTCTGCACGGTTAATAGTTAAAAAATAACTTGGATTAATTTCATAGCAAATGGCAACTCTGCGACTGTCATGTAGTGACATTTCACTTGATGACAGCGTTAGTTCCCGTTTATCGCCGCGGGCCAAAAGATCCTTGTGGGACTGTAGTTTTATTTATTGTCTACATAGTGGCAGAATAAAATGTATAATTTGTAGTCTATAAATAAATGATTAGGGCCCATTTGCACGAATCATGGTTAGCGTTACCTATTGAATGACTTAAGATTATAACGTTATGTTGAAGGCAATTTAAAAAAGAGGTCCCTGTATAAAAACATGTTCAATTTTTTTATCATTAGAGTTAATCTTATAAATGGGTCACGTGAAACAAGATGATTGAAACATCACCTGCGTTTACTAACACTTGCAATGTTATTTTTGTGTGTTGAGAGACCCGTGTCGATCTCGGATGAGCGCAATAAGCCGAAGTAATTTTGACCAATTTGTTTATGTTTTTTTTGTTGTATCTAACACCACAGGTTGTTTCAAAATATCTTACAGCACAATTTTATCAATATTGTTCCATATTAGAAATTATTTCTAATCCAAATTCAAACGTTTATTGCTTTCCATAGTATTTATAGATGGTAAGAACATTAATGATTTACAATTATAGGCTCTGTCGGGCAAGTTAGGAGTGAGGAAGTGGGTCGAATATCTCAATTGGGATCTCATTATAGAATATATTTCTTTTTATTTTTTTCACTTTTGTTTATAACTATAAATGAGCACTAGCCATTCCGAGGCTGGAGACCTGGTGATCCGAAACACAAGGCTTGCCTTAGCTCGCGCACCAGTCTCCACAATGTATGTAAACTCGTTCTATGTCTGCATTTCAATTTGTACCTATTGTGGAGAAAATCAATAAAGAATTATAATCAATAATATTATTATTATTTAAAAATTATCTTTATTTTGTACTATTATTATTTATAATATTTGTTGGTTTTTCATTATTCTATATTATTTACCTACATTATTATATATTATATTCTATGGGTTTCGTGGGTACGATCACAAACAAATTTTACATGCACGTACTTCCAAAATCAATATCAGTGGGTCACATAAAGATTTGTTCCATGCGAGTCGATGTCGATCTGTCCCCCTGATCCAGTAAGCCAAATCGCATTCGTTCAGACCAGACTAGACCATCACTAGACCGTACCAACATACCTTTTAATTATTAAAATAATATCCAAATTTAAAGGTAAATCTACTCATGAACAAAAAAACATAACTAGCTGAAGATTGAATTACAATTACAAAATCATCTAAAAGATGCCTTGATACGAGAGATTCGCTAAATGTTTTCGCTTTTTACACTGCCAAAGAATTCAGCAAACAATTCATTATTAGCATATCTTGGACATTTTATTCTATACTAGTTTCTGCCCGCGACTTTGTTCGCGTTAGACAGGTACCTTACATGTTTCCAGGATAAAAAGCAACATATATTCCTATAACCCATAATCCAGGTAATAAACTATCCATGTGCCAAATTTCATCCAAACCCGTTTAGCAGTTTTTGCGTAGCAGTGTTTGAGTAACAACATCTAAACATACAATCTTTTACATTTATAATATTAGTAAGATTCTGTAGATTTTAGGATACGGTAAGTAGGTATAAGGTATATCGGTCGTCGTGGGGGGATCTTTGAGAGAGAGCTTTCTCCTGCAGTGGACGTCTGTCGGCTGAAGATAGGAAGTATATTAGAGGACGTTTTTGGCTTCTATCTAAAAATTTACGTTTTGCACTAAACGAATTTCTTCCATATCAGGGCACAAGCATAGATACTTATCTAGAAATAAATAGAACTCAGTCTTATTCTCCACTGGGTTCAAGACTGATGCTTTTTCTTCTTATTTAATTATGGCTTAAGTTATGGCTTTACACTAATTTTAAGTGTAATTTGCCAATATCCTGTGATATGCATAATCGTGTTTGATAGATATAATTTCTAA
This sequence comes from Phalera bucephala, assembly GCA_905147815.2. Taxonomy (NCBI): domain Eukaryota; kingdom Metazoa; phylum Arthropoda; class Insecta; order Lepidoptera; family Notodontidae; genus Phalera; species Phalera bucephala. The sequence goes on along the minus strand of LR990609.1, from coordinate 40,093,841 downwards.
ATTTATTCAACTGCCTCATGAACTGGACGCTAACGATGAAATTAATGAAGTGCAACACCCTCGATGGTAAAGCGATGGATACTTTACATACCAATTGCAACGGCCATTTTGGGGGAAGCCGAAAAGGCACGTTTTATCACTTTGTTATAATTACCTTCACTAATTAAATATAAGAATACATAATAGTTTATATTCCACTAACATAACTCATTATTATTCGAAATAACTTGTGTATTTATTATTGTAAATGTTTCGGAAATTAAAAAAAATTTACGACTTCCCTTTTCGACTTCCAGCCAAAAACTATGTTGTTATTTATTATATATTCTAAATAAAAAGCAAAGCATAGGGACATCTCTAAAGAAAGAACATGTTGAAACTATGTACTCTCTGCCTGCCCCCCAAGGAATATGGCGTGATGATACAGAGAGATAGATAAACATAGATTTGTTTTTATTTGCAGAAGGGCGGTTCGCCCGTAGGTGGTCGGCGGGAGAACGCGGGCGAAGGGCGTGCGACCGCGCGTGTTTCCCGCACCACACGCACCCGCCCATTCACTGTTAGCAGGTAATACAATCAAAAATTATGTTAAATCAAAACTACCTTTTAGATGTACATATACCTTTCTTACTAGACATGCCAATTTTAATAGTAAATTATTCTCTTTTAAACTGGTACTTTCATCGCTATGGCAGTGTTCCACGTCTTACTGCGAGTATGAATAATCAGCACACCACGATCATTAGGAGTACAGTCTCTGGTACAACGAGCGTACCATTATGTTATATAGCCTACGAAATATGTCTGGAGTAATGTACTATACAGATCTTGTAGAAACTCGGAAGAATTTTCGTGCGTTCAAGCGTTTTTGCCATACCTATTACTGGAATCAAACATGAAGCTCACAAATAGGCCGTTAATATGTTTTCGTATCCGTAGTGCTTTACAACTTGGCTCATTCTAGTTCTAGTCTCCTTTATGGCTGATGTGCCAATTTTTTGTGTCTACCGCTTTACAAAGATGGAAATTTAATTTTTCCTACTCCTGCTGTTTTTCTTTCTAATTTAATTTGATGAGAGTTCCAAGAAAATTAAATCGCTTCCCGGGACACCCTAAGGTTCATACCTTGGTGTCATCTAAGGAGACCAGGGGGATCTAGGCCTACATATGTTACAATGGTGGGAATGTGTAGCTGGTTTAAAGCAAAGCTACGAATAAGCTAAAACTACTAATAGTAACGAAGTATAATAAGTATAATAGTATGTAAGGAAAGAACCTGTTGGAACTCTGTACTCTCTGCCTACCCCGCAAGGGATCTGGCGTGAGGTTATAGATAGATAGATACTAATAGTAACCCTCAAAGCTCGGCAAAGAACAAATCATCCCTATCATCAGCCAAAAGACGTCTACTGTAGGACAAAGATCGCCCCGATCATAGATTAAATACAGGCATACACGCTCGCGGCACGAAGAACGGCACCACCAAAAGACAGGCAAAAGGGGACGGTACTAATTAATAGGCTTCCGCTTTTTTGCAAATACAACTTTAAGTGATACGAGTAAGGTACAATATGCCCTAACTATAACTGCTCACGTGGATTTGGAGACGTTTTTAGTTTGTCTTTTGAACGGGACTGTGTATCTTGTTATGATATATCGATCGTCACAATATGACCGACTTTGACCAACATGAATGCTGAAAGCGAGTGCAAGTGCGAGAATGTAAAGGATGATTTAATAGACACACTGCGCCTTCTTATATTCACTTTCTAGCTTACTGATGCGGTAGACCCAATCGTAAGTCTACTAGGTAAATGAATAAACATAATATACCTCTCACGCACGTTTGTTTCTGAAGTGTAGGATGAAGATGCGAAAGAGCAAACAGAATAGAGACTGCCTCATAGCTCTCGTAGTGTATAAAGCGCGTAACGATCACGAGGCTTCGAATCCCAAATCGGACAGTGTAGTTTTTTCATCGAAAAATTTCCATTACTAGTCCGGAGTCTGGAATTGTGCCCGGTAGAGTGGCAATAAGCTCGCCTATCACATGGGATCTAACATCGTCGGCGGAAAGTGAGTGTACACAGTACACCTCGACCACCCTCGCTTGGGGAATGTAGACGTGACAGTGTTTATTATTTTGTATGTAGTTAAACCACATTTCGATGAGGTATTTTTGATGCCAATATAACAGGATGCGAAACTGTCGCCATTCTTTGGCCACCCCAGTTTACATGTCTTTCGATAATTTGTTTGGTTATCGCGCACATAGAGACTCTATGACAATGTTTTTCTTCACCGTTCGCTATTTAAAGTCACACGCAGGTTTAGAAACAAAGAGGCGAGATGAAATTTGACCCTAGACCACGTGAATACACAATCCAAGCGGATAAAAAGAAATATGTTTTGAGAGCCATACCGCGTCAGCCTGTTCTACCATCTGAGTTATCAGTAGGACTCTTCAGAAGTGGGGAAGTGGAATAGTGACGGATACATACATATATCCGTCACTATTCCACTTCTTTGAGAATGGTTGGTTTTGTGATGATAAAAACGTTTTGTTAGTTTTTGCTCTAAATATTTATATTTTAAAAGTGACCTGCGACACTTGACGCCAACCCTGTAAGTGCGATAAGATGTATTTGGCTCGTTACTAGGTGCTCTTATTTTTTTAATGCAAAATACATTCTTTACACCTCTGGGTGATGACGGAGATCCTGTATCATCTAAATTCTCTTAGGGTAAAGAAAGAATTACGGTAATACTTTAGAAACTGCCTGTATTTTGTGGTAAAGATCATAATATGCAATGATTGGAATAAATTGGTTAAATGGTTGGTGTCCTTTGCAAAGCGTAATTGATGGACACGAAGTCCTAACACAATGCAAGTGGTTCAGCAGTCTCGGTTATTTCCCGTTCAAGGTACGTCGTGTGCTGCCAATTCTAGTATTTTTATGGCTTATATACCTCACAGTTAATGTGTAGAGAGAGATAAGCCAATAAGACTTATAATATCATATTCGCGTTGTGAATATTGGACTCTTTTCAATAGTTACAAGACTTTAGATTGATCGTGATGTCCCCTTAAGCATTTTACAGTCTGTGGATTTAATACGGTGAGTTGCCTTTATTGATCTATTGGTAGAGTTGTAGTAGGCGAAGACAGATCCCGAAAGTTATGGTTAATATTCCAATCTAAGATGGAGTTGGAGTTAAATGAAAAATGGCTAATAGTGTCGAAACAAAACGGAGTAAAACAGGGACTATTCTAATCTAAAAATTATTTACAGCGGCAAATAATGTAGTTTTTTGCCGGGTGATTTGCTTTGTGTGTGCCTGGACCCTTGCACTTATCACATAATTGGCACAATAGCGCCACAATTACATCCGAATCAGAATATTTTTTTATTCATGTAAACCATTATAGTTTTTATAAATCGTCAGAAAAGCAACATAGACTATACCACCACTTCGGAATGTCATTCGTGTGAAGAAGAAGGGTAAGAAACTCCACGGTAACTCTTTTAAAATAGTATTTTTACAATTTTTTCCATCTACATTTTGTTGTGGGGTATGGGAGAACATCTTGCAGATGTCGTAATATGCGAATGAAGGAATAAAAATTATTTATCGTCGATTAAGCAGCCTGTCATAGACTCACCCACGATCATGTAGGTTGCTCAAGATCATATACCTACAAAAGAAATAGGTTTTCTACACTATGAAACAATTTATACTCGTAAGCAGAAAAACGACCATCTAAACTAATATTAATCTCAAGTAATATATATCTGAAAGTGATAAAAGAACGGAAAATAATACATTGGTGTCGTAACGCACAATATAAAGACGACCTTGGCCCACATGCGAAACAAACAAGGTCTTAAACAAGGAACATACGAAGGGAAATTAAATTGTGGCTATGAATCTGATATTTCCGTGCCCCTCATTTGTTCTACAAGGATAATACTTATAAATTTTTTGGCACACTTTTTACATCTTTAATTAGTATTCTGATTTTGCCAACGAAATAGGGCAAAGCCGTTAAGACACGTGTTCCAGATATTTTAACAAAGAGACTCTTGTCGATAGCAAAATTTACATAATTATAAAAAAAAGATCAAAGATCAGTTTGTCGAGGATGGATAATTATATTTATCAGCAATACAAAATATTCTGTGCAACACTTGATTGCACAGAATATTTTGTATTTGTTACCAACTAATTATACACAATATACAGAAGTGGATTGTGGGTTTCATCGTTATTATAATGTTTTCCCGGCTTAGCTGTAAGTAACAAAATTAAAAAAAAGAAATAAAACCAACTTAGAAATCTCCAGCCGATCACAATGCCAAGGCTAACTCCCTTACAATTTCTTATTTTGTCTTCTTCCATATACATCTATTTTTTTATTGGTAATATAGGTAATAATGTAATCGGCTGAACGCATTATCTTTTCCACCATTTAGATATACCCAAATTAACATTATATCCTTCTTCAATCAATCAATCAGCCTATCGCAGTCCACTGCTAGACATAGGCCTCTCCTAACACGCACCATTGCACACGGTCCTCCGCCTTCCGCATCCAGTCTGTCCCAGCGACCTTTTTAAGGTCGTCGGTCCATCTAGCTGGGGGCCGTCTTACCTTACGCTTACCAAGTCGCGGTCTCCACTCTAGGACACGCTTGCTCCATCGGCCGTCGGTCCTTCTGCAGATGTGGCCAGCCCATTGCCACTTTAGCTTACTGAGTCTGCGAGCTATGTCGGTAACTTTGGTTCTTTGTCGGATTACCTCGTTACGAATTTTATCCTTCAAAGAGACGCCGAGCATAGCTCGCTCCATAGTCCGCTGTGCGACTTTGAATTTGTGGACTAGTCCCACTGTGAGTGGCCACGTCTCGGCCCTGTAAGTCATAACAGGTAGGACGCATTGGTTATAGACTTTAGTATTCAGGCATTGCGGTATAGGCGAGAAAACGTGACGTAGTTTGCCAAATGCTGCCCAACCTAATTGGATACTGCGGTTGATTTCTTTCTCGAAGTTGTTTCTACCAAATTGGACAACTTGTCCAAGGCAGATATATTCCCGAACAACTTCGAGCATCGAACCATCGACGTAGATCGTGACATGTTCATTAAACATGATCTTGGTTTTATCCAAGTTCACGCCGAGACCGACACCTCGAGAGGCTCCATTTAGGCTATGCAGCATTTCGCTTAACTGTTCCAGTGACTCTGCCACGATGACGATATCATCGGCAAACCGAAGGTGTGAGATGTATTCGCCGTTGATGTTAATGCCCCGCCCAGTCCAGTCCAGCGTCTTACGACGTCTTCGAGTGCATTGGTGAAGAGCTTGGGGGATATTTCATCCCCCTGTCTTACCCCTCGACGCAGCTCGATCGGGTTGGTCTTTTGGTCCTGGAGCTGGACGGTCATTGTAGCGGTATTATACAGACATCTCAACACCTCGATATAGCGCCAATCGATGCGAAATGGCTGCAGAGCATCCAAAACCGCCCAGGTTTCGATGGAGTCGAAGGCTTTCTCGTAGTCCACGAAAGCCATACACAGCGGCTGATTGTACTCTTCGGTCTTCTGTATAATCTGCCGGACAGTATGGATGTGGTCTACGGTGCTGTAGCCTTCTTAGACATGTTAATTAATTAATAACACTATGATACAAAGGCGGCACTTAGATAGATAGAATACTCTTTATTGTGCACCAAATACATTACATAGTAGTTATTGTAAAATAACATAAGGTTATCGACGTCAACCCGTCACCTATGCTTTTCAACCTTGTCCCAGAATATGTTCTCAAAACCGTGCTCGCACTAGACGTTGGTCTGGAGCTCAATGGAAACCATAAGTTCATAGGATACACCGACGATCTGGCCTTGCTGGGGGAAACCAGCGATCAAGTTCAAGACTCTGCAAAAGCACTCTAAGAAAAAGCTCTGAAAGTGGGGCTGAGGATCAGTCATGAGAAGTCTGAGTATCTCCATATGAAGCGCTACAAGAATACGCGCGCTCCTCTCAAAGATCTGCAGGTTGGAGATACCAAGTACAAAGGGGTGGCAAAGTTTAAATATCTAGGCTGGACTATAACAGATACAAATACTCGCGACGAAGAAGTTGACATCCGCATACAGAACGCATTACGATGTAGCGCCGGCCTACACGAAGTGTTGGTGTCCAAGCTTCTGAGCAGAACTACGAAGATCCGGATCTACAAGACCGCTATAAGACCAATATTATTGTATGGATGTGAAGCTTGGACACTAACACTAAAAGAGGAAAACAAGCTACTTGTGGCGGAAAGAAAGATTCTTCGGAAAATCTTGGGCCCCGTCCGAAACTCAGATGGAAGTTAGAGAGTCCGCAATAACGCCGAAATCGAAGACCTCATGGCTGGCCCTAATATCATAGGAGAGACCAAAGTGTGCAGACTCCGATGGCTTGGCCACATTCAAACAATGGGTGAAGACCGTAGTGTAAAGAAGTCCTATCTGGGCCGACCGGTTGGTCGTCCCAGGTATCGCTGGAAGGACATGGTTGAGGCGGATCTGCGTGAGCTCCAAGCCGAAGACTGGCAGGGAATCGCGCAGAACCGTGAAAAGTGGCGGAATCTCGTTTCGGAGGCCAAGACTCACTTTGGGTCGCTGAGCCAACGGAGTAAGTAAGTATCGGCGTCAAGCAGGGTTGCGTGTTGTCCGCTACTCTGTTTATATTATATTTGGATAAAAGTCTTCAAAGACTGAAAGCGATGAAGGTGTACAAATGAGTGATCTAGTGGTAAATCATCTACTATATGCAGATGACGCGGTTTTGATAGCGCCAACAGCCACTGATCTGCAAACACTAGTTACAGTTATGAAAGACGACTGCATGAAAAATGGCTTATATATATTAATATATTTTAATATATTTGAATATAAAGAAAACCAAAATTATGGTTTTTGAAAGGGAACGAATGCAAGGATTGTGGTTGGTAACGATGTGCTGGAGCAAGTGAATCAGTTTGTATATCTTGGATGCGCCTTCAGTAAGGATGGGAAATACATCGCTGACATAGAGAGAAGAGTGAGTGCAGGGAACAGAGTGAATGGTGCGATGGGAAAGCTACTTGAGAGCCGGCACTTAAGCCAAAAGGCGCAGCTGGCCATACATAACGGAGTGCTTGTCCCAACGCTGTTATATGGTAGCGAGAGCTAAGTATGTAAGATGGAGAATGAAAGTAGGATAAATGCGGTGGAAATGCGAGCTCTGCGGAAGATGTGCGGAGTGAAGCTGACCGATCGTATTTGCAACAGAGTAGTAAGAAAGCGACTAGGTATGAAAGATAGTATCGGTGTAAAGATGAGAAAGTTGAGAAATGAAAGCCCGTTGGTTCGGGAATGTAGAAAGAATGTCCGAAGAAAGAATGACAAAACTAATATACAATGCAAAAGTGGAAGAATTTAGGTACCGTACCGTACCTAGACAATTTTACCATGTTCAAATAGACCGGGTCTTATCTGAAGGACAAGTCAGGAGTCTTCGTAACCGGCGAGCGTGTATGAGACGAACTATAAGAGTGGAGGAAGCCAGAGAGGTATGTAAGGAATGAACCTGTTGAGACTCTGTACTCTCTGCCTCCCCCGCAAGGGATCCGGCGTGATGATAAAGATAGAGATAGATAGAACATAAGGTACTATTTGTGGTCTTATTGCTAATAGCAATTTCTTTCAGACACGGTTGTCTAGAAGAAATTGCCGAAAATTGAACGAAATACAATAAAAAATAGAGGGTTAGTGGCGTACATTTATTAAGAATAAAGTAACTATACTCATATGAAATATGACATACATTTGTAATAAGAAATATTTTATATTTAAACATAGTGAAATAAAAATAAATGTAATGTACTGTTAGTAAGGATAGGTAAGTACACAAGGTTGGAAGTTATGACAGCGTCTCACTATGTAAGTGTGTAACTAAGTTGTTCTTAACCATAATTTAATATTTTTCGAATTTTTAATCAACCAATTCTATCAAGCATCATTCTATCTACCCTATGCAAGGAATTACCAAATTGTTTCGTTAGTCCTCTCATCCGGCCACAGGATACGAAAAGTGCTTCCTACATACTGCAAGCATACATTTTCAATTAATATTATAAAAAAACTAAACACCTTCACGCGTATATTCCCCAAGCGGGGATGGCAAAGGTGTACTGAGTAAACCCACTTTTCGCCGACAATGTTAGGTCCCACGTAATATGGGGCGAGCCTATTCCCGTATACCAGGCACAATCCCACACTGCGGACTCATACTGGGAAGTTTTCGTTAGAAAAACTACATTTGTCCGACCTAGGATTTGAACCCAGGACCTCGTGATCACAAAGCGATGCGCTTTGCCACTAGACCAACGAAACAGTCTATTTATTATTAATACGTTCTGAAACATTATGTTAAGGAACTTCTTCGTTCACAACTGTATTTTCTTTCCCAACGCAGTAGGCAGTTCACTCGGGGGGAGTTCGATAGACAATGTCCGAGGACTTGGACTCGATCAGCGAGGAAGAACGAAGCTTGTTCCGACCCTTCACACGAGAGTCACTGGCCGCTATCGAAGCCCGCATAGCTGAAGAGCATGCCAAGCAAAAAGAACTCGAGAAAAAACGAGCGGAAGGCGAGGTGAGTCTCCCTACTAACTCCACGAGTGCGAATACTAATTTTTTTCCACGTCTGAATTGTATAAAATTAACCATAATACATAAAACTTATAATCTAATAATAATTATCTTCGACACGAGTGATAAACAGTATTTAGACTACACACAATGATTTCACTGTAATTAAAAAAGGTGTGGCACAAAATTAAAAGGAAACAATAAACATTGCACAAATTTGACGGATAATTTTTAAATTATTCCAGAACGATTTGGGGCGGACGAAAAAGAAAAAAGAAGTAAGAATGCTTGCTTGCCCCTTTTACCTTTTTACGGCTCGTTTTTATTAGAAAAGTTTTTCAGCAAGTTATCGCTTACACATACGAAATTTATTTCAACATGAGACATTGCAAGCTCCACAAACATTGGCGCCACATTTTTAATGTGCGATAACTTGTAACTGATTTATGCATATTGACCGCATTATTCCTTGAACACATCGCTTTGTCGGCAGAGTAATTGTTAAAAATCGTGTTTACAAGTTTAGCTGTTACTTGCCAAGCAACGTTACTTATTAGTATGAAGAACGTGTAACAGCTAATCTTAATGTAGTTAAAAATTAAAGCTTGTCATGTTTATTTGCATAACGACAAAGAACGAGAGTATTTCCATGATAATCGAGTAAATTAAGATAGAAGTCAGTGAACCAAATAGATTTCCACTCTTGAAATATAAGTTTTCTTATCCTTTTAAATAATAGCCAGCCAATAGCAATACCTCTAGCTAACCTGGATCCCAAATATAGAACTGATTCGTATTTAATTTACGTAGTTAAAGACTCAACTCCGAAGTTACTCAATAGGTACCATCAAGACAAGAGCCCTCAGAATTTGTCTCACAAAACACTAGAAACCTGTAGGAACCCAGCGATACTGTCGTTATAAGCTAGTTTTGGAAGTACACCAGCACATACATTCACCATTATCAAGCATTGCACAGGACTGGCTCATGTCACATCATCATCGATCGCCGTCATGTAGGTCTAGCATGGTGGCATCACCTAGCTAGCGATTAGTGCATAATAGTTTTAATAAAATAAATAATAAAACTCGAAACAAAATTTTGTTGGTTATGATTCGTATTTTGTAAAATTTTCGGCTTGCGCTAGTCACGCCTCCTATTCTGGGACCGTTTTCGAATCGTAATTAGTTAGACCTATTAAGAGACACCGATGACAGTCGGACATTCGGAATGGTAACATAATAGAGGGAAGAGTTTGAACAAACGCTTTTAGTTACGCCAGATACGCATCATAGTCACACAACAGCAGCACCACACTGAATACTTAATCAGCTTAATACGCCTTCACGACATGCTGACTCTAGCTCCGCAATAATTCTAGTCGGTGTAAAACCAATTCTATTATTACGTACACATGGTGCATATGCTCATGGAACAAAATGGGCCTGCAGTAGGCTAGCTTGTTCGGAATTTTAGGAAACAAGCGTAAGTAAAACAAAAGAATGGTGGTATCGGTATGTGGTTGATATAGCTCATTACGTACCAAAACACTTGAATGTCGAACACGGACCTGTAGATTTATAATGAAAATATAATAATGTTGTCATCATCATTGTAGAAATTAAGTTTTACGATGTAGCTGTATTTCCATTTAAGAATCTATATATTAATAAATGTGCCCTAGTAGAGTTTCATGTGGTGTCTACTTACCTTACCTTGTTATTACTGTCCTCTAAACATATGAACTTGAATAAACGAATTGATTTGATGTACGCAAAACCAGGTTATTAATAACATGGTCTACTAGGTTATTAAATCCATATGCGACTCATAAATGCATCAAATGTGTTTTGAAGTTAGGATTGCAAACGATGAATGTGATTCCTGTGATATTCCCCTATTATTTTTTAATAATCAGTGTCAAATAATATATTGTCCGTAGAGGCAACATGCAAGAAATTTAGTGTGAATCAGATGTTGTTTCAGAAATGTTTTGCAAGATTTTTTTCTTACCCATTAATACGTTATTTTGAACCAACAACAGTTGTTTCTAAAATATGTTTTCAGATGCGCAAGATTTTTTCTTATATACTCATACATAATACTTCCCATTAAAACTAGCAACCGTGTCGAACACCACACGCGCAGTCTCTAAGATTCTACACTTCCAGTCCGTGGTCGACATCATATCACATAACGAACATAATTTGTTAATGAGTTGTTGTTAATTGTTTGTGAATATGTGTAGGTGCGTTACGATGATGAAGACGAGGACGAAGGTCCCCAGCCGGACGCAACCCTGGAGCAGGGCCTGCCACTGCCGGTGCGGATGCAGGGCACCTTCCCCGTGGAGGTGTCCTCCATACCCCTCGAGGACATCGACCCCTTCTATCATAACCAGAGAGTATGTATTGCTACTACCATTAAAGATTCAGATCGACGTGTCCGTTGAACTAAGTAGTATATGCCACTGTTTATATTTGGCATTCACGACTTTGTATAACGGAGCCTAAAATTGTATAACTATCAATGTAAAAAAAGAAGCTCAACACTAGGAATTTTCTGTGTCATGGGTGCATTTTAACACAGATTAAACAGATTCTAGATCCTTCTCCCCATACTGTCCAAACCGAATTTCACGCACACGGTCATCTAATGTTGTAAGAACGCTTGAGTCGGCGCTTAAAACCCTCGCGTCTTCTACGTGTTTCAACGCTCGTAAGCGTCGACTCAGCGCGAAACGCCCGACTTCAGCGCTCATTTTACAACACTAGGTCATACGCGTGTATTGACCTAGTGCAAATCTCAGTCCAGCTGGCTTCACGTGCTCTGTAACATACCGTAACTATATATTCCCGTTATACCTATTTACAATGAAACTTCTGATGTATTTTGTGCCTCAAATTGACCATTTGCTTCGCAACTATGTTGAAATGTAGGGTCATTTAGGGACGTACCCTATACGGCAGTAATGACAAAAAAAATAAAAGCAATGATAATTCTGTGATAATATATTGCTTCACAAAATATCTAACGCTAAAAGCGGTATGTTTACAAATCTATAATAGTATATTGATTAGTTACAATGACTTTAATATAACATAATTATCAGGTAGTAGGCAATATAACAATATGTTTAACATTACCTAACTGACAGAGTGCATAACTCTTGAATTTATGTCAATATCTATCACACTTCTAGGAATTTAGCCAATATTTATGTAGTTTAAAACTTCTATCCTGTCGTTAGTGTTCAATAACATAAATTGTGCTACATTGCTCTCCAGAAAATTCATAAAGTTCTGACCTACCTACGAAATTTGGACTAAATATAAAATATAATTGTACTATATGCCGAATACAAATAATATTCTATTGTTTCAGACCTTCGTAGTCATAAGCAAGGGTAAAGATATCTTCAGATTTTCGGCAACCAACGCGTTATGGATATTAGACCCGTTCAATCCCATAAGGAGAGTGGCGATATACATTCTAGTACACCCTTTATTCTCGTTGTTTATCATAACGACGATCCTCGTCAACTGCATTCTTATGATTATGCCCACCACGCCCACTGTTGAAAGTACTGAGTGAGTATTCATTGCTTTTTATATGTTTTTGAACATTTAAGTTAGATTTCTTACTTCGATTATGAATCAATATGCAATTTTGAAATACCACCGGACGACAAAACATACCCTTTTTAGGTTCTAGAACATTTGTAGAATGCACGCTAGTTTCAAAATTGTTAGTTTTCGGCTAGTTTTCCAATTGATATTATCTATATTTAGATAAACGAACGTAAATTATACTATTAGAATTTATATAGCAAGTTATTTATATGGAAAATATTTTAATATAAACATATTTAAAATTATTTAGATGTACTGAATCGCTTTAGACAGGTGTATATAGAAATGATCGATTTAATCCTGGCTGTGATTATCGAAGTACACTCATAACTCATATGTCTACTCAAATTGATTAAAATGGTAAAAAGATTTAACGTCATAAATAATCGCTGTAGTATAAAAATAACCTATGAGTTAACAAAGGAATAACTAGAAAATTATAAAATAGATAGATGCCATAATTTCCATTTCATAAAAAAAAACAACATACAATACAACAAAAATCAAAGTAAAACTCGACTGTTGAATTGCTGATTAGCGCCTCTACCATCCAATTGTACATACATCTGTTTTACTGTCAGACTTAGACTAATCATATTTTTATAAGTAATTATCATTATGTACTTAGCTATAATCTCCTCATATCTTTATGTTATCATCTCCGAACGATTGAGATGCTGGTTTCATATTGTATTGAAATTTCATAGATGTGTATGTTATTATATCTTATTGCGAGTGGCGTTCCTCAGTGGAGGTGAATTTTTCCAGAGTTATCTTTACCGGGATCTACACGTTTGAATCAGCGGTGAAAGTAATGGCCAGGGGTTTCATACTACAGCCATTCACATACCTTAGAGATGCATGGAATTGGCTTGACTTCGTAGTTATAGCTTTAGCGTGAGTAGTAGAAATTTTATTGAATTATTGTAGAAGGTTAAATTTGTTGAATCGTAGCAATATATATCGTTATATTTGATGTCATTTAAATAGTTAAATATATAGGATTATATTAATGTTTAGATGAGATAGTATTGAAGGAAATATTAAACTGTACTCTGTACTCTCTGCCTACCCCGCAAGGGATCTGGCGTAAGGTTATAGATAGATAGAAATATTAAAAGAAATTTGAATTGATTTAAGTTTTGTTTTCAAATGTGCAACGAAAGAAGTTATTGTAATAGGAATTAAAACATATTAGATTTTGTTTTGTGTAGTGTTGTAGCTATGTATATTAATGTAGTTTTTGTTGTTGTGGGTGTTTGTTTCCAGTTATGTGACAATGGGCATAGACCTCGGCAACTTGGCCGCTCTCAGAACGTTCAGGGTGCTGCGGGCGCTCAAAACTGTCGCCATCGTACCGGGTAAACTATACAATAATTATTAGTTCAAACTAAGGTATATATAATGTAGTTAATTGTGGTAAATATCAATAAAGGATATTCATGTAGACCAAAAAGTACTTATGAATAGTCAAGAAAGAAAGCCTTCTTTCTTAAGACTCTACCACCCGTTCAGAATGTCGTTTCTGTAGAGAATAACGACAATTCTTTTTATATACATTGCATTCATGGAGTATAGGAAAGAAATCAGCACAAAAGATCCCAGCGGATCGAAGTGCGTCTGGGGTCTCCTCGGTCCGATAAGCCAATGACAATGGGAGAGCAATTCAAAACGAGCTAGATAGGTTTAAGTATTAGTTAAACGTAAATGTACTTGCATTTATGGTATCAATAACGTGTCTACATAGTCCTCTCATTTACTGAATGTAAAGTATATTTTTTACCAATTCTCATATATTAAAAATACTTAGTTTAAGATGAGTACTATGAGAGTGGAGGAAGCCAGAGAGGTAAGCAAGGAAAGAACCTGTTGGAACTCTGTACTTTCTGCCTGTACAGTAGTACAGTTCTGACGTAATGATATAGATAGATAGATAGACATAGTTTAAATTATAAACACGTCAAATGTTGTTCTCCTTTTGAAGTTCAACTACTTACGGAACTGCCGACCTACTACCAAAAATAGTAGACCTACCGGAAAATATAATTTTTTATATATATTTTTGCCAGTCTTGTACGAAAAAAATGTAATATAGCAAAAACACAACATGACATACGGTGCCGAGACGTGGGCACTTACAGTAGGGCTAGTCCATAGGCTCAAAGTCGCACAGCGAGCAATAGAGCGGGCTATGCTCGGAGCCTCTTTGAGGGATAAACTCCGAAATGAGGTTATCTGTCAAAGAACCAAAGTAGTTGACATAGCTCGCAGAGTGAGCTCGCTACAGTGGCAGTGGGCTGGCCATGTCTGTCGAAGAACCGATGGCCGACGGAGCAGACGAGAGTGGAGACCGCGACTCGGCAAGCGTAAGGTAGGACGCCCCCCAGCTAGGTTGACCGACGACCTTAAGAAGGTCGCAGGGCCGCAGGCGGAGGACCGTGTATTGTGGCGCGAATTGGGAGAGGCCTATGTCCAGGAGTGGACTGCAATAGGCTGATTTTGATTAATTGATTTTGAAAAACGCAACGGAGATATCTTGCTTAGTTGAGTAATTTCAGTCTTCTGTTCCGGCTTCATCATCAGACTCTGAACACCATCTGGTTGTATAGTACTTGTCAATACCAATCTAACAAGCCTAAACACAAGGTGGTTATGTTGTGTAGTTGACATGTTTTTATGGTCACCTTCCGAATCCATCATCAGACCAACTCCGTGGCACCATATTATTGCATTGTCACCGAACTTACATACGTATGCCAAATTTCATCGCAATCGGATACCCGCAAGTGCTTGAAAAATGGATCATAAGATTTGAACCGGAAAGACAGACAGACATACGAACAGTGCAAGTTAAAAAAAGCTTGTAAAAATGTACCTACCTACCATGCCTTCAGTTAAAATACAAGTTATTTTATCAGCAGGCAAGAATTTAAATTGGATAAGTAAAATGCATGCGTAAACACCACAAGAACTCATGGCTATTATTAGTAGGCCATACAGGTTATCTTATTTAACGCCAAAGTCACAATTCCTTTCCGTCAAAAAGACGAGTTATAAAAATATCAAGTTTAATACACATTAATTTACGATACAATTTGTATGCGTATGTCAAATATTCATCACTAGCAAAAATGTTTGCGTAAAGAGCAGGTTATATTATTCTGCTCGTTAATAATGTTTCACATAAAGATTTTGGTACTGAATAATATTTATTAGTATCCTAAGAGATCTCTTGATAAAAGGGTAGGTACATTGAATACTGTACTCTACAGTAACTGAGACACCGCCATCTAGCGATTGTAAGATAAGTATACTGCTACGCTACTGAAGTTTTTAAATTAAGGAAAAGTATTAAAGTTGATTCTGGTCACAGAATGTCCCCACATACCGATGACCAGAACCAACCCGCAAAATGCACTGAAGACCTGGCGAAAATGATCGGAAAAGTCCCTACCGCGTTCCATTTCTTTCGATTTCGTGCTTTCCATAAAAGAGACCTTTACTATTGTTTGTTTTTATTTCATTTTGGATAAAAATTGCATAGCGCCTAACGGACTAACATCAAAAATCAATGAATGCAAACTATAGCGTATGCATTTCGTTCACTTAAAAACTGACGCTAAAGGTTCTGATATCTGCAATAACAAAGTCACTAGAAATGTTACAAATAACAATGATTACAAACTCACTTTGGTACTGTCCCACCTGCGCTCACGTCATTGTTAACGACTACGTTAAAATGTGCTTTAGATAAGGCGCTAAAATCTCGCTAATGCCGATTAGTTGTCATTTTGTTTGTACAAACTTGCGATAAGCAGACATCGGTAAACACGTCGCCGTATCTCAAATAAGATATTGGCTACACCTACTTAATGTTTTTGTTTGCTTATTAATTAACGCATTATGACGCAGGTGAGACAAGAGTACGACAACATCTATCGTAGTTGTCATTACCAGGTTCTTATACTAGATCTATGGTCAGTACTCGGTCATTAACAGCTATATCTTAGCTATGACGTCAAATATCACATATGACGTCAATTTGACTGCACACAGTCGTATATAGGCATGCGCGGTTAACCTATACTCAAACTCAAATCGTTTATTTTACATAAATCTTGCGGGGTTGTTTACAAATTGTCATGTTAACATTTTTTTAACTTACTAATCTACCGCTTTAGAAGAGAAACTCAGCGGACTTGTCTTGTTTGTCTAATTCTCCATTCATTTTTTTTGGCATTTTTTGTATAGATACATATGTAATACAAAATCACTTATGCAATCCAGCTCCTTACGACTGAGATATAATAATAATATTTTGAAATATATGTTATAATGGAAAGCTAGAGGATTCTGGGTGGACCAGACTCCACAAGCAGCACCCGTTAACAAGTTCTATTATTTGAGCAGCCATCACCTTCCTCGACCATATTAGAGGGAAGGAAATGACCCGCACCAAATAGCCACTGCAAGCATAGACTTTTAATGAGCATGACCAGTCCTAGACCCCGGAGTGCACACCACAGCTAACATATGTAAACAGTTGAGTATTTTAGTACTAGTGATTCTAACAAAAATCATCGCGCGCGCGCTCTACGCGATTTCTCGGAAGTGTTCAGCGGGAAGTATCTTCTGAGAGCTTCTAAAAGTCGCGTAGAGAGCGTACCTGTGTGCGGGATTTTTATTCGGACCGCTAGTATTTAGATGCTTAAAGGTTTGGTCAAATAGCCGAGGAGCGCGACTGGAGCGCGACGAAAGCGCTCGGCTACGTTCGGTTGTAACGTTTGCCGTCGCGCCGAGAGGAGCTGCACTGTGTGGCGTCTCCCGTAGATTTCAGAAAGATAGATAGATTCCCGTAGATACTTTACAACTCTCCAAGCCGCGCCACCGTCGCACTCCCGTCACGCTGCATCGGGTATATGGCGAAACCTTAACTGTTTACATAGTTAACTGTGCTTGTACTAAGTATAATGCTCCTTAGGTTTGAAGACGATCGTCGGCGCCGTGATAGAGTCAGTGAAGAATCTAAGGGACGTGATCATCCTGACGATGTTCTCACTGTCTGTGTTCGCGCTGATGGGCCTGCAGATCTACATGGGAGTGCTGACGCAGAAGTGCATCAAGGTGTTTCCCGAAGACGGCTCCTGGGGTAACCTCACCGATGAGAACTGGGAGAGGTTCTGCCAGAATGAAAGTAAGATGAACTGGGATTTTTAATATCGAAGTTGTTCTTTAGGCACATCTCTTTAGTGCTATTCACGCAGTCATCCAAAGAGAACCACTTCGAATAAGATCTGATATCTTAAAGACACTATTCTAAAGCTATGATGATAGTGTGTGAGGTAGGCACTGCGCAATACGCCTTTCTATCTTACATGACCTCCGTACTGCATTTTATTTGTTTTTTCGATGCTGTTTGACAAAGAAATGTTTGGAAAGAAATAAAACAGCAATATATATGTATATGTAATACCCACAGTTTGCTACAATATAAATGTTAATATATATCAAACTCTATAATACATTAAGTAAGCCATGATAGTCTGTGAAGCTAATTTCGAGATTGGAACGAACTTCGTCGAACGAGGTCTAAGTTTCTAATTTTCTTCGCAGCAAATAAATCACTGTTAGTTTTGAAAACTATTCGATCTAAAAATAAATTATTCCGTACTTATATAAAACTTCCATATCGAGAACTTTAAACAGCGTGTGAAGGACGTCGTCTCCACACTCGTCTCGACACTACTCGACTTCTTATACTCACAACTTCTTATGATTATAATTTCCTAATATGTATGGAGATTTAAAATCACAATGATCCATAGAATATACTTTTATGTTTCTGTTAGCCGGGCAGAAACCAGCTTTTACAGTTGGATATCAATAGCGTTCTTATAAGATTACTTCCTGCGTAAGATTTATACAATTTTTGCGCTCATTTAACAAATTTGAGTATACTGTGGTATATCTATTAATAAATATTAACATAATCATTAATCTGTGCGTCATATTTCAGCCAACTGGTATGGGGATGGAGGGGAATATCCACTATGTGGAAATTCATCAGGAGCTGGGTAAGCTTTTCGCTTTGAGCTATCGATAATCTTATTATGAATAAATAGTTAGCAGACTTTTGAGGCATCGAAAGGAATCTCCTGTTATTAATTTATATCCACAGAAAGTATTTGGTAGAAAGTGCGAAAGTGGAAGGATGTAGGTACCGGGGAAGACCTATACTATCTTACCATGACCACATAGACCGGGTCTTATCTGAAGGACAAGTCAGGAGTCTCCGTAACCGGCGAGCGTGTATGAGACGAATTATGAGAGTGGAGGAAGCCAGAGAGGTATGTAAGGAAATAACCTGTTGGATCTCTGTACTCTCTGCCTACCCCGCAAGGGATCCGACGTGACGATATAGATAGATAGTATTTGGTTTTAATATATTTCTGTTCTTCTAGTCAATGCGAGCCAGGGTACGTGTGTCTGCAGGGCTACGGTCCGAACCCTAACTACGGATATACGAGTTTCGATACATTTGGCTGGGCCTTCTTATCTGCTTTCCGACTCATGACGCAGGATTACTGGGAAAATCTCTATCAGTTGGTAAGTCAAATCTAAAATTTGATAAAGAATGATTGTTTTATTGTATTTTGTACCGAAATAAATTAACCTGGCCTTCTTCCATCAATGAATATACAAATAGAAGCATCAGAATCTTGGCTTCTCTCTCCCAATACAATAATCCCTAAAAATTTTCTCTAAATTTCCTGTTTGCATGAAATTTACTTTTATTTTAGGTGCCATAAATATACTATTATTTAAATTGAATGTCTTTAAATTCTGTAATTCCCGTCCGAGTAAATAAATGAATAATCATGAGTGGTTAGATTTAAAAAAATCTATTCGTAAATTGCTGTAGTTTTAGAGTTTATACTTGCACAAAGCAAATTATTTAATTTTGACTATCGTTTTTCTTCATCAAGGTGTTAAGATCAGCGGGGTCGTGGCACGTGTTGTTCTTCGTAGTGATCATCTTCTTGGGCTCCTTCTATCTCGTGAATTTGATCTTGGCCATCGTCGCCATGTCATACGACGAGTTGCAAAAGAAAGCCGAAGAAGAAGAACAGGCCGAGGAAGAGGCGCTCAGGGTAAAGAATAACCTGTTTACATACTATACGATACTTGTAAAAGGAATCGAGCAATTTTGAAAAATAATTGTGTTGGATGTCCAAAAATTCTTGTAGCTCGATGTATCGAACTACGCTGTCGGACCACGCTGCCCCGAGGCATATTTCGCCATGAAATGAATATGGATTTTTTTATGTTATAACAACAGAGGCTACTTTAATCTCTGTATAATAAAATATTCGTATTCGCATAGTTCAGTTAGTCTGAATGACATTTTCAAAAACATTTCTAAATTACTATAAAATCGTTCTGAACTACAGGTTCTTCCGAACCAGGGTAGACTTTTTTAAAGAGAATATTTCCCTTTAGGAAGCGGAACAAAAAGCAGCGGCGAGAGCCGACAAGCAGGAAGCTAGGGAGGCACACGCGAGAGAACAGGCAGCGGCTGCAGAAGCGGCGGCTTATGCCGAGGCCCACCCCGCCAAGTCGCCTAGCGACTTCTCCTGTCAGAGCTACGAGCTGTTCGTGAACCAGGAGCGAGGCAACCAGGACGACAATACGCGGGAGCGCATATCCCCCCGTAGCGACCCCTTCCAGGACTCGGTGAGCACTCAGCCCACGCACAAGCCACCCGCCGATCCGCACCACGACGCTGCACGCCGGCCCAGGAAGGTCAGCATGGTGAGTATGCGCCGACACACACACGCCTCGCTGACCATACTTCCAAGACACACTACTATTGCAAACCGACAGATCGAGTGCAATGCTAATGTGTAATATTCATCTGGTCTGCATAACTTTTACTCATCAATGGTAAACGCAAATATTCATTTTGTCAAGTTGGACAATGACTCGAAATTATTGTCAGCCGAGGGAAATCTTTTCAACTTGACCCTAACAAATGACACGCCGCTTTATACAAACTAGAAGTAGTACAGACTACCTACAGAGCTTCCACTTTTGTCTCAATTTCATTCCATTGCGCACTCAAGTTGAAAAGAAATATTTTACAATACGTGTCTATTGCTAAGCTTCAAATTGATCATTTTTCTTTCTGCCCTGTTATTATAATAAATGCTTATCTGCCATGGTAATGCAAACATTGATATTGCAATTAATAAGCAGTTAAAAATACTATTCACATTATAGACTATTGTGATATTACAGACAATCTAAATGTTTGCATAATGACCTATTTGTTCTTGTTAATATTTTTTGTTTACTTTATCTCAATTTCAATTTAGAATCCTTGTGTCATTTTAAAGTTACTTGTTTCGCATGCATTAGATTCAATGTCTATTATTTAATCGGATCTATATTCCCATCTATAGCTATATCATCAACATTTATCTGTGCTCTGACACATTCACTATCATTAATCATTCACAACAAAGTAATATTTTCAAACCCATTCATGTAAGAAGGTGATAAGTACAGATACATGCTTTGTTAACATCAAATAGAAAAATAGATTACATATTTCCTCAATTAGATCTAGCTAATCGATCTGTTCCGTATTAAGCACGATCAAAACTTTTTTTCTGATACAATGCTATTGAATGCCATTCAAAAACGAGTAACTAATTTTATTTTGGTAATACTAAATATGTGGAACTTCCCGTATTCGCATGGTTCCTAGACGTCGCGTATAAACTCATTGAATGATGCACTGTAGTTTAGTTTAGTTCTACAGTTAGTCTCCAATAATATTTCTTCAATGGTCGATCCAGCTGCAAATGTTGAATTGGTTGATTGTTGGTCGCTCGATAAAATATTTGTTTAAAATTTATCATGTTTAAAGAAATAATATTGGAGAGAATAAATCTATTGTCATGGTAGATTGTCTCTTTTACAATGTGAGTGTTTAAGACCGGGCCGGGCCGAACTGAACGTATCGACGATGAAGAGGTAGGTTCAGTCAAAATATTAATACATAACTCAAGTTTTATTCCATTAACATTATAATGTTATTATCAAAGTAATTATTCCTCAATTTCGATTAGCGACTTGCGGAGGCTTCTATATTTGGACAAACAAAAGAACAGTCCTCATGACTATAGACGTAGATTGAAAAAAGTAAATAACCACAAAAGAATGGTTTAGAGGTATGCAACAATGCATGTAAATCCTACGGTACTTCATGTGTTTATAAACAAAGTTACTTGACTAACTGTTGCATTCTTTCATTAATGTCATCGCTACTTCTTACCACATTTTATTTTACAATAAGAGTTTTTACGGCATCCACATTTTCGTTTTCATTCTTTCACCATTCGACTTCATGACATCTTGACCACCATTTGATTATGAAGGATGCTTAAGTGAGCGAAAATTCTTATTGTAGGTGTGTTTTTTTCATAGATTTTTAAGTACCTAAATCATCATCTTATGCTAGACACACATTACTTGTAGATACTAATGTCACCAGAGTATTTTTTGATCAATCACCGAAATCGCTTCTATCGTTCGCTGCAAATACTCTGTTTTATTGTATGCCAAATTTTGTTTTCTTTTTAGTTTCTTATCTGTGTACAATGGATGCCTATTATCCTTCCTTTATCCTATTTGGTGGATGCTAGATAATTGATCGTTACACGTTTCTTGAATTGTTATAAATTCAAATTATGTTTGTGTATTAAAGGTTCCCCACCCTGAACGCATAAATAAAATCGGCCAGTTGTCATATGGGCCACTACGGGAGGGCTCACAGGTTTGTCCTTCAATCGACTTTGATGTTTGTGTTCCCCTACCTCTTCCTTTACAATAGGATTTACTCCACTTTTGATTTCTCTGTCTACTTAGATTTTGTTCTTCTGGTTCAGCTATTAGTGACCTGTGTAGTTAGATTGTGTTGGTTTGCCTAGTTACATTTTTTTAATTTATTATGATTTAGGCCTTTAACTCGTATATACCATTCTAAACACTAATCATTTACTTTATCTTCCATTATACTTCTTTACTATTTTCTGCATTCCTCTTTTTCTGTATATTTTGTTTTTCAACAATTGTTTATCAGCACATGAAAGTAAATATAAATTATCATCATAACAGTTAATTTTAGGTCTATTTACTTCAAGGTAAAGCCTCTGCAGCTGGTCCATTGCATTTCAATAGGTTAAATATTTCTTAGTAAAACAAATAGTTGGTGATTGAAGCTATTCGATCTGAATTGAGGAAAAGTATGTAACAGCAAAGATGGATTTTTGAATTCAAAGACCCAGTGAGGAAGAGTAATGATGATGATATTTTTTGGCATTTTGTGAATGCGACAGTGTTTTGAGTCAGAGGTGTGGCTTCAGGCTTCCTTATCGCTGCCTGGCTCGCCGTTCAATTTGCGTCGAGGGTCGAGAGG
Organism: Phalera bucephala; assembly: GCA_905147815.2. Taxonomy (NCBI): domain Eukaryota; kingdom Metazoa; phylum Arthropoda; class Insecta; order Lepidoptera; family Notodontidae; genus Phalera; species Phalera bucephala. The sequence continues at coordinate 40,071,039 of LR990609.1, read as the reverse complement.
CTCGCATCAGATGGCGCTGAGGCCGAACGGTCGGCCGCGGTACCCGCCGGGCGCGGACCGGAAGCCGTTGGTACTCTCCACGTACCTGGACGCTCAAGAACACCTACCCTATGCCGACGACTCGAACGCAGTCACGCCCATGTCCGAAGAAAATGGTGCTATCATCATTCCAGTTTACTACGCAAATTTAGGTCAGTTCAAATTACAGATGGGCGATTGTTACAAAAAAAAACTATCGAATGAATCGAAAATTGCAGTTACACACATTCGATTGTCGATTCATTCGTCTTCACAAAAATACAATCGAATAACAATCGACGAACGAATGAAAATCAACGGTGCGTTATCAACGCACAGGTTACAATTGATACGGGGTACGTTTCGATTGTTAGCAATAATTTTTAGTTGATCAGTAATTTCTGTCGGTGAAGGTCATATCGGTAAAGGGCTTAGGTTATATTGGAAATATCGACTAAATTTAAGATAAATATAAACAAATCAAACATAGTTATATTCATTAAATCTACCCGGCAGGAGATTTGGCGTGAAGATAGATTACCACAAATTTCAAAGTATTTTTCTGAATTATACTTATTTACTAATAGTAAATAAGTATATATAATTATACTTACTTATTAATAGGTAATAAGTATAATTCATAAAAATACTCTGGAATTAATTTTCTATAAGTATAATTGCATATGTACATAAATTATTATACAAAAAATTAAAAAACAAGTCCCGATTCACTATCGACTATCGACAGTGCGTTCGATTAGTCTGTCGATTGCATACTCGTTGCTAAAGTTACGCGCGTGTCAGAAATGGTAGAATTAAGATATTGGATAAGTTATTTAATGTTTTATGTTAAGTCACTAGTATTGTTATTTACTGATTATACTAAATTATGTTATAAGGAAATAAAAGGGGCAGCAATTTAGAAGTTAAAGAAACCCAGATTATCGACATGAAACATATAGTTTATTACTCAAGTCAAATGGCATACAAAATAAAATACAATATATACGGACATCATAGGATCAGATGCCAAGATGGGCATAATAACAATATATAACAGTAGTCACAATAAAAAGGTACTTAACTTGCTTATCCGCTCTCGATTAAAAACTGAACTGTTTCTCAAATTACGTGGCCTTTTATAACCATCAGTTTTTTAAATATAGATGAGAACGTTAAAAGGTTATAATTTGAAAATAAGCCAATACAATTTCAATATAAGCCAATCAGAGCACAGTTACCATTTAGAGTCTTTTTAACGAGAACTAAAAGAACGGCAATGAATATAGTGATACCAAAAATAGCTCTGTATTATTTAAATAATCATTAAATAATACTCACAATAATTATTTACAATTCTAAAACATCTTATAAAATTATCAAGTTGTCAATACAATTACATATTTAAATAAATTCAAAAACAACGGAAGTTTATAAATACTTTTTCTAATTATGTATTGGGTATTTAACCAAAATACATCATACAGTCTTTACTCAAAAGTCTTTAATCAATTTTATACTTAATACTATGGTATTATTTAAGTAATCAATACTAGTAAAATATTAAATATCTAACACGCGCGCGATCGATACGCTGAACAACCAACAATCTAACAATCGACCAACAATCGAAGAATTATGATTGTCATTCGATTGTATTCGAATGAACGGAACAATCGAATAATTCGATTGTTTTTAGTAAAAATCGCCCATCGTTAGTTCAAATAGGGTTGAGTGAATTATCTACAGGTAAGCATTGCGCTTAAATGTATTGTTTCGTGAAGACTAGGTAACCTCAATATTCTATGTTAATATTACCTACTTGAAGGAACGAGATACAATCCGGACACCGATGTTCAGATATTTGGATTAAACTAGATGAATAAATATACCAAAATATCGTTAACAAGTTAGATGGAGTTCACACTTTGTAGGCAGAGGGTATCAGAATTATGTTACGGTAGCTGCTAGTCGAACTTTTCGGTATTTACTAATTCTGTCTGTTGTGGAATAGAGCAATACAGAATGAGTTCTATTTCTTATCAAGTTACGCATATTTTGCTCAACGCGTTACTACACGTATAAGCGAATTACACAAACGTTGCCATTATACGGGGTACAATGCCAGACTTCGGACCGATACTGGATTTTTTTTATACCGAAAAATTATGAGACGTAATCGATTCGATCAAGGATTCTAATCCAGGACCTCGTGATCGCTACGCGCATTATTTGCCATTAGACCAATGAGACAATCGTTTATTGTTGCCCCTAGACATAAACTAGAGTTTGCCGTTATCTAACTAGATGTTCCTATTCAGGTTCGAGGCACTCCTCGTATACTTCACATCAGTCTCGACTGTCGTACACATCACACGGGGACCTGCTGGGCGGAGGCAAGGTGCAGACGAAGGAGGCGCGGCTGCGAGGCAGGTCGGCATCCAGAAACCCCAGCGTGACCTCCCAGCCGCACCCGTATGCGCTCCCGTCGAGACAGTTTAGGGATTATGTAAGTATTAAATAAACATTGCCAGAATAGCACTCTGACTTGACAATGACTTGGTTAGCAGTTAAGTTGTGGAGTATAAGTCGGTCCGCTCACTGGATTCAGATCTATTTCCGCATGGAATAAATCTTTGTGTATCACGTAGAAACCGATGGATACAGGCTCCCATAACGTGAAGAAAAATAACGCTAATGGAAAACGAAAAACTTTACAAGAATGTAATTTTACAAGGAAAGTCATGTGGTCAGAACAAGACGTTATCGAGGTGTAGGGAGAGAATAGACACAAAACGAATGCAACTTGGCTAGGAACTCTACAAGACTGTTTAATACTATTGGTCGATTAAGAATTGTCTTGTTTAAGTGGCAGGTTCAACTCCTGCTTGCCAAAATATCAATTTTGTATAAACCACAAGCAAATATGTACCTACTTAGACTGCACTAAACTTACTAACACTTGTATAAGTCAATTAATTACCCACAGGAAATGACGGAAACCACAGACGAGGCTGGCAAAGTGCTGAAACCGACGAACGACAACCCGTTTATAGAACCATCGCAACAACCCAACGTAGTGGATATGCGAGGTATATTCTGATTATTTAAAATCCATAACAAATATAACAAGAGCAATCCTAGTCTGTACACTTGTGGTTAATGTTTGATTGATAATATACATGTTGTTGATAATACGTATTCACGCTATCTTTTCATGATTGTAAACTTATTAATTATTTATTGGTTAAGGTTTACATTTATAGAACAAATAAATTAAAAAGAGAACCAGGTATAGTGTGAGACGTTTAAGAAACATCCTCATGGAAGTAGATATCTGTGCCAAGAATAAGTTGGTAAAAGTTATGATCATATATGTTATCAATCATATTGCTAAAGGAATTAACTAAATAAATTATCGTTGTGATAATATTGAAAGGGTCAAATAAAAACTACATTTAATATCATATCACTGCTTGCTTGCACGAACCATAAACCATCTGTATTTGTTGTTTCACCTGTATTTGGAATTGCATGGTGGAACGTTAATGAAAGAATTTTACCTCTTTACGTATAAGATGAAATAATGCAGCCCGCAGGTCTAGTGCTGTCATATGAAATTATATTTGCAGTTCGAGTAATATTTTATGCACATTTTAATTGGCACTCTAAGATTCTGATCGAAAATTTCTCTTCCAGACGTAATGGTATTGAATGAAATCATCGAGCAGGCGGGCCGGCAAAGCAGAACCAGCGACCAGAACGGTATGTTACCCACCACACTCTCAATGTCGTTGCCTTCTCGTGACAACGCTCTTGTCTGCATTATCATTTATTTTATCAATGTTTCATGTGTTTAAAACGCTTTTTAAAAAAGAATCCTTAATCAGGGATTATTGATACTGATTTTTAATAAAACATCTGTACTCCGAAACCGCATATCTACTAGGTAATTATTTTGTTCTCAAAGTGATATTTTTCTTTTATTATCGTATTCCACGTGAGAGCATTTTTTTCTTCCTTCATTTGCTTTAGTAAATAACAAAATTGTTATTATGACAGTTATTAAGATAATAATTTAGAAATTTCAACATTAAATAAATATCACGTTTTTGGAGCACAGATCTTGCATCAATTTCTTTATATTTCAATATCTATATACCTACAGCAAAATAACTAAAACTATATAAAATATCTACACTAACACTAACAAACAACACATTACCGGTATTTGCTCATTATGCAACAAAAACCGCATAATTGGCAAACATTAAAACAAATACATAGCATTTGTGGATGTCATTTATTGCCCACATCCCATTTAATTATATAGCACTCGCACGCACATCAGTCGAAGAAAAACAGTTTTTATGGTCAAAATATGTATTGTACATTGCATTTTTCCGTTCTAGCAACATAGGTACACACTTATATAATATACTATACTGTTCTTGTACGTACTTTTATTAATTGTACTTCCATCAGTCACATATGTAGCTGAATCGATGAACCGGAAATTGTATAATGTTTAACATATTTTTCTCTAGATACTTGTTTTGACAAAGAGAATATATTATTAAATTCGTATCACTGTCCATCATTGGACACACAGGGAACAATGAGTATGATAGGTTTCTTGTACACGAAACTACTAAATCAGTTTGGTCATATGAATGAAAATAACAATATTTTAACACAATAAAATTAACAGACTGTCATGGAACAGTTCATCTTTTTCAAATTAAAATATTTAGGGACTAAGTGTACTAGGTGTGTATGAGGTTATAATATGTCCATATGTTAATACAGTCGACCCCGGATATAGCTATATTGAAGGGACCGTGCCGTGTGGTTCATCAACCAATCTCATCTCATTGGGTGTCGTACAAGGCGACTAAGAGACAACTAGGGAATGGGCAGCAAAGTTCTCCTAGACCACTGAACTGCGCTCGCAAACCCGCCTGCCAAGCGTGGCGAGTAAGGCAAATCCCCCAATTAACATGGGAGAAAAGTACAAAACCAGGCCCCTAGTCCCCGGCGGTCCTGTTCGTCCTGGCCACGGTAGCAGCCATGGTAACGACAGGACAAGGGGTGCGAAGAATCTCCGGCAGAGATTCGGCTACCATCTGCAACGACAAAAATTGGCCCTGGTGACATACAACGTGCGCACGTTGAGGACAGATGAGAAGCTAGTTGAGCTGGAAGAAGAGATAGACAAGTTGCACTGGAGTATAGTTGGTTTATCGGAGGTCCGAAGAGAAGGCGAGGACACGATAACCTTAAAATTCGGCAACTTGTTTTTCTACCGGGAGGGCGAACAACAGTCCCAAGGTGTCAGATTTAACGTCCACAAGTCACTCATAAACAACGTTGTGTCTATCACTAGTGTGTCGAGCAGGGTAGCGTACCTGATACTCAGAATATCCAAAAGATATTCGCTGAAGGTCATACAGGTCTACGCACCGACCTCGGCATACTCAGATGATGAGGTCGAAGTTATGTATGAGGACATTAGTAGAGCCAAACTTCTTTTTCTTTTTTTCTTTTTTTAAAACGTAGCCCCACACTAGGATTTATTCCTGTATCGTGGGTGCGTTTACAAACATGAAAATTCAGAAACAAATACTCAGACCGGAACAAATAATTGTGGATGACACAAAGATTTGTCCCGTGCGGTTAAGCTAGCTTAACCACTGCGCTAAATCGTCCGTCTAACATACATACTTCCAAAGCACACTTTACAGTAGTTATGGGTGACTTTAATGCGCGGCTGGCCAAACGGGGCGATGATGAGTTGCGAGTGGGGCAATTTGGATATTGGCAGCGCAACCCCAGGGGTCAGAGGCTGACCGAATTTCTGGAGAAAGAGGGACTCTTTATGATGAATTCTTTCTTCCAGAAGCCGCCTCATAGGAAATGGACCTGGATGAGCCTTGATGGTTCTACAAAAAATGAGATAGACTTCATCATGAGCACCAAGCGACAAATATTTAATGATGTCTCCGTGATTCATAGGGTAAAAACAGGCAGTGATCACCGAATGGTCAGAGGCACATTAAATATTAATGTCAAAATGGAAAGATCGCGTCTAATGAAGTCTACGCTCCGACTTAATTATGCATATATCCAAAACCCCGAGAACTTTCAACTCGAATTGTCAAACCGCTTCGAATTGCTAGACAGCAGCGCACCAGTTGATGAAATCAACAACAGGCTGGTAGAGACTGTCCATACGGTCGGGTCTAAGTATTTTAAGACCAACCATAAAAATAGGCCTCAAAAACTATCCGACTACACCCGAACCCTATGGCTGAGCGACGTTCCATGACGCTCCAAACCTCCGATGATGCTAAGTCCCATAGGCAGCTCAATGGATAGATATTGAAATCCTTGCGATACAATTTACGGTCCTTCAATACAAGGCGTATTGAGGAGATCATAGAGCAGAACAATGGCTCTAAAGTGTTCGCAAGAGACGCGTCTATTGGGCAGAGCCAGTTGACGAAGCTGAAGACGGAGGACGGAAACGTAACGTCGAATAGGTCAGAGGTGCTCAGGGAGATAGAGAGGTTCTATGGACAGTTATATACCTCAGTAGTTGACTTGGTAAAAGACCCAAGAGCCAAGCTAACCCGACACTGCACTGAAGATATCCCGGACATCAGCCTGTACGAGATGAGGATGGCTCTCAAACAACTCAAAAACAACAAAGCGCCGGGTTAAGACGGAATTACTGCAGAACTTCTGAAAGCGGGCGGATCGCCCGTAATTAAAGTCCTTCAGAGGCTGTTTATTCCGTCTTGCTCGAAGGGAAAACGCCGGAAGCATGGAACAGGGGTGCGGTGTTGCTGTTTTTCAAGAAAGGTAAGTTATTACCTTTCTTACCAAGAAAGGTAAGGTGTTAACCTTATTGAAGAACTATAGGCCCATCACACTGCTTAGCCATGTTTATAAATTGTTCTCGAGAGTCATTACGAATCGTCTCGAACGCAGGCTTGATGACTTCCAGCCTCCCGAACAAGCCGGTTCCCGAAAGGTTTTAGTACCATAGACCACATACATACGCTGCGGCAGATTATACAGAAGACTGAGGAGTATAATCGGCCACTATGCTTGACGTTGGTGGACTATGAGAAAGCCTTCGGTTCGATCGAGACTTGGGCGGTTCTTAGATCTCTCCAGGGATGCCGCGTTAACTATAGTTACATAAAAGTATTGAAGTGCTTGTATAATAACGCCACCATTTCAGTCTGAGTACAGGGGCAGTGCACGAAGGTGATCCCCATAAAAAGAGGAGTAAGACAGGGAGACGTCATTTCTCCGAAACTGTTTACGGCTACCTTAGAGGACGCCTTCAAGCTCTTGGAATGGCAACGACTTGGCATCAACATCAATGGCGAATACATCACTCACGATTCCAAATGCATTCCAAAAACGTATTTCTTAAAACGCACACATACACGTACAAGTTTCATTGTTAATTGCGGTATAAATGTGCTTTAAAAAAGGATAAAAAACTATAAATTTCAAAATTTGGTGTTTTGAATGTATGAAGCAATTCTCTAATCGGAGTGTCTGAGGTCTTGCGTTTATTATGTTACACCTTGTATATATATACTCATCACAGGATGAGTGTTTTTCTTCGACAAATACAATGTAGCTGTAGTATAGGTACATCCTACTTTGCATCCATACACACGAATAGTTCCATAACTACACGTAAACATATTCACCTAGTGTCACATACATTTTAATAAAATGCTTGTGTTTGTTAGATAGCGCTTTCGTTTCTATTCGTATTTATTTAGTTGGATATTTACAGCTTATTTGGCCACAATATATTACTTGCTTCGAATGAGCGTAACAGTTTCCATGAACAAATTTTTTGCGCACATACTAGAAGGGATCAAAAAGTAGTGAGACCGACATACTCCTTGGTGAAAAAAAAATAGCTCAGATACATATTTGTAATATTAATAAAAAAAAATCTTCGATACTCTTTTGTTTTTTTCTGAATGTAGTCATTTGTTTGCTTCGTGTCGGAACGTGTTCTCGAAAATGGAGAAAAACGAAGTGCGAGCCGTTATTAAATACCTCTGTTTAAAAAAGTTACCGAAGCAAGAGATTTATTGCGATTTGGAGGCAACATTAGGAGAGTCTGCTCCGCCGTATTCCACAGGCGCAAGGTGGGCTTCTCAATTTCGAGTAGGGAGAACGAGCACGGAAGACGAACATCGTTGCGGCCGTCCATCGACGTCAGTCACCCAAGAAAATGTTGCTAAAGTCGAGAAAATTGTATTGAGCGATCGAAGAGTTACCATCCGATACTTAATTCAAGAAACGGGCATTTCATATGGTACTTCCATATGAAATGCCAACCAAAGCCAAAACTTCAATCCATATTGAAACAATCTTTGAATATGAGAAAAGTCTCCGCAAGATGGGTGCCGAGAATGTTAACCGACAGTCAGAAACAAAATCGACTTGACATTTCGAAGATATTGTTGGACAAGTTTCAAGAAGATTCTGAAAACTTTTTGTCTCGTTTCGTAACAATGGACGAAACATGGGTCCATCATTTTGATCCCGAGACAAAACAGCAATCTTTGCAATGGAAACGGCCATCATCACCGACCTCGAAGAAGTTTCGTGTTGTGGCATCGGCTGGCAAGGTTATGGCCTCAATATTTTGGGACTCAGAAGGAATATTGTTGATTGATTACCTGGAGCGTGGAACCACTATTACAGGCCAATATATATGCAGCTTTAATTCCCAAGTTGAGGAATGCCATCAAAGAGAAAAGGAGACCGAAACTTCGAAGGGGCGTGCTGTTTCATCACGACAATGCACCCGCGCACAGGTCGGCAGTTGCGATGGCTGCCATTCAGCAAGCTGGATTCGAATTGGTTGACCACCCCCCTTATTCACCAGATCTGGCGGCTAGCGATTTTTATCTGTTCCCCAAATTAAAAAAATACTTAAGGGGAAACAGGTACGAAGACGATAACGAGGTGATGGATGCCGTGGAGAGCTTTTTGCAGGACCAAGACAAAACTTTTTTTGTGAAAGTGATTGAAGCCTTGGAAAAGCGTTGGACTCGGTGTGTAGAGAGACTCGGAAACTATGTAGAAAAATAAATTATTAAGTTATCAATAGTCATTATATTCTATCTCATTCTCACTACTTTTTGATCCCTCCTCGTAATGTCCTTAATATGAGAATATCGTTTTTTTTTTACTGTTACAAAGTTTAGTATTATTTTAATTAACGTATAATGCAATTGCGTATAATATAGAATGGTGATTAGATACGTAAGAATCTCACACTCAGTGATAAGTTATTTACTACAAATAATCACTATTCTATGTATCTACAAATCTAAAAAATATGTACCTACTTTTGATTTAAGTATGCGCAGATCCATGAACTGTGGAACGGGTTATGACCATTTTGGTCATAACCCGTGGATTAAATAAGCAAAGCTCTATCTTTTTCGCGATAACCTATATATTATAGACCGGGCTACTGGAAACCGTCATATACATACTTTATTATCATTTTGTTTTCATGCTAATATTTTTTAACAAGAACTAAACATAAGTAATTTTTGTCTATATAATACGCTATTTAAATGCAGTAGTTATTGTACGTATTTCCCATATTGTCCATATTATTGTTGCATGGCTCATACTTGTTACTTCGTTGTTATTTTTTAGGTATACTCGTAGGTATAATGCTGCAATTAATATTTAAGTTGATATACCGAAGTGGATTTTTAAACCTGAATTCATTGTAATAGCTTTCTAATGTGCTTAAATCACATCCAGTATAATTAATTATTCACGATATTCATATTTTTTGTACTTCTAGATTTCGGGAAAATTCGTAAAACTTCGATATCATTCATGGCAGTATTTCCAGTAGTTAAGCGCTTAAAGTAATAAAGATAAAGAAATTAGCCATCGCTAGTAATACGTATTTGGTTTTGATTTGCACAGAACCCAGCACAGTGGTGTAAATTTCCAGTGGAGTGATCTCGATCGCCAGCACTTGAGAGCGCTACGAGTTTAGCGCATCCATTAATTTGTTTTTAGATAAATGACAACCTGCAAAATACAGCAAAAAATATGGATATTGGTACTTAGAAGTTAAGCTAAATAATCCAATAAAAGAATGAATCGCCTTGATTAACCTATTAATCGCATGTTGCCATACTCATTTAATCTTTTATTGGAAAACCGATTTTGACTAAATAATGAGCGAATACTAACAAAATTGTTTCTCTCTGTCTCTAACACACACACACGCACTCTGCCGGTAAACGGGACGCAACAGTGTCAGTGTACTACTTCCCAACAGCGGAAGACGATGAGGATGGGCCTACGTTCAAGGAGAAGCTCCTCGAGTGGTTCATGAAGGGAATAGACTTCTTCTGTGTATGGGACTGCTGTTGGTTGTGGCTGGAGTTTCAGAAGTACGTGGCGTTGCTCGTGTTCGATCCGTTTGTGGAGCTGTTCATCACTCTGTGTATCGTGGTGAACACGCTTTTCATGGCGCTCGACCACCACGATATGGACAGAGATATGGAGAAGGCGCTCAAGAGTGGCAATTATGTGAGTAAAAAATAGTTTAAACATTTACCATGCTTTTTCCTATTATCTGAAGCGTGATCTTTAACCACCGAAAGATAAAGTACTAGTGATTTGGGACCGCCTACCGTTACATTAATTGCGCATAATCCGACTGGCTATATTAGTAACAATATCAGTATTTCTGCTTCCGACTACACCCAGCTCTATCGAGCCCTGGTTCAATTGATACTAATCAATATACTTGCCCTTATAAGCTAATTTCAATTCCTACTAACTTTTCCAGTTTTTCACGGCAACATTCGGTATTGAAGCAACATTGAAATTAATAGCGATGAGCCCAAAATATTACTTCCAAGAGGGTTGGAATATATTCGACTTTATTATTGTGGCCTTATCACTGTTGGAGTTGGGATTAGAAGGTGTTCAGGGTTTGTCTGTGTTGCGTTCTTTTCGTTTGGTACGTATTACGATTTTTTACATTTGATTCATATTCTTAGTTTCACTGAATTCATTCTAAAATCTAACTATCTTAATTGATTCTAACATGGTTCTTACTTCTATCATTTTATTTACTATACCTACCCTGTGTCAATGTTTCTCTTTGAACCTGATATCTCACAACTGATATACCTAATTAAGCTTTAAAATTATCTTCTTTCTTTTTATTTACATCATGTAACTCATAATTAGTTATAAGAATATATTTAATGAATTTGATTCATATACAGTATGACTTTTTAAACGTGGTAAATATTGATGGATAATAAACAGTATCCAATTATCAAAACCAATTTGTAATAAAGAGCGTCCAAACTGGGTCTAACAGATTTTATTTTAACATTCACCATCCCATTTATAACATAATGGTATTGTATATCATATATTAATATTCTCCACGTTTAACCAGTCATACCCTATATGTTTATATGGTGAAATATTTTCAGCTACGTGTATTTAAACTGGCCAAGTCTTGGCCGGCGCTAAACCTAATTATATCCATAATGGGTAGGACGGTGGGAGCTTTAGGGAACTTGACCTTTGTACTTTGCATCATTATATTCATATTCGCGGTGATGGGAATGCAGTTGTTTGGCAAGAACTACACAGGTTCTAATTTAAAAGAAAATTTAGCATCTCTATTAAAGAAATAAGCTTCATTATTAATTATTCAGCTTCACACGACAGAAATTTTTACACTGGGCTTGATTAAACATTATTTTCATAAGGGGCGGAGTCCCCGCTGTGGCTTTATAACACGGAATGTGGCTCGGGGCCGCGACGGGCCCGAGACGAACACGTTATAAAGCTATGCCACGCAGCTTCCAATCATAATTTTAGCTTTGCATCGAGTAACATAGATTTGACTTGCAGCTTCGCTTCCGAAGGGTATTTTGATGCATCAGGAAGTTTACTGATGGGATCTATGTCGTTGAAAGAGACAAACAATATATTAGAACCTTACGATGTTGATGAGAAAAGTTGTTAAACCGAAAGCTCTCACGACAGAAACTAACATAAATCCCACTCATACAGAAATAATTCTGTGCACTTTGATAGGTAACTCGAGCACATTTGCTAAACCTAGTACGTAAGTGGCCCAGAATCACTCATGAAGAGCACGAGCCGGCGACGACACGGGCGTGCCATGAGTGATTGAGGGTCCATGGAAGGAAACCGCAGTAGCATAGGTGAAGCGCCGGTAAGCGAGCTTGTGTGACGCCTTGTATCACAATTTGTACTTGCAGCTTCGAGTATTCAAATTGGCAAAGTCATGGCCGACACTTAATTTACTCATCTCCATAATGGGTAGGACCATGGGTGCCTTGGGCAACCTGACCTTCGTATTGTGCATCATTATTTTCATATTTGCGGTGATGGGTATGCAACTATTCGGGAAAAATTACGTGGGTAAGTGGAATTGGTGGGAGTGTTGCATGTATATTGGTGTTGGAGGTGTTCGTTGGTTTGCGGCGGCGCCCACTGTGCTAATATGAATGTCGCTCAGTACGTTTCCATTACTTGTTAACGAAAAATTTCTACACACACCTATGCTGACAAATGCTGGCCAACATGTACGCTCCTTAAAACACATCTGGACTAGACTACTTTTAGAATGTTAGTTAACATAAGTTAATATGGTTTGTGACAAATTACGGCTAGGATTAAATATAAATTGTCAAGCAAATTCAATTTCAGCAATGTTATATACATTATTGAAAGTTGAACGTCGGAAAATTATATTTTAGCTAATTTCGTGTTCTCTGAATTAATTAAAAGTTTCTGGAATCATTAAAATATTTTATTGTTTATTATTTTATTGTGTTATCCTATAAATAATTCGGTATAATTGGTCACTTATTAAAATGACAAGTTAATTATTATACTCCTTAAAATAAGAGGCCTCCAATCTAGAATATACTTGTAACAGGAAATATTTCTGATAATGGCGACAACAGACTTTACAAAATTACCTACTTACTTATAATGACTATGATTTTAAAGAACCTTAAACACAACAAATGTTTCTACATATATTATTTCACTGAACTACATTCATTAGTACATTTTAATTATGATACTAAAGTGTGGAATAGCTGGTTTTATTTTTATGTGACTAACAGAAAAACACAAGTAACGTTAGCGCAATGTTGCCGTAGTTCTAATAGTATTGGTATACCCCATACATTTTGTCTTCATTAACATATCGATATGGACATGTTATAGACTGGTACCGTGTCGGATATTATAACGTGGTTGATATGAAGTTCCAACATAATCAAATAATTTGCATGAAATACCTACACACAAATTATAGAAAAGCAACTTTGCGTTCAACAATTCTAATATCCGCCTGTTACATTCCATTGAAACTCACGTGTCATTACATATTATATGCCGTCATCACGTTTTGTTTTACATGCGTTCGTACATAATAAGGAAATAGTATATTATTGCGATTCGATTCCACACTTTAGACGGGCCCGTCGGCGCTGTTTGACTAGTGAATATTGTGTTGATGTGCGTCACACTGTCGTGCTCATTAGTCTATTGGTAAGACTCGATATGTTCCTTCCAAGTGAGCCTGATACCCTCGAGATTGTACAGCCCTTAGACCAAAAGCCCCATTGAAAGGCGCCTCACTTGTGAGACATTACGCTGGCTTCTACCTTCATCATTTCCCCCTTTTATTTCTTCTAGACAATCATTTTTACTGCGCTACTTTTATATAATTAGCTGATATATTTTATACTATCTAAGTACGTATAGCATGAATATATACTAAGTACAGCGTATAACATAATATAGCTTTATTTTATTCACTAAAAGCCTATGAATTGCATGTCATAAAGTTAGATGCTAGACAACTATAATACGTATTATGCAAAATTATATGTAGAGACATCTTAAAGCATACACACAGGTGCTTATGAAGTATTCATTGCAGTATAATAAATCGGAATGAATTTAGATCGTTATTTATTTGCTATCCATAAAGTAGAGTCCAATTTAATGTTTTAAGCAATGGATAGCTACTGATATTACAGTTTACACACATTACTAAAACTGCATTTTGCAAATTAAGTAGTCTTACTCCTGATATTTTAAGAAACTTGCTCCGAAATGACAATCATAATTTTAATACCTATCTATGTTCCATAATCATTTTCTTAACTAGAAGTAGCTTGGCGGCTGGTTTTATTTTCTCTAATTTCGAATGATATTCTGATAATTATATTAATACTGTTTCTTGAATATTAATACGTAAGTTCTAACTTATTCCAAAAATATTTCCTTTGTACTTACGTATTTAGTAGGTAATGTTATCATTTTAAAAAGGTCTAAAAGTTTATCATGCTGCAATGATTACAAATAACACATTACTATTGTAATGCTAAATTGCTTTTCTTTTATCAAAATATATCTCTTTACTTATATATTGTTGGTGGTATCTTTGTATTATACTTATCTATATACTGTAGCATTGCATAACATCTATATACTCATATGTATAGTTATCAAATACATTAGGATGTTTGACTACGATTACAATTTGGTAGGTATCATTATGAATCAAAATTAGGGTTATGATAATTACAACTTTATTTTATTGCCGGTTTCAGGCCGGATCCTTTATCCTGAAACTTTCACATGATAACTTTTATAAATTTTGAACAATTATTTACCGATTTTCCCAACAGTCAAATATCCTATTGTTTTATTTTGTGTCTGTTTCGTGATCAATGTCTACTATAAGTCTTTCTGTTAGATACTTCTAATCAATTAGCCTAAATAAGTAAAGAGGGGATATTTTGCAATACTAATTATCTTATACTAACTAGACTTGACCCAATTTAACCTTTATTACGTACTCAGTTTCTATACGGATGGTTCACTTTAATAATTGGAAAAAATACCTTGCTACTTGCACGCTGTGGTCTCCTTTAATTAGAGGAATACACTTAAACGATACTCAAGTTCTGTTAAGTGAATATTAAATATATGTATATCTTCTGCAGGAAATTCCAAAAAAAAAGTTGTTGAGAAAATGAGCATGAGGTAATTGGTAACATAAAAATTATAAGTTTGTGTGTTGACCTGAGGTATATTTAAATTTCAATACAGACTTTAAAATAGTACTTTCAATAAAATTAATTAATAATATTTTCCACTAACGAACCACTCTAAGTCAAATATCACATGCCATCTGTACGGGTCTTATATCTGTACGTACGTAGTAAGGGTTTTCGAACAACCATTGTTTAAATACAATAAACTAACTCGTATCTCCGTGTGTACAGATTACGTAGACCGTTTCCCGGACGGTGACCTCCCGCGATGGAACTTCACGGATTTCATGCACAGTTTCATGATTGTGTTCCGAGTGCTCTGCGGAGAGTGGATAGAGAGTATGTGGGACTGCATGCTCGTCGGTGACGTCTCTTGTATACCTTTCTTCTTGGCTACAGTCGTCATCGGCAATCTTGTGGCAAGTATCTATGTTCAAATCGTGTTAAATAGACTCCTTTTTAGTCTGATTTTTAGATGAAAGTACTGTTCTGTCTCCTAATGATTACCAGCGTCAAATAGCAGCTTCGCAAAGTATAATGATGTCTGTACTGAGGACGTCACTTTCCTATAGTAAATAAAAAGAAGCCTATTATCCATCACCTACAATTTCCGGCAATCGCTGCTGATTAGGCCAGTTTTTTTGTATAAGACATGTTGTTATATCGTCCTACACCTGTAAATTAACTTTCCTTTTTGACCTTTTAATACGCTTAAAACAAATCTCGTATAGGGTCTTAATCAACAACTCACCTCTAGGGTTATAGAACCTTCAGTAATAACTGCTACAAATATAACATTACAGGTACTCAACCTCTTCTTAGCCCTGTTACTGTCCAACTTTGGCTCATCGAGTTTATCGACACCGACTGCCGATCAGGATACCAACAAAATCGCTGAGGCCTTCAACAGGATATCGCGGTTTATTGATTGGATCAAACGAAACGTGGCTGACTTTTTGAAACTCTTGAAGAATAAACTTACGAACCAGATAGCGATCCACGCACCCGGTAAGATGTGTTTCCCGTCGCCAGTGTTGTGGCATGTTGATGTATTATGTTTGTATCTATTGTAGTGAATATTTTTTCTAGTACGTTGTGTGTGTAACCAAATATAATAAGCATAGTACAAGGGTAATTCAAGGCTGAGCCCGTAGACGGTGAGGAGGTCAATGTAACGGTAGATGAAAAGAACAATCAAAAGATATTTTAAAGATGTTAGGTTAGGCATATTGAAGAAGTATGAATCACTTAATCAGTTCAGTGTATACTATAATTACCTGTTATTGAAATTAGTCATGCGACAACCACTTGGTGTTAGCCTTCGAAATACTGTCCACTATCCATGCCAAAATGAATTTATGTAACAAATAATTTCTTCCATGGTATTTCATCCTAGAGTTTTAACAGTTTTCAAATTTTTGGAGCTTGATATATTATTGAAAATCTTTAGTTACATAAAGCTATCTATAAACGCCAATTTTAGCCTTAAACTTAACTTATAAACTTTGTAAGGTATTAGATCTTAAACGTTATAGTTATCAAAATAATGTAAGCGTATAAAGCATGATATTTGTGTAAATCAATAGTGTTTTAGCATGTAGGTTATAATGAGTATTTAAAAATATGGTGTCATGTGAACACTGTGCGTTGCCTGCGCCCTACCGTTGAATCCAAGTGATGAAATGCAGACCCCTACTTTCTGTCGTATGTCGATACTGTGACTACAATTAGTCGTATTGTATCTTTTGCTTCTGTATTAGATCCATCATACATTTGTCTATACATAATTTTCCTCACTTTGAAAACAAAGATTAATTGAATTTCATTAAGTACATAATATTTACTCTTGTTTTTTTTTAATATATATTAAGAATTAATATATAAAAAACTCAAGGGCAATCTGAAGGGCAAGTCAAGAGTCTCCGTAACCGGTGCGTGTGTATGAGACGAACTATGAGAGTGGAGGAAGCCAGAGAGGTATGTAAGAAAAGAACCTGTTGGAACTCTGTACTCTCTGCCTACCCCGCAAGGGTATAGATAGATAGAATACTGTTGAAGCTTCACAAATTCATTTTTTCAAAACTTTATTATTAAGAAGCTACTTTTGCCAATTTTATTTAAAGCTCCACTATTCTCATTTTCTAAAACCTTTTCCTTTATTTCCCCTGATCGATCAACTTGTTGATGTTCAAGCTTGTCATTGCGTGGATCCCTATGTATATCTACAGCTTTGTGTGTTTCTGCATGAATATTGTGTGTTATTGTGTACTGTGTGTCAATTTTATCTTCATGTATCATTATCATTAATAGCGTATTAACTAAAGTATTTATCTAGATCAGCATTTCCCAAATATGGGTCGCGACCCACTGGCGGGTCGCGAGGGCCCTGAAAAATAAGACGATACGAATGCCCCGGCTAACAGACGGGCGACTACAGAATGAGTGATAGAGAAAATGAGTGTCAATCGCAAGCAGTTACCGAAATGTTGGCTTTCAGTTGCTGACACTATCCTTCTCTTTTTAATGAAGTTATAAAAGCCCTCCTTCCCTTCAGTACCTCATACCTATGTAAGGCGGGATTTTAAATAAATTGGAAATAAATTGGACGTATCAAACTCATTGAGTAACGTACCTATAATTAATAGTAACTAAAAATTGAAATTGATGCTAAAGCTATAATGACAAAAATAGGAAACAAATGCATCCTTCTCATTAAAAAATAGCACTCCTTGTATTAAAGTATTAAAATGTCCGATTAAAACTGAATGTCTTTTTTTCTTGCTTGAAGAGACCTTCATTCATATAGGCGTGCCCCCTTTTTCTTCATGAAAACCAAGAGGTGAGTCTCAAATTTGGTAGTTTCATTAGGTGGGTCGCCATCCAGTCAATTTTGGGAACCACTAATCTAGATGATTAAAACAAATTTTACCTCCTACTACAGAAATGTGTAATTCGCCAATGTCAAATAACAATATTATGAGTATCTTTCACGGTAAATTATATAAAAGAAAGAAGCAAATTGTATTAAAATAATACATAATATTGAACTATAACTGTTAGTCTATCTATCTATTAGCTATCATGTTATTATTAATTTATATCATTTATTCATATTTAACACTTAAACACATCTAACAAATTTATTCATATATCATCATCAATAAATGTGCCATAAGATACAGGGCAACCTATTTTTTGTAATGCTAAAGACACAATTTGTACCTTGACGACTTTCTAAGATGAATCATCCTGGTCTCATTTCTATGCTTGGTGCTTGGGTGTCGGCGTTACTGGGCGACGTACGGTGGACACAACGCACACGTGTAGGCTTAAAGGCGGCTTTATGCGGCCGGTGTGTCTCTTCAGAGCGCGTCGACAACGAACTGGAGCTTGGCACCGATTTGGACGACGCCGTACTCTACAAAGAGAAGAAACACAAAGACCAAGTCGAAGTAGCTATAGGTGATGGTATGGAATTCACAATACCAGGTAATTACTGTAATTATCCTTAAAATACTAATAAAGAAATTGTATAATGTTTTTAACATGTATTATATAAATCTTTGTAACCTTGCCCTCGTGGATCGTTCAGCTTCGATAAATGGTAATTAAGCACAAGCTATAATTTCAGGTGATAATAAATACAAGAAAGGCAAAATACTTTTGAATAATATTAACGCTATAACAAACAATCACAGAGACAATCGGTTAGATTGTGAATTAAATCACCACGGGTACCCAATGGAGGTAAAACTCATCCAAATAAAATATTATTAAAAAAGCTATACCAAATTTTTGATATTATTGATTTTCTTATTTATTCAGGATGACGATACAATAAGTCAAAAATCGTATGGCAGTCACAAAATTCGATCATTCAAAGATGAAAGTCATAAAGGATCAGCAGATACGATTGATGGAGAAGAAAAGAAGGACGCTAGTAAAGAAGAACTAGGACTTGAGGAAGGTAAGTAAGCAGTTTAGACAAGATAAAAATTCCTAGATCCCTTTTAAGATCTTTGACATAAAAAAAGCAATCCTCAAAATGATACTTATGGATATGTATATATTTGGCTTTTGTAGAACTGATTGAAGAAGAAGAAGAGGGTAAAATGGATGGTCTCGGCAAACAAGATATCATCGTAGCTGCCGACGAGGATGTAGTAGACGATACTCCTGCAGACTGCTGTCCAGAGCCTTGCTACCAGCGGTTTCCATTCCTCGCCGGAGATGACGAGTCTCCCTTCTGGCAAGGCTGGGGCATGCTCAGACTGAAAACGTTCAAACTTATTGAGAACACTTATTTTGAAACGGCTGTGATTACAATGATTTTGCTCAGTAGTTTGGCTTTGGTAAGACATTGGTATAATAAAATAATATATAATGATTAACTTTTCCTTATAGTATACGCGTGTAAATGTTTTCAATCTGTTGACTTCGTGTTTCTTCTTTTTCAGGCTTTAGAAGATGTAAATTTACCACATCGACCGATTCTTCAAGATATTCTATATTATATGGATCGTATCTTCACTGTAATTTTCTTCATTGAGATGTTGATTAAATGGTTGGCGCTCGGCTTTCAAAAGTACTTCACAAATGCTTGGTGCTGGCTCGACTTCATCATTGTCATGGTAATCGAACTTTCTTTTAGATCTAAGATATCTACTTAAGATAATTATACTATTTCATTACAGGTATACTCCCAATTGTTTTTTTTTTTATAATAAGAATAAAATCATTTATAATTAGTCTAACTTTATAATTTTGTACGAAAGAAGTACTTTTAAGGTATTTTAACTAGTTAAATGATGAATGGTGTGACATTAGTTATCGCTCGTAAACCACGGCGCGGTGATGGCGGGCGCAGACGACATCCCAGCGTTTCGTTCGATGCGCACGTTGCGTGCCCTGCGCCCCCTCCGTGCGGTGTCGAGATGGGAGGGAATGCGCGTGAGTACGCGCCGCCGCGTCGCCTTCCAGCGGCGCTATGTGTGTCGGTATTGTTGCGTTGCACATTGACTGCCAAACTTAACACTTCATTTTTGTTCACAATTTTCTCACTAATGTCGATGTGCAGCGCAATTCAAAGCGTGCAGCTTTGATTGTTTGATGTCAATGGCAGTGGAAAGTCCGATGGCCCCACCTCGCCTCGCCTCGGCTCTCGATGTCGTACTGTTTGTTTGTGGTTATTGCTTCTATGTGACTCTAACCCACAGCTCCTGCTAAATGGCAACTCCTACTTGTGGCCGGATTTAGTGGAAAGGTTCCCATTAGTGCGTTGAAATCCCGATATTTTCGATTGCATGACCCAACACAACTTCCATCTTTGTGCTGTCATTATATGATAGTGCCTTTTTTACACATACTCCTATATATTTTATTGACGTGTTTCTAAACTTCACTTGCAAAAAAAATGTAATCCAACTGAAAATGGCACACTGTTTTGAATGCTGTCGATGTAAAAAAGCAAATACTATTCAATGTAACTTTGATATTTAAGTTCCATAGTTATGTGAATCATCCAAATTTAGTACTAGGATAATATGTACAATAGTTTGTATATAGTTTTTGATGTCACCGAAATCTCAGTGTACAAATATTTACAGTCTAATCTATACTTTATTTAGTTGTTCAATCCACTACTAATGAAACAGAGATTAGTCGACAGTCTTCATTTTCATTTAAGAAAACCATCCTTAAATTTGTCACAGGTCGTTGGTCCTCAACCAAAATGCGGTATCTTCAATTTAGACTTGAACTTGTCTTGTTTCCATTTTATAGGTGCTGTGCATAACGTCTGTTTGTTATTTTTCATTAGTTTTAATAGGATTGAATATTAAATGTCTTACAATGCAACCCTTGATTTCATCAGGTCTCGCTTATAAACTTCGTAGCGGCGCTTTGTGGCGCCGGCGGCATTCAGGCGTTCAAAACGATGCGAACGCTGCGCGCACTGCGCCCGCTCAGAGCCATGAGCCGCATGCAGGGCATGAGGGTACGTACCACCCTGCGCCGCGCCCGCCATCGCTCACCCACCACCACACATTTCGCTCCACACTTCACATTCACATTTTGTATTCAAAGTTCTTGATCTCATATTATATTTTGAACATTCAAATTCTCAGCTCCTTTTTCCAGTAAAATCTGCATCATTCACAAGATCTGCTATTTTTTTTAAATTGTTACTTTCTCGAGTTGTAACGAGTATTGGCTGTAGAGGATTATCGATTTAATTATTAGAGAATCATTTTGAAGTGGTCGGTGGCACCCCTGAATGGCTTAGTATCATCACTGTCAGTCATAAATCTCTTTTAGAAAACGATTCGATGGGATCTCCATTAGGCGAAAAATTCATCTATGTTTTGGTCTATTTTTCTATTGACTTTTAGATAGATTAGATTTTTTTTATAATAACTTAGTTACATGGAATGTTAATTTGTATTCTGCACCTTAGATTTTATTCTTCTTGTATCTCCATCGAGCGGCAAGTCGCATGCGTTAGATCAACATTTTGGATGAATTAGTGAATCAGGTAAGAGTAGCGCATTTGTTATGTGGCTTTGTTGATGGGCTTTGATATGTTTGATGTTATGTAAATATTTTTGTCATGTAGATGATTGTCATCTATAATAGTCACATCAGATTATAATTACGAAACACTACTCAAATTAATGCATCGTTAGAAATGCACATTGCAAAAAATCAAAGTCTACCTTTAAATATCTGCATAAAATTAAAACAATTTTCAATGAATTCTTGCACATATGTTTATTGAAATAAATATTTCGGACGTGAACAATTCTGTTTTGGTGTGTTAGGTGGTGGTGAATGCTCTGGTACAAGCGATCCCCTCAATCTTCAACGTGTTGCTCGTGTGCCTCATTTTCTGGCTCATTTTCGCTATTATGGGCGTCCAACTCTTCGCTGGAAAATACTTTAAGGTAAGAAAATACTGTTTAACTCATAGGTACCTACCATAACTTAATTATTTGATTTATTGACTATATTTCTGCCATCAATTATCAAGAAGTCGCCATACAAAATATATATTTGAACAGAAAAGTAATTTCCTGAATTCAAATGGATTCAATTTCCAAAATATTATTTCCAAATAATACTATTATTTGTAAAACTAAATACACTATAACTATAAACACCTATTTTGGGCAATATATTTTCTAAATCACTATCTTTTGTTTTAAGTGGGTTTACTTGTTAATTTTATTTACTTCATGAACTTATTTAAATGTATTCTGTTTATCGGTTGTTTACAGTGTGTCGATTTAAACCACACGACGCTTAGCCACGAGATTATCCCAGACCGCAACGCGTGCATCCTTGAGAACTACACGTGGGAAAACTCGCCGATGAATTTCGATCACGTTGGCAAAGCCTATCTCTGTCTGTTCCAAGTCGCCACCTTCAAAGGCTGGATTCAAATCATGAACGACGCCATCGATTCTAGAGAGGTATAACAAAAGCAGACTATAATCTGAGAATGAATTATGAATTGGTTAAAACATTTTACGATTTCCATATGCAAGGTTAATGCCCAATATTGACCTACCAACAATTAGTATCCTAGCTCAGTAGTGTGATAAAAAGTGTTTATACATTTAGTGCTGGTCTTTCTTAATATAATTTGTTCAGTCACGTCTCTTACTTCGCTATTTTCCAGGTGGGCCGGCAACCGATCCGCGAAACCAACATCTACATGTACCTATACTTCGTATTCTTCATCATCTTCGGTTCATTCTTCACTCTCAACCTATTCATCGGTGTGATTATCGACAACTTTAACGAACAAAAGAAGAAAGCCGGTGGCAGCCTCGAGATGTTCATGACAGAGGACCAGAAGAAATACTACAACGCCATGAAGAAAATGGGCTCAAAGAAACCTTTGAAAGCCATCCCAAGGCCGAAGGTAATATAATGATGAGATGTAATAACATCTTTTTTTTCTTTTTAAACGCGTTTTTGAAAGAGCAGATTTGCACCTTGGGCAAAACATAAGTCATAATTCTATTTCAAATTCATCCAGATTTTCCTTACCATTTCCTTTTTATCTGCAGCAAGTGCCATATATCTTCCCCTAAAGCATGTACCTACCGATCGTAGTTCTTTGGAACTTCTCAGGATTTTGCAGTAGCATTACTGACTAGAGGTTTGTATGCTGTTGATACCGCCATTACAAAGACTATTCTGTCCTGCTTTCTACTAGACTCAGCCGAAACCAATTCAGCCGCCTAGCCTCTGTCGACCCGCTGTTAGTCTAACTTACGATGGGGAAAGTCTTACTCTGTCCCCACATGGACAGTTTACTTAGCAGTCTAATATTAATATCGATATCTATATAGCGACACCACACTTTCGAGAAACCACTAGAAATTATTTGTTGTTACAGTGGCGACCACAAGCTATAGTATTCGAGATTGTAACGGACAAGAAGTTCGACATGATCATCATGTTGTTCATCGGACTGAACATGCTGACCATGACGCTCGACCACTACCAGCAGTCGGACACGTTCAGCGCCGTCCTAGACTATCTCAATATGATATTCATCGTGATATTTAGTTCAGAGTGCCTACTTAAAATATTCGCCTTACGATACCATTACTTCGTTGAGCCGTGGAACCTGTTCGATTTTGTAGTAGTCATGTTCTCCATTCTGAGTAAGTATGACTCTATGATAATAAGCTCTTTTACTGTTATAATATTATGCAAAACAGCTACTTAGACAGATAAAAGAAACACAGACCATAGCTCCCTATCGTACATATTGGTTGAATCTGGTAACTTGAATCACATTATGAATAATTTCATATAATTTTAAAATCATTTTATTTGTTAATGATCTGTACTATGCAGATAAAAGGCTTCCCTGTAATTTATTATAATACCCGGGATATAAAATCATTATAATTAAGTTTCCTACTTGGATTTTGATGATCTTTAATGTCTGGAGATTCCGCAAGGTTATTCATATGATATGACCTTCCCTAAAGTACAGTGTTATTAATATGATCATTTCTTCACAGGTCTGGTACTGAGTGATATTATAGAGAAATATTTTGTATCCCCAACATTGTTGAGGGTGGTGAGAGTAGCCAAAGTTGGCCGAGTGTTGCGTCTCGTGAAGGGCGCCAAGGGCATCCGAACGTTGTTATTCGCGCTCGCCATGTCACTGCCAGCCCTGTTCAACATCTGCCTCCTGCTGTTCCTCGTCATGTTCATTTTCGCCATCTTCGGCATGTCGTTCTTCATGCACGTCAAGGACAAAGGCGGTTTGGACGACGTTTACAACTTCAAGACTTTCGTACAGAGCATGATCCTGCTGTTTCAGGTAATTTACTTTTTCTTAATAATCATATTACTATACGCCAAGGTTGCTATATGGGTTCTCAACCCATATAGCAACCTTGCGAAATGAGCGAACGCTTCTTTAATATCATACTAACTTTATCTTTGGTGACGTAGCAACTATGCCCTAGAAAACTTATAGATGAATGCGTAAAATGTAAATTTGATCCAAATCTCTGTGTATCTATCAGATGTCGACGTCCGCCGGCTGGGACGGCGTGCTGGACGGCATCATTAACGAGGAGGAGTGCGACCTGCCCGACAACGAGCGTGGCTACCCTGGCAACTGCGGCTCCGCCACCATCGGCATCACCTACCTGCTTTCCTACCTCGTGATCTCCTTTCTCATCGTCATCAACATGTATATTGCTGTCATCCTCGAGAATTACTCACAGGTACTATAGTTGTCTGTTTTGATTCATATGGTTGCCAATACTGTGTACATGTATAGTTAAATACAGTCGCTAACTTTTTCTTCCTCTGAATAACAGGCGACAGAAGACGTGCAGGAAGGTCTCACCGACGACGACTACGACATGTACTACGAGATCTGGCAGCGGTTCGACCCCGACGGCACACAATACATTCGCTACGAACAGCTGTCCGACTTCCTGGACGTGCTGGAGCCCCCGCTGCAGATCCACAAACCGAACAAGTACAAGATCATCTCCATGGACATCCCGATATGTCGCGGCGACATGATGTTCTGCGTGGATATCCTCGACGCGCTCACCAAGGACTTCTTCGCGCGGAAGGGCAACCCCATCGAGGACCCGGGCGACCTGGAGGTAGGGCGGCCCGACGAGGCGGGCTACGAGCCCGTGTCGTCCACGCTGTGGCGGCAGCGCGAGGAGTACTGCGCACGCCTCATCCAGCACGCGTGGCGCCGCCACCGGCGCGCGCACTCACCCGCCACCGCGCCCGACGATGCGACCGGCGCCGCCACGGCCGTGGTGCTGGACGCCGTCACGCCCAACGGGCACCGCGTGGTACTGGGCGGCGCGCTGGCGGGCGACGCGGCGCCCGTCTGACCCGCGCTAGCGCTCGCGCTGCTGCCCGCGCTGGTGGACGCCGCGCCGCTGCCGCTGCCCGCACCGCCGCCCGAGCTGTTGAGCCCACCTAAGCGCACTTAATTATTTTTACGCTAGACGTGCCGCGCACACGCCGGCAGCCGCGCGCCCCCTCGCCGGACGTTGCGCCCGCGCGCGCGAGGCGACGTGCGCGCCGCCGGAGTGGTCCGTGCCCGCGGTCGGCTTCAGTGATCGTTTGTTTTGCGACCGATGTTCGCGCGTTCGCCGCGTCCCGTCGCGGCTCGCGTCCGCCGGCCCGAGACTGCCCCGTCCGCGGCGCGAGCGGCCCGTCGATCGGAGAGGATCGTTCTCGCGAGCGTGCCCTCTTTTATTCGTCACTAGTGATGTAATGTAAGGTATTGGATAAAATCGAGGAAACTCTAAAAGCTTATTTTTGTATTCGACGAATATCAGTGTCTGTAAAATTCTAAAACAGAGCTCTACTTATTAAATGTTGTGAGATTCGATGATTTATTACCCATTGTGAGATATCATTTTATTTCCCCGAAATGGTGTCGAACAATAGCACAGCAGCAGGCGTTTAGCGGACGAGCGGCGCCGCGGCCGGCGCCCGCCGGCTTGCGCCGCTCGGTGTAGCGCTCGGTGGCTCGGACTCGGCCTTCCTCAACCTTACACGTGATATCGACGACTCGCGCTCACCCGCGTGCGACCGCTAGTATAATCGTATCTAATAGACGCTTATGAGAAGCAATGGCTACGCCGATTCATATCAATTTTGTCCGTATAGTTTTTAATAGTTCCGATTCGTAAGCTTTTCACTGTACCGAAACGACGCAGGGTCGTGTCTATCTTGACGAGGTCGGCTCGCTTTCGATCGCCTCGGAGTTAAGAGATTTAAGAGAAATTTTGCAAAGTTATCTATGTAAGCTTAACAAACCAGCTGTGAAATCGGTACCAGAATTCACTTCCGTCCTAATTCAGTACGCATCATAGGAATCGAGCCATTTTATGTAACGCGCACTTTCCACATTACCTAGTTAATGTAATTGCCTTCCCCGGTTACATTAGCTGCGGGCGGACGCGCGCGGCTCTCCCCGGCCGGCCGCGCCCGCCCCGCGCCCCGCGCACGCCGCACCGCCAGCTGACAGTTTCGTTCCGAGTTAGATCTATACCCTGTCCCTCAACTATCTGAGAACACAAAGCATTTGGTTCTGAATTCGCAGTGGACCTGAGAGCTGGCGGCGCCAGACAGAGCGCGCAGGCGATTAGTACCTATATTCTGATATTGCAAGCGGGCTGGTACTGCTTCGATGAGTATTGCTCTTGCAGATTACATTTTGTTGATGTTGATACTGTTCAACGTTCATTCACGATGTACAACCGATTCGGCTACTCAACGAGATCACCGTAATTAGCAATAAGATATTATTGATATACCTAAGAGATCGAACGTCCCTTACCGAGTAAGGTAGATATTATTGAATTATTGTTTATTTTTCGATTGACATCTCTCTAGATAGACGGCAGTCGATCGGTCGGACGGCGCCCGGCGCGGGCTCGTCCAGACGCTCAGTTCAGTGACAGTCTCTCCAGCACAACAGACTAATGAATCATAAAATTTTTGTATTTGAACTTTGGAAGTGGTCAATTTTCTACTACTCTGTAAATATTGAGAGCTTATTGCCGGGTAGATCCCAACCGCACGTCGCAACACGTCATTTATCATATTATGTCTACTATCTATTGATATCAGCGATACGTAATAAGCTTGAAGCAATAACGTTAACGTGTGCTCGACGAGAGGTTTCGCTTTTTATTACCTTGTACGGAATATGTCACCGAATAGTTGTGTGCCGGTTGTTTTCGATTCGTTTACGTAAATTGTGAAAAAAAATCTTGAAGTGCAAGACAACTTTAAGTGTTGCAAAGTTAATAAGTCATTGTATCGTAAAATAAATGAGACGCTTACCGTTTTGCACATATTTTGCAATAATTACGATTACAAATAATGAATATGTAAATAATTTTATAAAAGAAGGCGCGGGGAGCGGGCGAGCGCACTTCCCCAGCGCGCGCGCGCCCCGCATCGCCTCCTGCGCACGTCGCGTGACGTCGTTCGTTACGTTACTGATACGTTATTCAAAGTTACGTTAAACGGTATACACCGTGGGCCCTGTGGAGCGACCCAAACTCTATCCTCTAATAAATAATATTATATTGCGCTTTGCAAGACTGATCGGATAAGATGATCTTGAAGTTCTATTTTAAATGTCCTACTTCTTATCGTTAATGTAATTATTAAATAAATTAACACCAAAAACACAAATTAGTAACAAGTTTGATTCGATTCGGCAATATGTACATAGGTACTTGGCTAACATTCTAAGCACCCGATACTTAGTAAAAAATGTATTAACTGCTAGATAAGGCTAACGTTTCTGCTTAGGATTTTATTTGAATTGGTAGGATATACCTTTTGTTTCTTATTGGAAACTATGGAAACCAGAATGTACGGAGACTGAAGTACCTAAGTAGTGTTTTGCTTTGTACGCGGTGAATGTGAGTCAACAGTGGTTCTAATCAACTAATCAATTTTCTTGGAAATCGCTTTGCGATAACATTAAAAACGTAAAATTCTTGAGGTAAAAGCTATTCTGAAAGTAAGTGGTCATACATAGATTTAGATGACATGTAAACACATCAATTTGTGTAAAAGAACACCAATAAATGTGATAGAATTGGACTTCAGTTTATAAATGAAATTAAATCAAAGTTAGGTACCAAAATGGACTAGTCTATGTAATCAAAAGTAGATTCTGGTTTCTTCATTGATGTGATGAGTAGAACCTGATTACTGTACTAGATCTAGGAGCGCTTTACGTAGTGTATGAATTGTATATTATTCGAAATTCATGCAATGTTACAAATCATTTACGTATATAGATAGTCCTTCTAGTGAGACAACTAAACTTTATCACTTGGTTTAAAGCTATAAGTAGCTTGGTTTGGCCGCTCCACGCGTCTCTAGTGTCGGAAATCATTTTAATTAATTTGGTAAAACCAAACGTTATACCTACTATTAGGCATATTTGCACAAAAAAGTTGTGTTTAATTAAGTTTAGACAATAAGTTATGATATCATTGTATTATTTATTTTAACTATACTTATGACAAAAAGTGAGTTCAGTTTGCTGAATGATAGAGGTTTAATTGAGTATTTATTATATATATTGTTGAAGTTTGTACAAAATAAATTAAGTAAATGATAAAATATAGAACTTGACTGCTTTATTGTCTTGTTTCATTTATAGTAAATTACTAATTTAATGGTTGTCTACGAAAATGTCATCTTAAGTAGGCCAATTATATACCAACAACTCTATTAGATAACGTAGAACCATTCTTAAAATAAGATAAGTATCGTTATTGCTAAATCACAATATAGATACATATAATTGACTAAGCTTACCTAATTTTAAACACTCACCACTTATTTAGTCACAGTCTAAATTAGGCACATTTATTTTATTTATTATATTCCCACATTCAATAATAATAGGGCTCCCTCAATTTCTTGGAACAATATTTAAGGAAATACCATTCTTTGGTCCTATCACACCACGATGCGCTTCAATCTCTAGATTCTTTACTGAATTTTGTGATGGTTCCACGCGGTATTTTGACAATAGATGAGCAATACAGAGGCGAGACTGAATGTGACCAAATCGCATACCTGAAACAAAAAACAACTTTCTTGTTTGTGATTGTTTACAACAAATGGCATTTCATTATATTGACATATACAAGGTGTAACATAATAAACGCAAGACCTCAGACACCCCAATTAGAGAATTGCTTCGTAAATTCAAAATGAAAACCAAATTTTTATATTTAAAGGTTTTTACCCTTTTTTTAAGCACTTTTATACCCCAATTAACAATCAAACTTGTACGTGTACGAGTATGTGTGCGTTTTGAGGAATACCTTTTAGGAATGCATTTAAAATCTCCTCATTGCTATGGATCAAGAAAAAAATTTGTTTGTTATAGCGCACTGAAGGAGTAAAAGCATTTTTTGCAAATTAAAGAAAATGTAATATACATTAAAAATTGTTAGAATCAATTCAGTTAACGATTTAAAACAAACTACTTTCAGGTCTTGCGTTAATTATGTTACAGCTTGTAGTCATTGTTACCACGGCTAACAACAAATTCTTTACGGTGATCGTTCTAAAATAGATTTCGAGCGAATGAGTAAGTATAAAATAACATACCATCTAGTCCCCCATATAAAGCAGAGTTGTTAGTAACAATTATAATTTATTCCGTTTAAATGTAAGTACTTACCAATACAATTTCTTGGGCCTGTTCCAAACGGTAGATAAGCGCACGGATGTCTATTGCCTGTTTCCTCCATAGCGAATCTTTCGGGGTCGAATACCTCTGGATTAGGATAATATTTGGCATCGTAATGGATGCCCCTTGGTGAAATGAACACTAACTGACCCTTTTCGACAACTATGTCTGTACCTGGTAATTTATAATCTTCTTTTGCTTTGCGCTGCAACGGTTCTATTATGGAGTGCATACGCAACGTTTCATTGAACACTTTTTCTAAATATTTCATGTCTTTCAAGGTATAGTAACTTATTTGATTGTCATTGTTACGAAGCGACTCGTCGATTTCCGCAATCAATTTTTCTTGGATATCTGACTGCATTGCCAAGTGATGTAATAAATACGCCATGGTGGTGGCGCTGGTCTCGAATCCGCCTAGGTAAAAAACAAAAGCTTGCGCTGCGATCACATCATCTGTTATATCTAATAACTTGTTTAACTTACCTTTGGAGCTTTGAATTTTCCCGATTTCTCTTAATTCCAATATCAGATCCATAAAATCGTGCCTGCTTGTAGGTTTACCATTTCTTTGCTTTACAACATTTTTTACCAGATCATTGAAGAACTTTATCACAGCTTTCGGAAAAAACGAAACGCTGATTTTCCTTAGTATTCCTGGAAACATCATGTCAATTTCTCCTAGGAAAGTAGGAGTCAACATTAATTTATTAATTTCTTGTAATCTGTTATAAGCTTCGAGATTTTCTCCAAATGTGTCAAAGTTAACACCGAAGGCACAGGCTGAGATGGAAGCGATCGTATATCTTTGAATCACACTATAGACGTCCTGTTCAGGGCTTATGCGGGTTTCCTTGTCCATAAATTTGACAAAATTCTGGGCTGTCTCATTCAATAAGTAAAACATGTTCTTTAGTTTCCCTGACGTAAAAATGGGAGTGAATCGGCTTCTCAAAGCCGTCCACGCGTCACCATCGGCGTGGAACAAATTTACTCCCAATCCTGTTTGGCTGAACTCAACTCCGCGGTCCACGAATTTGTCGAAATCTTTGATCATAATGTGCTTTATTATATCCAAGTCTCTTATAAGTAAAGCCGGCACGGTCGTTCGATATATACCGATCACTTTTTCGTTCGGGTACATATTGTAGAGATCCTGAAATACTTCTCCAATGTTTTTTCTTCGTAATATTGAATCTTTAAGGTTCCCGTAAAACGTAAGTGGTGTTGGCCCCGAGACATTTTTCTTCTTCCAGTAGTCGAAAGTTCTTCTAAAATAGTAATAAATCAAATAGTAGAGAACGAATAGTATAAGCGAAACGTAAAACAACACCATAATTATGTATATACATATACATGTAACAATTTTTTTATTTAAAGTACTCTGTGTGTACTAACACGCGAAGACTTAATTCAG
This sequence comes from Phalera bucephala, assembly GCA_905147815.2. Classification (NCBI taxonomy): domain Eukaryota; kingdom Metazoa; phylum Arthropoda; class Insecta; order Lepidoptera; family Notodontidae; genus Phalera; species Phalera bucephala. The sequence goes on along the minus strand of LR990609.1, from coordinate 40,039,694 downwards.
TAATGTTTTCAATTAGCGTGAGCAGTAATGACCCCGACATTGACGTAAACGCTTTTTATCACGCACTATCCGATTCCGATACGATTGGCACTTCCATCGGCATCCGTTGGTCTAAAAATATACGTATATTTTGCCTACCATGAGTTGCCATTATTACTATGTTTGCATTCATATAAATGCACAGTAATTACGGTAAAAATAGTTTCTCGCGTATCTATCGGCTAGAATCGTTAGGTATACAATTTTCAACCATTTTGTTTTCTTAAATTAAATATTCCGCGTAAATTTAGGTAGCGGTGGTTAAAGCGATCGCCCCAGCATGGCGGATTATGTAGGTTCCATTCTTACCCGAACATTTTTTTCTTTCTCTTTAGAATCACTATTCACAGTGATCCTGATCAGGCACATTACATTACATTGAAGTACCTCACTCGTTCATTAGCAATCATCATCAGCTTGTAGCAGTCCAGTGCCGGACGTAGGTATCTCCAATTGCACGCCAATAAGTTCGATCCTCGGCTACTCCCATACTGGTAAAGGCTTAACCACTAACCTGAATACTACTTTATACTGAATACTACAGATATATCATACAAGGTGTAACATAATAAACGCAAGACCTAAAAGTATTTCGTTCTAAATCGGTAACTGAATTGATTACAACAATTTTTAATGTATATATCTTTTTTTTAATTTGCGAAAAGCACTTTGTCTCCTTCAGTGCGCTATACAAAATTAAATTTATTTTTGATTCATAGCAATAAGGAGATTTCAAATGCGTTAGTAAAACGTATTTCTCAAAACGCGTACATACACGTATAAGTTTCATTGTTAATTGGGGTATAAATGTGCTTAAAACAGAGTAAGAACCTTTAAATGTGGAAATTTGGTTTTCGTTTTGAATGTATGAAGCTATTCTCTTATCAGGGTGTCTGAGGTCTTGCGTGTATTATGTTACACCTTGTATATGAGGTATTCAGTATAAACATATGTTGTTTTCATTTGTTTCTATTATTTTTATGGTAAGTACCTACGTAATGTTTAATAGAGTGTAAAACTTGTAACGTCTCATTACTTTTCTCATTCGCGCAATCTTGTTGGATAAAAAAATAAAGAAATTTAAAATCGGCTAGTTTAAGTTTAGTATACAGAACAATCTTAGTCTTATCACAGTTAACAAGTATAAAAAAGCAATCTTATCACAAACAAAACTGACTCTTTTAGATTTGTGTAATATGTTGATAACACAAGTGTTCTTTATAAACTAACAAAAACTCTTAAATCAGTTTGTCTGCCGTCTAAAACGAAATAGGCTTTGGCATGCTGACTTGTAATTTTGAAAATAAAAGGATTAACAATTAGCTCCGAGATTTTTCAATTTCATCAAGTGTCATATGTACTTTAAAATACCCAAAATATACTTTACTTAAGCGTCATGACATAAAAAACAACTTATTTAAATGTTGTTGCTGACTATACTTGCTTATCTATATCATATTGATAAGAAAATAAATTATACTCACTTAGGTGTTTTGTTCTTGTTTAATCGCGATAATAACGAATACTTTGCAAACGATGTAACTAAAAGATCGCAAAAGAAAGCAGTTGAGGGACAACGATTTTCGTATCTTTAGCGACAGACGATACCTACATGACGTTAATTAAATATAAAAACAAGAGATACTTTTTTCATAATATGCAAAACTGTATACGTTGTATCTATGAGACGAACTATGAGACTGGAGGAGGCGAAAGAGGTACGTAGGGAAAGATACTGTTGGAACTCTGTGGGAACTGCTTACCTCGTAAGAGATCTGGCATAACATAATAAATTTAGTTTAAAAAACTAAAAAACACGCTTTAATAGCAAGTGGAACTAAAAAGCAGAAAATAATAGCTAAATAATTTTATTGTGAAAAAGCGTGGGGTGCTTGACATCAAATGCTATAAATAGTTAATTGGTAACTATTTATAATCCTAAATAGAAACTAAAATGCACCCCACGCTTTTTCACAATAGAATTATTTAGTTATTATTTTCTCTTTTTTAGTTCGGCTTGCTATTAAAGCGTGTTTTTTTTAGATTTTTAAACTATAGTTTATTTTCTTTTTATTTAGTCTTAGAAGGACATCAAAAGCAGTTGGTATAATATTAATTCAAAAATATTTTTTTAAAAACATAAAATCACAACTATTATATCTTGCTCATCATCCGGGTCTACAGAACTTGTCAAGACAAATCAATCACGCTCAATCACGGCGGGGTTATGTTGAGGAGTTGGGTAGTTCCGTTGGTCACCCTCCGGCTCCATCATCAGACCCTGGACACCATCCAGGTCTACAGAACGTGTATAGACAAATGCAACGAGCTCAATCACGGTGGGGTTATGTTGAGGAGTTGGGTAGTTCCGTTGGTCACCCTACGGCTCCATCATCAGACCCTGGACACCATCCAGGTCTACAGAACTTGTCAAGACAAATCTAACGAACCCAAACACGGTGGGGTTATGTTAAGTAGTTGGGTGGTTCCCTTGGCCACCTTTCCGCTTCATCATCAGACCCTGAACATCATCTAATCGTATATATAGTACTTGACATTAATAATCCTCAAGAATTTTACGTTTCTACAATTGTAAGTATTTGTTATATAGTTAAAGGTATTCAAGAACGAAAGACTGAAGTATTAAAATTACACTTATGTACTAACTGTCTAAGAGTTGTACATAATGTACGTGCTTGTAGATTAGGCCCCTGCTGTGAGTGTGGTCGTCGTCATAACACATTTATACACTCATCCAATGGAAATAATACCAGTAAAAAAAGTAATGCAAATGAAAACATATCAGTCAACAATTCAATTTATATCGACGGCGGAGGTGACCAATTAGACTGTGTTTGTCGGTCATCCTTCATTACTGAGTCACTCAGGAATCGACTTTCATTACAATTTTGTCCTCTAAACACAATGAATATCATGGGTATAGGTAATATATTAGCACAGCATGTAAACAAGAGCTGTACTGTTTAATTAAGTTTTTTAGTTGATGAATATAAAGTTATACAATCCTTTTATGTATAAAATAATTTAACCGGTTCTATTCCTAAGCATTCCATGAATATTAATAAATTGAAATTACCCGAAGGTATCCGCTTAGCGAATCCTCACTTCTGTCAGTCGGCAGACGTGGTCGTCTTGATAGGTGTGGACTTTCTGGGTTGTGATCTACTTTCATTGGGTCATAATATGCCCAAGCTTCGTAGCTCTAGATTAGGTGGGTTGATTGCAGGTCCCGTACCTTCCAAATTTTTAAGCGTTCCACCTAAAACTCTTTAATGTAACATTCTCGTATCAATTATTAAGGACAACTATGATACTATTCATAATCAAAGAAACAAGTTTTGGGAAATGGAACAAGTTCCTAATAAGCCATCACATACAAAATGGAAAGGGCAAGTGGAAAACACCTTTTCCTAGACTTTCACCTTCTTATCGTCTAGACTCGGATAGATTTTGCGGTAGATTACCCCAATTTATAACTAGACTAGATGACTATTACACAATATCAAAAAATGATTGCATCACATGATTACTAAATTTTAGAACATATGTCAATTAAGAATAAACTATAAAAATATATTTCTCATTATATTCAAGATTCAAATAACTTTTCTCGTAATTTTCACTATTTTATAATTTAAAAATTCCTTTTAGTTTTGTGTGGATCACCTAGTTGTACATAAATCCTTAGTCTTAGTCATGCATCGCAGGTAGCTTATAGCGCCGGTGTATACATACGGTCATTTAATGTAGCCAATAATATAATTATCCATCAAATTGCTGAGGGCAATACCTCGCCTCGAGATACCTCCTCTCGAGCTTTGCGCAGTTCTACTGACCGCGAAATGGTGTAAGGCGACAGCAAATGGTGTAAGGCAAATTTGGTTCAGATTGCATTAGTAAGCTAGTGACAAAAAGCTTACTAATGCAATCTGAACCAAATTTGCCTAGTTTATCTAATTTAATTAATGAATTAGACTTACCTTACCTTACTTATTTTGTATGGAGCCAGGGAAGTGAGAATGATTTTGCAAACAAACAGGTCTTCTTCATTTAATAGATTAAGACGTACTTTTGCTTATGTAAAACGATTTATAAATAATATACACAATACTAAAAATAATATAACTGGCCAATTAAGGATCTCTGAAAAGTACTCTGCATTTATTTTCCTGCGTAAGAAAGAAGGAGACAAACAGTTTTTAATAAATAATGAGAAAAGTCTGCAAGACCTAGAAATTAATACCGTATGACTATGCAACCTAACGAGCTCTCTTTTGCCTGAACTATTATTACTACACATAGTCTACCCTATACGTAAACATAGGAATGAATCATCTAAAATTCCTTGTCTGGTATCTTATAAAATATTAATCAAAAATCCTACTACACATTTAACATACCACACATACAACATCTACTCTTGCACATCACACATACACACACACTTAAGCGAGGTGCTATATTCAAATTATCTTCAAAAATTCTGTAATACTTATCATATCTTTCATTTCCCCAATCTTGATACTATAATATTTCATAATGACTAATATAATAAACATTAATAACGACCTTGATAATATACACGTAGGTAAGTCTTTCATTTGCAGCCCACAAGATTGTCTAAAATTTATTATCCAACCCGATAGAAACTTAAAATTACTACAATTAAATATTCGTAGTGTAAATAAGAACTTCGATGAATTGCAAGTGCTAATAGACTTAACTAAAATCGAGTTTGATATTATAGTACTGACAGAATGTTGGCTCAACAAAACTAATGCCTTTCCACTAATGGACGGGTTCCAATCCCATGCTACTCGCGTTAACTCCAATCAAAATGAGGGAGTCATTATTTACACAAGAATAGGTTTGCACACAAACGTATGGGAGCCTATGCTACAAGGCGGTAACTGCCTTGTGTGTCAAATAGACAATAAGCTAGCAGTAGTAGCAATCTATAGATCGCCATCATATTCCTCTAATTACATTTTTGAAAAGTTTTTAAGCAGTCTGAACAATATCTATGAAAATTTATCAACTATACCAAATATTGCCCTTGTAGGAGATCTAAATATTGACATAAGACAAGATAAAAGAAATGATCGTAGTCTAAACTACCTAGTTTTAAATGCATCGCACGTTCTACTACCAGCACACTTATTTCCTACTAGGTTAGAAAATTGTTTAGACCATATATTCCTGAAAACTAGATTACCGAGCACTACACTAGTCCTAGATTCATACATCACTGACCATAAGCCGACACTTCTGACTTTACAGAATGAGACCATATCGAAAAAACCCTACAATTGTATTACTAGCATTGATTATGAAGCTATTAAACTGGAGTTAGGAAAATTTGACTTTACAGAAATATATATATTAGATAACCCTAATTCATCGATGAACAAACTTATTACTGTGATAAAATCGGTTATATCCAAAAACTCAAAACAAGTTAAGATTCCAAGACAAAATCGTATTATAAAACCGTGGCTAACAGCAGGCCTTTTAAAATGTATAAAAAACCGTGACAAACTGCATATAAAAACAAAAAAGGCTCCAGACAATCTTATCCTCAAAATTACATACACTCGCTATCGAAACTTTTGTAATGCGCTGCTTAAGAAATTAAAAAGAACTTACGAAAGAAATGAGCTTGAGAAATCTAAGAATAATCCGAAAGCATTATGGAAAACAATTAAGGAAATCACAAATACTAAAAAATCATGTGTTAGTCCTATTGAGTTGTTGGGGATAAGTGATAATCCAAAGTCTTCCGTCGATGAGGTATGCACCTACTTTAGTACTATAGGGAAAAAATTAGCAACTGCCTTCACTAGCCCAACCGCTTCTTCATCTATTCATGATGAACAAGAGTCTCCTCCTAATAATATCCCAGATCCACCACTGAATTCCCTAGCTATTTTGGAGGTTGACGAGACAGAAGTAGAATCCCTCATTCTTCAGCTACGCGCTGACTGTGCCGTGGGTTGGGATGGTATTCCATCGACAGTCCTGCAAAAGTGTCGTCACTCTCTAGTGCCGCCCCTTACTCAGATTTACAACAGTTGCATACAACACGGTGTGTTCCCAGACGCGCTAAAAAAGGCAATAGTTCACCCAATTCATAAAAGAGCCAGAAGAGACAGAAACTGTGTCAACAACTACAGACCCATATCAATACTATCTGCACTTTCAAAAATTCTCGAGAAAATATTAAACAAACGTCTCAGAGCTTTCTTAAACAAACATCACGTAATAGCTGATAATCAGTACGGATTTAGGGCAGGGGTTGCGACTGAAGATGCAGTACTTGAATTAACTCAAACCATAGCTAGAAATTTAGATAGTAAAACGAAGTGTCTGGGCATATTTCTTGATCTTACCAAGGCATTTGACACAGTTTCTGTTCCTGTGCTTACCTTCAAGTTGGAACACATTGGAGTTCGTGGTGTGGCACTGGAGATTTTTAAAGATTACTTAAAAAACCGTATCCAAATGATAAAAATTGATACATACCTCAGTGATGAGGCACTTGTCACTTTCGGAATCCCACAAGGTAGCGTACTGGGCCCAACACTGTTCCAAATTTATGTTAATGACCTCTGCAGAATGAGTATACCTAACTGTAAAATATTTGCATATGCAGATGATACTGCGATAATAGTTAACAGATCCACTTGGGATATTGTGAAAGCTGGAGCTGAATTAGCCCTTACCAAAATCATGACATGGCTCTTCAGTAATATGTTAACGATAAACTTACAAAAAACCCGTTACGTTCCTTTCGCTATCCGCAACAACACTAAACCATCCGAACACTTCTCTTTAACAGCCCACTCATGCTTATACTTATCACCACACTGCAGCTGCCCAGTACTTACAGGATCAAGTGCTGTGAAATACCTTGGTGTAGAAATCGATGATGGATTGAGATGGGACAAACATATTGATGCCCTCACAAGCAGAGTAATGCGCCTTATTTATATCTTCAAATCACTGAGAGAATCAGCTAGTTATGATACACTTAAAATGGTGTACTATGCCCTATGCCAATCCATCATCGGTTACTGCATCGTTGTCTGGGGCGGAGCCGCAAAAGTAAATTTTTTTAGAATAGAGAGAGCACAGAGAGCTATTTTGAAAGTTATGTCTAGAAAGTCATACAGATATCCTACTACAAAACTGTATTCCGAATGTCAAGTACTTACCGTTCGTCAGCTTTATGTGCTCCAAGCGATTCTCAGAAAACACTCCAGCCTTCTCCCCACTGGTCTAAATAAGCGATCAAAAATCCCGCCAGGTATATGTCACAGGACCACATTTGCCCAGCACCAATATTATATATTAAGTACCTTTATATATAAAAAAATACAGAATGAACTCAACGTACTAAATTTGAATAAATTTAATGTTAAGCCCAACTTACAAAATTGTTGTTGCAGCAAGACTATTCCAGCATAGAGTATCTTCTCATATACGTTACTTAAAATAAGACATCGAATTATACATAATTTATCACCGCACTATATACACTTATTACTAATAAATTAACTCGCACACACACACTCACAAACACACACACACACACACACAAATGCATGTCAAACCTTTTGGTAAATGTATCCATAGTTACTAACAACCGCGCACTATTGTACGATAGATATCTCACATTGTAAATTACTCTAGTTTAAATCACAACATTTGTTGCCATTATATAGCCGAAAACTGCCCCTTAAGATACAGGGCAACCTAGTTTAAGAGGCAGGGTTCACATGTTTTGTATACAGATTTAACTTGTACAACCTAGATACTGAGTATTATCCTTGTTATCATCTATCAATCTGTAATTACTTATGCGCAAATAAACAAATTTATTATTATTATTTATTATTATTATTATGTAGAATTGCTCAACAAGAATCGTTTAGTCATGAACATAATTTATCATTAAAAAATAAATCTTTGAGTAGCACGTCTCCGCTATTATCACTTACTCCGTTTTTAGACGAGGATAAGTTAATCAGAGTACGTGGTAGAACAGACCAGTCCGATTACGATTATTCTAAAAAACATCCAATTTTTTGCATGCGTCTCATCTGACTAAGCTATATTTTCAATATCATCATTTTTATAATCTCCATGCTGGTCCGCAGCTATTGCTGGCCTGTGTTAGAGAAACGGTATGGCCAATCAACAGAAGACATTTAGCTCGCCGTACAGTTCACAATTGTAGCTTATGTAGACGCATCCAAGGGAGAACACTGACTCCCATGATGGGTAACTTGCCTGCCCAACGCATTCCCCATTCGCACCGTTGGTGTTGATTTTACCGGTCCTTTTATACGATTAATTTCTATTAATCGTATAAAAGGACCGGTTGATCCGAGTACCGCGATCCTATAAAGGATCGCGGTACTCGTGTACCGCGATCCTTTCTAGGATCGCGGTACACGAGTATCTAAAACATATCTATGTTTATTCATACGTATTCGATGTAAATGTTTTCATTTGGAGGCCGTTAGCGATTTGTCGAAGGATGCGTTCACATTAACTTTACATCGATTTATTGCGCGGAAAGTCAATCCAGCGAAAATATATATATAGCGATAAAGGACGCATCTTTGTCGTAGCGGCAAATGAAATTAATACCTTTATCAAAATCAATCATGAACCAATAGCTGACTCTGTTGTCAATGAAGGATTAAAATTTTTATTTTCTCCCACGTACGCTCCACATTTGGGAGGCTGGCATTAAATCTGCCAAGCACCATATGAAATGAATGACCATATACCAGCGCTGGCAACGAGAATATATCACGGAGCTATAACAGCGTTCTAAGTGGCGAACAAATACTAGAGCTCTCAAAGTCGGAGGTTTAGTCCTACTGGAGGAGGAAAACATGCCCCCTTTAAACTGGCGTTTAGGAAGAGTTAATCGTCTGTTTCCTGGGGTGGACGGCATCTCGCGTGTTGATGATGTTAAGCCTGTCAGGGGCTGTTTTAGAAGACCACTTACACGCATCTGTCCTTTACCGGCTGCTGACAAAGAAGGTTGAGCTAAAAGACGGCTTTCAACGGAGGGAGATGTTCGCCCGCGCGCCTTCTCATATTATAATGCAATCATGACTATGCTACCGAATTACTAATTTATTTATATTGTATTTTTTAACAACCCACTTCATGTTGATTTTTTGTAACGGTCAATCCCTTCTAATATTGGCACGTGCCGAAGACACACGCTCATCCAAGAACATGTATCTATTTAATTTGAAGAATATACGCCATGCTGAAGTATTGAGGTTTTATTTATTTAAAACTTCCATTTTGTCCAATACGCGACAACAGGTATCCCGCAAGATCCGTGGCTTTTTCCTTTTATATTAAGTTTAATTGAAATCTATTCAGCCGTATTATTATAAATAAATAATAGCTATCACGCAGAAATAACGTTCTTTTTTCGATATAAAATGTATTTGTATATTACTCGGAGAACTTATTAACTACGAAGTTATATTACAACTCTTTCCACCGTTTACATTTTATACACAATACTTTCTTAATCATTATTATTTGTAGAATGACCCTAATTGAATCCCTCTCTGCTTACCCTGCCGAAGATCGGGCGTGTAGATATAGATAATTTTAAAAAGTGACGAAATTATGTGAAAGTAAATTCAAAGTCGGCGTCGTGCACCGATAAATTCTTTTTTTAATTTATTGAGATATTTGCCTCAAAATTTTGTAAGTCCTCTCGTAAGAAGACGATTTCCACTGTCAGCCGTTCATGACCAAAATCAAGTTTAGTTATCTTAAATAAACAAATATGTAAAGTTTCGAGCCCGATGTATACTCCCGATAAGACAAAACTTGCTGTAAGTTTTGTCATCATCAATTCATGCAAGAAATCATGTTTGAGTCTCTAAATCAAACGTGTACGAAAAATATCGGATGTTTGCTTTTATCCACTAAAGAGTTTACTAATGAGAAAACAAACCTGAGTCCAATATCTTTTCAAAGAGGTGCTCATGTGTAGACATTATCACACATTTTAACGTAACGTTATATATAGCCCGTGTCTAAAAATAAGTAAATTGATGTCATGGCATAAATAGTAGCCTTAAATATACTGAAAGTCCTCCGTATTGCAATGAAAATCAGTTTAGCCCTTTCGGACATTAGCCCGGACAAACATACAGACAGATAGATAAAAATAAAAAAGATCTGTTTGGATTTTATCATTGTACGAATAGTTAGTATAAAAAATCTTTTTTCCGAAATCACAGACAGACGCCGTGGTTTTATTTGTATTCCCGTGCGAAGATTGTACCTGTGACCGTAGCGTCGTTCGATGCCTTTACGATACTAAGTTATTATTGTTTTGCAAGAGAATTTGGAAGGTCATCAGGGATTACAGAGCTTATACTTAGTATAAAAATAAGATTAATATCTTAGGGCCTTCACTCAAACTGATAATAAATTCCGATGCATATTGATATGTATTGTAAAGATTATTTTAAGCCGTTAGACTTATTACACTAAGTTTTATTATAATTCGTGCAGCCGTTCATACTTTATAGCCAATAATTTCTTTTAGCCAATACTTTCATAAAAATAATTGAACACAAATAAGCAACAACATGTCAACCAAATGCAATGTGCAATTTTTTTAAACCCCCTCACTAGGGTTTATTCCTGTATCGTGGGGGCGTTTACAAACATGTAACTTCACATACACAAATCCCAGACTGAGACAAATAATTAAATATTTGTTCCGTGCGGAAATCGAACCCGCGACTATTAGACACAGTGGGCGGAGCGGCTTAAGCTCATAACTACTGCGCTAAATTGTCCATTAATACTCTAATTGTATAACAATTATCAATAGCAAATTATTAATGTATAACACATTATTGCTTATTTGTGCCCAATTATTCGTATAACATCAGAATGATTGAAATCCTCTCTTACCATGCTTAAGGAACCTGTTCTGGAAAAATGAAAGACAAACATTTTAGGTATTGTTGTAATATCAAAATTATGTATCAGATTATAGTTTAATGTATGCGCTTTAATATACATGAAAACTAACCTGTATACAAATAATTAAAAATAGTTGCGATCGATAAAACTGTTCAAATAGAAAATATTTGTAATTATATATTAAACTAATTTTAATTGGAATAAAATAAATAGCTAACAATAAATTTTACAAAAGCGTTATATCGCTTCATACGTAGACGTAATTTTTTGACTCGTAAAAATATTTATATACCTAATTTTGAACATAATATTCATTTTCTTAGAACAATATTTAGGTACACTCCACCTTTCGGTTGCATCAGAAAGCTGTTGGGCTTAGTCTCTAACTGCTTTACAGACTTTTTCGATGGCTCTACGCGGTACTTGGACAGCAGATGCGCTATACACAGCCGGGACTGAACCTGGCCGAATCGCATTCCTAAAACAAAAACATACATTTATTACGACAATACCATATACGCTACATAAACAATTAGTACATGAACAATAATACCATTCCTGTATTATTGTTATTCTTCGTTACGTAACGTAAACGTCACGCTCTAACTCTAATCAACCTGTTGCGATTCCATTTTTAAGGAAAGACCCGAAATATGCCCGTCTAAAGTATTAATGGATTATTTACATGTCACCAAATCTTCACGTAATAATAATAACACATCACTTATATAATATTAGCCCTGTTAAGAAACTGTCCCACTGCTGGGCACAGGCCTCCTCTCCAACTGAGAGGGTTTAGGCCATAGCCCACCACGCTGGCCCAGTGCGGGTTGGCGAACTTCACACACCTTCGAGAAACTCTTAGGCATGCAGGTTTCCTCACGATGTTTTCCTTCACCGTTAAAGCAAGTGATAATTAATTTTAAATACGCGCATGCTTTCGAAAAGACAGAGGTGCGTGCCTGGGTTTGAACCCGACACCTCTGACTTTGCGGTCTAACCACTAGGCTATCACTGCTACTTCTCTTATAATCTACTATCACTTATAATTATCACGAAAAAGCCACAAAATAAAGTTTCTACCTAAACACTAAGTAGATGGATAAAGAGCACATTAGAAGCTAATGGAATTAACGTCAGCATATTTTCTGCTCACAATACTCGAACGAACGAAACAAATTCAAACAAGTCACTAATAGTTAGTTACTCACCGATACAATTCCTCGGCCCCGTTCCAAACGCCAGAAACGCACACGGGTGTCTGTTGCCCGCTTCCTCTGGACCGAATCGTTCAGGATCGAACACCTCAGGGGATGGATAATACTTTTCATCGCAATGTATACCTCTCGGTGATATAAACACCATCTGCCCCTTTTCAATGACCAGGTCTATACCGGGTATCTTGTAGTCTTCCTTTGCTCGTCGTTGTAGGGGTTCTACTATCGAGTGCATGCGAAGAGTTTCACTAAATACTTTTTCCAAATACTTCATATCTTTTAATGCATCATAATTTATTTTATTATTATGAGCCTTAAGCACTTCGTCAATCTCTGCGATTAGTTTATCTTGTACATGTGGGTTCATTGCCAATTCGTGCAACAAATACGCCATTGTGGTGGCACTGGTCTCGTACCCGGCTACATAGAATACAAACGCTTGTGCGGCCATCACATCTTCTGTGATATCAATAAATGTGTTATCGTCTCCGAACTTGCAAGTTCTGATCGTTGCCTGTTCTTTTAATTCCAACATTAAGTCCATGAAGTCATTCCTAGTATTAGTTGTGCCTTTTCTTTGGTCCATTACATTTGCCACAAGATTATAAAAGAAAGTAGTGACGAATTTGGGGAAAAACGAAATACTCATTGTTGTCAGTATTCCAGGAAACAGCATATCTAATACAATGGCAAAATTAGGTGTAAAAATCAAATGATTAAGTTTCTTAAAATAATCTAATCTGTCGTTGTAAGTGTTTAAGTCCATGCCAAAGGCACAGGCTGAAATAGAGTCTAGTGTAAATCTTTGAACCAGGTCGTACATTTCCTGTTCAGGGTTCTCTTGAGTTTTTCTATCCATCATATTCATGAATCGTTCAGCACTATCACTCATTAAATAAAACATATTCTTCAGTTTTCCTGACGTGAATAGGGGTGTGAATCGGCTCCTCAGGGCTCGCCACGTGTCTCCGTCAGCGTGGAACAGATTTGCACCCAACCCTTTCTTGCTGAACTCTACTCCGCGGTCTATAAACTTGTCGAAGTCTTTGATCATGATTTGCTTTATTATGTCCAGGTCTCTGATCAGTAAGGCCGGCGTGGTCGTCCGATATATGCCCACCACTTTTTCGTCAGGGTACCTATTATAAATGTTCTCGAATATTTCTCCAACACATTTTCGCTTTAATACGAATTCTTTAAAATTCCCGTAAAATGTAAGTGGCTCAGGGCCGAGAATATTCTTTTTCTTCCAGTGATTGAAAGTTCTTCTAAAATAATAGTATAAAGAATAACAGACTGATATTATTATTATTATGAGCCCATAAAAAAAAACATTATTTTATTATTGTATCTGATATATGTATATGTTAAAGTTTGTCACTCAAAGACAAATTCGCAATGTTGCTGAATACGTCTCCTCTTTATTTATATATACTCGTAATGTGACCGCACCCTGATGTAATCGTTTTTTATACTACACTATCAGAGTCCGATATGATTGGCACGTGCGTCGGCATCCATTGGTTACAAAATATAGACCCTACCATGAATTGCTGTCTTCACCTAATTTTATATAAATTTACAGTAATTGTGATAAAGATTAGTTTCTCCCGTATCTATTTGCTAGAGTCGTTAGAGTGAGGTGAATGAGTGAATTTTAGTACCGTTGGTGAAAGCAGTCGCCCCAGCATGGCAGATTATTTAGGTTCCATTCTCACCTAAACCAATTTTTTTTTCTTCTTTGGAATCACTATTCGTCCGACATTGGATATGTAATGTAATTATTAATTACATTACATTAAAGTACCTCTCTCGTTTATTTCCAATCATCATCAGCTTGTAGCAGTCCAGTGCTGGACGTTGGTCTCTCCAATTTCACGCCACTAAGTTCGATCCTCAGCTACTTCCATACAATCCTTACCTACTGAAAAAGGCTAGACCGACCACTGAACTGGATACTTCAAGTATAAGTATATACGTAATAATAATACCGCTTTGTGGAACGCGCCGGCTATTTTTTGATGTACCTGGGCTTTTCGATTAATGTACTTGGGGGGTGCCGGTCCGGCGACCTTAGAAAGTATATACGGATTCAACGAGTGACTCAGCGACTTGAAAGCAGTAATTGGGTACTAGCGAGAGTAGTTTATATTTGGTTTGGAGAAATATAATCATGTTACAGAATTCCATGCTAAGCTCAAATGGCGACCAATTGGTCTTCGCCGGAATACTCACTTATTATCGTTTTTATACAACATCCCGTTTAATCCAGCATCTCCCTTCTATCTCAAGTAACGATTTGTGTTTCTTCACGAAACACATTCAAGATTCCTAAGATCACCAGCATGCATTACCTGAATATGACTTGAATAAATTAGACGTGCGCGGACATTGACCACTTTTAAAATGATGATTCCATATATGATATCCATGGATTCCTCATCGCCCCGGACTGCCGTAAGGTATAGACGTCTTACTTGAACTTACAACTTCATTTATTAATAAATAATTATATTTACATAAAATGAATTCTAACGGAAAAATAGGCGTGCATAAACTACAAAAAGTTAATGTAATTGAAATAATATATCAGTGAGTGTCATGACCCAACATATTACCTTTAAAAATGAAATTAAGGATCTAATTACATCCACGATGGCGTCACAAGAAATCGAACTGAAAATATTTTCTCCCGTGCTTATGGAAATAATCTCTCTAACTTTATAACTTTTCTGACGAAACAAAATGATGAACTAAAAAAGAAAATTGACTTACTTGAAGGAAAAGCTAAGAGAGATGAAGGCTACATACGAGCTACATTGATTGGAGGAAATTACTGGACAAGTGCGAGTAGAACTCGCGCTCTGAAGGTTTCGTACCGGGAAACTGACCAAAACTTGGCCACTTTCAGCGCCAAATTGTAGTTTCAATTTCGGCAGACATCTAGCCGAAACCGAAACTACGTTCGTGAGCTTTCGGTGGCCTTTGGGCGCAATAGACGAGTGTCGAAATGACTGAACTATGGTCTAGGCATGTTAATTTATTTCAGTAAAATCTATCTTTGAATTAATTCTAATCGATTGGACTAGAATCAATTTTCGTGTTTGAGCCTGTTGGATTTGTCTCGATTAGTACCATAGTTTTAAGTGGCCCTAGAAATTTTTCAACAAATCGTATTGGGGCTGGTTTGATGTATCTAGACAAGTACCATATACCTGGGTGGCGAACAGGGTCTGAGCCGGAAAGAGGACAAAGCCCTCGGCTTAGTAAAATATCTCCGTCGAATTGTAAAAATAAAAGCTAGTTTAAAAAAAAACATATAATTATTTATTAACATTTAAACAGATTACAGACTAACGAGGTGTAGGTAGCTTTTTGGAAGCTTTTGTGTTCGTATGTCTATCTGTGTTTCTGGTTCAAATCTTGTAATCCATTTTTCAAGCAGTTCGGGTATTATATTTATTTTATTTTATTATGATATCCAATAGTGTTTGACAATAGAAAGCATGTATCCGACTGAAATTAAGCATACGTATATAAGTTCGGTGACAATGCAATAACATACCATGGACCCAGCTCCAGAACAGTCTTTTGATGGAGTCGAAAGGTGGCCAAGGGAGCATGTCAACTACACAACATAACCGTTGAACAACAGCTCGTTGAATTTGCCTTGACATAGACTCTGATGATATTCAGGATCTGATCATGGAACCGGAGGATGGCCAAAGGAACTAACCTACTACTCAACGTAACGCCGCCGTGCTCATTGGATTTGTCTTCACGAGTTCTCTAGACCCGACGAAACTACAATTTGGCGCTGAAACTGGCCGAAAGTGAACCCGGTACAAAACCCTCAGAGCGTGAGTCCTACTTGCACTTGTCCAGTTTTTTACATATATTTTCTCTTATGTTTACCGTTAATTTTATGTACTCTTAAACTTTTCATACAAACACATCAACCACACACACTGTCTAATATATAACAATACTTTACACAGTCGCTCAATAATAATTTCTACACATAAACTATACAAACACATAATACTTGCACAAAAACCAAATATAGAATATAAAATTTTACACCATATTCTATTACTTAACACTACTTTACATAATCTCATAAATAAAACGCCTGTTTCTATACACAAAGAATAAAAATGCCTATTAAACGTCACCCTATACACATATAGATTTATAATTGGTTCTTTTTAAAAAAAGATCCAAAACTAAGTTTTAATAATAAAATAACTGTTATGTTTCTCGAGTCCTAATAAAAATGTGTCAAAAAGATATAGTATAGAATGTCAAATTTACGAATTTTCAAAATTAGTACACATTCAAAATACATACTTCACGATTATTTCCTAGAATATGAGAAGTATTTACAACACTATCGATGACTTCATATTTAGATTTAACACTAATAAACCCATACCTCTAATTAATAACTACAATCTTCAATTAATAACTTTAAATCATCATTTAAATACAATAAAATCACACGGAATGTAATAATTATGGGTGACATAAATATTAATCTTATACAAAAACTTAACGAACAAGCATATTATCGTACAAATAGACTAAGTTACTTGAACATGCTATGCAGGGTTTTCTACCGGGTCATAAATTGCCAACGCGACATAATGCTTGTTTAATCCAACAATTGTAGTGGTGAACACTACTATTACAGACCACTGCATGATTTTCCTTAAACTAAGAGAAATAAACATTAGAAATAAATGTGCCAAAATAACGATAATGATTGATTTCCAACAAGCAATACATCACTTAGAACGAGAAGATTTTATAAACTTAGTTTCATATAACGACAAATTAAAAATGTGTTTATTACAAAATACAATAACAAAAATAATCTCGAGGAAGGATCGTATCATAAAACCCTGGATAACCATGGGCATTACGTTGTTTTAGAAATAGAAATATTATGCAAAAAATCTAAAATCTGACCCAACTAATGAAGTATTGAGAATAACATTACTATACACTGAATTACAATACACTGATTAAAAACGCAAACGCGCATATGACAGAAAACAAATAGCTAAATCAAAGAAAAATTGTAAGACTTTATGGGCCGACATCGTAAATCGAACAAAACACAAAACATAGAACTTTTGGTATAACGAACTATTCTCGTTCTAATTCTGCCAATCACGTTAATAACTATTTTGCTTCTATAGGTCAATCTTTGGCAGATGAAATTCTCTTGGGCGCTACAACATCTACAGATAATATTAGAAACAAAACACGTTTACAGGCTTCGTCATTTCTTCTCACTGATACGGATCCTACAGAAGTATACTACATATTAATAAGTCTTCTCCAGTCCGATCTCGGTCTCGAACCTATTCGCGCCTTTATTAAAAAGGTGACAACCCGATATACAACTTTCCCACTGCTGAGCTATATAAAGAATGCCAAGTACTAACAGTTAGGCAATTATTTATAATGCGCACCATGCTTCGACGACACTCGCAACTTCCCCTCGACAGTAAGACCATGCAAAAAAGAAGCGGTGCCCTCGTATGTCCCTCTGTACAATGTAGAACGGCTTTCGCGACTAGACAGTATAACGCTTTAAGTTCTAGATTGTATAATACTATAAACAAGGCTAACAATCTTTATCACTTAAATAAATATGACCTCAAAAACAAATTGAACAATTGGTTACGGTTGCAAAATTATGAGGATATTGAAAAACTCCTTACGGTACTGAAATAAAAGAACTTGTAAACATTAATTAAGTAACAACAAAATCATAAATGCTCATACTTGGTTTGTTATCATACACCTAGAACGGAGAGCCACGGACTCCTATAGTACGAGTCTTAACTCAGTTTAGGAGTCAATGGTGCTATTGTTAAAGGCCACTGTACAACCAATTATTGTAATACTGTATTCTATCTTAATTACTTACCACTGTTTGTTACATACTGTTGTACCATTTTTTTGCAAATAAAATATTATTATTATTATTATATTTATTATTATTATATTTCGCGAACACGTCCAATCATAGATCTCCGCTAATCGTAGCCGCCGCCGACTACGAACCTAACTCCCCTCCTATCAGCCGCTACCGCCGTCCGCGGCATGTTCTCACCGACCCTCCCGATGCTCTTACATCCCTTCTTTCGAATACAAATACCGCACACAGGATCAAACACCGACCTCGCCAGCAAGGTCGAAGAATCCCTTGCCCACCGGCCGGTGCAGAGCACCGCGGCGAGACACCTAGTATATACCCTGCGTCATAGCGACTGGAAACGCGACTGGAAAGCCGAGGCCGTTTCTCCTTGAGGCGCCCTTGAGCTAGTTGCCCCCTTTCCCTTCTGGCTCGAGCGTAGTGGTTGCACGCTCGCCCTCTTGTCCGGTGAAACTGTAAAGGCCCCGCGGCCAACAACGTAGATTATTCATACACACGCACACAAAATTAATGAGTCTAAAATCTGCGTGTGTTAGGATAACATGTCAACAAAATTTCTAAAATACACCCACAAATCAGTTGTTCCTATTATCTCTCATCTGGCTAACCTTTGTTTCCCCACCAGGGCATTTTTCCAAATATTCTAAAGGAAACAATAATCACGCCTGTGTACAAGGATGGAAACAGAGACGATGTCACTAACTATAGACCAATTTCTGTCTTGTCTTGTCTGACCATTTCAAAAATCATCGAAGATTTGCTTAATAATAGACTAAAATCTTACTTGGATCCTTTTACTATACTTTCAAAATCTCAATATGGGTTCAGACAAGGAATGTCAACAGAAAATGCTATATTTACACTGACTTCTTTAGTTTAGATCAATTACATCCCACCAAAAACGTTTTCATGTAAAATGTTGCCAAGACGAGACCAGACCACACTGTCAAAAAGTTATCAGATTTCATGTAGAGCCAAGCTTCAACTCTACACGCCCTAACTCTACAAACCCTAACTTCACAAACTCTACACCTTAGTCAAAATTTTAAGGGGTTGGGGGGGTACAAGTTTTAGATTTTTGTTGTTGTTTGTGTACTAATACTAGCTTACATACCAAATTTCAGCTATCTAGGACTTCAGGAAGTACCTTAAGAATATTGATGATCATCAGTAAGTCAGTGACGAAATCGCGGTTTATTAGATATTAATAAAATCTAAAGTATGAAATTGAAACTTTATATGTTCAATGAGTCCACTAATGATATCATATCCCGAGAATTTTGTTTATCCGGTATAATCCAAGCCCAACCTATGAGGGTTCAAAAAAACGACGAATCGCTTCGAGAAACGGTAATAGCGCCCTTGCGCTTCGCTTAGCTCGTCTTGGCGGGGGCACTACCGTGCCCCCAGATAAAGTGAAAAAATGGTTAGCAATGTTTCTAGAATTAAGAAAAGCATTCGATACCGTTTCTGTTCCCATACTTTTACGCAGGCTTGAACGTATTGGGATAAGAGGAGTTCCTTTAGCGTTGTTTAAAGACTATCTTTCTAATCGAAAGCAGCGAGTAAAATAGGAGATTATTTAAGTGAAGGAGCTCATATAATTTATGTTGTCCCTCAATACAGTATTTTAGGCCCCACGCTCTTCTTAATTTACATAAATGAGCTATATGATATGCGAGTTGATGATGGCCAATTGTTTTCATGTGCTGATAATACAGCTGCAGTATTAACTGGTCAAACATGGAATTCGGCACGTAACTCTGCAGAGAAAGAGCTCACTAAAATTTCTACTGGGTTAAACACAAATCTTCTCCCACTAAATGCCTCCAAGACAAATTATACGTGCTTTACAATTTACAAACATACACAACCATGCTCGACAGATTTTTAAATAAAGATACATACTTGTCACATCCCTATAAACACTATTTGTTCCTGTAAAACTATAAATGAAGTAAACAGCACAAAATATTTAGGCGTCATTATTGACCATCGTTTATCATGGCATAATCATACTGAGTTAGTTATGACTAGAGTCAGAAAACTAATATGGATTTTTAAAACGCTAAGACACATAGCTTCTAAGGACCTTTCAAATCAAGTATGTATATATATATATATATATATATATATACTTGTCCTCCTCAGACACCCCACTTAGATAATTGCTTTACAAATTACATAAGAAAACAAAACTTCGACATTTAAAAAGTTAATTACCATTTTTGTTAAAACTTTTATATCCTAAGTAACTACGAAACCAAGACCAGCTAAGCGAAGCGCCAAGACGAGCTAAGCGAAGCGCAAGGGCACTACTACCTTTTCTGGAAGCGGTTCGTCGTTTTTTATGAACCCTCATAACTTGGGCTTGGATTATACTGGATCAACAAAATTCTCGGGATATGATGTCATTAGTAGATTCATTAAACATATAAAGTTTCAATTTCATAGCTTTTATACTTTAGATTTTATCGATATCTAAAAAACCGCGATTTCGTCACTGACGTATTGATGATCATCAAAATTCTTAAGGTACTTCCTGAAGTCCTAGAAATATAAAATTTGGTATGTAAGCTAGTATTAGTAGAGTTGAAGCTTGGTTCTACATGAAATCTGATAACTTTTTGACAGTGTGGTCTGGTCTCGTCTTGGCAACATTTTACATGAAAATGTTTTTGGTGGGATGTTATTGATATTAACTAAAGTTAGTGCAAATATAGCATTTTCTGTTGACATTCCTTGCCTGAACCCATATTGAGATTTTGAAAGTATAGTAAAATGATCCAAGTAAGATTTTAGTCTATTATTAAGCAATTTTTCGATGATTTTTGAAATGGCCAGACAAGACAAGACACAAAATTGGTCTATAGTTAGAGACATCGTCTCTGTTACCACCTTTTCCTATTATCTGAAGCGTGATCTCTAACCACCATAAAATAAAGTACTAGTGATTTTGGAGCCTTACATCAATTACGCATAGTGTGACTGGCTACAGTAGTGTCAATATCAACATTTCTGCTTTTGGCTACACTCAGCTCTAACGAGCCCTCGTCTAATTGATACCAACCAATAATACTGCCCCTTTTGTCCAATTGATACAAATCAATATACTTACCTGTATAAGCTAATTTCAAGCTCTACTAATTTTTCCAGTTTTTCACGGTGACATTCGGTATTGAAGCAACATTGAAATTGATAGCGATGAGCCCAAAATATTACTTCCAAGAGGATTGGAATATATTCGACTTTGGGATTGGATTCGAGTTGAGATTGGAAGGTGTTCAGGGTTTATCTGTGTTGCGTTCCTTTTGTTTAGTACGTATTACGATTTTTTACAATGGATTTTTTTTTTATTTTTTATTATCTTGTTCTTATAGGAGCTTTTGAACATTAGTTCATGCCAGCTCCATCGTATCCTAAGTACAGGGTTGTCCTTAATTATTTCTTATTATACACCTATTTAATTATAACTAAGTTATATAACATTTTTGCTTCATCCGACAATGGTTCCGCGAGGAAGCTTAAAAATGATCCTATTTGAGTCCCATTTATTTTTAAAATATTTATTATGTTATTTCTTTCAGCTTGGTTCTTTACGCATTCCACCAAAATATGCTGCACATCATCCACCGTCCCACAAACTTCACAATTAGGGGAATTAATCTTTTTCATAAGAAATGCGAACACCTTTAGTGGCATGTGTCCAGAACGCAACCTGAAAGCTGTTACTAACAGATTACGACTAAATTTGCCATTAATAAACCACGGCACCCGAGGAGGCCTTTCCTGAATTACTCTATACCAAATGCCCTTTGTTTGTGATTTTTCGTTAAAATATGATGTCCAATCATCCTTGCATACCTTAGCGAATTTGTGTAAGATTTCCGAATATACAGGCAAGACGTAAATTTCTGACCCCAAAGTAGAAGCAATTTTTGCAAGTCGATCAGCCTCCTCGTTACCCTGTAGTCCAATGTGCGCCGGTATCCACTGTAGTACTAATCTAATATTTTTGTTTAAGCACTCTTGAACTTTCCTCCATATAGTATAGGCTATCGCTGTACCTCTGTAACCAGAGGAACATCGAGCCAAATGTTGGAGGGCACTCTTACTGTCTGTGAATATAACAAAATTTATCTGCTGCTGTAAATTAGTGACATACTCACAAATAGCCAACAACTCTGCCGTCATGATTGATACATTTGACGTAATTCTATAACATTCGCCAACCTTTTTCACTGGATCGTAGTATGCAGCACCCAACGCAGTACTCTTTGAGCCATCAGTAAACAATTTATACCATCCAATATATTTAGTATTTATTTCTTCTAAAATGCAATTTTTTAATGAGTTTATTTCATAATCGTTTTTTGGCCTACTAACATACTCTAATTTTTCTCTAATTATAGAATCGATTCTTATTCTCGTATGCCATACATCTAATTTAAACATTGGTAAAGGATTGGATGAATATATTTTTTCTTGTTTAACTAAATTATATACTGTCATTAAAATAGGCTTCTTTTTATTTTTGCAATATCTGTTGGCACAAAGAGCACCTAGCTGGGATAACATGTTAACCGTCACACCGTTAGTCCAAGATTTAGATTTTAAACAATATTTAAAAGCCAAAAATTTCCTCCTAAGCTGTAATGGAGGCAAACTGAGTTCGCTTTCCATTACATGAATAGGGGTAGACTTTATAAAGCCCCCCGCGATTCTTACCGCCTGATTTTGAACTTTATCTATTTTATATAATCGATTTTTTGCACTACAGTCATATAAGAAACTGCCATAATCAGTACGACTTCTGATCACTGCTATATACAGACGCCTGAAAGGCAATGGATGCATTCCCCAACCGGAACCCGCTAAAACCCTCATTAAATTTAAAAACCGTTGTGTCTTTTCATAAAGTTCATTAATATGTTTTCCCCATCGTGGCGACTGATCTAGCCATAGTCCCAAGTATTTTACATTTTCTGTGAAATTTAAATTCACTCCACTGATTTTTAATTGTAAGTCTTGAAGTCTACGTTTATGTCCCTTACTAAATAGGCAACACTTGGATTTTTGTGCTGAGATTTCTAGCCCAATATGCAAAAGAATTTCAACTATTGCATTTAAGGCGTTCTGCATATTATACACACTATCTTCCAATTTGGTGCAACTTACAAAAATTGCGAAGTCGTCGGCGTATTGACATATCTGTACAATCTTATTTTGGCATATTACATCCACAGTAACAATATTAAACAGTAAAGGAGAACTCGGATCTCCCTGTGCTAATCCCCTGTTAGCCCATCTCACAATATCACCCCCGCCCTCCGACTCATCGTTTATTATCAGATGCCTCTCACTCAAAAATTCCCACAAATAGTTACATATTTTGTAACCAACATTTAGACTATCTAATTTATATATAGTCTTGTCAACTAAGACATTATTATACGCGTTTTCTATATCCAGGAAGCAGGCTAATGTCGATATATTCTTTGCAAAGTTAATTTGAACTGTAGTGACAAGTTGAGTGAGAGCATCCAAGCATGATTGACCCCTTCTAAATCCTGATGTGCTCGGAGACAGTACTTTATTATGTTCTATATACCATTCTAATCTCTTAGTTACCATCAAATGAAAAATTTTGCAAATGCATGAAATCAATGAAATCGGCCTAAGTTTCGTATTTGAATTATTACCAGCCTTCGGGATTGGAATTATTTTGATGTTACGCCATTGATATGGTATATACCCCGAATCCAAAATTCTGTTGTAAATATACAGTAAAAGCGATTTTCCTACACCCGGGAGATTAAATACCATAGAATAAGTTATACCGTCCTCACCCGGTGAGGTATCCTTCTTCTTAATACATGCATTGAGTTCTTGTAGAGTAAATTCGGACTCAAGCAGAGGGTTAGACGAAACTAATGAAGGTTTCACAGTTTGTACTGAATCTGGGGCTAAGTTGCGAATTAGTTCTTCTTTCTTTTTAAATGATACGTAACTTCTAGTGCGTTTATAGCCTTTGATCCATCTCATTTTTTTCCACATATCGGAAACTGATGTAGCCTCATCAATAGAATTACAAAATTGTTGCCAATTATCCGATTTGGCTTTTTTTATTTTATATTTGGCTTTTAAGGTCTTGTCCTCTAGCACGGTGAGGTTACCAGGAGTAGGATTACGTCTGAATTGACTTAAAGCTAATCTTCTTTCAGCGACTACTTTAGACAGATCTGTGCTCCAATAAGGCTTGGGCTTAAAATCCCTTTGAGGGTCGTTACAAAACTTTATGGTGGGTATATTAGCGTCCGCTGATTTATTTAAAGTATCTAAAAAAAAATCATACATATACTGAATATTATTTGATGTGGTTGATTCAGTACACGCTGATTCGAAATCTTTGCGATATGATGCCCAATTAGCTTTCTTAAAATTACGAATTTTACTTAAATGTAGATTATCTTGGTAGTTTACTTTTATTTGTATTATTAAATGGTCACTACCTAAATTTTCACTCAACACCTGCCAAATACAACTAATGGCTACGTCGGTTGAAGCAAAGGTGATATCAGGAGATGTTTGTTGAAGGTAATTATTAACATATTTAACCCTAGTCGCACATCCGCTATTTATTGACATAAATCCGTATTCTAATGCTGAGTCCATAATTTGGGTTCCTCTAGGATCATTTTTATAGGACCAATTGCTATGATGTCCATTGAAATCACCCGCTATTATAGTTTTATGTGTAAACTGAGAGAATAGTTTGTCCGAATCCGAAGGCGTTGTTCGGACCGAAGGCGGACAGTAAACGGCAATTAAATTTTTAATATTTTTACAATTTAAAATCTTTACGCATATAATCTCAATACCCGTATTATTCATACTAATATTACATATTTCCGCTTTTATGGACTTGTGTATTACGAACGCAACTCCGCCATACGAATCAAATCGATCTTTTCGATACACATCGTATTCTGGTATTGATACATAAATATCTTCGTTTAGCCAGGTCTCACTAATTATTCCGACATGAATTTTTTTTTTAAATAAAAGGGACTCAAACTCAATAAGCTTTGGTCTGAGACTTTGAGCATTCCATTGTAATATGTTTAAAATCATATTCTTTGTTTTATCTTTATCCATTTTTGATACCGGATAATAGTTTTTGTATAATTCCACTATTTGTTATAAAATCCAAAATAAAATTATAAATTTCTTCAAATATTATAGCACAAAAGCTTTTTATCATGTCCTCAAATGATTTTTCAGGCAGTACTAATTCCTTAATCTTCTGCATCAATCTTCTTAAATCAAATATACTTTTTCTTTCAACTTGTTTTTTTCTTTCATTAACTTTTGCTTTTAAATCTTGATTTTCCCGCATCTCATACTCCTTTTCCTGTATATTAAATTCCATATTATTTCGTTTGTTCTGCTTTTTGGTTACTTTCTTATTTTTTTTGGGATGGTTTGGTACATTTTCGTTATTTTCGCTGTCCAACTCAGTCTGATTTTCGTCTTCTAGATTAATAGAAGTCATATTGATATTTCTATCATTATGTGCCTGGGACAAGGATGGTTGCTCAGGAAGCCCTCTATGATCATCAGTTTCTTGTGTCCGATCTTGGTTCATTAAGTACACAGAAAGGGCTTTTCGATACGTTAAATTTTCTCTGGACATTATAGCACGGACCTGTTTCTCTTTAAGGAAAACTGGACAAGATTTATCTAAAGCTAGATGAGAGCCTTTGCAATTAACGCAGTTATAACTGGTCGTCTCACAATTTGTATGACCCAGACCACATTTAGGACAAATCGTCTTTTTTGATGGGCAAAACTTTTTCAAATGACCATATTTCCAACAGCCTGAACACTGAGAGACTGGAAAAGTATAGGGTTCCACCCTAAACCGGCAACCGTATCCATGAACATACGGTGGAAGGGTTGGATTTTGAAAGCATATTCGGATGGTCTCACTGTCGACCCATATACCTTCATCATTTTGGCGCTTAAGTCTTTTTGCCGAAATTATGTTGTAATCGCATTTTAAGGCATCCTTTATCTCGTCTATATCTATTTCCATGTCCATTTGTCTCAGTATTCCGTATGATAGATTTATTTCTGATGTTAATTGGCATCTCAGTCCTAAATCTGCTATTTCTTTGCATTTAAGTAACTTTTCAGCTTTTTCTTTAGAATCAAATAAGACAAGAACTTTGTATCTACTTTTGTATTTAATTCTATTTATATCTTGAATATCGTGTTGTCTTAATAATTTTGCCATAGCAATTTGTTTTGGTAGCGGTTCCAAAGAAGTAATACATACTTCATTGTTATTTTCCTGAGAAATTACTTCATTTCTATTAGAATAATCACGCAACTCATTACTTCTTGATTTTTTCAATCTTTTCGCTTTTTTGTTCATCACTATAGTATATCCTTCCTCGTCTAAATACCCGTCACATCCACTACTTTCATTTCTCATTCTTTTACTTCGATTCAACTCGATGACTATGTTATCTCTTGCGTCTAATATTTCTTGGTCCTGTCCAATCTCAGCTTCATTTTCACTATGATCACTTAAAACTTTCGGTACACTAGAGGCAAAACTTCTGCTACTTTCACTCATTATTAAAATCAAATAAGGTGTGTAGATATATAAAGTTAAATATCATTGCGATATGGAGCGGTGTAACTGACGCGTGTATATAGGTCACCGGCTCGCGCGCAACTGTGTTTACAATGGATTCATATCCTTAGTTTCACTGAAATCATTCTAAGATCGAACACTATCTTAATTGATTTTGACATCGTTTTTACTTTTATCATTTTATTTGCTATACCTACCCTGTGTTATTTTACAACTGATATACCTAATTTACCTTCAAAATTATCTTCTTTCTTTTTATTTTCATCATGTAAAGCTTAATAAGTTATAAGAATATATTCAATGACTTTGATTAATGTACAGTATGACTTTTTAAACATGGTAAATATTGTTGGATAATAAACATTATTCAATTATCGGAACCAATATGGAATAAAGAGCATCCAAACTGGGCCTAACAGATTTTATTTCAACATTTACGATCCCAATTGCACTGTATATGCATCATTTAATATTCATCACGTTTAACCAGTCATTCCCAGTCATGCCCGATAATTATACGACTAGACGGTTTGACCTTTAGTGAACTTGACCTTTGTACTTTGCATCATTATATTCGCGGTAATGCAGTTGTTTGGCAAGAACTACACAGGTTCTAATTTAAAAGAAACTTTAGCATCTCTATTATAGAAATAAAGTTCATTATTAATTATTCAGCTTCACACAACAGATGTTTTTACACTGGGCTTGATTGAACATTATTTTTATAAGGGGTGGAGTCCCGCTGTGGCTTTATAACACGGAATGTGGCTCGGGGCCGCGACGGGTCCGAGACGAACACGTTATAAAGCTATGTCACGCAGCTTCCAATTATAATTTTAGCTTTGCATCCAGTAACATAGATTTGACTTGCAGCTTCGCTTACGAAGGGTATTTTGATTCATCAGGAAGTTTACTGATGGGATCTATGTCGTCGAAAGAGACAAACAATATATTAGAACCTTGCGCTGTTGATGAGAAAAGTTGTTTAACCGAAAGCTCTCACAACAAAAACTAACAAAAATCCCACTCATACAGAAATAATTCTGTGCACTTTGATAGGTAACTCGAGCACATTTCCTAAACGTACTAGACGTAAGTGGCCCAGAATTACTCATGAGGAGCACGAGCTAGGGACGACACGGGCGTGCCACGAGTGATTGAGGGTCCATGGAAGGAAACCGCAGTAGCATAGGTGAAGCGCCGGTAAGCGAGCTTGTGTGACGCCTATTATCACAATTTGTACTTGCAGCTTCGAGTATTCAAATTGGCAAAGTCAAGGCCGACACTTAGTTTATTCATCTCCATAATGGGTAGAACCATGGGTGCCTTAAGCAACCTGACCTTCGCATTGTGCATCATTATTTTCACATTTGCGTTGATGAAAAATTACGTGGGTCAGTGGAATTGATGGAAGTGTTGCATGTATGTTGGTGTTAGAGGTGTTTGTTGGTTTGGGGCGGCGCCCACTGTGTTAACATGAATGTCGCTCAGTACGTTTCCATTACTTGTTAACGAAAAATTTCTACACACACCTGTGCTGACAAATGCTGGCCAATATGTACACTCCTTAGGAAATCATTTGGACAAGACTACTTTTAGAATGTTAGTTAATATGGGCTGTGACAAAAACCGGCTAGGATTAAACATCAATTGTCAAGGAAATTTCAGCAATGTATATTGAAAGTTGAACGTTGGAAAATTATACTTTAGCTAGTTTCATGTTCGCTGTCTTATAATTAATTATAAAAGTTGTTATTGTGTTATTCTATGAATAATGTGGTATAATTGGTCACTTATTAAAAGGACAAGTTAATAATTATACTCCTTACAAATAAGGAGCCTCCAATCTTGAATATAGTTGCAAAAAATATTTTTAATAATGCCGACAACAGACTACAAAATTACCTACTACTTATTATTTATGACTATGATTTTAAAGAAACTTAAACACAACAAATATTTCTACATATATTATTTCACTGAACTGCATTCATTAGTATATTTTTATTATGATACTAAAGTGTCGAATAACTGGTTTTATTTTTATGTTACAAACAGAATAACACAAGTAACGGTAGCGAAATGTTGCCTTAGTTTTAATAGTATTGATATTCCCTATATATCGTATTCATAAACATGTCGATATGGACATGTTAAAGACATGTAACGTGTCTGATATAATAAAGTGGCTGCTATGAGGTACCAACATAATTAAATAACTTGCATTGAAGTACCTAAACTCGGGAAACCATGATGTGTGAGAACTATAGCCCGGAGCCCGGTGTCTGCGGACTATACCTATTTATGATGTATTTTAAATACGCTGGAAACCATTTATAACCGAGTTCTAAGCGAACACGGTTTTCAATTCGTTTGTATATACAGGTTGGATTTTTAGATGGGACAGTAAGGGCAGCTATCTCAACCGTTGTAGCTACAGAAAAACGACCTCAGGAGACTATCCTTAATTTTTCGATATTTGGAGCTGAATTTAGATTTAAAAAATGTACAGACAGCAAGAAATTGGGCAATTTACTCAAAAACTTTTTAAACTTCTACTGGATCAACCGAGATTGGAGTACTGGTAAAATCAGCAATCGCAAGAAACTTTTCCCGTAGATAGGATAGTTTTCTAAGACCAATTTCCTAATGCTACAATGGTTGAGGTAGCTGCCCTTACTGCCCCCTCTCTAAATTCTATCCTGTATATATTTTATGTTCAGGCATAACATAACTTAATTTATGAACCGATTTTAATGATTCTTTTCGCATTGACTTTCGTATACCTACGAGATGATTTCATTTTAATTTCATTGGTATTGCTATGGTATAATATTATGACCATTCCGCGTCAATACATATATAAAAATACTAGCTGTTTCCTGCAGCCGCGCACGCGTTCTTTTTTAGGCAGATCCCTAATACGCGATTTTATATAACGCTAACGCCGTCTCATAAAAAGAAATACACACAGAAGCTTAAGAAGAAGAAAAATTGGAATGTAATTAGATCGTAATCAATTCGCTGTCCATAAAGTAGGTGCCATAATGAAAACTATACTCGTACAGATATTAGGGCAAAGTTATTTTTCTGTCATCTGGAGTCCAATTTAACGTTTTGGTCAATGAATAGATACTGATAACCTTCATATAAATGGCAATCATAATTTTAATACCTATCTATGTCCCCTTATCATTTTCTTAAATAGAAGTATCTAGGTGGCATAAATATATTTATTTTCTTTATTTTTGAATATAATATGTAAGTTCTAATTTGTTCCAAAAATATTTCCTTTGTACTCACGTGTTGAGGTAGGTAATCTTATCATTTTAAGGTCAAAAAGTTGATCATGTTGCAATGATTACAAAAAAACACTTGTAATGCTGAATTGCTTTTCTCTTATCATTATTATTATAGGTATATGAATCAGCAACTTTGTATTATACTTATATATTCACTGCAGCATTGTATAACATCTATATACTAATATGTATAGTTATCAAATACATTAGGATGTTTTACTATAATTATAATTTGGTAGGTATCATATTTTTTCTAATTCAAGGCTGAGTCCCTATGGGCTCAACCTTGAATTACCCTTGTTTCTTCTTGATTGTTTCTTTCATCTACTGGTACATGGATCTCGTCACTGTCTATACAGTGACGAGGTCAATGTTCCAGTAAATGAAAGCAACAATCGAAAGGTATTGTAAAGATGTTAGGTTAGGCATGTTGGAGAAGTATATGGATCACTTAAACAGTTCAGTGCATACTATAATTGCCTGTTATTGAAATTAGTCATGCTACAACTATTTAGTGTTAGCCTTCGAAATACCGTCCACTATCCGTGCCACAATGAATTTATGTAACAAAAAATTTCTTCATTGGTATTTCATCCTGGAGTTTTAACAGTTTTATTAAAGTGAAAACTTCCTTAGGCGCGTTGGTCATTTTTGAGATGGGAAAACCAATTGAACTCGCGACACTGTTACTGACACCTCTTTGAAGTGAAAACTTCTTTAGGCGCGTTGGGCATTTTTGAGATGGGTAAAAACCATTGAACTCGTGACACTGTTACCGTTACCGACACCTCTATATAAGTATGTTCATATATTGTGTATATACGTACATAGATACACATGCACGTTGTTCAAGTTTTCACTTCTGTCGGCACTCCCGGAGTGCCACTGTTTGTTTTTTAACTTTTTGGAGGTTGACATATTATTGAAAATCTTTGGCTATATAAAGCTTTCTATAAACACCAATATTAGCCTTAAACTTAACTTATAAACTTTGTAAAGTATTAGAAACTTAAACGTTATAGTTATCAAAATAATGTAAGCGTATAAAGCATAATGTGTGTAAATCAATAGTGTTTTAGCATGTATGTTACATGAGTATTGAAAGACATGGTGTCATGTGAACACTGTGCGTTGCCTGCGCTCTACCGTTAAATCCAAGTGATGAAATGCAGACCCCTGCTTTCTGTCGTGCGTTGATTCTATAATTACTATTAGTCTTACTGTATCTATTGCTTTTGCATTAGATCCATTCATAAATTTGTCTATATACCATTTTCTTCACGTTGAAAACAAAGATTAATTGAATTTCATGAAGTAAATAAAGTTTACTTAAATTTTTTACGTATTTCTATACATATAATAAACTGTAAGGAAGTCGTGTCTGTACATGGAACATTTTTAGGCAATAACAAGCCAGGGATATCACTCTATCAATGTAGAAGCCAATTCTACAATTTTTGGCTTTCGTGTCTGTTTGTCTTTCTGTCCAAGGGTATGTTTGAACCATCATCACGCAAAAAGTACCGAGTGAATTTTGATGAAACTTTGCATGCGGATACTTTAAAATGTTGGCTAATACTAGCTATAGGTATTTATCCCGAAAAATCAAAAGATTTCTACAGTAAAGACGGAAATAAGAGAAACATTAAAATTCTAAAAAGACACTTTATTTGAAATTTTGTGAAATTCTGTATACTCATACTCTGTATACTCATATTTTCGAAAAATGTAACAGTTTCTGAGGAAAGAAAAAGAAAGTCGATTTTCATAAATCACATTATTTCTAAAACAACTTAGCTACTAGGTTGTCGCGGGATAAGCCATAAAACTTTATTACTGTTTGTCCCGATTTGTTTGTCTGCAATGTTACGATGTAAAAATATGTGATTTTGCCTACACATGAATTCATCCATGAATTGATATTGGGCTCAGGTTCGTCTCCTCATGAAAAACTTTTCAGTGGTTAAATGCACTCACTCGAAATTTTTCATACACGTTTGATTTAAACACTCAAACATGGTTTTGTGATGAACCGATGATGCATTCAGGATTGTTTCTTCTGGAGAGAACTGTAACGATGAATGGGCCGGATAGGAAACTTAAACGACGATTAGGTAATATCTTATGAAAAGACTAACACAAAATGTACTGACAAAACTATGCTACATACTTAGCTGGCAATGTACCGTTAGATGTTATTACGCTAGATCATAATCTTTGACAGGGTAGGTAGAGAAGATTTAAATTAGAAATATTTTACCGATAATTTTAAAATAAATAGATAAACAGATAATCCTTCTTGAAAAGGAAGGTATTGTATATGTTTTTTATGAGACGGCATTAGTGTTGTGTGTTGAATAAAATCGCGCTATAGTTTAGATTATATTTTAAGTGGGGCTAAGCCTAAACCCGGTGATAGAGATAGTAGATAGAGAAATAAGTCTGGTGGAAGTTGACAAAATATATATTATATTCACTACACGGTTTTCACGGAATATCTAGCTGTTATTTCTTCATATTAAAAAGGCTTAACGAATTTAATTGAAACTTTATAGGAGTGTGTCTTACATCGTAAAATAAAACAGAACACTTATTATCTCAAATAAATAATTCACTCGTCACTTAAATTGTAAAATAAAAATCTTTTAAAAAAAAAGGTAAACCGACTTCAAACAGCAAAAAATAAATATTTGAAGTCGGTGGTGGTTGGTGCAGTCGGTTACTTGGCACCGACTTCAAATATTTATTTTTTGCTTTTTGAAGTCGAATTACCTTTTTTTTAAAAGATCTTATTTTACAATTTTAAGTGATGAGTGAATTATTTAGTAATATTTATATACATATATTATATTATTTTGCTGAGTTGTACAGTAAGGTACCTACAGGATTAATATAATGACTATAATAACGGAATCTATACATTCGTGTTGTTCGCCGTTAAGGAGTTCCCTCTTGTATCTTTAAAGTCCAAGGTCCAATACCAATAACATTAAAATAAGACCACCTCAAAACTATACTGAACCCAATGCAAAAAGAATCATCAAAATCGGTTAAAAAAAAAGCATACATACAACCGAACATAGAACCTCCTCCTTTTTGAAGTCGGTTAAAAATACCACGACTTCTGTGGAATATCCATTATTTCTTCATACTAAAACGGCTGAACAGATTATAAAGAAACTTTAGACCTGCTGAAATTGTTCTACAACGAAAATTTACTCATATTTAAGTTGACTTCATAAATACTTTTGCAAAACAAAGACGACTTGGTTTATGCGATAATACGTAGACTGCTTAACTTATTTTGCCAAATAGTCGCAGGTACGATCACGCACAGCGCACGGGAATACTGATTTGGGATTTGTGATTTTGAAATAAAGAAGATATTTTATGCGCATACGGGCACAATAAAAAATATGGTTGTCAGTGTAAATATCCAGATCGGCGGAACCGATTTGGAGGATTTTACAGAAATTGTTTAAGACTACGTTTTAACTCGAGAAATGCAAGATTCTTGGGGGATAGTTTTTTTTATTTCTCCATATTAACACGGCTGAACGGATTGAAAAGAAACATAATATGGGGGTGGCCCTTAAGTCTTGGAATAATACTATCCTAAAAAATCCTACCTACCTATGTCAAATTACCAAATAAACGCGTGCGAAGCTGCGGGAAACAGCTAGTTATAAATAAAATTGGTATTTACCTAATGACTCAAACCTGCAGTAATTCAATAATAATGGCTTCAATTATCCGCTTGACTTATTATATAGTCATTAAGAAACGATAAACGTATTTTTATGTCTTGTCCACATTTTATTAGGTTTACATAACGAATATGGCCTTTGCACGTAGTATTTAACATTTTTCAATTATTTTGGTCCATTTTGCATGCGGTGGTGTAAGTTTATGCACGCTTTGATGTTGCAGGACTGAAGAAGAGCACTCAAGGATTACATCTATGGCAGTTCCAGAGCCGGATCAGTCAAGACAAGACTTGGAAAATAATGAGCATAATCACTTGAGTCCCACACAAAAAAAAATCATTACCATCTCAGCCTATAAGCTCGATCTTCAGCTCTCCTCCTCCAATCGCTCGCTGCCTTACGAATATCGTCGCCCCACCTAGCTACAGGGCGCCCTCCACTTCGTTTACCGACACGCGGTCTCTACTCAAGAACCAGTCTGCCCCAACGGCCATCGGTTCTGCAGCATATGTGATCTGCCCACTGCCATTTCAGCCTACTAATTCGCTGAGCTATGTCGGTATCCTTGGTTCTCTGACGAATAACTTCGTTCCGGATTCGATCCCTAAGAGAAACTCCGAGCAAAGCTCTCTCCATAGCTCGCTAAGCGACCTTGACCGGAGCGTGCCGTCATCTTACAAAAACTGACTATACCCATAGACCAATCATCATCAAAACCTCGCAATTAAACATCATCTCATACCAAACACACATACACCATACTATGAATACATCCCAAATCCCGTACTTGAAAACAACAACGAACAAAATGGTGCGGTCGAAGTAGCACCATACTGACTGACAGAACTATCCACTACAATCGCCCAGACATTACACTTCAGGTTAACTTACCTTATTAATATCGCAGTCCCCAACATCCACAAAAAAACAATAGCCTAAAAAGTACATAAATATACGGATCTTAAAGATGAAGTGAGTAGAATCTGAAAACAAGAAAAGTCTTATCAACTACTGGTATTATCCCAAAACATCTCCATCATAGCTTAAAACTCCTTGATCTGAAACCCTACACATACATCAATCTGTAAAAAGCAGCCTTATTGAATACATGTCGAATTGTGCACATGTTTTTACAGATAGAGGAAGAAACCAATGAATCCGACAGACAGACAGACAGACAGACTGACAGATAGAACCTCTGACAATGAAACTCGATGTAATTTACTTGGCCCAGCCCGTAAATGACATTACTTTAATAATAATAATATTCTTTATTTTCTCACCACAATATACATTGCCTAGAAACATAACACAGTGTGTGCGTGCGTGTGTTTGTGTGTGTTTGTATGTGTGTGTGTGTGTCTACGGGTCTGTCAATTACTGAGGTGCGTGGAGAAGAGACTGTGCGGTCATAGTCCAGTGATATAATCCATTTTTTAGTTTCTATTTTGCACTTTTGCTTTATTAGTGAGTAATATACTCACTGTCTATGCTCACAGGAAGTATCTGATTTATTTTATTATAGAGATAATACTAGACCAAGCAAAAGTGTCGACTTACGAAGCGAGTACTAAATCCATTAAACGTACGGTCAACTGGATCAAAGCGTCTTTTACTAAGGACAGCAGGTCGTCGGTAAGTCAGCAGCAGATGTTGCCGGTACCTGTGTCGGTAACTCAATAGTGTGGAGTATGAACAGCTGACGTACCGACAGGATCTTGCTCTCCTCGTTCAGAAATGTTGTAGGGTATCGGTAGGGCCTTAAGAATATCAAATTCAAATTCATTAATTTCGGATTACATTGAATCCATAAGCGATAATGTCAAATTAATAATAAATTAATATACAATAATAGCAATAAAACAATAATAGAAATAATAATGATGATAAAATATAATAAGAAATATAATAATAATTAATAGGTACTGTTTACTATATAGGTACTTCTCTCCGGCATGGTTACTGTGCTGTGTCTATCACAGCTATGCCGGAGATAAGGGCAGTCCAGTTCGTCGGCAATCATTTTCAGGATGACATTGGAGCTGGCCCGCACTCTGCGCACTAAAGACATGCTTAGTTTACGCATGATCGTTTGAAAGCAGAACGTGCGTGCCTCCGCAAACATAGCCGAAGCGCTGCAAAAACGGGGCAGCCCCAAGATCATCGTGAATGCATTATTGTACAGGATGCAGAGGTCGCTGTAAGATCGCTTAGTATAGTCCGCCCATAGGCGGACGGTATAAAAAGATGTGCAGTAGGCTCGGAAGAGTGTAAGTTTGACCTCCTGTGAGCATCTCGCACACCTGCGTGCAATCATATTGGCTGTTATCGCCAACGCCCTCTGCTCCCGCTCAATTTCCGCATCGTTCCTAAGATCTGAGGAAACAATGTGTCCCAGGTACTGAAATTGTGAAACTATTTCCAAAGGTACACCATTCAGTGGCACCGGTGGTATATTCTGGGGAAATTACGTACCCGCCCTAAAGACCATGCATTGACTTTTCTTACCATTGTATATTAGTCCGTAACCACTTGCATACTCTTCACACGTCCGTATCAGCCTCCGCAGTCCGCAGACCGACGCGCTCAGCAGTACCATGTCGTCTGCATAACTCAAATTGTTGACGCATACATCGTCAACATGACAGCCAACAAGCTGACTGCTGAGTGCCTCGATCAAACCGTTAATATATAGGTTGAACAGGGTTGGAGATGTTAATCCCCCCTGTCTCACCCCACATTCGAGCTGATACGGTTCCGACATTGCCCCCGCCCATTGGACGCAGTTGGATTGATGCGCGTACCAGTATTTGAACATGTTAATCAGTTCTTGAGATGAACCTGTGTTCTTCAGCTTGTCCCACAGTAGGTCATACCGGACCAGATCAAAGGCTCTTGACAAGTCGAGGAAGCGTTGTGTATGCTCACAGGTGTCTTGCGGTCTGTGTAGTATTTGACTGTATGCTTAAGAAACCGTATTGCACTTTCAGTGGATAGTTGAGGCCTAAACCCAAACTGTTTATCGTTTAATGTCACATATCTATTTAACTGTGTATTCAGTAGACAGTCACGTACTTTGGCCGTAATAGTGGCAAGAGAAATAAGCCTGTAGTTACTTTTATCGGCAAGGTCACCAGTCTTATTCTTCACCACAGGTACTACCACTGCTCTCATAAAATCAGCTGGTAGGTAAGAGTGGCCCACGCACAGCGATTAAAACATTGCTAATACTCTAGCGATATGAGGCCCTGCCTGCTGCAAGTGCTCAATGCTGAGTCCGTCATGTCCTGAGGACTTACCCTTTTATATATTCCTGATGGCTTTAGTGCCATATTTTGCAAGAAATGTAGTCTTTATCCCCTTATTGATCATGTCAGCATCGAGCACCTGCGCCACCGGACCTAAAGGCGAGCTCGCAGTAAAATGCTCTTTAAAGGCATTCGCAATGTCCCTAGGGTTGCTCATACTATCGACGATCACAGGGAGTCTAGGTCGCGCATTCACTTTATTGGAGTTCTGCCAGAATCCGCGAAAGTTACCTTTGGAATATTCTTCCGCAAGAGAGTCCATTTTGATTGGTCCTGAAGGTCTTGTAACCATTTTAGCCTGGGCTTAAAAACTTTTACACATTTCTAGGTATACGAGACCAGACTTTGGCCTACCGCACATCACCCATTCCCTAAACCTGGACCTAGCCACCCAGTGAGCCTCTTTGATGTGTTTGTGCCACCCTGCCACGCGAGGACCACCTACCCGCCTCGCTTGTCCTCGACTTTTAACTGCTGCATCACGGAGGGCGGTCACAATGTCGGCGTAAAGCTTATCCAGTAAACACATGTGGCTACGGTCATTACAAAAGCCATCAGCACAGTTTACAAAATCAGACGGAAAATTAATCAATTTTAAACGGTCATGCATTCTCTTGTATATATAGTGTCTTGCTCCGCGCTTCGTTCACCCCACAATACGTCTTTATTTAGATTGTCAATTTTAGGCAAGACTTTTGGTGTAAGTAACTTTAAATTACAATTTATAATAAGTGGGAAATGGTCTGAGCACAGAGTGTCATACATAACTTCAACATTAATAACAGTTTGCTTAGCCGAGTGAGTAGTAATACAGTGGTCCAGCCAGCTACATAAATGTACCCGACTCCAAGCCAAGCATATCTATATCTACACATGACAATAATTGGTCGTTACACAAATTTAAAAGTTCACCGTAAAACAACTCACCCGGGTCCGCATTAAAAGATAAAAACCGCGTCAATTCCATATTCGTCAATAATGGCAATCACTGCACTCAAACAATCTATAAAATCCTGCATATTATCCCACATGTTGTAATTTTTATGGCACAAATACGGGTATTATGGCACTGCAACACTGGCACCTATTGAAACGCACTATAACGCCAAAATAATGCAGTTCCTTCATAAGGACGCTCCCTCAGAATGCCTGACGACGTATCCACCGCAGATGTCGCAGTGTAGCCGAGACCACTGTCGATCCTGCTGATGTAGCGTATGTCCCGCGGCAGCAACCAAGTTTCCTGAAGACATACCACGTCGCACATACGGCATAGTTCTCTGACGTCGTCGATGGAGCGTTTTACGTTTCTACAATTGTAAGTATTAGTTATATAGTTAAAGGTATTCAAGAACAAAAGACTGAAGTATTAAAATTACACTTATGTACTAACTGTCTAAGAGTTGTACATAATGTACGTGCTTGTAGATTAGGCCCCTGCTGTGAGTGTGGTCGTCGTCATACGTCGTCATAGTGTATAAATCAAATCACTCATCCAATGGAAATAATACCAGTAAAAAAAGTAATGCACATGAAAACATATCAGTCAACAATTCAATTCATATCGACGGTGGAGGTGACCAAACTCTTTTATCGACTGCCATGATTCAAATGATAAATCCTTATACAAATAGCCATGTTGTAGTGCGTGCCCAATTAGACTGTGGTAGTCGGTCATCCTTTATTACTGAGTCACTCAGGAATCGACTTTCATTACAATCTTGTCCTCTAAACACAATTAATATCATGGGTATAGGTAATATATTAGCACAGCATGTAAACAAGAGCAGTACTGTTTAATTAAGTTCTTTAGTTGATGAATATAAAGTTATACAATCCTTTTATGTATGAAATAATTTAACCGGTTCTATTCCTAAGCATTCCATGAATATTAATAAATTGAAATTACCCGAAGGTATCCGCTTAGCGAATCCTGACTTCTGTCAGTCGGCAGACGTGGTCGTCTTGATAGGTGTGGACTTTCTGGGTTGTGATCTACTGTCATTGGGTCATAATATGCCCAAACTTTGTAGCTCAAGATTAGGTGGGTTGATTGCAGGTCCCGTACCTTCCAAATTTTTAAGCGTTCCACCTAAAACTCTTTAATGTAACATTCTCGTATCAATTATTAAGGACAACTATGATACTATTCATAATCAAAGAAACAAGTTTTGGGAAATGGAAAAAGTTCCTAATAAGCCATCACATACAAAATGGAAAGGGCAAGTGGAAAACACCTTTTCCTAGACTTCTTATCGTCTAGACTCGGATAGATTTTGCGGTAGATTACCCCAATTTATAACTAGACTGTCTAGATGACTATTACACAATATCAAAAAATGATTGCATCACATGATTACTAAATTTTAGAACATATGTCAATTAAGAATAAACTATAAAAACATATTTCTCATTATATTCAAGATTCAAATAACTTTTCTCGTAATTTACACTATTTTATAATTTAAAAATTCCTTTTAGTTTTGTGTAGATCACCTAGTTGTACATAAATCCTTAGTCTTAGTCATGCATCGCAGGTAGCTTACAGCGCCGGTGTATACATACAGGCATCCGCCAATTCCCTAGGGAATTGGTTCAGGAAGTGGCGTATTGAGGTGAACCCGGACAAGAGCGCTGCGGTGTTCTTCTCCAGAGGTGCCACCCCGCGCCACTCCCTGCGCCGCCCTAGAAGTAATCTCGGCCAAGTGACCATGTTCGACCGACCCATTCCCTGGGTCAAAGAGATCAAATATCTAGGGGTCACCCTAAACAGTACCATGTCCTTCGGCCCGCACATCAAGCGGGTCCGTCACCGAGCATCATTTGTGCTCGGTCGTCTCCATTCGTTAATCTGCAAGCGGAGTAAAATGTCCCTTAGAAATAAGGTGACACTTTACAAAACTTGCGTTCGACCCATCATGACTTATGCGTGTGTTGTGTTCGGGCATTCGGCCCACTCTCACATCGATAAACTCCAAGTGGTTCAAAACCGCTTCCTCCGTAAAGCCGTAGGAGCCCCCTGGTTCGTACGGAACGTCGACCTCCACTCCGATCTAGGTCTCGAACCTATTCGCGCCTTTATTAAAAAGGCGTCAACACGTCACTTCGCGAACGCATCTACCCATGCGAATCCGTTAATCGTAGCAACCGCCGACTACGATCTCCCCCCCGACCCCTGCCGCCACCGCCGGCCGCGACATGTTTTCACCGACCCCCCCGATGCTTTGTCATCCCTTCTTTCCGGTCAGAATACGGGCGACGACGACGACGTAGTAGTAGATCCCCTCCCATAGCCGGCGGTTGACCGGTGCACTTAGTAGTGCACCCGTCCCCCTACAGCGACTGTCCCAACCGAGGGCGCCTCGAAGAGGCGCCCTCGGTTGGGACATACTCGAGGGCGCCTCTTGCCCTTCTGGCTGGCTAGAGTGTAGTGGTTGCACGCTCGCCTTTAAGTCTGGTGAAGCTGTAAAGGCCTCGCGGCCAACAGCGTACATCATTCACACACACACAGGTCATTTAATGTAGCCAATAAAATAATTATCCATCAAATTGCTGTGGGCCTCGCCTCGAGATACCTCCTCTCGAGCTTTGCGCAGTTCTAGTGACCGCGAAATGGTGTAAGGGAAATTTGGTTCAGATTGCATTAGTAAGCTAGTGACAAAAAGCTTACTAATGCAATCTGAACCAAATTTGCCTAGTTTATCTAATTTAATTAATGAATAAGATTTACCTTACCTTACTTATTTTGTATGGAGCCACGGAAGTGAGAATGATTTTGCAAACAAACAGGTATTCTTCATTTAATAGATTAAGACGTACTTTTGCTTATGTAAAACGATTTATAAATAATATACACAATACTAAAAATAATATAACTAGCCAATTAAGCATCTCTGAAATGTACTCTGCATTTATTTTCCTATGTAGAATTGCTCAACAAGAGTCGTTTAGTCATGAACATAATTTATCATTAAAAAATAAATCTTTGAGTAGCACGTCTCCGCTATTATCACTTACTCCGTTTTTAGACGAGGATAAGGTGATCAGAGTACGTGGTAGAACAGACTAGTCCGATTACGATTATTTTAAAAAACATCCAATTTTTTGCATGCGTCTCATCTGACTAAGCTATATTTTCAATATCATCATTTTTATAATGTCCATGCTGGTCCGCAGCTATTGCTGGCCTGTGTTAGAGAAACGGTATGGCCAATCAACAGAAGACATTTAGCTCGCCGTACAGTTCACAATTGTAGCTTATGTAGACGCATCCAAGGGAGAACACTGACTCCCATGATGGATAACTTGCCTGCCCAACGCATTCCCCTTTCGCACCGTTGGTGTTGATTTTACCGGTCCTTTTATACGATTAATAAAAAGGATCGCGGTACACGAGTATCTAAAACATATCTATGTTCATTCATACGTATTGGATGTAAATGTTTTCATTTGGAGGCCGTTAGCGATTTGTCGAAGGATGCGTTCACATTAACTTTACATCGATTTATTGCGCGGAAGGTCAATCCAGCGAAAATATATATATAGCGATAAAGGACGCATCTTTGTCGTAGCGGCAAACGAAATTAATACCTTTATCAAAATCAATCATGAATCAATAGCTGACTCTGTTGTCAATGAAGGATTAAAATTTGTATTCTCTCCCACGTACGCTCCACATTTGGGAGGCTGGCATTAAATCTGCCAAGCACCATATAAAACGTGTTATGGGAAATTTCCATTTAACCTTTGAGGAAATATCCACTCTCTTCACACAATTCGAAGCAATTCTCAATAGTCGACCTCTATGTCCTCTTGCTCCTTCCCCTAATGATATCACTTCCTAACTTTTTGATTGGACGCTCTCTCAAGGCACTGCCAAGCCCTTCAGTTAAAGACCTTAATCAAAACAGATTATAGCGCTATTTGCGACTTGAACAAATACATCAACATTTTTGGCAGCGCTGGCAACGAGAATATATCACGGAGCTATAGCAGCGTTCTAAGTGGCGAACAAATACCAGAGCTCTCAAAGTCGGAGGTTTAGTCCTGCTGGAGGAGGAAAAAATGCCCCCTTTAAACTGGCGTTTAGGGAGAGTTAATCGTCTGCTTCCTGGCGTGGACGGCATCTCGCGTGTTGATGATGTTAAGCCTGTCAGGGGCTGTTTTAGAAGACCACTTACACGCATCTGTCCTTTACCGGCTGCTGACAAAGAAGGTTGAGCTAAAAGACGGCTTTCAACGGAGGGAGATGTTCGCCCGCGCGCCTTCTCATATTATAATGCAATCATGACTATGCTACCGAATTACTAATTTATTTATATTGTATTTTTTAACAACCCACTTCATGTTGATTTTTTGTAACGGTCAATCCCTTCTAATATTGGCACGTGCCGAAGACACACGCTCATCCAAGAACATGTATCTATTTAATTTGAAGAATATACGCCATGCTGAAGTATTGAGGTTTTATTTATTTAAAACTTCCATTTTGTCCAATACGCG
The DNA here is from genome assembly GCA_905147815.2 of Phalera bucephala. Lineage (NCBI taxonomy): Eukaryota > Metazoa > Arthropoda > Insecta > Lepidoptera > Notodontidae > Phalera > Phalera bucephala. The sequence continues at coordinate 39,996,997 of LR990609.1, read as the reverse complement.
ACAACAGGTATCCCGCAAGATCCGTGGCTTTTTCCTTTTATATTAAGTTTAATTGAAATCTATTCAGCCGTATTATTATAAATAAATAATAGCTATCACGCAGAAATAACGTTCTTTTTTCGATATAAAATGTATTTGTATATTACTCGGAGAACTTATTAACTACGAAGTTATATTACAACTCTTTCCACCGTTTACATTTTATACACAATACTTTCTTAATCATTATTATTTGTAGAATGACCCTAATTGAATCCCTCTCTGCTTACCCTGCCGAAGATCGGGCGTGTAGATATAGATAATTTTAAAAAGTGACGAAATTATGTGAAAGTAAATTCAAAGTCGGCGTCGTGCACCGATAAATTCTTTTTTTAATTTATTGAGATATTTGCCTCAAAATTTTGTAAGTCCTCTCGTAAGGAGACGATTTCCACTGTCAGCCGTTCATGACCAAAATCAAGTTTAGTTATCTTAAATAAACAAATATGTAAAGTTTCGAGCCCGATGTATACTCCCGATAAGACAAAACTTGCTGTAAGTTTTGTCATCATCAATTCATGCAAGAAATCATGTTTGAGTCTCTAAATCAAACGTGTACGAAAAATATCGGATGTTTGCTTTTATCCACTAAAGAGTTTACTCATGAGAAAACAAACCTGAGTCCAATATCTTTTCAAAGAGGTGCTCATGTGTAGACATTATCACACATTTTAACGTAACGTTATATATAGCCCGTGTCTAAAAATAAGTAAATTGATGTCATGGCATAAAAAGTAGCCTTAAATATACTGAAAGTCCTCCGTATTGCAATAAAAATCAGTTTAGCCCTTTCGGACATTAGCCCGGACAAACATACAGACAGATAGATAAAAAATAAAAAATATCTGTTTGGATTTTATCATTGTACGAATAGTGAGTTTAAAAAATCTTTTTTCCGAAATCACAGACAGACGCCGTGGTTTTATTTGTATTCCCGTGCGAAGATTGTACCTGTGACCGTAGCGTCGTTCGATGCCTTTACGATGCCTTTACGCTACTAAGTTATTATTGTTTTGCAAGAGAATTTGGAAGGTCATCAGGGATTACAGAGCTTATACTTAGTATAAAAATAAGATTATTATCTTAGGGCCTTCACTCAAACTGATAATAAATTCCGATGCATATTGATATGTTTTTATATATCGCTTAGCTGGCAAGTATGGGTAATATCCGTAAATAAGGTATCATACTAAGTTTCATTAACCGTGCAGTCGTTTAGTATAAAGAAATAATATCTATCATGCAGGAACTATCCATTTTTGCGTTGTCAAAAAATTGTTATTATGATCTAAGACATTTAAGTCTCATAAAACCCATGCAGCCATTTTAGTATGAAGAAATAACAGGTATCCCGCAGGATCCTAATTTTTCCAGAATAAAATGCTTGAGACGATATCAACATATTCAGTTTTATTGAAATCCATTCAGCAGTATAAGTATAAACAAATAATAGCTATTCCGCAGAATGTGTGTACTTCCGGGATAAAAGGTATTGTAAAGATTATTTTAAGCCGTTAGACTTATTACACTAAGTTTTATTATAATTCGTGCAGCCGTTCATACTTTATAGCCAATACTTTCTTAAAAATAATTGAACACAAATAAGCAACAACATGGTCAACCAACGTGGCATTTTCTTAAAACCCCTCACTAGGATTTATTCCTGTATCGTGGAGCGTTTACAAACACGAAACTTCACATACACAAATACCCAGACCGAGACAAATAATTAAATATTTGTTCCGTGCGGAAATCGAACCCGCGACTATTAGACACAGTGGACGGAGCGGCTTAAGCTCATAACCACTGCGCTAAATTGTCCATTAATACTCTAATTGTATAACAATTTCCAATAGCAAATTATTAATGTATAACACATTATTGCTTATTTGTGTCCAATTTTTCGTATAACATCAGAATGATTGAAATCCTCTCTTATCATGCTTAAGGAACCTGTTCTGGAAAAATGAAAGACAAACATTTTAGGTATTGTTGTAATATCAACATTATATATCATTTTAAAGTTTAATGTAGTCGCTTTAATAAACATGAAAACTAGCCTGTATACAAATAATTAAAAATAGTTGCGATCGATAAAACTTTTCAAATAGAAAATATTTGTAATTATATATCAAACTAATTTTAATTGGAATAAACTAAATAGCTAACAATAAATTTTACAAAAGCGTTATAACGTTTCGTAAAAACGCACTTAAAAAGCGTTCGTGCGAATTAGGGGACGTAATTTTTTGACTCGTCGTAAAAATATTTATATACCTAATTCTGAACATAATTTTCATTTTCTTGGAACAATATTTAGGTACACTCCACCTTTCGGTTGCATCAGAAAGCTGTCGGGCTTAGTCTCTAACTGCTTCACAGACTTTTTCGATGGCTCTACGCGGTACTTGGACAGCAGATGCGCTATACACAGCCGGGACTGAACCTGGCCGAATCGCATTCCTAAAATAAAAACATACATTTATTACGACAATAACATATACGCTACATAAACAATTAGTACATGAACAATAATACCATTCCTGTAATAATTTATTATTGTTATTCTTTGTTACGTAACGTAAACGTCTCGCTCTAACTCTAAGCAATCTGTTGCGATTCCATTTTTAAGGAAAGACCCGAAATATGCCCGGCTAAAGTATTAATGGATTGTTTAACATTACATTTGAGGTGTTACATTTATTAGCATTAGTGAACATGGAATGTTAACATTACGTTACATGTAACCAAATCTTTACGCAATAATAATAACACATCACTTTTAATTATCACGAAAAAGCCACATAATAAAGTTTCTACCTAAACACTAAGTAGATGGATAAAGAGCACATTAGAAGATAATGGAATTAACGTCAGCATATTTTCTGCTCACAATACTCGAACGAACGAAACAAATTCAAACAAGTCACTAATAGTTAGTTACTCACCGATACAATTCCTCGGCCCCGTTCCAAACGCCAGAAACGCACACGGGTGTCTGTTGCCCGCTTCCTCTGGAGCGAATCGTTCAGGATCGAACACCTCAGGGGATGGATAATACTTTTCATCGTAATGTATACCTCTCGGTGATATAAACACCAGCTGCCCCTTTTCAATGACCAGGTCTATACCGGGTAGCTTGTAGTCTTCCTTTGCTCGTCGTTGTAGGGGTTCTACTATCGAGTGCATGCGAAGAGTTTCACTAAATACTTTTTCTAAATACTTCATATCTTTTAATGCATCATAAGTTATTTTATTATTATGAGTCTTAAGCACTTCGTCAATCTCTGCGATTAGTTTATCTTGTACATGTGGGTTCATTGCCAATTCGTGCAACAAATACGCCATTGTGGTGGCACTAGTCTCGTACCCGGCTACATAGAATACAAACGCTTGTGCGGCCATCACATCTTCTGTGATATCAATAAATGTGTTATCGTCTCCGAACTTGCATGTTCTGATCGTTGCCTGTTCTTTTAACTCCAACATTAAGTCCATGAAGTCATTCCTATTTCTAGTTGTGCCTTTTCTTTGGTCCATTACATTTGCCACAAGATTATAAAAGAAAGTAGTGACTAATTTGGGTAATAACGAAATACTCATTGTTGTCAGTATTCCAGGAAACAGCATATCTAATACATTGGCAAAATTAGGTGTAAAAATCAATTGATTAATTTTCTTAAAATAATCCAATCTGTCGTTGTAAGTGTTTAAGTCCACGCCAAAGGCACAGGCTGAAATAGAGTCGAGTGTAAATCTTTGAACGAGGTCGTACATTTCCTGTTCAGGGCTCTCTTGAGTTTTTCTATCCATCATATTCATGAATTGTTCAGCACTATCACTCATTAAATAAAACATATTCTTCAGTTTTCCTGACGTGAATAGGGGTGTGAATCGGCTCCTCAAGGCTCGCCACGTGTCTCCGTCAGCGTGGAACAGATTTGCACCCAACCCTTTCTTGCTGAACTCTACTCCGCGGTCCATGAACTTGTCGAAGTCTTTGATCATGATTTGCTTTATTATGTCCAGGTCTCTGATCAGTAAGGCCGGCGTGGTCGTCCGATATATGCCCACCACTTTTTCGTCAGGGTACCTATTATAAATGTTCTCGAATATTTCTCCAACATTTTTTCGCTTTAATACGAATTCTTTAAAATTCCCGTAAAATGTAAGTGGCTCAGGGCCGAGAATATTCTTTTTCTTCCAGTGATTGAAAGTTCTTCTAAAATAATAGTATAAAGAATAACAGACTGATATTATTATTATTATGAGCCCGTAAAAAAAAAACATTATTTTATTATTGTATCTGATATATGTATATGTTAAAGTTTGTCACTCAAAGACAAATTCGCAATGTTGCTGAATACGTCTCCTCTTTATTTATATATACTCGTAATGTGACCGCACACTGATGTAATCGTTTTTTATACTACACTATCAGAGTCCGATATGATTGGCACGTGCGTCGGCATCCATTGGTTACAAAATATAGGCCCTACCATGAATTGCTGTCATCACCTAATTTTATATAAATTTACAGTAATTGTGATAAAGATTAGTTTCTCCCGTATCTATTTGCTAGAGTCGTTAGAGTGAGGTGAATGAGTGAATTTTGGTACCGTTGGTGAAAGCAGTCGCCCCAACATGGCAGATTATTTAGGTTCCATTCTCACCTAAACCAATTTTTTTTTCTTCTTTGGAATCACTATTCGTCCGACATCGGATATGTAATGTAATTATTAATTACATTACATTAAAGTACCTCGCTCGTTCATTTCCAATCATCATCAGCTTGTAGCAGTCCAGTGCTGGACGTTGGTCTCTCCAATTGCACGCCACTAAGTTCGATCCTCAGCTACTCCCATACAATCCTTACCTACTGAAAAAGGCTAGACCGACCACTGAACTGGATACTTCAAGTATAAGTATAAGTATAAACGTAATAATAATACCGCTTTGTGGAACGCGCCGGCTATTTTTTGATGTACCTGGGCTTTTCTATTAATGTACTTGGGGGGTTCCGGTTCGGCGACCTTAGAAAGTATATACGGATTCAACGAGTGACTCAGCGACTTGAAAGCAGTAATTGGGTACTAGCGAGAGTAGTTTATATTTGGTTTGGAGAAATATAATCATGTTACAGAATTCCATGCTAAGCTCAAATGGCGACCAATTGGTCTTCGCCGGAATACTCACTTATTATCGTTTTTATACAACATCCCGTTTAATCCAGCATCTCCCTTCTATCTCAAGTAACGATTTGTGTTTCTTCACGAAACACATTCAAGATTCCTAAGATCACCGGATAATCTCAGACTAAAAACACCGATGCATTCCAAAAATTTCTATGATCAATCCTTTTTAGTTGAAGCTGTCCGCTTGTAGCATGCATTACCTGAATATGACCTGAATAAATAAGACGTGCGCGAACATTGACCACTTTGAAAATGATGATTCCTCAATATATCCATGGATTCCTCATCCCCCCGGACTGCCATAAGGTATAGACGTCTTACTTGAACTTACAACTTCATTTATTAATAAATAATTATATTTACATAAAATGAATTCTAACGGAAAAATAGGCGTGCATAAACTACAAAAAGTTAATGTAATTGAAATAATATATCAGTGAGTGGCATGACCCAACTTATAACCTTTAAAAATGAAATTAAGGATCTAATTACATCCACGATGGCGTCACAAGAAATCGAACTGAAAATATTTTCTCCCGTGCTTATGGAAACAATCTCTCTAACTTTATGACTTTTCTGACGAAACAAAATGATGAACTAAAAAAGAAAATTGAATCACTTGAAGGAAAAGCTAAGAGAGATAAAGGCTACATACGAGCTACATTTATTGGAGGAAATTACTGGACAAGTGCGAGTAGAACTCGCGCTCTGAAGTTTTCGTACCGGGAAATTGACTAAAACTTGGCCAGTTTCAGCGCCAAATTGTAGTTTCAATTTCGGCAGGCATCCAGCCGAAACCGAAACTACGTTCGTGAGCTTTCGGTGGCCTTTGGGCGCAATAGACGAGTATCGAAATGACTGAACTATGGTCTAGGCATGTTAATTTATTTCAGTAAAATCTATCTTTGAATTAATTCTAATCGATTGGACTAGAATCAATTTTCGTGTTTGAGCCTGTTGGATTTGTTTCGATTAGTACCATAGTTTGAAGTGGCCCTAAAAAATTTTCAACAAATCGTATTAGGGCTTCGTCGTACTATACTTTCGTATATATAATCGTACTATACTTTCAAAATCTCAATATGGGTTCAGACAAGGAATGTCAACAGAAAATGCTATATTTACACTGACTTCTTTAGTCAAATAAACCGAGTCTTATCTGATGGAAAAGTCAAGAGTCTCCGTAACCGGCGAGCGTGTATGAGACGAACTATGAGAGTCGAGGAAGCCAGAGAGGTATGTAAGGAAAGAACCTGTTGGAACTCTGTACTCTCTGCCTACCCCGCAAGGGATCTGGCGTGAGGTTATAGATAGATAGATAGATAGACTTCTTTAGTTTAGATCAATTACATCCCACCAAAAACGTTTTCATGTAAAATGTTGCCAAGACGAGATCAGACCACACTGTCAAAAAGTTATCAGATTTCATGTAGAGCCAAGCTTCAACTCTACACGCCCTAACTCTACAAACCCTAACTTCACAAACTCTACACCTTAGTCAAAATTTTAAGGGGTTGGGGGGGTACAAGTTTTAGATTTTTGTTGTTGTTTGTGTACTAATACTAGCTTACATACCAAATTTCAGCTATCTAGGACTTCAGGAAGTACCTTAAGAATATTGATGATCATCAGTAAGTCAGTGACGAAATCGCGGTTTATTAGATATTAATAAAATCTAAAGTATGAAATTGAAACTTTATATGTTCAATGAGTCCACTAATGATATCATATCCCGAGAATTTTGTTTATCCGGTATAATCCAAGCCCAACCTATGAGGGTTCAAAAAAACGACGAATCGCTTCGAGAAACGGTAGTAGTGCCCTTGCGCTTCGCTTAGCTCGTCTTGGCGGGGGCACTACCGTGCCCCCAGATAAAGTGAAAAAATGGTTAGCAATGTTTCTAGAATTAAGAAAAGCCGATACCGTTTCTGTTCCCATACTTTTACGCAGGCTTAAACGTATTGGGATAAGAGGAGTTCCTTTAGCGTTGTTTAAAGACTATCTTTCTAATCGAAAGTAGCGAGTAAAATAGGAGATTATTTAAGTGAAGGAGCTCATATAATTTATGTTGTCCCTCTATACAGTATTTTAGGCACCACGCTCTTCTTAATTTACATAAATGAGCTATATGATATGCGAGTTGATGATGGCCAATTGTTTTCATGTGCTGATAATACAGCTGCAGTATTAACTGGTCAAACATGGAATTCGGCACGTAACTCTGCAGAGAAAGAGCTCACTAAAATTTCTACTGGGTTAAACACAAATCTTCTCCCACTAAATGCCTCCAAGACAAATTATACGTGCTTTACAATTTACAAACATACACAACCATGCTCGACAGATTTTTAAATAAAGATACATACTTGTCATGTAAAAATATTTAGGCGTCATTATTGACCATCGTTTATCTTGGCATAATCATACTGAGTTAGTTATGACTAGAGCCAGAAAACTTATATGGATTTCTAAAACGCTATGACACATAGCTTCTAAGGACCTTTCAAATCAAGTATGTATATATATATATATATATATATATATATATATATATATATATATATATATATACTTGTCCTCCTCAGACACCCCACTTAGATAATTGCTTTACAAATTACATAAGAAAACAAAACTTCGACTTTTAAAAAGTTTATTACCATTTTTGTTAAAACTTTTATATCCTAAGTAACTACGAAACCAAGAACAGCTAAGCGAAACGCCGAGACGAGCGCAAGGGCACTACTACATTTTCTCGAAGCGATTCGGCGTTTTTTTGAACCCTCATAACTTGGGCTTGGATTATACTGGATCAACAAAATTCTCTAGATATGATGTCATTAGTAGACTCATTAAACATATAAAGTTTCAATTTCATAGCTTTTATACTTTAGATTTTATCGATATCTAAAAAACCGCGATTTCGTCACTGACGTACTGATGATCATCAAAATTCTTAAGGTACTTCCTGAAGTCCTAGAAAGATAAAATTTGGTATGTAAGCTAGTATTAGTAGAGTTGGAGCTTAGCTCTACATGAAATCTGATAACTTTTTGACAGTGTGGTCTGGTCTCGTCTTGGCAACATTTTACATGAAAATGTTTTTGGTGGGATGTTATTGATCTAAACTAAAGTTAGTGCAAATATAGCATTTTCTGTTGACATTCCTTGCGTGAACCCATATTGAGATTTTGAAAGTATAGTAAAATGATCCAAGTAAGATTTTAGTCTATTATTAAGCAATTTTTCGATGATTTTTGAAATGGCCAGACAAGACAAGACACAAAATTGGTCTATAGTTAGAGACATCGTCTCTGTTACCACCTTTTCCTATTATCTGAAGCGTGATCTCTAACCACCAATAAGTACTAGTGATTCGGGACCACCTAGCCTTACATCAATTACGCATAGTGCGACTGGCTACAGTAGTGTCAATATCAACATTTCTGCTTCTGGCTACACTCAGCTCTAACGAGCCCTCGTCTAATTGATACCAACCAATAATACTGCCCCTTTTGTCCAATTGATACAAATCAATATACTTACCTGTATAAGCTAATTTCAAGCTCTACTAATTTTTCCAGTTTTTCACGTCGACATTCGGTATTATAGCAACATTGAAATTGATAGCGATGAACCCAAAATATTACTTCCAAGAGGATTGGAATATATTCGACTTTGGGATTGGATTCGAGTTGAGATTGGAAGGTGTTCAGGGTTTATCTGTGTTGCGTTCCTTTTGTTTAGTACGTATTACGATTTTTTACAATGGATTCATATCCTTAGTTTCACTGAAATCATTCTAAGATCGAACACTATCTTAATTGATTTTGACATCGTTTTTACTTTTATCATTTTATTTGCTATACCTACCCTGTGTTATTTTATAACTGATATACCTAATTTACCTTCAAAATTATCTTCTTTCTTTTCATTTTCATCATGTAAAGCTTAATAAGTAATAAGAATATATTCAATGACTTTGATTAATGTACAGTATGACTTTTTAAACATGGTAAATATTGTTGGATAATAAACATTATTCAATTATCGAAACCAATATGGAATAAAGAGCATCCAAACTGGGCCTAACAGATTTTATTTCAACATTTACGATCCCAATTGCACTGTATATGCATCATTTAATATTCATCACGTTTCACCAGTCATTCCCAGTCATGCCCGATAATTATACGACTAGACGGTGTGACCTTTAGTGAACTTGACCTTTGTACTTTGCATCATTATATTCGCGGTAATGCAGTTGTTTGGCAAGAACTACACAGGTTCTAATTTAAAAGAAACTTTAGCATCTCTATTAAAGAAATAAACTTCATTATTAATTATTCAGCTTCACACAACAGATGTTTTTACACTGGGCTTGATTGAACATTATTTTCATAAGGGGTGGAGTCCCCGCTGTGGCTTTATAACACGGAATGTGGCTCGGGGCCGCGACGGGTCCGAGACGAACACGTTATAAAGCTATGCCACGCAGCTTCCAATTATAATTTTAGCTTTGCATCCAGTAACATAGATTTGACTTGCAGCTTCGCTTACGAAGGGTATTTTGATGCATCAGGAAGTTTACTGATGGGATCTATGTCGTCGAAAGAGAAAAACAATATATTAGAACCTTACGCTGTTGATGAGAAAAGTTGTTTAACCGAAAGCTCTCACAACAAAAACTAACAAAAATCCCACTCATACAGAAATAATTCTGTGCACTTTGATAGGTAACTCGAGCACATTTCCTAAACGTACTAGACGTAAGAGGCCCAGAATTACTCATGAGGAGCAAGAGCTAGGGACGACACGGGCGTGCCATGAGTGATTGAGGGTCCATGGAAGGAAACCGCAGTAGCATAGGTGAAGCGCCGGTAAGCGAGCTTGTGTGACGCCTATTATCACAATTTGTACTTGCAGCTTCGAGTATTCAAATTGGCAAAGTCATGGCCGACACTTAGTTTACTCATCTCCATAATGAGTAGAACCATGGGTGCCTTAAGCAACCCGACCTTCGCATTGTGCATCATTATTTTCACATTTGCGTTGATGAAAAATTACGTGGGTCAGTGGAATTGATGGAAGTGTTGCATGTATGTTGGTGTTAGAGGTGTTTGTTGGTTTGGGGCGGCGCCCACTGTGTTAACATGAATGTCGCTCAGTACGTTTCCATTACTTGTTAACGAAAAATTTCTACACACACCTATGCTGACAAATGCTGGCCAATAAGTACACTCCTTAGGAAATCATTTGGACAAGACTACTTTTAGAATGTTAGTTAACATAAATTAATATGGGCTGTGACAAATAACGGCTAGGATTAAACATCAATTGTCAAGGAAATTTCAGCAATGTATATTGAAAGTTGAACGTTGGAAAATTACACTTTAGCTAGTTTCATGTTCGCTGTCTTATAATTAATTATAAAAGTTGTTATTGTGTTATTCTATGAATAATGCGGTATAATTGGTCACTTATTAAAAGGACAAGTTAATAATTATACTCCTTACAAATAAGGAGCCTCCAATCTTGAATATAGTTGCAAAAAATATTTTTAATAATGCCGACAACAGACTACAAAATTACCTACTACTTATTATTTATGACTATGATTTTAAAGAAACTTAAACACAACAAATATTTCTACATATATTATTTCACTGAACTGCATTCATTAGTATATTTTTATTATGATACTAAAGTGTCGAATAGCTGGTTTTATTTTTATGTTACAAACAGAATAACACAAGTAACGGTAGCGAAATGTTGCCTTAGTTTTAATACTATTGATATTCCCTATATATTGTCTTCATAAACATGTCGATATGGGCATGTTAAAGACATGTAACGTGTCTGATATAATAAAGTGGCTGCTATGAGGTACCAACATAATTAAATAACTTGCATTGAAGTACCTAAACTCGGGAAACCATGATGTGTGAGAACTATAGCCCGGAGCCCGGTGTCTGCGGACTATACCTATTTATGATGTAGTTTAAATACGCTGGAAACCATTTATAACCGAGTTCTAAGCGAACACGGTTTTCAATTCGTTTGTATATACAGGTTGGATTTTTAGATGGGACAGTAAGGGCAGCTATCTCAACCGTTGTAGCTACAGAAAAACGACCTCAGGAGACTATCCTTAATTTTTGCGACATTTGGAGCTGAATTTAGATTTAAAAAATGTACAGACAGCAAGAAATTGGGCAATTTACTCAAAAACTTTTTAAACTTCTACTGGATCAACCGAGATTGGAGTACTGGTAAAATCAGAAATCGCAAGAAACTTTTCCCGTAGATAGGATAGTTTTCTAAGACCAATTTCCTAATGCTACAATGGTTGAGGTAGCTGCCCTTACTGCCCCCTCTCAAAATTCTATCCTGTATATATTTTATGTTCAGGCATAACATAACTTCTTAATTTATGAACCGATTTTAATGATTCTTTTCGCATTGACTTTCGTATACCTACGAGATGATTTCATTTTAATTTCATTGGTATTGCTATGGTATAATATTATGACCATTCCGCGTCAATACATATATAAAAATACTAGCTGTTACCTGCGGCCGCGCACGCGTTCTTTTTTAGGCAGATCTCTAATACGCGATTTTATATAACGCTAACGCCGTCTCATAAAAAGAAATACACACAGGAGCTTAAGAAGAAGAAAAATTGGAATGTAATTAGATCGTAATCAATTCGCTGTCCATAAAGTAGGTGCCATAATGAAAACTATACTCGTACAGATATTAGGGCAAAGTTATTTTTCTGTCATCTGGAGTCCAATTTAACGTTTTGGTCAATGAATAGATACTGATAACCTTCATATAAATGGCAATCATAATTTTAATACCTATCTATGTCCCCTTATCATTTTCTTAAATAGAAGTATCTAGGTGGCATAAATATATTTATTTTCTTTATTTTTGTATATAATATGTAAGTTCTAATTTGTTCCAAAAATATTTCCTTTGTACTCACGTGTTGAAGTAGGTAATCTTATCATTTTAAGGTCAAAAAGTTGGTCATGTTGCAATGATTACAAAAAAACACTTGTAATGCTGAATTGCTTTTTTCTTATCATTATTATTATAGGTATATGAATCAGCAACTTTGTATTATACTTATATATTCACTGCAGCATTGTATAACATCTATATACTAATATGTATAGTTATCAAATACATTAGGATGTTTTACTATAATTATAATTTGGTAGGTATCATATTTTTTCTAATTCAAGGCTGAGTCCCTATGGGCTCAACCTTGAATTACCCTTGTTTCTTCTTGATTGTTTCTTTCATCTACTGGTACATGGATCTCGTCACTGTCTATACAGTGACGAAGTCAATGTTCCAGTAAATGAAAGCAACAATCGAAAGGTATTGTAAAGATGTTAGGTTAGGCATGTTGGAGAAGTATATAGATCACTTAAACAGTTCAGTGCATACTATAATTACCTGTTATTGAAATTAGTCGTGCTACAACTATTTAGTGTTAGCCTTCGAAATACCGTCCACTATCCGTGCCACAATGAATATATGTAACAAAAAAATTCTTACATGGTATTTCATCCTGGAGTTTTAACAGTTTTTATTAAAGTGAAAACTTCCTTAGGCTCGTTGGGCATTTTTGAGATGGGAAAAACAATTGAACTCGCGACACTGTTACTGACACCTCTTTGAAGTGAAAACCTCTATAGGCGCGTTTGGCATTTTTGAGATGGTAAAAAGACAATTGAACTCGCGACACTGTTACCGTTACCGACACTTCTCTATATAAGTATGTACATATATTGTGTATATACGTATATAGATACACATGCACGTTGTTCAAGTTTTCACTTCTGTCGGCACTCCCGGAGTGCCACTGTTTGTTTGTTAACTTTTTGGAGGTTGACACATTATTGAAAATCTTTGGTTATATAAAGCTTTCTATAAACACCAATATTAGCCTTAAACTTAACTTATAAACTTTGTAAAGTATTAGAAACTTAAACGTTATAGTTATCAAAATAATGTAAGCGTATAAAGCATAATGTGTGTAAATCAATAGTGTTTTAGCATGTATGTTACATGAGTATTGAAAGATGGTGTCATGTGAACACTGTGCGTTGCCTGCGCTCTACCGTTGAATCCAAGTGATGAAATGCAGAGCCCTGCTTTCTGTCGTGCATCGATTCTATAATTACTATTAGTCTTACTGTATCTATTGCTTTTGCATTAGATCCATTCATAAATTTGTCTATATACCATTTTATTCACGTGAAAACAAAGATTAATTGAATTTCATTAAGTAAATAAAGTTTACTTAAATTTTTTATGTATTACTATACATATAATAAAACTGTAAGGAAGTCGGGTCTGTACATGCAATATTTTTAGAAAATAACAACCCAGGGCCTTCATACTATAGATGTAGAAGCCAATTCTACAATATTTGGCTTTCGTGTCTGTTTGTCTGTCTGTCTGCCAAAGGATATGAATCAACGTCACGCAAAGACTATTAGGCAGATTTTGATGAAACTTTGCATGCGGATACCTTAAAATGTTCTCTAAAATGTTGTATATTATTTATCCCGAAAAATCAAAAGGTTTCTCCAAAAAAGACGAAAATAAGCGAAACATTGGATTGCTAAACAGACACTTTACTCCAAACCTGTTGGATGGAAGTCAATGAAATTTTGTGTAATTATAGCCTGTACAAAAACCATAACTCGTATACTTATGTTTTCGAAAAATATAATAGTTTCAGAGGGAAGTACAAAAAAATTGATTTTCATTCACTGTTTCAAAACTACTTTTTAGATGTCAGTGAAACTTAGCACGGAGATTTCATATGACACATAATATAGTTAACATTTAAGTTTTCAGGAAACCAAACGGTTTATAGGGAAAGGGAAAGCATCTATATCTATACATACTACATATAATAAACTGTAAGGAAGTCGTGTCTGTACATGGAATATTTTTAGGCAATAACAAGCCAGGTATATCACTCTATCAAAGTAGAAGCCAATTCTGCAATTTTTGGCTTTCGTGTCTGTTTGTCTTTCCGTCCAAGGGTATGTATGAACCATCATCACGCAAAAAGTACCGAGTGAATTTTGATGAAACTTTGCATGCGGATACTTTAAAATGTTGGCTAATACTAGCTATAGGCATTTATCCCGAAAAATCAAAAGATTTCTACAGAAAAGACGGAAATAAGAGAAACATTAAAATTCTAAAAAGACACTTTATTTGAAATTTTGTGAAATTCTGTATACTCCTACTCTGTATACTCATATTTTCGAAAAATGTAACAGTTTCTGAGGAAAGAAAAAGAAAGTCGATTTTGATAAATCACATTGTTTCTAAAACAACTTAGCTACTAGGTTGTCGCGGGATAAGCCATAAAACTTTATTACTGTTTGTCCCGATTTGTTTGTCTGCAATGTTACGATGTAAAAATATGTGATTTTGCCTACACATGAATTCATCCATGAATTGATATTGGGCTCAGGGTCGTCTCCTTATGAAAAACTTTTCAGTTGTTAAATGCACTCACTCGAAATTTTTCATACACGTTTGATTTAAACACTCAAACATGGTTTTGTGATGAACCGATGATGCATTCAGGATTGTTTCTTCTGGAGAGAACTGTAACGATGAATGGGCCGGATAGGAAACTTAAACGACGATTAGGTAATATCTTATGAAAAGACTAACACAAAATGTACTGACAAAACTATGCTACATACTTAGGTGGCAATGTACCGTTAGATGTTATTACGCTAGATTATAATCTTTGACAGGGTAGGTAGAGAAGATTTAAATTAGAAATATTTTACCGATAATTTTAAAAGAAATAGATAAACAGATAATCCTTCTTGAAAAGGAAGGTATTGTATATGTTTTTTATGAGACGGCATTAGTGTTGTGTGTTGAATTAAATCGCGCTATAGTTTAGATTATATTTTAAGTGGGGCTAAGCCTGAACCCAGTGATAGAGATAGTAGATAGAGAAATAAGTCTGGTGGAAGTTGACAAAATATAGAATAGTAGTGAATCTCGAAAATATGTAGTGAATCTACACGGTTTTCACGGAACATCTAGCTGTTATTTCTTCATATTAAAAAGGCTAAACGAATTTAATTGAAACTTTATAGGAGTGTGTCATACATCGTAAATTAAAACAGAACACTTTTTATCTCAAATAAATAATTCACTCGTCACTTAAATTGTAAAATAAAAATCTTTAAAAAAAAACAAGGTAAACCGACTTCAAAAAGCAGAAAATAAATATTTGAAGTCGGTGGTGGTTGGTGCAGTCGGTTACTTGGCACCGACTTCAAATATTTATTTTTTGCTTTTTGAAGTCGGTTTACCTTTTTTTTTAAAAGATTTTATTTTACAATTTTAAGTGATGAGTGAATTATTTAGTAATATTTATATACATATATTATATTATTTTGCTGAGTTGTACAGTAAGGTACCTACAGGATTAATATAATGACTATAATAACGGAATCTATACATTCGTGCTGTTCGCCGTTAAGGAGTTCCCTCTTGTATCTTCAAAGTCCAAGGTTCAATACCAATAACATTAAAATAAGACCACCTCAAAACTATACTGAACCCAATGCAAAAAAAATCATCAAAATCGGTTAAAAAAAAGCATACATACAACCGAACATAGAACCTCCTCCTTTTTGAAGTCGGTTAAAAATCCCACGACTTCTGTGGAATATCCATTATTTCTTCATACTAAAACGGCTGAACAGATTAAAAAGAATCCGAGCGTACGACTCCTACCCCACCGAAGCCAATCGGGCCCGGATGCGCGCTTTACAACGAGAGGTAAAGCATCGTGTCGCGGAGGTCCGGGAGGAACGGTGGGGTGACTTCCTAGAGGGCATCGCGCCATCGCATCTGGCCTACTGGCAGCTGGCGCGTAGCCTCAAATCCGACTCCACGACTGACATGCCCCCGCTGTCCCGCCCTTCAGGCGCACCCCCAGCCTTCGACGACGACGAAAAGGCCGAGCTTCTCGCCGACTCCCTCGAGAGCCAGTGCGCCCCAGCTCTCAGTCCGTCGACCAGTCCCACGTCGACGCGGTCGACAGGGAAGTCAAGCGCAGGGCATCCCTCCCCCCCGTCGATTCCTTACCTCCTATCACCCAAACGGAGGTCGAAGATCTAATTATGGGTCTCAAAACTAAAAAAGCCCCCGGCTCTGACGGCATTTCGAATCGCGTTCTGAAATGCCTGCCCGCCCAACTCATCTGCCTCTTAGTGGCCATATTGAACGCCGCCATGGCGAACTGCACCTTCCCCGCTAAGTGGAAGGAGGCGGACGTCATAGGCATTCCCAAGCCCGGCAAACCTCGCAATCTCCCCGCGAGCTACCGCCCTATCAGTCTCCTCAACTCCCTGGCCAAGATATACGAGCGCCTACTTCTGGCGAGGCTCAAAGACTTCGTAACGTCCAGGGGTATCCTTATCGACGAGCAGTTTGGCTTTCGAGCCAAACACTCTTGCGTCCACCAAGTGCACCGCATCACGGAGCACATCCTCTCCGGTCTCAATAGACCCAAACCCATCTACACGGGCGCCCTCTTCCTAGATGTCGCGAAGGCATTCGACAAAGTCTGGCACAACGGCTTGATCTACAAGCTCTACCAATTGGGTGTGCTGGACAGACTCGTGCTCATCTTACGAGACTTCTTGTCGAATCGCGCCTTCCGTTATCGCGTCGAAATGACGCGCTCCACTTCCCACTCCATCAGTGCTGGAGTCCCACAGGGCTCAGTTCTCTCTCCGCTCCTGTTTAGCCTTTACACGAACGACATTCCTCGTTCGAGTAAGGCGCATCTAGCCCTATTCGCGGATGATACCGCTCTCTACGTCTCGCATAGGAATAAGAGTTTCATTACCAGACACCTTCAGGCATCCGCCAATTCCCTAGGGAATTGGTTCAGGAAGTGGCGTATTGAGGTGAACCCGGACAAGAGAGCTGCGGTGTTCTTCTCCAGAGGTGCCACCCCGCGCCACTCCCTGCGCCGCCCTAGAAGTGATCTCGGCCAAGTGACCATGTTCGACCGACCCATTCCCTGGGTCAAAGAGGTCAAATAACTAGGGGTCACCCTAAACAGTACCATGTCCTTCGGCCCGCACATCAAGCGGGTCCGTCACCGAGCATCATTTGTGCACGGTCGTCTCCATTCGTTAATCTGCAAGCGGAGTAAAATGTCCCTTAGAAATAAGGTGACACTTTACAAAACTTGCGTTCGACCCATCATGACTTATGCGTGTGTTGTGTTCGGGCATTCGGCCCCCTCTCACATCGATAAACTCCAAGTGGTTCAAAACCGCTTCCTCCGTAAAGCCGTAGGAGCCCCCTGGTTCGTACGGAACGTCGACCTCCACTCCGATCTAGGTCTCGAACCTATTCGCGCCTTTATTAAAAAGGCGTCAACACGTCACTTCGCGAACGCATCTACCCATGCGAATCCGTTAATCGTAGCCACCGCCGACTACGATCTCCCCCCCCCCGACCCCTGCCGCCACCGCCGGCCGCGACATGTTCTCACCGACCCCCCCGATGCTTTAAGAAGAAGATGGGATGACTTCTTTCCGCTCAGAATACGGGCGACGACGACGACGTAGTAGTAGATCCCCTCCCATAGCCGGCGGTTGACCGGTGCACTTAGTAGTGCACCCGTCCCCCTACAGCGACTGTCCCAACCGAGGGCGCCTCGAAGAGGCGCCCTCGAGTATGTCGCCTCTTGCCCTTCTGGCTGGCTAGAGCGTAGTGGTTGCACGCTCGCCTTTAAGTCCGGTGAAGCTGTAAAGGCCTCGCGGCCAACAGCGTACATCATTCACACACACACAGATTATAAAGAAACTTTAGATCTGCTGAAATTGTTCTACAACGAAAATTTACTCATATTTAAGTTGACTTTATGAATACTTTTGCAAAACAAAGACGACTTGGTTTATGCGATAATACGTAGACTGCTTAACTTATTTTGCCAAATAGTCGCAGGTACGATCACGCACAGCGCACGGGAATACTGATTTGGGATTTGTGATTTTGAAATAAAGAAGATATTTTATGCGCATACGGGCACAATAAAAAAATATGGTTGTCAGTGTAAATATCCAGAACGGCGGAACCGATTTGGAGGATTTTACAGAAATTGTTTAAGACTACTTTCAGCTCGAGAAATGAAAGATTCTTGGGGGATAGTTGTTTTTATTTCTCCATATTAACACGGCTGAACGGATTGAAAAGAAACTTAATATGGGGGTGTCCCTTAAGTCTTGGAATAATACTATCCTAAAAAATCCTACCTACCTATGACAAATTACCAAATAAACGCGTGCGAAGCTGCAGGAAACAGCTAGTTATAAATAAAATTGGTATTTACCTAATGACTCAAACCTGCAGTAATTCAATAATAATGGCTTCAATTATCCGCTTGACTTATTATATAGTCATTAAGAAACGATAAAATGCCGATTTATCCCTCGAACAAATTCCTTTAATTGTTTGAATATACACGTATTTTTATGTCTTGTCCACATTTTATTAGGTTTACATAACGAATATGGCTTTTGCACGTAGTATTCAACATTTTTCATTTATTTTGGTCCATTTTGCATGCGGTTGTGCTAGTTTATGCACACTTTGATGTTGCAGGACTGAAGAAGAGCACTTAAGGATTACATCTATGGCAGTTCCAGAGCCGGATCAGTCAAGACTTGGAAAATATTGAGCATAATCACTTGAGTCCCACACAAAAATCATCATCATCTCAGCCTATACTTGTCCACTGTTGAACATAGGCCTCTCCAATCGCTTTACAGCGTAACCGGTCCGGTGCCACCTGCATCCAACGACTTCCTGCGATTTTCACAAGATCGTCGGTCCATCTGGCAGGCGGTCGTCCTACGCTGCGCTTGCCAATCCGTGGTCTCCACTCTAGAATCTTTCGGCCCTAACGCCCGTCCGATCGTCGCGTTATGTGGCCCGCCCATTGCCACTTCCGCTTGCTAATCTTGAGGGCTATGTCGGTGGCCTTGGTTCTTCTCCTCATTTCTGATTCTATCACGTAGACAAACGTCTGACTCTGAGCTTCCTCTTTCCATAGCTCGCTGAGCAACTCTGTGCTATTTTATGAGATCTATTTATTGTAAAAGACCACGTCTCTGATCCGTATGTCATCACTGGCAACACACATTGACTAAAAACTTTAGTCTTGAGGCACTGAGGTATTTTGGATGAGAAGATGTTGCGCAGTTTTCCGAACGCTGCCCGGCCGAGTTGAATTCGTCGATTGACTCTCCGATTGACTCTCCGATTGACTGGCCGAGTTGGACCTACCTAACCGGACTACCTGTCCCAGGTAAATGTATTCGTCTACAGCTTCAAAAGTAGTGTTCCCAGAGGTGAATGCGGTGGGTACGACATGGACGTTAAACATTATTTTCGTTTTGTCCATGTTCATTTTAAGACCCACTTGTTGTGATACTCTGTTGAGGTCACCGAGCATTCGTCCTAGATCTTCCAGCGATTCCGCCATGACTACAAAATCGTCGGCAAATCGAAAGTGAGTGATGTATTCGCCATTGATGTTGATGTCAAGTCTTCGCCATTCCAAGAGCTTCAAGGCGTCCTCTAAGGTGGCCGTAAACAGTTTCGCAGAAATGTCGTTTCCCTGTCTTACT
Organism: Phalera bucephala; assembly: GCA_905147815.2. Classification (NCBI taxonomy): domain Eukaryota; kingdom Metazoa; phylum Arthropoda; class Insecta; order Lepidoptera; family Notodontidae; genus Phalera; species Phalera bucephala. Next base: position 39,977,040 of record LR990609.1, on the reverse strand, counting down.
CCTCTTTTTATGGGGATCGCCTTCCTGCACTGCCCCTGTACTCGGACTGACATGGTGGCATTATTATACAAGCACTTCAACACTTCGATGTTCCGATAGTCAATGCGGTATCGCTGAAGAGATCTAAGAACCACCCAAGTCTCGATCGAATCGAAGGCTTTCCATAGTCCACAAACGCCAAGCATAGTGGCCAATTATACTCCTCAGTCTTCTGTATAATCTGCCGCAGCGTATGTATGTGGTCCATAGTACTAAACCCTCTCCAGAAACCGGCTTGTTCGGGAGGCTGCAAGTCATCAAGCCTGCGTTCGAGACGATTCGTGATGACTCTCGAAAACAACTTATAAACATGGCTCAGCAGTGTGATGGGCCTCTAATTCTTTAGTAAGGTGTAATCACCTTTCTTGAAAAACAGTACCACCACAACCCTGTTCCATGCTTCCGGCGTTTTGTCTTCAAGCAAGACGGAAATAAACAGCCTCTGAAGGACTTTAAGTACCGGCGTTCCACCCGCTTTAAGAAGCTCTGCGGTAATTCCGTCTTCGTAGTGCTTGGCTCTTGGGTCTTTTACCAAGTCAACAACAGGTTCAGCTACTGAGGTATATAACTGCCCATAGAACCTCTCTATCTCCCCGAGCACCTCTGACCTATTCGCTACGTTACGTCTCCGTCCTCCATCTTCAGCTTCGTCAAATGACTTTGCCTAATAGACGCGTCATTTGCGAACACTTTGGAGCCCTTGTTCTGCTCTATGGTCTCCTCAATATGTCTTGTATTGAAGGACCGAAAATTGTGTCGCAAGAACTTCAATATCTGTCCATTGAGCTGCTTATAGAACTTAGCATCATCGGAGGTTTGGAGCATCATGGAACGTCGCTGAGCCATGAGGTTTTGGGTGTAGTCTGATAATTTTTGAGGCCTATTTTTAAGGTGGGGCTTAAAACACTTGGACCCGACCGTATAGACAGACCCTACCAGCCTGTTGTTGATTCCGTCCACTGATGCGCTGCTGTCTAGCAATTCAAAGCGGTTTGACAATTCGAGTTGAAAGTTCTCGGGGTTTTGGATATGTGCATAAGAAGGTCGGAGCGTAGACTTCATCAGATGCCATCTTTCCATTTTGACATTAATATTTAAGGTGCCTCTGACCATTCGGTGATCACTGCCTGTTTTTACCCTGTGAAGTGTTGGCGTTTTTACAGCACGCCATCGATACCATGGATGAAGTTAGCATCGAGCAGATATGCAAGTCTAACTTCAAACAAGAAGAGTTCTGCAATGCTAAGGTGCTGCTGTACGAATCGCTCGGTAAGAGCGATCGGATGCCGTCTCGCAGGAGGGACGAAAAGGGCTAGAGAAGTCTCCAAGAAATAATCAGATTGCTGAAGGAGACAGATCCCGACGACGTGCCCGCTTTTGTGGCAAAGCAGGTGCATAGGCTGTCACCAGGCTGCTGAAGGTGCTTCCGAAACTACCATCCGCAAACTACGAGAAGCGGTGGCATCATTGCGTGGCGCCAGCCCCGAAAGTAGGCCGTCGCGTATCGCAAAATGAATTCATCGGCAGTTTCGATTCGGCCGATGCGTCGCCAGCTTTTACTACGGCCTTGCGCGATACACCGCACGCCGCCGCCCGCAGCACACCGCGCCCCGCCGTCCGTAGTACACTGCGTCCCGCCGCCTGCTCCATGATTACGCCGCCGCTGCCGCCTGCGCACCGGAGAGGACAACTGGGAAGGCACGTAAGGTGCCTCGGACCACCACGAAGGAAGGCTTCATCCCAACCAAGTTGATGAGGAAGGCTTCATCAAGGTGGAGAAGAAGAAGATGAACTCTCCTCGAAGAAACCGGTGTGGGTCTGCACCGGTCGACGACGGCACACTCCTGCGTTCAGCAATGCCGACCACGCTGCTGTACGTGTCACGGCTACACTACACCACTAAAGCCGATGACATTGTGGAGTATGCCCGCAGGAAGTCCTTGTATACACTGTGGGTCGAAAAGCTGAATTCGCAACACAAGCGGCTTTTAATTCCCTCGTTGTGCGAGTTCCCACTGCCAAATTGGAGACCATGAGTGAGGACATCTGGCCTAGGGGTGTCGTTTTTAAAAGATTTCGTAAGAGACTGAGAGACGCCCCTGTACAGCGCAACATGTCGCCAGCAAGACATGTTACTGAATTTATAAGTTTTTATATATTATATGTATGTTAGCCTGTAAGGTATATATTCCATGGGCCCGTAAGTTGAACAAAATATTATCATGGTAAGTACTTACGTAATCTTAAACAGGTAAGTATAGTTTGAAACTTGTAACGTCTGATTATTTTGCTCATCACCTCAATCTTATTCTTGAAAAAACATAGCCTCGCTCTAGGAGTTATTTCTGTCGTGGGTGCGTTTACACACATGAAGTTCACATGCACAACCACCTAGACAGAAACAAATATTTGTGGCTCACACAAAGATTTGTTTCATGCGGAGTTTGAACCCGCGAACACTGGATTCAGTGGGCAGAGCGACTTAAGCTCTTAACCACTGAGTAGATCCCCTCCCATAGCCGGCGGTTGACCGGTGCGCTTAGTAGTGCACCCGTCCCCCTACAGCGACTGTCCCAACCGAGTATGTCGCCTCTTGCCCTTCTGGCTGGCTGGAGCGTAGTGGTTGCACGCTCGCCTTTAAAATCCGGTGAAGCTGTAGAGGCCTCGAGGCCAACAGCGTAGGTCATTCACACACACACACCAAGCCGTCCGTATTGAATAAATTTATGATAAAACCTAAAATTGGATAGATATTAAACCTAAAGAATAAAAAATCAATCTTAGTCTTATCACAATTAACAAGTATAAAACAATCTTATCGCAAACAAAATGGACACTTTTAGAATTTGTGTGTGTGTGTGTGTGAGTTAATGATCTACGCTGTTGGCTGCGGGGCGTGCAACCACTATGCTCGAGCCAGAAGGGCAAGGAGGCAACTAGCTCAAGGGCGCCTCAAGGAGGAACGGCCTCGGCTTGGGCAGTCGCTATGGGGGAGGGCGAATACTAGGTGTCTCGCCGTGGTGCTCTGCACCGGCCGGCGGGCAAGGGATTCTTCCACCTCGCCGGCGAGGTCGGTGTCTGACCCTGTGTGCGGTATCTGTATCCGAAAGAAGGGATGTAAGGGCATCGGGAGGGTCGGTGAGAACATGCCGTGGACGGCGGTAGCGGTTAATAGGAGGGGAGTTGGGTTCGTAGTCGGCGGCGGCTACGATAAGCGGATTATTATGATTGGACGCGTTCGCAAAATATCGGGTTGTCGCCTTTTTAATAAAGGCGTGAATAGGTTCGAGACCGAGATCGGAATGGAGATCGACATTCCGTATGAACCACGGGGCTCCGACGGCTTTGCGGAGGAAACGGGATTGAACCGTTTGGAGTATATCGATGTGAGAGCGGGCGGCGCGCCCGAACACCTCACAAGCGTATGTCATACCGTATACAAGTTTTATAAAGTAACACCTTATTCCTAAGGGACATTTTACTCCGCTTGCAGATCATCGGGTAAAGACGACCGAGGACAAAGGCTGCTCGGCTACGGACTCGCTTGATGTGCGGTCCGAAGGTCATGGTATTGTTTAGGGTGACCCCTAGATATTTGACCTGTTTGACCCAGGGAAAAGGTAGGTCGAACATAGTCACTTGACCGAGATTACTTTTGGGGTGGCGCAGGGAGGGGCGCGGGGTGGCACCTCTGGAGAAGAACACCGCAGCGCTCTTGTCCGGGTTCACCTCAATACCCCACTTTCTGAACCAATCCCCTAGGGTATTGGCGGCCGCCTGAAGGTTTCTGGTAATGAAACCCTTATTCCTATGCAAGACATAGAGAGCGGTATCATCCGCGAATAGGGCTAGATGCACCTTACTCGAACGGGGAATATCGTTCGTGTAAAGGCTGAATAGGAGGGAGGAGAGACCTGAGCCTTGTGGGACACCAGCATGTATGGAGTGGGGGGTAGGGCGCGTCATTTCGATGCGATACCGAAAGGCGCGATTCGACAGGAAGTCTCGTAAGATGAGCACGAGTCTGTCTGGCACACCAATTTGGTAAAGCTTGTAGATCAAGCCGTTGTGCCAGACTTTGTCGAACGCTTTCGCGACATCGAAGAAAAGGGCACCCGTGTAGACGGGTTTGGCTTTGTTGAGGCCAGTGAGGATGTGCTCCGTGATGCGGTGCACGAAGGAGTGTTTTGCTCGAAAACCAAACTGCTGTTAGAATTGTGTAATATGTTGACAACGGTTCGATACGAACGATAATACGAATAGGTACCATGCAAACGATATTTCGTTTATCTTATCGCAAAAAAAGCGATGGAGAGCCAGCGATTTTCGTATCTTTAGCGACAGACGATATCTACGTTACGTCTACGGGTGTCGCTAGCTGATGATTAAGGGGTGTGGGGGGAGTTTATATGTGATGATCATCTACGATCCCACTCGCCCCGTTTTAACAACATAATAGCAGCGCGAACGGAATTTTAAGACGTACGTAGGGGAACATTCTATTGGAACTCTAAAGGTACTTTCTGCCTACCTCTTAAGAGATCTGGCATGATAAAATAAGTAAATGCAAAAGAATGGCTTGATTAATCAAGCCATTCTTTTGCTTAAGAAAAACACCCGAACTTACAGCACGATTACAGCCTTTTTACAGCAAAAAGGTATTTTTTTTTATACAAAACGTAGCCCAACTCTAATCATTTCTGTGTCGTGGGTTTATTTACAAACATGAAATTTACATAGATACAGAAACACCCAGACCAAAAAGTCGGACGATTAGGCGCAGTGGTTAAGAGCTTAAGCCGTTCCACCTACTGGGTCGAATAGTCGCGGGTTCGATTCCCGCACGGGACAAATCATTGTGTGACCCACAATTATTTGTTTCGGTCTGGGTATTTGTGTATGTGAATTATATGTTTGTAAACGCACGCACGACACAGGAATAAATCCTAGTGTGAGACGTTTTATAAAAAGAAAATATTTGTGAATCACACAAAGATTTATTCCGTGTGCGATTGTTAATCATTTAATGTCCGACTTAACGATTTCACAATTGATACAATTTAAACCTCTTTCCATTTCAGTCATAAAAACGCAAACTGTAGGTGCTTATTCACCGTCACGCCTATATTCCCCAAGCGGGGGTGGCAGAGGTGTACTGAGTACACCTACGTTTCGCCGACGATGTTAGGTCCCATGTAATATGGGGCGAGCCCATTGCCGTATACCGGGTATATTTCCCGACTTCGGTCTTTTAATGGGAAGTTTTCGTTAGAAGAACTACATTTGGCCAACCTAGGATTTGAAACCTGGACCTCGCGATCACAAAGCGATGCGCTTTGCCACTAGACTAACGAGGCAGTCAAGGTACTTTTTCCTTTTTTTTAAACTAGCTGGAGCTACCACACTAGTAATAACTCCCATGTCTTGGATATGTTTACATACATACAACCACCCCGACAGAAATAAATAATTGTGGGTTATACAAAGATTTATCATCCTTTCACTTGATGTCAGCGTTAGTTCCGAGTTTGGCCGCGGGCCAAAATATGCTCGTGGGACCATGCCCCGTGTATTCGCTGTACAGTTTCCTTCATACAAAATGCAAACGCCCATTGTATCAATAAAAAATTGTCTGTGGTCGTAAAGTTACTGAAGAGAAAGAATAATTTAAGACCAAGACCATCAAATGTTATAACTAGTATCTTTTTGAAACATAGGCACACTCTAGGAATTATTCCTGGGTCGTGGGTGCGTTTACAAACATGAAAATTCACATGCACTAATACCTAGACCAGAACAAATAATTATGGATCACACAGAGATTTGTCCCGTGCGGGAATCGAACCCGTGACTATTAGACGCAGTGGGTGGAGCGGCTTAAGCTCTTAACTACTGCCATAAATTGTCCGTCGTATATTGTTAGTATAGGAGTAAAAAGTCATTGCCTATTTTTATTTATGCTTTTTATTTAATAATATACAAAGCTTTCCTATACATTTTTTATAAATTACAAAATGTCATAAGTTTTTGGATATTCTATTATGTACCTATCAACCTAACTAGGACAGCAAAATATAATATTCATTTAGTCTTTATCCACTTGTTAATTTTACAATGATATACTTAGAAAACATTCCGAACAGCTGAGTTGAGCCCTGGAAAATAAACAGCGTGTTATAAACAGAATTAAGTCGGATATGAAAACCAAACACGACAGATCCGAGGTACCGTAATTGCTAGTAATAAGCGAATTGATCGATTGACAGATCGCCCATCCCGCAAAATTACTACTAACGTGCTTCCAGACCGAACTTTCTATAAGGTAGTATGTCCTTTCATGGGTGGTCATTTTTATAAACGTATATGGCGAGGCAACTAATAACAATAAAATAGATACATACGATTGGGAAATGAAAGAACACAATGAATGAATTTTGTTCATTTATTGATTTCCTTAATGTATTTTTTTTATTGTCTTTCGTAGCTACGCCATATTTGTTCATAAAATTAGCTACGCAATAAAAAATAGACTGCTACATTTTTTTCCCTTGTTTGTGTTCTAGGTCTGCATAATGATAAATCGTCTAAAGACCGGTTTCAATATTCCATTCAAGGATAGATTTGGTTACTGTCAGTAGAATTTTGACAGATTTTCCATATAAAATATGTAATATTTTTATCCGTGGTAAACAAATCGATCCTTGAGTTGAATATTGAAACCGGCTGTAAGTTTTAAATGTCTGGCCGCTTCTCGTATCTAGTATTGGATGACCTAGTCTGCTTGACGAAGGCCCAATTTAACTTACTAACGAGTTGCTCGTATATCACAGCATAAGCAAGTCTTCTGTAGGATAGATCTGTTGTAATATTGGCCTCACAGTGGATAAGAAAGATGGGGCACTTGCTGGTACAACATAAGTAGTCTTCCATAGGTCTGGGCTATTGTTATTACAGTAGATAAGCGAAGATGTTTATGCAGCACTTACCACTTCATCGTTAGGCTTTACTAGGTCTCGTTGGAGACGGTGCGAGAGCATCCCTGTGACAATGGAAATTATATCAACCAGATAGGTATCGTTTAAATACCAATAACTAGAGAATAGGTATGGTCTGGTGTGAAGATCCCTGTGATTCCGTTTATTCTTAAGGAATTGTTCTTGTCGTGGATGCGTTTATAGGCCCGAATTCCACATACACTAACATCAAAGTCGATATATTTGTCACTTTGATTTTAGTGCATTTGGCGATTGAACCCGCAAGAAGACAGGACTACGACTCGGACCAGTGAGCCGAGCGATATACGCTCCGACCACTAGACCAAGATGTCCTCAAACGTTACGTGAAGTGGAATGTAGGAGTTGCCTCCTATTTCACATGGATGTAGTGCCGGATTTACACATTTGCCACCAGTAGGCTATTAAATTTTTGCCACCCCTACTAACCTCTGCGAATTAATACCCTAGTTCACAATCATATTAATAACATTTTCTTTGTCAATGAAATTTTATGATTTGTGCTCTATCGTCATCAGTACATCAGCTTTTCCCGTTATTAGTATGATTGTAAATTAATGGATCGTTGTTGCAGTTCCTAGATTATTCTTACAACTCACGATTTAGTGAAGTTTACACAAGAAATAGTCTTTTGGTATTTTTTAAGCTTAGAAAAGCTCAATCATCTACTTTTAAGTATGGGGTAGGGTATGCCTTAAAATTATTAACACGTGTATATAATAATGTTTCTTTTTTGTATTTCTGTAAGAAAAAAAAATATTTTTGAGCCAAATTTGCCGCCCTAGGCTCCGGCCTACTTAGCCTGCTGGTAAATGCGCCACTGCGTGGATGTCGTAGAAAGCAATTAACGATTAAAACTATACCGCAACAGGCCTATAACTTTTTGAAATCAGTTTGGCAAAATGTGGATATTTAGAATTCCTAAATGAAATCAAAACGTGTCTTGGTGATCTGTGATAGTAATGGAAGGTCATCTTAAGAGTTGTACTTTGAAGATTTGATTACATAAATTTCAGTCGCTCCCGTTTATCATTCTAGCCCCGACTCTCAACGGGATCTTCTATTGCCATGGCGTATGAGTAATCAAAAATCACTAACTGCAATGTGTTTTGTAAGTTCGGATTAGGAATATAGGACAACGGATCATAGGAAAGTGGAAATAACAAACCTTCGATGTTACTATTTTTATTTCCATCTTATCTTACTTATGACAACTGCGTCCTTAACTAGGCACACATAAAAGATGCTCGTACATACATAGGTATATCAACCATATAAATATCTACACAGCATCTATATGTACAGAGTATGTGTGTGCCGCACGAGGCCCCTTACACAATGCCTCAAACCTCTGTTGAAGGCCTCTCTACTCTAGTTGAGTCCACTATGTGTACTCTCCTATATCAAGCTTCGGTAATTTAATTCACGACACTTATAGTCCGACAAGGATCTATTGGCTCGTGGATGACATTGCCAGGGGGATTGGTATGAAATTAGGGTTAATATTTTGTAAAATTTTCCTACTTCCAAAGAAATATTTCAACAAGTGTGTCTGCACGTTTACTAATTAAAAAAGACCTTGTGTAAATTTCATAGCAAACGCCAACTACGCGACTGTCATGTAGTGACATTTAACTTGATGACAGCGTAAGTTCCGATTTTAGCCGCGGGCCAAAAGATCCTTATAGAACTGTACTAGCAAACGACACATGGACGTTTCGTACCACACTTCACAGATTAATAATAGATATGTAGCGCGAGAGTTAATTTACAGAAAGCAAGAGTATCGCGACTTGAAACGCTTTCAAAAATATTCATGTACGTATTTGTACGAACCGGCTCGCCGCCGTATAGTCCCAATAAGAGCGCGTTATTCGTGAACACTTAGCCAATGGCTATTACGCTACGTCGTTAAATTATCGGCTAACATTCCGCGATTCTAAATCTTAATCAGTAAATAGGTACATCTGTACAATACCGGTCGTTAATTTTTATTGAAAATGTTATTAATTTCGTATTTAAATGTAGCAGAAATATCTGAAACGAGGCGGCAGCACGTCGGGTCAGCAATGGGAGCGATGTCTTACCCGTGCGCCGAGAAATACCCAAATCTGGGTATACATTTGTATGATTTAAGCGTATCACATGACGGCGAATCATTTCGCGTACAAATTACCGTTTATTCGGTATACACATCGAGAAGATCGTAACGAAGATATTGTAGTATATACTACTACTACTACTACTACTATATCATCACGCCAGATACGTTACGGGGTAGGCAGAGAGTACAGAGTTCCAACAGGCTCTTTCCTTACATACCTCTCTGGCTTCCTCTACTCTCATAGTTGTCACATGTAGTCGTTCCTCTCGTAGTATATAAGATATTGTAATATCGATACAAATGTGATCCCAGCTCAAAGCCTTCTAGACAAAAGTTATTACTTTATCACAGAACTAAAACATACTAATTCTGAACTAATAGTTTTATATCGATAAAACGGTATTCTATTAACAAAACTAGGTTTTTGGTAAAAATATTTTTCTGTTTCTTCTTAACCAATAGTCATTATTTATATATTGTGCTTTTACTTTATTAAAAAAAGTCAGGGATAAAATCGACGACTGAAAGCAACCAACGCTAACGTGAACTAATATATATGCTGTAATATGTTACATTACAATGAAATGAGGTCATAATAATACAAAGATTCTAACGTACACTACACTAAGCGATTTACAAAACGCTATGCGACTTCAAAACATAAAAAAAGAAAACAAAATGATTATTTTAGATAGATTTTCTATGTTTACAGTCAAAAAAATAATGAAATTTATTTTAAAATATTACAGGAGATCTGAATTTCTATATAGTGATACTTAAACTATGTTTAGAGTTATTATGTAGTAAAGGTGTTAGGAGAGTAGTACCTATCATATGTGTATGTCAGATAGCTAAATAATGCCGAGGTAAAATCACAACTTCACGAATCCTATCATTTTTCTCACACATTAGTTCATAAGAACGCCAAGATGAATAATGTCTTAGAACATATTATAGAGTGAACTCAAAATTGACTCCGACTGATTGATGACAAACCGAAACACGATTGTTCAAAACCAATACTTTTATGAGAGGTTCACACAATAAAATAAGAATATCCTTTCACCAAACAAAACCTTTGCACAAAATCAATTTCGATAACGGGACAACTAATTAATAATTCAAAGACAAGAAGTGCAATAAGAACAGATGTCGCCGGTCAAGTAAATAATAATGGCTAAAAATATATACAGATGAAAATATAACCTCCTCCTTTATGAAGTCTGTTAAAAAGCAAGAACTGTGCTTCTCAGTGCCTAAACCATTTTTAAGTTGTCAATACAATATTCGGCCAGTGCTATTGTGAGCACTAATGTATTAAATTCAAGTTACCAATATCAAATACAATAATCTTTTTGATACAGTAACTTAAACAAATCATGTGGTACTTTAAAAATTTAATATCTTGAAAATTTATCGGTTTCTTCGGATATGAATGTTATTTGCAACAAAACAGGCTTTCAATTGAATTTGCAATGTTAGTTGTGGATAAACGCAGATTGCTAAGGCGCAAACTAATTTCGTATTTATGCCTGAGAAATTTTGAGCCCTCCATTGTCACCGCAGATCATAATCCTGGTGGTATAAGCAAGATTTGATACAATAATTAATAGAATCGGATATAAGCCCATACGTTCGACGGCGGGACCTTAGGTAGGAAATATATATAAACATATAGTCAGAGATGGGCAAAATGTAATCAGATTAATGATCATCAGTTGCATTTTGTAATATTCAATCATGATTCAAGATTAAAAGTGTAATCGTACTCGTTTAAGATTACATAATGTAATTGTAATCGTTAATCATTAATACACCATCACACCTATATTCCCCAAGCGGGGGTGGTTAATCATTAATCTGATAACATTTTGCCCATCTCTGCCTATAGTATAGATGATAATCTTTTGAATGAGCATAAAAACATTTGTTTTTATTTAAAATATGTGTTTATTGTATGGACAAAATAATTTTACAGTAAAAACAAAATAATATATTGAGATCTTATTCACGCAAATATTTTCGTGGACCACAAGCCTGCCTGTACAAAAGAATTTAGTAGTCATCATAATTATAGGATAAAAATTAATGGTGTGCGCCGGCGCAGAGAAATGTAAACTTGCGAATTTTAACATGGATTAATTTGCGTAAAATTATGGATTTTTTTTTTATAAATCGATTACAGATTTTACATTTTTTACCATACAGTAAAATAGAATCATGATAAATTACACATTTTGTAGCCCAGGGCCATTAATCATTTAGACAAAGCATGTTAATACCGATTTATCTGTATTCTAGTCGTGTAAGTGTATATGAAAATGACGTCATAATTCAACGAATGTAACTTGTATCTTAGAAGTTATTAATTGTCATGGCCAGTTAGTCTTAAGAGGATTTTGTTTGTAAAAATAATTCTTAATAAACAATTCTTTTTTTCCGTATGTAATGCATAAAACAACTCTATCATAAAATAATCCTATTATAATATAATGATTGCCTCGTTGGTCTAGTGGCAAAGCGCATCGCTTTGTGATCACGAGGTCCTGGGTTCAAATCCTAGGTCGGACAAAAGAAGTTTTTCTAATGAAAACTTCCCAGCATGATTCCAGAGGGTGGCAGAGGGTCCTCTGCCACCCTCGGGTATAAGACATACATAGGTAAGACGACGACTGTGTGATGAGCCACTAGTTATAAGAGACTCGGCAAGTCAGGACTATATTCATTATTCCATGTCACAATTTTTAGTTGAACCGAAATATACTTGATTATCTTGTGATGTGCCAAGTTGACTTTCTACACTAAGCGGAATAATATACGCAAAATATATTTAACAACGAAGTCGCGTAATCTGACCGCAAAGCGCTATCGATTGCGGGAAGAGAATAAATACAAAATCCTTCGACCTTGGCTAGCCCCGCTAATGCATTTGAAATTATATATATTATGTGTGAATATAAAAACAAACAAAAACCTCTGTCATGTTTTTCATGGGCATTATTTATTTATTAATAAAGATAATTGTGACTAAATTAGTTACAAAAAAAATACATATTACCAAAACATTATTATTCTGAATTTACATAATATATGTTTTTTATTAATTTTAAATAAATCTATGTAAATCTATTTACAATTTTTTTCAACAGCGTTTTGTTTTGGACAAACAATAGATTCAATAATGTGTTTTACTCATTTTAATGTTTTATAATGATTATCTATCTGTAAGTAGATATGATTAATAATAAAAAAAAAACAAAAAAGATCAGAAATTTCTAATCATGCTTAAATAATAAACACTCGCTCAGCGAGGTTTCTTTTTTATATTTTTATGAATAAAATTGTTTACGATTATATTTTTCACATAAGATGGGTAGTGACAGTTCTAAGTGCCAAACGAAATTATTATTTATTTCAATAGTATTAAGGCATAAAACCATTATATGTATAGAAACGGGTCTGCGGAAACATGCCTCTTATTTCCATTGAATAAAGTATAATTTTCTTTGACACTTAGAACTGTCACAGTACCCATCTTGCATGAAAAATGCTATAATACATAAACCACACTGCGCCAGGTTCGAAAGAGAACTAGCGAACATTAAACTAATCATTAATTGAATAAAACAAGTTATACCGAATCAACAAGATCTTGCCTGGGGCAATGTGGCCCTGATTGTTGTAAATTAATCCCAAACAATCGCAACGGGAAAGTGATTTAGTCCGCAGCTAATTTACTCTGAATACCTGACGCATACATACGATACGGCCAATATTTATTATATCTCATTTTAGCGCACTGATGAGTCATAAAAAAAATAAATACACGTAACCGTTACGGACGCATGCGCCTTGGTATAATTCACCTGTTATTCGACAAAACGCCTCAGTCCGCATTTAAGGAGTCCACACAAGGAGTGAATGTGATTGTCTCGTCACATCATTTGAAGAAACTACAGAATTTAGCTGTATAAAACACTCTCAGGCTTCACACATAACATCAGCTAGTGTTCTCCCAAACAAGAGGCCCGTCCTTCGACAACCAAGGCTCGAATTTTAAATCAAACTCAAGGGTTATTGATCTCAAGATGAATAAAGGTATCTAAATTTAATATGAAATGGCTAGACCAAAATGATTCTAACATCTCAGTTTGGTGTTTATACAGGTTTCAGACAAGTGCGATCTCAGGATGACAGCCCTTTAAGGCATATTGCTCATGGTCCTGAACACAAACTCATTTATGAGTTTGCTGAATAATTAATATGTCCCTAAATGATCGTATCCGTGTTGTGTGTAGGCAAGTTAGGGCCCTTATTTGTTATGACCAAACGCAGCACGTTACGATAACTTCGAGAAATTATCGTGTAATTGTATTCTGTATGCCACGGGAGTACAATTAAACGAGCATTTCAAGTGTGTAATTGGTCATACCGAATAAGGACCCAGTGAGTGATCTAGATAATGTTGTTATAGTATTTTTCACATAGGATGGGTACTAACAGTGCTAATTGCCAAACGAAATTAATATTTAATTCAATGGTGTTAAGGCATAAAACCATAAGTGTAGAAACGGGTCATGCCTCTTATTGCCATTAAATAAACTATAATTTCGTTTGGCAAATAGAACTGTCACTACCCATCCTATGTGAAAAAAACTATAGATGTCGATTATTGATATTATCGAGAGCGCCAATCGATCAGTTTTGTCAATAGGCCCCATTTCACACATAATATTGATTCTAATGTTGATAATATCGATGAAAAAATTTAAGACCATACCATTGATATATCATCAAAGTAACTTAATTCAAGTCAAATGTACGGTTAATGTTGTCTTAACACTGACTGTGTCAAACTGACAATGCAATTGAAGGGAATATTATCGATATATCGGTAGTATAAGTGATGTGCGGCGAGGACTATCGATAAATCAATAGTCGATTATTCTGCAAGACTAGTGCGAGATAGCAGGCAAGATTACTCTGTGTAGTCCCAGCAGTCCTTCTCGTAGCCCTCGTGCACGTGCTCGAGCAAAACCTTGCGCCGGCTGTCGCAGTATCTGAGTGACATAATAATTATTAATATAGCGTATTGTACCTCAATCAGTAAAAACGGAAAACTTATAGGATCACTTTGTTATTACTCTGTCCAACGGCTATCATCTTTATATTTAGAAACAGATAAGGATATAAAGTTGAAATTCCTGTCAAATAAAGGTCAATTTTAAGTCAATGCAATCAAAAGATATATCGATTTAAACTTGACTTGTCTTGGCTCAGTCCAGTGGTTAGGAGCTGAAGCCGATTCCCGATCGAACCCCGCACTTATCTTTGTGTTGTGGTAAGAAACCCAAGAAAGGTTAAAAGATCTGATAGAGTTGCGACTGCCTCATCGGTCTAGTGGCAAAGCGCATCGCTTGGTGATCACGAGGTCCTGGGTTTAAATCTTGGGTCGGACAAATGAAGTATTTCTAACAAAAACTTCCCAGTATGAGCCCGGAGTCGGAAACAGTGCCCAATATATGGCAATAGGCTCGCCCCATCTTATATGGGACCTAACATCGTCGGCGAAAAGTTGGTATACTCAGTATACCTCTGCCAGCCCCCTTTGGCGACGGTGAATGACGACTGTCATAAACCTTATGTACTTACTACCTTAATATAAGTGTCATTTTTCTTGAGATGGGTGAGTTCAGTTTGTGGACCGACCATTTTCATATTCGAGCGTTTAAGCCGTTGGTTTCGGTTACCACATGTGATAGTCGTTAAGCAAAGTTGAAAGCGTTATAGGCGACTTGATAAGTTCTAACAGCAGATAGCCACAAACCTGCCTCCACCAATTCGCACTGGTGGCGTGGTGGAGTATGACCTAATCTCTCTCACCTCGATTTGAGAGAGAAAGCTTTTACCCAGCAGTGTGATAGTATATTAATAATAATAATAGCCCTGTTAAGAAACTGTCCCACTGGTGGGCACGGGCCTCCTCTCAAACTGAGAGGGTTTAGGCCATAGTCCACCACGCGCAGTGCGGGTTGCCGAACTTCACACACCTTCGAGAAACTCTTAGGCATGCTAGTTTCCTCACGATGTTTTCCTTCACCGTTAAAGCAAGTGATAATTAATTTTTAATACGCACATGCCATCGAAAAGTCATCGGTGCTTGCCTGGGTTTGAACCCGAGACCTCTGACTTTGTCGTCCAACGGTCTATCTGACATAGTATAGGCTAATATTATTATTGTTATATCAAATCGGGTTATTATAAGTCGAAATATGCTCGTACCTGTACTTATCCTGAACCTTCTGCTTGATGTCGGCCAGGTTCTCGCTGGTGATGTCTCTCTCCAGGTACTCGGAGAGCGTCTCGGTGGCGGACTCCAGGTCGCGCTGGTTGTCCTCGAAGATCACCGACTGGTTGTTCTTGCGCAGGTAGTACGCGAACACGTACGTGTACATCAGCGTCTGCCGGCACTGGCATAAGATGTCCACCGCTTTCTTCAAGAACTGAACCTGTTGGTGACACAGTACTTTGTTAGAGAAAGAAAGATAAAACATATGGTACTGTACATGTGATGAATTACATTAGAGGACCCCTATAAAGATATATCTCCATTGCAAACAACAATCAAGATAAATGAAAAAAGTAATAATAGAAAACTACAAATAATAACTTCATTCCTAGAACTCCGTATATATATATATATATACTCTTCCTAGCCGTTTCGCCCACAGGGACCACTGTTTTCATTAATTTTTGTCGAGGCGTCCTTCATGTCCTTTCATTTGACTATGGTAACCTATCTTGGCCTTAAAGATTCGGAAACATATGCAACACGTCAACCATTAACGATATTATATACCATACAAGCTGTTTCCCGCGGCTTCGGACCCGTTTATTTTGTAATTTGACATAGGTAGGTAGGACTTTTTGGGATAGTATTATATTTCAAAATCACAAATCCCAAATCAATAATCCCGTGCGCTGTGCGGGGATCGTACCTGCGACTGTTTGACAAAGTAAGTTAAGCAGTCTACGCTTTATCGCTTAAACCGAGACGTCTGTGTTTTGCAAAAGTATTCATAAAGTCAAATTAGATATGAGTAAATTTTCGTTGTAGAACAATCTCAGCCGGTCCCCAGGCTTGCAGTCGCTTGTGAAAAGAAAGAGGGAAATCAAAAGATTGCCAGGCTTGTCTTTAGCCAAAATATGATAAATATCTTTGGGCCTTCATGCAGGCCGGTAAAACCCAACAAATGCATATAAGTGTCATTTTATATACCACTTATATACTACTTATCTAGTGTGTAAACAAAGTTACCTATTTCATATTATTATTTCACGACTTAAGATACTTTAATACTATGTACCATCTATATCATCACGCCAGACCCCTTGCGGAGTAGGCAGAAAATACAGCTTTGTCCACCCTCATAGTTCGTCTTATATACGTCGGAGACTCTTGACTTGTGCTTCGGATAAGACATGGTCTATTTGATCAGATAGTCTAGGTCTTCCCTAATATCTAAGTACACTACCAACTGACAGCGGCGTGGAAGCATTTGACCCTTTGTAAATATGTATATTTCTTTTATTACTAACGTTTTTCTATTAATAATTATTTGCTGTCTTTTTATAAATTCTACATATTGTATATAATTTGTGAAACTATAAATGGTTGTTGTTCTACGTTCTTTCCCTAACGCATTGTATATTTGTGTGGTTTCTTTTTTATTAAGTTTCTTTATATTCCGTTCAGTATGAAGAAATAATAGATCTTCCGCGGAAGTCTAGCATGACTTCGAGATAAAAAGTGTTTTGTTTTATTTTACGATGTAAGGCATCTTCATATAAGGTTACAGTTTAATCCGTTTAGCCATTCTAATATGAACAAATACCAGCTATGTCGCAAGAACCGTGATCTCGAATATTATTTCTTGTTTTGACCTTGAAAGTGTTATTAAGATCCATTCTGTCATTTTAGTATGCAGAAATAACAGCTAAATATCCTGAGAGAACCTTGTAGTAATATGTTGTATATTTTTTCAACCTCCACAAGCCTTATTTCTCTATCTACTATCTCTATCACCGGATTCAATCTTGGCCCCACTTCTAGTCTTTGTAAAATATAAACTAAACTATAGCGCGTCTTATTCAACACACAACACTAACGCCGTCTCATAAAAAAACATCCAATACCTTCCTTCCCAGAAGGATAATCAGTATGTCTATTTATTTTAAAATTATCGGTAAAATATTTCTGATTTAAATCTTCTCTACCTACCCTGTCAAAGATTATAATCTAGCGTACTAACGTACTTTGCCAGCTTAGTATGTAGCAAAGTTTTGTCAGTACATTTTGTGTTAGTCTTCTGGTAAGATATTAATCGTCGTCATAGTTTCGTATCCGGCCCATTCTTCATTAGAGTTCTGTCCAGAAGAACAATCCTGAATGCATCATCGGTACATGCACAAAACCATGTTGGAGTGTTTAAATGAAACGTGTATGAACAATTTCAAGTGAGCGCTTTGAACAACTGAAATGTTTTTCGTGAGAAGACGAACCTGAGTCAAATATCAATTCATGGATAGGAAAAATCACATATTTTACATCGTAACATTGCAGTTCGGGACAAACAGTAATAAAGTTTTATGGTTTATCTCGCGACAATCTAGTAGCTAAGTTGTTTTAGAAACAATGAATGATTTATCAAAATAGACTTTCATTTTCTTTCCTCAAAAACTGTTAAATTTTTCGAAAATATAAGTATACTGAGTTGTGATTTATAGTACAGCCTACAATTAAACAAAAAATTATTGAAATCCATCAAACAAGTTCGGAGTTTTTCCTTCTTTTCTGGAGGAACCTTTTGTTTTTTCGGGATAAATACCTATATAACGTGTTAGCCAAAATTTTAAGGTATTCTTATGCAAAGTTTTATCAAAATCCACCTGGTAGTTTTTGCGTGATGATGGTTCATACCCTTGGACAGACAGATAAACAGACACAAAATCCAAAATTGTAGAACGGGCTTCTACTTTAAAAGAGTGATATCCCTGGATTGTTATTTCCTAAAAATTACCTAACACGGCTTCCTTACAGTTTATTATATGAAGTATGTATAGATATAGATGCCTTACTTTTCCCTACAAACTGTTTGATTTCCTGAAAACTTAAATATTAACTATATTATCTGTCATCTGAAATATCTGCGTGCTAAGTTTCACTGACATCTGAAAAGTAGATTTGGAACAATGAATGATTTATCAAAATCGACTTTTTTGTACTTCCCTCAGAAACTTTTTGATTTTTCGAAAATATAAGTATACAGAGTTGTGATCTTTTGTACAGGCTATAATTACACAAAATTTCATTGAAATCCATCAAACAGGTTTGGAATAGTGTCTTTTTAGAAACCCAATGTATCGCTTATTTTCGTCGTTTCTGGAGAAACCTATTGATTTTACGGGATAATACTATACAATATGTTAGCCAACATTTTAAGGTATCCGCATTCAAAGTTTAATCAAAATCCACTTGGTAGTTTTTGTGTGATAATGGTTCATACACTTCGACATTTTCAATTTCAAATACACTATCACTGGAAAAAGGTGTATTTGTCAGAGATTGTTTAAGACTACTTTTTAGCTCAGGAAATGTAAGATTCCTAGGCGATAGTTATTTTTATTTCTGCATATTAACACCACTGAACGGTTTTAAAAGAAACATTATATGGAGGTGTCTCTAAGTCTTGGAATAATGCTATCTCAAAAAGTCCTAACTATGTCAAATTACAAAATAAACGTGTGCGAAGCCGCGGGTAACAGCTAGTTTCTTCAATAAACAAAGTAGACTATGTTAAGTCATATGCTTAGCAGAAGTTTAAAGAAGGGCTGAATATTTTTATAAAACAATGATTAAAAGCAAGAGGTTCTGTATAAATATAATATCGGCACAGATCCTTGCGATAAATCAATTAAATAAGCAGTCAAATGAGTAATATAAAATCGGGTGTGACTGTGTCGGGACACTCGGCCGTAGATTTTAACGTGAAACGTCTATGTCAGCGAGTCACTTTTAGTGTTAAAGTTTGATAGAAAGGAGCGGTATCCCTACCCCGCTGCCCCACCCGGCCCCGACGCAAACTGCATTCATGTTTCTAAGACTAATAGTTTTGTAATTATTAAGCTAAGAAGATATAGAATGACCTGGGACCCGTATGTATCGTTATGATTTTAAAGACGTTTCACGTCAAAAAGATGGTGATAATTAATATAGCACTTTATACAAGTGTAGCTAAGGTTCATCAAGTATTATATTATATTCAAATATGGTAATATTGTTATGTGTCTGTCGTACCTTCGCGGTCTACTAACGGCGAAGTGTGTGTTATTTGTATGATGGTATGTTTCGTTGTTTGAGATGAATTACTTGTCTAGATGAAGCATCGCTCGGGCGGAAAAGGCAGAAAACTTATCTACACGTAGGGTAGATAATTTGTAGTACGCACACATTCACAGCTTACGAACAAATAGAAAAAATCGAACACTGACATCACGCACACATAGTACGTAACTGCGGCCGGTTTTAGGCGCCATTTTTGTTAGCAAAGATACGTATGGACAAGTCTTATACCCGTATCTATAGACAAGTAATTACTAAGTCTTAAGAAAATACTTAGCCGAGTCACGTCATGTGTTAAGAATTCTACCAGTCGAAATCCTATTCTATAGTCAAGTAGTGACTATACTTACTTGAGCAAAAGCAAGTATGACTCAGTACTTCAGAATCTTTTGAAACTGGCAATATAACGTCTTACGTTTTGTTTATTAATGAAGAAGTAGAAAAAGTACAAAGGTAAAATAAACAAGTCATACTCATTGCTTAAGTTAATAAAATGGGGACTATTACTTGGCAAAGATATCTAACTGTGACATTTCTTACTTTTACTCAAGTGACTAATTTGACTCGTTAATGGATACGGGTGTTAGTGTAAGATGGTAGTGGCACCTCGATCCAGCTCATGTTGTGCTGCTGCATCTCCTCCATCTTCTCCTTGACGGAGGCGTAGAGCTTGGACTCGAAGCGCAGCGACTGCATGTGGTTCATGTAGCGGTTGCAGTAGAACAGGTAGCGCTGCAGCGCGGCACGCGAGCGCTCCTGCGCGTCGCGCGCGGCCTTCGCCTCGTCCTCGTCGTACCTGCGCGGACGAGAGCCCGGTACACTTCACATACACTAAACTTTTCTTTTCGCATCCCTGGTGCTTTACAACTATATAATGGGGATATGACAACTATATATAACTTACAACTCTATAAAGGATACGCCTATACTAGTTGTAATCTCCTTCTCTATGGCTGATTTGCCAACTTTTTGTGTCTCCGGCTTTGCAAAGAAGCAAAGTGGAATTTTATTTTTCATTCTAATTAAATTTGTTGCGGCTCCAATAATAGAATTTTATTTCTCCTACTCCTCCTATTTTTCTATCTATCTATCTATATCATCACGCCGAATCCCTTGCGGGGTAGGCAGAGAGTACAGAGTTCCATCAGGTTGTTTCCTTACATATCTCTCCTCCTCCACTCTCATAGTTCGTCTCATACACACTCGCCGATTACGGAGACTCTTGATATTAATACGAACGATATATACATAAATGTGGAAATTATTAATCGTTTATCGCGCCATGCTGTAATTTCTGAAATCGCCTATATACACACATACCGTCACGCATATATTCCCCAAGTAGGGGTTGCAGAGGTGTACTCAGTACACCCACTTTTCCTAAATCACACTACAATGTGAACTCCCTACAAAGATGGACGGCACAGCGATTATTGCACGCATCGTAGCTCCCGTGCCCTTGCTATTCCATCGAGAGCATGCCACAAACATTTGTTTCTATAGCTAGAACACCATGCTTGTGTTACATTAAATTGTCTTATTTTAAACATTTATCTTTGTTCAATATTACCACCATAGAGAATTTCCATCAGACAAATCAGACTATGTTACAATGTTATGTTTTAGATTACAAGTGTGAACCAGGCATCTTACGAACCTGTTACAGTTGTACCAGCTGCTGCCGTGCGGCTCCCAGGGGCCGAGGCACACCCAGCAGAAGTCCGCCTTACAGTTCTGGTTCTTGCACACCATGTGGTTGCAGCCGCCATCCTTCTCTATCGTCACGTTGCACTTCGGACACTCTTTGGTGTTGGCCGCGATCCAATTCGACGTCTCTGAGTCGTCGTCGCATTTCTGATGCACAAACAATTATAATATTTACAACAGTTGTTAGCAGGCGCCTTCCTCAATCGTCATTCATTCTACTTTATTCAGAGTTATTTAAGAACCATTCGATTGATAATGTCTAGTTTGATCCGTCATCTATGCATGAGCATTCAACGATGTCATTAAAATACTTGATGGTTGGTGATTATATATATCCAAGATGGGTAATTTCAGAGAGATATCTATCTATCTTAACTCCAGATCTTTTCCGGGGTAGGCAGAAAGTTCAACAAGTACTTTCTTAATAAATAAACACTTTGAAATCTATTTAAGATCACTTTGATAATTTAAAGATTAGGTATTCATTTATGACCTTTAGGAACTCTGTATACTCTGCCTATCCTACAAAGCATCTGGCGTGATAATATAGATAGATAGCTTTTTATTTTGTCAAAATTTATGTAATTTTTATGTGTCAAATATAAAGGGGAGGCCTTTCCTCAGGAGAAGAATAGTAAAATAGGCTAGTAAATAATTGACTTAAACAAAGGAAAACTAGTTTAAAGAATGCAAAAGTTCATACTACTTACTACCTTTGTGATGTCGGTGCCAATCAACCGACCACACCGACCGACCGGCATATCAAAATCGGTTCATAAACAAAGGCGTTACGCCCGAACATGAATCGTTAGTTTTGAACTCGGTATAAGAAATGTGATTTGGTACCTTAATCCACTTCCTGAGCAGGCAGCAGCGCACGGGGTCGTGCCAGTTCTCCCCGCAGGCGAAGCAGAAGGTGTGTCCGCAGCGGCAGGTCACGGCCGCGGCCTCCACGTACGCCACCTTGATGGCGTTGCTGCAGTCCGGCGACGGGCACCAACGCAGTAGCCGGTTGCACTAACAAAATGGGGGTGCATTTATATAATCGTATTTAAATAATAAACCAGCCTATACTATCCTATTGAGAGACACCGGCAAGCCTATATTCCCCAAGCGGGGGTGGCAGAGGTGTATTGAGTACTCCCACGTTTCGCCGACGATGTTAGGTCCCATGTAATAGTAGGCGAGCCTATTGCCATATACCGGGCACAATTCCAGACTCCGGACTTGTACTGGGAAGTTTTCGTTAGAAAAACTAAACTTGTCCGACCTAGGATTTGAACACAGGACCTCGTGATCACAAAGCGTTGCGCTTTGCCACTAGACCAACAAGGCAGTCAGACTATCCTATTGCTGGCCAAAAACCTTTTTTCGAGATGAAAGGGAATAACAACAGAAGGCTTAACACGAGAGGTTTCACTTTAACGTGACGCTAATGGACGCTAGAATGTTGATATGCCATCCCTGTCACACTACAAATTTACTAAATAAAATGAACGTGTCAGTACTATCCGCGAAGTTGAGTAATGGGAGCAGAAAGGGGAGTAGAAATGGCAGCTCATCGAGCTGCCATTTCTAACTGTACTTGTACTGCCCGCAAACACGGTTCTTAAAGCGACAAAAACCCTAAAAACGTTACATCCTTATGGAAATATCGTTTTTATATTAATCATAACGTACCGTCAATTGATTTGGATATTTTCAGTTACTGGAAAAGATCTTACTGGTATTTTAAAATCAATTTACCTTAATTGATGTTGTTGGAAGGTACATTAATTTACAAATAATATGTATGTTTGGAACAAAGAGAAGGAGAAAGGACTTAACACAAAAAAACGCAACACGAAAGTGATTTTGTTTTCAGTCATTACAGACGAATGTGAGCAAAGAAAGTGATAGTGTGCGTACGAGAGGTGAATAGACGCGACGCCATTTCTAATCCCATTCTTTATCTGCGCAGATAGTACGATTACTCGCTGACGTCACGCTAATACTCATACTCATACGCATACTCCACGACGCGAACCCAGTTCTACTGATTAGTGGATAGAGTTTCGTGCCCATTTGATTTCAACTTCGCTTAACAACTACTCTATTTATAGTATTTTTCACATAGGATAGGTAGTGACAGTCGTAATTGCAAAACGAAATTATACTTTATTCAATGGCAATAAGAGCCCCATTTCTATACTTAAGGGTCTATCTCTTAACACCATTGAATTAAATATTAATTTTGTTTGTTAATTAGAACTGTCGCTACCTGTCCTATGTGAATAATAATATAGTGATACCAACGTCCTGGCGTGCGTGTTGAAGCGACTAGGTCATACAATCACGCGGACCCAGTACGAATTGCAGAAGGAATTCAAATCATTAATCAGGAATGAGGAGATTCGTAGACAGGAATGAGGAGACTCGTAGAAGAACCAAGGTCACCGACATAGCCCTTAAGATTAGCAAGCTGAAGTGGCAATGGGCGGGCCACATAGCGCGAAGATCGGACGGGCGTTGGGGCAGAAAGATTCTAGAGTGGAGAACACGTATTGGCAAGCGCAGCGTGGGACGACCACCTGCCAGATGGACCGACGATCTTGTGAAAATCGCAGGAAGTCGTTGGATGCAGGTGGCATCGGATCGGTTACGCTGGAAAGCGATTGGGGAGGCCTATGTTCAGCAGTGGACAAGTATAGGCTAAGATGATGATGATGATGAATCTATAATAACGACTTGGGTTAGTAGTTTTAGTGTAAGCCTACCGGGTCACTCGATCACAGGGCTAACCTTTGTGTGATCACACGCATTTTCCGTTCAGTCTGGATGTTTGTATATGATTTCTATTCCTTATATTTTTTCTATTCCATTTAGGATATAAAACACGGAAATGAAATAGTACATTTTGAATTCTCTATTACTTTTATTGTGATGAGAATACGTAGAATTAGATAAGTGATTAAGAAAAGCAATGAACTGTGATCCAGAAATAGACGACTATATAAAAAAATTAAGCTGCTATGTCAATTTCACTAATATGTACAAAACAGCAATTGATATCATTAAAACAGACACTTGATTTAATTTTAAATATATAATTATATATTTAAATTTTAATTAAATAATTCATGAATGTCGAATAAAATTATTATGTTTTCTTAATTGTTAGGTACTTTAAGTTCTTGGATTATTCCTAATATTTGCATGCCTAAAGGCAGAATATGGGGTACGAATGTAATTTTAACATACACTGTAACCATTTCGCAAATTAACTGATTTGTATTTGTATGAGAAACGGACCCATTTATTTAGTATACGGAAAAAAATCGCTAAACATCGCGTGTACACAAGACAAAATGTCAATTCCAAACCAGCCTTGAAAAAAAATATAGCTTATACTGTAACAAAGTGGATTAAATAGTATTACTTTATTTTCGCGTTTTTCAGTCTATGGATTTGAAATGTGAACGTAATCGAATCGCATGCAGCTGTTGCAATGCGGAACTGCCCGTTAATAGAATACTTCTATATCAAGGTCTTTACTATTGAGCTAAAAGTTATTGGTATTCAACATTCATTACATTTGAAGAAAGCTTAGCTATAGTTTTATTATTTACTAGTTTCTACTTGCGCCTTCGTCCGCGTTTACTTTAGACAGAATTCTAACATTTTTACGGGAAAAAAGTTATCTTATGTGTTAATCCAGGTAATAAACTATATGTGTGTCAAATTTCATCCAAATCCGTTCAGCCGTTTTTGCGTGATTGAGTATCAAACATGCAAACATGGAAACTTTCACATTTATAATATAAGTAGGATAGTAGGATGCAACGACTTCTTGATACTAGGAAAACTGAAATAAACATCACTATAAACACAAACACCGTCACGCCGTGGCAGAGGTGTACTGTGTGCACCCAATTTTCGCCGAAAAGTAATTAGGGCGTTTGTAATAGGAGAGGAGCCTATTGCCAGGGAGACTCCGGAATTGTTTCTATCGAAACAATACTATTTCGTCCGACCTAGAATTTAAACCCCGGACCTCGTGATTGCTACGCCTATTATTCGGCAGACGGCACTAGAATATAATATATATAATATAATATTTATTTGTTTCTTCACAAAGGTTATCAGGTCTTAAATGTCAAGTCTAAAATAAGCATGAAAATGATTTAATTGTGTAGATATTAAACAAAGATTTAGAGATCACGCAAAGATTTGTCCCGTACGGGAATTGAACCCGCACCTTCTTGATCCAGTAGGCGGAGCGATTTAAGGGTCTACCGTGATCGAGCATTTATCGACCGAGAGAGTGACCTTGATGCAATTAATTTAGAAATGATTTATAAAGGACGGATATATTAAGCGCGCGCTCGGAAATAAACGACGTAGGTATGTGGAAAAACAAATTTTATCATTTTCTAAAAAAAAATTACACTATGAACTAAAAACTGCTTTACAAGAACTTAGTTACAATTCTTTGCCATGTTTTTAAGTAAATTCTGTTGATTAGATTTCTATTGTTGATTATGATGAGTAGATCTATGAGTTCTATTGAAATTAGGATGTTTTTTAATTTCAATAGCCTCGCGAACCATCCTTGGTTGGAATCGGTGTTCTTTCACGAGGATTTGTGGTCTATCAAATCTGATTTGGTCAAGGACATGTTCACAGACTGCAGACTTCTTTGAGCGGCGGTGTTTTAGCCGCTCAAAGAAGATGGCTGGGTGCTTCCATCGTCTTGGGATCCGGTAATTAATATAATCAAATCCAAAACCAAGCATAACACTGCAAGACCTCAAGACACCGTGAGCTCATTCTGCGTAGATCAGACCAACAACAACAAAAATAATTAAGAAGTTTGAGGGTACCCCGGAACAACTATGCCTATTGGACGTCTAACACCTCAGTCCCTCCCGTGACCATGGGTGCTGCAAAGCACTCGAAACGTCGGGAACTAAAAATAAAAAAATAAAATCAACCGCGATAAAAGCCGTAAAATAGTTTTATTTCATTAAATTATTTTATTTAGTTCTCCTTTTGTTCCAAAATTATTTTTATTAATATCGAGTCATTCTTCGTTATAAAGTTTCTCGATACGATATCTATTCTATTTCACACTCACCACATTTATAGAAACGTCGAATTCTAAACATCAGCGTACCCATGACTGGTGGAAAGGACTATAGTAAAAACGCTACAATGGGACTTCCTACATTTAGCCCAAGGATAGTTTTACCTACTACCATTAGAATTTTCACATCTTCTAAGGGAAATGTCTCAAAACTGAGAGTAAGCAAATATAACTATAAGTTAAATATGGGACTGCCTCGTTGGTCTAGTAGCGAATAAGCGCTTGGCGATCACGTGGTCCTGGATTCAAATCCTTGGTCGGACAAATGTGGTTTTCTATCGAAAAATTCCCAGTATCAGTCCGGAATCTGGAATTATTCCCGGTATATGGCAATAGGCTCGCCCCCTATTATACGGGACCTAACATCGTTGGCGAAAAGTAAGTGTACACAGTACACCTCCGCCACCCCCATTTGGGGAATGACGGTGTTTATTTTGAGATATGGGGACCGGACATACATGGTGTGTATGGTACCTCAACGAAACTGTTGGTGATGATGTGTTGGTACTTGAGCTTGACGCGTGGATCACGCACCAGCCGCATGACGGTCGCGTCGTCCACCAGGATGTCGCACGCGTGCGCCGCGCACGCTATCGTCTGGCCCTGGTATTGAAACACATAACATTACCACGACAACACTTCTTCTTCTTTAAGTTATTGCTTCACACTTAATTTTAAATGTATTTTGCCAGTGTCCAATGAGATGCATAATCGTGTTTGTATAAATTAATTCAACTCCCCGATGATCTCGATGACAACGATGATAATGAAATTCATGAAGTACCCACCCCGAAAAGTAAAGCGATGGATACTTTACGTACCAATTGCGACGGCTGTTTTGAGGGAAATCGAAAAGGCACGTTTTGTCACTTTGTTACAAATACCTTCACCCATGCACACATAAGAATACATAATGGTTAATATTTCACCAACATTACACATAATTATTCGAAATAACACAAGTTTTTGAAATTAAAACAAATTGACGACTTCACTCTTCGACTTCCCGCCAAAAACCCCAAAATGACAAAGACTGTATGTAATTCCACGACAACACTTAAATAATAATGGGGAAAGATGACCTGAAGATGACCAAATAAAAAAAAAAACGATAAATATCGTATATTTATAAACAGTTTCGATACATATTGAGAGAAATGTCGATATTTTTTAATGTTCGTCATATGCTATGGATGCTAACAAAAATGTACCGTGTGTGAGTGTGTGTGTTATGATCTTCACTGTTGGCCGCGGGGCCTTTACAGCTTCACCGGACAAGAGCGCGAGCATGCAACCACTACCAGAAGGGCAAGGGGGCAACTAGCTCAAGGGCGCCTCAAGGAGGATCGGCCTCGACTTGGGCACTTGGTATGGCGGAGGGCACATACTAGGTGTCCGTGTGGTGGTGTCTCGGTGGCTGAGTAATTTATACTAAACTAGCTGTGTACCCGCAACTTCGATCGCGTTACCGTCAGGAGTGTATTTCACAGCCTTACGTTTAATTTTTGAAACAAAAGGTAGTCTATTTCCTTCCCCTGAATGAAATTTATGTCCTTCTCGAATTTGATCAAAATCTGTTTAGCGGTGTGGGCGTGAAAAGTTTACAGACAGTTACTTTCGAATTTATAATAATAGTATAGTTAAACACTCGGCAAAGATGTCTATTATCGATGAATTGAAATTACTAATATTAAAAATGAAAGCAAATTATGTTTATTTTATCGAAAACTATGGATATTTTGATATATCGATATTTTTACCCATCCCTATGACGACCAAGGTGAATGAAGAAGGTCGCAGCTTTGGGTTTTATTTGTATCCATGACCGAATAATAATTTGAATATTATTGTCGTTAGCATAAGGTGAAGTATCATTATGCAAAAATAAAAACAAAACAAAATTATATAAAACAAAATAAACATCATAAGAATTAAAAAAATTAACCAAAAGTGGTAGAAATCTTTCAACCCGTGAAGATGACCCTATCCTATTGTCTGAATAGCTTGAAGTGCAAGTATGCAATGTTCTGTGTTTCATCATGATACGTTTTAAGATGAGGTAACGATATGTGTAACAATTGAAATAACACACTAACAGATAATGGCACACTTGCTCAGTAAGAGATAAGGAGAAAGGGGCACATCTTTGTGGAATGAACAATGCACAGGAAAAAGTACAGTATCTACATAAAGACAGAAACAGGGTTAAAACAATATTCCTTATCTATTCATATATAATTGATACAGAAAACTTTTGTCTTCTATAAATCCAAAATACATAGCTTTCAAAAGATTAAACTTTAATACATTTTAAGAGTTGAAATAGATCATATATTATAGCCAAAGCCGGTAATTAAGTATTGCACTTACTAGACCCTCCTCCATTATTTTGGTTGTTAAATATTCACACCAACACTGCGTGCAAAACCTATGGCCGCATTCCAGACCCGTCATCATCTGAAACACAATAATACGGTTTAAGGGAAATCAATAGAATACGTAAAATAAGAAGGTTAGTATATAAATTAACTTTGCTTACTCGACGATACCGTTTAATCTAGCGGCATAAGCCTAGGCAGTTTAGTTTGCTGGAATGAGTAGTCCCATGCTTGACCCTCATACGGAACATACATTTTCGTAACCCATAGACATATATTTCGGACTGGATGTGTGTGAATATTTAATGAGAGCCTATTAACGTACCTACTAATAAGGAAAAATTCCTACTGTGGGTATAGTTTTAAAAAGATAATAACTCAACAAGTTTGGCTCTTTGAAATTCCGAAAGCGCCAGTTCTAAGCTTCTTGATGGATATAAAATAGATTTTACTCATCTAACCGACAACATCCACAGGAAATGACATTATTTTACTACCCAATAACTACTCTTGAGTTCTTATACCTTACAGAACAAATAGTATTAAGATTGCAAAGTGTTATATAGCTGTGGAATCACGCAACTGATTTTTCGTTTACAATGTAAACATCAGAACATTGACATCGAATCAGTTATTAGGGAATAATTGATATTTACATCGTGAATGAATTTGTTAAAGAAAATGAAATAATTCATTGGTTGGGAGGTAGGTATGCAGACATGATAGATGATAAAATATTAAATCCGATCACTTACGGAAGTCGGTAGAACTGAAAAACATATTTCACATTCTTCTGTCCCTGATGTTGATATCCGTCTGGGAAGCTTGAAAAAAAGAACAATATATTTTAAGTGTGCTCCTAATCTAACACAGTGTTCATTTTAATTTACAAACAAATCAAATATATATATAGATTGATATACACATTACTTGCACACATTTATATAGTTAACCGTCACGCCTATATTCCCCAAGCGGGGGTTGCAGAGGTGTACTGAGTACACCCACGTTTCGCCGACGATGTTAGGTCCCATGTAATAGGAGGCGAGCCATATACCGGGTACAATCCAGACTCCGGACTCGTACTGGGAAGTTTTCGTAAGAAAAACTACACTTGTCCAACCTAGGATATGAACCCAGAACCTCGTGATCACAAAACGATGCGCTTTGCCACTAGACTAACGAGGCAGTAGTTGGTCTAGTGGTTATATAGTTAACAATAGTAAAAATTCATAACACATGTGCCTCATTGGTCTAGTGGCGGTAGTGTGCTTTGCAATCACATGGCCCTGGGTTTTTCTAAAGAAAAATGCATAGTATCAGTCCGGGGTCTGGAATTGTGACCAGATCCTAGTGGAGAGAGGGATACTAATCCCCACAAGAGAGCGGGCGTGATGATTTAGATAAACAGACTGTAGTGCTTACCTCCTGGTTCCTTTAGTTTCTTTTTCGGGGATGCATCGAATCATGGTATTATATTATATGCACTTCACCCATAACTTATAATTATTATATTACTTATAGTATTAACACACTACTGTATTCGTCACTTATTTACTAAATTATTTGCAAATATGTAATCTGCTGGTTTATTGTTAAATACCTAATATTATATTACGTAGTTACGCAACAGCACAGCGCGTCGTGCCCGTGAGTGGAGTGATATCAACAAAAATGCGCCGGAATGCCGCGCGGAGAACCGGTTCCGCGCAATCGAAACGATTCTCACTCGCTCAGCGCAACATTTGCAATAGTAATTAAATAAATTTATACCCCATGCCACCTGTGGTAGCACAAGGTACTATATATTATATTGTGACTATATAAACACGCTTTTTATCTCATAGTAAATCATAACTTTTTCTTTCATTATATATGTATACAATATTCATGTCTCTTTATTTATACATTTATATTAAATAATTAGGTATTTACTGTATTTGTAATACGCAGTATACGCGATTGCGTCAGCATTAAGGGTAAAAATTTATAAACAATAAATAGTAGCTGAGGAGGCTTTGGCTGAAAACCAGCGTTGGGGGAGACTTTGTTCCCCTCCAACACATGCTGAGCCCAATGCCTTTCGGCACAGCTCACACCGAGGCAAACGTCACAAGAAGCAGTAGCAGTTTATTTGTCTTTCTTCGTTTTTATTTTCTTTTGTTACCTTTCATATATTTTTTGTGTGCTGTGCTGAATAAATATTTTTTCTTTCTTTCTTTCAGTATATGATTCGCCCCCTATTCATGGACCTAACACCGTCGGCGAAAAATGGGGGTACACAGTACAACTCTACCACCCCTGCTTGCGGAATATAGGTGTGACAGTGTTTTTTTTTTTCATCTACCTTACTTAAGTTTACACTTTGATAATATTTTATTATTTATACTCGTTCGTTTTGGCATTTTACTAAAGGTCAACAAAGAACATGTGACTCATCATGGGTACCAAACCTTTTTATACATAAGATATTGTTAAAAATATTATCGCTGAAAAAAAACAACTACAGTTGTAACAAAAATTCTCTGATGATTCTCTTTTATACCATTTATACATTGACAATCAAAAGAATCAGGTCAGTCCAGGATCAAGTTTACTCATTCTTTGATGAAATGTTATATCTCAAAATGCTATAAAAACGAATTGTATGGGCTTGAATTTAACCAGATGATAGCTGTCTAGTATTTTTATAAAAAGTTTTGAGCACCTTTTTTTTTTTAATTCTTTGTAATCGATAGATCACAATGCATTAAAATGACATAATAAATGATCGATTTAGCGCAGTGCTTATGAGCTTAAGCCGCTCCGCCCACTGTGTCTAAGGCCTCGGACACAAAGTCAGCGGGAGCGGGGCGGCAGCGGCGGAGGCGCGGGGAGCGGCGCGTTTCAATGCACACATTTATATGGAACTGGCCTCGAAGGCAGCGGCGCGGGGAGCGGGCGACAAGCGGTGTACGAGCGGTGCGTACCAATCTAGCGGTGCCCGCGCGTATGCATTAACGTAGTGTTGAGTTGTAGTATTCTTTTTTTGCTTTTTAGCGACCGAAGTTTCAAAATGCCCGCCGGCGTGTTCGAGCAAATTAATTCAATGATTTTTATAGAATTTGATTTGATAGATTTGCTTCCTCGACCGGTTGTAGGAATTTACATCTTCTTTTACCCACAATAAATCAAACTTTAGGAAGGAATTAGTATCAAAAAGAAGTTGTCGTCGCTGTTTACACATTTCGTTCACGAACAAAGATACTAATTTCTCGTAACACAACACTACGCCGTTCTAGTGCCGAGCGGTCTGCGCGCTGGCTTCGAGACCGGGTACAGCGTTGCCGCGCCGCTCCCCGCGCCGCCGCCGCCGCCCGCCCGCTGACTTCGTGACCGAGGCCTAATAGTCGCGGGTGCGATTCCCGCACTGGACAAATCTTTGTGTGATCTCCAATTATTTGTTCTGGTCTAGGTATTTGTGTATGTGAATTTTCATGTTTGTAAACGCACTTACGTCACAGTAATAAATTCAAGAGCGGGGCTACGTTTAAAAATAAAATTGCTCTAGTTACATATAAATCAAATGGTTAATTTTTCAATAATAAAATAGAATATTATCATATCTATCTTTTATGAAGTAATTTAATTTAGGTAGCTATATTATTTTACTTCATAAAAGATAACACATTTTTAAAGGACGTAGTGAGATTCAAAGCGCTTTATTTTTTATTTGTCTACTTTTAGTAAAATGCAAAACAAAGAAGAGTAAAGTGCCTGGGAATCAACCTTATGATCAATTTTTTCTTTATTTTATTAATGTGACTGATGTAATATATAAAAAAAAAAAAAATTTATACAAAATAAAAAAAAAATGGTTTAATTAATTATAACACCAAGCTTACCTTCGGCCTTTGTATGACTGATTTTCTGAATGGATTAATGACCCTAGCCTCGGAAAACAACTGGTCTTGGTCCCCATCATAGAATCTTTCCATGAGCTTCTCCTTGTCCCATTTGAAATGGTTTAACAATATACGGGTTGTAGTTGCTGGTATCTATAAGAAAAAAAATACTATGAATATCCATATGATGGACTATTTGATGCAGTAGTTAAGAACTTCGGCCATTCCGCCCACTGGATCAAGAAGTAGCAGGTTCGATTCCCGCACGGGAGAAATCGTTGCGTGACCCACGAATATTTGGTGCGGTCTGGATATTTGTGTATGTGAATTTTTATGTTTGTAAATGCACCCACGACACAGGAATAAGTACAAATGAGGAGCTACGTTTTTCACGTTGTTCACAAAGGTATCCCCTGTAGATTTTTGACTGTATATATCCGGCTCTTGCCATTACCTTCACCAGGTCATCAGTCCATCATATAGAGAATGCCTACCCATTATCCTTACTTTAAGAATACATATGAGAATTCCTGCTTCAGTACTCTTAAAACAATTCATTATTAAACATTCTTTGTTCCCATTCCTCTTGGACTACCCATTAAAAGCACTGTCTGTAAGTTTTTAAGATGGATTTAACAAATCATAATATTTAAAAATAGTGTGATATTTGTTTAGTTCATTGTTATTATTTTTAAACAAATTATATTCATAAAAACAAGTACTGGTTTGTAAACATTATGCATAAAAGACATAGAATAATTCCAAGGCCCATTAAAAATATTTATTTTTGTGTATTGGTATTAACTTAATTGATTTGATGTGTGATGAAATTGGCTTATAAACAATACAAAAAATTGAATACACACACACTGACATAGAAAAAAAACAAGTGTATTGATAGCAAGATATTTATGATAACACAGGATTTGGACACAAATGGGTTCATTGACACAGCTGACCCATTTTATGCTGATAATAATAACAGCCTGTTTGATTGTATAAATAAAAATAATGTAACTTTCCATGTTCCTAAATTTTGCAATAGTCGTTACAACTGCTGGGGTCAGTCTACCATAATTGATCTCAGCAGGTGGCTTATATAAAACATCTTAAAATAAAACTCAGGAATCACAACAAGATTTAAGATTGATAAAATGTTGTTCTTTAACAGTAACTAGTTTAACATTTGGTATACAGCTGATAACAGAATTGTACTCAGCTTGGATCTATTGTTAAAGCTGGTTGTAAGTCTCATTTTTATTGAATAAACTATTTCATTGTGTGTCAATTTTAGGTAGTTTTGATATCAGTAGCTACACTAGAATGGGTGAATACGCTTAAGCTATATGAACACATACACAATGGAAGAACAATAGGTTTCTGAAGTGGAAATTCAAGTAACATGAAGTATTAACTACATATCCTGCTTGCCTCCTAAATTGCTAGCTTGGAAACTGATACAGAAAGAAAAATGTTATGAACAATCTTGATTTCTAAAAAGAAGTGTGCATTGAAAATACTCTATAATAAAATAATATGAAACATACAAATATAATCAGTTCTTTAGAATACAATGATTTATGGCTCATAAATTTTTGTTATAAAAGGTAGGTAAAGGATTTTCCATAAAAGGTTTTTCCTTATCATGAACCATCTTTTTCATACCTTTATAAATAAATTATTCATCACACAATGTCTGTCTTCACATCATCAAAGATCATAATAGTTTTAGTAATCACAAAAACTTTACATATAAACACTTGATAATTAAAAACAATGAAAATTAGATAATGATCTAAGCAGTCACAAAGTTATGAGTCATATGTTTCTATAGCATCTCTTTTGTGTATCCTTGTACCAAGTTCTTGTATTAGCTTTCATAAAATTTGATCTTATGCATAATTTTATTAAAACTGGTTATACATAAAGACTTTACAGATAATAAAAGTATGTTTACTATCATTTATAGTGAAATGGGGTTTGTGGATCATTCTAAGTTATTCTATTACGAATGGGTCCGTAGAGTTCACGTATTACATTTTGCTGCATCGAACTCCAATAAATCGGAGCGCGACACAAAGAAACTGTCCAAGTACGACAGCGTACGAGTAACCTCATTCAATTAGTTTATTGTTTACCACTAACATACTGACCTCGACAACTGTGTTCACTTCTTTGATGCAGTCAACCATATGCTGAACGATTTCCTCGGTAGATAACACTTCGTATCGATACTCCTCGAGCTCCGTTTGTCGTTCCCGTGTATTGTGTGTCTCAACGTCCATTGCAAAGTCGACATCGTCTCCGCTAGACTCATTCCCAGAATCCACATCATCCTTTGTGTCATCTTCAGAGTCCATCGTCGAGACTGACAAAATATGTATATTATATATTAAGGGTGCAGCCAGAGAACGTCTAATGATGAAATAATTACACCTAAGATTTAGGAAAGGTCAACAATGAAGAAAATAGTTCACCCGCGGGCTGCCAAAACCTCTGACGTATAGATAGATTAAAGTTGCCAGATCCAAATTTTAAATCTCCCATATTTACTTGAAACGGGATACCACTGAACCTGTTTACAATACTCTTATATCTATACACCAATAATCTTTTACCATTCAAATGTTTATGAAATTCATATTCAC
Source organism: Phalera bucephala (assembly GCA_905147815.2). Taxonomy (NCBI): domain Eukaryota; kingdom Metazoa; phylum Arthropoda; class Insecta; order Lepidoptera; family Notodontidae; genus Phalera; species Phalera bucephala. Next base: position 39,941,740 of record LR990609.1, on the reverse strand, counting down.
GTATTTTAAATTGAATCTATCAAAAATCCATATCTTACTATTCAGTGAAATGTATACAGCGTAAATGCGCTTTGTAAACATTGCGAAAAGTTTGTGGCCGCCCTTATAATGCATTCGAGTCACTCGACCGTCTATGCTCGACAGCATGAAAATCGTCTATAATGAAAACAAAGCAATATGAACAAAAAAAAGATGCAATATTTCCTTGGACGACATTATGCCTATTCACGCAGCAGTGAATAGAGATATTAACATGATACTGGCTAGAGCGCAGAGAATAATATAAAATGCCAGATTGAAAATGAATAAACCGCGGCAGTGGGCAGAGGAGTAGATATAAAAATGATCATAAGTTTAATATCTTTAAAATATGCTTGCACCATATCCATGTTCTAGTGTTGTAAAAACACTCGATTCGGCTCTTAAAACGCTCGCGTTTTCTACGTGTTTAAACGCTCGTGAGCGTCGACTCAGCGCTAAACGCTCGACTACAGCGCTCATTTTTACAACACTACCATGTTCACTTCTCTGCTTACTCCCGCGTGAGTAGTCTGAAAGTAAATCAGTTTGGTTAGGACACGAAGTACAAATTCCGTACTCCATGGATGGGGAGCAGGATAATATCGTAGTTCACATAAAAATCAAAACAATTACCATTTCATAACATATATTTAGATTTTGTCATTATACAAAATGATATTTCAAGTAGGCGTACGTAAATGGCCGAAGTCAAAACTATCTATGAGGAACAGCTAAAAAAAATATTTTCCTTTGCTGGGAGTCGAACCCGCTTGAAACAATACCGAATTAAAAAGTATCGTGGAATCACACCAGTGTTAAAAATTGAATACCAGTAATCAGTTGTCATATGGCCTGAATTCCCAGAATTTGACAGGAATAAGCACAGAACCATGGATTTAATACAAAGGATTGCGCACTCTGCAAAAAAAAAAAACGTGATAACAAGGACACGCACTAAGAACCCTACGTCTCTTTCTATGTAGGGTGACCAAAACTTTGGTACGATTAAGGACTTGTTGACACATAACTAACGTATAATTCTCGGACACTGTTTATCGCCGTAATTCTTTCTTTCCACGCATATGCCACATCTTCAATGGCCTACTGTTATATCTTTACTAAAACATATTATTGCTTGTGCCGCGGAAGATAAATCCACATTTCACCGTTATCAGGAATGAGACGGCCATCCAGAAAACCTAAGCGCCGATATATAGTGGAGGTTTGTATACGTCAATTTGTTTCTATTTGCCATTACCTTTTTTACGCCAGCTGTACGGCTACCAAATGAAAAAAGTATATATATGAGATAATAATTTTATATAAAAAAAACTAACAACAATATTTATTATACTTTACTCCTTGAACGTTACTGAAAACCTTACCTCTTAATAGTAATCTTTTAAGTAATGCCATATTTGCAGATTTATCTGAATGTACTCATATGTATAATAATATAAGCCCTGTTAAGAAACTGTCCTACTGTTGGGCACGGGCCTCCTCTCAAACTGAGAGGGTTTAGGCCATAGTCCACCACGCTGGCCCAGTGCGGGTTGGCGAACTTCACACACCTTCGAGAAACTCTTAGGCAGGCAGGTTTTCTCACGATGTTTTCCTTCACCGTTAAAGCAAGTGATAATTAATTTTTTTTTTTTTTATACGCACATGCTTTCGAAAAGACAGAGGTGCGTGCCTGGGTTTGAACCCGAGACCTTTGACTTTGCAGACCAACGGTCTAACCACTAGGCTATCACTGCTTATGCAAATTACAAATATTGAAGTGTCACCGACTCATTTGGAACATTTGAATCAGGTAAATTCAAGCACAGTCAGCCCACCGACTGAAATCGTGTCGCATATTCGTTCGTTATGTGAGATTGTAAGTTAAGTGAATGTAAGATCGAGATTCAGATTGGAATGAACTATAAAATATTTTCTTTGTTCTGTAAGATTAGCGCCTTAGTATACTAACTGATGAATGTAAGATTGAGATTCAGATAAAAATTAGGCATTTTTACAAGATGGTTTTTAACTTACAATGTTCGTATGTGTCTTTCTTTCTAGTTTGAATCTTGTGATACATTTTTTAAGCACTTGCGGGTATCCGATTGAGCTGAAATTTGGCATACGTATTTAAGTCCGATGACTAATATGGTACCAAGGAGATGGTCTGATGATAAAGTCGGAAGGTAGCCATAGGAACATGTAAACTATACAACGAACCCCCCTTGTGATTAGGCTTGTTAGATTGGTATTTAGAAGTACTATACAGCCAGGTAGTGTTAAGGGTCTGGTATTGTATATGATTTTTTTTATGAGACGGCGTTAACGTTGAATGAAATTGCGTATTAGAGATCTGCCTACCTGTATCAAATTACAAAATAAACGCGTGCGCGGCCGCAGGTAACAGCTAATGTTTTTATATATGTATTGACGCGGAATGGTCATTTTGGTTGAAATTAAAATGAGATCATTTCATAGGTATACGAAAGTCAATGCAAAAAGAATCATGAAAATTGGTTTATAAATTAAGAAGTTATTTTATGTCTGAATATAAAAAAAATACATGATAGAATTTTGAGAGGGGGTAGTAAGGGCAGCTACCTCAACCATTGTAGCATTAAGAAATCGGTCTTAGAAAACTATCCTATCTACGAGAAAAGTTTTTTGCGATTTCTGATTTTTCTAGTACTCCAATTTCGGTTGATCCAGTACTTTTTGATCCTTGTAAGAAACAGAATGGATTGGCAACAAACAAATTTTTGGGTAAATTGCCCAATTTCTTGCTGTCTGTACATTTTTTTTTAAATCTAAATTAAGCCCCAAATTAAGGATAGTCTCCTGAGGCCGTTTCTTTTTGTAGCTACAATAGTTGAGATAGCTGCCCTTACTGCCCTATCTAAAAATCCATACTGTATATATAAACGAATTGAGAACAGTGCTCGCTTAGAACTCGGTTATAAATTGTTTACAGCGTATTTACATCATAAATAGGTATAATCCGTATTAGTTCTACCTTATGGTCACCCTACTGCATCGTAATGGGTGCGAACGAGACATAGCCCCGGGCTATAGATCTCACTCATCATGGTTTCTCGAGTTGTTTAAATAATTGAAACTTCAGTGTTTGTGTCTGTGAGTAAGAGTTTAATTTTCTTTGGCAATTTTTTGACAGTACGCAGTCCTGTGTTTTATATCCATGGACAGAACAAAGAAGATAAGCTGATGTAATGATACAATCCGTTTTTCTTTCACATCAACAAATTAAATTTCCGGCTACACTTTTTCTTGTTTATCTTTTTCAGTAATCTAAGTACTGATGCAGTTTCAGTTGTTATCAAAATCAGCCCAATCCAACAAAATGAGTACAGCTTACATAGGTACATATCATCGGAGATAAGATTTTTTTGTGTAAAGAGCGAAAGATTTATGAGTTTTGAAGGGAAACTAGAGTATAGATTTACGATACCCTATAAAATAAGTTAACTCGTTTTACGCCAGCCAACATTAATTAATATCTTCAAATAAAATCTTTATCTAATTTTATCTTCTTACAAAAATGTATATGCATGTTTATTATATAGTAAAAGAAGATAAATTAAGTGATTTTTACTAGCTTTATAAATATCTTGACTACAATGGGTATAAGGAAGCTAAAAGGTTAGCGCCATCTATGAACTGTACGAGACAAATGGGTCACAAATAGTCACGTTTTGTTATATGGCTATTGACAGTATTAATATGAATTGGTCAATGCTAACATGTACTCATTGTACACAAGTTAGCCTAGTTTATTCTACTTGGCTTACTCTGAGCCTTAACTTTTTAATATACCAATAGATGATCTTTTTTAGATATCTTTAGTTTTAATTATGTATGAATTAAACAATCTAGATTTATATACATAAAGGCACATTCTCAGTATGGTTACCTTAAAATTTCTATTTTACTCAAAAAAAGGAATGCAGACATGATAGAACTACATCGAAATGTTTTCAAAATGGCTCCCTTCTGCAGGTTGCATAATTCAAAGTTGAAAATGATCAACAGAAAAGCCCTAACAATACTTTGTTGGACTTAAAATTTGTATCCTGAACCACAATATCTCCATCCACAGCTCGACCACTACACCAATGTGGTAAACCTAAATAAGAACTTAATAATCCAAATAAATAATATAAACAACAGGAAATTAGCATGTATTGGCAGGTCTAAATTCACATATGAAATTATTTTGTAATAGAATTAACAATAAACTAAAAAAAAACCATAGGAAAACATACAATAACTGTTACATTATAATCATATTATCTAATTCATTCTGAATTGATTCAAACTGAAGAAATATTGAATGCAGTTCAGGGTGTGTTAATTCAATCTCTGTTTCATGGGCTTCTTGTGATATAGATATATAGGCTTTTGGTATTTTAGTTTTTTTAAGATAATTGGAACTAAGTTCTGCATTTAATCTCCAAGCAAATTTTAAGGAATCGTTACTTGAATCACTTGGTATTGAACCCAATTCATTGAGAGTGCTTCTTGTTTCTGCAGACCACACTTTGACTATCATGTCAGCCTTTTCATTATTAAAACCCACAGATTTCAAATCATTTTTTAAATTTGAAGGCATGAAAATGTACTTCAGGATTCTTTTAAATATGTAGTGTAATGTTTTTACACCTAGAATTAAGTTATCTTGGTCTATATTAAATATTTTTCCCAGTTTCTGTCTTTCTTCTTCTGTAAATATTTCTGCACTCTGAATTTTCAGTTTAGTTACAATCCGACGCAGGAATTGTTCAAATCTGGTGTCATCAAGCTGATTGATTATACCAATACCTTTGTTTATGCTGAAATTTAATACAAAAAATAATATGCAAAAGTTATAACTGTACTTATTTAGTATTCACCGTGCAGTGGTGTGCATCACATGTAAGCAATTAAGCAGTGTCTACTTCATAAGAATGAAATTACACTACTTTCAATTATTACTACATAAATAAAATAATGTCCATCATCAGACTTATCTAAATATACTAATTATTAACGTATACACTGCTTAGTTGCCTATATGCAATGCACGCACTGCCACAGTTTTCTACCCAAGAATAATTATTGTCCCGCGACTGCTTTACCTTGGTGATAACTTAATCCAGTGACAATCCATTTTAATAACTCTCGAAATTTCTCCTTCGCTATAGGTAATTATTATTAAATGAATTCCCACTATAAAGCGAATTCAGCCAGAAATCTGTAAACAAATTGAAAGTAGATTAACAATCTTCTGTAGGTACCTATACTCAATTTATGCATACAACAGTCATATAATACTCTACAAGTAATACTCTTCGGATGAGGACAGTCTATCCTTGGTCTTCTGAAATCTCAACGTAAATAACAATTGCTTTTATAATAGGTATTTTTATTTGAAAACACTGGATACCTCTTCTTCTTATTTTAATTAATTGCCGCACACTTTAACAGTGTATTTCGCCAATGTCAAGTAGTAATAGAGTATAACAGTAAATTATAAAAATTGGCTTCTTGTCGCCATCAAAGAGTTATTATATTCACTACGTTATAGTCGCCATCATAGAGTAAAGTAATATAGTAGAAATAGAGAGCCAACTCGGCGCTTTTTGATGCCAACACGATTTCTGTCACTTAGTAGCGCCGTCTATTACTAGTATTCCGAAACTTTTACACGTACGTACCTATATATAGCTAGCTATGGTGGTATGCCTATATAGGTATATATTCGTATATGCATATATAGTTCAGAATCAATGTGCGTACTACCTATTAGAATGTATAGATACAGTTGTATCTATACATTCCTATAGTTAGCACTCACTATTATATATTCGGTAAGATAAAACACTATTAATAAAAATTTAACTTATTATTACGAGGAGCAACAAATCTAGAGAAAATAAAACACAAAATGATATCTTATTTTTATTACACTACTAACTTTTGCAACTCACATTCTTTTAGGGCACACAATTACATAGATTAATTCAATTAAAATGTTCAATATCACAAGAAGCACTTTAGTTCAAAATTCGTGCAAACACGAAAACCAGCGTCCAGAGGATGTTTGACGACGACGTAAGGCAAGGGCAAAAATGTTTATAGGTTGATAAAGATCCCCCACGCAAATCCATATAAATTTAACTCCTAATCAGTGAGTAAACACATAATTACAAGCGTACCTACGCGCACAACAAACAAACAATACAAGTTCGGCGACCATTTGTAAGAGTCCCACAGACTAATTAGAGTAAACAGTCCACAGACTGCACATACACACTTTGTATCGATTTTATGTAGAAAACAATCGATAACATTACTTTTACTAAAATAAATGGAAGTAACAGTTTAATAGTGAAATAAAAAATATATAACGATATTGATCACAGGTTCAGTTGAATAAGATAAATATATCAATTTAAAAGACACAATTTCTTTTTATTATCAAAATCGATCTTCTACCGATACTAATCGGTTCTGTTGTGACATCTAGCGAATAACATACTAACTAATTGGTCTTATTTTGTTTAGGAATAACGATATGAGATGGCGCGACCAAAAAAACTGTTTTGACTGTGTAGGTGACTTTCCGACCCCTGGTCGCCATTACGGCAATCAACAAAAGCCACACTGGATAGGTACCTAATTGATCGAATATGGTCGATGTCTTTACTTGTCAGTTGTCGATGATATTTTTATGGGTTGACTGACGTCCTAGACGTGTCGATCTTTTTTTTTTTGGCAATTGCGTTTACTTTATGCCATTGTCCAAAGTTAGGGAAACGAAGGAAAAAAAAAGGGGTGGTAACAAGGAAATTTGGAATGATTTATCAGGAAAGTTGCAAAGGAAGGAAATGATTATATGTGGATGTTGTTGTGTAGGATGAACATATTTATGGTAGAATAAATATCAATATTATTAAATGACAATAGAGAAGGAATGGAGAATGGACAAGGAATTTTAAGTTGGTGAAGCTGTGAATAAAAGACAGAAGAGTCATTCAGGGGGCAAGCAAAAAAAAATATATGGTTTAAATCTCCAACTTCGCCGCAACCACAAAGGTCAGAACCGACTATACCAAGCCTCGCTAAATGTTCTGGTGTACAAACGTGACCTACACGCATTCTAATAATGATGGATGTAGTCCATTTACAGAAGCCCGCCTTGGCAAACCAGGGTTTGCTGGGTATATTTGGTTGGATGGAATGGTAGAATTTCCCCTTACTTATATCATTTGTCCAACAATCACTCCAGGAAATCTGGAGATGATTTTTGGACAGCGCCATTAGATCATGAGTGTAATTTTTATATGGGTAAACATCGCCCGATGTAACCGCCTCTTTGGCCAGCAAGTCTGCTTTATTATTTCCTTCAATGTTTTTGTGGCCAGGAACCCACGCAAAAGTGACGTCTATTCCCCTACTAATACATTTAAATAACTGTTCTCGAGATTCGATAATAATATTGCAGTGGGCTGATTTGAACGGATTGCGACCCAGAGCCTGTAAAGCACTTTTACTGTCCGTAAATATTACTGCTTTTCTTGACTTTGCTATTAAAACATATTCTAAAGACTTTAATATTCCAAAGCATTCGCCCGTAAAAACGGATGCTTCTGGGGGTAATTTAATTTTCTGGATTATTTGGTATTGTTGATGGAACACACCTACACCAACAAGAAGAGGGACTTTTCGAAGCATCACAATAAATGAAATGATAATCTGGCCACTTATTTTCCACTAAAGAAAGTTGAATAACAATTATTTTTTTTAGGAATTGTAAGATTATAGCAAATAAAGGAAGTTGGGTAGAACAATGAGAGGGAGCATTCACATTAATAAATTTCTGATAGCTTTTAACTAAACATGGTGTGTTTTTGTGGGACCAATACCCAGAATAACAAATCTGTTCTAGTAAAGAGGAAAGCTTCTGGCGAAGGGGATGAAAGAAAAACTGAAAGGCTCTTGCGAGGAATCTATCAGACAAATATTGACGTCGTAACTTCAGGGGAGGGTCGCCGCACTCAACTTGTAAAGCATTGATAGGACTCGATTTCATGGCTCCAGATTTTATCCGTAAAGCTTTAGATTGAATGCTATCCAACTCCTTCAGAGCAGCAGCGCTACACGGCTCTAAGAGGAAAGAACCATAGTCTAGGATGCTTCTTATCAAAGCATTGTAAACCAGTTTTAGGGAATAAGGGTGAGCACCCCACCAGACACCCGAAAGACAACGGAGCATGTTTAGAGCCCGCTCACATTTATCACCTACATACTCACAATGCGGAACACCAGTTAGCTTAGAGTCTAAAACTAGACCTAGAAATTTTACATGGTTTTTTACTGGGATTGTATGACCATTATAGGATATATTAATAGGAGGAGGATGTTTTTGTCTGTTAAATAAAACAACAGAGCTTTTTAGAGCAGATATCTGTAGGCCATTATCATCCATCCATTTTTCAAGTAGTGAGAATAGTGAGAATAAAGAAGCAAGTCATCAGCATATTGTAAAATACTAACTGAATTATTTAGTGAATTTTCTAAATCATGAGTGTAAATGTTATAAAGTAAAGGACTAAGAACAGATCCTTGTGGTAGTCCTTTCCATAAGCGTCTACAATTAATTTTAGGATCTAAATCTAAATGTATCATTCTTTCCGATAATAAATTGATAATAAAGTTTATTATTATTTCGGGAACACTCAGTTTTTCCAACTTGACTCGTAGTATTGGAATAGGAACACTGTCATATGCTGCAGAGACGTCTAAAAATGCTGCAACGATGGAATAGTTCCGAGATAAAGCCAAGCGAATATCCGAAACAAATATACTTAGGCTGTCCATAGTGCTTCTTCCCTTTCGGAAAACGTTTTGACTAGAAGACAACAAGTTTCTCTTTTCAACAAACGACTCCAATCGATTTTTAACTAAATGTTCTGCTATTTTACACATGACGGACGATAGGGCAATTGGTCGGTAGGAAGAAGAACTGGACGGATCTTTATTAGGTTTTAAAAATGGCAACACTATTTGTGTTGTCCAAGATGAGGGAACATTACCCGTAAACATGATAGAGTTTATGGTACACAATAAATAGTCAAGGGCCTTCTCCCCAAGATGTGAATAAAATGAGTATGGAATACCATCATCCCCTGGAGCAGAGTCCTTCACAACGGAGAGAATGTTAAGAAGTTCTGTTATAGAAAATGGAGCATTAAGATCAGTAGGGCCACTAACAAGGATTACAGGAAGAGGACGAGGGATCTCTTGAGGGACAAACGGTAGAGCTATTTGATCCAGAAAACTGTCTGCTAAGGAGGGAGAAAGAGGATGACTTACAGGCATTGCACAAGCTGTTTTAAAACATTTAATATTAGTCCAAACTGTAGAACAAGGTGTATCAGGAGAAATCGAGCTACAGAAGTTTCTCCAGCCATCTAACTTTTTCTTTTTTAATAACTTCTGAGTGGATGAGATGTTCTCTGAAAGAATGCTGAAGTTCTCTGAAGACATATTGTCATTATAATTTTTTTCTGCAATTTTTCTTTTTTTAATGGCTTCAGTACATTCATTATCCCACCAGGGAGGACGAAGAGATTTCTTAGAAGAATAGTTTTTAATAGGAAATGTATTATCTGCAGCAGCAATTAGAGTTTGTGTAAACATACTGACACTGTTGACGATTTAGCGCAGTGGTTAAGAGCTTGAGCTGCTCCGCCCACTGTGCCGAATAGTCGCGGGTTCGATTCTCGCACGGGACAAATCTTTGTGTGATCCACAATTATTTGTTCCGGTCTGGGTATTTGTTTGTGAATTTTCATGTTTGTAAACGCACCCACGACACAGGAATAAATCCTAGTGTGGGGCTACGTTTAAAAAAAAAAAAAAAACTTTCTATTTCATTCCTAGAAGGATGAGGTAATGAAGGAATACTATTCTCAATAAATAACTTGAATGAATCCCATTTATCTTCTGCTACCCTGTATTTCATGCGAGATAAAGGCTTACTGTATTGTGGATTTGTACTTGGAAAGGAAATCAAAACAGGAAAGTGATCACTGCCATATGTATAAGGAAGGACGGACCAAGAGAGTGAAGATGCTACATTAGGGGAACACAGAGACAAATCCACGACATTCGCCCTTTCAGTGGGTGAAGTGCGACGGGTAGGAGCTCCAGTATTTAAAATACATAGATTAAGATTGTCAATAATCTTCGCCATAGCAGTTAGATAAGCTACTTCCCCACATTGTATGTTGACAAGTCTCCTAAAATAATACAAGGTTGCTGAATAGAAGACAGAGTATTTTTAATATCATTTAATATAAGCATGTTGGTCTTGGAATATATAAAGAAACTATACAAATATTATTCAATCTAATCCCTACAATAGAAAAGTCCTCACTATGAGGAGGAATATTAAGTATGGAGTAAGGAATTGACTTCTTAATTAGGATGGCGACACCACCATACCCATCATGCCTGTCCTCCCTGATGCAAGAATAGCCAGATATACTGAAATTATAATTAGATTTTAACCAGGTTTCTGAAAGAGCAAAAGCAAGTGGATTATATTTATTTGTTAAGTGCATTATATCATGTTTTTTATTAATTACACTCCTGCAATTCCACTGAATGATTGAATCCATTACTGAATAGTTGAATTAGTGTATTTATAACTGGGGCAGCGTGGAACGGTATGAAATTTGATTTTATTAATAGATCCAGAATCGTTTTTATTAATTGAGTACAGGATTTAGATGATTCTTTATTTTATTTTATTTATTTATAGGAAAGCTTACAGACTAATGATACAGATGAGATAAAAACATAAACATATTACAAATTGCTAATAACAAGCTTCCACATTTAGCATCTACATAATTCAGTCGCAACTACAAACAAACCAGGCCGAAACTTAATAAGAATTAGAACTAGTAAGGTTTAAATAATAAAAAAATATTCTTATGATTTATAGATACAAATATGACAAGTAAGAACATTCACAAAAAGAACTTCACCAGGGCAACTAGATAGGTTGAACTAAGAGCTAACGCTGGTCGCTATCTACTAAAAACTCGGTACTCATACGTTTTCTAATTGAACTCGAGCTGGTACAAAAGAGGTCTAACCCCAATTGTAACGACAGAGAATTAAAGCTGGCTGCGCTACGCAAGAAATACGCATTTCGTCTATAATTCGAAGAGAACAAGTGCACATTTAACAAGGGACGCTGTCTAAGACCTAATTGATTAGTACGAAGTATTATATTAGCGAGAAGTTCAGGGCAATCTATTGAAGCGTTAGCGATACCTACCAGGAAACAAATGTCATTCACGGTGCGCCTGTGCTCCAGTGGCAGAAAATGATATCGTTTACACCGATCATAATAATCAATAGATTGGCATTGAGCTTTGAAATCCAAGTACCGTAGGAACTTTTTTTGTATATTTTCAATACGAGATTTATAAATTTGGTACTGTGGATTCCACACTTGGGAGGCATACTTAAGGTGACTACGTACGTAGGAACAGTATAATATCTTAATGGTTTTTAGAGATCGAAAGCAGACCGAAGTTCGTAAAATAAAACCGAGAGCTTTTGACGCCTTATTGACGATGTGATCAGTAGGCTTATCAAAAAGGAGTTTACTGTCAAAAATGACACCAAGATCTTTGATATGAGTTACTTTGTTAATTCTTTGGCGGTTTAGAGTATATCCACACCCGATGTTATTATTTTGGCGCGAGAATGTTATGTAGGCACATTTAGATATATTTAATTGTAATTTATTTTGTGTGCAGTAATTTGCAAATATATTAAGATCATTTTGCAGTTGTACTGAGTCAGAGGTATTAGTGATTCTTTTGAAAATTTTCATATCATCAGCATATAATAATATATATGAATGTTTGAAGCAGGATTTGATATCTGAAATAAATATAGTAAATAGCAAGGGACCTAATAACGATCCTTGCGGCACTCCAGAGGGGATAGAGCACCAGCCAGAGGTATAGCCGTGCAAGACTACTGCCTGCGTTCGATTCTCTATGTATGAACTAAACCAACGATATAAGTTGCCATGTATCCCGGTTGCCATTAACTTCTGCAGAAGCACGTGATGATCAATACTATCAAAACATTTGCTGTAGTCGGTGTAAACGACATCAACCTTAGAGCCTTGATCCATACCCTTAGAGATGAAGTCATGTGCCAAGATTAAGTTTGACGTGGTAGATCGTCTACGGAGAAACCCGTGCTGCTCATCACCAAAAGTGTTTTGGATAGCTGAATATACTTGATTGTATACAATTCATTCTAGGATTTTGGCAAATAGGCATAACTTGGATATGGGGCGATAGTTTTCGACCATACTTTTATCTCCCGGATCAGGGGGCTCCGAAGACATTAAAGAAAAATGAGCTGACTTACCAGATGTGAAGAGGAAAACAGACTTCTACACTAATAAATTATAATAAAACGTAAATAAATACAAATATATATAGTGGCTACGCTACTTCACTGATAAATTTTAATTAATAATGAATAAAAATGGAAAAAAGAAAATTTGCAAAAAAAACGCACCCATCAAGTTTCACTTTTCCCGCTCTTTTTCATCGTGTCGATCTTTACTGATATGATGCAGTATGGATGCAGTTATTTGAAAACTATAAGATTCGAAACAGTTGTATAGAATAAAATGTCTCAATTGTATCTGAATCTCGATGTTATATTCACCAGTTAGTATACAAAGGCGGTAATCTTCCCAAACAAACAAAATGCTTCATTGTAGTGGTGGGGGATTATGAGATATACTAATGGAATTATTCGATTATGAAAATGTCTCGAGATACCTCGATTATAACCATAAGTAATGAATAAGTAATAATAGCTATATAATTAGCTGAGTTCGATTACGCGCCACGCGCGGCGGCAAGGCCGATGCAATGATGCGATGGCACTTGGCGCGGGCTTACTGTATATTATATTTATATACTCTTCGCCAGTGGTGTACGTTCCTGAGTAATATAGAAGTAAAAGTATTTTTTATGTGTATAATAAGATATTTAAAAAATATTACTATTCATGAACTTGCCCTTAAAAGGTATCCTCTAATATAAATAAAAGACAAAGTAATAAGTATTCAATCTTTAATTAATATATTTTTGTTTTCGTTTAACTATTGTATGTTTATAGTATAAATTTTAAAGAAAAGAAAGTATTAAGTGAATACTAATCAATGTTTTATTAGTTATTTTAATGTTAGTTAGGAACAAACTTAAAATTAACGAAAAAACAGAATCTTAAAGTTTTTACCAAACAAAATATCTTACTTTTTAACCGACTTCAAAAAGGAGGAGGTTCTATGTTCGGTTGTATGTATGCTTTTTTTATGTATGTTCAGCGATATTTCCGTCAATTGTGGACCGATCTTGATGATTTTTTTTACATTGGGTTCAGTATAGCTCCGCGGTGGTCCCATTTTAATTTCATTGGCATTGGACCTTGGACTTAGAAGATACACCAGGGAACTCCTTAACGACAAACAATAGGCATGTGTAAATTGAGATATTATGGGTATTACGTCAATCCTATAGGTACCCTTCTATAGAACTAAGCAGTATATTATATTAGCATTTGGTTCAGTATAGTTTTGAGGTGGCCCTATTTTATTGTCATTGGTATTGGACCTTGGACTTTGAAGATACAAGAGTGAACAACTTAATGGCGAACAGCACGAATGTATAGATTCCGTTATTATAGTCATTATATTAATCCTGTAGGTACCTTACTTTACAACTTAGCAAAATAATATAATATCGGTATATCAATATTACTAAGTAATTAACTCGTCACTTAAAATTGTAAAATAAAAATCTTTTAAAAAAAAGGTAAACCGACTTCAAAAAGCAAAAAATAAATATTTGAAGTCGGTGCCAAGTAACCGACTGCACCAACCAGCACCAACTTCAAATATTTATTTTTTGCTTTTTGAAGACGGTTTACCTTTTTTTTTTTAAAGATTTTGTACGTGAGTACTTAATTAGTAATCCTAATTAGTAACGTCATTCGATTATGAAAATTAGTAAGTTACTAATTTCATTATAGATTATCAATATTAGTAATTATTAGTAAATGTCTCGATTATGTAAATCATTCATAATCCTCTACTTCATTGTTCATTCCCATCTGAAACTGAATCTCGATCTTACGGTCACTATACCAGGCTGGCGAGTCTTGTAGAAATAACGATTTATATTGAATTTGCTGTCTTTTTAAACCTGTTGAAAGCAAAAGCCGTGTATCCTCAATACGTATTATATAACTGTCTACTTTTCAATTTAGTTGCATTATACTGTTCTGACATATTTAATCTGACATGTCTATTCATATTGTCTTCTTCTTCTTCAAGTTATGGCTTTACACTAATTTCAAGTGTATTTTGCCCATGTCCAGTGATATATAATCTTGTTTGTATAAATTGATTAGACTCCCCGATGAATTTGATGACAACGATGATAATGAAATTAATGACCCTGGACAGTAAAGCGGTGGATACTTTACATGCCAATTGCAACGACCGTTTTGAGGGAAGTCGAATAGGCACGTTTTATCACTTTGTTACAATTACCTTCACTCATGCACACATAAGAACACATAATGGTTATTATTCCACCAACATTACACATTATTAGTCGAAAAAACACAAATTTTTTAAATTAAAACAAATTGACAACATCACTCTTCGACTTCCCGCCCAAACTCATTCAAATTGTCTTTTTTAAGTTATGGCTTCACACTAATTTTAAGTGTATTTTGCCAGTGTCCAGTGAGATATGTAACCTTTCTTTTCTTTTTTTCTTTTTTTTTTTATAAAAAACGTTGCCCCACACTAGGATTAATTCCTGTGTCGTGGGTGCGTTTACAAACATGAAAATTCACGTACACAAATACCCAGACCGGAACAAATAATTGTGGATCATACAAAGATTTGTCCCGTGCGGGAATCGAACCCGCGACTATTAGACACAGCTGGCGGGGCAGGCTAAGCCCTTAACCACTGCGCTAAATAGCGCGTGTTTGTTTAAATTAATTCGACTCCCTCATGAACTTGATGATAACGATGATAATGAAATTAATGAAGTACCCCACCCTGGATAGTGAAGCGGTGGACACTTTACATACCAATTGCATCGGCCTTTTTGAGGGAAGTCAAAAAGGCACGTTTTAGCACTTTGTTACAATTACCTTTACTCGTGAATTGAAGTAAATCTATCTATAACAAAATATAAAGTTACTATAGTTAATTTAAAAAAATAATAATTAAATATCCCTTTAGAAGGTGTATTACTAAATATAATTAGCGTTGTTTTCTCTGTGGCGTTCCATATTCCAAAAAGAGCAATGTCAAATTTGAAATATGCCAAAGTGACCAGAAAATAGGCTTTTGTTTTTTGCCGTAATGGCGACAAGAAGCCAATTTTTATAATTTACTGTTATACTTTATTACTACTTGACATTGGCGAAATACACTGTTAAAGTGTGCGGCCATTAATTAAAATAAGAAGAAGAAGAAGAAGAGATAGGATTAAAAACATAGAGGGATTATAAACTAAGTTCAGGCGTTCGTAAGTTTTCTTTATTGCCCAAGTTAATTTGATGTTCTGGTGTTTTTTCGTTAAGTTTACCGCTCATACATACTTAAACCGATTGTTCGTCACTTTATTTTTTTTTTAAACTTGACATTGGCAGAATCATCGGTTAACGATGGAGCCATAGATTATAAATTGGATTGGATTGGAAGTTCAGGCGTACACTTTTTCTGGACACTTGGTACCATTTAGGTAACCAATTTAAAAAATCTTTGTTTTTACGTGGTTCTAACTTTTTTTTTACTTCCCAATGAACTTGATGACAAGAATGATTATGAAATTGATGAAGTGCCCTACCCTGGATAGTAAAGCGATGGATACTTTACATACCAATTGCGACGGCCGTTTTGAGGAAAATCGAAAAAGCACGTTTTATCACTTTGTTACAATTACCTTCACTCGTGCACATATAAGAATACATAATGGTTAATATTCCACCAACATTACACATTATAATTAACACAAGTTTTAGACATTAAAACAAATTGACGACATCACTGTTCGATTTCCCGCCAAAACTCCAATTCGAACTTCTTTTTTTATTCAAAATTTATGACTTGTCAATTTGACGTAGGCTTTACGCAAATTTATCGATTAATATATGTTTGTCTAGTGATTGTGTTCTCGGAGACTTTTAATTTGTTTTCAATTAATAAAAAGATATATAATTAAAATGTTTGTGAAAACATCGTGCCACACAACTAAAATATCGTGCTTTAGATTGAAATGCTAATCTTATTAGTCAAGAAAAGCAGATGAAGCTAAATTATATAAGCTTCGGCCGGTGACTTGGTTTTGCTGTATAATGGTAAAGATAAAATGCATTTTCTAAAAAAGATGTAACTAGTTTGAAGATACATAATAACTGCACCAGATTGACTGTTTTCCTTTAACATAAATAATTAGATTTAGATAGAATCTAAATAATCGTATTCCCAAAGAGATTAGTCATAATGATGGGAAAATTTACATCGATATCGATATAATTGTTAACTCATGTTTTTTTTTTTATTTTATTTTGCCTACAGTTATTGCAGCCTAAATGAATAGTGTTTTTATGTTATACTAAGAGTAAACTCAGTATAGTTACATCTTTTCAAAACATTTTTTAAAAGAGTGCTTCGATGTTGGACTCAAACAGCGAAGATTACAACCAGTAGCAGTTTCAATGTAAAATAAACTTCAATTTGTTCTCTTTTAAATTAATGATATCTTTTGCTATAGGTTTTTTCTTATATATTTTGTTTGCGCTTATTGAAATAAATAAAAATATCATGAAAGGTTCAATTTTATTTTTACAAGCTTTTGTTTAACTTACAATGTTCGTATGTCTATCCAGCTGTCTTTCTGTTTCAAATCTTGTGATCCATTTTTCAAGCACGTGCGGGTATCCGATTGAGCTATAATTTGGCATACGTATGTAAGTCCGATGACAATGCAATAATATGGTACCATGGAGCTGGTCTGATGATAGAGTCGGGAAGTGAGTATAGGAACATGTGGACTATACAACAGAACCCCCTCATATTTAGGTTGATTAGATTGGTATTGAGAAATACTACACCGTCACGCCTATATTCCCCAAGCGGGAGTGGCAGAGGTGTACTAAGTACACCCACGTTTAGCCGACGATGTTAGGTCCCATATAATAGGGGGCGAGCCTATTGCCATATACCGGGCACAATTCCAGACTCCGGACTCGTACAAGGAAGTTTTTGTTAAACTACACTTGTCTAACCTAGGATCTGAACCCAGGACCTCGTGATCACAAATCGTTGCGCTTTGCTACTAGATCAACGAGGCAGTCGAAAATAGGAGAAATACTATATAATCAGATAAGTGTTAAGGGTCTGATGATGAAACCGAAAGTTGGCCAATGGAAGCACACAAGTAGTCAATATAACCCTGCTGTGTTTGGGTTCGTTGAATTGTCTTGACGAGTACTTTACACCCAGATGGTGTCCAGGGTCTGATGATAGAGGCGGAAGGTGGCCAATGAAACTACTCAACTTTTTAACATATAAAGAATGTCAAGATTCTTTAGATACAATTACTATTATTGATTACTACAAAACTTAAGTAAATTACGCATCTATAATTGACAATATGAGATACAGTGATAATTTATATTGTAAAAAATATTTAATTTTCGACATATATACAAAATCGAGATATATATATACTATCGAGAGGGACGCCAACTATCCCAAGGCGGTGTGGGGTTCCTTGTCCATGAAGCCCTTACTGGCAACGTTGTTGAAGTTTCCAGCGAGTCGACAAGGGTCGCGTACCTTGTACTTAAACTGACCAAGAGATACACTCTCAAGGTCATACAGGTATACGCACTGACTTCGTCACACTGCGACGACGAGGTAGAAGCTATGTATGAAGACATAGCCAAAGCCTTGCACAACACTACCAACGCGCACTTCAACGTTGTCATGGGGGATTTTAATGCTAAAGTAGGAGTAAGGACCGAAATCCAATCGATCATAGGACCGCATGTCTTGGTGGCCGAGGGCCTTTTTTTGATGAACTCGTTTTTCAAAAAGAAGCCTGTTAGTAAGTGGACTTGGCGAAGCCCCTACACTGTGACGAAAAACGAGATTGACTTTATTATGACGGATAAACGGCATATATTCAGAGATGTCTCAGTTATCAATAGGTTCAACACCGGTAGTGATCAGCGACTTGTTAGGGGCACTCTGAATATCAAATATAGGCTTGAAAGACTCCGCATGATAAAGTCTACTCTCCGACCCTCTGCGCCCCAAACCATCGCCTGCTCAGAGCAATTCCAGCTGAAGCTACAATATCGATTCGATGTCCTGGAAACTACGGAAAGCATTGACGAGGATCTCAAAAGCGTAGTAACTACCATTCGGGAAGAAGGGCTAAGGTTTTGCGGAAAAAGGCGTACGAGCAGGAAGACCAAACTCTCGGACGGAACTCTGGAGCTTATGAGGCAAAGACGTGAAACAACGCAGGCCACTCCAGCCGAGGACAGGTCCCTCTCGAAGGTCATACGGAAAATGGTACGGAGAGACCTCCGGCGCTCAAACCCTCGCCTAATTGAGGAAGCGATAGAGCAGAATAGGGGGTCCAAAGTATTTACCTAGAACCTCGGGAGGATCCAACTTACTAAGCTTAAGACCTCAGATGGTCATCTAGTCGCCTCAAAGCCGGAGATCCTTGCCGAGATTGAGGACTTCTACGGCCAGTTATACGCCTCACAATCACCGCACCCTGAACCCAAATGCAACGATCATCGAGCTACGCTAACTCGCCACTACACCGACTACCTTCCGGACATCAATCCAAGCGAGATCTAGCTGGCCCTTAGACAGCTCAAAAATGGGAAAGCCCCCGGAGAAGACGGAGTCACCACCGAAATACTCAAAGCTGGAGGAGCCCCAGTACTGAGGCAACTTCAGAGAGTATTCAACTCTGTCCTCCAAAGTGGGAGAACCCCGAAGGCGTGGCATAGGAGTATAGTGATCTTGATTTTTTAAAAAGGAGACAAAACGCTTCTTAAAAACTATAGGCCCATCTCACTCCTAAGCCACATTTACAAGCTGTTCTCAAGGGTCATCACTAATCGCCTAGCTAGAAAACTTAACGAATTCCAATCGCCAGAACAGGCCGGGTTTCGTGGAGGATTTGGCACCATAGATCACATCCACACAGTGAGGCAAATTATACAGAAGTCCGAAGGTTATATAATCAGCCCCTGTGTTTAGCTTTTGTGGACTATGAGAAGGCCTTTGACTCCTCCAGAAACCTGGGCTGTTATGGAATCCCTGCAACGGTGCCAAGTAGACTGGCGATACATCGAGGTGTTGAGATGTCTTTACAACGCCGCCACGATGACCGTTCAAGTACAGAATAGTCAATCAAGGCATATTTCTTTGCAGAAGGCGTGCGACAGGGGGATGTTATATCCCCGAAACTGTTTACTGCTGCAATGGAAGATGTCTTCAAAACTCTCAACTGGAAAGAATGGGGTATAAACGTCAACGGCGAGTACATCTCACACTTGATGTTTGCCGATGATATTGTCGTCATGGCTGATACCTTGCAGGATCTACAGGAAATGCTGGACAGCCTAAGTGAATCCTCCCGACATGTCGGTCACAGAATGAACTTGGACAAGACGAAAGTCATGTTTAATCGTCATGTGACTCCGAGACCGGTCATTGTCGACGGAGCTACTCTCGAAGTTGTACAGGAGTATGTATACCTTGGGCAGACGTTGCAGCTAGGGAGAAACAACTTCGAGAAGGAGGCCGATAGGAGGATACAGTTGGGCTGGGCAGCATTTCGGAAGCTCCGTTATGTCTTTCCGGCACCCATCCACGACTCTTACGATGGGACTGGTCCGTAAGCTAAGAGTCGCTCAGCGAGCTATGGAGAGAGCTATGCTTGGAGTTTCTATGCTAGATAGAATCAGAAATGAGACTATCCGGCATAGAACCAAAGTCACCGACATAGCTCTGAAAATCAGCAAGCTAAAGTGGCAATGGGCTGGTCCCATTTGCCGCAGAACGGACAACCGTTGGAGCGGACGCGTTTTGAAGCGGAGACCACGAACTGGCAAGCGCAGTGTGGGACGCCCCCCCGCGAGATGGAGTGACAACATACGTCGGATAGCCGGCGGCCGGCGGAACTGGATGCATAAAGCCGAGGATCGGGCTCTGTGGCGCACATTCGAAGAGGCCTATGTCCAGTAGTGGACTGATTTGGGCTGATGATGATATATACAAAATGATGTCATCGACAAAGCTTTCGGTTATATAGGAAAGTATCAATATTACACCTGTGGGAAAATACAAGTATGGTGTATAGTTTATGTCTTTATGTCAAAAAAAAAAATGTACAAGCGTGTAACTGGTAATGTTGAATTTGTCCCCTTTCTTATGACTGATATGTTTAAAGTGTAAGCAGTGCAAATATATAATCGTGTATGCTCCCTCTATGTTTTTAATCTTATCTCTATGGTCGGATTGGTCATGTTATGCCATTGTCAAATGCTTTTCTTGTGTATGTGAGATGGCGTGGAATTGAGGTTATAAAAAAATACAATGGCTTCGAAAGTGGACCGTGTACCTGAAAACATCGACTTTCCAAAAGAAGAAGAAAAGATTTTAAACTTTTGGAAAGAAATCGACGCATTCCAAAGTTGTTTGAAGCAATCGAAAAATAAACCCAAGTAAGGTTATTTAATATTTTTAACGTAAAAACATTATTATTTTTGTTTTAGCCTATTTCAAGACCTTTAAAGAATATTTTCGCTGTTTAGTCATCTATATAACAGTAAAAAAGTCTGGTACTTAAATGAGTTTCGAATAATTTATTATAGCGCCCATATGGTCACTACATGCGGCGCTTGTGTTCAGATTTTTCCCTAACGTGAATCTCCAACTTGGTAATGTCAAATAGGTAAATGCCATAAGAACCTTTGACAGCTGGGGCTCCCAAGACCAATTCAAACTTTATTTTTGGCGAGATTGAGTCAACAAAATTAAATAATATTAAAAAAAAGTAGCTTGAATATACATAATTTCTTTTAAACTCTTACAACTATATAAATATTGCAGTTCACATAATTTATGTTTGTTTTCATTACAGATATTCGTTTTATGATGGGCCTCCATTTGCAACTGGTCTCCCGCACTATGGCCATATACTTGCTGGTACTATCAAGGATGTTGTCACCCGTTATGCGCACCAACAGGTAATTTTAATATGTTACTGCATCAAAAACACTGATTTTGTGTTACTACTACTTCAATTGACTATTAATGTTGTCTATTAGGCCCCATATGTCTTTGAATATGACTTATGATCAAATGTGTGTTGAGGTTTGGTAGACAATAAATTGAACATGGGCACTAATAAGTATTCAATCCTGTTAAACACTGTTTCCTGTTCAGCATATAACATTTTATGTGGTGTGAAACAAAAAGTGTAAGTGCAAATGTCACAATCATTTTTATTTTCTAACTAGTAGAAATGCTCCAAGAACTGAGCATGGCAAGCTTTGAGTTTGGATTAGTAATGAATTAGTCCAAAACACAGATTATGGCCAACAAGGCAATGGCCAATGACAAGAAATACATGATGTGGATGATGGTATGTTTATTTAGGCCAGATAGTTTTTTTCGACCACAGGCAAAGTAAAAAAATAGATTGCCGCGTCAATAATGCATGGAGAAGCTACTGGTCTGTAAAGCAACTTATGAAGGGTGAACTCCCTCTCTCACTCAAGTGATAACTTATCGGTGGATGTATCTTGCCTGTTTTAAATTTATGGTTCACTGACTTGGCCACTGAACGAATTGCAAAAATCCAAACTCAAAGTATGCCAAAGGACAATGGAATGCAGTATTCTAGGAAGCAAAATATCTGATTGAGTCCGTAACACTGTACTGCATTCCAAAACTGGCATTGTAGATGTGGGCTACAAGACTGCCAAGCTCAAGTGGGGATGGGAGCAGAATGAGCTTAGATAGGTGGGCAAAGATGGCGCAATGATCTTGACGCCTATGAGGAGAGATGTTCTGACATTGCCAAGGATCCGTTTAAGTGGAGAATCATGGGAGAGACATTTGCCCAGCACTGGGATGAAAGAGGTTATTAAAAAAAAATGTAGTTTGACAGGGATGGCATATCAACTCGCCAGCTCACGGTAGTGTCTATAACATAAATGTTTGTGTCATATATGTGATTACATATTCTACAGCTGTAAAAAATGTAAATTAACCAGTTCTTGTTATGTTAATACTCTATTTAAGTTTCATATTTATGTCAAAATTAAAACAATGTTGGTTGTGAAAAAGCCATCATATACATTTTATTAAAACAATTAGTTATATAAATCATGCCATATGCAAAGTCAGACTTATGCATTTACGAGAATCTTTGATTGTTGTCTCTTAACCACTATCAATTTTGAGAAACATTACAAACATAGAGGTCTGAAAGTTGGCATAGATCTCAGTGACAAGTAGTTTCCAACCGAAGCTTCGATTTCGGCTTCGGCCACCTTCGCCCAGAAATACCACCTTCGGCTAAAACTTCGGCTTCGGCCAAAATGATCCGAAGTTATGGCTGAAGCTGAAGGTTTTCAGCAAGCACTAAAATTAAACAATCCTACAACTGCTTTTTAGTTAATAAATAATATTTTTTCTGTGTTATTATGTAAAAGATACGACATTATTGAGGTTCAAAGCAAAACTACTTTATTTTCATGATACCCACAATACATTTACAAATATAATAATTATCAAACTGCTGTGGGTATGTTCATACATAACATACCTTTCCCTCATCACAATAAGTTACAATTACAAAATTATATAATTAATTCAGATCTAAAGTTAACATTCAGGTATGCCTATTATTTCAGGCCATAATTCCGGGTGGGGTATAACTGGTTCCAAGGGATGTTCTGATATCCCTGGTTCATCATCTGGACGATCCCATGATAGCCTTGGTTGTCTGATCAGTTGTGGTTGAGGTGTTGATCGAGCTAACATTTGGTCTATGTGTCTGCGATGCAACTGTCCATCTTCCGTTCTCACCCTATAAACACTAGGACCTTCGATCATCTCCACAACAGCTTTTTGCCATTTCTCACCAGGACCATAAACCCGTATCAAAACCGGTTGATTGACTGGGAAGTTCCGATTCGGTGGCCGCTGAGTCGCCGCCTCTAGTTGTTCATCAGCGCGACTAGACGTATAATCAGGGTGCAATACCGACACAGCAGTTCTATATTTTCGGCCATTCAACATCTCAGCTGGAGTCTTATTGGTGCAATTATTAGGTACTGTACGTAGATAATGTTTCGATTTGTCCGTTAGAAGCAGGGTGGTAGGGTGGAGTGTATAAATGTTTAATCCCATTTTGCCTTAGAAATAAGTTAAATTCATCTGAACAAAAACTCCTCCCATTATCCGAAATCACAACATCCGGTAAACCCTGTGAGGCGAATATTTTCCTGAGAACAGTCACAACTGTTCCACTACTCATCGAAGTTACAATTTCGGCTTCAAGCCATTTACTGTAACTGCCGATCGCAACTAGGAAGGTTTTACCCTGAAACGGCCCAGTAAATCTATATGTATACGATTCCAAGGTTTTTCTGGTGTGATCCTTGCCGGTGGGTTATTCCTTACTGACTGGCATTGCTCACACTCAGCTATCGTTTCCTCAATCTGCCGATCCAAATCAACCCACCACACATAGCCTCTGGCATAAGCTTTCGTTTGGACAATGCCCGCATGTGGGGCATGTAATAATTCCAAGACTTCTCTTTGCAAAGTCTTGGGTACAATGACCCTATTAAACCACAATAAACAGTCTTTTATTGAGTGAAAGTGCCTCTCTCCGTGTCCAAAATGGTTGCATGTTGGGGTCGACTGAGCATGGCCAACCGTGAAGCACATAGAATACAATCTTTTGTAGCATTGGGTCCTTCTTGGTTTCAGTTGCGATTTTCTTTGCAGTTAATTCCCAACCCTCCGGGCGTTCTTCAAGGAGTAACACTTCTCTCAGACATTCTTCCTTAAAGTCTGATGTATTTGGCATATTCCAACGACTAAGGGCGTCTGCATTACCGATTAATTTAACGGGCCGATATTTAATTGTATAGTAATAGCAACCCAGTTTCAGTAACCATCTTAACATCCGTGATGATATTTGGTCCGGTATAGGTTTTGCTGGGTTAAACAAACCGACCAACGGTTTGTGATCAGTCACAATACAAAAACTACGGCCAGCTAGATATTCATGGAACTTTCTCAAGCCAAATACGATGGCTAAGGTTTCTTTATCAATTTGTCCATATCGTCTTTCATGTGGTTGTAAAGTTCGAGATGCCATCATCACTGGGCATTCGGATCCATCGTCCATCACATGAGCAATAATCGCTCCAAGTCCATATTATGATGAATCACATATCAATAATAACTCTCGCTTTAAATCATACACTACTAAAGTAAGATCAGACAAAATCAAGTCCTTTGCCTTTTTAAAAGCTGTTTCCTCTAAAGTGCCCCAAACCCAGGGTCGCTTCGATTCTAGCAAACGGTACAAGGGCTCTAGTACTGTTGCTTTATCGGGTAGGAATTTTGCATAGAAATTGTACAGTCCAATAAATGCGCGAAGGGATTCCTTATTTCTTGGCGCTGGTTTATTCTTAATTTCGTTCACTTTAGTTGAAGACGGGTGAAGCCCCTCTCTATTTATCATATGACATTTCTTTAAATTCAAACGGAGACCCATTTCGTTTAATTTACGCAAGACTTCGTGCAGCCGCTCATCATGTTCAGTCCTATTTCTACCGGTCACAGCCACGTCATGCAGCAGGCAAGCTACCCCCTGCATGTTAGCAAATGCAGAAGACATTAGCCGCTGGAATATTCCGGGTGCTGCGCTTACTCCAAAGGCCAAGCGATTCATTCTCATAAGCCCAATCGGCGTGTTCAGAGTTAACAGGTCTGCAGTGCGGTCATCCACTTTCAGCTGAGTGTACGCCTGTTTTAGGTCTAATTTACTGAATATATCACCTCCACTTAACTTCACAAAAGCTTCTGAAGATGTGGGTAGTGGGTAGCTGTCAATATCTATAGCTGCATTAACCGTAGCACGATAATGGCCACAAATCCGGAGTGACCCATCATCCTTTTTTACTATCCGCAATGGAGTAGCCCATTTAGAGAATTTAACTGGGGTCAGTACCCCATCAGTGACCATACGTTGTAATTCCTGAATGACTTGTGTACGAAGAGGAAATGGGACTAGACGTGCCTTTAAAAACCTGGGTGTAGCGTCAACGCGTATATGGAGACTCACTTCAGGTCCTTTGTAATGACCGAGCTCCTCCTTAAATACTTCTGGAAATTCTTTTGTAAAAATTTCAATCTGCTCTTCAGACCAACATAGTCCAGAGATATTAAAGCCAAGTTTTTTAAACCAATTTCTACCCAGTAAACTTGGTCCATGTTCAGCCACAACCAGTAATTCACATTGTGCCTCTTTATTACCGAGCACAACACATACATTTGCCAGTCCTTTTACTTCTAATGGTTCCCGAGTCCCTGTTACCAGCTTTACATTGGTTGAATACAGTGGAGGAGGTAAAGCCCACAAATTCTTAAATGTCTCTTCACACATGATTGTTCTTGAAGCTCCAGAATCGATTTCCATTGGTAATTTGGCAACATCAATTGTAACTTCTATTGTGATGGGACTTTGATAGTCACTTGAGAAGATATAAATCCCCATCATCTTTTCTGGAAATTCTTGACTATTCTGTGTGGTAGAGGCTCCATTTTCCCCCATATGATACACCTTCTTTGACTTTCTACTACATGCAGGAGCAATGTGGCCAAATCTTTTGCAATAATAACATCTGGCTTTTATGAATGGACATCGCTCCCCTGTCTTATGTAGCGTGCACAATGTTGGCAATCATTTGATTTAATTCTACCAATATCCATAGGTTCACAGGTACTGGACGGAGTTTGCTTTGTCTCAACCTTGTTTGGGTATAGATCAGAGTATGTCGCTTGATAATTAAGACACATCTGCAATGCTGTCTCATAACTCAGGTTATTAGTTTTCAATAAGTCCCTTCTCAAACAATCATCACATACACCCAACACCAATCTGTCCCTCAACTGACGTTTCAAGTCTTTAAAATTACATTTGACACCGAGGAGATTAATCGCTGCAACATAGTCCTGCACGCTTTCCGTTTGAAGTTGTTGGCGCTTATGAAATTTCTCTGTTTGTAAAATTTCATTAGTTTCCGGCTCATAAAATTTATCCAAAATTAATAATATTTTTGATAATTTCACTTCTGTGGGCCGATCAGGGACCAGCAGAGATGCTATTAGTGCATAAGTGTCCTTGCCGCATTGAGATAAGAACATTGAACGAGCTTTGTCCTTGTCAATGTCATCATAACCAGCCGCATCCAGAGCACACAATAATTGTTCTTTGTAATTGCACCATTTGTTGACTTTTGCGTTGAAATGTCCAGGAAACACAATAGTGGCTATATTAGACGCCATTATCTGCACAACTTCACTAATTTTCTTCAGTCGCCAATAAAAGATACGACATTATTGAGGTTCAAAGCAAAACTACTTTATTTTCATGATACCCACAATACATTTACAAATATAATAATTATCATACTGCTGTGGGTATGTTCATACATAACATTATGTTTAACCAGTTGTAGGTTATTTTAATCATCTCCTTTAATAAATACAGCCAACATAACTTTCTAAAACTTTTGCAAATCATGAACACATTTCTTAGGGTTATTAAAACTTCGGCGTCGGTCAAATATATCGACCTTCGGTCGGACACTAGTGACACAAAACGATTTTTCCTCTTTGCAACATAGAAAATGTTGCAGCAGCGCATGTGCCCTGTGTGGAACTGTTATTAGTATCAACTTTAAATTTGATATTTGGGATTCTAAAGAGTCAGCTAGGCCATTTATCTAAACATGCTAGGTACACATCTTCATCTGTTAATGGTATCAACTTCAGATTTTGTATCTAAACGTTTACTCAGAAGAGTCAACTCAATTCCATATATCATTAGTATATCAAAAGGAAACAAGAGTTCATCCAATATAAAGGAAAAAACAAAAAGCAAAAAAAAAATTTTTTGACTTTGGTGTTCGTGGGTCGGTGATGGCTAAACTGCCAACTTCAAAAAGATATTTGTTTTTTTTTTTAAATGTGCCTACATAAATTCAGCTGCCTGATATAAAACAAATTTTGTTCATAGGGATTTCACGTAGAACGGCGGTTTGGATGGGATTGTCATGGACTCCCTGTGGAATTTGAAATTGATAAAATGCTGGGAATCAAGGGCCCTGAAGATGTGGAGAAAATGGGCATTGATAAGTATAATGCAGAATGCCGTAAAATAGTCATGAAGTACGCTGGCGAGTGGGAGATGATCATTACGAGAATGGGACGATGGATTGGTAAGTTCTTTGGTTACCTTAACATATGAACTGGTAAAAATTGTAATTTTCTGTTTGAATTTTTTCATTACAATCAGAATGTTTTTGTTCTAGATTTCAAAAATGATTATAAAACACTCTACCCATGGTTTATGGAATCCATCTGGTGGGTTTTTAAGGAACTTTACAACAAGGGTCTTGTGTATCAAGGAGTTAAGGTGATGCCCTACTCTACAGCTTGCTCAACACCACTCTCCAACTTCGAGTCAGGACAGAACTACAAGGATGTTGTCGACCCTGCAGTTGTAGCCACATTCCCTACTTCCGAAGGTTTCTCCTTACTTGCTTGGACCACAACACCTTGGACATTGCCAAGTAATTTAGCTCTCTGTGTCAATCCGAAATTGACATACTTAAAGGTACAAGAAAAAAATACTGGCACCTGCTATGTTCTTCAGGAATCAAGGTTTCCTGTCATCTTCAAAAATGTTGAAGATTTTGTTGTTCTTGAAAAATTCCCAGGTGAGAAACTGAAGGGAATCAAGTACACTCCTATATTTGATTACTTTGTTGGACAGTGTCCTAAAGCTTTCCAAGTATTGAATGACGACTATGTAACTGATGATTCTGGTACAGGAGTAGTACATCAAGCGCCATATTTTGGTGAGGATGATTTTAGGGTTTGCCTTGCCGCTGAGATTATAACCAAGGATCAGGATATAATTTGCCCTGTTGATTCGAGTGGAAAATTTATGGAGCCAGTAAAAGATTTTGTAGGACAGTACGTCAAGGACGCCGATAAAAATATAATTGCTAATTTGAAAGCTCGCAACCGACTTATCCAAGTTGGTCAAGTAAAACATAGTTACCCATTCTGTTGGCGTTCTGAAACTCCGCTCATATATAAAGCAGTTCCATCTTGGTTTGTTCGGGTTGAACAAATGAGACAGGATCTTATCAAATCGTGCGAAGAAACATATTGGGTTCCAGAGTATGTAAAAGAAAAGCGGTTTAGGAATTGGCTCAAAGAAGCGCGTGATTGGGCTATTAGTCGTAATAGGTACTGGGGCACACCAATTCCGTTGTGGATGTCAAGTGACAGGCAGGAAGTAGTGTGCGTTGGCAGCATCGCCGAGTTAGAGGCATTGACTGGAAAGCAAATTACCGATTTACATAGAGAAAGCATAGATCATTTGGAGATACCATCCTCGCGACCTGGGCATCCCCCATTAAAACGCGTGTCTGAGGTTTTCGACTGCTGGTTCGAATCCGGTTCCATGCCATACGCTCAATCTCATTTCCCCTTTGAAAATAAAAAAGAATTCGATGACATATTCCCTGCGAATTTTATCGCGGAAGGTATTGACCAAACTAGGGGCTGGTTCTATACTCTTCTGGTCCTGTCGACGGCATTATTCAAAAAACCGCCATTTAAAAACCTTATCGCTAATGGTTTAGTGTTAGCCTCTGATGGGCAAAAGATGTCTAAGAGAAAGAAGAACTATCCTGATCCGCTTGAAGTTGTTAAGAAGTATGGTGCAGATGCACTCAGGTTGTACCTTGTCAATTCACCAGTTGTGAAAGCAGAGAACCTGCGGTTTAAAGAGGAAGGAGTGAGAGACATTATAAAGGATGTATTCCTACCTTGGTATAATGCTTTTAGGTTTTTAATGCAAAATGTAGAGAGAACCGTCCAAGAAGATAAGGTAGCTTATCAATTTAATGAAAAAGCAGTAAGAGAAAATGTTATGGACAAATGGGTTACATCTTTCACCCAATCTCTAATTAACTTTGTGAAGATGGAAATGGCAGCTTATAGGCTGTACACAGTTGTACCCAGATTAACAAAGTTCATTGACCACCTCACGAACTGGTATGTAAGAATGAACAGGAAGCGACTAAAGGGAGAAAATGGGGTTAAGGACTGTCAAGTCGCATTAGATACTCTATTTGGCGTTTTGTTTGACATGATACGGGTAATGGCGCCTTTTACTCCTTTCCTTACGGACTTGATGTATAAAACTTTGCGTCAACTGTTACCAGGGGAATCTCTTGAAAGTGTACACTTCAATATGATACCAGATGCAAAGATGGATCTGGTAGACTATGATATTGAAAGAGCCGTTCAAAGGATGCAAACGGTGATCGAGTTGGGGAGAGTTTTAAGGGATAGGAAAACTATACCCATAAAGTATCCTTTACCCGATATGACCGTGATACATCGCGATCAACGTTACTTGGACGATGTCAAATCATTGGAAACGTACATCTTAGAAGAAATGAATGTAAAGAAATTGTATTTTACGAGTGATAAGGAAAAGTATGGAATATCTTTAAGAGCAGAACCTGATCATAAAATACTAGGAGCTCGGCTAAAAGGTGACTTTAAAGCTGTCACTCAAGGTTTGAAAAATCTTAACAATGAACAGTGCGAGAAACTTATCGCTGACGGATTCGTGGAATTAGTTGGCCAACGTATTGATGTCTCGGAGGTTAGAATTATATTCCAGGCTCAAGGCAACGACCAATTTGAAGCGCATAGTGACAATGATGTGTTGATCCTACTAAATGTAACTCCCGATCAGGACATGCTTGATGAAGGATTTGCTAGAGAAATCATTAACAGAGTGCAGAAATTAAGGAAGAAGGCGCATTTGGTGCCAACAGATGAAGTAAATGTTTATTATTCTGTCAACAAATCTAGCGACATTTTACGCATCATTAATTTGCACCGCGAGTTTATTGAAAATACAGTGAGAGCGCCGCTCATTCCCATCGAGGAAATTAGGCCATCTATGCCCGTGATCATTGAAGAGACCCAAGAATTGAAAGGTTCCTTGCTAAAGCTGATTATAACGTGGAGGAAAGAAGTAGAACAGCCTGCATATCCGTGGGCGAATATCGTCCTCCAAAACCTAACGCCACGCTTTGGAGTAGGGAGTTATGAAGGCAGTATCATTCTTAAGTGTAAAGACAATAAATTCATAAGCGTCGATAAGCTTTACAAAGAGGTGGATGTACTATTTGGTCTATACGGTATTAAGTTTAAGCTATGGTGCAATGGAGTAGAGGTGAAAGACACTACAAACTTGAATGGTAAAACTGTTATTGCGTCCCCGACAAAGCCAAAAGAAATTGAATCCAAAGCTAGTCCATTCTGCAAGTTCGTCAATGTTGCAAATGGTACCAAATCAGCAACACTCTTCTTAGAAAATCCTCTAGGCAAGATAACTCTAAGTAACAAAGATGCTGTAAAGTTTGTGTCTGAATATTTGGGAATCAAAACTAATGATGTTGATGAGAAACTATTTAAATAAAATTGTAAACATGATTTTGATAAAATTAAAACAATATTTATATATCTCATTAATTATGATAGTACCAACTTTTTGGTTTGTAACTTATTGGTAACTACGTAAAGCTGCATTAATTTTGTAGAGACATAACTCCTAGAATTGTTTGGGTAGAATTTGAATATGTACGCCTTTCTAGAAATTTGTTAACTAGCTTTTTAGTCCCGATGCATCTATTTCATAATAAATTATTTATAACATAAAAATGTGTTTCAGTATATATCTATCTCTCTATATCATCACGCCAGATCCCTTGCGGGGTAAGCAGAGAGTATAGAGGGCAGAGGATACATACCTAATCATAAATTATTATTAGGATAAAATCAGGTCTAGATTAGAAATAAAACGAATATTTGTGAGTTAAAGTTTATTTTAAATGTTTACTTCATAAATAAAAAATAAGGATTGAACAAAAACATGTTCAACTGAACTATTATTATTACAACAGGTGCAGTGATTTACAGCTCATTGTGTTGTGTCCGTTTTACTAAGTAGATTACAATGTACTTGAGTACCACGGCGTGAATCGGAACACGTACGTATGTAGTAAGCGAAGCGTTACAAGACAACCCGTTTTGTGGCGTGCGCGTAACGCACCTAGTTTCAAAAAGGTTCAAAATACACAAGTGGTAAAATAACGGCAATTCCTACTAAAAGTAAGAGCTTTGCAAACGACGCGGAAACATATAAAAGTAAGTCAGAACATTACATAAGTGTCACGTTAGCTAAGTAGATATGCGTTGAAAATGCAAGTTAACATTTCTCGTGATAATTGACTTACCTATTTCAAGTAGATAAGATATCGTGAAGATTTATCGGCCGAATCTAATTGCAGGATAAACTAGTAAGTATATACTCTGAGGTATTTGTATCTCTGATGCGACACTTTATGCATATATACTTTTTAGTTTGTTTACACTCATCAGTTGTTGAATAAATCTTTCCTGAAATTAGATTTTGCTGGTACTCTGCAACATTTCTAAAGCATCCATTTTGCATCTCATATGGTCATTATTGTGCGAATTTTATTCATAAAGCCTAAATTTGGTAACTTAATTCATGTTGAATTTCGTAGCGTATGTACCAGTTAGACAAGTGTTCGATAGAATAAACTTTGGTGTTCATTTTATTAACCTAAAGAAATATTACAAATAGTTAACCAAAGAAAATTAAACAACGAAACCAATGTCTTTTAACCTTACTCAGAATAGGGTTTCATTTAAACGAAAGTGTTCATACAACGGATTTAATAGGAATAATAACAACAATAAAGTGGATTATTTTTAATTACTATTGGTGATTATAACTTAAATTTTATTAGTCGTAAATAAAATGTATAGGGTGTGAATGTTAAACGTTAAGTTGCTAAATTTTACTGACTAAAACAATAAATAAGTATGAGTCAGCATGTCTAATTATGTACGAATGAAATAATTATTATATAGAATTGGAAATATCGCGTTAATAATGGTTCATAACTGTATCACAGGCACACAATGTTTCACTAAATAATTCCCCATTTCCGTTCACGTATGCGTATAATACTGTTAAGAAAAAGCACAGGAAAGTACATAAAAATATATAATTATTCAAAATTTATTGCTTCGATTCAAAGAAATGCTTCCATGGAACAAAATATTGCTTTAAAAATAATATAAACATGTAATCTCGAATACATCACAAAGAGAATACATAGATAATAATACTTATCACTAGAAGAATGAGGTGCCATATTAGGGATTAAATATAATAATGTTACGATGAATATGCCCACGAATCAATATCGCCGCATGATCCACTTGATTAAATAGTTTATTAAACATGTTACAATAAGCCAACGACGTTTTACATAAGGATAAATTGATAGATAATTATGTATTCAATAAATTATATTTATTATGCGTCAACAAGTTCTATGCACTTACATCACAAGCTAAAGAGGGCTAAACTGTTATCTAGGTAAAGGCTTTGACATCCGTAGTCGGGTTGGAGTTAGGGATAAGTTATTGCACTTTACATCACATCGTTCAGTAATGATACACTAACAATGTCCTGGGGCGCGCGTCCGCATATTGCACGCGGACGCGGCGGTTAGGCCACGCCCCGGCGCCAGCTAAATCGACTAACAACGAGTGCAAATAAGTAAATATTTATCTAGGGCACGTTTTATTTAAGATAAAAATAGCGAATATTTCACATTAGAAATAACTAAAGATTCATTAAATAACATTTTAAATACATTACAAGATACAACATCGCCTACTCAGTGACTAGTCTAACGGCGTATAATTATCATCATACTCGTAACACCTGAATAGCAACAACGATAAATAGGTACATCACAAGGGGCGTAAGGCTAGACGCGGCGCGCCACCACGTTAGGCTCTTATGTGCGTCTCGCCGACCTAAAAACAAAATTACTTTTCAAACATCAACATTACTGCAGGCTTTATTTATAATTTCTTACAAATAGGTACCTGATCATTATGTATAAAACAAGAATGTTACAGCAATTCAATTAAATGTATATGCGATTTGAATAGACAAATCAAGTGATATCTTACCGCGTATAGATCTCACCAAGTGGGTTTAGTGCTTAGTACTGCGAATGGTGAGGTAGCGGCGAGTCTCGCTCTGGCAACTTTCGCACCTTCATCGTGCCGTCCGCGCCACAGGAGAAAAGACGACCAGCATTATCTGTGAACGAAGGAAATTCTATCAATGTTTACTCAACCGCAATAGGTATCAAAAACTCCGAAAGGTTGAACAAGCACTTGTAAAATGGAAACTACAAAATACTATTTACCTAATATGCATCCAGTTATTTTTGGTTAACCAACTTTTAAGTTGCTCATTGACTGTATGAAATCATGCAATTTCTTTTTTTCTAAACATGTTCCTTCCTTCTATGGTTCTTATATAGAGAAAATAGAGAAAAAAGAACATACTTCTAATTTAGTAGGTATAGAGTTATTAATTATTTGAACATACCAATATGTATCTGCGTAACTCCCTGGCCGATGTGCTTAAAGAAGGAGCTTCTAGCGTGTTCTCCGGCGAATGTGTATTGCAACTGGTGCGTCGTCAATGAAAACACCTAGTAGGGAAAGATTAATTAGAATTTTACTCATCAACTATATATTCAACAAGCGTTTTATCTATTGAGATAGATTGAACTCGTTCGAGATTTTTGAAATTTTGATACAAACGTGTCTTTTAAAACAAATTGTGTCGGACGGCTTGGTCCAGGGATTAAGAGATTCGATCCCGCACGGGACAAATCTACAAATATTTACTTCGGTTAGAGTGTTTGTGCACGTGAATTTCATGTTTGTAAACGGACCCACTATACAAGAATAATTCCTAGAGTAAGGCAAAGCTTTTTTTTTTTTTAAATAATGGGGACTGGACATTTTATAGATTGTTAAGTGCTACTAAGTAACACAGGGCGTGCTTGGTGGTACATAGTAAGGATAAAATTTTAGTTAGTAACATTTATGAAGCGTTCGTAGCTCTTATTACTAAGGTTTAGCAGCAACCGGCTTGACCGGTTAGAGATGGATGACGGTTTTGGGCAATACAATTTTTGAGCGTGTCCGTGCGGCTTCCCGAAGGCACGTTGGGTGTACCTTGATGTCTCCGTCGGCGGCGCCGATGGCGTAGTAGTCCTCGCGCGGGGAGAGCGCGAAGCACTTGATGGGCACGTTGTGCGCGTGTTGGCGGTGCCAGACGGCGCGTAATCACAGTAGTGTGTGTGTGTACCTTGATGTCTCCGTCGGCGGCGCCGATGGCGTAGTAGTCCTCGCGCGGGGAGAGCGCGAAGCACTTGATGGGCGCGTTGTGCGCGTGTTGGCGGTGCCGGACAGCGCGTAATCACAGTAGTGTGTATGTGTACCTTGATGTCTCCGTCGGCGGCGCCGATGGCGTAGTAGTCCTCGCGCGGGGAGAGCGCGAAGCACTTGATGGGCGCGTTGTGCGCGTGTTGGCGGTGCCGGACGGCGCGTAATCACAGTAGTGTGTATGTGTACCTTGATGTCTCCGTCGGCGGCGCCGATGGCGTAGTAGTCCTCGCGCGGGGAGAGCGCGAAGCACTTGATGGGCGCGTTGTGCGCGTGTTGGCGGTGCCGGACGGCGCGTAATCACAGTAGTGTGTATGTGTACCTTGATGTCTCCGTCGGCGGCGCCGATGGCGTAGTAGGCCTCGCGCGGGGAGAGCGCGAAGCACTTAATGAGCGCGTTGTGCGCGTGTTGGCGGTGCCGCACGGCGCGTAATCACAGTAGTGTGTATGTGTACCTTGATGTCTCCGTCGGCGGCGCCGATGGCGTAGTAGTCCTCGCGCGGGGAGAGCGCGAAGCACTTAATGAGCGCGTTGTGCGCGTGTTGGCGGTGCCGCACGGCGCGTAATCACAGTAGTGTGTATGTGTACCTTGATGTCTCCGTCGGCGGCGCCGATGGCGTAGTAGTCCTCGCGCGGGGAGAGCGCGAAGCACTTGATGGGCGCGTTGTGCGCGTGTTGGCGGTGCCGGACGGCGCGTAATCACAGTAGTGTGTATGTGTACCTTGATGTCTCCGTCGGCGGCGCCGATGGCGTAGTAGGCCTCGCGCGGGGAGAGCGCGAAGCACTTAATGAGCGCGTTGTGCGCGTGTTGGCGGTGCCGCACGGCGCGTAATCACAGTAGTGTGTATGTGTACCTTGATGTCTCCGTCAGCAGCGCCGATGGCGTAGTAGTCTTCGCGCGGGGAGAGCGCGACGCATTTGATGGGCGCGTGGTGCGCGTGCAGGCGGTGGCGCACGGCACGCGCGCGCAAGTCCCACACGAGCACGTCGCCGCGCCGCCCGCACGACACTAGCGCGCCCGTGCTGCCCGCCCACGCCACGCACGCCGCGCCGCCCTCGTGGCACGTCCACGCTGACATACATACCACTCACTATACTCATTCGTTGTATACGAAACATACAATCGATTGTTAAGTAAGGTACGATTTACATCGAACTGCTCGGGCCGGCGCGCTAGGTACTTTACGCGTACTTTACAATGCGATAATGGAAATAAAAGTGTACTACTGTACAGTTGTTAAAGTTCATATTTGTAAATTAAAATAAATTGGACCCCAGGCGGCTGCCGACAGAACTAACCAGTTGCCGTCGGATTCGAATACCTGTGTCCGGATGTTTTCACACACAAGTTCGACCGCTTTTGTTGATGTAAGTTAAGTTATATATGATTTAACAAAAGGGACGTAATCATAACATAATCGATAGATTACACGACAAAACGGTAGGAATTCAATGTACTGATTGCGACGCGGCAACTTTACTTGTTGCACAAAACAAAGTAGCATGTCGATGGATACGCAGCGCCTGAAGGTCGCCGTCGGCTGACAACCGATACTTACGCGCTTGCTCGCGGATACGGACCTTCTCCGCCGCGCCGCTCGATATAAATCATATTGTTACCTTAGCGGGGTAATTAAATGCCGAATAACGTGGGAAGTACTTCATTCGGCAGGCGCTATGCGTATAGCGTTTGGTAAGTACCAAACAGTATGTCGAATGCAAGTGCACACAAGTACTAAACACACACTATTACTACTCTCGCTAGTATCCAAATACTGCTTCCAAGTCGCTGAGTCATTCGTTGAATCCGTATATCGTTGCTAAGGTTGCCGGTGTATTCACTTAGATCACTTGTTCTCGATTTGATCGCTGTAGCTTCCAAAGAGCGACTGTGTCCGTCGCGTGTGTGTTTGAGTGATATACGCTGTTGGCCGTGAGGCCTTTACAGCTTCACCGGACTAAGGGCGAGCGTGCAACCACTACGCTCGAGCCAGAAGGGCAAGGGGCGACATACTCGAGGGCGCCTCGAGTTGGGAAAGTCGCTACGGGGGGAGGGGATCTACGACTTAGTCGTCGACGTCCGTATCCGGAGCGGAAAGAAGCGATGTCAGTAGAGGTGGGCGATTATGAATGATTTACATAATCGATACATTTACTAATTACTAATATTGATAATCGATCATAAAATTAGTAACTTACTAATTTCCATAATCGGATGTCGTTACTAATTAGTATTACTAATTCTATTTATATTTATTGTGTTTGGTAAATACTTTGTTTCTATTTCATTTGCTAATTTAAAGTTTGTCCCTAACTAACATTAAAATAACTAATAAAACAATGATAAGCATTCACTTAATACTTTCTTTTCTTTAAAGTGTATACTGTAAAAATACAATAGTGAAACGAAAACAAAAATGTATTAATTAAAGATTGAATTAGTACTTTGTCTTTTATTTATATTGAACCAAAAATTATGATTAAATATATTATAGGATACCTTTTAAGCGCAAGTTCATGAATAGTAATATTTATTTAAATATCTAATTAAACACGTGAAAAATACTTTTACAACTCTATTACTCAGGAGCGTACGCCGCTGGCACAGCAGGTACATACAGGGAGCCCGCGCCAAGTGCCATCGCATCATTCGCATCGGCCATGTCGCCGCGCGTAGCGCGTAATCGAACTTAGCTATTGACTACTAATTCATTACTAATGGTTATAATCGAGATATCTCGAGACATCTTCATAATCGAATGATTCTATTAGTATATCTCATAATCGCCCACCACTAGATGTCAGAGCATCGGGGGATCGGTGAGAACATGTCGCGGCCGGCGGTGGCGGTGGCCGGGGATGGGTTCGTAGTCGGTAGCGGCTACGATTAGCGGATTCGCATGGGAAGATGCGTTGGCGAAGTGTCGAGTTGTCGCCTTTTTAATATAGGCGCGAATAGATTCGAGACCGAGATCGGAGTGGAGAAAAAAGCACGTGTGTGTCTGTTTAGAGTGATATACGCTGTTGGCCGTGAGGCCTTTACAGCTTCACCGGACTTATGATCGTTGCCGCGTTGAGTGTTTCTTTTATACTCGTATGAAAGTTCCATAATGAACGTGAACCCTCCAAGTTCATCGATAGAAAAGTACATCGAACAATAGCCGGTGAGCGGTGTTATTATTACATAGCTATTTGTACGTGAACAAGTAGGTACTTGCTTACCGCGACCGCGCGCCGGCAATAATTAAAGGAGAGGAACCTTCTAGACGTTTTAGTACTTAAACGCGGATTCGAGATCTTTCTTGACGGATTGATAGGGGACCTAAGGGTGTGTAATGCGTTTTACAACTAACATCCCCCGATAAGGGGTTCACGAGATATCGTGGTGCATTGAAGCCGTAACAATATCAAACACTTTTTTCTCATATTGAGTAGGCATAAGTGGATAAAATGTCAACGTGCTAACACCACAAGGTACAAACTATAGGTCAAATAAATTATCTAAAATGTACCACCTTCCAAGGACACCATAAACTCACAGTTCGCCTGCTGTTTTTGGCCTGTCCGTTCATAAACGATCATATGCCAATAGTTTAGATAAAGGTTTGTAACTAACGATTAATGAGAACTGTGAGTTCCTCAAACATCGACTGAGACGGCCATATACCGCTTTGTGGGACGCGCCAGCTATTGTTCGATGTACTTTACTATCGATGTACTTGGAGGGTTCTATTCCTTCATTCTAGAACTTTCATACGAGTATAAAAGGAACACTCAACGTGGCGACGGACAGTCTCTCATCAGAAGCGACAACGATCAAATCGAGAACAAGAGATCTAAGTGGAAAACACTGGCGTCCTTACCAACAAGCTAGGGATACTACGAATGACTTGGAAGCAGTATTTGGGTAATAACGAGAGTAGTTCAAGTTTGTGTATAGTGCTTCTGTGTACTTGCATTCGACGTTTGTGCGTAGAGCGCCTAATAAAGTTCTTTGCACATTATTCGTCATTTATTTGAAACGTGACAGCACAATCAGGTAGGCCAGCGACCAGTCCATGGTTATCACGCATTACGGGTGTTACTCGGGCGCGTACCTCAATCTCTTTCACAGAGCTATTCTTAATTTGCTCTAACAAAGAAATGTGGACGCGCAGTTTATAGCTCTGATTCTTTTTCACCGCCAAGACTAATTTTATTAAAGAGGTTGTAAATATTACTCCCCTGATCTCTATACACAATTTCGTTGCATGTAACATAGGTAATCTGTACTAAATATGCGATCCCATAATGCATGTGAATAACTGGCGTATACACAGGGAGATAGAGTCATATTTATGCATTTTTTTTTTATTTCCCAATATCCTATCCCACTAAGCATAACAAAAGTAAAAGTTTGGGTGTTTCTTCACGTCAAAGAGGCTTAACGGAAAAGATTTACATTTATAAAAAAACTTTAATGATAAAATATTAAGAATTATAATATACTCACAAACCACTAAAGCTTTCTTTATAGGCATCAGAGTGTCCCATATGGCAACATTTTTGCTCTCTGAGCTGTGGCCGGCTAAAAATGAAAAAATCATATTATTTATCAGGTCAAAAGTTTCAATAGTAAAATACAAATGAGATTTTTTCCATACCTGTAGCAACTAAACTGCAGGAACCGAGGAATACAAAGTCGCTTATGCCTTTACTGTGGCATTGATGGGTCTGGAATAGAGTATAAATGGTTTACTATTTACAAAGTAATTTCTTCATGTCAGCATTGTAAGTGATTCTATGCTCGTAGCAATAAAAATATTTATATTATAAATATAATAGATAGATATTATAAATATAATATAATAGATAGCGTATAGATTAAAGTAGTAGCTTTCAAATGCTATGTTATGCTATATTGGATGGGTACAGCACATATCATCATCTCAGCCTATACTTGTCCACTGCTGAACATAGGCCTCCCCAATCGCTTTCCAGCGTAAGCGGTCCGATAACTCCCAGCTATTTTCACAAGATCGTCGGTCCATCTGGCAGGCGGTCGTCCCACGCTGCGCTTGCCAATACGTGGTCTCCACTCTAGAACCTTTCTACCCCAACGCCCGTCCGATCTATGCGCTATGTGGCCCGCCCATTGCCACTTCAGCTTGCTAATCTTAAGGGCTATGTCGGTGACCTTATAGATAAGACTAAAAGCATTTAGGGAGCGTTAACAAGATTATATATTTGCACTGCTTACCCTTATGACATGTCAGTGATAAGACGGCGGACAAACCTATTGTAATCAGTGACACTCTCGTACATTTTGTTTTGAAATTAATTATTACTTGAAAACAAATAAAGTCACCGAGAACACAATCATTAGACAAACAAATATTAACCGATAAATTTGCGTGGAGCCTACGTCAGAATCACAAACCATATTATTTCAAATAAAAAGGATACTTCCTTTTTATTGAAGCCGAACCATGTAAGAACGAACATTTTTAAATTGGTTACTTAAATGGTACTAAGTGTTTACAAAAAGTAAACAGCGGAACTGGGTTTATAAGCCCTGTATATACAGAGATTATAATCTCTCTATGCTTTTGACTTATCTCTATAGTATAGCACAAAACCGATGGGAAAGGCCTTTATCCTGCAGTGGACATCTTTCGGTTGAAAATAGATGTACCTACTTCTTAAATTTGTCGAATTTGTTTGCGTGAATCAACTCAAGAAATTTCAAAAAAAGAAAAGACTGTTAAGGGCCCTCTAATCCAACAAAACCATAAATATTGTGTTTTCTGTCTAACTCACAAAGAAAGGTCTAGGCGAGGCTTGCGTCTGCCCCGGCTGCTGCGGGGCTGGGTGCAGTTGCCACATGGCGAGGTTTCCGTCCGCATCCGACGCCGCAAACTTGTTGCCGTAGTCCGAGAACCGAACGCGGGTCACTTTGGCAAAGGCGCCGGGAGCTCGTGGCGACCATACGCATGATGGGTGGCCCCATTCCCATAGTTGGACTGAGCCGTCGGCGCCACCAGTTAGATCTACGAAATATTTTTTGTTTTGTTAGAAATTCACACCGCCTTCATTTCTCAAATGAGTCATTTCGCCGAAAATATTAGTTCCCAATGCAGTATGGGGCATTGCTATATCTGACACAATTTCAGATTCCGGAATTCTACGGAGAATTATTGATAGAAAATGTTTGTAACACTGTCCTAAGTAGGATTGCAATAAAAGAGAATAGACCAACGAGGCAGTATTTATTAGGAATTCGACTGGAAAATGGTTAAGAGTAACTTGAAAAGCTGCATTTAGATAATGTCACAATTTGATTCTATGTTGTATTTGTTTTTTTACAATTTGTAATACTTACATAATGGTTGAGATGGATGCGCAGCCATCCGTTTGATGTTGTCGATTTTATGCTTCAGCACCTAAATAGAAATCTGTTATAGTCAAATATATATGAGCTGGGTAGGCTAGAAATATATATTCCAATGAGTTAGTAAACATATAGTCAGATCATGCTCACATTATATAAACAAATGGACAACGCAACGTACAAAACAGCAATAAAAAGACAAAACTAAAATCACAAAGAATCTGTAAAAAATACAAATAGTGTCTAAAAAGGAGTAATATTTCGAGTGATAAATCTGCCGTAGCAACATTCCGTATAACAATATAATTAGACGTGAAAGAGCATCAATTTATTTTTCTTCTCATTTAGTGTTTCCACATAAACGGACGATTCTGCTCTCAAAATATTACATACCGAACAATCTGATTTGCACGATGAACAAAACGTAGCCTAGTCGAAATAAAATACAACGATTTAAAAACGAAACCGATGCAGACCCAAATAGCCACTACGCAACGCCTGGTGAACTTAAACAGCTACTTGCAGACGGCTATAAAATCAAAATAAGGGAGAAAATAAATGGGCAAGTATAAAAGAAAATAATCCAAATAATAAAAGTGTACATCGAGCCGAATAAAGTTTACGGAGTGCGAACCACTGGTTTAGGAAGTGACGTGAACGGAATTGGCGGGGAGGGATCTATGGTTGTCACTGACCGGTTTCATGAGAAGCTTCGAACGGTGTAGCACCAGGCGACAGTATTTCGGGTCGTGGCAACCCGGGAACTGCAGGCCCTTCACCTGCGACCAACACTCTGTTATGCCGAGCATTCACTCATACATACAATCACACATACATTATTGAGCTTCTCGTCTGCATCCTACTCCTTGGGACTGGGTTTTATTGTTAATAATATTACACATTTCCTTTCTGAAGTTTATGCCGTTCGTATTTGGAAGCCTCATAGATAATTATTAAAATTACTTACACATCACAAATACCGTAAATACATATATTACATAAATAAGATTACGCCCATAATCCAACACGCATGTTAAAGTAAGTATAGAATATATGCATAATCTCGTAATAGTCTAAATCAAGAGATTTTATTTTGAAGAAAAGCGCGAACGAAGCGCGAGGCACACAATAACCACGCCAAGTTTACAACCTCAACTCTTATTGGACGAATAAATGTAATGATAAAGTATCTGGCTATTATTATGTAGGCAAAGAGCGAATAAAGCTTGATAAATAATTGTAGGTATAATGTCGCGACGTCACGCGGCACACGTCGACCGGCAAACAAACCACGCAACAACATTATGGGATCAAATTTAAAGGTTTGACTGTGTAGGACTTTCTTTGTCTTTTAAAAAAGTTGGTTGACACCACACGCAACTCAAAAATCGATAGGACTATATCGATTACTAAATGGGCGATATCATAAAAGATCATTGATACAAAAATATTTTTTAGCGATTTGAATTGTACCTAATTAGTATACATTTATTCATCCAATGTTCCCAGCAAGTTGTATTAGTATTGTACCGTGGACGTACTGTAACGACATACGCTTCGAACCCAGTTGGCACTGAAACGCTCGCCCGTCGCTCCTGCTGGGAATATCGTTAGTTACACTAGCCTGTTAGTTACAAACAGACAACAGCTTTATATTAGTTAATTATATTGCCACTTTAACAATTAAATTGTACTATAACAAATAAGAATCGTTAGCTTTTCATATTGCTATAAAGATATGCTTGTACGGGGTGTGAATAACTACAACTATTGTCTTTTAATCGCGAAAACAATCTGTCTCTTTTATAGGTAGGTACAACAGTGATCAGAGTAAGACAGCATCTTCTTTTGAAGTTATTAAGCCAGCACTACTAAGATAGACGTAAGCAAAATTTTCTAAATACTTTTATGTAGGTGATAGATAATTATGTAGCACTTCATTCCCATTACAAACTTTTAGTATTATTGGTGGTGAGGCAAATAAATTACTTAAACTCATTTAATAGTGTTGATATTAACGTGGTTTCGATGTATACTCACGACACTAGCACCGCGTCCCGTCTGGCTGGCCATGCCGACTGGCACTTGGGGTGCGTTGGGGTTCAGTGGCGAACTGTTGCCAGTGCCAGGTACAGACCCGTTGTTGCCCGCCCTGAATAGGACACCATAGCGTTTTAACGTTTTGACTCATTAATAGTCGATTCCAAAACAATCAAGCATCGCTTTGTATTTTTGCTAGCCTATTGTACTGGTCCACTGCCGACTAAGGTCACCTCTTAATAGTTCCACAGCTATTTTATTTTATTTTTTTATTTATATTTTTTATTTATCAATCTATTGCTATTTGACATAACATTATGAAACAGTATCTATCTTATTATTATCAATTTGAACCTTATCATAAATCTAATACTTACATAGGTTTTTCCCTAGGGTTTTAAGTAGTGAAAGTTAAGAGTCAGTTTTGTTTTTTTTTTCAAATCTTTAGTGAGGCGGAATATTTGGGCGACTCTTACAATAACTATCCACTCTCGGATGTTACGCAACCGTGACAGTTTTCATATATAGATCTGAAGGTGTATTGGTGAAGTGGTATGCAGCTTGTTGTGTAGTAGTGTGTGTACTCACTTGTCGTGGTGCTGGATGAGCAGGAAGCCGGTGTCGGGCAGCGCGGCGGGGTCGGCGGCGAGCGCCAGCAGGTCGAGCTCGCACTCGTCCTCGGCCCACCACGCGCCCGCGCGCAGCAGCAGCGAAACGTCCATCTCTTGCACCTCGCGAGCCGTCGCCACCGCCAGCA
Organism: Phalera bucephala; assembly: GCA_905147815.2. Taxonomy (NCBI): domain Eukaryota; kingdom Metazoa; phylum Arthropoda; class Insecta; order Lepidoptera; family Notodontidae; genus Phalera; species Phalera bucephala. Next base: position 39,897,676 of record LR990609.1, on the reverse strand, counting down.
GGCACCCGCCCACCTGCAAGCAATAACATACACTTCAGGTTTCGCCACATAGCAGACTGAGTGGGGCGGTCACTTGGTGTCAGCGGACGGCAGCATGGAGCGTACATCACACAACGGGCGCGGCGGTACCGTCGATATCGCGTCGCCCGGTAAAAACACAATGCTAGCGTTCCGCTCGCATCCTTTGTGTGTGTGTCTGAATGATCTACGCTGTTGGCCGCGGGGCATTTACAGCTTCACCGGACAAGAGAACAAGCGTGCAACCACTACGCTCGAGCCTGAAGGCAACCTGCTCAAGGGAGCCTCAAGGAGGAACGGCCACGGCTTGGGCAGTTGGGCATGGGGAGGGCATATACTAGGTGCCACGGCGTGGTGCTCTGCAACGGCTGGCGGGCAAGGGATTCTTCGATCTCGCCGGCGAAGTCGGTATCTGATCCTGTGTGCGGTATCTTTATCCAAAAGAAGGGATGTAAGGAAATCGGGAGGGTCTGTGACATGCCACAAACGGCAGTAGCGGCTGATAGGAGGGGAGTTAGGTTCGTAGTCGGCGGTGGCTACAATAAGCGGATTCCTAAAATTGGACGCGTTCGCGAAATATCGGGTTGTCGTCTTTTTAATAAAGGCGCGAATTGGTTCCAGACCGAGACCGAAATAGAGACCCGCTCGCATCTGTATTGGCATTTTTCTTTTCTTTTTTTTAAAAACGTTGCCCCACACTAGGATTAATTCCTGTGTCGTGGGTGCGTTTACAAACATGAAAATTCACATACACAAATACCCAGACCGGAACAAATAATTGTGGATCACACAAAAAAAAAGTCCCGTGCGGGAATCGAACCCGCGACTATTTGACACAGTGGGCGGGGCGGGCTAAGCCCTTAACCACTGCGCTAAATCGTCCGTCATAATTGAATCGGGCGCGGTGGCGGCGTGTCGTGACGTTTGCCGTCGCGCCGAGCGTGGCGAAGATGTGTATAGTCTCCCGTACATTTCAACACCCGTACACATACATAGAACTTCCCAGGTCGCAGCGGCGTCGCGCCGTGCTCACGCAGCGCCCGCAATGTTACCAAGCCAAGGTTTCGCTACGTGTCCTACAGGTCTTGACTCATTTGAGTTTTAATGTACTGAACACTACAGGAGATAACCCAGTTTAGCGTGATAGCAACTCTCGCCTTCCATAGAAGCCACTGTGTAGCGTCGTTTCTTATGCAATTAAAAACGATGTGCATTGTGACTGGGACGCCGACTCGGGTGCGATGGGGACGCTAGCGAAATATCTAGTTGTGTTGTTTGGTGCTGTGAGAAATCATAATGATAGAGGCGGGGCGGCTGATGTACCATCGCACTGGCAGTATGACGTACGCATCACGCCGCCGTTCCGTCCCTTCAGATATGTGGAGAACCTTTTGCCATGCAGCTAACAAAAAAAGGTTGCCTGGAAGAGATCACTTTTAGTGATAAGGCCGCCCATTGTTACACATCATTCAATTGAAATATTGTATCTTTTTATTTCCTTCTTGTATTTCTGGTGGAACAATAAAGTATTATCTATCTATCTAACAAATGGATGCAGTCTCTACGCGCGCTTCGATCTACCGATCAGATTCAAATATATCAACCAATTAATGACCGGTATGTGGCAGCACACGATATATACTTTGACCAATTTGAATACTGTTTGAAGTCTGACTACACCGTCATTTACAATCCGCATTATAAAAAATCCATAAACCTTACCTTATTTAGACAGAACGCAGCAATGGAGTCCTGTTCCTTATGTATGATCCGAACGGGGTTGTGTAGCTCCATCTCCCTTTCTCGTTGCTGCTGCGGAATGGAACTGGCTCTCGCTTCACAGCTATTAGGATCTATTGCAAACGACTGGGTCCGACGTCTGGAGAAGACGGCTCTGATGAATAGGTCCTGAATGAAGCGTAATAACAGATATAATACTAAAAAAGTACTTCCGAGTTAGTAGATAAATGCTATATTTATGTATTGATGCAGATGCTAGAAGTGCGAATTTTAGACATTACTTGTATTTTCTTTAATTCCTTAACTTTTAAGCAGCCCAAGTAAGGTAGAGTTGAAAGGAAAATTGGATACGTCAGTCTCTAGTGAGCATACCAAAGGGTAGACCAGAAGAGTTATTTACACTAGTAAAATAGTCACGTATTGCCTTTTTCGAAACCGGCTGGTTTCATTGATTTGAATTTAATTTATAGAGTTAAAGATAAATGTGCACCGACGAATATCCATGTCATATATATGGCTTGCACGAAATGGTAGATGGTGGAATACGTTGTTAGCGATATGACTGACAAACCTCGCCTTAAGCGGAAACATACCTGAACGGGTTCTTGTCGCACTAAAAAGTTCCAAAGTCGGCGAGCGGGTGCAGTGCTGAATAATGCTGAGTTGAACGGTGTATTATGCTTTTCTACTAGACATCTGAAATCAGAATAATAATGAAGAAATTTACTAACCATTTCTAAGTAGCAGCTACCTCAACCGTTGAAGATACAGGAAAACGGTATTAGGAGCTTAAATTGCTTTTTGCGACATTTTGAGCTTCACCTGCAGATTTTGAAAAAATGTACAGACAGTAACAGAAACAGTTTTTTGATGCCAATCGATCCTATTTCGTATTAGGATCAAAAACTTTTATTGGAACAAATGAGGTTGGAGTACTAGCCATGCTAATCGATACTGTTTCTTATAAAAACTTCTATAGGACCAACTGGGGGTACTAGAAAAGTCAGAAATAGCAAAAAAAAACTATTTCCTACAAAATGTATGAAAAAGGGTTTTTGCGATTTCCGACCTTTGTAGTTCTTCAACCTCAATAGGCTATTTGACTAATTTGGAAAACCGTTTTAAATTATTCTATATTACGTTATAAGCACACTACATTAATATTTCCGTGAAACCTACTTTAATATCAATAAAAATCAATGAGAACGTTTAAAAAACGAGTGAGCGTAAGCTTTGATTGGAAGTGGACATGTTTTAAAATTTTTGAAAAATATAAAATTAAAAATAAAAGTTTGTCAAGTCATAGTAATTCTTAAAAACCTAGTTTTAAAATTTAATATCTAATATAACAAGCGCTATTAGTTACAACGTTGTGTTCCTGTATAATTACGTGGTGCTTCACATCATCGGATACGCAGACCCCTACATCCCCTCGAGTAAAGAGAGCCGCTGCTATTTTTTATCTCCCTGGCAGCCACACGAATAACGCGCAGCGCGGTACTATGAGTCTACAGAGAACTCCGCCCGGTACGCCATTAATAAGCGACAGCGGGAATGCTAGCGGATCCGTGCCAAATTTATCTACCTACGGCGAAAAAGACGAATACATTAACATCAATCCGAGAAAACGGAGGGAGCGAACTGAAATACACGAATACCAAATGAATTTTGAAAGTTTTCGTACAGACATAAAGAAGCTCTTAGAAGACTTTGGGAAGACCCAGAATTACAACCTAACTTATATACGAGAAGAAATAACTGAGATTAAAAATGAAATTATAACGATAAAATCAACAACAAAAGAATTTTCACATCAAATAAATAACGCAGCAGATAAATAACGAATAAGAAACTATTAAATCGAACAATGTCATAACTAATGATAAATTTCAACAAATAGAAAGCGAGATATCTCAAATAAAAAAATCGACAAAACAATGGAAGTGCAATATTCCAACCGCCTTTTCTAACTATGATGATAATGATTATAACTACTTAGAAAGGTTTATATTAAATCAGGTAGCAAAGAATAGACAATAGATTGACAAGACAAAAGTTTTAAACCCACCTCAGAAAGACTGGATAAACAAAAATATTATTAATTCAATAAACATAAGGAACAGTTTATGGCAGTAGACTAAAAGTGACCCGAACAACGAAAACTTACAAAAGATTCTTCGTAAAGAACAAGTGAAAAACATGATTAAGACTCAAAAGGAAAACTACTATCATACCTTATTTCGTAACAGTTGTAATCATCCAAAGAAACTTTGGGATGTTATAAATAGCTTAGCGTTAAATAAGGTGAAAAACTGCTGTGCTCCTCCCAAACTAGTGACAAATTCTGGACTAATTAAGGAAGGTAACGCAATCTGTGATTTATTTATCTCATTTTTTTCAACATTCGGCGCAGATTTATCAAATAAAATACCTGAGACATACCACATAAATACAGGTAACATATTAATGTATGATCATAATTATACACATACCGTGTGACCTTAAATCAGTTTACAACCTGTAGTTCAGACGAAATATCAAAAATAATCGACCACTTAGATAGTAACAGTAGTACCGGCCTGGATGGCATTAGTACCAAAACGATAAAATGTCTAAAAAATATAATCATTGAAAGATTAACTAATTGTATTAATACGTGTTTATCATGCGGCATTTTCTCGACACGCTAAGGATAGCTAATGTCGGCGACAGGACGGAATAGATTCTTTTATGACTTACGTATATAACTTGACGTGTCCGCGATGTTACCATAGGAATTGAATCATGATTATGTAATTGCGATAGGATTAGTTTATATGCATAATAGGTGATAAGAATCCGCCCCGTAGCGTATAAGATTTAGGAATAAGTTACAATTATCGAGTGGAAATTGGGCACAGTGGTAATGTTTTTCGCACTGATTTGGCGATTATACAAAATATGTGTCTAGAGTTATTTATATTTTTATGTTTTTATACAAAGAATGTCACTGTGAATATAGATATGTAAAGTTTACCCGAGATTATACCCTGACTGATTGGGAATCGGAAATAATGTCGCGCAGTCGTAGTCAAAATTCTGTGCTCCCAAAGGACCGAGTGCGCGGCTCTCTGCTCGGTATAGTCTCGGGGTAGCTAAGTAAGCTGGTGATTTGATGAAATTTGTAGTCGAGTTGCGGAATCAAGACTTGTATTGTGCTGAGGAAAATAAAGGAGTATAGAAGCGAACGTGTCTCTTCTTTTCACCCACGCAGGGTCGACGAAGTTGGGTCGGCGACAGCGGGATACTGTCCCGGGCCTTTGAAGAAAGTGAAAGGCCAATTCAGCTAAGGTCAGTCCTATTTACAAATCCGGCAGTAGAATGGATCCAAGTAATTATAGGCCGGTATCAGTTTTGCTGATTATGTCAAAAATATTCGATCGAGTGTTGTACAACCGTATATACAACTATTTAGTCAAAAAAATCCTAATTGATCAACAATATAGTTTTCGTCCTCAATCGAGCACCATCACAGTGCCAGTAGACATAGTAACAAAAATCAAAACTCATATTGATCAATAGGACTTCGTTTTAGGGATCTTTATCGATCTGAGAAAAGCCTTTGATACAGTAAGTCACCCAAGCTATTACAGAAGTTAGAGAACATAGGCATAACAGGCACAGTGCTTAATTTTTTTAAATCATAATTGCAAAATGTCCCTTAATGTTTTTAATCTATATTAATAATATAGGACTAACCGGGCATTTAACATTATATGCGGACGATACATCCATTTTCTACTTTGGTAAATCCATGCATAATATTATAACCGACGCTCAAAAAGACCTCGATATACTCAATGAATGGTTAAAATATAATTTACTCAGTGTCAGTACATCCAAATCTTCATTTATGATATTTTCCGCGAAAAATAAACATATCCCAGATTTTACCCGCTTACTATCAATAACAACATAATACAACATCCTTATCTGGAAAAGTGCCTTGGGCTATGGATAGATGATAAACTAACTTGGAAGGCACACATTGAACATATCAGAACTAAACTATGAACATATCAGAACTTAACTAATGTCAATAATAGGAGCATTACGTAAAATAGCAAATTGCATACCAAATAAAGTATGCAATATTTTCTATAACTCCTTAGTAAAATCGCATCTAGAATACTTAATAGAAGTGTGGGGGTTGGCTGCCACGACTAACCTTAACAGATTATTCCAATGTCACTATCTTACTCCTACAAAAGAATTGTATCAAAAAACCAAATTATTAAATGTCACTCAACTTTATATATATTACACTTGCATTCTAATAAAAAAGATAACTACAAACTCCATACAATCTTATATACAGCTCCATAAAAAAGTTATCACTCACAATTTGAGAAACAGAAATAAACTAGCGCTTATAAATATACAAACCAATTAAGGAAAGAAATCAATAACGTTTGAAGGAGTACAGCTGTATAGTACCCTACCAAACGATATAAAAGATTGCAATGATATTAAGACATACAAAAGGAAACTTAAAACATACAACCAGACCCTCTGAATAACTCAAGTAACCTTATTTAACACTAACACAAAAAAATCTTTACCTGAAAATGAAAATTGTATCTCATTATTAAAGAACTTAATGTTTTTATGAGAATAAATTCTTTAAACCCAAAACAGTGTAGCTGAGTGATTTTCTTATTGTTTCTTCGTATTCATTGGATATAATGGTGTTTAATGCCACAATGCACAAATACGTGTATTAATAGTATACACAAACTGTTTCTATTCCAACGAATCGCAAAAAGTGAAAAATGACATTATAATTAGCTCGAAGCGACCAAAACAGCATTTTATCGCATTTAAATTTTTTACGTGTAATGAACACTAGTTAACTTTACATATAATTGATAGTAGCTAAAAATGTCGGTTTTTATAAAACGTAATAACATCTTTAATACCTAACCTCATAATATACCTTAATTGGAAAAGAACAATCCTTACACTGCTGTTTTTACATTTTAAAATTCCGCAGCATAGTAGTCAGCGTTATTCTTAACCATAAATGCGTCAAACTTTGGTAGTTGTTGTTATCAGCTCACATAAAATTTGTCTACATTTATAAGGTCAAAACGAATATTTATGCCACTAGTCGATTTATCCAAACTTATCAGAAAACTGTTTCAGAAATAACTCTAAAGATCGAATATAACACCCAGAAAACAGAAAACGCGAACTATAATCACTCGATGAACCCACGTTTACTATCGCGTGACGCACAAGAGTTACAACCAATCACAGGGCGTTTCCGTCACAGAGAAAATTTCTTAAATTATTGTGTTTTTATTTCGTGTGATTTGCAAAAAATACACATAATTTTATTTTAAATGAAGTGAAATATGTTTTTTTACCCTATTATCTATTAGGATGACCACAATTTATACTTTATTTTCAATGTTGTTAAATAGCCTATTGGTTCAATAGAATTTTTAATCCCTATAAGTAACAGAATTTTTTTTTTGCAATTTTGCCTCTTGGATTCCTTATTTTTCATGTACAATAGAAGAGTTTAATCCTTATAAGGAACAGAATCGTCTGGCATTTAAAAAAGTTTTTGTTTAAAATGCCCATTTTCATGCTGTACGTTTTTCGAAATCTGTAAATTCAGTTCAAAATATCGCATAAAATTAAGGATAGTCTCCTAAAACCGTTCTCCTGTCGATACAACGGTTGAGGTGTCTTTACGAAACGTCTAAAAAATCCACCCTGTATACTTGTAAGAATCATATAATTGCCACAAAAAAAATAGTTTCTGCTCCTTAAATTCTGAGGGTCGATGAACGCCCATCCTCTAGAAGCGTCTCTAACATCGGTATTGCCTTCCGTCCCTTCATTAACTAGGATAGGTGCGGCCATAATGTAATTTTAGAAAAAAAAAACAGAACCATTGAATAAAACCATTTGAGTTAAAAGACTAGAAAAGAAAAGTTTCTCTCCGGATTTTCACAGTGGCCGCATTCCGATCCAGTTCTAGATGTGAAAAATGTAATAATTTTGTCGTTTGTAAGTACTTTTCTGGCCTATGAAAATAAAAGATCTTGAGTGTGATTTGGTGTAGCGCGCGTACCTGTACTTATTGATAGGCGGGCCGGCGGTGTGCTGGTCGGGGAAGCAGCCGGGGATGTAGTCGTGTGGCGGCGCGCGGGCTTCTAACGCCTCTGTGAGCTGCTGTTGCCATTGGTCCACCCGTCGCAGTGCACCGTGCACCATAGGACTTGTCGTCGCCAGTTCTGTGGACACACTCACTCCATTACCACGATACTAGGAAATGATGAGGGTTGAGGCGTTTGCTATAAACGACCACGGAAAAAAGGTGCACGAACTCAGTGTGGCACTTGCGTTGGTTTAATGCGCCGTGAAATCGCTTATGTCTTACTAAATGTGTGTATTGTGCCAACCCCACATAGTGGTAAATGTTAAAATGAAAATTATTATCTAAACTAGTATTATCATCACTTCCGACCTATTCCACACACTGCTGGGCATAATCCTTTTACGCCACATATGTATGTATATGTATCCCGAGTAAATGTTGGCCAGGTCTTTTCTATACCACAGCCTATGAATTTAGTCACATCATCGACCAATCTTTGTACTGGCCTTTCACGATTGCGGTATCATTTCTGTGGACATTTAAACCTACCTAAGAACATACATTTGATCCGCTCGTCATCTGAATGACGGACGATTTAGCGCAGTGGTTAAAAGCTTAAGCCGCTCCGCCCACTGTGTCTAATAGTCGCGGGTTCGGTTCCCGCACGGGACAAATCTTTGTGTGATCCACAATTATTTGTTCCGGTCTGGGTATTTGTATGAGTGAATTTTCATGTTTGTAAACGCACCCACGACACAGGAATAATTCATAGTGCGGGGCTTGGTGTTTCAAAACAAAAAATCTATATACGCTTCCATACTAATAATATAAAACCGAAAGTAACTTTGCCAGTTCGAAGTCTTTTCAGTCTAAACTGGTAAACAGAATTTAGCAAGGTGTTGGATTGTATTGTATAATGGGGAAGGCTACTTTTTGTAAGAAAAACGAAAACGCAGACTAAGTCGCGAGTAACAGCTAATACTATTATTCGACTAATCCTATTAATATTATAAATGTGAAAGTTAGTATGTTTGGATGTTTGTTTCTTAACTACGCAAAAATGACTGATCAGATTTGGATGAAATTTGGCATACAGCTAGTTATTACCTGGATTAACACATAAATCAATCAATTAGCCTATCGCAGTCCACTGCTGGACATAGGCCTCTCCTAACACGCGCCATTGCACACGGTCCTCTGCCTTCCGCATCCAGTCTGTCCCAGCGACCTTTTTGAGGTCGTCGGTCCATCTAGCTGGGGGCCGTCCTACCTTACGCTTATCAAGTCGCGGTCTCCACTCTAGGACACGCTTGCTCCATCGGCCGTCGGTCTTTCTGCAGATATGACCAGCCCATTGCCACTTTAGCTTACTTGATTAACACATGGGATACTTTTATCCCGGAAACATGTTAGGTTCCTGTTCTAAAGTCAACGCGGACGAAGTTGCGGGCAGAAACTAGTGTTAAATATAAAGAGAACTTCGTTGCCATGATAACATAACTTACCAGACATCTCGATACCGCACAGCTGCAGGAAGTTCTGTAGCTTCTGCTGAGCAAGACGCAGCACTGCCACTCGCATCACTAGCCAGGAATACGAGTCCGGATCCGAATGTTCCACATTGACACCTTTTCTACGTTTTTCGCTCCTAAATAATAGAGGAATTTATGTAGGTAGAGGTAGTTATTGTATTCCAAATGTCCTAAAAAGCCTATAGTTCATACCTTTAAGACGTCGTGTGACAGATTGGGTCTCATAGGTGGACAAAATGCGTGTTGTTTAAGTCAGATTTGTAAGAGCTCTCTCGTTATTAATTCCAAGAACGTGAGATGACAATCAAGGCGAACATAAAGCTTCCAACTTAGCTTCACGACAACTTATGAAGCTGAACCGGATCAATGGATTAACGTGTCTTCTGAAGCACGGATATGCTAACGTTCACCAATCTCACACTAACCTAGCCGTGCGCCGCCAAACCTTGGTGATCGTAGCTACGTAACGTTATGAGTTTTATAAGTTTTATACATTTTATTTTTCTTCTGTCACTATTCATGAGAACAGTATCAATACTTCGCATGTCAAACTCATGTATACCTATGTACAGCTTTACGGCATTGTCAAATACACGGAGAAGCGAACGCATGGCGAGAGGTTTATATTAAGTACTAGCGACCCGCCCCGGCTTCGCACGGGTAAATTATACATATAAACCTTCCTCTTGAATCACTCCGTCCATTGGTGAAAATCGTATGAAAATTACTTCGGTAGTTATTGAATTTATTGCGTTCACATAGACAGACGCGGCGTGGGGACTTTGTTTTCGTCGCTTGAATCTAGTAACATAGATATTCGGGTTTGACGGAAGATTTAGCGCAGTGGTTAAGAGCTTAAGCCGCTTCGCCCACTGTGTCAAATAGTCGCAGGTTCGATTCCCGCACGGGACAAATCTTTGTGTGATCCACAGTTATTTGTTCCGGTCTGGGTATTTGTATATGTGAATTTTCATGTTTGTAAACACACCCACGACACAGGAATAAACCCTAGTGGGGCTACGTTTAAAAAAAAAAAGCGATAGCAACGAGTTTTACGCAATAGAAACGACTTGCCACGCGTTTGATTCGCCGTGTATTTTCTAAGGCCTATAAAATTGAAACGAGGCGAGTTGTCCCCTCTCGGTCGATCTATTTATTTAATAAATGGTGTCTACATTAAATGATTCGCGATATTTATTTATTATTGAGATTACAGTCAAATCTACGGTTTGATGTGGATATGTATTTGTGGGTATACTGTACCTGTTGGTGCTCGTATCGAAGATATCGTCATCGTCGGGTTCACTGGCGCTGTCCTCCGCGTCTTCCCCGCCGGATTCCGCGGAGTCGTAGTCATAGTTCTCGGGGTCTTGCTCGGCCGTAGGCTAATTGTCAAAGAAGGAACAAATTAAGTGAATCAAGTTTTAGATTTTTTCGAGTGCCATTTCATTGGTCTCGAATGGGGGAGCTGTGTGAGCGTAAACTCGATAATATCGCTTGATTAAATAGTCGACAATTAGCAACATGAGTATAATACCATAGTTAACAATATTCGCAGAGCTATTGGGCGATTAATATTAGTTCCGAAATAAGGGGCGTTCAGTAGAGTTATTAGTTAGAACTGCATACTTTCAACTGTTATAGTATGCTCAGATTTAAGTGCTGACATTGTGCTTTATTTTCTCTTTCATAGATGAAGTAAAAATTTAATGGCCTATTCTTTAACAATCATCAACACACTATGGACAAATTTTAAACGTAACGAACTAACATGCTCGCCAAAATATCTTTATTAGTATTGCCGAATAGAGTTTGCTAAAATCGGCTGGATTGATTCTATTGAGCAGTATTATTGTGATCTTACTTTGCCGTGAAAAGAGCCCGCGCTATTAACTGCGTATATTCGTTTCTTTCTCACACTAAAATAAGACTTGTGGTATTTGATAGTCGTGATTTCGATAGCGGTAACCCCTCTCGTTACCTTGGTAAGTAGGTATGTGAGTATACTGCAGTGTGGTGGCACGAACTGTTCGCGGTAGGTGGGGCGGCCTTCCTGTATGTTCTTGTGCGGCGCGGCCGGGCCCAGCCCCAACAGTCGCATGTTCAGTAACGCACGCTTCTCACGCAGTGAAGACCACACTGACGTGCCTTCCGGACGCTCTACCAGTTTCGGCTGCAATAGAATACATGCTATAATTATTTGTGCTCATATTAAACTAAGGTCGTATACTATGAAGCTTTAAATTTCGCGTTTAAATTTACGTGTGGTAGCCTATGTCGATATTATTGAGGTAGAACTCAATTAAAATGTCACTGCCCGGAAAAACACGATTAAAATCAGATGCTACGATGATAATAGGTGGTTTGACCTATTCTCTTTGACCTCGATTGGTAAGAAAAGATTTTCATCGATTCTATTTCATTCAATTTTATCATCACCACATTTCGAGTTTCTATTCTAAACGTCACCGTACCCATGTTTCCTGAAAAAGACTGTAATGTGTGCATGTAAACGTCGTGTGCATTAGAGGGCAAATATTGGGACGAATGATATATGCAACCTCTTCGGGGGCATGTTGCAACCGACTAATAAAACGTAAGACGAAACAGATCACTAGACAAAATTTCGAGCGTCGTCGCTAAACTTCGCCCGGCATCACAAGCGTCACGTGCCGCGGGGCATTTATCCCCTAATAAATACGAGGCTTAATAAATTAGGCCATTCTGTCCCACTGCTTGGCAAACACCTTTTCTTACAAATCGAAGTGAAAGAGAATACGTCAAATAGCCTATTATTATCAGTGGATCTGATTTTGTTTATTATTTCTTCTATATAAAACTATACATTGTTAAAAATAACCAGTAAGGTGCGAACGAATGTAGTTATATTGTATGAACAATTTTAAACAATTTATATATAAAGTATTTTATATGACTGCGCCAATTACAGAGCCATCAGTTTGATCAGCTTGGAAGCCAAGGTGTACGGTAAAATTATTGAAAGGAGAATGCGCGAGAAGTCCGATGGAATGTTGTGCGAGGCACAAGGTCAGGTGTTTCAAGTCCGGAAGAGGATGTTCGGATCAAGTCTACTCCCTCCGCAACATCGTAGAGAAGCATCAGGCAGTGGGCCGGAAGGTTTCCTGCGGTTTTGTAGATGTGAAGAAGGCGTTTGACAGAGTTGTGCGAAAGAGACTTTGGGACATTTTGCCAGAGTATGGTATAGATGGCACTATGTTGCGAGCCGTCAAATCCACTTATGTGGACTGCAAGGCATGCGTACGGGTGGGTGGTAACAGGTCACCCTGGTTTGCCGTTAAAATCGGTGTCAAGCAGGGTTGCGTGTTGTCCGCTAGACTGTTTATAATATATCTGGATAAAAGTCTTCAAAGACTGAAAGCGATGAATGAAGGTGTACAAATGGGTGACCAAGTGGTAAACCATCTACTTTATGCAGATGACGCGGTTTTAATAGCGCCAACAGCCACTGATCTGCAAACACTAGTCACAGTTATGAAAGACGACTGCATGATCAATGGCTTACACTTGAATGTAAAGAAAACCAAGATTATGGTTTTTGAAAGGGAAGAAACCAGAACGAATGCAAGGATTGTGGTTGGTATCGATGTGCTGGAGCAAGTGAATGAGTTTGTATATCTTGGATGCGCCTTTAGTAAGGATGGGAAATACACCGCTGACATAGAGAGAAGAGTGAGTGCAGGGAACAGGGTGAATGGTGCGATGGGAAAGCTACTTGGAAGCCGGCACCTAAGCCATACATAACGGAGTTCTTGTCCCAACGCTGTTATATGGTAGCGAGAGCTGGGTATGTAAGAAGGAGAATGAAAGTAGGATAAATGCGGTAGAAATGCGAGTTCTGCGGAAGATGTGCGGAGTGAAGCTGACGGACCGCATTAGCAACAGCGTAGTAAGAAAGCGAGTAGGTATGAAAGATAGTATCGGTGTAAAGATGAGAAAGGGCATGCTCCGTTGGTTCGGGCATATGGAAAGAATGCCAGAGGAAAGAATGACAAAACAGATATACAATGTGAAAGTGGAAGGATGCAGGTACCGGGGAAGACCTAGACTATCTTACCACGACTAAATAAACCGAGTCTTATCTGAAGGAAAAGTCAAGAGTCTCCGTAACCGGCGAGCGTGTATGAGACGAACTTTGAGAGTGGAGGAAGCCAGAGAGGTATGTAAGGAAAGAACCTGTTGGAACTCTGTACTCTCTGCCTACCCCGCAAGGGATCTGGCATGATAATATAGATAGATATAGATATAAAAAGAGGGGCTAAATAGTCCTGGATAGGTCATCGTTTTGAAATAAGGAAAAGTTTAAGTCCTTGTAACCTAGTTGATGTTACCGTAACATTCCCGACTTACACCATTATTTAGACCTTGTTTTGGAATAAGACAGATTATGTTTACTGTTTTAGAGTTACCTGGTGCGGGGCCGGTGCCGTGGTAAGTAGCCGTCGCACACCGCCGCCGAACAGTCGCGCGTGGTCTACAGGTAGCGGAGTGTGCGCGGCCAGCCGGTACAATAAGTGCGCGTCTCTCGCCGCCGCCGCCCAGCCCAATAGCGCTAGGTACACCGCACAGAATGCTTCTGCTAACAGTACTGCCAGTCGGGGAGCATCTTCTTCTTCTGCTGCACGTAAGGCTAATCCACGGAGAGCGGATACACCTGAGAAGGAAATAGACTATGAGCTCTTACTTGCAACAAGTGCTTTTTCAACGGCGTTGTAATATGCTGAAATGAAACAAACGGGAAAGGATACATCATCATCATCATCATCTCAGCCTATACTTGTCCACTGCTGAACATAGGCCTCCCCAATCGCTTTCCAGCGTAACCGGTCCGATGCCACCTGCATCCAACGACTTCCTGCGATTTTCACAAGATCGTCGGTCCATCTGGCAGGTGGTCGTCCCACGCTGCGCTTGCCAATACGTGGTCTCCACTCTAGAATCTTTCTGCCCCAACGCCCGTCCGATCTTCGCGCTATGTGGCCCGCCCATTGCCACTTCAGCTTGCTAATCTTAACGGCTATGTCGGTGACCTTGGTTCTTCTACGAATCTCTTCATTCCTGATTCGATCACGTAGAGAAAGGCCGAGCATAGCTCTCTCCATAGCTCGCTGAGCAACTCTGAGCTTTTTTATGAGACCTATTGTAAGAGACCACGTCTCTGATCCATATATCATCACTGGTAACACACATTGACTAAAAACTTTAGTCTTTAGGCACTGAGGTATTTTGGATGAGAAGATGTTGCGCAGTTTCCCGAACGCTGCCCAGCCGAGTTGGATTCGTCGATTGACCTCTCTCTCAAAGTTGGACCTACCTAACCGGACTACCTGTCCCAGGTAAATGTATTCGTCGACAACTTCAAGAGTAGAGTTCCTAACGGTGAGTGCGGATACATGTATTATAAAAATCTCGCGTTGAAAAAGCGGTGGTGCGTATGACGGCTAAGTATAACATAATCAGAGGAGAAACTACCGGTGACACAATTTTAGCATGGTTCGCTCTAGCTATGCTAGCCGGTAGTTCAGGGGTACCATGTATTCAAATCCTATGCTCCTCGAAAGTTCTGTTTAGAGAAAATTGAAGGTTCCTAAATCCACATACTTATGTATATATACGCATCTCCTTTTTAATGCGCGTTAGTTAAGCGCTGGAATAAAATAAATGGCGAGCGGTACATATTTGAAGAAGTTTTATCAGCGCTTCAAAAACGCATGCGAATACGGACTAACAAAACTATGTTACAAATACGTGAATTTACCATACCTGGCCATTTATTTGGTGGCGTAGTTACTGTCAATTCTTCAGTCGAGTGTCGTCGTTGCCGCGCCAGTATTTGGCTAGTTCCAGGAGTCTCGGCTATGATACTGCATAACATTCGAGAAAAGTTAAATATAAATTATTTATATTATTCATGGACCACAAGATACCGAACAATTCTAACCTGCGCTATCTAGGCAACGCGTTAGTTCAAACGTTTACTTTCATTCAGATTCTTGAAGGTTTATATTAATTTACCATATAATAATTGCAGAGGTTGGAGACATAGCTAATGACCACGAGGATCTGGGTCCAAATGGTCGATCCAAGTACTAAGAGAGATTTCTATCGATAATTTCTGAGTGACGGTAATCCGGTGCTCGTAGCGCTGTGCGACCGCGGTGTTCTTACCGATCACCAAGGTTAAGCAGCGTTCGACTCGGTCGGCCTGAGATGGGTGACCGTTTGTGGCATTTTCATATTCGAGCGTCTCCGTGCTTCGGAAGACACGTTAAGCCGTTGGTCCCGGATACCACTTAATGTGGTAGTCGTTAAGCCGAGTTGGAAGCCTTAAAGGCGGCTTGATAAGTCCAACAGCGGGTGGCCACAAACCTGCCTCCACCAATCCGCACTGGGTCCGCGTGGTGGAGTATGACCTAATCTCTCTCACCTCGATTTAAGGTTGATATTATATAATCCGGAGTCTAAATTGTGTCTGGTATAATAACAATAGGCTCACCCTCTATCACACTGAGGTCTAACATCATCGACGAAATGAGGGTGTATCTGTATGAAGTTCATCTTTACCACAGCCGCTTAGGGAATTCGGGCATAACGGTGTTACTTTTAGATAAAAGGCATTTTACTGTTCAATTTTTACCAGTCATGATGATGCGCGTGCTTCAAGCTGAAGGTGTCGGAGTCGCAGAGGCTCTGGTAGATGCAGGCGGACAGCGCCACGGCCAGTTCCCTCAGCGTGTGCAGTATTCTGGTCGCCGAGCCTCCCGGTATGCCCAGCTCGCCGACAGTCCCCAGCATGTCGTGCGCGACGGACTGACAACATACGACGAACGGGATATGTAGTATTTTTGAGGTTTGTAAGTGCTTTTTATTGGCCTATTCAAAGTCAGTGAATGATATCTTTCATCAGCTATATACGTCCATTGCATAATTATTGCTTCTCCAAAGATGGTCACGACGACCGAGTTTTGTGCCGTACGCATCAAGTTCTTACCCGTGAACTTTAATACCTGTCGTACCTTGCAACATGATTTTGAATGAACTCAAAACCAATATAAAAATATGGGAATGTTAACGTAGAAAGTTATTTAGCTGTGCCAAATCGATTATAACTAGCGAGGTTTCTGCCCCACATTGTTTTTGGGCGGGGCTAAAAAATAGCCCCGATTTAACATTTTTTCTAACAATTATTGTCCCACTGCTGTACAAATAACCTAAGATAAAATGTAATTGGCTACTGATTGGCCATAGATTACCAAATTCTTACGAGGCAACTTAAAAGAAGTTCTGTCGTTTCCATATTTCCCGGCAATTTTGAATTTGGAACTGTTCTATATTTGAATGTGTTTAAATTTTATATCTCAAAACAGTTGAAAGTATTAGGATTAATGCTATTGTTTAGTCACAGCGTCGATTGGAATCGGTCAGGTTACGTACGAAAATGAATCTTTCTAAGGAAAATGTTCGTGCAATAATTTTCTACAACTTTAGAAGAGGCCTGATACGGCTTCAGTGTTTTGAAGAGCTAACATCTGTGTTCAGTGATGAAGCCCCATGTCTGCGGACTGTCGAACGCTGGTATTTAGAATTCCAGCGTGGACATACTAGTGGTAGTGACAAATCTCGCGAAGGATGCCCAAAATCCGCCTTCACTGAAGATAACATCATTGATGTGAGACAACTAATTCTCGAAGATCGTCATGTGACGTATCGAGAGATAGAGGCTCTATTAGGCATTTCAGGGACAACCATTCAGAAGATCTTGCATGAAGCGCTTGGTGTGAGGAAGCTAGTTTGCCGTTGGATACCGCATCTGCTTTCCGACGATCACAAGGCGGCCCGCGTCAGATGGTGTAAGAAAACTCTGCAAAGGTTCAACCGAGGAGAGTCAAATCACGTCTACGACATCATCAGTGGTGACTAATCTTGGATCTATGCCTACGATCCTGATTCCAAACAACAATCTACAATCTGGGTCTTTCAAGACAAGCCAAAGCCGACTGAAGTTGTTCGTTCTCTATCTATCTATATCATCACGCCAGATCCCTTACGGGGTAGGCAGAGAGTACAGAGTTCCAACAGGCTCTTTCCTTATATACCTCTCTGGCTTCCTCTACTCTCATAGTTCGTCTCATACACGCTCGCCGGTTACGGAGACTACGGACTTGTCCTTCAGATAAGACCCGGTATATTTGGTCACGGTAAGATAGTCTAGGTCTTCCCCGGTACCTACATCCTTCCACTTTCGAATTGTATATCAGTTTTGTCATTCTTTCTTCGGACATTCTTTCTATATGCCCGAACCAACGGAGCATACCCTTTCTCATCTTCACACAGAGACACTCTTTCATACCTATTTGCTTTCTTACTACGCTGTTGCGATTACGGTTGGTCAGCTTCACTCCGCACATCTTCCGCAGAGCTTGCATTTCCACCGCATTTATTCTACTTTCATTCTCCTTCTTACATACCCAGCTCTCGCTGCCATATAACAGCGTTGGGACAAGCACTCCATTATGTATGGCCATCCTTACTGAATGCGCATCCAAGATATACAAACTCATTCACTTGCTCAGGCACATCGTTCCCAACCACAATCCTTGCATTCGTTCTAGTTTCTTCCTGTTCAAAAACCATAATTTTGGTTTTTGTTCGTTCTCGAAGCACTTCAAAGAAGATGGTGGCCACGTTCGTTGGAAAAACCGGCCATGTTGCGAGTATTGCACTTGAAGATCGTAGAACGGTTAACGCAGAGTGGTATATCACAGTTTGTTTACCACAAGTCATCGCCGAACTTCGAAAATCTAACTCAAAGCGACGCATCATCCTGCACCACGACATCGCAAGCTCACACAGCGCTCGTCAAACGATTGAGTATTTGAAGCAGGAAAAAGTAGAAATTCTTGACCATCCTCCATACAGTCCTGACTTAAGCCCTAACGATTTCTTTACATTTCCTAAAATTAAGAAAAGTCTTCGTGGTCAAAGGTTCAAGTCCGGTGAAGAAGCAGTCAACGCTTTCAAGTCAGCCATTTTGAACACCCCACTTTAGAGTGGAATAAATGTTATAATAAATGGTTTGAGCGAATGGAAAAGTGTATTAAGCTACGTGGTGAATACTTTGAAAAACAATAAAAAGTACTATAAGGTTCTAGTTGTGTTTTTTTCTTCAAATGACAAAACTTAAAAGGCATGCCTCGTATCAAATATTTTGTAAAAGTACCTGCAAATGTCTGACAGGATCAGCGACCACGGTATTGTTAGTGGCGACGGCAGCTGCCAACAGCGGCAGTGTGGTTGGGAACGGCAGCGGTGAGAGCAGCTGCTGGTGTTGCTTGTCCTGACCTAGCTCTTGCAGGAGTAGAACCAGTTCCATCCGGACGGAGGCTAGCCCCCCACCGCCCGCACCGTGTAAGGAACAGTATGAGAGTAGCGTGCGGAGCAGGGTTTCGTTTGCTGTAGAGAAAATATTAATTAATGGGATATTTCGGTTAAGGGCCTAATAACAATCGGATCTTGTCCTTGGATTACATTCAACTCACCCGCATACCAGCGAGCAAGAGCAATAGACATAGAACTAGCCAATGCGAGAGTTTAAAGTCTCGGACAGTGTAGTGTAGAAAAGTGTGTGTAGACTTGAAGATGATATTTAAAGTGTAAAGTTTACGCGCATTGCTTATTTTTAATGTCCAATCCTTATTTTTTCTGTGTGAGGTTTGAATGAAATCAGGGCTTAGGTTGTAATACATGGTGAGCTTTTGCAGGACTAGAATGTTGACTACATGAGGAAGAATTGTTGCTATTAATAAAACACCGTCATGCCTATTTTCCCCAAGTGGGGATGGCAGAGGTGTACTGAGTTCACCCCCGTTTCGCCGACGATGTTAGGTCCCATGTAATAGGGGGCGAGCCTATTGCCATATACCGGGCACAATTCCAGACTCCGGACTCGTACTGGAAAGTTTTCGTTAGGAAAACTACACTTGTCCGACCTAGGATTTGAACACAGGACGTCGTAATCACAAAGCGATGCGCTTTGCCACTAGACCAACGAGGCAGTCATTAACAACGTCAACGAGGCTATTAATAAAAGTTAAGTCAAAATAGGCAGTGATAGCCTAGTGGTTAGACCGTTGGACTGCAAAGTCAGAGGTCTCGGGTTCAAACCCAGGCACGCACCTCTGTCTTTTCGAAAGCATGTGCGTATTTAAAATTAATTATCACTTGCTTTAACGGTGAAGGAAAACATCGTGAGGAAATCTGCATGCCTAAGAGTTTCTCGAAGGTGTGTGAAGTTCGCCAACCCGCACTGGGCCAGCGTGGTGGACTATGGCCTAAATCCTCTCAGTTGGAGAGGAGGCCCGTGCCCAGCAGTGGGACAGTTTCTTAACAGGGCTAATATTATAATATTAAGTCAAAATCTGATGCGTAAATATATATATAACTTTGGGCGGGCTTCAATAAAATTTAAATTCGAAGAACAAACTGTTAGGGCGTTTATCGTTCGACAAGACGACACACCGTCTGGACACTTACCAACTATGATAGTCATTCAGTACATTTATAGACACGTTATACTTGCGCAGCAGAAGATTTACTACAGCCTCTCTAGCAGTATTATAGTAATGAATTAGAGAAAAGATCTACCTTTCGGGCGTTTTTCATTGATAGGACGCAACATGATTCGTTCATATTAGCCGACTAATTTATAGTCACGTTATATGTTGTCGTATAACAGACACGCACCTATAAGCTACGTACATACGTCTTATCTTCACAGCGAAGTAAAATTACAAACGTCGGTTACGAGCTTAGGCCGCTTCGTCCACTGAGTCGAATAGTCGCGGTTTCGATCCCGCACGGGACAATAATTTTGTGACCCACAATTCTTGTTTCAGTCTGGGTATTTGTGTATGTGATATAGCATGGTTGTAAACGCACTTACAGTACAGGATAAATCCTAGTGTGAGGCCTCGTTTTTTTTAAAGAAAATAAGAACGAAGAACGTAAACTCCCATGTTGGTACTAGGCACTAACCTTTGAGCCACTTTTTCCTGTTGAGCGCGCGCTGCACTTTAGCCTCGAAGTCGGCCTTCTCCCGCACGAGTAGCTGGTGCAGCGTGGGCTGCTCGGGCAGCGTGGGCAACTCGGGCTCGCAGCACAGCAGGGCTCCGCCCGCACTTGCCGCGCCCGCGCTGGCGTATCCGCACAGCCGCCGCAGCGCCTCAACTTCGCGCTCCAGCCAGATGTACAGCTGGTAGCGGAGGTGACCGCCTGCACGTGTGTACGATCGTTTAGTTTGGCTATAGATTCTTCACTAATTTTAACTTTTTTTGTGTGTGTGAATGATTTACGCTTTTGGGCGCGATGACTTAACAGCTGCACCGGACAAGAGGGCTAGCGTGCAACCAGTATGCTTCAGCCATGCTAATTTGGACTAAGTTCGCGTGGTAGAGTGTGATCTCTACAATGATATATAAGATTAGCAGTTTCCCGCGGCTTCGCACCCGATCGACAACGGGGCGACCTACGAGATTTATGTTACTTATAGATAATGGTGAAAGAAGTACTAAAATCCGTTCAGTAGTTTCAGAATTGTTCGATTGCAAACAAACAAATCTTTTCTCTTTATGATATTAGTTTAAAAAAACGTTGAGACCTAGACTATCCTACCATGACCAAATATGCCGTGTCTTATTTTAAAGGCAAGGCAAGAGTCTCCGTAACCGGCGAGTGTGTATGAGATAAACTATGAGAGTAGTAGAAGCCAAAAAGGTCTGTAAGGAAAAACCTGTTGGAACTTTGTACTTTCTGCCTACCTTACAAGGAATACGGCGTGATGATACGAATAGATAAGCCACTTTTTAAATGAATAATACAGGCAGTAATATATTTAACTGCCTAGATTATTATAATTACAGAAATGTGAACTCCCTTACGTTATAAATATATAGTCTCCGTAACCAGCGACCATGTATTACACGAACCAACCGATCGAAAAGAACCTGTTGGAACTCTCTCCCAACCTCGCAAAGAATTTGGCGCGATGCTATAGATACTTGTATTAGTTACAGAATATGACAACGCAGTATAACATCATACGCACCATCGACTTCGAAACCCGTAGCGAGTGTGCTTAACTCCTCCATCAATATCTTGAGACAAGCTACGAACTTAAGTTGTTGCGCCATTATATCCACAGACGGAGTCTCTTCAGCATCTTTATCCTTATCGGAGTTGCCATTCACTGTAGGCTCTTCCTCGTGCTTGTCTATCTTCATTTCCAACGGCGGTGTAGATGCACCGGAACCCTCCGATCTTTACAGGAAAGCACCAAAATATTACTTTGTTTAATAAAGTGATTGTTGTTTTTGGTAAGCCTTTTGTAGAGAGCTCCGGCGAATAATGTAGACTAGAAATAGATAGTTAAATAATAATACGAATCTAGCCAAATATTTGTATATTTTCACGAAACTCAAGCATCGCCCGATATCAAAATATGGAATAAGCAAAAGGAGCAAGGAGTTCCTGATAAACGTTGCTACTTAGTGTAGTTAGAATAATTAAAAACTACTCGAGTTTTTGTCTATGGAACACAAACTATAGTACTCGTAGTTTTTTTCTTTATTTATGTATCTATGTAGACAAAATATGAATATTTACTAAACAAGAAATAGGTTTGTTTAGTACCAGGGCTGAACGTGAATGAGTTCAAATA
This sequence comes from Phalera bucephala, assembly GCA_905147815.2. Lineage (NCBI taxonomy): Eukaryota > Metazoa > Arthropoda > Insecta > Lepidoptera > Notodontidae > Phalera > Phalera bucephala. The sequence goes on along the minus strand of LR990609.1, from coordinate 39,875,481 downwards.
CTTTTAGGTTAAGTTAGGCTGAACGTCTCGCAGGCCCGGTCGTTGGAAAAAGGGCCCTGCGGCGGTGCAACCGCAAAACCCTAGTGCCCCGAAGGCGCCGGATGCAGTCATGCCCGTGGCTTCGAGCAGCCGAAGCCACGAGTGTAGCTAACGCCTGGGTGGCAGGCTCGGGGGAGCCTGCCGCTCAGCCCCAAAGGGAGACGCCGCGCTGTGTGACACCAGCGCGGCGTCTATGTAGGGGGGTGTAGGTACACGCTAACAAAGATGTGCCAAGTGGAGTTTGGCTAGGAGACAGTTCGCGTCGGGGCTGCAGTCGTCGTATTCACGTGTTCCCTGTTGCCCCGGCAATCGCGACCAGGATTGTGTCACCGGAGAGTTTTTAGTCGGTATACTTGGTCCATCGACCCCCGGAGCTACGGCCCCGAGTGTCGATAGGTCAAGGATTCCGACATAGCCCGCTCGTGTCCCCCGAGCACGGGCAGGTACCCATAAAGGGTTTTCTAACAGTGACAAAAAAAAGGCTGAACTTGAGTGAGTACAAATTCTTTTAGGTTTTCTGATAACTTTCTATAGGATTTTCGAACAAATTGCGTTCTGATAGACTTACCCTTTATCATCGTCGTCTGCGTCCCAGTCCAGAACCAGCTCGTCGTTTTTGGTGGACGCAACCGGCGCTCCCCAGTCCATGTCCTCGGATGGTGCACCCCAGTCAACAGACGCCTCCTCTTCTGTATAATCCACATAAAATATGTAATTCAGGAATATAACAATTATACCAAGGCCTGTTTCGCTTGTCTTACATATTAGGGGATTTTAATATGAGATATTTTTTTTTGTATCTGTACTCGCTGCTTACCTAGAAGGTGATCTGGGGTGATCTCTATCTATCTATATCATTACGCTAGATCCCTTGCGGGGTAGGCAGAGAGTACAGAGTTCCAACATATGAGGTGATGATATTGATATTTATTTTTATGTATTAAAACGATGTACCTTACTATCAATTTGTTGCTATATCGTCAGTTCGATCACAAGTAGAAATTTCACATATACCTAAACAGGTAAGTTTGGCCCGAAAACGAGGTCTGGCAAATAGGTAACGGGCATTTTTCATTAAAAAATCTCAATAGAAGTCTGAAGTCTGAAATGCGTTACATTGGAACCGAAAATCGTCATCGAAATGTAGGTGTACATAGTACTTCTCTGTATAGAATATACGTCACATACAATAATATGTAAAAAAGAATATCAGTAACTTTGAAAAATATAGCGACTATCATCATGTTAATACACGGAACAAAGATGATCTTATTGTACATTCTACTAGTCTCCACAGAATTAGTAATTCTTTTATGGGGCAATGTATACGCTTCTACAACAAATTACACAAAGATATCCGAAACATGCCTATCAATAAATTAAAAAAGGCAATTAAAACTAGACTCTGTAAGAAAGGCTATTACAAAATTTCGGATTATCTTGACGATAAAACAGATTGGGTTTGAGCAGCTCCTCAATCAGCAATATTAATCAACGATGTATAATACAATTTTGAAAAAAATAATGGTTATCAGAAAGGCCAAACAAATTAAATTAAAAGACTAGCCCACTAAGTTTCTCGTCGGATCTTCTCAGTGGAGGCCGCGTTCCGATCCTGTGGTAGATGTAAAAAATGTAATAATTTTGACATTTGTGAGTGCTATTGTATTGGCCTATATAAATAAATGATTTTTGACTTTGACAACTAAAATACCACCAACATATATTTTAGTTTTTGACTGTTATTAATATGTTTCACCTAGGTTTCATTCAGCCCACTCGTGCGGCAATGAGCACAGAAATTAATATTTAAATGGCTAGCGCCGAAATTTAAAAAGCGGCAGTGAGGAGAGTCTCCACTTCTCTAATGGCCGGTTTCAATATTCAACTCGAGGAAGGATTTGCTTACTAACAGTAGAATTATGACAGATTTTTCATACAAAATATGTCAAAATTCTATCCGCAGTAGGCAAATCTATCCTTGTATATAAATATTGAAACCGGCCGTAAGTGGACATGAAAATGAGTAGGATTGATATGTAAATTATACATGCCAGCCCTGGTTATTTAAAATATGTCCACTTCCCTACACACTACCACACACACGGGAGTGAGCTGAAAGTAAATCGAGGTTGTTATCTGGTCGAAGAGCAGGAAGAAATTCGGTCATAGCTACGTCGTTGTTACACTTTGTGCATACTGCTAGTTGTGCGAACATGATAGATATATTTGTATATAAGTGACAGAGAGAAACAACGACGTATAAACTGACTGACCGAAAACCTGACTGCTCTGCGACCAGACAAGTAACGGCATAAAAACAACAAAAAAAAACAAAAACACAATACATAAAGCACATAGACGTACAAACGGAGGTGAATGTTGCGTACTTTTGGCAGTGACTGTGTCTTCTGTAATGTGGCCTGTGTGGATCACGGTCTCGTCCATGGACGGCGCCGAGACGGGCTGCCGAGGACGTTCTTCCCGCACCCGAGCTGGTAACTTGGAAAGCACCTCCAGTGCTAAGGCCGGACACCCGGCCTTAAAGTGGCCGTGAGCGGTTTGGAAGTAGAGGCGGCGTTCTAAACGCGTGATGCCTTCTTCCGCTTCTTGTTGGAGGAGGGCGAGTGTTCCTCCCTAAAAGTAAATTACAGCTTGAAAGACACTATTTGTCTTGACGAATTTTACTCCTTTCTGCAAGCCTGTAGAGTTGATAAATTATCTTAAGCATGCAGAAAAGAGCGGAATTAGAGAAATTGTAAGCAGCACGGCGGCTAGTGAGCCATATGACATTTTAGACCAATCTTTAGCTGCATCAAAGTCACTGCGCCATCTTTTTCTGGGTATACCGCACTGTCAGAGTCCGTTTGGTCATTATACATGATTTTGCTCACCAGCACATCCTTTGAATTTTCGGATGTCAGTGGGAAAGATATAATAAATACTTTTAATAATCTTAATATTAAAAACACGGTGGATATATTGGGGCTGTCTGTAAAGACAGTTAGTTCTGTTATCTATATTATTGCCCCCACTTGGCATCTTTGTTTACCGGTTGTGTTGCTAGTGTATTTCCTGAACTTATGAAACTTAGTAGAATGATTCCTTTGTTTAAATCGGGTAGTACATCGGATCTAAATGACTTTCTGCCTATATCTGTGCTGCCCACTTTAAGTAAATTATTTGGAAAAATTATCCTAAATCAGTTAATGAGCCACTTTAGTAGTCATAAACTACTTCACAAGAACCAGTTTGGATTCACTAAGAATCGCTCTACTACTGATGCAGGTGTTGAATTAATAAGGAATATTTTTATGGCCTTGGAGAACACGCAGGATGCTTTAGGTGTATTCTGCGACCTATCTAAGGCGTTTGACTGTGTGCATCATGAAATTCTCCTCAGGAAATTACACCATTACGAAATTAGGAATAGGGCTCTCGACCTCTTGACATCTTATCTCTGTGATAGAATTCAAAAAGTCAATGTTAATGGGAAGCGATCTCCCGGGGAAGCGATAGGGGATAATCAGGACATTGTGCTGTTCGCGGATGATACATCTCTATTATTCAAAATTAAAAGACAACTACTTAATTATGACCAGACCTAACTCAGATGTGAACAGTGCACTGTCAATGGTTGTTCATTGCTTCAACACGAATAATCTTGTCCTTAATGAGAAGAAGACAAAATGTATTAAATTCACAACGCCAAATGTAAGAGAGGTTGGAACTAATGTACAAATAAATGGCGTGGGTTTAGACCTTGTAGAGTCGACTGTATTTCTAGGTATCACTTTTGTGCCAGATTACAATGGGGCCCCCATATTGATCAATTATCTGGTAGATTAAGCTCATCGGTATATGCTGCAAAGAAAATTACATTACTAACTGACATTGAAACAGCTAGACTTGTTTATTTCGCTTATTTTCGTAGTATTATGTCATATGGCATACTACTATGGGGATGCTCTGCAAAACTTAATACCATCTTTGTTTTCCAGAAAAGGGCTGTTCGAGCAATTTACAATTTGGCCCCGAGAACTTCTCTTTAGGAAAAATGTAGAGAAATAAATATTCTAACTGTTGCATCACAATTTTTATATGAAAATCTTCTATATGTTAAAAATAATATCAGTAATTATGAAAAATTAAGTAACATTCATCATGTAAATACACGGAACAAAGATGATCTTATTGTACATTCCACTCGTCTCCACAGAATTAATAAATCTTTCATGGGGCAATGTATACGCTTCTATAACAAATTACCCATAGATATCCGAAACATGCTTATCAATAAGTTTAAAAAATAAAACTAGACTCTGTAAGAAAGGGTATTACAAAATTTCGGATTATCTTGGCGATAAAATAGATTGGGTTTGAGCAGCTCCTTAATCAGCAACATTAAACAATGATGTATAATAAAACAAAAATCGTTATCGGAAAGGCCAAACAAATTAAATTAAAAGACTAGCCCGCTGAGTTTCTCGCCGGATCTTCCCGCGTTCCGATCCGGTGGTAGATGTAAAAAATGTTATAATTTTGACGTTTGTGAGTGCTATTGTATTGGCCTATGCAAATAAATGATTTTTGACTTTTGACTTTGACTTTGAAATCGCGGCTTAGTATTGCTCTGCCACACTGGATTATAAAAGAAGTACTCTGTAGATTAAAACAGCAATAAATTCGATAGACTATATATCACTAACCCGACAGTCGCTTGAGCCGGGGGTGTGGACGCACCAGCAGGTATATACATCGAAGTTCCACACGCTGGGCGTGAACTCGTTGTCCCGAGCGACGTGCAGACGGCCGGCCGGGCTAAGCAGCTCCCACAGCGTCATCGAGCACACGAACGGGTCCGGGTGAGCGTGTTCTAGCTTCACCTCGTCGTCTTCAGACTCACCACTGTTGAAGACTAAACGTCTCTTACCTGACTGGGCAGGTTGTGTCGCTTGAGCCGGGGGTGTGTTCGCAGGTAGACGTAGAAGTTGAAAACGCTGGGCGTGGGTTCGTTGTCCCGCGCAGCGTGCAGGCGGCCGGCCGGGCTGAGCAGCGTGTCGAGGGCAGCTCCATACTGCCGCAGCTCCCACAGCGCCATCGAACGTACGAACGGGTCTGGGTGAGCGCGCTCTAACTCCACCTCGCCATCTTCAGACTCACCGCTGTGGGCGAACAAAGGCAATTTCTTTATAAACCTATTATGTAAGATTGACTCGAAATAAAGAAGGCTAACAATTAAGAACACTATAAAAAAAAGTTCATTGAATTTGATAGAGGATGAATGCGATGATGAATAAATGAAGAGTATGTGAATGAGTAAGAGGAATAAGTATGGAAGAAGAATGGAAAAATTAGTATGACGAGGAAAGATTTTCAAAAAAGTATCAAATAAATAAAAGAAGTCAGAAAACCAAATTATCTTTTAAATTAATCATTATTTGAAGACGAGCCTACATACACTCACGTACATATATACAATATATACTCATGTCTCTCTTACACTCAGTCATTATTATATAGAGTACAATGCCAACGAAGGCGTACAAATTAAACGCAGGGTAAAATTTTGCCAAAAACGATTTACAATATATGTACTTATGTAAAGAAGTTTCTATTATTTACAAAAATACCTATGGTATATAAATGACCGACTCGGAGTTTTGTTGATCTTTTATTACTGTTACTTACCCCAAAATTTCATCCATGAGTAATTTTCTCAAGCTAGTAGGCAATGTACTATCCGCTTCATACAAACGTGCGATAACCATCGCTAGTTGTAAATCTCCAAGACGTGTTATTAGTACCTATGGACAAATAAAAAAAATTACTACTGGTATATTTTAATGAAATAAGTATTGAATTATTGTATAATACAGCTTTATTTTCTGGGAGTGTTGTAATAATAATAACCACTGATCGCATTGAGGGAAACTAATACCCTTTTTAGATTTCCTGTACCAGTCCTTCACAACCTGTATAACTGTAGCGCTTCATCACGCGATTTCCTAGTGACGTCATCTCTGTTGTACTCCTTGACTGTAAGTTTAAGAAATGCACACACAGCTATTTAAGTAACAATCAACTTACTTCTAAAGCATCTTTCAATGCCCCTCCCAGTAAGAAGAAAGCAGCTGCGTGCTCGAAACGTTGTTTGCCGAGCAGAACGAACGCGTTCTTCAAAGCTGCCTTACGCCAACGGTCTTCAGTGAAGTCGTTTGCAAAGAACTACACAAATTCAAAGAGGTAATTATAGTTTCAGATCTCTTGCGGAGTACACAGAATTTGAATATGTTCTTTCCTTGTAGACCTCTCTGACTTTCTCCACTCTTATAATTCGTCTCATAGAGGCATGTAAAATTATGTGTGCAAAAGTGCCCACAGACTCCCTTCCACCACATTCAAACTAAAAACACTTCACCGAAATAAGTTAAAAAAAACATTGACACACCAAAATAGTGACTACTTATACAGACAAAATTGTCTCGATATCTCTTCACTAGGTATGCAAAAGAAATAGATATAAGCAAAAGTGATAGTTTAACACACGATGGCTTTTTTACCACCCTGGAGTAAAGTTTGAAGTAGACTTGTCGACAATTAAGTTCTATGCACGATTTTCACTATTTCTGAGTAGCCATATCGGACGGTTCAACAAACCAGTTTTAATTGCCAAGTAAGGCTTATCTAGGAGTAACTAACCAGCACTATACTCGAAGCCACCCTTGTGCTAGTTGATTACTTCTCCTTTTTCACCACTGAAAGAGGCCCTTAGTTACTTACGGCCGTCATCTTATCGTCTCTATTGGACCGGAAAAGTCCCCATAGCAGCATTCTCTTCTTCATGGCCAGGTAGTAAAGCGCTGCGTCCATGGGGTCTTGCTTCTGCATGTACGAAGCTCGTGCTAACTTCTCTACGCACGTGCGCAGTAGCTCGCCACGGATCCACCAACCGACGCCTGAGAACATCACAATACAAACAAGAGAATGAATTAGTGTTGGGCAAATTCCTTCTCTCGCCAATTCAGGTAAGACATCATGATCTAATGGTCGTGTAATAATTCTCAAAAGGGGTGAAATCAATTTCATCAGGGGATGGAAATGATTTCACCTCTGAATTATAAGATTATGATCTCTCACCTGAATTGATTAGAGAATGCCTTTGCCCTACCAGTGATTGTGAAACCATTCCTACTCTAACCGTCTAAATATCGCTACGCGAAAACGACGTAACGAGTAAAATTTTAATGAAAAAAATCCTTAACACCTTTCTTCACTGTGCTTAAGGTTTAGTCAAATAGCCGACGGAGCGCTAGGGGAGCATGACAGAAGCGCTCGTCTACGTTCGGTTGTGACATTTGCCGTCGCGCCGAGCGGGGCTGCGCTGTGTGGTGTGTCCCGTACATTTCAGTACATTAAACCGCGCCAACGTCGCGCTCCTGTCGCGCTGCGTCGGCTATGTGGCGAATATTTATTCTTAACTACTTTGATAACAGTCAAGCAAATTAGTATGTTTTTATCGAAAAAGAAACCACAGAATCTGTCAGCGAAACGTGGGTGAACACAGGACTTACCCGTGCCATCCTTGTAATGTAGTTTTGGCGTTTATTATTTAACAATATAGTTGTATCTATACACACAAACAAGTCCAATAAGTGTACATCTGTAGTGACTAATGTGGTAGTAGTGTACGCACCGAGCTCCCGCATGGTGGGCCAGCGCGGCTGCCCCTTGGCGTAGCCGGGCACGAGCGCGAGCAGCTGCTCGTGTGTCTCGGAGTGGAAGGCCCACACCAGGTTGCAAGTACCCACGCCGGCGCGCTGCAGAGCGGCGCGCTGCGCTAGCGGCAGGCAGCGCAGCAGGTACCCGTAGTGTTTCATCGCCAGCAGGAACCGCAGCCCGCAGTCGTCCAGCGAGTCTGCATACACACGACTTAACTTCAACATTTTGTTGACTTAGGGTATGCAACTTTCGTACTTATTGAGTACGATATTTTGATTCAGAACCGTATGGAGCATACGGCGGTATGAATTGCGAAAGCCTTTTATTTACTTCCCCATCAGGGGCTAGTCACGTATCTTCGTAGATAAAACGATCTACATCTTATGCGGAAATGTGTGTAATGTACATGAAATAAAAAAGGCAATAAGAAAATACTCAAGGTAACTATAAAATAATTTCGATATTTACCTGGCAGTATCTCTTGACCGCCGCCCTGCGCGACGTCAACGCGAGCGTTCGTGGCCAATCGTTCGGCGAAGTCGGCATCACACGTAGACACTGTGTCGGCCAGCGCCAACAGGTGCATCTGGTCGAGGGAACTCAGGCCAGGTAGGTGAGTATGTGTGAGGAGACGTGAGAGTATAGAACCTGTGACAATATCAACACATATTTATATGCAAAAACGTTAATTTACTGCCTTGTTGGTCAGGCACAGGTGATCACGAGGGCCAGATCGAAGTGTTAATGGAAATTCCTATCGAAAATGTATGAGCAAAAGTCTGGAGTAAGAAAATATCTGGTTTAATGGTCTTATTACTTTGGGACCCGATATAATCGGCGAAAAATAGGTTAACACACCACATCTCTTTCTTGGAGAAAAAGAATATCAACTAAATAATCTCTTAATACATATTTGTGCTTCATAGCGAAAGTTACTCTTCTTCGATTTCGCTGCGAATAGCGATACCTGTTAGCACATGGCACATGCAAAGGAATGTAAATAACTTTAATTTAAAAAGCCTTTTTATAAACAAGATTTTATAGCAACCACAATGACAATATCTTGCTTAGTTGAGGAGTTCCTCTGGCTTCCTTCTGGCTCCATCAACAAACCTTGGACACCATTCAGGTCTAAAGTACTACTCAAGACAAATCCAACGAGCTCAAACACGTTATATTGAGTAGTTGCCCACCTTTCGGCTTCATCGTCAGACCCTGAACGCTATGTAATCGTATAGTACTTGTCAATACCAATCTAACAAGCCTAAACACGAGGGAATTACGTTGTATAGGTCATATGTTCCTATGGCCACCCTCCGACTCACCGAACTACGTATGTCAAATTTCAGGATACCTGCAAATACTTGCAAATGGATCACATGATTTGAACCGGAAAGACAGACAGTCATACGAACATCGCAAGTTAAATAAAAGCTTGTAATAATAATCGAGGATCATTTGTTAATTGTTTGCGCAAACGGAAGCGAAATATATACGAGTATTTGGGTGATTAAACAAAATTAGGGTCACTTTTGGGCATAATTTGTCTTCAATATTTTTTTGATGCTATAGAATTACCTATTAATGTATATAAAGACATCCTTAAAAGGGCCAGTCACTCTACCTATTAGTGTATATAATGGGTAATTAATTTATTATGACATCCTTAAAAGAGTCAGTCACTATGTAATATTTTATGAGAAACAAGCCGTACCCGCAATTTCGTTCGCGTTACTTTCAGAAGTATATTTCACACCCTTAAGCAATTTTTTAGACAAAAGGTAGCCTGTATCCTTCCTCTGGATAAAATCTATTTCCTTGCTAAATTTGATCAGAATCTGTTCAGTGCTAAGGGGGTAAAAATGCAACAGACAAAGAGACAGACAGTTACTTTCGAATTTATAAAATTAGTAAGGATTTAGAATTTTGTAAATTTAAACCTATAGGGTCTAAAAAACAATATTAATATTGAGGTAAAATAAGGCATAAATAGGTTTTGTATCATATTTATTGGAAGTGCATCTCTTGACAACCATGTAGTACCTATTTAGTATATTCTTTTTAGTATAATCAGTCATTTACAGTGAAATTATCTGAATCAATCTGTCTTCCTCTTTGTAGTCAGGCAACAAACCTGGATTACTTTTAATTTGTGATATAACATATAAACATCGCATCATCATCATCTCAGCCTATACTTGGCCACTGCTGAACATAGGCCTCCCCAATCGCTTTCCAGCGTAACTGGTCCGATGCCATCTACATCCAACGTCTTCCTGCGATTTTCACAAGATCGTCGGTCCATCTGGCAGGCGGTCGTTCCACGCTGCGCTTGCCAATTCGTGGTCTCCACTCTAGATTCTTCTCCACGCCGAGCATAGCTCTCTCCATAGCTCGCTGAGCAACTCTGAGCTTTTTTATGAGACCTATTATAAGACGGAATTAAACAGCCCCTGAGGGACTTTAAGTACCGGCGATCCGCCTGCTTTCAGAAGCTCTGCGGTAATTCCGTCTTAGCCCTGCGCTTTGTAGTTTTTGAGTTGTTTGAGAGCCATCCTAATCTCGTACATCCTAATCTCGTCATCATAAAGAGTCCCTCCCTAAATTCGGGCAGCCTATGACCCCTGGGGTTGCGCTGCCCATATCCGAATTGCCCCTCTCAACTCATCATCGCCCCGTTTGCCCAGCCGCGCATTGAAGTCACCCATAACCACTGTAAAGTGTGCTTTGGAAGTATGTATGGCTCTACTAATGTCCTCATACATAATTTCGAACTCATCATCTGAGTATGCCGAGGTCGGTGCGTAGACCTGTATGACCTTCAGCGAATATCTTTTGGATATTCTGAGTATCAGGTACGCTACCCTGCTCGACACACTAGTGATGGACACAACGTTGTTTATGAGTGACTTGTGGACGATAAATCCGACACCACCTTGGGACTGCTGTTGGCCCTCCCGGTGGTAAACCAAGTTGCCGGATTTTAAGGTTATCGTGTCCTCGCCCTCTCTTCGGACCTCCGATAAACCAACAATACTCCACCGCCACTTGTTTATATCTTCTTCCAGCCCAACTAGCTTCTCATCTGTCCTCAATGTGTCTCGCATCTGTCGTGACATACAACGCACGCAGCGTTGTATGTCACCAGGGCCAATTTTCGTTGTTGGTAGCCGAATCTCCGGCAGAGATTTGGCTACATAATCGAAACATCGCATAGTTAGAAAATATTACCAATAAGTATAAGAGAACCTCAGTCCGTCAAGGACTTACGTCGTCCTTACAGATTCACAGCAAGGGTCAGGACGGGTCAGGGACTGACGTTTCGGACAACTAAAAATATTTTATTGCTTGCCGATATACCACGATATTTAACGCCATCTACCAAACAGGACCGACAGACCAATAGAAAATATTAATTGAATACAATTTCCTATTATAAAATGATTAAATAACTTACCTAGGGACTAGGGACCAGTGACTGGAAAAACAAGTATTTGCATAGCATCTACCGCGGTTGCACTGTTGTAATTCAGTGCAATCAAGTGCAAAGTTCATGTTCATTAAATTAGGTGTAAGTACTTTCATATTGAAGAAAATGCAAGTATAAACTAAACCTTTTTAAAATATGGATGCCCAACACACAAAATTATGACATGCGGTCATGCCTAGGGACTGGCGTTTTGGGGTCAACAGAAAGGATTTCAGAAGTACAATTAAGTGTCGGACTGAAGCTTCGCCTTCGGCCACCTTCGGCCGAAAATACCACATTCGGCTTCGGCGAAAATGGGCCAAAGCTTTGGCCAAAGCCGAATTGAACGATTTATTACGAGTTACTACTTGTAAGTAAATAAATATTATGAATAATATTATTTCAGTGTTATTATTTTTAACCAGTAGTAGAAAATGTTAATCATCTCTTTAAGTTAATACAGTCAACATAACATTTTTTAAATAAAACAGATTTTTAACTGGTGCTTAGCCATCTTAATAATAAAATAATTATAAATTATATCAATGAAAAGTACTGCGAACATAGAGTTGCCTGATTTTGGTGGAATCACCCATTTATAAATGTAGATTAGATTGTACCTTGTCTAGGTCCGAAGTGCGACAAAGGTTGCCGCTCAGGCGGCATTGAAGGTCGTCTATCGACATCATCTTCTTCCCCTAATAATAAAGCGTCGAGATCTTCATCTGTATCCATTGTTCCTTCGAATAATTCGTTGTAATCCTGTAAAAAAGAACTTATGTATTAGGCAGAGTCGCGTACCAAAGTTGTATTCTTCCCTCGTTTGATCCACTCTTATACGAGGCATGACTTTTAAGTTCTGTCGTTTCCATATTTCTCGGCAATTTTGAATTTGGAACTGTTCTATATTCTAATGTGTTTAAATTTTGAATCTCAAAACAGTTGAAAGTATTAGGATTAATGCTATTGTTTAGTCACAGCGTCGATTGGAATCTGTCAGGTTACGTACGAAAATGAATCTTTCTAAGGAAAATGTTCGTGCAATAATTTTCTTCAACTTTAGAAGAGGCCTGACACGGCTTCAGTGTTTTGAAGAGCTAACATCTGTGTTCAATGATGAAGCCCCATGTCTGCGGACTGTCGAACGCTGGTATTTAGAATTCCAGCGTGGACCTTCTAGTGTTAGTGACAAATTTCGCGAAGGAAGCCCAAAATCCGCCTTCACTGAAGATAACATCATTGCTGTGAGACAACTAAATCTCGAAGATCGTCATGTGACGTATCGAGAGATAGAGGCTCTATTGGGCATCTCAGGGACAACCATTCGGAAGATCTTGCATGAAGCGCTTGGTGTGAGAAAGCTAGTTTGCCGTTGGATACCGCATCTGCTTTCCGACGATCACAAGGCGACCCGCGTCAGATGGTGTAAGAAAACTCTGCAAAGGTTCAACCGAGGAGAGTCAAATCACGTGTGTGTGTGTGAATGATCTACGCTGTTGGCCTCGAGGCCTCTACAGCTTCACCGGATTTTGTCAAATCACGTCTACGACATCATCAGTGGTGACGAATCTTGGATCTATGCCTACGATCCTGATTCTACAATCTGGGTATTTCAAGACGAGCCAAAGCCGACTAAAGTTGTTCGTTCTCGAAGCACTTCAAAGAAGATGGTGGCCACGTTCGTTGGAAAAACCGGCCATGTTGCGACTATTGCACTTGAATATCGTAGAACGGTTAACGCAGAGTGGTATACCACAGTTTGTTTACCACAAGTCATCGCCGAAATCTAACTCAAAGCGACGCATCATCCTGCACCACGACAACGCAAGCTCACACAGCGCTCGTCAAACGATTGAGTATTTGAAGCAGGAAAAAGTAGAAATTCTTGACCATCCTCCATACAGTCCTGACCTAAGCCCTAACGATTTCTTTACATTTCCTAAAATTAAGAAAAGTCTTCGTGGTCAAAGGTTCCAGTCCGGTGAAGAAGCAGTCGACGCTTTCAAGTCAGCCATTTTGAACACCCCCACTTTAGAGTGGAATAAATGTTATAATAACTGGTTTGAGCGAATGGAAAAGTGTATTAAGCTACGTGGTGAATACTTTGAAAAACAATAAAATCTCTCTTTCTTCCTATCCTTGATTATGCAGACGCCAGTTATCTCGATCTCACCGAGAGCCAACTTAATAAATCTGAGCGACTTCAAAATTTTTGCATAAGATTCATATTTGGTTTGCGGAAATATGATCATGTTTCAGAATTTCGTGCTAAGCTTAAGTGGTTGCCAATTTGCCTTCGCCGGAATGCTCACTTGTTATCGCTTTTATACAACGTCCTGTTTAATCCAGCATCTCCCTCCTATCTCAAACGACGATTTGACTTTCTCCATGTAACACATTCAAGGTTCCTAAGGTCATCGGAGAATCTCAGACTAAAAACACCCATGCATTCCACAAATTTCTATGATAAATCCTTTTCAGTTCAAGCTGTCCGTTTGTGGAATGCATTACCTCTGACAATTAAACGTGCACAGACATTGGCTAGTTTTAAAACGATGGTTAAGAACCACTTCCTCTCTGCTGTCACTAGTGAGACGCTGTCATGATTAAATAAATACTGTATATAAATATTATTAAATTTTTATTTCTTACTATATCATCATCATCATCATCATTTCAGCCTATACTTGTCCACTGCTGAACATAGGCCTCCCCAATCGCTTTCCAGCGTAACCGGTCCGATGCCACCTGCATCCAACGATTTCCTGCGATTTTCACTATACTATATATACATATATTACTTTTATTAGTTACTTTTAATCTTATTGAATGTACGCCACCAACTGCCCTCTACTTTGTTATATTTCTTTCGACTTGGTTGCCTGGAAGAAATTGCTATAAGCAATAAGGCCGCCAATTGTACCCTATACTGTTTTGTACCTTACATTATTGTTTATGTATAATTTGGTGTACAATAAAGAGTTTTCTATTCTATTCTATTCTAAAAAGTACTATAAGGATTAGTATTTGTTTGTGAATTTTCATGTTTGTAAACGCACCCACGACACAGGAATAAATCCTAGTGTGGGGCTACGTTTTTAAAGAAAGAACAGAAAGAACAGGATCTAGTTGTGTTTTTTTCTTCAAACGACAAAACTTAAAAGTAGGCCTCGTAGTTTGTCTCATACAAACTCATTTGTTTTGGAGACTATCGACTCTTTCTTCAGTCAAAATTCGTTCGATATGATCATGTGTTCGTAATAAATTGATAATACAATTGGATCTGATTTATACGTTGACAATACCTTAGCTTCTTGAATAGTGGACGGATGATGCGGAGACTCTTTGTCAGCTACGAGTAACGTCCAAAGAGGCAATGGAGGTACTGAAGTTATTTCTGCATAGTCTAGCTGGACGTCTTCTGTGATCTACATTGCAAGTAAAATATATATTAGTAATATATTCTGCTTATAAGTGTGGTTGGTAGACTTTTTATAAACGATGACGGGTTGATCCAGTAGTTTAGACTGTAGACCGTTCAGCCTACAGGATCGAATGAATAATCGCGGGTTGGACCCCAGCATGGGACAAATCTTTGTGTAAGCTACAAATGTTTATTTCGGTCTGGGTGTTTGTGTGAATTACATGTTTGTAAAGGCATCTAAGACACAAAAATAATTGAAAGTGCGTAGGGGCTACATTTTTATTAAAAAAAAAATAGTTGTTCTCAACTCAATAAATAAAAAAATGTAGATTCTTAGGTAGACTAATGTTATGAAAGAGTGGTGAAGAGCGTGTGGTGAAGATAATGAAAGCAACAGTTACCTGTGCAACGCCATCTAGCGGCGAAGCGGCGCCGGCGGCGAACGACACGGACAGCGTGCGCGAGCGCGACCAGCCGCGCTGCAACACGTGCGACATGCAACAGCGCCGCGACACACGTCGCCAGTGCGGTTATAACTTACACTACCTCATACGAACATAAATAAGCAACCACATGTCAACCACAATCAACTTGACATTGCAATTAATACCCTGTTTCTATGTCATTAAAAGTCAATTCTCAATAGCATATTTTTAATATAGGACGCATTGCTTATTCGTGTCCATGTATATCATGCTTACTGCTCGAGAAAGTGGTACGGCAACACTTTGTCGCCAGTGCGTATTATCCCTCGATTATGTGATTAATCTCTATTGCTTAACAATCTTTTCAATTGCTAGGTTTATTTCAATTCTAATCTATGTGCTATATTTTATGTAGTTTTCATAACGGCAATAAAAATATTCTACACTCAAATAACCATTCATGACTTATTAAAATTTGATTTAGTGTTTCACACTAAACAGCATATTCCGTAAACATAGTTATTTTTTTAGAATTAATTTTGTTAAGACTACCATTTAAGCGCCACATCAATACAAATATTGATATACCGACATCACAACAATAATACACCAGTATATATAATTTTGTACAGATTTAACTCTAGTTTATCTTACTGGAATATATTCTAACGATCCATGTTAAGGTCGATTATTCACAACGCTCATATTGAAACTAAGAATTAAAATAATTAGGATTATTGGAAATTAGTCGCGTGACTGGTAAATTAGCTGTGGTACTCAATACGTGATCAATTGTAATGATAAGCATTCTATATTATTAAATTATCTTGTGAGGTGACCTAAGATGCATATATTTTTATATGTATTGTGTTACGGCGAGTTAATTATTAAATCTATACTATATTTGGGATATATTTACATTACTGTGTTACCTGCAGCACAATAATGTGAATATCGTTATGGTTTCAATATTGATAACGCATGACAGATCAAGCCAAGATAATGCACCAGGGCATACACATTTGACGAACGAAATCTTTTGACATCTGTCATTCTGATGTCAATTTTATAGTCTTCTTCAGTTGTTTATTTTAAAAAGACAACATCAAATGCAACGTTGTTTTTACGGAAGCTAGTAAAAGGGTTAAGTTTATGAGTTATAATCACGATGCAAATACGAAGTGGAGATGACCTAAGTTAACGAGCCTGTGGAATTCCTAAAAGCCATGACGGTGGCGCGGTGACGCGGTGGGCGTGGCTTACCTCAGTTTGTTATTACTACTCGTTCTTCTTATACTCACGACGCTTAAGCATGCAGAGCTATTAAATATTCTCTACTTTTATTTTAAAAAAGACTCCTGTTATAAAATGTTGCGTCATAACATGCAAAAAATATTCGGGTCGACATTTTGATGGGTTACATAGTATCTTATTTCACTTTACTTCTAGAATAGTCTATTTATGTTATGTCTCCAAATTAGTAATAAACAGTACTATTATCACGACGACGACGACACTATGTGGCGGATACGTTCTCTATCACGTAAAAACTAAAAATGAAGTAAAGAGCATTTATGAGTTTAAAATAATATATTGTATTTCTTTTAGATAAAAACGTGTTAGTTTTGGTTGGTAAAAATATGTACTAATCGTTTTTATCACGTTTTAATTACAACGCGGTTTGATGTGCCCGCCATCTATTATGAAGTAGGCAGTATTAAAACAGCTGGGCCAGATTCGAAATGTATTATAATATTTCCCCTTGGCTCGGAAACGTATATAAATTCGTACGTTACAACCTGCATATTATGGCAACAACCTAGTAAAGTAGTACTTAAATAAAACAGGTCATCATCATAAAGTAGTTTACTTTTTATTTCAAGCGTAAATTCGCTATAGTTTATTAATTATATTTTTTTTGCAAAGGTCGACATAAAAAAGACACCCTAGCAATTCTGTCCGCGAACTTGCTAACATAATTAATGGTGTTTCTTCGAGTCAAAGAGTTAAATATATAATAATAAATAAAAATTCCAAGTCCGTCCCTGTCAAAATACGAATGCCTCCTACGGTTTAGTTTTTTTAGCCATTGCTCCTAGCCCCGCTAGATGACAGATACAAATGTGGATGGAGTGTAACGTCCCTCGCGCTTTGTCCCTGCTACCCCGCGCAGCCGCATGCTTTAATTGTATAGAAAAATCTGATTACGCCATCTCCACTTCGTATTTGCTTCGTGGTTATAATCAACAACATACCTGTCTGGATAAACTGTCTTCGTCACCCTGCGAACTTCTACCGGTGTATGTTCCGCCGATACACCTGAAAATAAATTCTTGTAATATATTTCCATAGATCCCCAAGCCCTCGACTCCGCAAGGAAGGTCTCACTAATCGAGAAAATATTTTAATTAGTCTTAACTAATTAACTTGTCACTCAACAAACATTATTCACTATTTACCTTTTAAGTTTGATGAATGATTTGTCTGTATAAGCAAAATATAGTGGAACCTAAATATGAACAGGTCTTTATTCATAGTAATGTTAATTTTACGTTTAGTAATGCGATTTACGATCAAAGAGCGGAGCCATTCTTTAGCCCCCGGTGTTTCTAGTGAGGCAGTCTTCCACGATGTTCTAGATAGTCTGCACCGAGGCTCCATAGTCACAACAAAGAGACTTAATGATGTGGCGAATGGGGACTTGTGCATCTGCAATGTGACAACAGAACCGGAGTCCGGGACCGGTTCTGATGTCAATTTCACAAATAGTGCAGAACACATAGTAATATAATCCATACTAATGTTATAAAATCAAAAGTAACTCTGTCTGTCTGTTACATGTTTACGGCAAAACCACAGAATTTTTTTTTATCAAATTCGGCAAGTGAGTAGAGTTTATCTACGTGAAGGACATAGGCTACATTTTGCCTCAAAAAAGCTTAAGGGTGTGAAACACAGACCTGAAAATAATGCGAACGAAGTTGCGCGTACAGCTAGTATATGGATAATTGTGAATCATACCTTACTAAATGTGCGAGGATAGCTTTGACCCATCGTATTTTGCCGCTGTTGAGAAGTTCCATAAGTTGCTTAGGATGATACTGAGGTAGAACGGGACACGCCATTTGCGACGCTTCAAATAATCCGTAGTCGGGCATGTAGTCCAAGAGCGGCTAATAACCAAAGAGAAAAAAATGTTACATGAAAAGTTCAAAAAGAGTTGCCACACGGTCAATTTGTTTACGCCAGTTGAGTTTAGAATAAGCTTAACCTTTAAACTCACTAAGTCACAAATTTGTCTCATGATACTACTGATTTAAAAAGTCCATTCTAGTATGAACGCGCGACCTTGTAGACATACGGTTTGTTCGGACGAAAGATAGCCGAGTTTACGTTCTTTATTTTGTTTTGTTTGATTATTTGTTTGAAATGCATAATACTAAATATTTCAGAGCAATATGTCAGTATTCCACTATATAATATTTTGTTTTATTTCACCTAAACACCATCCCCGTATGAGTATAGGAGACGAAAAAGAAACTAGGTGCAAACTAGATGACTTTCACATTTTACCTCATTTATCTTTTTCTGTTGATTATTTATATACTTCAATGTATGTTACAATAAGATAAGTATATGTCCTTCAAACTTATCTCTTTATCTATAAGTTTCAAGATCATAAATTACTTGATAGTACAAAAGGTATCTTGCCATCTTACCATCAGAAAAAGGCCTTTCTTCTCTAAGGCGTTTTGGGCGATTATTTTGTTTAGAAGACATAAAACTAGATATGCAGATTTTTTAGCTACTTATCCTAGATTACAAAAAGCATAACTTGTTATTCCAAAGTAGCGTAATATTTTCTAAAAAAAATATTTTCGTAAACACCCATTTTTTCTCGTTTGTTTTTTGGTCTGAAAATGTAATTGTTTAGAGTGATGAATCAAATAAATGTATATACAAATAAGACACAGTAACATCATAGATGCAATACTTTTTATTTCTAGTCAAAACATTAGGTAGTTTTTGAATCATCGTCGTTTTTATAAACCTCGGCAAATTTCTAACCGCGCGGCCGCGACCTTAATGAGCATACTGGTATAACGTCTTTCGTCGCGGGTGGAGCAGAAGGGTTAACCTACTAATATAAAATAAATTTTTCTGTAATTCCACGATTGCCGAAGTTATCAAGCTAGAGAATGAAGGGACAGATTAAGGCTTATATCAAATGTTGTCAAAAATGTTACTTACTTGCGGTTGATCTGGCTGCGTTTTATTTCGTCTTCTAGCATCGCGTTCAAGCAATTGTAAATTGATTGACGAAACGCGTTGCAAGTGCGGCGCCGAAATGCGCAAATCTGAGTCGCGGAGCGCTCGAGATTCACTACCTTCTTCAAATTCCTAATAACAAATATTAAAGAGTTCTTTTTACACATTCAAAGAACATGATAAAAACATACACATCTATTCAACAAAAGCTTAATCATCAACAACATTTACAACAACACCAATGTCTTCATTTGATAATAAGTGTTGCCTCACACTATAAATTATTCCTACTGTGAATGTGTTAATGAACATACATTTCACAGGCCATTTGTCACCTGGGGAGGTACAAGCCCGTAACTACCCCATCCATTAATCCGAATGGCCTGTACACAAATCACTAGACCTAAGCTGTCGTTATGATTATATACTCACTCTCTCTTTTAAATGCTCACCTGATTACTCATTAACCCAGAGGAATTTTGTGGATTCTCCGGCTTCCACTGAGAATAGACGTGCATCTCCGAGTCCATCCCCACCACTAGTATACCGTCCCTGACCCACGAGATCTGCATAGGAAGAGGGGGCAGACCATCTGCTGTTTTCAACTCAATGCGTCGGAGTTGCATCCATCGGATCTCTTCTACGAATAGAGGGGCGGCGAGTGACGATGCCTTGCGGAGGATCGGTCTGTTGTTGTTTATCGATTCTTTCATCGCCTGGAAGACAACGAGAAATCATAAACATCGTCACGCCTATATTTCCCAACCGAGGGTGGCAGAGGTGTACTATGTGCGCCCATTTTACGCTGATGATGTTAGGTTCAATGTAATATACGGCAAGCGTATGGCCATTATACCGGACACAATGCCAGATTCCGAACTAGTCCGAGCTAGAATTCTATAGATTATACTATATTGACTAGAATAGAACATAATTACTCAAATACCCTTTTAAAAATTGGAGGTTACTAATTGCTCATGTCAGTAACAATGACAAATAAATATAAAATATGAAACAATTATCTAGAGTTTATTGCGCTTGTTAGCTCATACAAATAATAATTCGTGCAATAACATACCTAAATGTATAAACCATTACCTTCAAATTAGCCTGCGCCAAATCGCTAGACACCGGTGTGAACAACAACACCCTTGACCCGACAGCAACCGTCAATATATGCGAACCATCCTCCTTGGACACCCAGTCCAACTGAACCAGGTGCTTCTGGGTCAAAGGGCAGGTGTTGCCATTCTCCATAATACTCTTGCGAAGAGACTGGAGGGTACTGAAGGATGGGACCGCGAGGAGGCCGGCGGATTTGCCAGTATCTCCTTCCCCGTTGCGATTGTTACGACTCTCGTCTGATGAGAGGGTTTGGAGTACCTGGTGAAGAGTTACATGAATATGAACATACCAGAGAGTTACAGCAATTTCTTTACCAGACCTATTTTAATCATACTTTGCTAAAAAAGAGAGACAGATCTATACACTGCGTATATTCTCATCTCTTTCTTACTGCAAAAGAGGCTAATAATTTTAAAGAGATTGTGTTAAGCGCCCAGGAACCTATTTAATATGATTAATTGACATTGCGAATAATTTCTCATAACTCTGAACAAAATAGTTGTTGTATTATGAAGCAGTTTTAATAACTAATAATAAAGGAGAATTAGTCAAATGGCAGAGCACTGCTCAATCGTGGTTAGGCCGAAGACATTCGAGTGCCAACAGGTTTAACGCTAACACGTATCTCGATACAATTATCTGCTTTTTGGTTTGGTGTGTAAAGCGTCTAAGAATGGTCTGAATCCAAGTATAGTCTATTCCAATCAAACTTTTATCGCTAAAAATAATAACGTCGATTCTTGCTAACAGCATTCGGAAATATTGTCGCCTTCATTTTACACTTGTTAAAGAACATCTAAAAATGGTGATGGTTTCTTTACAAAGTTCTATCGTTTGATTGGAATAGAATATTCTTGGATATATACGTTTTGTATTTATTTATAGAATAACATTCTGTTTGATACGCGCAGAGATTATCGCGCCACCGCTATCTAGGCGTGCCTCCGTGACGCTTGTCATTATTGACAGGGGATAGAGATCGTTGGAAAAATAGGACACGAACTTTGCGGTTGAACCGATGAGGTTTTATAAAAAAAGAATAACATACCTGATTCAACCTCTGCTTTTTCTGCATAAAGGACGTATTGTGCAGGTACGACAAGTCGATCTGCGTATCCGTACACACTCCAACCCTAGGTAGGCTCACGTTTCTTAGCGGTATAGTATCTTCCAGTAGCCACTCGGCGCCGCCCGTACTCTCGCATTCGTATACGCAGACGCAAAGGTTAACGAACCGCGCGTCGTTCGGGTTGTTCGTGGCACCGACTTTTGGACGTGTGAAAGAGCGACCGCATTTGTACGCGCACGCTATTCGCCCGGAGTACGCCGCGCTTATGTGGAGAGGTTGGCCTAGTGGATGAATGATAGCGTGGTTTAGAAATTATTTAGTCTAAGGTTTTTACAATTTTGTGTTTATTGTTTGCGCTTTTTAAGTAGGTATGGCCAGCGACTTTCACTTAATATTCTTGGTTTTTTGAATAACTTTCGCACGAAAGTGAGTTATGCATCAAATCCAATATCTCTTTTGATCTAAATAACGTTTGAATATATTGCTAATATACGGTTCTAGCAACGTATGTAAAATAAGCGGTACTACCGATTTGCATTGGGAATATTCGGCGACTTATGACGGTAAATAAAAATTAAATGCCATGACATTCTGAATGGTTCTGACATCGTGGTATAAATGCGATATTTAATATTAGTATGACCGGTATAATTAGTTTTGGTAAAGTATTTACCTGGAATATCTATCGCCGACTCTTGGTCTTTGTTCATCATCTCCCACTCTATCCATGTGTATTCGAATTCTTCTTCGTCATCAGTTTTAGTAACGTGACATTTCCAAAATCTATAATAAAAATATACACATATTTGAATCGCGCACACATCTATGAAATAAAAAATAACATGACTGTGATAATCAAATGAAAAAAGAATGTGGTCGCAGATTGAGGAAGTCGATCGATATTTTTTTATTAATAAGTTCAAGACGTACGATGTATATTAATATTAAAATAGGTGCACGATAATGATTTTGATTTACCTTAAAGTGCTATCAGAACATGCAGTGGCCATAATGTAGGGCGCCAAGCAAGCTGGATAAATTGAAGCTGAGCTAAGATGTCCGGCAGCAGGTGTGGCGTGAATGACGTCGACGCCATCCGGCAGAGATAGTGGACACTCGCATACCTAATGGAATATATTTATAATTGAAAAATCGAGCAACGTCTATATTTTGATAATGAAAGAAATCAGATCCTCAAACATAAATTCTGCTGGGTATATTAATTCTTTAGTAACCGCTCAAGTAGTAATAGCCCCACGCTAGGATTTATTCCTGTGTCGTGGGTGCCTTTACAAACATGAAAATTCACATAAAACTTGTGGATCACACAAAGACCTGTCCCGTGCGGGAATCGAACCCGCGACTATTAGACACAGTGGGCGGAGCGGCTTAAGCTCTTAACCACTGCGCTAAATCGTCCGTCATTTACGGATGGCACGCTTGTTATGCGAAGTACTAGCGTCTGTTTCTAGCGGACAACACATGACACGTTTCAGAACTATTTAATAAATATTCTCATAATCCCTTATGGATTTTAGAATAATGTTGTAAAAACGCTCCAGTCGGCGCTTAAAACACTCGCGTCTTCTACGTATTTCAACGCTCGTGAGCGTCGACTTAGCGCTAAACGCTCGACTTTAGCGCATTTTTACAACACTATTTTAGAATCAATGTTAACTCGTCTGGATTTTAGAACTATATTTTAAAGCTGATGACGCGTCAGAAGACTCAATAACATATAGCGCTCCTGGCGTGTCATCGATTATGAAGTTCTTAGCTGATGAACAAATAATAAATTTTGTTGTCTCCTTCATATGCCCGAATATAGGGAATCTAAATACATTATCATCAGCCGAAAGATCGACGTCACAATGACCGGAGACGTGGAAGATCCCCGAGAACGCGTCCGATGACCTGGGGAAAGTCGCAGGATGCGTACACAACTCGAAGACAGAGCAACTAATGGTGAAGAGGGCGTACTTTTTTAGTGGAGATGGAAATGTGGTCGTGGTGCGCTTGCGCGGCGTGCGCGGCGCGCTCGGTGTCGAGGCACACGGAGTTCTTGCGCGACTCGCCCTCGTCCTCCTGCACTAGCGCGCTGTCCGGCACGTACATCATGCTATTCGTCAGATCCTCTGCACACACACACACACACATACGAAATTATTATAATATTTTTCACATAAGAAGGGGTAGAGACAGACAGACAAGGAATAAAACCATAAGTACCCAAATTTATAATACATATTCAGGTGTATGGATGTGTTATATCTGTAATATGCAACGTACGCGATTGCGTCACCATTAAGTGTAAATAATTTATGTGCAATAAATAGTAAATAAGGAGGCTTTGGCTGAAAACGAGCGCAGGGGGAAACTCTGTTCCCCTCCAGCACATGCTGAGCCAACTGCCTTTCGGCACAGCTCACACCAAGGCGAATGCTGCAGTAGCAGCCTATTGTAGCTTAATTTTATTTTGTTTTGTCTTTCTCCGTATTTTTTATTGCAACCTGTCCTACATTTTGTGATTTTCAAATGTGCGCTGTGTTGAATAAATATTTTTCATTCATTTTTCAAGTATAGAAACATGTCATGCCTCTTATTGCCATTGAATAAAGTATAATTTTCTTTAACACTTGCAACTGTCACAGTACCCACCTTACATGAAAAATACTATACTATTAGTTATATGTAATTATTTACCACCAAGGATACAGCGTTCGGCAGTCAGTCTCAGACGGGTGACCGTTGCAATATTTAGTTTTGGACGTTTTTGTGCTTCGGAAGCCATGTTTGTTGGTCCCGGTTACTACTTCAGGTCACACTCGCCCATCACAATTTATGAGCAAAGGCCTTTGCGAGTGGGATGGTTCAGGTGGGATGATTTACATATGTATCGTTTGCTATATTTAACATATTAATATATCCTCCTCCTACTAAGCAAGCTCACAACCGTATACCATTAATATCAAATACAGAATAAAACACAATGCTCACACAACGTGAGTTCTATACCAAAAGATTTTGGCCTTGCATTGACTTTTCAATTGTCACAGACGTTTCTCCAGGATATTATTTGCCTTACTTCATTAGCTTGAAGACTACCACATAAAGTGAAAAGCGGAACCAACAGCTTAACTATAACAAGCCTTTCGAAATAGTTGAAAAAACAACGCAATAATATGCGAGTGATATCATTTCTAAACACATTTTCATTTACTTTTTACCCAATATGATCTCACCGTTAGGATCAGCTTGTGACGACACGGTGAGCCTCCACATGTGCACGGTGGAGCCTCCATCAGTTCTCTCCAGAACTACGATATAGAATGGCTCGTTGAACACGGCTGCCTTGCGTAAATCAACTATTGCTTCAAGTCCTGTCTCCGTGATTGTGTTTACGTCGTTTTCTCCGCCTGACTCTACGTTTTCAGGCTCCGTTGATGTACGTTCACCTAGGGAAAAGAAAATCGATAAATACACATGACTTTACGTATGAAATATTTTCCCTTGGAACTCTATATACTAGAGGTTAACTGACATATACGAGGCATGCCTTTTAAGTTCTGTCGTTTCCATATTTCCCGACAATTTTGAATTTGGAACTGTTCTATATTCGAATGTGTTTAAATTTTGAATCTCAAAACAGTTGAAAGTATTAGGATTAATGCTATTGTTTAGTCACAGCGTCGATTGGAATCTGTCAGGTTATGTACGAAAATGAATCTTTCTAAGGAAAATGTTCGTACAATAATTTTCTACAACTTTAGAAGAGGTCTGACACGGCGTCAGTGTTTTGAAAAGCGAACATCTGTGTTCAGTGATGAAGTCCCATGTCTGCGGACTGTCGAACGCTGGTATTTAGAATTCCAGCGTGGACATACTAGTGTTAGTAACAAATCTCGCGAAGGACGCCCAAAATCCGCCTTCACTGAAGATAACATCATTGCTGTGAGACAACTAATTCTCGAAGATCGTCATGTGACGTATCAAGAGATAGAGGCTTTATTAGGCATCTCAGGGACAACCATTCAGAAGATCTTGCATGAAGCGCTTGGTGTGAGAAAGCTAGTTTGCCGTTGGATACCGCATCTGCTTTCCGACGTTCACAAGGCGGCCCGCATCAGATGGTGTAAGACAACTCTGCAAAGGTTCAACCGAGGAGAGTCAAATCACGTCTACGACATTATCAGTGGTGACGAATCTTGGATCTATGCCTACGATCCTAATTCCAAACAACAATCTACAATCTGGGTCTTTCAAGACGATCCAAAGCCGACTAAAGTTGTTCGTTCTCGAAGCACTTCAACGAAGATGGTGGCCACGTTTGTTGGAAAAACCGGCCATGTTGCGACTATTGCACTTGAATATCGTAGAACGGTTAACGCAGAGTGGTATACCACAGTTTGTTTACCACAAGTCATCGCCGAACTTCGAAAATCTAACTCAAAGCGACGCATCATCCTGCACCACGACAACGCAAGCTCACACAGCGCTCGTCAACGTGAGTATTTGAAGCAGGAAAAAGAAATTTTTGACCATCCTCCATACAGTCCTGACCTAAGCCCTAACGATTTCTTTACATTTCCTAAAATTAAGAAAAGTCTTCGTGGTGAAAGGTTCCAGTCCGGTGAAGAAGCAGTCGACGCTTTCAAGTCAGCCATTTTGAACACCCCCACTTTAGAGTGGAATAAATGTTATAATAACTGGTTTGAGCGACTGGAAAAGTGTATTAAGCTACGTGGTGAATACTTTGAAAAACAATAAAAAGTACTATAAGGTTCTAGTTGTTTTTTTCTTCAAACGACAAAACTTAAAAGGCATGCCTCGTATCAGCACGCACTCACCCGTGATGAGTTGTTCCTGGAAGACGTGCAGCAGCTGCGTGTTGTGCCAGTCGTGCGTGGCGTCTGCGATCGCGTGCAGCTGGATGATGGCGCCGGGCCGCGCGGTCGACTGCTGCGAGACTATCTTGATACGGTCGTGCAGGGGAATACCTCCCCCCTCTTCGAGTGTAGACTCGGACGACATCGACATTGTATCGTGCTGGTAATGTAGAAATATTTATGTATCGCATGTTCACGCTAGTAATGCTTTAAGTAAAACACATCGACTCTCGAGAAAAATGGGTGTAATTTATTGTAACCGTTTTTATTTGCCCTATATAGAAAATTAATAATTACTCGCAGCTAAATAAAATGGCTTTTAGTAAGTGCTTCAAGCTTTAAATGTACAGAAATGGAATATTATATCACAGGAAATTACGAGAACAAATCTAATATTTTGAGTTGGGGCACTGTTTATGATATTAAATTCTTGAACATTAAATTGACCAGCTTGTCGAAAATTACAAAGTTTTGTATGGTTCAGGAGTCCTATGGGCTGCGCATACAGAGTCAATTAGTATGACAACCCTGTCAAGCTGCCTTTGTGTCAACACAATGTGAATTGCTATGTCTCGATATATTCTTTGGCTCAATGGCATTTAATAAAAAAAGGAGCCTTAATTATAATCAACTTACAAATACATCTTTATGACGTCTTTCAGAAGTGGCAATTTCGGCAAGCAAGGTGCGTGCATCTATCACAGCTTGGAACACTCGCAGGCTCTCTCCGTCGCTGGCCACGAAACACGCGGACGGCGAGTTGGATAGATTCCCGAGAGTTGTGCTAGAAAGATAACCTACGATTAGTGGTCTTTGGGGAGCTCTTTGTCCTGCAATCGACGTTTTTCGGCTGCAGATAGAGTGATCAATACCTTGTACTATCGTACCTTGTGGCGAAATAAATGGAAACAGAATCTCCCTGGTGGCCGAAATGTAAGTGCCACGAAAAATAACTATTCTTTGGGAAATAAGGTGTCTATCGTATTGTTACGACCGACATGTCACGATATCTCGAAAATCCTTTATCGGAGGATATCGATTCTTAAACGATCGATTCTCACCCTTAGGTCCCCTATAGATCTGTCAAGAAATATCTAGAATCCGCGCTTGAGTGCCAAATCGTCTAGAAGGTTCCTCCCCTTTAATAATCGCTGGCGCGCGGTTGCGATAAACCAGTACCTTCTTGTCATGTACAAATAGGTATGTAATAATAGTACCGCTTTGTGGGGCATGCCAGCTATTGTTCGATGTACTTCTATTGATATACTTAGAGGGTTCGCGTCCGTTCTAGAACTTTCATACGAGTATAAAAGGAACACAGAGCGCGGGGATGGACACAGTCTCTTTTGGCTATTTGGGAAGCGACAGCGATCTAATCGAGGACAAGCGGCCTAAGTCGAATACACCGGCGACTTTAGCAACGATATACGGATACTACGAGTAACTCAGCGCCTTGAAGCAGTCAAATACTGCGGGTAATAACAAGACTAGTACTAGTGTGTGTTTAGTGCTTGTGTATACTTGCAGTCGACGTACTGTTTTGTGTGTACATCGCCTAAAAAAGTACTTCGCACGTCATTCGACATTTATCTACCCCGCAAACGTAACAGTTTCTTATCAATTGGAGCACTTCTATCTATAACATCACGCCAGACCTTGCGGGGTAGGCAGAGAGTACAGAGTTCCAACAGGTTCTTTCCTTACATACCTCTCTGGCTTCCTCGACTCTCATAGTTCGTCTCATACACGCTCGCCGGTTACGGAAATTCTTGACTTTTCCTTCAGATAAGACTCGGTTTATTTGGTCGTGGTAAGATAGTCTAGGTCTTTCCCAGTACCTGCATTTGCAGTGCATTGGAGCACTTCATACAAAAATATCCAACCAAAAGCAGTTAAGCTCTCATGTAATCTCAAACTGTGAACTTGTAATCTCACACCCTTCAACTTGCTTGTCCAAATGGCTTGATTACACGAAACGATTACAGTCACGAACCAGAATAATGGGCACAGTGCTGAATTAATATGAAAATGGCGCCAAGTGCATACAAACATCTCAGACGAGTAATAGTCACTACCTACACGCTATAATCTCGGACGAGTATTACATGATCGTCTCGCCATTATTCGCCTGGTGAAAGCAGGGTTTTACCTAGGCAGCAATGTAGGCAACCAAGCGACGTTGCTAAACGCCGACAGGTGGGGCGAGTTGACTCTCGCTAGCTCGGACACGCCGCCCGACTTGCCGAGTGGGCCGACGCACTCGACGCGCCACATTATCAACTCGGAACATAACCCGCCCGCTGCTGCGTCGTCTTCGTACTGGTGGGTGTCTTTTTCACTATCTGCAAGGGAATTTATACCTTAAATGCGATGTTTTAAAACACAATTCGCAAGGAATGCACAAATAATATATTATGTAAAGTGTCTTCGTAAATAACGACGGATTGGTCTAGTCGCCAGGCTCAGATGGGACCAATGTCTATGTGAACCAAAACCATTTATTTTAGTTTGAATTATTGTGTATGTAAAATTCATTTTATTAACGCACCTTCGGCAAGAATTCAAACTCAAACTAAGAATATTTGGTTTGGGCGCAAAATGACGGGTGCAATTTCGGTAACGCAAAATGACATTTTGAGAATGACATATTCGCACTCGTAACGTTCGACTCGGTCGGCCTGAGATGGGTGACCGTTTGTGGCATTTTCATATTCGAGCGTCTCCGTGCTTCGGAAGGCACGTTAAGCCGTTGGTCCCGGTTACCACTTAATGTGGTAGTCGTTAAGCCGAGTTAGAAGCCTTAAAGGCGGCTTGATAAGTTCCAACAGCAGGTGACAACCTGCCTCCACCAATCCGCACTGGGTCCGCGTGGTGGAGTATGGCCTTATCTCTCTCTCTGAGAGAAGGGTGCTCAGCAGTGGGCAGTATAGGCTGATATTATATAGTCGATAGTTTTAATTGTATGGTTAGATCACAACAAGGCAAACATCACAAGGACACCGCCCGCACCGCGCAACACGTAGTTTCATTAGCGCATCCTGTGGGATCTACATAGAACTCTAGACTAGTGATGTGTACCGGAGGCAAAATCAGTCTCCGGAGATTTTAGGTGAATTTACAACAATAACCGGAGAATCTCTGCAGAAAAACCGGTTGATAACGTCGTAATAAAAATAATTAATATAACATATAGTTCATCGGTAAATAGCTGTACGTACGCATACCTACCTGATTATCTACCACTACTATCTTCACGACTTAAGAAACAAGTAAAAGTAACAGTTCTGGGCAAAAATGGTGGTAATGAGGTTTCATTTACACATTCATTTGTACATTAACTACGAAATGAAGAATACTTATTTAACTACGTAGTACATAGTTTCATATTATCAAAAAATATCTGGTAGACAAATAAAACAATACTTATTAAATTTGTACCTAATTAAACATATCTGGGTCTGTCGGGAGTTCCTCCTATAGTGTTAGAATTATAGACTAGAGATGCATTAAAAAAGTCTAGTATTTTTGTAATTACCAGTGAAAACCTGGTTTATGAGTTAACCGGTGAATTTCCGGTTTTATTGAACCGGTTCACATCACTACTCTAGACCCTAAACCTTAAATAACCACAGTGCCATAAAGGTTTTGCTATAAAAGCTTGATTTCAAAAAGAACTTTTTAAAATAATATTATTATTTATGAAACATTTTGATGTTTTTTTGCTTTGAGCTTAGTATACAGCTGAGCTCCAGGCTCCATTTTTGTTTCATTGGTATTAGATCTTGGGATTTATAAATACACCAGGGAACTCTTTAACGACATACAATATGAATGTGTAGATTGAGTTATTATGAGTTAATGGTCGTCCTATAGGTACTTTACTATAGCACTAAACAAAATATTAACAGACGCCAAAAGGAGGTTTACAATAAATTCGTATACATATTTTTATGTATGTTTGACAATAACTTCTTCGTTTATAATCCGATTTTAATAATGTTAATAAATTTGTAATAAAAATCTTTTAAAAAACATGCTTATTGTGACAATATGACGGAGATATATTACTAAGCCGAGGAGTTACTTTGGCCTCTTTCCGGCTCAGACCCTGCTCGCCGCCCAGGTATATGGGTACTTGTCTAGGTAAATCAAACTATCCCAAATACGAAAGAGTTGTGTTATATTAGCGAAATCAATGACGAAACTACAATTTGGCGCTGAAACTGGCCGAAGCTAAACCCGGTACGAAACCCTCAGAGCGCAAGTCCTACTCGCACTTGTCCAGTTATTTTTTTACATTAACCTTTTAAAAATTAAGTGAATGTGCCCATTTTGTTATTGGCCATTGTTATTCATAAGAGCACCTAAGTATAATTACTCGCGTTCTTACGATTTTGTCCTTTTGCGTTTTTGTCATTATGCGCCCAAACCAAATAATCAGGGTGGGGGGTAATTTTTGCAATCATTAAACTGTACCCAATCTTAAAACTGTATCTAGAAAATCGACTTATAACTTAATGATAACCGATTTTACTGCATAACGTAGCTAAGTAAAACGTAAATGACGGTGAATCTTACCAGAAATATTATGATGGCTTGTAGTGAGTAGTAACGGTAATACTGGATGGCATGTGATGTCATTTACTCTAAACCTATGTCCGGACGCTCTTGATGCGTGACCTATTGATAGCACCTGTAAAATAAAAATCAATACTTACCTACTACAAGCAATAATAACTCTAATTAAACACTTTGCACTGTATGGTTCTTATACCAAAAAAATAATTAAGTATGCATACCGATGACCGACCTATATCGTAACCAGGGACAGCAACAATCTAGATGGTTTCGATGAAATTATACCTGACAAGAACTCTTTATTTTATTTTATTTTCTGATTTCGAAAACTTACAGCTAGAACAGAGATAGTATATAGTAATATATAACAAAAGCCCAATTAAAAGTTTTCACAAAGGATTCACAAAAAAACAAAAAAAGATTAGCACATGAATAGTATACCAGTACGCACAGCTAAGACTAAAATAAAAAACATAGAATAAAAGATATCACACATAATACTACACACAGAAAAACAAACAATTTAAGGTTTTTGGTACACTTTGTACAGAAAAGATCTATATCAGTATCATGCACCACTGTATTAAAACGCCTGCAGGCTCGAATAAAAAAGGAATTTTGATGATAGATGGATTTCGCATTAGGAACATTTAAAAGGCAGGGTTTTCTAGAAAAGTTTGAGTGAGTCCAAAGCCCAATTTTGCTCAGCAGCTCTGGATAATCTACGGAACCGTTCACTATATTATATAATACGCTAAGTCAGCAATGCGCCTTTGCTCTTGTAATGGTAATAGATGAGATTTCTTACATCGAGTAAAATAATTCGGTAAATATGTTTTAGATCGATATTGAATATACCTTACAAACTATTTTTGACTTTATCACTATCTTAAAACATGTTTTTAATTTCGCAATAAATCACTGAGCAGATATTTACTACAGCAAGTAATTACAGCAAATGACCCAAGGGTCATTTGCTGAAATTACTTGGTGTAGTTGTGCCAGTATTAAATACAGCCATAATACTGGCACAACTTAAAAACATAATAAATAAAGTTCGCACTCTAATGTCAAGACCATAAAGCTTCAATTATCGTGTTCTTTTTTAGTAGTGTTGTTATTTCATTGTTATTTCATTTTAGTAGTGATCCCAGGGGCATTTGCTGAAATTACTTGCTGTAGTTGTGCCAGTATTAAATTCAGCCATAATACTGGCACAACTTAAAAACATAATAAATAAAATTCGCACTCATAAAGCTTCAATTATCGTGTTCTTTATTAAGTAGTGTTGTTATTTCATTGTTATTTCATTTTAGTAGTGACCCCAGGGTCATTTGCTGAAATTACTTGCTGTAGTTGTGCCAGTATTAAATTCAGCCAGCTGAATTTAATACTGGCACAACTTAAAAACATAATAAGTAAAGTTCGCACTCTAATTTCAAGACCACAAAGGTTCAATTATTGTGTTCTTTTTTAGTAGTGTTGTTATTTCATTTTAGTAGTGACCCCAGGGTCATTTACTGAAATTACTTGCTGTAGTTGTGCCAGTATTAAATACAGCCATAATACTGGCACAACTTAAAAACATAATAAATAAAGTTCGCACTCTAATGTCAAGACCATAAAGCTTCAATTATCGTGTTCTTTTTTAGTAGTGTTGTTATTTCATTGTTATTTAATTTTAGTAGTGATCCCAGGGGCATTTGCTGAAATTACTTGCTGTAGTTGTGCCAGTATTAAATTCAGCCATAATACTGGCACAGCTTAAAGACATAATAAATAAAGTTCGCACTCTAAAATCAAGACCATAAAGCTTCAATTATCGTGTTCTTTTTTAGTAGTGTTGTTATTTCATTTTAGTAGTGATCCTAGGGGTATTTGCTGAAATTACTTGCTGTAGTTGTGCCAGTATTAAATTCAGCCATAATACTGGCACAACTTAAAAACATAATAAATAAAGTTCGCTCTCTAATGTCAAGACCATAAAGCTTCAATTATCGTGTTCTTTTTTAGTAGTGTTGTTATTTCATTGTTATTTCATTTTAGTAGTGATCCCAGGGGCATTTCTCAAATTACTTGCTGTAGTTGTGCCAGTATTAAATTCAGCCATAATACTGGCACAACTTAAAAACATAATAAATAAAATTCGCACTCATAAAGCTTCAATTATCGTGTTCTTTATTAAGTAGTGTTGTTATTTCATTTTAGTAGTGATCCCAGGGGCATTTGCTGAAATTACTTGCTGTAGTTGTGCCAGTATTAAATTCAGCCATAATACTGGCACAACTTAAAAACATAATAAATAAAGTTCGCTCTCTAATGTCAAGACCATAAAGCTTCAATTATCGTTTTATTTTTTTAGAAGTGTTGTTATTTCATTGTTATTTCATTTTAGTAGTGATCCCAGGGGCATTTGCTGAAATTACTTGCTGTAGTTGTGCCAGTATTAAATTCAGCCATAATACTGGCACAACTTAAAAACATAATAAATAAAATTCGCACTCATAAAGCTTCAATTATCGTGTTCTTTATTAAGTAGTGTTGTTATTTCATTGTTATTTCATTTTAGTAGTGACCCCAGGGTCATTTGCTGAAATTACTTGCTGTAGTTGTGCCAGTATTAAATTCAGCCATAATACTGGCACAACTTAAAAACATAATAAGTAAAGTTCGCACTTTAATTTCAAAACCATAAAGCTTAAATTATAGTGTTCTTTTTTAGTAGTGTTGTTATTTCATTTTAGTAGTGACCCCAGGGTCATTTGCTGAAATTACTTGCTGTAGTTGTGCCAGTAATAAATTCAGCCATAATACTGGCACAACTTAAAAACATAATAAGTAAAGTTCGCACTCTAATTTCAAGACCACAAAGGATCAATTATTGTGTTCTTTTTTAGTAGTGTTGTTATTTCATTTTAGTAGTGACCCCAGGGTCATTTACTGAAATTACTTGCTGTAGTTGTGCCAGTATTAAATACAGTCATAATACTGGCACAACTTAAAAACATAATAAATAAAGTTCGCACTCTAATGTCAAGACCATAAAGCTTCAATTATCGTGTTCTTTTTTAGTAGTGTTGTTATTTCATTGTTATTTAATTTTAGTAGCGATCCCAGGGGCATCTGCTGAAATTACTTGCTGTAGTTGTGCCAGTATTAAATTCAGCCATAATACTGGCACAGCTTAAAAACATAATAAATAAAGTTCGCACTCTAATGTCAAGACCATAAAGCTTCAATTATCGTGTTCTCTTTTAGTAGTGTTGTTATTTCATTTTAGTAGTGATCCCAGGGGTATTTGCTGAAATTACTTGCTGTAGTTGTGCCAGTATTAAATTCAGCCATAATACTGACACAACTTAAAAACATAATAAATAAAGTTCGCTCTCTAATGTCAAGACCATAAAGCTTCAATTATCGTGTTCTTTTTTAGTAGTGTTGTTATTTCATTTTAGTAGTGATCCCAGGGGCATTTGCTGAAATTACTTGCTGTAGTTGTGCCAGTATTAAATTCAGCCATAATACTGGCACAACTTAAAAACATAATAAATAAAATTCGCACTCATAAAGCTTCAATTATCGTGTTCTTTATTAAGTAGTGTTGTTATTTCATTGTTATTTCATTTTAGTAGTGACCCCAGGGTCATTTGCTGAAATTACTTGCTGTAGTTGTGCCAGTATTAAATTCAGCCAGCTGAATTTAATACTGGCACAACTTAAAAACATAATAAGTAAAGTTCGCACTCTAATTTCAAGACCACAAAGGTTCAATTATTGTGTTCTTTTTTAGTAGTGTTGTTATTTCATTTTAGTAGTGACCCCAGGGTCATTTACTGAAATTACTTGCTGTAGTTGTGCCAGTATTAAATACAGCCATAATACTGGCACAACTTAAAAACATAATAAATAAAGTTCGCACTCTAATGTCAAGACCATAAAGCTTCAATTATCGTGTTCTTTTTTAGTAGTGTTGTTATTTCATAGTTATTTAATTTTAGTAGTGATCCCAGGGGCATTTGCTGAAATTACTTGCTGTAGTTGTGCCAGTATTAAATTCAGCCATAATACTGGCACAGCTTAAAGACATAATAAATAAAGTTCGCACTCTAAAATCAAGACCATAAAGCTTCAATTATCGTGTTCTTTTTTAGTAGTGTTGTTATTTCATTTTAGTAGTGATCCTAGGGGTATTTGCTGAAATTACTTGCTGTAGTTGTGCCAGTATTAAATTCAGCCATAATACTGGCACAACTTAAAAACATAATAAATAAAGTTCGCTCTCTAATGTCAAGACCATAAAGCTTCAATTATCGTGTTCTTTTTTAGTAGTGTTGTTATTTCATTGTTATTTCATTTTAGTAGTGATCCCAGGGGCATTTCTCAAATTACTTGCTGTAGTTGTGCCAGTATTAAATTCAGCCATAATACTGGCACAACTTAAAAACATAATAAATAAAATTCGCACTCATAAAGCTTCAATTATCGTGTTCTTTATTAAGTAGTGTTGTTATTTCATTTTAGTAGTGATCCCAGGGGCATTTGCTGAAATTACTTGCTGTAGTTGTGCCAGTATTAAATTCAGCCATAATACTGGCACAACTTAAAAACATAATAAATAAAGTTCGCTCTCTAATGTCAAGACCATAAAGCTTCAATTATCGTGTTCTTTTTTAGTAGTGTTGTTATTTCATTTTAGTAGTGATCCCAGGGGCATTTGCTGAAATTACTTGCTGTAGTTGTGCCAGTATTAAATTCAGCCATAATACTGGCACAACTTAAAAACATAATAAATAAAATTCGCACTCATAAAGCTTCAATTATCGTGTTCTTTATTAAGTAGTGTTGTTATTTCATTGTTATTTCATTTTAGTAGTGACCCCAGGGTCATTTGCTGAAATTACTTGCTGTAGTTGTGCCAGTATTCAATTCAGCCATAATACTGGCACAACTTAAAAACATAATAAGTAAAGTTCGCACTCTAATTTCAAAACCATAAAGCTTAAATTATAGTGTTCTTTTTTAGTAGTGTTAATATTTTATTCAGTTAGGAAATCATTATTTATTCTGACCTGAGAAAACTTAGACTTATCGTCGAAGGTGAGTTGCCAGAGGTTAAGCGTGCCGTTCGTGTGGTTGGTGACCATAGATATGACGGGCGCCGAGTCCAGCACGTCACCATCCTGGTGCTCCCCCAGGTCTTCAGTCGCAACGCTGGTTTTTCTTTGCATGCCATCATTGTTTTCTTCCCGAGTACCTTTGTAAGAATGTTAGTGGTTAAGTGTGTAACCTCTGGAATACATTTAGGTCACGGGCGTAGCAAAGAATTCGACATAACATTGAGCAGCCCGCGAATGTGCACTGTTTACTAAGCGATCTAAATAAGAATAGGAATGTCAATAATTTTCCATTAACTGTGACTTAGCTATTAGATGGTTTGCAAGGTACATTATTTTGCATTACCTTTATTTTACTACATTAATTAATCAAGTCTTAGTAATACAAAATCTGAAATGGCGGAAAATAATTCCTACTCTTATTTGACCAGCATAGTACTTATTTATATGTGATTTAGCCACACTCGGCCACTGTCATACGAGCAGACTGAATGCTATTGTTACCCCTGTATTACAAAATGGAAATTATATCACGTTTTCTAGGCCGTATTATTAGTGGATGGCTGACTTACCATTTTCTTGAGGCTCATTTTGTTCTTCGTTTTGTGGCCACTCATTCTCTTCTTTTTCTTCTTGCACGCTAGCCAATGGCGTGGTTACCGTATCTGGTTGCTGTTGTTGACCTGAGTAATCATTATAGTTAGCTGTCTATATCTTCTTAAGTAGTGAAAATGACACTACGAAGTCCGGAAAACTGTGAATTACCCTTCATATAAAGTACTAGCTGTTACCCGCGGCTGCGCACGTGTTTATTTTTTATTTTGACGTAGGAAGGTAGGTCTTTCCGGGAGAGCATTTTTTCAAGACCTTTTCCATACTAAATGTCTTTAAAATCCGTTCAGCCGTATTAATATGGAGAAAGAAAAACATTCACGCAGGAATCTTGCATTTTTAAAGCTAAAAAATAGTCTTAACAATACACACCGTCACGCCTATATTCCCCAGAGGGGGTGGCAGAGGTGTACTGAGTACACCCACGTTTCGCCGACGATGTTAGATTCCATGTAATAGGGGGCGAGCCTATTGCCATATACCGGGCACAATTCCAGACTCCGGACTCGTACTGGGAATTTTTCGTTAGAAAAACTACATTTGTCCGATCTAGGATTTGAACCCAGGACCTCATGATCACAAAGCGATGCGCTTTGCCACCAGACCAACGAGGTAGTCAGTTTTAACAATGTTTCAAATAACTTCCATTTTCCGTGACAGTCCATTTAAAATCGGTTCCGTTGTTCCGGATATTAACATGGACAGACAAACATTTTTTATCGTGCGAATGGCTATGTGATCTCAAAATATCTTTATTTCAAAATCACAAATCTACACATCAATAATTGAGGTAATTTGTATTCCCGTGCGATGTGCGGGTATCGTACCTGCGACTATATGACAAAGTAATTTGAGCGGTCTACGTTTTATCGCTAAAGCCGTTATCGTTTTACACAAGTATGTAAAAAGTCAACTTATAGTTTTATGGTTTATCCCGCAATAATCCCGGATGGTTTCCTTTTTTCCGGGATAAAAATGATTTAATATTTTAAGTTAGAGTATAAGTTATTACCGTGCCAAAAAAATTTGTTTCGGCTACTGTATCTATCGATGAGGAAATGTATTACAATTAAACTTTTCAAAAAATATTCAATGTCAGATTCCGCTCAGTAACAGTCTTATTATATGTATAGATACGGGCTAGTTGGAATCAGTGGTATCTTTGGTCGATAGAGAAATGATAATCTGGTGGAAGTTGGTAGAATACATTTGATTAATATAAAAATGTTAGTACGATATATTGTAGAACACATACTCAATGTGACCGTTAAGTTGCCAAACTTAGCGTAAATTCTGACGCTACAAGATGTATATGGCTGGCTCGTACACAAAGAATAGAGTTGGGGTCAGACTGAGTCATACTTAAGACATTTTTTTTTCCGAAATGCTTAATTTCCGTCACATGGTAGTAGCTTCGCCCAGCGGGAACGGGGACGGTATTCGTGCCGAGAACATACCTGTCATAACCGGCTTAGTCCTGTGGCGCACGTACAGCGGCTGCGCAGCGGCGTGGTAGAGCGCGGCGGGCGTGCACATGGTGGTGGCGTCGCCCAGTGGGAACGCGGACGGTATTCGCGCCGAGAAAGATACTTGGGCTTGGCGGATTGCGCCCGCTTGCAACTCGTCCAACCATTCGCAAACCCTGTAAAATCTGGTGTGTAATAACGGCAGACACATCTTTAATACTGTAAGGTTGACCGTACACAAGTCAAGGCAAAATAATCTCAGTTTTTCAAATCGCTTGCGCACTGTTATTTTGCATAACATCCGTTATTTTTTTATCTAAAAAACTTAACGTAATGATAGTAATAACTATTTAATGTTTACTAAGTTTTGTACAATAAAAGATTAGACTACCAGATTTTGAAAAAAATATTAAATTCTGTGAGTTTTCATGTTGGTTGCGTATCCATGTATCATAAATGATCTATATACAGGCATTCAAGTAAGGATAAGTGAGACAGTTGACATCGACTTGGTCTAATTTATGCCCGAACGCATAAATCTTCTTGTGATCTAAAAGAAACCTCGCTCCTACAACACTGCCTTTCAACTAGCAATTTCTAAGAGTTATTAAAGTCATACTTTCATCCATATCTCAAGCAAATACGACATGTTCATAGGTTATTCCTCATCTGAATTGTTCTACTCACCATATAAGGAAGCTCCCGTCAATAGGGTGTATAGAGAAGAGCAAATCGGGGCTCTGATGCCAGTCGCGCAACAACGACTCTATAGTTGCGTCGATGGAGTCCGGCAGGTGCGTGCACGTCACGTCCGTCGCTATCGAGTTTATCGACGTCGTGTTCGATAGGCTCGGGTGGCTGTGGTTGCCGCTACCTAGGAGACAAAATTAATTTAATAATAGTCGTAAACAGGTAAACAAACTATACTAATTTACGCTTAATCAATACTTAAGCTTATCTAGTTCGGGTTGCATTATTCTCCAATACCCCATGAACACAATGAATAGGTACAATAAGAATTGTAAAACACATCTTTAATAGAGTAACCGTGGAGTTTCTTGCCCTTCTTCTCTACAGGAATAACATTCAGAACGGGTCGTAGGGTCTTAATTTATCACTAGCCTTCTTTTTTGAGTATTCATAAGTACTTTTTGGTCCACATGAATAAAAAAAATTTAATCTCTTCGTCAGAGCATTGAAGTTCTAGTATTCTTTTACTGCCTCGTTGATCAAGTAGCGTACAGTGATGCTAGCGATCAAGTTCTAGGTTCGAATCCTAGGTTAGACATAGTGTGATTTTTCTATTCAAAATTTCAAATTGTTGTCAATATAACAGAAATACTAAGTACGTTAATATATTACGTATACATGTCCACGCTGATCGTGCAGTTTTGGATATGCCAGTCACTGGAGAGCACACCAAGGGCAGACCAGAAATATCCTTTACACCAGTGAAGTCGTCACGTATGCCTTCACCTTTGCCAGGATTGACTGGATTGATTAGTTATGTAGAATCACATTTTATGCCATATTCCTTTGCGACTATTTTATTTAGATAAGCAATTAATTGGAATTTATTTTGTTGACCAAGGTAAAATAAAAGTTATTATTATTTCGACCCATTGTTTTATTTCGACCCATTGTTTATTCACATACTTTGCACAGTGAACAGGGGTATTGGGCACATCCTGTCGCCCGAAAGGCCTTGCAATGAATAAGACCGCCATTTCGTCATGTAAATACACGGAACAAAGATGATCTTATTGTACATTCTACTCGTCTCCACAGAATTAGTAATTCTTTCATGGGGCAATGTATACGCTTACACAACAAATTACCCATAGATATTCGAAACATGCCTATCAATAAGATCAAAAAAGCAATCAAAACAAGACTGTATAAAAAAGGGTATTACAAAATTTCGGATTATCTTGACAATATAACAGATTGGGTTTGAGCAGCTTTTCAATTATCAAAATTAAACAATGCTGTATAATACAATTTTGAACAGAAAAAAACAATGGTTATCAGAAACAAATTAAGTTAAAAGATTAGCCTGCTGCGTTTATAGAAGAATAGTCTTAGTGGAGGCCGCGTTGCGATCCGGTGGTAAATGTAAAAAATATAATAATTTTGACGTTTGTAAGCGCTCTTGTATTGGCATAAACAAATAAATAATTTTTGACTTTTACTTGACTTTGCACCTCTGTCACCCCCGCTTGTAGCATATTCATATCGTCTATACCAAACGTTTGCAACACAAACATCTTACATCCTACGACCACTATACCGACGCTATTTAAAGCATAACATTATCTATGTTACCTGGTGGTTCATCACTGTTGCTGTTATCCTCAGACTGTATTTTGGTTAAATGCTGGCTTGGCCGTCTATGTCCTACGTCGCAGCGTGAAATAAAATTGGCAGTAAAGCAAATGGAAGCTTACTTCACCAGAAGATATAATAGGCGTAAGCGTTTGGCAGATACACTGTTATTATGATAATTGATAAACCTCAATTTTATAAAGCACTGTTTGAATATACAGTCAGTAACGAAAATAGATCAGCAATTTTAAAATCCCGCACCTGCGAGAGAAGTATTAATACAGTCAATAAAAGTTATCCCACAAATTATTCATTGGTTTTAGTTCAATTTGCTATTATTATGTTAAATAACTTTCATTGCAGACTGTACATCCATATATTACATACACAATATTTGATGTAGATTACATGGTTCAAATAAGAGCATACATGAAAAGCCTACATTAGTAAGTTAGGTGGTAATACTTATGGTCTTATGGGTTTATACAGAGGCGATTACCCAGAATAACACATGATTTTGTTTGAAGCTCTGAAATATAAATAAGGCTTTAGATACATTATTTTTTTAATATTACACAAGGTTATACATACTTGGTTCATTCTCTCCGTCCGGATGTGCGGTGTGATCTGAACCTGATCCGCCGTCGTCTGTTTCTTCTTTATCTAATACCTATCCAAGGGTGACACGTAAAATATTAGCATAGACATATCGCAAGAATAACTATCACATTAAGGGTATTGGTCACGTGAATAAGGACTATAAGTAATGTTCCGGTATCGGTATTGGAAAAAAGAGTTAATAACAAAAATATTATAAAATATTATACGACCAAATAAACAGAGTCTTATCTGAAGGAAAAGTCAAGAGTCTCTGTACTCTCTGCCTACCCCGCAAGGGATCTGGCGTGATGTTATAGATAGATAGATTATAATAATTGTTTTTCTCAGAAGACTCTCGAGAAAATTTTGGGTTTAAACATATGTATACAGTAAACGTCGTTTTTTCGTGATTTGTTCATCCGGAGCTCTCCTCACGTACATAATTGTTTGTTTGCGCTCTATAGTTTTATACTCTAAGGGTGTTCCCATGAAGCAAATATAAAGAGGAGATTGCATTATTAGGTTTTCCCATACAATCAAGCGTGACACTGCGCGGGGTGACGAGGAATAAATACAGTGTTGCCATATCTACCAACTCTTTGGTAGATCTACCTATTTCGCCTCTAGTCTAACTATCTACCATCATACTCCTGAAATCTACCCATTTCCCGAGGTTAGAATCGAGTGCTATGGGTGACAGAAGCTTATTAAATCGGGCTAAGCGCAGACAGGGATAGTGACAATTAGGTTACGCGGTGTTTTTAGTAGGTAGGGTGAGTTGCATAGACAACTTATAAGTCTAAAAACCACTAATATTTAAAATTATGGAAAAAAAACAAAACGAATATGCAGGTTGATTTCAAGAAGGTACAAGAGGTAAACGGTATTTTTATTGTAAAGCGCGTATGTGTACACTGAACTAAAATAATACGAGTCGGTAGATCTACTAATTTTTGGCATGTCATCTACAAATTTCCTCCAAAATTAGGGTTGGCACCATTGGATGAATAGGACGTTAAACCCCAGCCCGTTAAACTTTTGTATTTGCCATCTACATCAGGGCCTAGTTGGAAGACAGTGCACAGTTGCTGAGGCCGACTTTTCTCTATATTTGCTTCGTGGGCGTACCTATATAATGGAAACATGTCTAACTTTTTTGGCAAGGTCGTGCAATATAGCCTCAGCCTGGCTGGTGAAGTGCATCTCCTTGTTGTGGAGCCAGTGCAGGATGAACCGCCCGCCGCCCGCCAGCGACGGCACCAGCGGTATGTCTGTCTCCGCGTTTATTGATGCTGCCAGGTGGAAGTGAAGACCTGGGAGTGACAACGATCAAACACTGTAACTCCATTATATAAATGTAATTAGAAGTTTTAGAAGCTAAATTATGACTTGCTTTTGCTGTATCATGGTAAAGATAAAATGTATTTTCTAAAAAAGGTGTAACTAGTTAAAAGTTGCATAATAACTACACCAGATTGACTGTTTTCCTTGAGCATGAATGATTAGATTTAGATAGAATCTTAATAATCATATTTCCAAAGAGATTAGTCATAATGATGGGAAAATTTCCATCGATATCGATAGTATTTTCGAAAATTGGTAATCATATAATTGTTAACGCATGGTTTTTTTTTGTTTTAGTATTCCTACAGTTATTGCAGCCTAATGGCCTGTTTCAATATTTAACGCAACGATAGATTTGCTTACAGTCAGAAGAATTTTGACAGATTTTCCATACAAAATATGTCAAAATTCTATCCTTAGCAGGCAAATCTATCCTTCGGTCAAATATTGAAACCGGCCGTATTTGAATAGTGGTTTTATGCAATACTAAGAGCACATTAATACTCAGTATAGTTGCATCTTTTCAAAACATTTTATAACAGATTGCTTCGATGTTGGACTCGAATAGCGAAAATTACAACAAGTAGCAGTTCCAATGCAAAATTGTCTTCAAATTGGTCTCTTTTAAATTAATATATAATATTTTTTGCAAAAGGTTTTTCCTAAATATTTTGTTCGCGCTTATATTAAAATAAATAAAAACGTTATGAAAAGTTCAATTTTATTTTTACAAGCTCTTATTTAACTTACAATGTTCGTATGTCTGTCTGTCTGTCTTTCCGGTTCAAATCTTGTGTTCCATTTTTCAAGCACTTACGCCGATGAAGCTAAAATTCGGTATACGTATGTAAGTCTGATGACAATGCAATAATATGGTACCATGAAGCTGGTTTGATGATAGAGTCAGAAGGTGGGTATAGGAACATGTAAACTATACAACGTAACCCCCTCGTGTTTAGGCTGGTTATATTGGTATTGAGAAGTATTATATAACTAAATAGTGTTCAGCGTCTGATGATGAAGCCGAAAGGTGGCCAATGGAAGCATACAAGTACTCAATATAACCCTGCCGTGTTTGGGCTCGTTGGATTTGTCTTGACGAATACTTTACACCCGGATGGTGTCCAGAGTCTGATGATGGAACCGGAGGGTGGCCAATGAAACTACCCAACTTCTCAATATAACCCCGCCGTGTTTGGGCTTATTGGATTTGTCTTGACGAGTTCTGTAGACCGGGATGGTGTCCAGAGACTCATGATGGAGGCGAAGGGTGACCAACAGATCTACCGAACTACTTAACATAACCCTGACGCATTGGGGCTCGTTACATTTGTCTTGGCAAGTATAATAGTACTTGTCGAGGTCCGTAGAGTTTTCGCTATATGAGCGTTTTAAAAAAAAAAAAAATCAAATTATTATATAGTGAATGTCAAGATTCTTCAGATTGTCAATAGCTTGATAGAATTACTATTATTGATTCCTACGTATCTATAATAGGCACTATGAGATACAGCGATATTTTGTATTGTAAAAAATAATTAATTTTTTGCTTATATACAAAATGATTTTATCGATAAAGCTTTCGCAGTTGTTCACGAAAAGAAATTCACATGCACAAACGTTCAGATCGAAATAAATATATGTGGGTCACATAAAGATTTTTCCCGT
Organism: Phalera bucephala; assembly: GCA_905147815.2. Classification (NCBI taxonomy): domain Eukaryota; kingdom Metazoa; phylum Arthropoda; class Insecta; order Lepidoptera; family Notodontidae; genus Phalera; species Phalera bucephala. The sequence continues at coordinate 39,831,346 of LR990609.1, read as the reverse complement.
GCGGGAATTGAACCCGCGACTACATAATCTAGTGGGCGGAGCGACTTAAGCTCTTAACCACTGGACCACGGTTTCCGTCCTTTATGCAAATTTTATTTAGAGATGTGAAGTGCTTCTTACCGCCAGTATAGGAAGTGGTGTGGTAAGGGTTGTGGAAGTCGTGTGCGCTGTAGGTGGAGGGCAGCGTGGGGATGGGTGCGCCCGGCTGCTTCGACGACTGCGCCGTCCGCCTGATGTGAAAGCACGTCCTGGAACAAGCACACATATTAAATACGCTTATGACATTATTACTAGGCCACGAACCACAATATCTTTAACAAAACCATTATAATCTTACTTTGCTGTAAGAAAGAGATGTATATATACGCATTTTACAGCTGTGTCTTTTTCACGACAAAGAAAAGTTAAAATAGTTTTGCTAAGGAGGTTCTGGTTACCCGCCTCTCTCCTCAATATAAGTAGTTGACTACTGCACACAACATTTTGCACACCAAGTCTGAAGTCGAGACATTCTGTTTGAGTATATTTGACTAATCTGGGTTGATCATTTACAAAAATAAAACGAAATGTAGATCGTAATCGTATAAAGAAATAAGAAGCGGTAAGATATCACAAGATATACGCATTCATAGATGTAATTAAGGGAGGAAACTGTGAAAAGTAACATCAATCAGTGTGTGTGTGCGTGTGCGTGTGCGTGTGTGTGTGTGTGTGTGTGAATGATCTACGCTGTTGGCCGCGGGGCATTTACAGCTTCACCGGACAAGAGGGCAAGCGTGCAACCACTACGCTCGAGCTACAATATGTTTTTTTTTATGGGACTAAGCCTGCCACACATTGCCACAACTTTGAGCTTTGTAAGTGGTGGCGTGCATTACATATAGGCAATTAAGGAGTGCCTACGTCACAGCAATGCAATTACACTACTTCTAAATATTCCTACTTAAATAAAATAATGTCAATCGTCATACCATATACACTCACTATTTTATTCTGAGGTAGCCACTGCTTGGATGCCTTTATGCAATACTGCTTGTCAGGTAAGATCGATGACATAGAGCTTGGAACCTTGAAGTGTCCCAGGGAGTGCTCTGATTATATTTAGAAGCACACTAAAAGTTAACTATCAAAAACATAAACAGGAGAAGTAGGGAAAAATATGGCTAATGCGCTTTTGTAGCCACGGACTTAGTTTTAAATATAGTTTTTTTTTATATAATTAGCCACTCAGCACCGTTTTACTTAAAGTAAAAATAAATACCGTTGCGGAGGCGAAACCAATTGTCATTAAACCGGGCACAATTCTAGAGTCCGTGTAACAGTACTTGCCTGCCCTGAATTCAAATATTTAAAGCAGTTATGACTTGGTCTCGTTGCGGGCGCGGTGTGAGCGTGGCGCGGATGCCACCGAGTTATGTACTTAAATATACGGGAGACGCCATACAGCTCCGCTACCAGGGTTGGACATTATACAATTAAATTTTAAGTTATAGGGTCAGTCAATTGAATTTTTAATTGCAATTAAATTAATCCCCCTAAGGTACTCCGGAATAACAACGACTTTGGGACGTCAAACGTTTAAGTCTGTCCCTTGATCATGGGTGCTGTAGAGCAGTCGAAACGTCAGGAAAAAATAACAAAAATAAACCAATATACATATATATAAATCCGAAATATTTTAATGTTTTCTCAATCAATTTGTGCCCAACTTTGCCTGCCACGCTCGGCGCGACGGCAAACGTCGCGATCCGCCGTCGATGGAAGCACGGCGAGAACGAGACGCCACGGGACGCTAGCATTGTTGTATAGAGGGCGGTGTAATGCCGTCGCTGCTGTATCGCCCGCAGTGTGACGTATGCGCCGCGCCTCCCACGTGGTGCCGCCGTCCTACTCCGCCGACTATGTGGCGGAAGCTTTAATTAAATGGTTGTAAGTCGATACTGACTTCATGTGCTTGAGCCGCTGCATGAACCGGTGCTTGTGGCGGTGCGTGGCGCGCTGGCGGCGCGGCGGCGAGCGCGGGTGTGACGTCACACCGCCGCCTCCCCACTCGTCCTCGGGCAGCAGCGTCTCCGCCCACACGCGGCAGATGTTGTCCACGCACGACGTCACCAGCACGTTGCCCACGCTGCCCCTGCGGACGCGCAACACATTATAACCAATTTACACACTGCTCACTTACGCGAGAAATGAGGGAAGGTTAGTCTTATAAACGCGCCACCTACGCTACTTCCCTTCCTACACTATCACTGCCGGTCGTTCCCTTCGTTGGTGGTTTTGTGAGCGGGAGTCAAAAGACTGACAGGCTACGTCCAAGCAGTTCAGGAATCTTTTAGAATTATGGGGAAAAATAATTTTGGCAAAACTTTAAGGATAAAAACCCTAAAGAAATATATATAGTACAAAACAAATGTGAGGCTTTATCAGAATAACGATGGAAAAGCTAGTATAAAAATTGCCTTGGGGATATTTTTATGAAAACACTATCGTTTCGGGGGAAACAACATCTGATATCGGGAGTTTTTTGCAAACATAAGAGGAACACAGAGCGATGCTTGAAATGCGAAAGAAGTATGTGAACTGTCGACGCTGCCGCAGTACTGCTTGTACTTTGGGCGAGAAGTGGCGGCAGTAGCAGTGTACAAACCGGGTTTTACACTTTTATACAAGTGATGGCGTGATGACATAGATAGATAGATATACAAGTGATGGCGTGATGATATAAATAGATAGATATACAAGTGACGTTGAAGTTACACGACAGCTTGGGCTAGCGAACCGAGGGACGTTTCTCTCACTGAGAAATCTTTGTGTGACCCTACAAAATTTGCCATACACACACTAAATCATATAGAGTGCGATATCAATAAGACTAATAGCAATGATGCAAGTAGCATATTTTTGTAGTTCAACTGTTAATAAAGTTTCATATACATTGTTCATTTCGGTCTGTGTTGGTGTAGGTAAATTTCATGTCTATAAACATACCCATGACTCAGAATCAATTTTTAACGGATAAACAAACTTAAGGATGTGAGTTATATTCAACTGACCCCACAGTCAAACTGGTTGCGCAGTTTTGCGGGGTTATGATTGTGTATTGTTTTTTTTTCTAAAAAATATTAAATATTCTCCGGTCTCGCCCGCTTATCTTACTTCTCAATTTTAGTATTTATGCTCAAATCACGATAAACATCTTCGCTCTTCTGATAATCGTCTTCTTCGGTGCCCCCCTCATACTACTGATTTCATTCACTCTTCCTTCTTTGTCCAGTCTATCATTCTTTGAAATGATTTGCCTCTGGAACTCAGGATGGCAACCATCGTCCTTCTTTTAAAAAAGTCTGCAGGATTACTAGCATAAGATGTTGGATCCCCCTCAATGTTAGTTGTTCCATGTCGTTATGTCGCACTGTTTTATTTTATGTATGTATTGTATAATTATATATGTATGTATATAATTGTGGTATATATAAATATGTATTATGTATAATATCGTTAATATCGCTAATTTGTATTTACTAAGTGTTATAAATAGATAATTCGTTGTTATTTATATTTATTCTTGTAACGTTTTTTTCCCCTTAAACTTGTGTATTTTCGCACCTACCACACTTGTCTCACACCACCCTAAGGTAGACTGGCAGAAAATGCCACAGGCATTAAGTCTGCCTATGTACATAAGTGCATAAAGTATAAATAAATAATTTCACTCATATACAACTTATAATTGTACAGTTCAATCAGAAATATGTCTCAGAAATGCACCGTTGAAACTTAGGCTATTGGTTTATTCATGCACTCAAACTTACACCTTAAAACAGATCCTGTTCAGAACTAACGCAAGTGGGGCAGGAAGATTAAAGTATTCAATAATGGGTCAGTAATAAAATACTTAACTAAGAAATCAAAGCTTATAAGACTTACTTGGGCATATATTTACTAGTTTTGCGCCATGACAGATGTGTGACAGCTCGAGGATGTGCTACATATATGAATGTATAGTTCAGCTCGGGTGGAGAGTGGTCATTGTGAGTTTGAACGAGCACTGTAACAAACAAATTAACTTTTGATCTATGTAGTAGAAATAATAATAATCAAATAATAAAATTTAAAGTGGCGGTGGTCCGGCAGGTCACTCGCAGAACGATGGCCGTTGTGGCAAAAAGGTTCTCGAGTGGTGACTACCTAGCGGAAGACGTGGAGTGAGCAGGTCCTTCATAAGAAGATACATTGACGTTAGTGTAACGCTATCGAGTTAATATGCCATCCTTTTACACTCCAGATTCACTAATTAAAGATGAACATCAAGGGACGCTTTCTTGATAAAACACTACACTAACGTCGATTTGGCCGTGATAAACCCTCTAGGGAATGGTTGCTGGTAAAAGCTGAAAGGGTACAGCACAAAGCCAACCGCCGTGACGATCTTCCGGGGAGGCCTATATCCTGCAGTGAACGTCTTTCGGTTGATGAATGAATCAGCCTATACTGTTTTAATTCTAGGCAAATGATTTTTCTCACAAATAGAGGTGAGAATGCAGGGAGCAGATTATTGAAAGCATTTGGACATCTGTTTGCGGAACTTATCTAGTCTAATAAGTCTTCGAACTCGACTTAAGTACTATTATATTAATTGATAACCAGGCCCAACAACTTGAATGCCACAGATTGATGAAGTTGAACACTGCTACGAACGCCGTACTTATATTAATGGCACATTTAGTATTGAGATTCAAATTCACCGATAAATCTTGTACTGTCAATATCCAATAGCGTTTTATTGATACACAGACATCTTTATTACCTTTATTTTGGTACCAGATTTTAACGAGTCTGTCGTTAATGCCAGATGTAGCGAACAGCACGCCATCCGGTGAGAACGCCAAGTGGTGGGCAGGCGTCGCGGTGTGACACTGCCATACACATATCCAACCCTGGAAATAAAACGGACCATTAAAGACAAGGCAACACGTAATTTTTACAAGTGTTTGGTCTTTGACTGAGCGGATTGTACTTTGATACGAAAAATTATACTAATTATGAAACTAATTGTTATAATATAAAGTTAAATGGTACAAAATGGACCGTAGCCAGTAGTTTTTTAAGTGAATGACTTTACAATAAGTCATGACTTTACAATAAGTCTCATAAAAACGCTCAGTTGCTCAGTGAGCTATGGAAAGAGCTATGCTCGGCGTTCCTCTATGTGCTCGAATCAGGAAAGAGGAGATTTGATTTGTAGAAGAACCAAGATCACCGACATAGACTGAAGTGGCAACGGCCGGGCCACATAGCGCGAAGATCGGACGGGCGTTGGGGCAGAAAGATTCTAGAGTGGAGATCACGTATTGGCAAGCGCAGCGTGGGTAGGCCGCCTACCAGATGGACCGACGATCTCGTGAGGATCGCAGGAAGTCGTTGGATGCGGCTGCGCTGGAGAGGAATTGGGTAGGTCTATGTTCAGGTGTGGACAAGCGTAGGCTGAGATGATGATGATGACGTCGCTCAGGTCTGTGTCACCACTGTCCCTCAATCCCGGCTCCCGCGGGCGGCGGTGAAGCCGAATACGTAACACAAGTAGCTAGGATTAGGTCGATGCGTACAGTACAGAGCCAGTCGTTTTAATAGTCTTTGGACGTCTTTCGGCTGAAGAAGGAAAGATAAATAGTTGGAATAAAGGTAGTATACGACGCATCAAATCTTTGTCTGTTGTGTAACCCCATTGAAGAATTTAGTTGATTGCGTATTAGCAACCAAAACTCAGGATAAAACAAGGGTGTTAGTTCATTGCATCCTGCAAAAACCCAATATATAACATTTTCTATGAGGAACTCAAATCCACCCCCAAATTCTTATAATTTGATTTCCCACAGCTGTTGTAACGATAACCATTGCGCCTGAACAATAATCCAAAAAACTGAAACGTTTAAATATCTAGGTATTGTATTAGACAATAACCTTTCCTTTCGAGGTCATATAGAATCAATTAGCTCTAGATTAAGGAAACTAATGGCTGTCTTCAGAAATTTAAGAAATATTGCCAACTTCAAACTAATAAAACAGGTATACCTAGCATTAGGACAGTCTATTATAGAGTATTGTATCTCTGTTTGAGGAGGTGCCCCTAAAACTGTTATAAAACCTTTAGAGGTAGCACAACGAGGACTGCTAAAAGTTAGCACATCTCGCCCATTTACATTCCCTACCAATCGTGGGAAGTATTAACTGTTCGTCAGTTACATATTCTGCACACTATAGTAAAAAAACATTCGTCCTTACCCTATAATAAATCCTTAATTACGTCTAAAAGGAGAAAAGATATAGTATGCACTGACGGTTATGTTATGAAACATGTTTATGTTAATAAATACTTCCCGTTTTTAGGGCCATTTTTATATAATAAGCTTAACAAAACTCTGAACATTTATGCCCTAAATCAAACTAGTACGTAGTTTACGTAGTAAAGGAATACTAACTTCACCTAAATTATGATGAAACTGAAAAACTCTTACTCCTGTTAACATGAACAAAAATTACGTCCCTGTCCCTAGCCCACCTGAAATGTTATTGCATAACACACCCTCTTACACTCACACACTCACATTCACTCAACACACAGAGAGGCCACAAATACACAACCTTAATTATTATTTATTCTTTTTTTTAATTAAAATTAATAATAATTAATTAATACATTATTATAATTGATATCCAAATAAAAATAGTTATTTATATTAATGGAAAATTGCTTATTGGTATATTGTTTATGTTATGTTAAGCTTTATGTTTTTGTCTAGGGAAGAGCATTGTGTCTAGGATACAGATAATATTATGTTATCTAGTCCAGACACAAATGTTTCCGCAAATTTGAGCAGATTTACACAAGATTGTATTGCACTAAGTAATTAGCGTAATGTAATGTACTATTCTTTGAAATAAAGCATTATTATTATTGTATTACAAATCAATACTGCGCCTAATGCAACTTTAACTTCAATACATGTGCGTAGCTGAGATAAAGTCAATATTTCATATAATTTATTTAATTATTAGCGATCTAAAGTCGCGTTAACAGAAGGTTGACAGTTCATTATATAAAATCATTGAACTTTATTGATAACTGGTATATAGGACAAAGATATTTGATGAATGGAATACCCTAAAGGTCGTGTTTGCACGAAAACATAATATTGACTTCTAAAAGAATGACTAGAAAAATTCAGAACAGTTTTTGGAATTTGGACGATAGTTCATTGTGATAACAACTAAGCATGATATTTAACAGCCTACGTAATAGAATGTAAGGTTATCGTCGCCATACAGGCAGATCGAGTTATCTGTGGAATCAGGGTGGCCCAACAATAGTGTTTTAAAAATGAGCCTTGAACGTTAGCGTTTAGCGCTGAGTCGATGCTTATAAGCGTTGAAGTACGTTAAAAACTAGAGCGTTTAAGCGCCGACTCGAGCGTTTTGACCACACCAGGCCCAAGTCGTTAATTATTATCAGACATGTCCATTGTAAGCTCAATAAAGGCCTTAACTAAAAATCGGCACCACGACCGACTTCGTACTACATCCGATGATCACGTACACAAATACCCAGACCGAAACAAATGGTTGTGGGTCACACAAAGATTAGTCCCGTGCGGGAATCGAACCCGCGACTATTCGACCCAGTGCGCAGAACGGCTTAAGCTCTTAACCACTGCGCCAAATCGACCTCCAAAGTATTCCAAGTGATGACTAGTTTTCATTATTCCCAATGATTCTGACCATTTCTTCAAATTAAGGTCGTGTAGCTCCGTAACTGACAACGCTAAGCGCTTCCATTAAAAGTCGATAAATCTCTGACATAGATAGAAGTGATAACACGTGCGCGAAACTGAGATAAAATTTATCTAGCTGAATAACTCGGTTTTATGTATACAAAACATGGACTAATATTAAAGCAACGTCATATGACGATGTTAATATAATCAATATTTACAGAAGTTCATGAGCTTGGTAAAGTCAAAAGTGCAAATCGTAGTGCATTATTTGTGTAACATCATAAATCGTAAGCTATTAAGTGCCATCAATTAAATGTAGTTCAATTTAATTTAAATAAAATAATAATATTTCATACATAAATAAGATAATATCGAGTAGGTATGAAAGATAGTATCAGTGTAAAGATGAGAAAGGGTATGCTCCGTTGGTTCGGGCATATAGAAAGAATGCCAGCAGAAAGAATGACAAAAAGTGACAAAATGAAAAAAAATGTATATCTGTACAATGCGAAAGTGGAAGGATGTAGGTACCGGTGAAGACCTAGACTATCTTACCATGACCAAATAGACCGTGTCTTATCTGAAGGGCAAATCAAGAGTCTCCGTAACCGGCGAGTGTGTATGAGACGAACTATGAGAGTGGAGGAAGCCAGAGCGGTACGTAAGGAAAGAACTTGTTGGAACTCTGTACTCGCTGCCTACCCCGCGAGGGAGCTGGCGTGATGATATAGATAGATAAATAAGATAATAAGAATAGTGATCAGCAACAGTTAAAATCGTATAAGGTGTTATTGGTGTAGAGAATGATAAATTGATGTAGAGCAGTACACAAAACTGCTAGATTTTTTGTACATTTTCAGAAACGTAATACTCACTATGGTCTTGTTCTGTGTTACGTTTACAAGTTTTACATGCACACAGCTATATTTGTCCCATGACGTAGCCGACACCATAGCCCCAGTACAGAAACCAACTACCTAACCTTTACGATACTCGACCTGTTTTTATAGAACACCCTTAGCGAAACAAATTACATCAAATGACCTTGCAGTTACCTAGAATTACACAGTCATCAATCATCATCAATCAGCCTATCGTAGTCCACTGCTGGACATAGGCCTCTCCTAACACGCGCCATTGCACACGGTCCCCCGCCTTCCGCATCCAGTCCGTCCCAGCGACCTTCTTGAGGTCGTCGGTCCATCTAGCTGGGGGCCGTCCTACCTTACGCTTACCAAGTCGCGGTCTCCACTCTAGGACACGCTTGCTCCATCGGCCGTCGGTCCTTCTGCAGATGTGACCAGCCCATTGCCACTTTAGCTTACTGAGTCTGCGAGCTATGTCGGTAACTTTGGTTCTTTCTCGGATTACCTCGTTACGAATTTTATCCTTCAAAGAAACGCCGATCATAGCTCGCTCCATAGCCCGCTGTGCGACATTACACAGTAACTTCTATCAATTATTCTGTAGTACAAACGTTCGTAAATCGTTTTAACTAGTTACAACAAATAATTACTGCGAGCACAACTTACGCAAAACAGTGTTAGCGCGATTTAATTTGATATTACACTTTAAACCTAAAATACAGCATAATAAAGTTTAATTTTCCTGAATTATATGTCAATCAGTTGATATATTTTTGCTTAACAAGGTTAGCTTAAACCCATACAACCGGTATATTTTTATCCTCGCTATACTTTCCTTACCTACCGCTGATACTAGACACGTATCAATAAAAAAACATAACAATTGAATTATTTATATAGTTTTACCTTTAATTACTCAGATTAAATACTGCGTTAATTGTATTGGATCTAAATTAAATGGTTTTAGAATCAGTCTGCATTATAGCGTAAGGGATTTTTTTCTGAACAATTTGGGATTAATGTGTCCACCAAACGTGAGGGAGAAAAAAATGTGATTTAGCTCTAGTACAATCAGCCTTAATTTGATTTATTCTACATTAGCTAACATATATAAGCTTATATATATATATATATATATATATATATATAGCCCCAAACTAAAAATAAGTTTACTTGCAGCATTTTATTAGCCATATTAGATCAAATTGGTAGAATGTTTTGTATGACGTGCTTCATGAATATAACAACCAAGATTCAAATCTACGACAATAAATTAGAGGATATTGTTTCAATATTAATTTTATGAGCAGGAGTTGAATAGTTTCATTAAAGATTAATAAATAACACCGTAACGCCTTTATTCCCCAACCGGGGGTGACGGGGGTACTGAGTACACCCACGGTTCGCCGACGATGTTAGGTCCCATTTAATAGGGGAGCGAGCCTATTGCCATATACCGGGCACAATTCCAGACTCCGGACTCATACTGGGAATTTTTCGTTAGAAAAACTACATTTGTCCGACCTAGGATTTGAACCCAGCACCTCGTGATCACAAAGCGATGTGCTTTACCATCAGACCAACGAGGATTAATTAATAATGGGTGTAATACACTGAAATAGATGAAAAATGTCGCCATGGACACCCGCAATGAAACTGTAATGGATATGTCTGGACTGGACCCGTGCCAATAAAATGTATGTCATCATTTGTCAATTTAGTGCAGACTCACGCAAAACTTATACCTATTCGTGGCACTCGCCATAGATAAGAATTGTGCATTTTAAAATGCGTAGGTTTAAACGTTGTGTGTACATAAATACCTTTACGGATTACAAGGAAAGAACATTGGCAGATTGAATCTATGCTTAAATCTTCTCTTGCTTCAGGTTTTCTTAAATTATAAATTAAAGACCGTATTTTAAAACGAAAATCAGTCGTAAATTTAGCTTTAAAACTAACATTTTAGTACAAAAATCAGTTTTTAAAACACGGTTCATGACTGATTTACATTGTGTAATACGCGCCTAAATGATACCCATCATTTAGCACAGCGCACGAATCCGAGTGTATAAGTGTTATGCAGTCAGAGAGTATAAGATTTTGAACTGATAATTTTCCATAGCTTGTCGTCCGTTTTCATCTCTATTCCTTCATTATTATTATTGTTTAGGTATGCATTTACTTTTTTAAATGAATTGAAAAATTGAGTTCTGTTATTTAATTTAAATAAACCGCTGTTTCCCGCAGCTGTTTCCCACGGCTTCGCACGCGTTTATTTTGTAATTTGACATAGATAGGTAGGACATTTTGGAATAATAATTTTCCAAGACTTAAGAGACACTACCATATTAATTTTCTTTTCAATCCATTCAGCCGAGTAAATATGGAGAAATAAAAACAACTATCCCCTGAAATCTTGCATTTCCCAAGGTAAATAGTAGTCAACAGTCTCTGAGAAATCCTACATTTTCCAATGATAGTGTATTTAAAATCGGTTCCACCGTTCTGGATATTAACACGGAAAAAACATTTTTTTTTATTATGCCTGTATGTGCATAAAATATCTTATTTATTTCAAAATCACAAATCCCAAATCAATATTCCCGTGTGCTGTGCGGGGCTCGTACCTGCGACTATTTGACAAAGTAAATAAGGCGGTCTACGTTTTATCGCTTAAACCAAGTCGTCTTTGTTTTCCAAAAGTGTTTATAAAGTCGACTTAAATATGAGTAAATTTTCGCTGTAGAACAATTTCAGCAGGTCCCCGGCTTCCAGTCGCCGATAAGAGAAGGAGGGAAATCGACGGATTGCCAGGCTTTTCTTTCGACAAAATAAGATTAATATCTTTGGACCTTCATGTAGACCGGTTAAAACCCACCAAATGCATATAATGCGAATAATATCGGCATGATCTAGTGTGTAAACAAAGTTGCATATTTCATATTATTATTTCAAGGCTTAAGATACTTTAATACTATCTACTAATCTATATCACCACGTCAGATCCCTTGCGGAGTAGGCAGAGTGTACAGAGTTCCAACAGGTTCTTTCCTTACATACCTTTCTGGTTTTCTCCACTCTCATAGTTCGTCTTATACACGCTCGCCGGTTATGGAGTCTTGACTTGCTATTCGAATAAGACATGGTCTATTTAGTCATGGTAAGATAGTCTAGATCTTCCCCGATATCTGCGTCCTGTTCTAGGTACACTACCAACTGACAGTGGCGTGGAACCATTTGACCATTTGTAAATATGTATATTTCTTTTTTTACTACGGTTTTATAGATATTTGTTTGCTGTATTTGTTTTATGTAATTGTACATATTGTATATAATTTGTGAAACTATAAATGGTTGTTATTCTACGTCTTTTCACTTTTGAATTTGTATATCTGTATGGTTTCTTTCATATTAAGTTTCTTTATAATCCGTTAGGTATGAAGAAATAATAGATATTCCAAAGAAGTCGTGCTATTTTACGAGATAAAAAGTGTTCTGTTTTATTTTACGATGTAAGACACCTTCATATAACGTTTCAGTTAAATTCGTTTAGCCATTTTAATATGAATAAATACCAGCTATGTCGCAAGAACCGTGATTCTTTCTGAGATAAAATGTATCTCGATTATTATTTCGAGACCTAAAACACCTTGAAAATGTTAGTAAGATCCATTCTGTCATTTTAGTATGAAGAAATAACAGCTTGTAGTGAATATATTGTATAAGCATTATTCCAAGATTGAAGAGACACCTCCATATTCAGTTTCTTTTAAATTCGTTCAGCGGTGTTAATATGGAGAAATAAAATCAACTACCTCCCAGAAATAATGCATTTCCTGAGCTAATAAGTAGTCTTGAATAATCTCTGAAAATTCCTCCATTTTCCAGTAATAGTCTTTTTGAAATCGTTTCCACCGTTCTGGATGACCACACGGACAAACAAACATTTTTTTTTATTGTGCCCACTTAAAATTTCTTATTTATTTCAAAATCACAAATCCCAAATCAATATTCTTGTACGCTGTGCGGGGATCGTACCTGGGGAACTATTCGACAAAGTAAGTTAAGCAGTCTACGTTTTATCGATTAAACCAAGTCATCTTTGTTTTGCAAAAGTATTTTAAAGTCAACATAAAAATGAGTAAATTTTTGTTGTACAACATTTTCAACAGGTCCGCAGGCTTCTAGTCACCTGTGAAGAAGATTAGGGAAATCGAAGGATTGCTTAACATTTTTTAGCCTAAATATGATTAGTCTAAAATAATAATTATCAAATCAATTATCGAAATAATAATCTTTAAGCCATCATGTAGGCCGGTAAAAATTCACCAAATGCATATTGGAGTGATTTTATATACCACTTACACGGATAGTATCGGCATGATATAGTGTGTGAACAAAGTTACCTATTTCATATTGCTATTTCACGACTTAAGATATTTGAATACTATCTATCAATCTATATCATCACGTCAGATCCCTCGAAGAGTAGGCAGAGATTTCAGATTTCCAACAGGTTCTTTTCTTCTCGCTCGCTCACCCTCTTGTCCAGTGAAGCTGTAAAGGCCCCGCGGTCAACAGCGTAAATCATGCACACACACACACACACACAATAATGCCATTAATTAATAATAATGATGCAATTAAACAAACGTAATTATAATTAATATTAACTTAAAATACCTAATTATAATTAATATAGACTTATATCGAATGCATGCAATATTTATCACACGTTCCACCCGCTATTAGTTCTGCCGTTTATCGTGTCTATTGTAATAAAACACTCAGATGTGTAGTTAAACTCAATTGACACCTAGGTACGCGCGTCGACGATATAATTGCAATTGTTTACACTGTCTACTCAATAAAACTCTAACACTGACGGAGCATACGATTTGGCACACTATACTAATATTATAAAGAGGTAAAGTGAGTCTTGATGTTCGGGGTAATCTCCGGTACTACTGATTCGATTTTAATGATTCTTTCACCATTGGAAAGCTACCTTATCCGGAAGTGATATAGGCTATATAACATAGACCCGCCGCTGTTGTCGACCGGGTACGAAGACGCGGGAAACTGCTAGTTTCTTATATACCGTAGGAAAACACTAAGAAACGATTTTTTAAATTCGTCCTTGAACGGGTTAAATATGGGGTTAAAAATTTATTATGGGTTAATCCTACCTACACAGCTAATAGTAAAGAAAATATGAATGCATAAATAACTTTTGGATATTCCGAATGCCGCAAAGGTGATGATTTCTTGCCGCAAAAGTGAGTGATTTCTTGCCGCAAAGGTGAGTGATTTCTTGCCGTAAGATTCTTGCACGGGACAAATATTTGTGTGTTCCACTTAATAGTGGAATTTGTATCTACGCATGTTAAATTTGGGTTTGTAAACATATCTAATACGGGACAATTGCAGTTTCGTTTAATGTTTACATTAAATATATAAGTTTTTGATATGTAGGTATAGATGACTCATGTAACGCACACTGGTCTCTTTCGGTGCCCAAAACAAATCATATGATTAATCACCGCTATGCATAGTAAGATAGTATAGGGGCGAACGTTATAACAAAACAACGATAAGCGCGGACGGCGCAGTGCAGTGCTGTTGTATCTGTTTATCTTATCATCGTATCAATCTATGAAAGTGGAGGAAGCCAGACAGGTGTGTAAGGAAAGAACCCGTTGGAGCTCTATACTCTTTGCCTACCCCGTAAGGGATCTGGGATGATGATATAGATAGTTGACTTCTAAATATGTATATATTCTTATGACGGAACTGAGATAGATGAGGATTGTATCACAATCTGCACGGTCTACTCACCGGTTCCTCTTCTTCGGGCTGCTTTGGTTTGTCATCTTTGTCGCCGCCAATTTGGAATGTCACACCTGAACTTGCTGAAAATGTTAGGAATATTTAAGTATAATCAAACTATTACACACTGCCAATGTTTTAAACTATGCTTACAAGGCCACTGGTGAAAGTTGCAGGAGCGTGTTGCCAAATTAAAAGAGCAATGAATATCACAATATAAGTCACACCGATTAAAAACAGTATTGCATCCGTTGATTTTCAAGGATTATTTATCTGCCTACATTTTCATTGTGTGAATCCGTCTGTAAGCTTGTTTCTATGTCAACTTCATCAATATAGCTCAAGCAACACATGCTAGAGCTATATCGATGAAGTAGACATACTTAATTGAAAACGGACGACTTGGTCCAGTGATTAAGAGCTTAGCTCCGTCCATTGGATCGAGTAGGTTTTTGCGGGTTCGATCCCCGCACGGTATAAATCTTTGTGTGATCCACAAATATTTGTGTCTCGGTCTGATTTGTGTATTTTAATTCCATGTTTGTAAACGCACCAACGCCAAAGGAATAAACCCTAGTAAGGAACTAAGTTTAAGAAAAATATAACTTAATTCAAATGCACATTTATGTTTTATGAAAACGAAATAAACTAGGTGTTAAAGTTCCGTGAGTTATTTATAATTAGATTACAAATGTTTCAATGTTAATCTTCTTTCTTAAAGATTGATTAATTAATAAATAATATACGATAAGGCAGATATTACAATCGGCTCGCAAACATTCATTTCTTTTTCCGCTGTTAACATTGTACTTGACAAACAAAATATTTGTGATTGTCCTAAATCACGATATCTAATTCATATTCGAGATAAGGTCCTACGCTCACGAGCTGGTGATAATGTAATATTTGCCGAATCTGAACTAGATAGATACATAAACGCT
The DNA here is from genome assembly GCA_905147815.2 of Phalera bucephala. Lineage (NCBI taxonomy): Eukaryota > Metazoa > Arthropoda > Insecta > Lepidoptera > Notodontidae > Phalera > Phalera bucephala. The sequence goes on along the minus strand of LR990609.1, from coordinate 39,815,935 downwards.
GGCATACAGGGCTGGTTAAACTGAGCATTAGCATGGGTACTTTAATTGATTCAAAGCATTTTTGCGAATCAATAACAATTGATTCGATTTTCCTAAACGGTTGTATAAAATATAGTCACACATACAGCACACGCGGTTATAATAAAGTCATTTACTTGAGAGTTTAGTGAAATGATCGACAAAATGTTTATATGTTGCATGTATGCATGTTAGCGGGCGTTCGCACGGACGCATTTTCAAAGCGCGGTGCCGAAGCGCTTTACAGAGCTCTCAAAAAATGTACTGCTAAGCCATTATTTTCATTCCAGAGCTTTACGAACGCGCGTTGAAAAAGCGCCCGTGGGAGCGTAGGGATAGTCATTATTCGTTATTCCGTTTGAAAAAATATCGCCGAATGCTAAATGTTTTATTACAATCAAATGCACAGGTTTATCAGCACCTTAAATGGAAATATTATAAAAATCTCACGTTGACTATCATCCTGATATAGCGATGCCTGGTGCCATAATTGCAATATTTTGCCGCCGGTCAGGAGTCTAGTGCCCTCGAGATTCCAAGACAGCGCGGTGATCGGTCCATCCGCAACCAACTTCCCCGTTTGCACCCAACGGTACTCCAAGCCCTGCACAGTCACATGACTAGGTGAATTGGATAATGAATCATAGCAATTGGCGCTTCGCCACCGGTAATAGTCGAGGTTCAGAGACCTATTACGCAACGACTGTCTAAGAAAATCCCCTCTGCGAATTTCGTACCCGCAAGATCGTTGTGACGTAATCGCTAGCGTCATTAAGTTCAAATGCGGACAATGCATCGACAATCTACAGTCATATAGCAAATATCTTTTATGTTTATTCACGTGATACGAAGTACAATATACATTATACATGTAAAACTCGTGTAACTTATCACTATTGTTATTTGCTCTGTTAAAATCATGTGTATAATACAAAGCAATGATATTGCATGTGGATCTTAAGGTCTATAGAATACCTACACTATTTTCTGGGGAGGTCCTGAAAGGCAACTAAAGCAATAAAACCATGTAACATTGCTTAGCAGCCTGTTATTGTAATATTCTTATCCCCTGTTATGCACATTAGTCCAACCACAAACAGTCCACAGACGAGGTGACTTTGGTAAAAATCCATGTTACATGGTACTGATAATTAAATAACGAATAAGGTGTTAGATTTATATAAATGTACACATTTGTTCACAATACTATTTTTGTGGAAATATATCTTTAGATAAATAGTTTAGTATTTAAATATACCCTGAAATTAAAGTACGCACATTACCCATATCCATCACAAAGCCAAATTCCAGGCTTTTAATATGTCCTACTGTTTCTAAGAAAAACTGCTGTGTTGGGCAGACTTGGAGACAGGCAAGCGAAACCAAAATGTTGATATAGAACTAACTTAGATTGTGTAATAATAATATATAACATTATAATTTACTTGTGAACCAACATCCAGCAAGTGCCTATCAATAACAGATTTTTATGTATATACTAATGCAAAGCTCCATTGCCTTATATCTATATAATAAAATTGGACTTATCACAGCTCCCGAGTAATCAATTTTGTATCATATCTTTGCTGATACAGTTTTGTTATTTAACTGTACACTTCTTTTGTAAACATGAATGAGATAAGAGTCCTCACCAGAACTTACCATAACCCTGCTTAATCTAATCAGAATCATTTTAGGGAATTAAAAAATCTCATAAGCTACAGAAGTAGATACAAACAGTAATATAACATTGGAAAGTGCTTTAAAATGAAGATTCTATATATAATGAAGATAATAATTTTTACTGAAGTAATTTGATTGTTTATTGAAATAACAAGGCTAACTGCATTGTTAAAGGAATATAGAATAAATTAGGTGTTTAATTCATATTAACACAAGAACTACTAGATTTGAAAATCCATGTATATTAGAATCTGTTTGAAATACATCAAAGTTGTCACGCCAACATTTCCTGTCTGATAACAGATAGACCCGGAAGGTTATGGGAAGACCTTAGCTCAGCAGTGGGACAATATAGGTTAAGAAGAGAAAAAAAGTGTTTTAGGTAAAGGTGACAACAAACAAGTGACTTACATGAGTGGTAGCAGCAGAGTGAATTAACGGTGTAGGTTCAAATATGCACACTTCAGCTCCGTAGGATGCCGCAATCTTCCCCGTGTCGGTACTACAGTCCAACGAACCGATACGCACATAGCCATGAATAGCCCCTGGTATTATCTGAACTCTTTCAAAGTTTGACGCTAAGATCACAATGTTGCATCCCGCTGCATATGCCTGTAACCAATTAAACATATTACATTTACATACCAACACAATCATTATCCGAGGAGGGGTCGTCAAGAGATATTTGGAATGTTATTTGGTTTCCTTAAAACATAACTCTATACTAGGAATTATTCCTGTGTGTGTGAGTGTGGTTACAAACATGAAATTCATGTACAAAAACAGTCAGACCAAGAATAATATTTTTGGGTCAAACAAAACTTTTTGCAGTGAGAAGTTAAACCAGCAACTGCCCAATTAAGTGGGCAGAGCAGCTTCGGCTTTTAACCACTGGGCCATGCACTCTGTCAAATTTGTATATCAAATATACACAATTTTACCAAGCTAATGTTTAGCAACCCATACAAACAGCTGTGAGCATACTGCTGTGATACTCTGGTGAACAATGTTAATTTTTTTGTCCCTTTCAGGCACTTTCTGGAATGTCTACAGTAAATATATTATCTGGAATTTCAAGCAATAATGATATATTTTAGCTTTACTCCTCAACAATTTGACAAATAGGATAATTTATTTATTTAAAAATTAAAAGTTTACTTAGCAATGAAACTGAAATGAAATTATCATAAAGCATACATTACTTGAAAATAAACAAAATCAGTTATTAAATTGGTATATTTTATGAAGCCATTTAAGTGGTTTTTATATCAATATCATGTTGTTTTACAATATTCATGGCATAAAAGTCATTAAATTACTATTTTTTAAATTATTGTATTTCTATATATTTTTATTGTAGGGGGTCTGTCCAAGAGTGTGTCGTCGCGACCCCTGCCAGTCATTATGGCTGTAATCTTGGACCAAAGACGTATCGCAGTGCGGGCTAGGGCGTGCCCCCCAAGGCGACGCGTACCGGCCCGCTCCCGTCGGTACGAAAATATGGGTGGAAGCGGCGATGGGGGCCGCCACCCATCACACCGGGCCCGAACTGGCGAGTCGTAGGGTGCAGAGTTTCGAATAGGCACTTGGAATCTTACATTCCAAGGTATGGAAGATAAGATGCATGAGGTGATTGATGTGATGAAAGTGAGACGCCTGGATGCTCTGTGTGTAACAGAGACTAAGCGGAGGGGCAGTGCGCAGTGATCTTCCTGATGGAACGATGGCTCTGTGGTCTGGGGTACCGCAGAGCAGTTGTGCCCGCATGGGGGTGGGTATCTTGCTGTCCCGTCGCCTGTCCTCTGGAGTGAGAGATTATGGCCTGTGCGATGCGAGACTTCTCTGGGTCCGTTTAAAACTGGGTGTGATATGAAAATGAATGACGCAGGTAAGCTCATTGTAGATGTTTGTTTGGAAAAAGGTCTCCTTGTGTCTAATACGATATTCCAGCACAAGGACATACATATGTATACGTGAGAAGGAATGAACAAAAAAGCATGATAGATCTGATCCTGGTTGATAACCGTCTCCGAAGCAAACTACAAGATACGCGTGCGTATAGAGGCCCCACTCTTGAATCAGACCACTATCTCCTAGTTGTACGGTTTAGTGGTCTGTTCAGGAAGTGGAGGCACTGGCGAGAGCGTATCCCCTTCGGAGACCTTGAAAGAATAAAGGTTGAAAAGTTGCAAGATAAGGAGAATGTATGAAGACAGAGTCCGGGACAAGCATTTGACAGCAGGCTCTTCGGACTCAAATGTACTCAGAGTTTGGTGGAATCCGCGAAAGAAGTATGTGGTTGCTCAAAGAAGCATAGTACAGCAAAAGGTGATGCATGGTGGGATGCGGAGTTGCAAAGCTTCATAGAAAGTAAGAAGAAAGCGTGGCGAGACTATGTCTCTTCTTTGAACCTGAATGCCAGTATGACAGAGATGAGGAAAGAAATATACAGGCAATGCAAGAATGCCACTAAAACTTTAGTGAAAGAAAAGCGTGAAAGAGCCAGTATGATTGAGGAGGAGAGGCTGGTGAAGAACTTCGAGAACAACACAAAACTCTTTTGGAGCAAGGTGAAGGGAAGAAGGGGAAGACCTAGACTATCTTACCACGACCAAATAAACAGAGTCTTATCTGAAGGAAAAGTCAAGTCTCCGTAGCCGGCGAGCTTATATGAGATGAACTATGAGAGTGGTGAAAGGCCATGCCAGATCCCTTGAGGGGTAGGCAGAGAGTACAGAGTTCCAACAAATATTAGGCCATTTAAAAACAAATTTACTACTAGACTTATTCAGGTGTATTTTTTTTCAAATATTATTTTCTATAAAATACTTTGGATTACATAAGATTCACAATCTCATTTGTAAGAATAAATAATATGCAATGGTTTGTATTTTCATTTATACTTAGATATTGTATATGAGTTAATTTTTTGATAGAAATATAAATACTTTATAAGCATATATAAATCATCAATTTTGAAAAATCAATATCCTGGTATATTTATATAATTTGACAACAACCAATATTTAGGTAAAGAATGAATTACAATTAACAGTATCTCTTTTAGAGATATTGTTATTTAAATAGTCTATAAGTAAAAGATGCAAATTAGCATTCAAGGAAACTCATTTCTATGTCTGTGTGCCAGTGTAACTAATGGTTAGTAATGATGTAAAGCCATTCTCAAAGAAATGAAGACAATATTATTTAGTGTCCAAACGAAAATGTTAAGCTTATCAAAGTAGGCTAAATTAGATTTTCCTGTTAGGAACATTATTTCTCAATTACCACTTTACACATAAAGGATCCATAGTCACGAGATCCGTCAAATGTGACATGGACCTTGAGTATTATACTTACCGTAAAAGGTATTCCTTCGACAGAACCAACAGCAAAACATTGATCTCCTGAATTACAGGCACCACTTAATACTTGGTGACAGTTCATAGTGAACTAATAAAACAAAAAAAACTTCGCTATATGAAACCCAGATTACCAAACGTCATTGACATGCATTTATTAGAGTAACACATAATGAAAAAAAGAAATAAATTTTATAAACATTTCAGGATCTAATTATTTTTCGATAAATTATCACGAATATTCCCCTGACACCTCACATCGAACGTGAGAGAATGACGTCGAGAAAGAAAGAGATAAACGTGTGTGTTCGGAACCTTAAAATATTCCTACCTAAAATATTACCCGAAATATAAATTATATAAAGAAAACAACAAAAAACCTTTCAATATTATTTAACGCATTTGTTTATTCACTAAATATGATTTGATACTTGTAATACAGGATGAGTAATAATTATTGATTTTTTTTCAATAAATTGAGAAAATATATTTATAAGTAGTTTATCAATACACGGCTTCTGAATGGTGCTGTCAAGGTCCAACCTTTTTTTGATAATTTATTTGGGAGCCATGGATCAAGGTCCACCCATACTTAAAGTATTACCATTTACGGCAAAATACAACAAATGGCAGATATGGCATAACATAATCATAAGAAATATTATTGTTTTTTTTATTATCGTTGCTTTATATTTTTTATTGATATTAATAAAAGAGCTTGATTCCTATGCATATGTGATGAACTATGGTGATAAAATTATATCACAATAACCCTACCATTACACGAGCGTTTTTCTATGCGGGTTAATCCAGCACTAATATGAAACAAAGCGTGACAGTAAATTTTTTGGAAAAAAAAAGCGCCCGTGCGAACAAGCGGTAATCCCGCATTCGAACGAGCGATTTTCAGAGCGCGGTGCTGAAGGGCTTTAAAAAATGTACGGTTAGTCGTTTGTTCCGCTCCAGCGCTTTATCAATGCGCTTTAAGAAATGCTTACGCGAATGACGGGTAAAAGTAGTTTTTGTGTTTATAAACCTATGTCAGTTAGTTATTTATGTTGCCCACAAATAAAATGATTGTGACAGTTCCCAAGTAGATGAGACAATTTTGTGTGCGTTTATGTTACGAAAGCTCGACGTTTTAAATCGTTGAACGAGTGTTGTTTTTTGTGTATTGATCTGTTTACGAATCAAGGCCGGCTAGTGATTTATATTTTTTGGAGGACATTGCTATATATTACTTGTGATTCTGAAGCCAATTCCTGAATTTGTCATCAGTTAAAAAGCCAACACCACAAGGTAGGATCTTAGTTACCTATCAGCAATTTTAATAAACTTGGTCTGACAACCTATAGAGCAATATACTATATTCCTTGTGAGGTGCTACGTATGCCTACAGATTGTAGTATGTCTGAGCCTCTATAAGCTTGGTTTAGAAGTTGTTAACTGCTAAAATTCTGCTTTTTGTTTCTGTTTTATCCTATACATCTATATTACCACGCCACATCCCTTGCTGGGTTGGCACAGTGTTCTAGGCATCTATATTTGGGTGGTAGGTTAAATGTAAGATTTTCTACTATGACAATATATTTTCAATTCATCTATTGTTGAAACTCCATTCCTGAAAAGTGAAGCTTCACTAACATGTAATAAGTTCAATGTTAGTATTATTTCTGCACACCCTACAAGGGATCTGGGGTCATGATATACATAGTTAGAGATAGATTTTTACTAGGGTTTCAGTGATTTACTGGAATTGGTATTACAAAATTAATTCAGAAATTAGAACTATAAGAGTCGAGGAAGCCAGAGAGGTATGTAAGGAAAGAACCTTTTGGAACTCTGTACTCTCTGCCTACCCCGCAAGGGATCTGGCGTGAGGTTATAGATAGATAGATAGAATTCAGAAATTAACTTAATATTATATTTAAAAATGATCTAAATCAATTATTTATTTATGAAGTCCTACTTAATGATTACAGGTATATATAAGTTATCCAAACAGAGGTTTCTCACTATTTATACCAATGCACCCCATTTTAACCTATACCTATAAAAAAATCCATGTTTAGTCTATTCCTATCAAACTTTAAAACTGCTTATTTTTTTTTCTTAATATAAATTCGTAGATTTCTCTGTTTATGGCTCTGTGGTCTGGGGTACCGCAGAGCAGTCGTACCAGTATGGGAGTGGGTATCTTGCTGTCCATTTGCTTGGCCTCTAGAGTAAGAGATTATGGCCTGTATGATGTGAGACTTCTCTGGGTCTGTTTAAAACTGGTTGTCACTAGTGTATTTTTGGTCACACCTTATGCTCCGGTAAGTTCATCGACACCCCAGGACCTTGAGAAGTTTTGGGATTATGTCAGAGAAGTCTGAATTTTGTGGGGCGACCTGAACCAAGGAGTGGGTCCCAGGCGGCAAACTTGTGATGTTGCTCTGGTTCCTTATGGTAATAAGAGAGTGAATGATGCATGTAAGCTCATTGTAGATGTATGTTTGGAAAGGGGCCTCCTAGTATCTAATACAATATTCCAACATAAGGACATTCATATGTCATGTGGAGAAGGAATGAACAAAAAAGCATGATAGATTTGAACCTGGTAGATAACAAGATACGCGTGCCTAAGGCCCCACTTTTAAATCAGATCACTATCTCATAGTTGCGCGGTTTAGTGGTCTGTTCAGGAAGTTAAGGCACTGGCGAGAGTGTATCCCCTTCGGAGACCTTGAAACAATAAAGGTTGAAAAGTTGCAAGATGAGAGTGTGAGGAGAATGTATGAAGGCAGAGTCCAGGACAAGCTTTTGACAGCAGGTTCTTCAGACTCAAATGTAGATGAATGCAGAAATAGCCTGAAATAGAGATTGGTAGAATCTGTGAAAGAAGTATGTGCCTGCTCAAAGAAGCATAGTACAGCATTTAGAAAGAATGTCAGAAGAAAGAATCACAAAACAGATATACAATGCGAAAGTGGAAGGATGTAGGTACCGGGGAAGACCCAGACTATCTTACCATGACCAAATAGACGGAGTCTTATCTGAAGAACAGGTGAAGAGTCTCAGTAATCGGCGAGTGTGTATGAGACTAACTATGAGAGTGGAGGAAGCCAGAGAGGTATGTTATGAAAGAACCTGTTGGAACTCTGTACTCTCTGCTTACCCCGGGAGGGAGCTGGCGTGATGATATAGATAGATAGATAGAAATTTGCATTTTAAACTTTATCATCACACTAAAGCAGTATGGTAAGACAAGAGTACAGAACCCTTTTTATATATGATTTTAAGAAGGTTAAGACTTAATAAATTATAAAAATGCCTTAATGTTAAAAATCTATCTATCTATCTATATCATCACGCCAGCTCCCTCGCGGGGTAGGCAGAGAGTACAGAGTTCCAATAGGTTCTTTCCTTACATACCTCTCTGGCTTGCTCCACTCTCATAGTTCGTCTCATACACACTCGCCGGTTACGGAGACTCTTGACTTGCCTTTCAGATAAGACACGGTCTATTTGGTCATGATAAGATAGTGTAGGTCTTCCCCGGTACCTACATCTTTCCACTTTCGCATTGTATATCTGTTTTGTCATTCTTTCTTCTGGCATTCTTTCTATATGCCCGAACCAACGGAGCAATGCCTTTCTCATCTTTACACCAATACTATCTTTTATACCTACTCGCTTTTATACTACGATGTTGCGAATACGGTCGGTCAGCGTGACTCCGCACATCTTCCGCAGAGATCGCATTTCGACCGCATTTATCCTGCTTTCGTTCTCCTTCTTACATACCCAACTCTCACTGCCATATAACAGCGTTGGCACAAGCACTCCGTTATGCATGGCCAGCTGCGCCTTTTGGCTTAAGTGCCGGCTCCCAAGTAGCTTTCCCATCACACCATTCACTCTATTACCTGCATTCACTCTTCTCTCTATATATGTGGGGTATTTCCTATCCTTACTGAAGGCGCATCCAAGATATACAAACTCATTCACTTGCTCCAGCACATCGTTACCAACCACAATCCTTGCATTCGTTCTGGTTTCTTCCCCTTCAAAAAACCAAGAAAATTTTCTCTTATGCTTATTACAATGTTAATAGATGTAAAAAACTATGCACATGAGTGCATGAGGAATAAGTAAATAAATAAATAAAACCTTATAAAATAAACAAATATGAGTCCCTATAACTATTGATAAATAACTTTAAATTCATTTTAGTATGGTTGTATTTCATAATACATAGATAGTTATGTAAGAATCAAGTAATAGGATGTAATGAATAATGAATTTAAGTTATTATTCAATAAAAAATAGCAGATAAATAATTAAAACAAAATTTTATGTACATGTAAATTTATATGTGATATTTATTTCATATGAGCATATTCATACTTACATTTTAATCTCATTTTATTCTCAATTATCATGCAATATTATTCACTTTGATATGATAAAGTCTGAATCACGGGCCTCTGTTTCCCGCCAGACCATTATTAATCATGAATGAAGTTTTATTTCGGACCAGACACTTGTGCCTAATTGAGGCTAATAACTCGCTGTACAGATGTACATAAATAGAGTTTATTACTGACCATTTGCAGATGATTTTGAACTTTAGTCATTGATTTTTGTATAGGTAGTCTGAAATATTACTTTGAATGTGTTATGTAAGGTGTCTATTATGATTTCATCCTTTTCTACAACATCTGCCAAGGCTATTGAAAGTTTTTAGTCAGTTAATACTGCTAATTAATAGTTGCTTTTCACTCTTCAGGAAATAGGTGAATACTTGATAACAGCTGATAACCTTTATTATGCTTTGTGTATTTTGTGGTGTACTAATATTTATATTGAGATAACAGAAAATTACATGAATACCTACTAATGTATTTTTACAAGTGGAAGATTGCTTTTGCAACATATAGACGGTCCCATAGAACAAAGTTACTTCTGCTAAACAAAATAAATGGCATTTGCAAATTTCGTGCCCGTCAATAAGGTTATTTATGGCAAATATAAATACTGGATTATAGGACTTGGGTCTTTGGACACTCAATATGTATAGTACAGTTGCTGAACATTCTCAGTTCTGTATAGAATAGTTATTCTAAATAGGCAGGAAAAAACATTGTTTCAGATGCAAATAGACCCCACATATACATTGAATTTCGAGATGCATCTGGTCTCAACAATATGAACATACAGAAAGTATAGTTTACTGTTTCAGCTACCTGGTGGTTAGAGCGGTCACCCAAATAAGGCAGATTATGTGGGTTCAATGTCTCACCAAAAGCAATGGAATTTAATTTTATATTTAGAATCACTATTCTAAACAGAACTGAGAATGTTCAGCAACTAGCAAACATGTCATGCATTAATTGAAATAATTCCCAACATTCTACGTTCTTCTAATCACTCGTCCACTGTTATTTTGTGTATTAGATACTATCCGCTTATTAATTTCTGATAATTCTGCAATATCAATTGAACTAGGAATAACAACACATGGCGCACTAGTGTTCTGTATATAGATTTATAGCATATATTCTAAGGTTCTGATACCTCTCTATATACAATCTATCTTCTATACATATAATAAAACTAACTGAGCCAAATCTGTACAGTGAATATTTTGCGAAAATTTTAATTGGGGTACACTTCTTTATCGCTATAGAGGCCGAAACTTTTATTTTTGAATTATTGTCATGCAAAAACTACCAAACGATTTCAAGGAAATTTGGTATGGTAATTACTTATACCCTAAATTAATAAATCCCTTTTATCCCGGAAAAATGAAGCGATCTGGGATAATCGCGGGATAAACCATTAAACTACTTATTCTTATTTTTGTTAGTCTCGAGCTGCAATGTGACGTTAAAATGTGTGATTTTGCCTACACATTAATTCCGCCACGAACTGATATAGGACTCGGATTCGTCTCCTTTCGAGAAACTCTTCGGTCGTTAAAAGCACTTACCTAAAAATATGCATATACGTTTGATTTAAATACTCAAACATGATTTCGTGCATGCACCGATGATGCATTCAGGATATTCTCTTGTGTAGAGTACTCTTTAATTTGAGTGTGTGAATGATCTACGCTGTTGGCCGTGCGGCCTTTACAGCTTCACCGAACAAAAGGGCGAAAAAAACTCTTTAACGATGGATGGTGCGATCGCGAAATTTTGTATATGCTTTTATTTAAGGAAGAAATGCACCATTCTTGCGGAATAGCTTTTTTCTTTCTGCAGACTATCAAGGCTCAATGAATCTTAAGCTATTTAGTATGGAGGTGTCGTAGGTCAGTGCAGGATCTGTGCCATCCCGAAAAGGCCGATGTCATCATCATCATCATCTCCATCTCAGCCTATACTTGTCCACTGCTGAACATAGGCCTCCTAGGCTAGGAATCGCTTTCCAGCGTAACCGGTCCGATGCCACCTGCATCCAACGACTTCCTGCGATTTCCACAAGATCGTCGGTCCATCTGGCAGGCGGTCGTGTCACGCTGCGCTTGCCAATACGTGGTCTCCACTCTAGAATCTTTCCGCCCAAACGCCAGTCCGATCTTCGCGCTATGTGGCCCGCCCATTGCCACTGCAGCTTGCTAATCTTAAGGGCTATGTCGGTGACCTTGGTTCTTCTACGAATCTCCTCATTCCTGATTCGATCACGTAGTGAAACGCCAAGCATAGCTCTCTCCATAGCTCGCTGAGCAACTCTGAGCCGAGCGAGCCGCCTGAGAAGGCCGATGTACCTATGTCAAATTACAAAATAAACGCGAACGTCGCCGCGGGTAACAGCTAGTGTAATATATAATCGATTGTACTGGTGCGATTGTGGGCTACGAGCCAATTTGATGATGAATGCGTTAAAAAGAATCCAAATGTAGCAACCAGCGTCTAATAAAAGTATAAATTTGTAGTACAATCATAGTAATGGCATGGAATTGGACCGTAACTAAGTAATTAACTTTCATCCTGCCATTATCTAATAATGCGATTCTGTTCTAAAAGTGTACAAAATTATACATTTTTCTAAAGCCAATTGGGGCGTACGAAAAGTGACGCGAAATATAAAATAATTATCCTACTCCTACTTATAATAATCCTACGAATATTATAGAGGTGGAAGTTTGTATGTTTAGATGTTTGTTACTCAATCCCGCAAAAATGGCTGAACGGATTTGGATGAAATTTGGCAAACAGATAGTTCATTATCTGGATACCTGGAGTTAACGCGGACGAAGTCGCTGGCAGAATTTGGTTAACTGAAATATACTTAAGTAAAGAACAAAATTTTGAAATCAAGCTTTTATTTTAAAACCTTTCGCGAAATGTTGTTGGTTGATAAATAAATATGTCTTTACACAATCATAACATAGACTGTGTATTTAACAGTTTTGTTTTACTTGATTATTTCTTACTAGCTGTAATCCGCGGCTTCGTATGAGTTTCTTTTGTAATTTGACATAGGTAGGTAGGACTTTTTTGAATAGCATTATTCCAAGACTGAAGAGACACCTCCATATTCAGTTTATTTTAAATCCGTTCAGCCTTGTTAATATGGAGAAATAAAATCAACTATCCCCCAGAAATCTTGCATTTCCCGAGCCATTGCTATGCATTTTCCAGTGATAGTCTATTTAAAATCGGTTCCACCGTTCTGGATATTAACACGGACAAACAAACATTTTTTTTATTGTACCCGAATGCACTTAAAATATCTTCTTTATTTCAAAATCACAAATCCCAAAGCGACTGCGACTATTTGACAAAGTAAGTTAAGCAGTCTACGTTTTATTGGTTAAACCAAGTCATCTTTGTTTTGCAAAAGTATTTATAAAGTCAACTTAAAAATGAGTAAATTTTTGTTGTAGAACAATTTCAACAGGTCCCCAGGCTTCCAGTCACCTGTGAAGAGGAAGAGGGAAATCGAAGGATTGCCAGGCTTTTTTTAGCTTAAATATGATTAATATCTTTGAGCCTTCATGCAGGCCGGTAAAAATCCACCAAATGCATATTAGAGTGATTTTATATACCACTTAGACGGATAATATCGGCATGATACTCGTGTGAACAAAGTTACCTATTTCACATTATTATTTCACGACTTAGGATACTTTAATACTATCTATCAATCTATATCAGCACGTCAGATCCCTTGCAGGGTAGGCAGAGAGTACAGATTTCCAACAGGTTCTTTTCTTACAGGCCTTTCTGGCTTTCTCCACTCTCATAGTCCATCTTATACACGCTCGCCGGTTACGGAGACTCTTTTTCTAGACGCCGTTTTAGTATAAAGCAATAATAGATATTCCGCAGAAGTCATGCTATTGTATATATTGCTTTGTTATATATTTTTCGTAATAAAAAGTGTTGTTTTATTTTACGGTGTAAGACACCCTCATATAAAGTTTCAATTAAATTCGTTTAGCCAGCTATGTCGCAAAAACCGTGATTCTTTCTGGGATAAAGAGTATCTCGAATATTATTTCGAGACCTAAAACACCTTGAGAGTGTTAGTAAGATCCATTCTGCCATTTTAGTATGAAGAAATAACGGCTATCCCGGAAAAAAACATGTCAACTTCCACACGGTATATCCGTGTGGAAGTTGACAAAATACACAATATTTTGTCAACTTATTTCTCTATCAACTATCTTTATCACCGGGTTCAGTCTTAGACCCACTTAGCCCGCACAGGTGTTCTTTGTAAAATATAAACTAAACTATAGCGCGATCTTATTCAACACACACCACTAACACCGTCTCAAAGAAACATACAATACCTTCCTTTTTAAGAAGGATTATCAGTTTATCCTTCTATATTATTTTATTAATATTTCTGATTTAAACCTTCTTTACCTACCCTGACAGAGAGGGTAATCTAGCGTCATAATATTTTAAAACGGTAAATTGCCAGTTAAGTCTGTGGCAAAGTTCATTTTGTGTTAGTCTTCTCATAAGATATTAATCGTCGTTAAAGTTTCGTATCCAGTCCATTCATTGTTAAAGTTCTCTCCGGAAGAAACAATCCTGAATGCATCATCGGTTCATGCACGAAATCATGTTTGATTGTTTAAATCAAACGTTTATGAACAATTTCCAGTGATTGCTTTTAACTACTGTAAAGTTTTTCGTGAGGAGACGAACCTGAGTCCAATATCAATTCATGGAAAATTGTGTAGGCAAAATTACATAGTTTACGTCGTAATGTTGCAATTCGGGACAAACAGTAATAACGTTTTGTGGTTTATCCCGCGACAATCTGGCAGCTTAAGTTGTTTTGGAACAATGAATGATTTATCAAAATCGACTCTTTTTTTCTTTCCTCAGAAACTGTTAGATTTTTCGAAAATATGAGTATACAGAGTTATGATCCTTAGTACAGGCTACAACTATCCAAAATTTCATTGAAATCCATCAAACGGGTTTGGAGAAAGAAGTTTCAGAAATTTAATGTTTCGCTTATTTTTGTATTTTCTGAAAAAAACTTTTGATGTCCCGGGATAAATACTATTCAATTTGTTATCCAACATCTTAAGATATCCGCATGCAAAGTTTTATCAAAATCCGGCTGGTAGTTTTTTTTGCGTTATGATGGTTCATACCCTTAGACAGATAGACAGACAGACAAACAGACACGAAAGCCAAAAATTGTAGAATTGGCTTCTATATCAATAGAATGATATCCGTGGGTCGTTATTTTCAAAAAATATACACAGTCATGACTTCCTTACAGTTTTATTATTTGTAGTATGTTGAGATATAGATGCTTAACTTTTCCCTACAAACTCTTTGATTTCCTGAAAATAAATATTAACTATGTTGCCTGTCATATGAAATATCACCATGCTAAGTTTCATTGACATTCGAAGAGTATTTTTGGAACAATGAATGATAACGTACAATAAAATGAATTAAAAAACAGTTAGGTTTTTCGAAAATATAAGTATATATAGTTGTGACCTTATGTACAGTTATGAATGTACAATTACACAAAATTTCATTTAAATCCGTCAAACAGGTTACGATTTAAGTGTCTTTTTTGAAATTAAATGTTTTGCTTATTTTCGTCTTATCTGGACAAACCTTTTGATTTTCCGGGATGAATACTATACAAAACGTTAGTCAATATTTTAAGGTATCCGCATACAAAGTTTCATGAAAATCGGCCTGGTAGATTTTGTATGATGCCGGTTTATACCCTTCGACAGACAGCCAGACGAACAGACACGAAAGCCAAAAATTGCAGAATTGGCTTCTACATCGATAGTATTGTTATTTCCTAAAAATATTCCATGTACAGATACGATTTCCTTACTGTTTTATTATATGTATATAGGTTTTATTAATTCATTTTGATTAAACCCTAGAAAGTGTACCAAACACTTAAACGCGTCTAGACTGTAAGTATTTTAGTGTGGGTAGATATTAAGCATGTGAATTCCTTCGTGTCAGGACAATCCTGGCTGTAGCGCAAGGTCTTGATTGGGTATAATTAGGTTTTGTAATGCTTGAGCCCTCCTTGAGGGCGGCTCGGTCCAGTGGTTAAGAGCTTAAGCCGCTCTGTCCACTGGATTCAGCAGTTGCGGGTTCGACCCCCGCATGGTATAAATCTTTGTTCACACAAATGCTTGTTTCGGTCTATGACAACCAGAGCAAGGCTTTTTAAAATATTATTTAATAAGAAAGCGATCAAAATTAGCGTGCATGATTTTTATCAAGCATAGGACATACAACTGAAATAATAAAATCTTGTAAATTACTTGCAATACATAATACAACACTAATGCTAGCGAAACAATATTTGCCAGCCTTAAGCATGATATTGATGTGGAGTCTCTAGTACAGGTATTATTACTACAGAGCCTGTAGTACAGGCATGGGTTAGCCCTTCGGTGAAGCTGTAAAGGCCCCGCGGCCAACAGCGTAGATCATTCACACACACAAACACACACACAGAAAGGGTTAGCCTAATGAACACTGTTAATCCTACGGTACAGTTAATTTACATAGTATAAGTCGGCATAGATTTCATCTTAGTAATTGTGAATTTGATGAAGCAATATGATTTTGCATAATATAGACATGACCTGTTTAGGCTAGACACCTCGAGAATATGGCATCAAAAATATATATATCTTTGCTTTGAACTCTGCTGTTTTGCTATTTGTGGATGAATCAAAAGGGGCACAGTACACTTACCATATCACCGTCGAAGCGGGGGTCCATCTATTTTCGTCACAGGCCCCCCGGCCCTCAGTTAACGCATCGATCTTAAACAGCTGAGCTTTAAACAACAAGAGGTTTTGTATTACGTCTAATAATAATCTGTTTTATATCTAAAAGCGGCATTTTTTACTTCCATTGACCGTATAATAAAGCGTTTTAATGAGGTCGTAAAATAGCGGGAGTAATTGTTGTATCCGGTGAAAATAGTTTTAATATTTGTACGAGTAAAGAAATAAATGATGTTAGTTAGATATATTTTGGTTTTAGCAACATTTCAGTAGTAGGTATCTGGTGTAATGATATAGATAGATAGATAAACATTTCATACTGAGGAATAAATAAATATACTACACCCAGTTACTTTTAATTACTTGCCTTAATAGATTTTTTGTTAAGTCGTAAGTCAGTAGGAATGTCAAGTCCTTGGGGGAACGATAACTATTCGTGGCTGGGGACGAGAGGATAACCTAAATTGTTCTTTATTATAAAGATTTTAATTTAAATGAACACCTATCACGTTGCGAAGAGATTATTTAATGCGTGGCTAAAGTTAATAGTTTTGCTTTGACCTTTACCTAGAACGATTACCAACTGGTTTTATAACACGTCACGCAGTGTAGTGTAGTTATTTAACTCAAGTACTAAACAAACTGAACGCTTATTTAAAAACTAGCTGTTACCCGCGGCTACGTACGCGATTATATTGTAATTTGACAAGATAGACCGGCCTTTATGGAATGGCACAGACCCTGTACTAACCTGCGCCGCCCTAGAAGTAATCTCGGCCAAGTGACCATGTTCGACCGACCCATTCCCTGGGTCAAAGAGGTCAACTATCTAGGGGTCACCCTAAACAGTACCATGTCCTTCGGCCCGCACATCAAGCGGGTCCGTCACCGAGCATCATTTGTGCTCGGTCGTCTCCATTCGTTAATCTGCAAGCGGAGTAAAATGTCTATCTATCTATCTATCTATAACCTCACGCCAGATCCCTTGCGGGGTAGGCAGAGAGTACAGAGTTCCAACAGGTTCTTTCCTTACATACCTCTCTGGCTTCCTCGACTCTCATAGTTCGTCTCATACACGCTCGCCGGTTACGGAGACTCTCGACTTTTCCATCAGATAAGACAGCGACAGCGACTGTCCCAACCGAGGGCGCCTCGAGGCGCCCTCGAGTATGTCGCCTCTTGCCCTTTTGGCTGGCTAGAGCGTAGTGGTTGCACGCTCGCCTTTAAGTCCGGTGAAGCTGTAAAGGCCTCGCGGCCAACAGCGTACATCTTTCACACATACACACACACCCTGTACTAACCTAAGACACTTCCATACTCAGTATCTTTAAAATCCGTTCAGCCGTGATAGTATGAAGAATTAAAAACTATCCCGCAAGAATCGTGTATTTTTTCCTTAAACAAACGAATAGGCAAAGTTTCGTGTCCGGGTAATTCATCGCTAAATAGTTCACTCCCGGAGTGACAATCGTGTGTGTGTGTGAATGATCTACGCTGTTGGCCGCGGGGCCTTTACAGATTCACCGGATAAGAGGAGTGACTATCTTGACTACATCATCGGTTCATGCAAGAAATCATATATGAGTATCTAAATCAAATGTGTAGAAACAATTTCGGGTGCGTGCTATTAACCACTGAAGAGGTTCATGGAGAAATTCATGTGTTGGCAAAATCACACATTTTAACGTAATGCAGCTCGCTTTTAACAATTTAAAATAATAAAGTTGTATATTTTATCCCGCAATAATCCCAAATTGCTTCATTTTTTAGGGACCCGTCTGGGACGCACAGACAGAAATTCCGATGAGTGTTTCGGCCCCTGTATCGATTGTAAACCAACCCTTCGGGTCGAATTAATTACTGTATATGTCCCGTCCTGACGATATTAATTTTTAACCATGTAATTAAAAGACGGTTTAATTTAAGTATTATTATACAAAATATCCAAACCCAACGAGGTCGGTTGGTTTGAAATTGTTTCGTTCGGTAAACTAATTTGGTATATTTAAACTGTTTCCATTGTATCCCATTAATAAGTTTGCTAACTTTTTTAATACTCGAACGTACAATGGCTTGAACACTTAGCCATCGTATATCCGGAGATGATAAAAGCTATATATATATACCTCTAAAGCCTGTGGTGCCTTTTGTGAGATACTCAATTGGTATCTTTATATGAAAAGGTTAAGCCTTATCCACAATATAATAATGATAATAAAGTGGCCACTGAGGTTCATTACTCTCATCTTGATACATCTGAGAGTAACGGAGAAGCAGACTAGAAGACATCGCTATGATTTCTTTGGGGCCTAAAATTATGAATTTTACCTTTCCATTTAACCTTCCAATTTCAGTTAAATTTGTATTTTGTAGATACAGATCATCAAACTATTATTTTCAATATGCTCACAGTTACACCATTAAAATTTCAAATCGATTTGAAATCGCAGTTCTACGAAAATAATTACCTACCTTTGTATTTCACAATAACTTTCTCGTTAACGTTAGTGCCGCAATGCGGGTGTAAACAAAATCTCACCTTATCTTACAGAGTCACTCTAAAAATAACGTAGACGATATCTATGTATATCCCAAGTCTAGGTAACAGTGTTCTGAACTTAATTTTCCAGATTGATACAGTAGATTCACAGGTTTTGTGCTCGCCATCCTCTTACACAAAAATCAGCGTGTTCAACGAACAAAGTCATATAATCCAGTATTTATATTTGGCATAAATAACCTTATCGACGGGCAAAAAAGTTGAAAATGCCATTTCTTTTGTTTTGCATATGCAACTTCATTCTATGGGACCGACGAAATGCTCTCTGGTGGCTTATATTACACAATAATATTGTTTTCGCAAACACAAAAGCCAATTGCCAATATACATCATGATATTTATCAACAACACACACAACACACACGTCTGCTATGAAACAAGATCTTCCAACAGATAAAATATGTTTCCGCATTTGGTTGGAAATTCTTCCTATGCATTTTCACGCTAAATAGCTATTGATCTCAAAGGAACCCATGATACCTTTCCCGTTACACGAAATCAATTTCTGGGAACCCTAAGGGTTCTTGTTTCGGTGACAAATTGGCCCAGGGTGCTACCGTGCTTATTTATTTCGCTCAGTACGATATTTTATGGGGAAATGTATTTTTGCACTCTACAATGCGGAAAAAATCGCCAATATCACCTACTGTCATTAGATACTTGTACAAGCATAGACAGCCTAGATAGATAGGCAGGTCAGGGGGGGAGCGGGTCCAGTGCAGTGCGCGCTCGGATTCGGACGTGCCACACTGCATTTACGAAATATTATAATTCGTGATTTGCGCGGCTATAGCCGCTGCACGTCATAGCCGCTATGAATTCGGAAAAACTCATAGCCAACGAAGTCTTGGCGTTTCTACAGCACGCCATAGACACAATGGATGAAGTCAGCAATCTTGCAGATTTGCAAGACTAACTTCAAACATGAAGAAATTTGCAGCGCGAAGGTGTTGTTGTACCAATCGCTCGGAATGAGCGATCGCATGCCGACCCGCAGGAGGGACGAAAAGGGCGAGAGAAGTCTCCAAGACATGATCACCCTGCTGAAGGAGACAGATCCCGACGACGTGCCCGCCTTCGTAACGAAGCAGCTGCACAGGCTGCCCCCCGTCACATTCGACCACGTCGACGTCACCAGGCTGCTAAAGGACATAAACACCCTGAAGTCAAGCTTGGCCGAGGTTACATTCAGGTTGGAGGCTTCGGAAACTACCATCCGCGAACTACGGAAAGAGGTTCCGTCATTGCGTGGCGCTAGTCCGGAAAGTAGGTCGCACGAGGCCTCTTATGTCAACGTACGTCGCGGGGCGCAAAATGCATCCGTTGGCAGTTTTGAGTCGGCCGTTGCGGCACCGGCTGTTGCTACGGCCCCATGCCCCGCCTCCCGCAGCGCACCGCGCCCCGCCACCCGCAGCACACCGCGCCCCGCCGCGAGCTCTGCGGCCCCGCAGGTGACGTCAAACGTAAACACGACTACTTCTCGTCGTGATTACGCGGCCGCCGCCGCCGCCCGCGCGCCCCAGAAGACAACCAGAAAGGCCCTTACGAAGGGTCCAGTTAATGAGGAAGGCTTCATCAAGGTTGAGAAGAAGCCTCCCCGACGAAACCGGTGTGGGACTGCACCGGTAGAAGATAGCATACCCCTTCGCTCAGCAGTCCTAACAACACTGCTGTACGTGTCTCGGCTACACTACACCACTAAAGCCGAGGATATTGCGGAGTACGCCCGTAAGAAGACCTTCTACATTCTGAGGGTCGAGAAGCTGAACTCGCAAAACAATACGGCATTCAATTCCTTTGTTGTGCGAGTTCCCACCGCCAAGCTGGAGACCTTCATGAGCGAGGAGTTCTGGCCGAAGGGTGTCGTCTTCAGGAGATTTCGGGGAAGGTTACGAGACGCCCCTTCTCAGCGCAACATGTCGCCGTCAACACATGTTTCTTAGTTTATAAGTTTTTATATATTATATGTATGTTAGTCTTTAAGGTATATATATTCTATGGGCCTGTAAGTTGCACATAATTATTTTTGTAAAACTTCAGTTGCCTGAAATAAATGATTTATTATTTATTATTATTATTATAGGCTCCCCCCGAAGGCGGGCTCTTCGGAGTACGACACAGAGGAGCCTCTTCCCGAAGTGTCGATGCCGGCCACCGTGGGGTTTTAGTCGGTAAGAGTCCGACTTGCACCGCCAACTTCCCCCGAGGCTGGCGGAATGATGATGATGATTTCCCCACGTAAAAAAAGGTACCTAGGCAGGTGAGAATAAAAGAGTGTCCGGTCATGGATAGAACTAGCACAGGATGGTCATCTTATCATTCAGTGCAACTAGATGGACGTACGGCTTGGTCCAGTGGTTAAGAGCTTAGCCACACCGTCCATTGGATCGAGTAGTCGCGGATTTGATTCCCGCACGGGACAAATCATTCACAAATGTTCGTTTCGGTCTGTGTGTTGGTGTACATGATTTTCATGTTTGTAAATGCACCCACGACACACGAGTAACTCCTAGTGTGCAGCTAGATTCTTTTAAGTTTTATCCTGTAAAGTCTAAACCACTTTGAATCTTCATAACTTTAACGGACTTAAAAAAAGACGAGGTTCTCAATTCAGCTGTATATTCTCTTAAAAAACCATTATTCGTATCACTCATTTTAGTATAAACATTAAAATAACTGTTTTTAAACTGGTATCTGATATCTACGTAGATGAAATAAATGCAATAATATGACTCGATTACACAATAGCATATTTTAATTTACAGGACACAGATGTAATAAAATATTCTATTCCCAAAGTGGATCGAACAAACGTTTTCGTCGTAATATATTTCTATTAGGCAACTGGTTTGTTTATATCCCATTTCCCCAAAATAAATAGACAATTAGGTAGCTACGATGTTTTTATACGTTGTCCCAAAATAGGAATAGCACCTGTATCGTAGGTTCGTATATATTGGCACATATTTAATTCATATGCGCAGACCGAAACGAATATCTCTCGGTCACACTAGACTTAGTACAGGTCAAACCTACGACTTCTACTGAGTTTAGTGGCCTACGCCCAAAGTACTAGACCAAACCGTAATGCGTATACTTCTCACGACTGTACTATCCAAAGAACTGCAATATGACAGATGCTGTGCATATCGTCGTTTTTCAGACACAATATTTCATGGGTGTTTCGAATTATTTAGATTCCCTCGGATATGTCCCTTGAGATTCCTTGACCGTTATCTATACTTATATTATAAAGATTTTTTGTTTGTTGGTAATCGATAAACTCTGAAACTACTGATCCGATTTTAATAATTTGTAGCAGGAACGTTGTGGCAGGATTTGACAAAGGACAAGCGACAGCTATACGGTTGTTGTGTCCGGCGGGGCTTGCTACTCCCCCCGAGAGTTGTTGTCGCCGGCTTGTATATATGCAACACGTCGCGCGAACTCCCATATCGCGTTCTAGACATGTATGGGGAATTGTCGTCGGGAATTGTCGATTTTATATTTGGCGCCATCTGTGGGTATTTGGGTTTGGCGCGCTGTATAGGGGTCGCTACAAATTCGCCATTAGAATGCTACATTATCCAGAAGTAATACAGCCCTGTACGTGGCGCTGTTGTCGACCGCGACACGGAAAACTGGTAGTAAAACATAGATGAGGATTGTTATGTGAGTGGCCAGTGCCATTTCATGTTATACACTTACTTTCTCCATACAATGTGCATTAGCTTGGACAGTAACCTATTAAAATTACACCGCGTGCGATTTACTCGAAAGCAGGTAGAAATGATAGTGTAAGTAAAACGCCATTAAACTTTCGCCGCACATTAGTGGAGGCTCTCGCTTTCAGTATTACGAGTAATAGGTTCACATACTATATATAGCACTAGCCGTATCCCGCGGCTTCGCACGCGTTTCTTTTGTTATCTGACATAGGTAGGTAGAATTATTCTAAGGCTGAAGAAACACCTCCATATTCAGTTTTCTTTAAATAAAATTAACTATCCCCTAGAAATTTTGCATTTCCCGAGCCAAAAAGTAGTCTTAAACAATCTCTGAAAATTCCTTCATTTTCCAGAGATAGTCTATTTAAAATCGGTTACGCCGTTCTGGACATACATTAACACGGACAAACGGACTGGATATTAACATGGACAAACAAACATTTTTTCTATTATGCCCATATGCACATAAAATATCTTCTTTACTTCAAAATACCAAATTCCAAATCAATATTCTTGTGCGCTGTGAGGGGATCGTACCTGCGACTATTTTACAAAGTAAGTTAAGCAGTCTACGTTTTATCGGTTAAACCAAGTCATCTTTATTTTGCAAAAGTATTTATAAAGTCAACATAAAAAAAAAAAAAAATTGTTGTAGAACAACTTCAACAGGTCCCCAGGCTTCCAGTCACCTGTGAAGAAGAAGAGGGAAATCGAAGGATTGCCTGGCTTTTTTAGCCTAAATATGATTAATATCTTTGAACCTTCATGCAGGCCGGTAAAAATCCACCAAATTTTATATACCACTTCTACGGATAATATCGGCATGATATAGTGTGTAAACAAAGTTATCTATGTCATATTACTATTTCACTACTTAAGATACTTCAATACTATCTATCAAACTATATCATCACGTCAGATCCCTTGCAGGGTAGGCAGAGAGTACAGATTTGACTGCCTCGTTGGTCTGGTGGCAAAGCGCATCGCTTTGTGATCACGAGGTCCTCGAGGGTTTAAATCCTAGGTCGGACAAATGTAGTTTTTCTAACGAAAACTTCCCAGTACAAGTCCGGAGTCTGGAATTGTGCCCGGTATATGGCAATAGGCTCGCCCCCTATTACTTGGGACCTAACCTCGTCGGCGAACCGTGGGTGTACTCAGTACACCTCTGCCACCCCCGCTTGGGGAATATAGTCGTGACGGTGTGTGTGTGTGTTATTTATCTAGCGACCAAATCATGTTTGAGTATTTAAATCAAACGTGTATGAACAATTTCCAGTGAGTGCTTTTTACTACTGCATAGATTTCGTGAGGAGACGAACCTGAGTTTAATATCAATTCATAGCGGAATTCATATGTAGGCAAAATCACATTGTTTTCGTCGTAACATGCAGTTCGGGATTGCGGTTTATCTCGCGACAATCTAGTTGCTTAAATTGTTTTGGAACAATGAATGTTTTATCAAAATCGACTCTTTTTCTTTTTCTCAGAAACTGTTACATTTTTCGAAAATATGAGTATACAGAGTTATGATCCTTAGTACAGGCTCCAACTATCCAAAAGTTCATTGAAACACATCAAACAGGTTTGGAGAAAAGTGTCTTTTTAGAAATCCAGTGTTTCGCTTATTTTAGTATTTTCTAGAAAAAACCTTTTGATTTTCCGGGATAAATACTATACAATACGTTAGCCAATTTTTTAAGGTATTTACTAAAAAAACCCTTTTGATTTTCCGGTATAAATATTATTTAATATGTTATCCAAAATTTTAAGATATCCGCTTGCAAAGTTTCATCAAAATCCGCCTGGTAGTTTTTGCAATATGATGGTTCATAGCCTTGTACAGATAGACAAACATACACGAAAGCCAAAAATTGTAGAATTGGCTTCTACATCTATAGAATGATATCCGTAGGTTGTTATTTCCAAAGTTCCTTACAGTTTTATTTTATGTAGTATGTAGAGATACAGATGCTTTACTTTTCCCTACAAACTGTTAGATTTCCTGAAAACATAAATATTAACTATGTTGTGTGTCATATAAAATATCTCCATGCTAAGTTTCACTGACATCTGAAGGCCAATTCTCGTATTTAATTTACACTGAAACTGGATGTTGACTGAATTGAGATTTAATTTTGATTTGACTCGCAATTGGTATTCTGTTACTCTAAAACTTTGGTCTGATTGCGGTATCATAAGAGTAGTTTTGGAAAAATGAAGGATAAATCAAAATCGACTTTTTTCTCTGTCCTCAAAAACTGTTTTCCGAAAATATAAGTATACAGAGTTGTGGCATGTTTCATTGAAACCCATCAAACAGGTTATGAATAAAGTGTCTTTTTAGAAATTCAATGTTTTGTTTATTTTCGTCTTATCTGGAAAAACCGGGATCAATAATGTACAATATGTTAGCCAACATTATAAGGCATCTACATGAAAAGTTTTATTAAAATCCGCCTGGTAGTTTTTGCGTGATGATGGTTCATACCGACGTTCAACGGACAGACAGACATACAGACACGAAACCCAAAAATTTCATAATTGGCTTCTACATCGATAGTATGATACATTTGGCTTGTTATTGCCTAAAAATATTCCATGTACAGACACGACTTCCTTACAGTTTTATTATATGTATAGATAAGAGGCATAACGCACGCGTAATAATGTGTAAGTAATATGCAGAGCGTTGCTCAAAGTAACGTTGACAATTATTGTAAAAATATATTTTACTAGGTGTTACCTGCGACCAGAGATGGGCAAAATGTAATTAGATTAATGAATTCAATCACATTTTGCAATATTATATTATGATTCAAGATTAAAGTGTAATGGAACGTTGATCATTAATACACCATCACGCCCATATTCTCCAAGCGGGGGTGGTTAATCATTAATTTAATAACATTTTGCCCACGGATGTCGCCGTCGCCTTTATTTAGTAATTTTGGCCGCTTTGCACAATATCTTTATAAGTTACTAGCCGTTATATCTTGATAAATTAATACAAATACCATTTTTTCAGGCAGAAATCCTATTATTACTACTAGATAATGTAGCTTTCTAATGGTGAAGTGAAAGTGTGAGAAATTATTAAAACCAGTTTGGTTGCTCCAAACCCTAATGTGTTATTCTGATGTATAAGCTATATTACTGTTAAATTTCATCATAATCCTTTAAGTAGTTTTTTTGCTTGGAAGAGTCAGAAACGTACATCCACCCTCGCAAATTTTCGTGTTTTATGATATTAGTAGGATTAAATTTTTAGGTGAATTCTATATCATCACGCCAGATCCCTTGCGGGATCTTCAAAATAAACTTGGAGACGGACACTAGTTACTTTTTTTACAATTTTCGCACTTCCTCTATAGACATTTGGTCCCACTTCCGTGTAAGAGACATGAGTAGCCATCAGCTCATCAACATTGTGATAATACTCATACTCATTATATCAGCCTATCTTTGTCCACTGCTGAACATAGGCCTGTCCAATCGCTCTCCAGCGCAGCCGGTCCGATGCCCCATGCATCCAACGACTTCCTGCGATCCTCACAAGATCGTCGGTCCATCTGGTAGGTGGCCGTCCTACGCTGCGCGTGCCAATACGTGGTCTCCACTCTAGAATCTTTCTGCCCCTACGCCCATCCGATCTTCGCGTTATGTAGCCCGCCTATTGTAACTTCAGCTTACTAATCCTATGGGCCATGTCGGTGACCTTGGTTCTTCTATGAATCTCCTCATTTCTGATTCGATCACGTAGGGAAACGCCGAGCATGGCTCTTTCCATAGCTCTCTGAGCAACTCTTGAGCTTTTTTATGAGACCTATTGTAAGAGGCCACGTCTCAGATCCGTATGTTATCACTGGCAACACACATTGACTAAAAACTTTAGTCTTGAGGCATCTTGGATGAGAAGACGTTGCGCAGTTTCCCGAACGCTGTCCAGCCGAGTTGGATTCGTCGATTGACCTCTCTCTCAAAGTTGGACCTACCTAACCGAGCTGCTTGTCCCAGGTAAATGTATTCGTCGACAACTTCAAGAGGAGAGTTCCCAACGGTGAGTGCGGAAAACGACATGGACATAGAACATTATTTTCGTTTTGTCCATGTTCATTTTTAGACCTACTTGTTGGGATACTCTGTTGAGGTCAGCGAGCATTCGTCCTAGATCTTCCAGCGATTCCGCCATGACAGCAATGTCGTCAGCAAATCGAAGGTGAGTGATGTATTCGCCATTGATATTGATGCCAAGCCATTCCAAGAGTCCTCCAAGGTGGCCGTAAACAGTTTCGGAGAAATGACGTATCCCTGTCTTACTCCTCTATTTATGGGTATCGCCTTCGTGCACTGCCCCTGTGCTCGGACTGACGTGTAGGCGTTATTATACAAGCACTTCAACACTTCGATGTACCTATAGTCAATGCGGCATCGCTGGAGAGATCTAAGAACCGCCTAAGTCTCGATCGAATCGAAGGCTTTCTCATAGTCCACAAACGCCAAGTATAGTGGCTGATTATACTCACCAGTCTTCTGTATAATCTGCCGCAGCGTATGTATGTGGTCTATGGTACTAAAACTTTTTCGGAAACCGGCTTGTTCGGAAGGCTGGAAGTCATCAAGCCTGCGTTCCGAGACGATTCGTGATGACTCTCGAAAACAACTTATAAACATGGCTCAGCGGTGTGCTGGGCCTATAGTTCAACAAAGAGGTGTTATCACCTTTCTTAAAAAACCAGTACCATCACACCCCTGTTCCATGCTTTCGGCGTTTTTCCTTCAAGCAAGACGGAATTAAATATCTTCTAAAGGACTTTAAGTACCGGCGTTCCGCAAGCTTTCAGAAGCTCTGCGGTAATTCCGTCTTCACCCGCTGCTTTGCTGTTTTTGAGTTGTTTGAGAGCCATCATTATCTCGTACAGGCTGATGTCCGGGATATCTTTAGTATAGTGTCGGGTTAGCATGGCTCTTGGGTATTTTACCAAGTCAACAACAGGTTCAGCTACTGAGGTAAAAAACTGGCCATAAAACCACTTTATCTCCCTAAGTACCTCTGACGTATTCGACGTTATGTTTCCGTCCTCCGTCTTCAACTTCTTCAACTGGCTTTGCCCAATAGACGCGTCTCTTGCGAACACTTTGGAGCCCTTGTTTTGCTCTATGGTCTCCACAATACGTCTCGTATTGAAAGACCGTAAATCGTGTCGCAAGGACTTCAATATCTGTCCATTGAGCTGCCTATAGGACTTAGCATCATCCGAAGTTTGGAGCATCATGGAACGTCGCACAGCCATTAGGTCCCGCGTGTGGACGGATAGTTTTTGGGGCCTATTTTTACGGCGGGGCTTGAAATACTTAGACCCGACCGTATGGACAGTATCTACCAGCCCGTTATTGATATCGTCCACTGATGCGCTACTGTCTAGCAATTCGAAATGGTTTGACAATTAGAGTTGAAAATTCTCGGGGTTTCGGATATTTGCATTACAAGGTCGGAGCGTAGACTTCATCAGACGCGATCTTTCCATTTTGACATTAATATTTAATGTGCCTCTGACCATTCGGTGGTCACTGCCGGCTTTTACCCTGTGAATCACTGATACATCATTAAATATTTGTCGCCTGGTGCTCATGATTAAGTTTATCTCATTTTTAGTGGAACCATTGGAGCTCACCCAAGTCCATTTCCTATGAGGCGGCTTCTGGAAGAAAGAGTTCATCATAAAAAGTCCCTCTTTTTCCAGAAATTCGGCCAGCCTCTGACCCCTTGGGTTCCGCTGCCCATATCCAACTTTCATCTCATCAGGATCTCGTTTGCCCAGCCGCGCATTGAAGTCACCCATAACCACTGTAAAGTATGCTTTGGAAGTATGTATGGCTCTACTGATGACCTCATACATAACTTCGACCTCATCACCTGAGTGTGCCGAAGTCGGTGCGTAGACCTGTACGACCTTTAGGGAATATCTTTTAGATATTCTGAGTGTCAAGTACGCTACCCTACTCGACGCACTACTGATGGACACAACGTTGTTTATAAGTGACTTGTGGACAATAAACCCGACACCACCTTGGGACTGCTGTTCGCCCTTCCGGTTGTAAAACAAGTTGCCGGATTTTATGGTTATCGTGTCCTCGCCCTCTTTTCGGACCTCTGATAAACCAACTATACTCCAGTGCAACTTGTCTATCTCTTCTTCCAGCTTACTCAACTAGCTTCTCATCTGTCCTCACGTGCGTTGTATGTCACCAGGGTTTCCTTTCCTTTGTTGGTGGTAGCCGAATCTGCCGGAAATTCTTCGCACCCCTTGTCCTGTCGTTACCATGGCTGCTACCGTCGCCAGGATGAACAGGACCGCCGGGGACTACGGGCCTGGTTCTATTTTTTTCTATCATAATTATTGGGGGGTTTGCCATACTCGCCACGCTTGGTAGGCGGGTTGGCGAGCGCAGTTTTGGTCGTAGAAGTGTTAAGGAAACGCTGCTGCCCATTCCCTAGTTTTCCCTTAGTCGCCTTGTACGACACCCGATGGGATGAGATGGATTGGTCCTATTCTAAGCCGGAAACCACGCGGCTGACACTCATACTATTCTTTATCTACTATTTATTCTTAGCCGAAAATCGCCTACTGCAGGACAATGCCCCCCTGGTCAAATACTGACAAACTATTCTTCAGTATCAACCACATTTCGGAATAATATTCTATGTATCCACATTGCGTTAACCTAGTTGGCGATGCTCTGCAGTAGGAATACGACGTCAGACAGTCGGGCGCCACGTTCAGCTACCAGATAATGGCGTCTCGCCCACGCGTAGGCTGCCCTCGGATTACTGTGGAAATACTAGATTAGGAAACCGAGCTGCCTGTATAATGCAATCTTCAATGATATTAAAAATGAAATATCACAAGATATGCATCCACAGAGACAAAACGAGCGCGTTTATGTAAAAAACAAAAACCTTTTTCGAAAGACCTGAGTAATTAGTTATGATCTAAATTTATATCATCACGCCAGATCCCTTGCGTGGTAGGCAGAGAGTACAGAGTTCCAACAAGTTCTTTCCATACATACCTCTCTGGCTTTCTCCACTCTCATAGTTCGTCTCATACACGCTCGCCGGTTACGGAGACTCTTAATCTAAATTTATATCTGAAAAACAGCATGAAAAAAAGATACATATTACGGATGTAGATTCATACAAAAAACATGACCGTTACAGTTTTTCGTATGTATGAAGGACATTACCCGCATACACCGGAGCACTTGGTGTAAAAAACAGGTCAATCCTGCAGTTTTCATTACTCAGGAAAATTAATTTCGTTAATTGATGTTCGTTCGTGCCGCAGTGCTCCGAGCTTCCCAGAAGAGTTGCAGGTTATATCCACGTGGATACATGCCAGATACAAATTTAACTTTTTCTTAATAAGATTGGTAAAATACTGATCTCTCTCAATTTTCTTCTACTTATCGTGCGGTTGAGGTTTTCATGCGATGCTTTTTTACTATGAAAATATGATTTCATCATTTGTATGTAGGCGGAATGTTAATTGGTACCCAGAATAATAATGTTATAGGATATTAACGGCTTATATAAAACCGATCGAGTTGAAGCAAGGCGGTGTGTTAGGGGGTGGGTGAAGTAGGCGCCTATCGCCACCGAGGCGAGTTCGCCTCGGTGGCGATAGTTCGTGACCCATATTTCCGAATGGTTCTTTATACGTTCGCGCCCCTGACACATTGACTCACATTCAAATCGCTCGACTTGTGACAACTCAAACCACCCCTTTTATGGGTTACGTTTATTTTAACGGCACTCGTAGCGTAACGGCAATAAGCATATAAAAAGAGCTTAAGGAGCACAACTAGTCTTAAAAAGTGGTTTTAACAAAATTATTTTATGAGAAAGAAATACTTATTTTTCAACGTAAACGATTCGTCACAAAGTGCAATCAAACCCCTAACTAACATGAAAATATCAACACGGGTTTATATAACACAAAGAATTTTTACATAAAATTGCTCGTCAAGCTTCCGAAAGGTCGTCAAATTACCTGAAAAGCTTTAATCCAGTTTTCTACTGTTTATATAAGTATTATATTCATGTCCCTAATGTCGATGGTCGTAACAAATTAAATAATGCAAGGTCTACATTATGTTTGACACAAAAGTGCTTGCCGCGGGCGTCTTTTTGGGCACATTACTTAGACACGTGTATTTTGTTAGGTTGATGTTAAAATAATGTTAAATTTAGTGTCGTGTGAAAACGAGATTTGTATAGAAAACAGTAAAAAAGTATATGTTAAAATAAACACCTATATTTCCCAAGCGGGGGTAGCAGAGGTGTATTGCTTACACCCACTTTTCGCCAACGATGTTAGGTCCTATTTAATAGGGGGCGAGCCTATTACCATAAACCGGGCACAATTCCGGACCATCTCCGGACTGATACTGGGAATATTTAGATAAAAAAAAACTACATGTCCGTCCTAGGATTCGAAACAGTAGATCAACGAGGCAGGCCACAAAATACACTATCTTTTTTAAGATTTTCTGTTTTGATATGAGGTTAAGTTATGGGGATAGTCCTAGATATAAATTGTCTATTTCTAGGGCAATAAAATAGTGATGGACCTCAGTGGCGCGCGCCAAGTCAATGTTTCGTCTCATCATTAGGGGCGGTGAGGGGCATGCGCGCGCACCGGCTTCGATCCAACCAACCAGACATTTGAATGAAAGATCGGTCACTCATTGAACGAATGGCGGCATGTGTGCCGCTGTATTTATGTAGTAGTTTAGTAGATCCTATAATTAAATAATATTTAGTGCTTATGTCATATTATTATATCCAAATACGTATATATATATATGTTTTCGAAACCATTTAGAATTTACATAATTCATATTATTTTCAATTCTCTGGGACTCTTTTCGTGAAGAAGAAAAATGAACTAAAAGAATTGGTATATGATATATGATTTACATAATATAATAAGTTACCTATACACTAATCATACAAAACCTTTTTTTTTAATTTGGTCCCACACTAAGACTAATTTCTCAGCGGTGGGTGCGTTTACAAAGAAAAAAAAACACGTTTACAAATTCATGTACACAAACACCCAAGACCGAAGCGAACCAAAACGAACATACTGTCGCACTAAATGATCAAACCCGCGACTACTTGGTCTAGTGAGTGAAGTTACCCTCTAACTATAGCTATAATATTAGGCACAATTCCAGATTAGACTGCTACTCGAAATTATTAAAAAAATCACAGCACCTAGGATTGGAATCCAGGACCTCGTGATCACTGGCTGAACTGAACTATGCTCTACTAGACCAACAAGACAATCTATCAAGAAGTTAAACTAACTAACAACTTCGTAACATTCTCTTTCGTTATTTCCATTTACTAAATTAGTTCATTCCATCACACAGTAGGAACACGTCGTGTTTGTTTGGATTCGTTGATTTTATTTGCGTTCGTCTCATCTCTGTACATTTCGCAATCGTTCACAGTTTTTTTTTTTTGCCAAAAAACGTGTGTAGGCATAAAATGAAACTGCAGGTTGTGTTATTTTTGTTGTCCAAAGGATTCTGTGGCCCGTGTCTGGAATTTAATAACCCCGTTAGATAAACGAGAAAAAAATTCAAGGCCACTTAACCGAGCTTAGCCGAATGTGACCTTGTTTAATAAACATGCTATGGAGCATTTCTCTGAATACATTTAAGCATTTTATTATAAGTACACTTAAGCATGTATTTTCCATAAAACGTGTCACTTTACACTCCAATGGCCTCGCTTCTTAGGCCTTTATTAGAATTTTGTTATACTTTATTGATACAAAATCATATTACGAATCGCGTTGCTCATTTTACAGATATTGATAAAAGGTAAAGGCGGATTTATGCGGATCAATGTCCCCTATTATCTAAGTAGTTATTGAACGAGTCGTCTTTGACTAGTTTTTATCATGAATAATGAATAAATTCATGATAAGACAATATATATAAAAAAGCTATTGTACCTCCACATCCTTTAGTACTAACTTATTACATTATGTAATAAATAAACTATAAACAATTTATTAGAAACAAATGTTTTATATTCTTTTTTTTTTGTTTAGTTTCAGCTGTGGTATGTTTGAACTGACGCGTGACACAGACAGAACATGAGTTACTTTTTGGGAGAATTAGACCAGTAGCAAAGTTTGTTATTATTTAATTTAATTTATTTACATACTGACACGGCAGGTATACCATTTACATTGTATAAAGGAAAATATATAAAAAAAGACACTACTTAATAGTATGGAAGTGCAATATACAAGCTCATTCATTCCAGTCCCTCACAATCCTCAGACACACGTTTATCAGATAAATGAAAAATAATAGCCTGAAAGAGCCTGTTGGAACTCTGTACTCTCTGCCTACCCCGTAAGGGATCTGGCGTGATGATATAGATAGATAGATGAAAAATAATATTTGTGATCACGAGGTCCTGGGTTCAAATCCTAGGTCGGATAATTGTAATTTTTCTAACGAAAAATTCGCAGTATGAGTCCGGAGTCTAGAATTGTGCCCGGTAAATGGCAATAGGCTTGCTCCCTATTACATGGGACATAACATCGCCGGCGAAAAAGTAGGTGTACTCATCTACCTCCGCCGCGCGCGCTTGGGGAAGGAATACAGGCGTTACGGTGTCATTTTATCGGTCCGAAAAAACTGATATTGAGGCAATATTATTTTCATTGCAATCAAAAGATCGAGCGACTATTGTCTATAGAAGGCACTTATTAAAAAAAAGTATACATGTTTCTCTTCGCACCCGTTTTTAGTGTATGCAGCAACCAAAATGGTGTGGTAAACATTAGTTTTAAACGTTAAACAAGCAACCTGTGAGTGTGTAGTAAAATTGGCATGTTTATACAATAAACGTTTTACGAAAATAGATTCTAAATTATGATAGCAATAAAGTTTATATCCGCGGTGAAATTAAACATATTACACCAACAATGGAGCGTGTTTTTTTAGCCTTGGTCTGACACAAATTCATGGGCCGAGAGAATAAAATGATCACGCAAATATGTATCCTTGTTTTATTAATGCTGAGAGACTTCCATTTTCTTAGAATAAACAAGTGATTTAAATTGTAAATGGTAACAAAGTGGAAATATCTAATCTTTTGTCTTTTAGCTTTCGTTGGAGATGTAAAAGCCACTTGGGGCCGACAGCATTAACGAATTGATAAAAATGAGATAATTATTTTAGTTCTTTTATTAATTGTATAATATACATGTCATACATTTATGTAATTCACGGAAAAACAACACACAACGGTCAAACCTGTTTAGTGTAAAGATACATAAAGCAGACAATTTATTGCTTTCTTATTCTAGAAAGACATTTTATTGCTTAAAGACATGTTATGAATATGTAGAACTTGATAAAAATATCCGTTCATGGAATATTGCCTATTAATTTCAGTTTATCGGTATTGACAGTGAAAATATACTCTGCAAACAGTCATAAATTGCGTGTAGTTGCCAGTTGCCACGAGTCCACAACGTGGGAGGCATCTGTGGGAGGACGAGGACATCGATTAGTTGACAAACCGACGAGTTATTGAGCACTCGTCAAAGCAACGGTTTTTTGCTATGATGAATTGCTCTGTTATGATATTGAAATTCTGACTAATATTGAAATTAGACGTAGTAGTCTGCTTGTATTTTTAAATATTGCCATGTAATGTTATGTGTGCGTTTAGTAACATAAATTTCACGTATGCAAACACTGACTGTAACAAATATTGGCCCTATTCTGAGAACGAACCCCAATTACTATATTCAAGTTTATTTTCAAGGAGCTGGAGTGCGCTTAATCCTTGCGACCAAGTGCAGTTACTATGAAATGCATTAAAAATAAAATTTGACTTCAGTACACTGAATCCTGGATTAAATACGTACCTCTACGTCTAGGCTTTCAGTCTCCTTTGCATGGGACTAATAGAGACTACCGTATTACTTACCGGCATACTACAAAGGGGTCAAGCTGTATCTTGGGTTTTACGCAAAAATCGTGTGTCGCAATTTCTGTGGTTTTATGCAACCGATTTTGATCAACCATATCGCACTATTTAATTAAAATTTGACAGGAATGTCCTATTTGAATAATTGTTGTTATTCAAAATGGAAAGTCTCTTTAGATTCAATTGTGGTTTTTGCGTGTTGCCCGCGCAGATAGTCAAATAGACAAGACATTTTCTAAATAATTTTGTCGTTATCAGATACTACTTCTACCATCCTTAGAATATGTTAATAACCCGTTCTCTGTGCTACTGTACCTATAAATCTGAGATTTGAGATTAGGTACTAGCGCTATTTTTTACAAATCCATAAAAATGTAGCAAACTTGATACAATCAGGCCAAATAATTTGTTGTGGGCCTTTAAGCAGTTTAATACTACATAAATGTAGTTATCGTTGTGCTCCGTTATCGCTGTAATGATATTTATATAACTGTGAAAACAGGCAAGTTCAAGTGATAAGCTAAATTAATTACAAAACTCTTTGTAGATGCCCTGTTCAAACATACAATTTTAGTGCATATTAGGTGCTTACTTTTTGAACGAGAAATTTTCCACAAGTCATAGACATTTCTATAAGAATAATTTATGTTGTTTGTATTTCATTATTAATAGTATTTGATAAAATGTCAAATTAGTAACACCCAAGAGTTATAATAATAATACAATCAGTTTATTTAAATCAAAAGAAACAAATACAAGTAGCAATGGTCCCCACACTAGGCGTACCTGTATCGCGGGAGACCTCGAGAGATTATACATAGCAAGCTTTTCTTAAAGAGAGGAGTGAGCAAATTAACTAATCATTAGAGTGAAAAGTAAATAGAAACTTATTAATTATCTTATCTTATTTTTGGCTTATCGGAGACCTAGGAGACCTCAGGCGCACTTCGACCAGATGGGATCTTTTGTGCTGTCCTTTCCCTGATGCTCTTACGTATCTACCTAAAGGATCAAATACTCCCTGTATCAGGCTGTAGATTCCAGGAGGGGGCAGAGCCGTAGTTCCTCTGGGTTTGCATAAGCCACTCCCAGTTGCTTCATTCGCCGCGCAGCCAGAGCGTCGTAGTGACAGAGGACGTGCTTCATGGTTTCAGTCTCTGTACCACAGTTCCTGCATACCGCGTCGCTGCATAGGTTCATCTTGTGTAGATGAATTACAAAATAAGAGTTATATAATAAGTTCTATTTTAAGCCTTTGCTGTTTTAATTATTTTTGCTATTATTTTTAAAATAAATTATGATAATCTAAGATGAAATTTGTTCTCTTATTGTTTATCGGCATATAAATAATTATGTAAAAGGGTCTTTCTATGTTATTTTGGATTCATGGAAGCATTTTGATTCTATATTTAGGGCCTTGGTCTCCTGCGTTCGTTTTAAAATAAATTATCTGCTTAAAACCAGTCATTAATGGTTTTATGTAAATCCCATTTTATATTTTTGCAGTTTGTTACAGTGAAATAACGTTAATAATCTAGCTAGTTCTGTGTGTAAAGTCTGTTAGAGACAGGTGAAATATACATAATATAGCATATATTTGAACATGATCAAAGGTTTACGAATCTTAATACATAGAGATGTAAGGTTCATATGTAATATTATGTAAATAACTTACACAGAGTTAGTTCGGTGTGGTCCAAATGCGGTTCCTATGCAATACGCATACATTAACCGTCTGTAATTTAACTACACGCCAATCGCAACGAAATAACCGCTGGCATGATAACATTTCAGCTTTGGAATCTGGTAAAGATACAAACAGAAATAAATTTTTCAGATTCATTCCGAAAAAGGGATTTATTTACCTGTTTACCGATAATACTTGCCTGTTAAATACCGCCATTGTTTTTTGGAGGTATATAATTCTCGAATAATCGGGTTATTCCTTATAAACAACAGCCTTCGAAGGATCCTTGAAAAGCCTTTTTCTTTTACAAACCCTTATCATCACGCCAAAGCCTTGGCGTACTACTCGGCATAAACAATATTCCTTTATTATTAATCTTTCTATGTTTATAGATTTTCTGATTCGGAATTAGGGAGGCATGTTGCTATAAACAATGCAGTGTCAATGAGTCTCGTATAGTATGTGCGCTCCCGCTAAGTATTATTGATTGCAATAATAGACGGTATTATACCTAGCTCTTGGGTTATCAAGAAATTATATTAAAGAAAACAGGCACGCAATTATGACGGGTCACTTTGATGGCTATAGACCCAAAGCGGGCGGTCTTAGCAAAAGTTTAACCTATTTAATGTGTAAATGTACTAAGAAGTAATTATTTTTTAAAATGTTGCTACTGCTGTGTGTAGGTTAATTTTAGCTAGACTAAATTGCGCGCCTATACTGTATAAGACTCTTTATTTTTTTTAATTTCAGAGAATTTACAGATGTGTTATCATATGAGAAAAGTAATGAAGTATTAAATATAGCATAATAAGTGATCAAACGAACTTACCTGAAGTGAAGTTCGATCATTATTATACGAAGTCCTTCGTTCGAAGATATAAACTATATTAGCAGCTCTCTCGAGTCGCTTGGCAACCGCGCGTCATTTAGAAACTTCAAAAGCCTCTATGGTATCTGTGGACATAACCTCTGGAACCATTCCTTTTAGAAGTAGTACATTTCAACTTTACCAACGGGCAGGGCGGGTTGGGTACTTATATCTTCGAACGAAGGACTTCGTATAATAATGATCGAACTTCACTTCAGGTAAGTTCGTTTGATCACTTATTATACTGTGTCCTTCGTTCTCGATATAAACTATATTAGCAGCTGTTTAGAGCTATAAGGGTAAAGTTGAAGTATACCACGTAAAGGCTTTTTTTTTTTTTTTTTTTTTGAGCGTGACCTCTAAAAAGTAACATATCATGAGTATATTTGTACTATAACACATTCCCGTTCTTTGTATTGCTATACAACACAAATACAACAAATATATACACCTATATTGTTTCTTACAACCAGTCTGTCTATGATATAAACTTATTTAAAATAAATTTATATAATCAAATTCTATAACATGTTATGTTTTGTAGTGTAGATCCATCCCAACAAAACCTTTAAAGCACCTGTTATGTACCTTTATACCACACCTGTTGTCCAAAATTCATTAATACCGGGTAATATTAATCAATAATTACTTATCAGATATCAGTGCAGTCTCCATCTGTTATGTCTTCTATAGAGATCTTTCTTCTATAGATATCTTCTATATAACAAGAGTTGAAGAATTGCCCATCTAGAGTTTTGTTTATATTAAATTAAATCCTTTATAATAATTCTTGTATCATTGACAACCATTATGAGACGAACTATGAGAGTGAAGAAAGCCAGGCAGGCATGCAAGGAAAAAACCCGTCGGAACCTTGCACTCTCTGCCCACCCCGCAAGAAATCTGGCGTCATAATATGGATAGAGATAGATAGATAGCTAGAAACCCTTACTGTGTACTAGACCTGAAAACAAAGTCTGTTAGTACCCAATCTATAACAATATGATACAAATATAACAGGGAAACCTATTTCCCCACTAATGTGTTTTCCAACAGGCATTTGGTTCTTTTTTTTTTTTTTTTTTTTTTTTGTCAAATGATCTCTTTTTGAGTACAGTACCAAACAAAGGCTACGAATTAATTTGGTGATTATAAGAATGTTTTTGCTATCATTACATATTTAATTTGTTTTTTTTTTTTTTTTTTTTTTTTTTTTTTTATATCAACATTCTGCTATATTTAATGTCAGTTATATTTTTAATCTTTAAAGATGTACATATATCAAAATTTAACATTTTTTGTACTAGAGGCCTTTGTACTAATGAGCTTATATGGAATTAAGTCCGGTGAAGCTGTAAAGGCCTCGCGGCCATCCGCGTACATCACTCACACACGCACATCTTATCTGGAGATATTCCTCACATAAGGCTATGTGCTTTACCTATATAATCTCGCCCCCCCCCCCAATTTTAGAGTCTGGAACGAAGGGCAGTATTAATGCGTGGTAAACAAACATAACCTACCCCAGTGTTATTACTATACCACTATTATTAATTCAATTTAAATTTCGAAACTATCCCGGAATCATTTCCATGTTCTGAGTGTGCGCCGACAAATAAATCCTTGGCTACATAAATCTTTATGTATTACTTAACGATTCGTTCCTGCGCAATAACGCCCGCGAACATTCGTTTTGGCAATACGATCGGGCCACACCTGAACCAATTACATTACTGATGAAAAAATACACTCCTAATTTAGTAATAACTTGAGAAGCGAATAAGTTACAGTCTGCTAAACCGAACCACGGGTTACAACTGTATCATATTGGGAATCCTATTCATAACTGAATTATTTCATACCATGAAATTTTCATTTCATACCACACTTCCTTTGCTTCTTTGTATGTGACTGTATTTATAAGTAAAAAAAAAATTGCAATGCGTAACTTTCTAGTTAGTTCTAGATGTCCAACCGTGAGAATCGAGTGTTACTCAACTTATTATTATGTATCCCCCATTAATAATAAATAAATAATATCAAGTTCCTTAGGACTTAGATTATTGCTGATACTACATAATATTTATCATACCTGTAATAAGCATATGCTTTTGATTATTCTTGTTTAAGATAATCCATACTTTCAAATAATGTAACTCAATATTTCATCCACCGTAGCATGTCAACATAATATCATTAAATTTTCAAATGGATATTATTATCAAGTCATTTGCATGACTTTATGTTCTTTTATATATAGATACCTATTTATAAGATACATGTAACATGTGGATGTAATAATTTAAATATAACAATACTAAAATTGCAAATTTTTGTATGATATCTCAATCCAATATTTTTTACTGAAACACCTTTAAATAAATTACAACATATAAAGTGCTCTAAAACCAACTTGTTACTTTAATGGTAGCCGTTTGTGCTTGTGTTATCATAACTATACCAGAAACATCACTAGTGTTCAAAATAACTGTACACATTCCAAACTAATTACAAAACTATTTTTTATAGTTATTAATTTCTTGAATAATCTTATTTAATTACATATTATTTATTAATTATCATATGATCAAACAAAAATACAGTAAAACCATCTAATTCTCCCAATGATGAATTGATGTATAGCTTTCCATTGTGTGTGCCTCAAATTTCTAATATTATTAAGTACACTACAATTGATGCAGGAAATAATCAAAAACCCAAAACCATTGAGCTCATTACATGATAGAAAACTGAATAGGTACTAATAAATATTTTATTAGTATATTTATTATGACTGTAAGGTCTATTGCTAGCATTAAGATTTTGTTTTATTGTTTTTTTTTTTTTTTTTTTTATATATATCAATTATTAAACAATAGTGTTTCTAACAATAATGTTTCTATACATAATGTTAAACATATGTATGACAAGATTCACTTGTCTGAAGTGCAAGTACTTGCACAAAACCAATAAAATTATGTTTGTCGTTGAAGGCATTATTAGTGTCATAGATACATACCAAAGTCAGTGAATACCCTTAGCCTCCAATATTATGGTTTCTTTGTAAAACCCATTATGTATTCCTGATTGTTTTTCTGAATTTTTCAGCAACTTAAAAACCAAGTCCTTGTGTAAAATGCCTATCATGCTTTTTGTACCTCACTTTCTTTGGTAGGAGATTTCCAATGTCCAACGTGATGTTGTTTTTGGTGAACTGATAGGTACACTGTGACTTAATATTTTCACACCCAGGATGAGGATTGTTGTTCTATATTGGTTACAACGGTGGTCGTTTTATGAAATTTTAACTACTGGCTATGACTAGCTAGTTAATAATTCCATATTGATAATCCACTATATTAACACTCCTTTTATGCAAAATATATACTGCTGACCTTAAAGGTTCTTATCTCAATAAAGGTTTCATGACTGTATTGTTAGGATTTATCTTTTCTGGCTACCCTGCAAGGAGCCTGGGTTGATAATATTGATAGATAATTATTAGTTTTATGTTAAC
This sequence comes from Phalera bucephala, assembly GCA_905147815.2. Taxonomy (NCBI): domain Eukaryota; kingdom Metazoa; phylum Arthropoda; class Insecta; order Lepidoptera; family Notodontidae; genus Phalera; species Phalera bucephala. The sequence goes on along the minus strand of LR990609.1, from coordinate 39,775,233 downwards.
TGGATAGACCAGGTATTTTATATTATCTTTTAAGTATCTTTGTGCATAACACAAATTATCCCACAACCTGCCTGCCGCAGCATCCGTAGGATAAGATATTATATTTGGAATGTATCTACAGTCCTGTTGCTTGTCAGTTACAACAGGCATTGCCATTAGTATATTACTTTGGCTTATTTGGTTATAAACCCTGTTCAGGAATAAGTATTGCTGGATTTAACTTTTTAATACAAGTACTCATAATTTTGCACAATTCTTTGTGTAATAAGCTCCAGTTTGGGCTATTTCAGTATTATTATACAAGTATGTCTAATAATGAAATCAATAAAAACACTATGTTTCTGCAAAGGAGTGACTTTTGTTATTATTAATGTATTGTTATACATAAACAATGTCACTTTAATTACCCTTTCAGTAAGTCTCCTTTTGAAGATATAATATGACAAATTGCTTATAGTTTATAGCAATAGTCTTTGTATTTACTGTGTTAGGCATGTTTAAGGTATGTATTTTAGGTAACATTTTTGATTCTTACCATTGTAGAAATGTGAACTGCACAGGAACACCTCATGGATGAAACCTATGAGTGGTATGACCTTCAGCACATATCTCGTATGGGCCCCAAGTCTTGCGGACCACGCCGATGTATCTCGTACACCACTCGTGTCCTTGAATTATCGTCAAGTCTTGCGGACCACGTCAATGTATCTCGTACATTACCCGTGTCCTTAAAATGCCATCGATCCTTAACAATCATCATAATTGATGAACGTCCCCCTAATTTCTCTTATTGGAGGTATAACATTGCCAATTTATAGACGGTTAATAATCGTTTTCAGGTATATTTCGTGTTAAACTGTTTGTACACGAATAGGGACATAGACTTCATAAGTTTACTTTTCGGGCGACGAAGCTTTCCCAAATTTTAATATGACGAAACTCACGTCTCCAAATATTAGATATTATATAAATAAACAAGTTAAGCTGAAAACACCACACACAAACAACTATCGGTTGATCTTTTTAGAATGTACTCCTTTGCCAGGACGTAAACTTTTCTAAATTTGCCTATACGATGTTTTAAATTTATTTCACACGGTCACTTGAGTATATTACAACCTTTTTGTTATATCATTTCAGTGCCATAACAAGTTATTAAATTAAATGTCGACCAAAAACTTTATTACAAAGCGTCGGCTGCCGCGCTTTCAAAAGAATGGTTCCAGAGGTTATGTCCACAGATACCATAGAGGCTTTTGAAGTTTCTAAATGACGCGCGGTTGCCAAGCGACTCGAGAGAGCTGCTAATATAGTTTATATCGAGAACGAAGGACACAGTATAATAAAATTAAACCATCACTATCCCTTGAATACGTAATTTATAATAGAAATGCCTATTCATTTTACTGTATTTACTATGAAGGTGGAGAAAGCCAGAGAGCACCTGTAAGGATAGCACCTGTTGGAACTCTGTACTCTCTGCCTAACCCGCAAGGGATCCGGCGTGATGATGTAAATAGACAATTCTGTCTTTAATTTATAACAGTTAAAATACCCAACTATGTTTGTTTAGTAGGGCATGGTGCTGATGGGAATTTTAACATTCTGGCATCGTCCAGTGGTTCAGAAAGTGTTGTCAGAGTTTTTCTATCGAAATATCTGACCGAAGGCGGGATTTGTACCCACTATCCAGCATAATACTCCCTTTATACTGGATGGACTAGCGGGAACAATTCCCTGGTGGGTGGGACTCGCCTCCTAAAGAATCTAATATGGTCAGCCTAATGGGAGTTTACCCAGTACACATCTGTCGCCCCGCTTGCGGAATTTATATGTGATGGTTTGTGAGTTAGGACTAGTTGTATAAGCTACTTTCGAAAACTCCTATCAGATATGCCAATGATAAACAGAAAACTCTTGTCCGGTGAAGCTGTAAAGGCCCTGCGGGCTACAACGTAGATCATTCACACACGCACACACACAAAAAAAAAAAAAACCCTGCTGACATTGACTGATGTGTTACTCTTGAACACTTGAGACCAATTACGGCACTGTCTAAAATGAGTGACCTAATGTCGTACCAAAAGTTGTTTTCCTATCTATCTCTATATCATGACGCCAGATCCCTTGCGGGGTAGGCAGAGAGTACAGAGTGCCAACAGGTTCTTTCCTTACATACCTCTCTAGCTTCCTCCACGTTCATAGTTCGTCTCATACACGCTCGCCGGTTACGGAGCCTTGACTATTCCTTCAGATAAGACTCGGTCTATTTGGTCATGGTAAGATAATCTAGGTCTTCCCCGGTACCTACATCCTTCCACTTTCGCATTGTATATCTGTTGTGTCATTCTTTCTTCTGACATTGTTTCTATATGCCCGAACCAACGGAATATACCCTTTCTCATGTTTACACCGATACTATCTGTCATACCTACTCGCTTTCTTACTACGCTGTGGCGAATACGGTCGGTCAGCTTTACTCCGCACACTGTTTTACTATATTACTTCATATGTATACGTAGAAGAGTGTATCTATCTTATCTATGTACACATGGGAGCTGTAAATAGAACTATTGCACATTTAATCCTTTATAACCTGAGGTCATATCAAATGTAGCGGGAGATATGTGCATACAATATTTTTATAAATAGACTTATATTGCTTAGAAGACACGTGCGGCTTAAATTAAAATGCCGATCCATTTTCAGACGTAGGTCAAAGACAACTATTGGAGTAAAAATAGTTTATAATCGATTAAACTCTATCTGCGTTATCAGTGTATAGGTTTGCCCACTGATACGTAAAAATAGTTCACAACATCCGATCCCTCGGACTAAGCAATCGAACCATGCGGTTATAGATGTTGCGATTAAATAAATATCTATGTTGAGAAAATATATGGTAGGCATGTTCAATAAATCTGGTACTCTGGTAGCTCCCTGAAACATAAACCTAAAAATTAGAAATTTTAAATTAAAAAATTAAGGGATCTGGCGTGATCATATATAATAATATATAATAATAAAATATTTGGGAAAGTGGAAGAAATTTGCTGTATAATTGTAAGTACACTTGGTTGTCTATCCCACAAGCCACATAGGCACATCTCTTTAGCTTCATATACATTTATATCATCTATTCATGCATTTTCGTGAATTTAGAGTAAATAAATATAATTATGATTCTGTAAACATTTGGACCTACACTCAACAGTAAATAAAAGATGAAATAATTATAAAAGATTTTGAAGAATCTATCTATATCATCATTAAAAATATTGTTGAATTTATTTTCTCTACAATATCTGTTGTTTTTAGATATTGTTATAATTCCATCCTTTTCATGATCGTTATAACAAAAGCTATTGAGATAAGTCTTAATAGCTTTTGTTCGCATTATTGTTCTGATTTTTTAAAGCGTCTGAAATAATAATTTTACTTACTACCGTTGCCATAGAGGAATTCGTCCACGTTATCTGAATTCAAAACAAAATATAAATACAACATTTACATAAAACAGTTAAGACTATTGAGAGGACTGAATATTTTTTCGTCGAGACGCTACCAAACCAAAAGAATTACGTTTTTCTTCGACTCAGAACCAGGCGACATTGATAAATTATGTAAGCATTGGCATATTTTTAGCTGTTCTATGTATAGAGTTAGATACTGTTAATGCATAGCATTTTTTTAACAAAAGCTTGTAATTAAATAGTTCCAGTGTGAGCGGAGAAAATTAACCTATTGAGCGGACTACGTTAGAAAGACGACCAACGATATTGCGTTGATTACAATATCGTTGAATGCGACTAAATCCTGAATCCATGAACAAACTTCCTCACGCCGGGTATGGAACAAAACATTTCGATTTAATCTTTTTTTGTTCTAGTGTATAGTGCTTATTCTGTGACAACATATATTTTTTTATCCATACAATAACAATGGACGACGTCAAGTCTTACATAATTCATAACGTAAAACGTGCGTGAATGGCGCCTGCTGGTCGACATGAATATCACACTCATCCTATATTGTCCCACTGCTGGGCAAAGGCACGTACTTGAGTAATTTCAATTGTAGCTCAACGAAAGGGAATCGTGTTTCTGTGATAACTCGGCTATTAGTTAGTAATTATGTATATATTTGCCGTATATGAATGTGCAACATGTGCCCCAAACACTAGATAGACCCAATACTAGATAGTAAAAAGATTATGGTTGTAATAAACATTTGACATCTAATATAGGATTAAGTCAGAAAATCGTTACATTATGACTTTATATCCGAATATTCGTGAATCGCTTCGAAATTGTTTGGAAGCGGATTGATATCGGGTTCACATGTGAGGGGCGAGGCTGCGCGCGCACCGCTACGCCTCCGTAGCGCTACGAGCGCTTCAGTTGCGTCTCTGCTACGAGCCTCTTTTATCCACTGCTACGCCGTAGCACCACTACGTCTACAAACTGTCACTATTCCCAAACGGTCAAAGTGTGTATGTGACGTGATCTCGAAGAAGTCTGAGAAGTTGTAGAACACCAAGAGAAAAAAGGTAATCGTAATATGTTTTAGAATTATTTTCATAGAATATGTATGTTACTACATTTTCAAAATTAATAATATCTAGTCTAAGAGGATTCTCTTTTACTTATCATTGATATTAGCTGCAAACTCAGTGCGCTAATGTAAGATGGAGTCCATTGAATAGGAAATATGTTGTACCTTGTGAAACAGATTATTTTAAATTTTCATGTGATACGTTCTTTCATCGTGCCTCTTTTTCTCTTAATTGAAACCGTGCATACATTTAAAAGACTTTTCTAACCATTGCATTGCATATTGCATTTAACATCCAGGTCAACGGTTTTAAATCCAGCCGTATTAAATGCAATCTTTCATCTGCCCATAAAAACAAAGGGCTCTATTTTTCCTTGGAATTGATTTATGGCCTACGATAAACAAAAGCCTTTCTTTTGTAAGTATGAAGACTTTTCTTTCGTCCTTACCTTTATACTGCGGTATTAAAAAATAAACTATGAAAATGTTGTAAATCTTTAAGTTCGGAATGACCTGGTAACTGACTATGTCCGAATGAGGGGGTTAATTCAGAGGGTTAATTTATATAAAAGTTTTATACAACAATTGACCTAATAAATGTGAGTGGTTCTGTAGGCTTTACACTTCAACCGTTTTAACTTACAGGCTATGAATTATTAAACAGCTAACTCCAAATTCTCACCTGTAAGTCCCAAGGGGTTCGTGTAGGTGTTATATAGCTTTATATATATGTAGCGGTGTAATGTATCAAACTCAAACTCAAATTATTTATTTTGTATAAGCCCTGCGGGGGCGCTTACAAATAGTCAATTTACATTTTTTTTTAAATTTTATTTAGCTACTAATATTCCACCGGATCGGAACGCGGCATCCACTGAGAAGATCCGGCGAAGAAACTCAGCGGGCTAGTCTTTTTTATTTGCTTCCCTTACGCTTTTTTCTTTTTGTTTTTTTTTTCAATCTGATTGTGTGGATACAATGTTTAGGTTACAATTAAAGAGTTTACTATCCAGCTCCAGTGTGATGCCTTACGATCGAGATATGAATCTAATGATGTTATCTGTAAAGAGCGTCTAAAGGATTCCAAATGGAGCAGTCCCCAAAAGCAGCACCCGTTCACGAGTATAACTGCTCGAACAGCCATCACTCCCCTCGACCATATTGGAGCGAAGGGAGTGACCCGCGCCAGACAGCCACGGGGGCGTGATGCGGAACTATGGTCTGTCGATGAGCTAATACATCATTTTAAAATGAAGATGTATCATAAATAAATAGGATGGTTATTTGTACACATTTTATAATGAATAACAAATATATCGAAGTGTAAAGAATAGGTCATATTCCACGCGGCGGCAGTGAGGATTGGTGGGGGCAGAAAGGTGGATAATATATTAACTGGCCAGGTGGCTGTTCAAACTTATCAAACATTAACGACTAGTATATTTAATGACCACGAAGACCGATATCTTAACGTATGTTCAAAGGACGGAGTTGCTTGAAAATGGAATTGACCATCAAATGGTAAACCCTCAAAACCATCAACTCAAATCATCTCGGCCGTAGGTAAAGCTACTTAACCTCGGTACGACCGTCTCTTTACAGAGAAGGCTTTTTCTCGCCGGTGGGCGATTAGGTTGATATAGATATAGGTTGATTTAAAGTACTATTTATATTACTATAAAAGGTGTTTGTGAATGCCATATTATTGAACTCTTTTTGGCAATAAGCTCCTAGATATTTGGGTGTTTTAAAATTGTGAACGGGAATATATTATTACCTTTATCATATTCTAATAAATTCGCTACATCAGAACTGATGTCCTAAGAATAAATAGGAATTTTATTATACGAATTCTAATCCCGAGTATATTTCTTTCAATATTTAAGATTAGATCAGATCTCATAACAAACCGGTTATACAACCCAATTCCGATGTACACTCAAATTTCATTTTCTGCATATCGGCCAATTTTATCCGGGGCCTTTTTACAATGCTACGTTTTCGTTGAAAATCGATTGCCAAAGGCAAATCCTACATATTGCTCTCTCTGACCATCTTCTATATTAGGGATTATTATATTTGAACACATTAATTTATGACACTCTTTGTTATACCTATGAATTTAATAAATATAACGCAACTTCAGAAATCAGACAAATTCAGTTCATTTAGAGGAAATACATTACTACTGAAAATGCAAACAAAAGAGCTTGGACGAAATGGCCTTATGAGCTCGGAACTGTAGTAGCATCCTTTTCGTCCCGCGTATATCCCCAAGCGGAATGGCAGAGGTGTACCCTGTACATACTTAGCAAAATATGAATGTGCCGTGTATACTCAATTCAGCCCTTTCTATTAGGTTCTAATATAATAGGGAGCGGGTCTATTGTCAGTATAACAGGCAGAATTCCAAATTCCGGATTGGTACTAAGAAAATTTAATTAAAAACTCTCATATCACTTAGTCGTACCATATACTACTAGACCAACTAAACAGTCCATTGCAACTTTTCCATTATACCATAAACATTTTAATGGAATAGTATTGTGTATTGTGCTCCCGCCTGACATATTGGTATCATATGCGAGTTCCTTTGTGTGTGCGGCACTATCTGATCACCCGCTGGGCCCAATAATAGTTCGACGATATATTTTTTATGATTTTGGTTACAATTAAAAATAGTACATAGACTAAAAAGAAGTGCGGACTCTGAAGAGAGAAACATCCTAAAAAATTTGTTTTAATTTTTTTTTGTTAATCAATTTCCACCAATTGAATTTCTTCACGCCTCACGCCTTCTCCATTCTGTCCGGCTCTGTTTCGAGAGAGCCAGTGCAATCTAACAGTATTAGGTTAACCTGGTGGACTAGACCACTCATATAGACTTTTTTTCTTTTAAATATAGGTATATCGTTTAGAAAAACCCATCAAGTATTAAGGTATATAAATATTTTAGAGTATACAACAAGTTACTTGTACTCTCTAAAACTCAAAGTTTTAAGTCTCTTGTCTGAATGTCTGTTGATGGTAATGATCTTTGAGGTATTAATTATTACCAGATAACGGTTATGGCCGAATTAGCTTAATATCTCTAAGCCTTATGAATCCAAGCTCAAATGTGTACGTCGCTAATTCCTTGATTACAACAACTCGATGCCGATTAGATAACTCCATTATCTTCACAATTAACACCATCTTGATAGTATCCTGGTACTTACCTACCTGATAATAACCAATAGTCTTTGTCAGAGAACAGACGTATACATAGATCCATAGTCCATAGTCCAACTACAGGGCATAGGCCTTCTCATCGAGGTGAGAGAGATTAGGTCATACTTCACCACGCCGACCCACTGCCTATTGGTGGAGGATGCATACATACTCAACGATATATATTCACAGAGGCTTACATTTTGTTTCGCATCCAAACATTTGCCGGTTGTCTAAATGTACATTTTGTTTAATAATCATATTTCGACGTTTTTCTCTGCTCATACTCAGATAAAAACACACGTGGGAATGAAATGAAATCCGGACGATTAAAATAATTTTCATTTATCTCGATTTGTATGTGTGTGTGTGTATGTGAATAATCTACGCTGTTGGCCGCGGGGCCTTTACAGCTTCACCGGACAAGAGGGCACATTTATCTCGAGCGAGCAGACACTACATTGACCTTTAAGCTCAGGGATATTAATTGCTACTCAATTTTGAACTATAAGTCGAATCTAGTAATAAATGTTGTGTGTTTGAACATCGTAAGGGGTAACCATTGGAATTAATGAACCATGTTTGATGTCTAATGAGTAGCCAGTGAAATGAAATGTTCATTAGACCAATGTATTACTAACAATAGGTATATAGTTATTGTAGAAGTACATGTAGTGTTTTTTTTTATTTTGATAGCTTCTATTGACAACAATATTCAATACTATCATAGTAACTAAAACATTTATAACCTACCACATAATGAGGTTTCGGTGCGTTTGATGGAATGCATAAAATCATGTACCTAGAATAAGATTTCAGCTAGGTGATAGGCATTGCTATAACACACGACATAGAAATAAATTAGACCAACCGCAGTTTCGTCTGTCAAAAATTCACACGTCTTTCATGGGGCACTGTGTTAGATTTTATACCAAAATTCCCATTGACGTCACTAAACTTAGTGAAAATAAGTTCAAAGCTTGTGTAAAACGAACACTTTGTAAGCAAGCTTATTATTCAATAGAAGATTATTTAAAAGATAAAAATGCTTGGATAGATGCTATTCCAGCTCCACTTGAGTCATGACAACCTATTCAACTGTTGTTAGTTAACATTTCCTCTCTTCCTTCTATTAATTAAACACAATATGTACTTTTTTTTGTAAATGAGGGAACCATGTAGCCATTCTCATAAATAGTATTATTCGCTTTTTTAACTTAGACTCACCTGATGACCGACCTACATTGTTCTCCCATACCCTACAACAGAATGTAGATGAAAAAGTTTGTAATTTCTTATTTTAATAGAGTAACCGTGGAGTTTCTTGCCCTTCTTCTCCACAGGAATGACATTCCGAAGTGGCGGTAGAGTCTTTGTTACTTTTCTGACGATTCATAAATACTGTAATGGTTTACATGAATAAAAAATATTCTGTTGTAACAGTATGCCTGAAATACGGTCGTCATCAGCAGATGGCACCTAAATAAACTGACCACGTAACAATTGGGATTTGCAAATTGAATAAGAATGAAGAATAAGTACCAAGTGAAATTAATTTGGTCCCAAAGGTCGTATAATATTATTGAGACGCCTTCGTGTGGGTTCAATTTAATAACGCTATAATCAGCATCGCCTTAAAGCTCGTCCCACGTATTGCAGCTTAATATTACTTATTTAGACTTCTAAATCCAGAGAGTTATGTAAGAAAAGAACCTGTTGGAACTCTGTACACTCTACCTACCCCGCAAGGGATCTGGCGTGATGATATAGATATATAGATAGACTTCTAAATATTCTTATGGTGCGTGGTCGACTGGTGACAAAAATTGAAAAATATGGCTCAAAACCCTGGTTTCGAATCCTAGTTCGGAAATTACCGTTGTAGGGTTCTTGAAGTCCGGAGTCTGAATTCGTCCCCAGTATAGGCTTATATTGGGCACTATATAGCCTCATCCCTTCCTATATTGAGATAGAATTGTCGACGAAACGTAGGTGTCTCTTTCTTTCACTCTCTGCCACCACTCTCTAAAAGTAACAAATTGCCGCTATCCCAGTAATAACATGTTCCCGGCCACATCGGAGTCACACAAACGGCTACAAAACGTCTAAATGATAGTATTATTGACATTAATAAAGTCGATTTACATTCTTGTACTTCATTATTCGTGTAACCTATAACGTTGACAGGAGTAGATTCAGTGTCGCTTTGAGTTAAAACAAAGCCCCCTAAAATAAGCATTGTTATAAGAATTTAACAAATCATACTTAACCCGGCCCGCAGGGTAGTTAGTGGCGAGTTGTTAGTTCAGTTTAGTCGGTCAGGGTCTTCATTTCGACGCACATTCGTCGGTCGAGTGGAAATCGAAGGACTTGAATTAATTGGTGGACCACATACGGGCAGTTAGCTCCAGGGTATCAAATGTATGCCACCATGAGTAACTTCCAAGAAAGCACATCATAACTGTGTAAATTTGTGAACCTCACACCTGTGACACACTTCTGTGAACCTTACACCAGTACAATTTTCTGTTTTCCTATGAAGACCACTTTTGGACACCCATTGAGTGAGTGACGAGTCACCACAGTCGCCGAACATAATTAGTCAAATGTTAGTTATGGCATGAATCCTTTTTCGACCTTCCTCTAATTCTCTTTGCAGATTCATTTTCATTGCTCTTTTATTTGTATGTTTCTCGTGTCTCTTCATTACAAGAGTAAACCACATTCACATATATTTTCCACTTGCATATACTTACCTACTCATTCCTTCCTTTCCTATTACTCTACACATCCAACGCAACAGTCGCATTTTAGCAATCGCCTGAGATGGATGTATTAGGTAACCGTTATAAAAACAATGTTTTAATTATTTACCTTCAGATAAGAACCATGCCATCTTATAATCGTAACGTATGTATTACGTTGGCTACGGTTGAGTTTTTCGAAGCCACCTATTTTCATAGGACCTATTTCTTGTCACTATAAATGACAAAATAATCTTTTATACACAAAACATATGTGTCACGGTGATAAAGATAGACAGACACTGCTTACCATTCAAGATTTATGTGGAAAGCCTTTTGTCATTCTATCTTCACATAAGATTAAAACATATTTTAATCTTATTAGAAGATAGAATGACAAAACAGATGTACAATGCGAAAGTGGAAGGATGTAGGTACCGGGGAAAACCTAGACTATCTTGCCCTGACCAAATAGAACAAGTCTTATCTGAAGGACACGTCAAGAGTCTCCGTATCCGACGAGCGTCTATGAGACGAACTATGAGAGTGGAGGAAGCCAGAGAGGTATGTAAGGAAAGAACCTGTTGGAACTCTGTACTCTCTGCCTACCCTGCAAGGGATCTGGCGTGATAATATAGATAGATAGATTGAAGATAGAATTTAGACATCTACGAATATGTAAGTAATTAAGACGCTCGTATTGCTGTAATGACGCGGTGTTCTTAGCTAGCAATCACTTCAGACTTTAATAAGCACTCAAAATTGTATCACTATCGAGAACGCAACACCCTTAATCTAAAACTCATTTCAGTTAATCTTTCTCCCGCAAGCAAAAGTTCCCTAATGTGAAACAAACTGAATGGGATCAGATTAGCCATTACGGAGAAGACTTCCCTACCCCTTGTTAAATGGGCTAACTCTAATAGCGTATAAGTTAGCATCAGCGGGGTGAAGCGGTCACTCGCAGGTCACTGGCCGCCTTTAAGATATACGTATTAGTAAGGGACATTAGTGTTAGACTTGTATCCGGATCGAATTCCTCGGAGAGTTGTATCTTTCTTTTTTATGGCAGAGTTTACTCAAAAATTTCGGACCTAATTCATTATTATGAACATTATTGTTAAACATACCTATTAGATCCGATAGCTTCAAAAAGGGAGACAGGGGCATACCCTGACTTCGTAGATTTACTATGTAGCCATAGTAAATCTACATTTCGCCGAAGTATTTTTTATCCCCATCCGTCCGGAAGCTAGCCTGTCGTCATACTTGAAGCACATTACTTTCACAGGTCTTTCATTTTTTTTAAGTAGCGCGGCTTCATCCTTTTTGGGCCAAGCCGTTAGTCAAACATTTTTTAGATTCTTTTGGAGCAAGCCGATTTTAAAACCCTGAATCTTGTGACTATAAAGCGAGCGTTTTATCACTAGGTCATGATGTTTATTTAGAGCATTGTTGAACCTGTGTAAGAACAAATCGACGTTTATATGTCATAACGTATGTTTGAACTTGATTTGAACAAGACTACGGACACGTATCCGTCCAGACCTGGCCATCTCAACGTATGTAATAGGGTTAATGTTGAATAAGCGCGCCATTACATAACGTTACTTACGGTTTTCGCGACCGTATCGATCGGTTAATGTGGCACGGTGCCAATGACAAAGTCGCCTACCCTACTCTCCGTTGTTTCAGAAGAGGGACTTGTACGTATAATAAAAGTTTTTCTGTTAAAACTGTTTTATAACTGCTACTGCTTTTCACGGCTCCAACGTCATTGTAAAGAGTTTTTGGAGAGTTACGGCTTTTGTTGGAATTTTTGTTATTGTACAACGGAAATATTACGTATTTTTCGCAATAGTGTCGTAACTGACTCGTGTATTATACTTAAGTCAAATAGAGCAATTGTTTTAACAGCTTTTATTTATTATAATAAGGGGCGGATATATTGAGCGCGTGCTCAGAAGTAAACATTTAAGTTTTTTTAGAAAATGATAAAAATGGTTTTTACACATACGTATGTCCAAAATCAAATTGTATCATTTTCTAAAAAAACTACACTATGAAATAAAAAACTGCTTTACAAGAGCTTTGCTGCAATTATTTTCTATGTATTCAACTAAATGCTATTGACGGGTTCTTAAGCGTTTCGCGTTGGAATTAGAGAATGTAAAGCAACAGAGATGATTTTGGATTTTTTCTATCGAGATGATTTCGTTTAATCGTGTATTCCTCTTACCAGATACGAAATATAGAGTCAAAAATCATATTTTGAAATATTAAGTCTAATCCACATACTACTTGAAGTGCATGTATTACAAAAACACGTTTATTTCGCGGTAGCCTCTTAAATCACATAGTCGCAAAATTTACTAATATTCATATATTTTGATTGGTGCTTTCTCACACAGTTAAGCAACTTTTTATCTTCTATATATCTATCTCTATGTATCTATATCATCACGCCAGATCCGTTACGAGGTAGGAAGAGAGTACAGAGTTCCAACAGGCTCTTTCCTTACATACCTCTCTGGCTTCCTCTACTCTCATAGTTCGTCTCATACACGCTCGCCGGTTACGGAGACTCCTGACTTGTCCTTCAGAGAAGATCTTCTATATATACTTTTAATATTTTTTTTTTTTTCAAATTTATCATCATGAGTCGTCTGTTCTTTCGATAGATAAATAAAAATATCGTGAGTAAAGTTAATTGGACCGTGTTGTGTCTCACTGTCAACGGTTCGGTTATGAAAGGGAAATTTATTTTTTCATTGTGGAATAATGAAGAATTGCTTGCCAACATTTCTTAACTGTAAAAGTTGTTTCTTAGAGCTATCCATCTAAGGCCACCAAACATAATATAATAATAAAAAAATATTTTCAGGAAGTGTCTATTAGCTGCTACACACTAAGTTGCCGGCATAGTACAACCTATTATAGGGTGAAACGTGAATCTAAATCAAACAAAATTAAAACCTTCATTATTTCTCCACGCCCACGAACTGATCTTAAGGCCGATCAGTTCGTGGGCGTATTACATTAATTAGTTAGTAGAATAACATTGTAGGTATAAAACAATTATACGACTTAAGGTTATAGGTCAAATTCCTAGAGCAACATCAATTTCCTAAAATCTCTGTGCTTCGGCAACTTACAACTATTGCAAAACTGACATGCATACAAATTCGTGTTTGTATCCTTAATGTAAGTCAAGGGGAAGTTAACGAAATATACATCTGAATTCAGAATTGATAATTCTTAAACTTGACGGTAATAAATTCGTCGTATGCATACAGATCTCCAAACATTGACGTGTATTGAATTCCAATAGGATTGGGTCAAGTGCTCTGAATACACACTAAATATTTATTTGAATTTCGTATAATTCCTATATTTTATTTAAGAAAGTCTACCATAGGTATTGTATTTAATACCGCGAGAGTAATCATTGTCTTATATGTTAATGCTATAGTCGACGCATTTACTTTAATCTTAAAAGTTATTTATTAAGACACGTAACTATTATTTTTATAGTGTATTTTACAATTTTTCTCTTTATACTCGCTGCTATTTCCAGCAAAACTGTCTCTTTAACGTAATTTATAGTGCTTTTTAACATGGATGCATGCAATTTTACCTGTTTAAACAGTAAAGTAACAGCAAAAGCAGTGAATTACCGTTTCATTGCTATGCTTATTTTCGTTTAACTTATAAAAATTTTTATTTGGTCATAATTTTAAATATAAATAAAAAAAAAATTCTATGTATTCCTGTCTACAAAAAATTTAGTCTTAGCAATTATAAGTAAATAACGAACCATGTTTTTTCCTTTCAGATTTTAACATAAGAAATTTAGTGACATCACAACCATGGCTTTCGCTGGGCTCAAGAAACAAATAAACAAAGCCAACCAGGTAAGAGAGTTTATAAGCATTTCTTTAATAAAGAAACCGCGGGAAAATTATTAAGGAAAATAAAGCTATATTCAGTAAAATTCTAAAAGAGCTTAACAGATTGCAATTTCCATTCAGTCCCCAAATATAAAACTTTTCCCAGATTGGAATATACTTATAAATGTTAATGATCTTCGGATCAGATTAGTATCCGATTATCTTTTAATGGAATCGTAGAATGGATCCGGCCTTTAGTTATATTTTGTAAATAAGATAAACGTACTAGTCTGTGTTACCTAATCTTTAATTTTGGTAAGTTGATTATTATATGTAATTTACCTACCACGAATAGTAACTGAGTTATCAAAACTAATGTGTTATTGTATAACCTTAACAGGATTCCTTCACCTTACCACTATTTTATTTACTGTCAATAGAAAGTATTAAAATTCGTAGTGTGTGTCTGTTTAAATCTGCTTAAGGAGTCGTATCTGAAGTACCACAACATTAATCACAGGTGACACCAATTTATATAATGGAGTTTAATGAAGTCTTTAAATCTTGTTTTCTAACGTCTACCCCTGAATAGACACATTGTAAGAATAATGGTTCATTAAAAAAAATCCGACCAAATTCGGTCACCGCAAAAATTCCTTTTGAAAAATTTAATTTCGATGAATTGTTAGGTGCCTGGCATCGATCCGGTTGAAATATTTTTCAATTAACCGACTCGATACTCCCGGATTGTATTAACGTTGATAGCTGTACCGTTCCTGTCCTTGTTTTTAGTAAACCTACAATATTTAATGTTATTCCAGTTTAGACCCTTTTGTAAGATTTGTTTCCTCTCCCAAACGCTTCGCTTCCTGCTAATGAATGAGATGTTTAACAGTTAGCTAGCTTTACTTTGTGGAAAGTCGGGCTTA
Organism: Phalera bucephala; assembly: GCA_905147815.2. Classification (NCBI taxonomy): domain Eukaryota; kingdom Metazoa; phylum Arthropoda; class Insecta; order Lepidoptera; family Notodontidae; genus Phalera; species Phalera bucephala. Next base: position 39,759,906 of record LR990609.1, on the reverse strand, counting down.
TTATTTATTTAGTCTGATGAAAAATAAACTAAGTAACTTGAGTCCGGGAATACCGTCTGGACACAGAAGCACGTACTGAGTAATGAATTCATGAACCTGTTTTAAAATAATTGCGTTGTTCGTTTTTGTACAGGTGCTTTTTATTGCGAGATCTCTTATACGTAACATTCTTATCTGTGCATTGCGAATGAAAACAAGTTGAGTTCAAAACAATAAAATATCATCGAAGGACGTCAGACTGAACTAATTGGATCAATTTAACGTGTCCAATAAACGTTGATACTTATATAAATATCGTGAAGTGCCAAGTATTGGTGACTGAAATGATCCTTTGACCGACATTTTCACTGGCACATGTACCGATGTTACCATTATTTCTTGATAACAGAGCACAAAGGTTAATACTCTACACAATATATTTTTGTTGGTTCTCCAAACGCCCTGATGCTTTTGTCCCGCCTGTCACTATGTTTTATGTAGTTGATGTAAGAACGTGAGCAAATCGGGTGCTTGATTGATGGCTTGGTATACCCAATATGGGGCATCTCTATTACAGCCAAGCCACTGGAACTATCCCTTTGTGAATAATGTGGTTGCCATAATGGACTCCATATGAGATTGAGATTGATGTGTACTTTATCGTTTCTGAATTTCAGAAACTATTATAATTGCATTCGTTGCAAAAAAAAACCATCAACAAAGTCGCTCCTTTATTTTAGTGTTGTAATTTTTTATTTCAAATTAATAAAATTATTTTGCCCTCCAACGCGCTAACGAAATTTGAAACAATCTCTCATGTCTTGTCACGTGAACTAGTACTAGTACCAAACACAACTTAAGCAAAGCCTCCCGCGTATTTTTAACCTTACGGAATTAAAGACGGATTTTTTCCGGATTCTAATTGACTGAGTTTTCTTAATAGGTAATGCTAATGCTTACCTTATCATTTAGAGATAAATTACTTCGGCGTGTATCTTAAGACAGGAGGAGGGAGGCTTCTCATCGATCGTCGTTTGGCCAGTGACGTTCCAACTTTATTTTATTTCTGTTTTGTGAATAAATTGTCATTCGCTGTTATTTGGCGAGGATCGTTTGTGTTTGTTTTACGACTATTACCGAACCACAGAACGATTTGAGAAACTGTGCGATCTCATCGTGTATTTTACTCGCGATATAACTATCAATAAAAATAAGCCAAGGAAAATATTGGTTTTTTTTAGTTCGAAGAGTTGTACTCAGACTATGAGATAAGTTTATGGTGTAATAATGTATATTGTGTTCGTAGCCCTACCATAACTTCTGGTTATATTTGCGTAAGTTCTATAACTTGTTAAAATCTACATATCGTCATTGTCAAATGAATATCTGCTATGTGCACTTTATGAAGAGTTCGACATTTATTATGACTAGTTTACTGACAGATTTTCGTGTACCAGAATGCTATGTAACTCTAAGTATTTTACGGTGAATATGCTTCAAACATCTGCTTAATATAAAATTTCACAGGAGAATATTTTTATTCAATATCTCAAAGTTATACTTTTTGCACATAGCGGATATTGGTTTGACAACGACGATATACCACTCAGTCGATCTCAATATTTGCAGATTTTCTGTTCCTCTCGCATTCGTTTGGGACGCTGTAATAGTTAAATTGCTAAACTCTTCCCAGTGAAAGGTGTCATAAGCAGCTCATCTCGTCATTGACAACAACAGTTTACTTTCAAACACCCATGGTCGATTTTAAATTGTACTAGAAGCTACTTAAATCAATGATAACTACCGCCCGGTACTAAGGATATTTCTTTGCATAAATATAGCAAAGAGCTACCACACACCTCAACCACCCCCGCTTGGGGAATATAGGCGTGACGGTGTTACTGCAGCCGAAAGGCATCCACTGCAAGACAAAGCCCCCCCCCCCCCATTAAACGCCTACATCTACCCGTGACCGTCACCAGATTATCGGCCATTACTTTTCTACGTAGCCGATAATTAATGTAAATCAAAACATACACACACACACACAAACACACGCGCACACACACACACACTGACGCGCACACACACACACACACGCACGCACGCGCACACACACACACGCACGCACGCGCACACACACACGCACGCACGCGCCCTCACACACACACACACACACACACACACACACACACACACACCGTCACGCCTATATTCCCCAAGCGGGGGGTGGCAGAAGTGTACTGAGTACACACAGTTTTCGCCGACGTTGTTTGTTAGGTTAGGTTGTTAGGCCCCATGTAATAGGCGAGCCTATTGTCGTATACCAGCCACAATTTCAGACTCCGGACACATACATGGACGTTTTTGTTAGAAAAACTACATTTGTCCGACCTAGGATTTAAACCCAGGACCTCGTGATCACAAAGCGATGCGCTTTGCCACGAGGCAGACCAAGTAAATGAAACTCACATTATAAGCATTAATGCTTTATTAAAAGCCAATAGATCCGCAACTTATACATATATTGGTCCCAAAAATGGTATACATGAAAGCTTCCACCGTTATCGTTCCATGATATTTGTTTGTTCTCCGCGTTTGGGATAATTGCATTCTTAATATGCATAACTATGTACGGCTTCCAGTTGGATTAACGAAAATTACTGTCGTTCATGTTGTTTTGTGGAACATTACTGCTTCGACCGAACGCAGTAATCAGCTTTGTGGTTTGTAACTGTTAACAATTGCATAAATTAAAGATTTTTTTTATTATATAACCCCATAAATTTTAGTACGATACTTAGTATTTAATTAAAATTTAAAAAAACCTTTTTAAAAACAAGCTTTTGATAGCAAAAACACGACGAAGATATATTGCGTAGTTGAGGAGTTCCTATGGCTTCTTTTCGGCTCCATCACCAGACCCTGGACACCATCCGGGTCTAAAGAACTCGTCAAGACAAAACCAACAAGCCCAAACACAGGGCTACATTGAGTATTTGGGTGGTTCCATTGACCACCTTTCCGCTTCATCATCATACCCTAAACACTATTTGGTTCTATAGTACTTTTCAATCCCATTCTAAACAGCCTAAACAAGAGGGGATTGTGTCGTAGGTATATTTCACATATTCCCATGGCTACCTGCCGACTCCATCATCAGACCAGCTCCATGGTAGCTCCATATTATTGCATTGTCACCGAACTTATATTAGAAAACCAAATTCAGCTCAATCGGAAAATCGCAAGAGCTTGAAAAACCGATCAAGACAGACAGACATCCGAACCTTGCAAGTTATATAAAAGCTTGTAATTATTTATTATTAAATTTAAATCCGGCTACTAATATAATAAATTATAAATGACTGAGGTAAACTTTATGACCGGTTTTTGTATAGTGATGATCAAAGTAAATTAATTGTATAGTCAGCGAAATACTGCGGAATGCGTGTGACCTAATTCCATCCAATTCAAAGGAAGTAAATCTAACATTGTATGGAATTTTCAGCGATTAAACAATACATATACGATGAGGCTTAAAATCAAATTGTGAATAATTTATTAAGTGTATGACATTAATCATTTTTCCAAAAATCAATGTTGTAGTTAAATATTTAACAAACTTCATTTAAGTCCACAATTAAGGCAAATCGGTAATAAAAGTCTTTAATTCACATCCTACAAAAAATAAATTAGTATTGTTAACCATTTTTATAAATTAATTAGGATTGTAGACAAAACGCGGACTTTCGATTGCTCTGCCTTTAAGTGGTTAACTAATCAAGGTACTGAAAACATTTTAGTAGAAAATGTTATCTACAGTTGATATGTACATGTAAAATCTACGGGTCGAAAGATAAAATTTGATAAAAAGAATTTACATTACAAACTCGTTCGACAGGTAATCAATCAGTGTTAAGCATTTCATCTTGTAATGATAAAGTGAGTGTAGAAAATAATATAATAATTTCAGCATTGTTTAATTCAAACACGACAAAATTAATAACCTAAAATATATAATTAGGTGCCCCTTTTGTCCAACAGTCAATTAGCTACAAAATTGAGATTTAACCCGTAGCCCTACTCGTATTTATCTTTTATTATTCTTAGTTTTTTCATAATAAAATAATATGTGAAAATATGGGATACAACATTCCCAAATAAATCTATCTATCTATGTCAGCACGCCAGATATCTTGCCAGTAGGCAGAGAGTAAAGAGTTCCAACAGGCTCTTCCCAGATAAATAAACAATATTTTAAAACTAATAATCAATTATTTTAATGTTGTCCCTTGCGTTACCTTAGCCTGACAATTATTATCAGAGTTTACGCTTTGAAAATTTCAACTTGTCCTTATGGACGGAAGGTGGGTCCCCGGGGGAGGGGCGGCCGTGACCCACAGCCTGCCCTATATTGACGATGTGCCCCAATTATAACGGCCTTCAGCTTCTCCGGAGTCCTGCGACATTGCAGCACCAATCTAGTTAGCACATCGTTTGAATCAAAGTGCTCAAGGTAGCTGTAAATTTGCTTATTAAACTTGATGGAGAAACGGCTACTCGGAAATATTTTCAGTCTGGGGTCAATTACGAAGTTAAAGAACTTCATTGCCGACGCTGTGAATTTATTTACGTTCGATTTGCAGACATCTTTAAAAAAAAACTACAAACGTTCTCATTTTAAAACACTCCTTATGATTAAGGTATCGTATTGTATTTCGAATAAATTGTTGTGGGCAATTTCTGAAATACTAGGCGTTAGTGTCCTTTGTCTTACACATTCGAGCTAACACAAATTGATGCTTATCTAAAAGTAAAATGTTGATTCGAGCCGCAAGCGTCGTTTATGTGTTGGTCCCTCTTTTTACGACATTCACATTGTATGATAAAAGCCTTATTTCTCGGCTAACAAGGTCTTTTTAAAAAAGGTCACTCTCGAGATATTGAGTTGAATTTATTCTTTGATATGTCGTATCGTAATCGTAACGGATTGTACACTTGTTCTACAATTTGTCAAATGAAATTGTAAGGATTCCTCGAAATTTCCAATAATACTCGCACCTGTGGATGTTATGTTGTGGAAATCGGAGTGAGTTGCTACTTACTAGCTACACGATAATGTCTTTAATGTTTTGCGTGTATACTTAAATCATGCTGTTTTTAAGCAATGTCCAGTTTAATAAGCTTTGCTTTTATTTTGATATTAAATATTAGCTTATCACCAAAGCCCTTATTAGTGCAATATGTCTACAGTAGTAACTAGAAACAAAAAAATCAATATTACTCTAGACAAACAAACATTCCGAAAATCTGAACGCTGAGTTTTGAACTTAAAAGATCCATTTAGAACGGATCTTCTGGATGAATGAAACCCTGTAATGGTTATTAATAATTTTAATCGTCAGTTATTACGCCTGATCCTACTTGTAGTGGCTCATTTACGCAGAAGCTTTCCCCGTTATTACAATTTCGATTTCAGCATAGTAGCGAGCGCAATCCGGCCAAGGCTAGACCTCGACCCCAGCTTTTGTTTCCCCGACCCTCCCGATACCTCCGCGGTTTATCCTTTGTATGCATTTTTAAATAGGTACCTAAAAAACCTTCGTTATTATAGTGGGTTAGACTTATTACAATATATATAATAATAAGGAAGGAAATACTATGCGAACTCTCTCGCTCGCTTTCATACCTTCAAAATTCATTACCCCGGTAAGAGTCGCTTTTAGAATATTTTGCGTAATAAGATGTAAATTATGTGACTTCACATTTTTCAGAAATTATAATAATGTTATGTTTGGAATGTCTCTATACTTTCTCAATATGGTAATATTAAATCCAGATTTTTGTTGGTGATATCACCACCAGGCGGCGGTTCGTTTTATCAAAGATCGATGGCCAAATTCAAATTTTATAACTATTTCCTTTTATTCCAGTATGTTACAGAAAAGATGGGCGGTGCTGAGGGCACGAAGCTCGACTTGGACTTTGTCGAAATGGAAAGAGTAAGTATAACCATAACACAATAAGAACGACGTCATAAACTTTTGGCCCCCAATGAAATATGAATTTAGATGTTTCATCCAGGTTCAAACGTAATAAAATTGCGAGTGGTTAAACTTTCTGCTATATTTACTGTCTTGGTAAAAAATGTATTGAATACTGCTCAAACCAGAGTAGATACATTCTATTTTCTTCTTGAGGCTTGAGTTTATTAGATTGCGCACTAGGTTATTTACGAAGCGCTTCGGTTTTATTTAATTTACTAAATATTTGGCTCTGCTGCGAACATTGATAATCAGGCAATTTGTTTTCGTTTTAGAAAACAGATGTCACATGCGAACTGGTTGAAGAATTACAAACAAAGACAAAAGAGTTCCTGCAGCCGAACCCCACGGCTAGAGCAAAGATGGCAGCTGTGAAAGGCATCAGCAAACTTAGTGGCCAAGCGAAGAGCAACACCTATCCTCAACCAGAAGGAGTGCTAGGCGACTGTATGTTGCACTACGGCAAGAAACTGGGAGAAGATACCGTATTCTGTAAGTAAACAATATGTGATGAACTTTTAGAAAGTTAGAAAAGAATCCCCTATAGGTTTTGACATTGATAAATATAATCTAAAACATAATTGACTACATAAATAGCCAACATAAACTGAAAAAGTTCGCACAAGAACAAATTTACGAAGTGAAAGGAAAATACATAGTAGGTTGATTTTTTGTTGATGTGACAAATTCGTTGTATCAAAAGTTTTGACAAGAAAACGCCCCTCGTGGGAAAAAGTCTGTTTTTTTTACGTTGACAACGAAGTAAAGTTAAGATCGCCTTTCCAGCCCAATGTCTCATCGAGATGGGCGAGGCCCTGAAGCAGATGGCTGATATTAAATATTCACTCGACGACAACATCAAACAAAACTTCTTGGAACCTCTTCATCATCTGCAAACCAAAGATCTTAAAGAAGTAATGGTACGTATTTACGCACAATCGATTGAATCCTATGCAAACTTTCTTATAACGTAAGGAATTTTGAACCTTATTAGAATATATAAATGGAATGTTTATTAGATTTTTTCCCGTATCGTTTTATTGTGCTTGTATTCTTTTTTGTCGCATTAGCTACATTATACATACGTTATAGTTTGACTGATACCGAACTGATTATTTTGTAGTGAGTTTTATTGTGTAAAATTTTATTACAGCACCACCGCAAGAAATTACAGGGACGACGATTGGATTTTGACTGCAAACGACGAAGACAGGCTAAAGGTAAATATATCAACAATATTAATATGTGCATTATTAAGACATTCGTTTTATTTTGTATTGATTGTGATTTGTTTTACTGTATTTTTTATTTCTAATTTTCTTTGTTCAAATGTATTGGCCAGGCCCGGGTAGGGCCAGTCCTTACATGAGTCCAAGTCACAGCAACACAAGACAGGGTACGTGGGGAATTGTAAATGCTAACACAATTAGGTCAATAGTTCAACGCTAACATATCATTACGCCTGTATTGTACATATCCTATAACGAAGCTCGTTTCTTTCATGTTTTTGTTCCTGCCCTGCGTCCGCGCCGCTTCATCCTTTCATTACCTGAGTATTGTTTTGGACGTTTGGTTTGTATGCACTTTTTATTTTTTTTTATTACTTTTTTTGTCACCCTTTTTTACTTTTTATCATCTGTGTGCGTGTGTACGTAACGTTGCATTTCGTGTGCGTACTGTACGTTGGTGAAGCGTCGGTACATCAGGTGCTCACATTGCAGACGACGAGATCCGCCAGGCGGAGGATAAATTCGCCGAGTCGCTTCAGCTCGCGCAAATTGGCATGTTCAACCTGCTCGACAATGATGTAAGTGGACCATCATTTTATTTAAAATTACTGTACTTATAGGTACTAGATCTCAGAATGGATAATTGGGAAGTTAATTGTTTGTCAACGATTATACCTAAATACTTATGCCTAATCCAATGTTATCGAATCCACGATGATTTCGTAAGAAATGTAGTCCAATAGAGGTTTTAGATTCTTATCAGAAACAGGTTCGATTGGCATCAAAAAAAGTTGATGTACATTGCCCAGTTTCTTACAGACTGTACATTTTTGAAAATCTACAAATGCAGCTTAAAATGTTAAGGAAGTCCGTATTCCTGTAGGTACCTCTTAGGTAGGCCCTTACTGCCCCGTCAAAAAAATCTCCCGTGCATATGTTATAGTAACCTTTCCATTAATCTCTTATATAGTGCAAGAAACTAAGAGTAGACTTAAAACTTGTCGAAACCAATAGAAGCCTGGTTTGAGCAAAGGTAAACTATAATAATAATCTATGTTTGTATTAATACGCCGATACTTAATTGTTTATTAAACATTAATTATGTTCTTTTCTATTGTTTCTTTCTCTCTTTTATTGACAATGATTTGATTATGCATGTAGGTCGAGCAAGTGGCACAGCTTAGTTTCTTCGCAGAGGGATTACTGGAATACCACCAGCAATGTACGGAGATCCTGAAGGGCTTAGTGTCTGCCCTTATGGACAAGTAAGTTATTTGTTATTTTTCTATCACATTCGTACTACAGCTTTTCTAGAAAATTCAGAATACAATATAGTTATCCTAGTGTTATTTATAATCATGTAGGTATGTTGATGGGGTTAATTGATGGTGGTCCTTAATTTATTAATTTTGTAATAAAATATATATTAGTCACCAATGAAGATACTATTAGTCGCATAAAGCCTATAAGTAGTGTATAGTATACTAGTTAGAAACCGATATTTAGAGAGCATTACCCATTGATAATTTTACTATGCTAGTCGGCTATGCTACCGTCCCAACGATTGTTCTACGCTAGAACAGTCATATCATTACGATGGGAAAATGCTAGTCTACTGTGTTCCAAGTGTTTAAACCCAATTACAATTATCCTCACTGCAGGAAAGAAGAAGCCGTGAATCGTCCCAAGATGGAGTTCGTACCGAAGACGCTGGCGGACCTCAACATCGAGGGCATCAACGATCTGAACAATGGTAGGCGGTACGGTTCCACCCAGAGCCTATCCCATCCCCGTCAGCACCTTCCCCCCTCCTCCTCAGTCGGCGACCTCAGTACCACAGACCCCTTCAAGGCTTGGGAAGCACCCCCACCTACACGTATCAGACCAGCTCCTGGGTTCAAACCGAACAATCCTGGGTTCAAACCGAACAATCCTGGGTTCAAACCGAACCCAGCTCCGAGGAATCAGTTCAATGGAAGGGACCCGTGGACAGGTGATTTAGGTTTTATTTGCTGGGTATATTTCATTATGGTTTTGGTTCTGGATTGCGAGGGTTGATGCGGTGGTGGGTTTTGTTTATGTTGTTTTGGGAATATCGCTCCTTTGTCGCTTCGCCTACGTGAAATAGAAAAACGACCACACTTATTAGCATTACAGACCAAATTGTTGCTACCTCACTTATTCTATCACAATAAATATGTTGATTATATTCACGATACCCGTATTCATAGCAGAAAAAATATAGTTTCATCATTTATATTTTTAAATTTCTATTTTGAGGTGTCCTGCCCCTCAAAGGTCATTAATCATTTGTGCCGTATACTAAGACCTATTAATTATAATAAAAAGTATAAAGCTTCTTTTTATTGCCATTACTTTGTCGCCGGGTGACAACACGTCTGTTCACTTTCCATTATTATTAATTGCCATTATTAATTGCCATTAAGTAACAGTGTGTCTCTTCCTTGGGATGTAAAAAACAGACTGACTATTCTCACATGTAATAAATAATACGAAGACTTTGCTAATAAATTGCTTGTCCTTTTTTGTCACAAATGAGCGAATGTGATGGGAGATACAAGACTTATCGACGCTTAAATTACTAGACGGAGGTTCGGAAACAATTTGATGTCTTCAGAATAAGAGTATAGCTTTAGTTCATAGGGTTTGGTAGCGGGTCACAGCTAGGTTCTCAGCGTATATTATTGCCTTTTGTTATCTGGCGGGTGTTAAGCTTTTGGCATCCGTTTAAATATATTTGATTGAACACTAAATATCGTACTTAAGCATTAAGGTTGTACTAAGGCTAGTTACGTTGTGCAAATTGGCATTGGGTTTGCATGGTGCAAGCAACATCTACCATAATAACCTAATGAAAAGGTCTAAATTTCTTTCTTACAAACTCAAATCGTTTGATGTTGATAAGTGCGTGGTCTAATATACTTTTAAAGTGAAACTTTTATTAGATCGTCTCAAACTTTTTGGTCTGTGTGTTGCATGTCGCGTGACGGTCGGCCGCGGAGTAGGGATAAAGTGAAAGGCGCTCGCCAGAGCAGCCAAGGCCAATATGTTTCACTTTACCGTGGTTTCATAAAACCACACAAGGATTTTTATAAGTATATTGTTTTATGTATAGAGCAGTCCATGGTCAAAATCAGACACACTCATCATTCGACACAGTTCATGAAAGTCACTCCGCACGCTTTTCTCGTTCACGGGCGCCATTACAGAAGTCGAGGGATACTAAATACAAATAACTAACAAACATCATGATAGGTTTAAAGTTACTTCGAAATTAATTTTTGCAATAAACATTGCTAATTTTATATTGGGCACAAGCACTTGCGTTAATTCATTTATGCCGTCAGGTGAATCTGGTGACTTTAGAATTTAGTGCCTATGTGACATGATTAAGGGTTTAAATTTCCTTATCGTGGGCATGTAGTGGAATTAGGATTGAGTTCGTTCATAATTGTTTCCAAAAATTTTGCATTGAAGTTTAAGAGACAAGAAAGAGATTCATACTTTCCTCAAAATACATGGTATTGAATCCTATTTGGAGGTAAGGGTAAAATTATTATATGTGTTAATTCGGTTAATAGAGTATGTGCCAATCCACATCCGTTTAGCCGTTTTTGCATGATTGAGTAACAAATATCCAAAATCTAGCATCTAAACATACAAACTTTCGCATTTATAATATAGTAGGAGTAGGATTATAGTATTAGTAAGAAGTAGGATTGTTTGCCTATTTGTTAATTTGGCCAAAGCATTACTGTTTCTGGCTTTAATAAACGATTTATATTATTATTCATTCATTAATGAGTAAAATGGTACATAGATGTGTACCATTTTCTATACTTATATCTATACTTATACTAATTATGTACAGTTTCTACTTTCTCTTACTAATATCCCTTTGCAATTAAGGTATATCATGAGGTACAGTTAAGTAGATAGGTACTATTTAGGCTTTTTACTTATTTCTATCTGAAAATTCTCAGTAGTAATTTGAAGTCTGAAGGCTGACCTATATCTTTGGTTTCTTGTCTACTACTTTCAGTCGTCTTGGAAACATACGACGAACTACCTATCTACGTTATGGATATTTTGTAAATAATATATTATCGATATATACTAGTACAATTTACAAATATATTGCGGTGAATATAACATGTATATAATTCTGGGCTCAGGTACAGTGATATAATAACATTGTATACAAATATTTATTTTAGCTTATTTTGTTCGTAACCACCAATACTTATTGCACCGGCACAGGCGTGATACGGTGTTACATATTTCTTGCAGGTTGCCGAGAATCCCTCTCCTTGTCCTTATAATCCCCTATATCTAGCCTAAGAAATTTTTATTGTTTGAAATTGTTAAATTTAATGTACTCTCTGCAAAGTTAAAAACCATCCAGTTACAAAAATAGAACACATTTTTCCCCATTTTAAATGTATGATTCGTTTTTTTTACAGTCTTTGCACAGAGTATAATTGTTGAGTTATCGTTATGTACTTTTATATTATGTATAGAAACTCTCGTACGATACTATATGTGGCGTCTACTTTTCCAACTATCTTCAGTAGTCGATGTGTCTTCTATCTTTCCGAAGATGTTCGATGTTCAGTCCGATGTACAGATGAACATGACATGCACATCGCGTAAGTCAATTAATAACACAATCCTTCTGATTTAATGATCAAGACCAAAAAACATAAAATTTACTGTCTTTTAAATTTTGGAAGTTACATTTCAAATACATTAAAATGTTTGGCATGCAAAACTACGACGACTACTGTTTTGGTAAAGAAATTTGGAGCAAAAATATAAAAATAAAATCTTTAATTTGTTTATCTAAACTTAATCTACTTAGCTTGAAAAGAGTCCTATTAAGTATAATATTAATTAGTAGTCATATGCACAACTGAGTGGGAAATTTGTTGATTGTGCCGCGAAGCTGGCTCTCACTCCGGCTCCCCGGAGCACAAGCCGCCATCCAACCTGGAACTGTTCCCGGGTTCTGGCAACGCCTCGCGTTCGACCAACGGTAACACACACGCAACACACTCGCACACAAGCCTTACACACCCGTCTCAACACTTAGCCAGCGTCTCACGGGCGCTTTTTCGACGTCCTTATTCGCTATGATCTGTTAAACGCTTTACTTAATGTTACTCTAGTGGCATACAGAATACCATTGCACGATCATTTCACAAAGATATCGTAACACACCGCGTTTAGACATAACGAAAAAGGCCGATAAGCAAACACAGCGCTTTTCAAAAAATGTACTTAAGCCGTTTGTTTCATTCCAGCGCTTCATTAACGCGCGTTTGAAAAGCGCTCGTGCGAACGAGGGCTTATACACGAATATAATAACACTAGTACCTACATAACATTAAAAATTGCATTTTTTTATTTATTAACAACTTCGCTAAGTGACGTGTGTTCCTTCGCCTTAAGGTGGAAATCTATAGTTTAATCAAATAAAAAAAAAAATATATTTTAGTTATGTAACCATACCTATGCTGGTCATCGTTAACAGTAGATTATCGTAAGGTGTACATTACGAATACGGGATCGTAAAAATCATTGCGATCCATGTTGATTCATAATCAGACAAAAAATGAATCAAAATATTCAAGTGCTTTCTAACAACAATTGCTTGAACTAAGTTACAATACAATTAATTGGTTATTCATTGATAACCAATTAAAATTATATCCCATTCTAACTATTGTATTAGTTTCGTTGTTTACTGACTGTTGCTTATTTTCCTTAATTTTATATTATTATTTCTAACATTTTATAAGTAACAGAACAGAAGGTCAGATGAACCTAAACTATAAAAATGATAATGTCAAATTGGATGCAATTTTTAATTACATATCACACACGTTACAGTTTACCCTTAGCTATAAATACTCATACTCAATTTACCACAAACATGCAAACACAGAACTTACCTGTAGGTATTTTTCTGAAATATTTCTTCTTTCGTTTTCGCTTTGGATATTTAATATGTTTGGCTATTTTGATGTGGCTTCTATTTCTTTTTTGCGGAAGTTTGTGGCGTCGTAACTTCTAATAGATGCGGCTATTATATTGAGATAAATAATCAGTTAGCGAAAAAGAAAATAAGTTTTGAATTGAATATCTAGCATATAATAGAAACACCTTTGATTTTTAGCAGTAAGCTTAAACTAAATCTATTCATTGTGCATGGTAAAATCGACATAAAAATCATCGTGTGACGTTGTCTTTTGGCATGTTACAATTAACGTGTTCTCCAGTCACGTAGCATGTCCCATGCCACTTCATTATAGATCATTTCATGTAATATTCACACTCACTTCAGTCATTGAGTGATGCTATCAACTTATTTAATGTCTTGGTTTCATTACACCCTTCATTCGTATGGACGCTATTACAACGCGCTGTTTTTCGAAAAATGTACAATTTGCCATTTTATTTATTCCAGCGCTTTGCTAACGCGCGTTGTAAAAGCACTCGTGCGTGCGTAGGGTTATAGTCGGCATCAGTTATAGATATCGACACCCGATTTTTTGATACCTTCTATCACTATTACCACCTTATTCTCGCGAGTTTTACTTACACAGAAACATATTTAAATTATATTGCATTTTTATACGTAGATAACTGATGATGACTATAGATATTTATCAAGCTTAAGACCGTATTCTCGCCAGACAATAGATATGCCCGTAACGTGTGCCGATCGAGGTCTTGCGTTCTATTCTTAACTTAGTGTTGAAAGATAGCACAAATCAATATATGCTGCATATTATTTGCCTAGTTAGATCACGGTTTTATGCGCTCCGAAACTTAAAGCTTAGACTTAACACTAAGTTTTACTTGGTAAACAAACTGCGAATATTTAGTAGATACTGCGCATATTAACCGTATCAGCTCAAGTGTAAGAGCTACATTGAAATTACCTTTAACGTGTGATGTCATCTCTTTAATGTTTATTTTATTCTAAAGCTGTTCTTAATATTAGGATACAATTTCATTTTTTATTTTTAAAATGCATTCCTAATGTACATTAGCGCGTAATATCTACTAAAAACGCAAATCATATCAAAGATCGTTTTAGGAGTTGGTAGTCCGAGCAAATCTGTTCTAAGTAAATAAATAAAGATTAAAGTGCAACAACTGGGGGCTAAAATACTTTTATGCGTACTTCATCTTCGAGAAGTGAAGGACCGAATAATAACAGGGTTGAAACTACGTCTGGGCAACCGGAAGCTTTTTGGACACATTCGTGTATTTATACTATTCCTAATAGCCTGGAGATTTTAAGCGTCTGTCTTTTTTCGTGGTTTTAATCAATTAAATTTAAGCATAACTTAAGGGGGAACCTAACCCTAACTCCCAAAAATAGGCTCTATAGTAGATCGGTAATGCATAAAATATACACTAAAAAAAAGCTTAAGATATGCTCTATAACTTGTATGGATGACGTTTTTTTTTAAATTAAATATATCTGAATTATTTGAAAAACACCTGAATTTTGGTTCCTTCGAGAAAACTCACTGTTGTCAAGGTCATCAGACAAGGGAAATTTTCAAACAAAAATTCTCAAGATCATTGACGTTAGTAATTCCCTTAATAATGGATTATTTGGTAATTCCAAATATTATCTTTGTCATTAACAAAATTAACCTTGGTGAAACAAAACGTCGTTAGTTAATAATACGTTGAATGTTTCTACCAAGCTATCCGCTCGAAACTCCCAATTCCTAAAACTGTCTGCAAAAGTAGTCGTTCCGTTTGGCTCAAGCGTTTTGTTCGCATAGCGTCTCCGCTACCGTCGCCCGTCAAGTCCCCCGCCCGGACTCCCGTGGCGTCCAACAAAGGGCCATGCTGCACCGCTCTCTACGACTTCGAGGCTGAGAATCAAGGCGAACTGGGATTCAAGGTATACCATTATACCTATACTAATATTATAAAGAAGAAAGATTTGTATTTTTATGTGTTTGTAACGAATAAACTCAAAAACGACTGGACCAATTCCCGAAATTCTTTCTATTTATCTATATCATCACGCCAGATTCCTTGCGAGGTGGGCAGAGAGTACAGAATTGCAACAGGTTCTTTCCTTACATACTTCTCTGGTTTTCTCCACTCTCATAGTTCGTCTCATACACGCTCGCCGGTTACGGAGACTCTTGACTTGTATTAAGATAAGACTCGTTCTATTAGTCAAAATTCTTTCACCATTGGAAGCTACCTTATCCAGAAGTGACGTAGGCTATATAACATAGACCCGGTAGGTGGAGATGTAGTCGACCGGGTACGAAGTCGCGGGAAACTGCTAGTAATGTATATAGCAATAGAGCATAAAAGCCCATGTCATGTAACAATTTGGTTTGTGCACGAAAAAAATCAAAATCGCCAAAACCAAATGTGTATTTTGTACATGGGCATGTTCGCAGTGATGACATGTAAATCTGTGTGATTGATGAAACGTTTAGGCGCTGGGCCTTATTAAACAAAACTGACAATGCGATATATCAGCCAAAAAAGGTACAGAATTTTCGCATTTTCACGACAGGTGCTGTTTAATAAAGTGGTTTTGTATGACTGTTTTATTGACAAATTTGTCAAATTGTCGCCTGTCATTGTCACTTAATAAGCTGGCCCCGGGTTGTTTCCTGAATTCTAATATAGCCCCGCCCCCCTCCCGTTAATGTACGTAAGTAGGTTAAGCCCCTGGCATCTAGTTGAGGGAGAAATCTCGAGGGGGACGTGATCACACTGTCGTAGGCACTACAAGTATGCGACGGGAAGGGCGTTTTTCTCTCAAGACCTGCTTCCCACGTAAGTCGGAGACCAGTGCCCCCGGAACCCTACCGTACTATGCCATTACAGACGACTAGGAATTTGAACTTGAACGATGTTATCCCCGAGAAGCACATAGACCAAGAATTAAGTTAACATTGATTACGCAGTTGTCATTATACGGAGATAGACGTATCTCTATTATGTGGATTGTTTGACAATGTCTTGCTAAAGATCGACCAAAATCAATCCTAAATGTGCAACGAACGCATATTTCATACAGACCAGTGTTTTATAGTTCCAAATTACCTTCATGCAGGTATTTTAGAATTTTAACTTTAATAGTATTTTTGTTCACAGGAGAATGATGTTATCACGCTCATCAGCAAAGTGGACGAGAACTGGTTCGAGGGCTCGCTAAACGGCAAGTCCGGATACTTCCCCATCAGCTACGTGCAAGTCACCGTCCCCTTACCCAACATGTAAACACACATGAGTCACTCCGAACCGTGGACGTTCATTCATTGCCCCTCCGGTGTAACACAACCTATCATTAATCCCCTATTATCTATAACAACTGATATATTGCTATGCGATAATGTTATGGTCAATGTAGATACACTCAGTAATCGAGTATTATCTTCAATTATGTATGATTCATAGGTGATCCGACTTACTTTCAACAACATACGCCAAACGTTATTTATTTTGTTATTGTATTCACAGAAGAATGATCTTATGTCACCTATATTTTTGAATTAAGTGAGCGTGTATTTTATCGATATTGACAAATCGGTTAAAATATATTACCCACATACTTATTCGATCAATGAAGCGCGTACAAATACGCATATTTACCTATTATGTCACTTGCTGTGTTAACAATGCGATCTGTTTTAAATCCACGTGGAGTTTTAAGTTGGAGAAATCCTACAAATGTCGAGACGGCGAGTGAGCTCGCATGTGAAGGTTGTGTTACACAATAAATTCTTTCGTTACGCCACGATACACAGTATTAAATAGAATTTTGTCTATAATTGTGTCAAAAGCTCAATGTCAACAATTTTAGCCCCTAATCTTCTATACATAAAATTGTCATGTTTATCGGTTTGTATTTTTTTTAAATAGTCTTCCGGTTATTTTATACCGTTCCTCATTGAAGCATTTTCTCTTTTACATACCTTACGCAAATGTGAAAATTGTTTTTATACTTTCAATTATAAAATGAAATATTAGTAAGCATGATAGAAATGAATGCTTCAATAACATATTGTGACTTTCACCTATACCTTCCTATAGTATCTCGATACGTAATGGCTTGCATTTAATGCTAAAATGAAGAACGTTTTACGTTACATGACAAAATCAATGAAATCGTGTTGCCATTTTCTTATTTCATGATTTATTTTTTATAATCACTTAGTTGGGAGCCAACTGTTGTTATATTTTTATGTAGTAACGTTACTTTTAGTTTTAATTTACGCCAAAAATGTTTACAGCCAAGACAACTTTGCTCACTTTTAAAGGAGTTTGGTCGTAAAATTAAAATTATGAATTTCCATTCACCCAAACAAGTTATATTGTGTGATGGTAATATGCGGGAGTTGTAGCTATGTAAGCTGAGGCAGGAATCTATTAATTAATTGTCTCTTTTGCCCATGCATTGCCATGGTTAAGGATTTATGAACCCATGTTGGCAGTTGTCTGACATTCAACGTGTAGTAACGAGTAAAATGCAAAGCTTGATGACTAGGTTCTCGTTTAGTAACATATACCATGACAAAAATCATCTTCTACTCGCCATATATATATCTTCTCGCCTTAGAAAATGAACCAGATCTAATTGATTGACTTTGGTCACTGCAACCCTGCATATTATAGAACATTATAACTTAGTTTGCATACACTTAAGGTGAAGACATAAATTGACCTTGCAGCACCTGGCAAGTTTAAATATTATCTCGTGCACATCAAATTCGATCGAAACATGTCTTAAAAATATACAAAGCGATATTGTTACCTTCACTTAAAATAATGCATGTCGCTCTCTGCCACGGTGCAGCAACAATTATGCGAAGTGATACTTTTATCGTACCTATTGTTCTATTATATTAGTTAAATTAATTGAGCACCTGTTTTTGCAGATGTGTACACCTTATGTATAATATTGCCCTTTGACTTATGATTAGTTTAATTAGTTTTTATCATTAGTTCTACCTTCGTTTAAATCACAGGAGCAGGACATAGTATTTACTAGGATTATTATATATTAAAAAAACTAGGTAAACACATGAGATTAGATTTTATAGTATATCTTTGCGGGTAAATATTTAACTAAATGGAGAAATGTATACAATTTAACGTATAATAAACAATTAATATGCAAAAGTAAGGGACGGAGTCGTAGGAATTGTTGATATGTTGCCAGAAATCCATGGCGTTTTTCAATGTTTGATGTATTATTGGCAAGCTATATTATAAACGTTAATATTAAAATGTAATTGTGATATCATGCTATTGGTGCGGTGTCCGAAAATGTATATTTAATTTGATATTATATTCAGTTTTCATGTTTTACTCGGTCCTTTGCGTTGTCACCATTACGCGCTTTCATAATAACTTCCCAATCATAAATTGTCCATCGACCTGCAACAGTATATATATATATATGGATATAAATAATTATTTGAAACCTACTATTGATACCAAAAATATCGAAATTAGTATTTAACAAGGCCTCTATTCAATAGTAATATTAAATGTACTTTAATAAATGCACTTGTGAACTAAGATCTTAATCGTCACATTTCACTGTCCAATATTGATGTTGCAGTAATATTGAACATAAGTAATTTATATAATAAATTCATTGCATCGTTGTTGTCGTAAACGGACCCCATTGAATCACTTTTCTGGCATACAAAAGACAATACCTAGATCTAATGTTAGTTGTATGTAAGTTCATAAAATAATTGTTCTATCTTCAAGTGTCTCTTAATGTAAGTATTTTGCGTAAATTATAATATATTCATCAGTGTTACGAGGGTTTCATGTTTCAATGTTTAATGTGGAATGTTGCAAATGTGGACTGTACTGTCCTCAATTTCGTGTACACGTCATCGCTACAGTTTTCTAAATATACATACATTATTACGATACAATGCAATCTAATACTGAACGATCTAATAATCCTTCAGAACGGAGTTTAGACTGTTGTTGTTATAAATGTATAAAATTCTAATAGCTTGAAGACGTGCGCATGAGTAAGAAGCGAGATGGAGATCTATTTTGTAGTTGCCCTTTACTATGTTGGTTCAATCAGTGTTGCTTCACACGCTACATATTGAGATCCATCGGTTTGTGAAGGTAATGATGCTTGTAGATAGACATAACAGTCGGATACTGCTAAAATCAATGTTATTTGAAAAACGTTTCAATTAGCCAACTAATTAGCAAAACTCACTTGGCCTTCTAAAAATACTTCCGTAGATCTCTTTGTTACAATTGCGTAAACACAAGTAGCATTACCTTGAGAGGTGAATTGATAGTATACCAAAGTATAGTTGTATGTATCTGGTACATTCCGTGTATTGGCTCTTATAATATTTTGCTATTGACGCGAATACTTGTTACGGTGTATTATTCTTGTTCATGTTACTGTAATCTTAAAATACTGTAATTTCATAGATTTAACTTGACGATTTACGAGATGTAATGCAAAATATTATTAATTTGTATTAAAATTTATCCCGAAACTTATTGCTCGTTTTCGCCTCCTAATAAAATGTTAACAAATAAACAATGCATACTTGTTTCATTTATTGCTATAACCAGATTTCGTTCGCGACTACACCGGCGGGGCGGGACTACGTCCCACTCGGCGGGGATGGCTAGTAAGTATAACTAGCAGTTAGACGTGGGTTAGACTATACAACGAATATAGGTCTGACAACACCGACTATACAATAACGGCCAGATCAGATTTATTAGCATGCACATTTCGATATTTCAGCAATGGAATGTGCCTCCGTAGTGAATATATTTCTGTCGCATCCCTCTCCATAAATTAGCGATTCAGTTAAACTGTTACCTTGCATTCATCATTAATCGGGATTCGATTAAATAGCTAAGTGGTATTTCGAAATCAGATTTTCACCTGCATACCGACTTTTGGCTTCTCGTTCATCCGATTTGTTAATTTAACCTTAAAGGATGAACTATTATATTGTAATTGGCAACGGTGGTACGTCGTAGAAGGTAAAAGAAAGATGTCCCGCAACATGTGTACTACTAGCTAATAGCTTCATGGCTAGAGCTTGGTTATAGATTTCTAGTCGTCGCCGCGTTACTTCAGTTGAATAAAGAAAGTGATCATTATGTTTACAGTTGAAGAACAGAAGTCAATGTAGATCACGAAGATGTGTTAGTCCGTACCCTACGTTTTTCATAGCGGAATTAAATAAATGGTTAACAGTACATTAATTTGAAAGCTCTGTACACCGCTTTAGCACCACTTGTCGAAAAAGCGTCTGTGCGAGCTAGAGCTGTTTTGCGCAACAATGTGGATGAAGGATGTAGTAAAACCTCTTCGGGCGATTATATACTTAATCCAAAGAGTAACCATAATTTGGCGCGACTTTCCCTAGGTCCACCTATAGATATAGTATTGTACCTGGGTCCACCAATATTGTCCACCTTGGTAGACCATGGGCAAAATGTACTCTTCTATGGTTCACGGAGGTGAACTTGGTTGGACAAAAGAGCAAGACAAGTAGCACTTGTGTCAGAGGACTTATTTGTCTTTGTAAGTTTTTAGAGTATCGTATTCTGAGACAGAAAGCTATTCTGTATTATACCACTGAAAAAAAACCATAAGATTCAGTTTTTCGAATTGAATATTATGTACATAATATTCAATTCCCAATCTAATAAGAGTCGGTTATGGTCTATTTATACAGACTCACTAGTTCGTAGATCTTAACATGTGAAATGAAAGCAAAATGTATGTGAATATATTTATTAAATCAAAAAGCAAGCCTTTAATTGAATAGATACTGTGACTGGAATGATTAGAATACTGTGAAGCTATATATCATATTTTAGACATTGAAAGACTACATTATGTTAAATATTAATTGCCGCCACGGAGACGAAGAACCAGATGCAAAGTAGACTCTTTTTGAATGTTGTAGTCAGACAGAGTGCGGCCATCCTCAAGTTGCTTGCCTGCGAAAATAAGTCTCTGTTGGTCTGGGGGGATGCCTTCCTTGTCTTGGATCTTAGCTTTGACATTCTCAATGGTGTCAGATGGTTCAACCTCAAGGGTAATTGTTTTGCCAGTGAGAGTCTTGACAAAGATCTGCATGCCACCACGGAGACGAAGCACAAGATGGAGGGTGGACTCCTTTTGGATATTGTAGTCTGACAAGGTTCTGCCATCTTCAAGCTGCTTTCCAGCAAAGATTAATCTCTGCTGGTCTGGAGGGATGCCTTCCTTATCTTGGATCTTCGCCTTAACATTTTCAATGGTGTCAGAAGGCTCAACCTCAAGGGTGATTGTTTTGCCAGTAAGAGTCTTGACAAAGATCTGCATACCACCGCGGAGACGAAGTACAAGATGGAGGGTTGATTCTTTTTGGATATTGTAGTCTGACAAGGTTCTGCCATCTTCAAGCTGCTTTCCGGCAAAGATCAATCTCTGTTGGTCTGGAGGGATTCCCTCTTTGTCCTGGATCTTAGCCTTTACATTTTCAATAGTATCAGATGGCTCAACCTCAAGGGTGATTGTTTTGCCAGTAAGAGTCTTGACAAAGATCTGCATACCACCACGGAGACGAAGTACAAGATGGAGGGTGGATTCTTTTTGGATATTGTAGTCTGACAAGGTTCTGCCATCTTCAAGCTGCTTTCCAGCAAAGATCAATCTCTGCTGGTCTGGAGGGATGCCTTCCTTATCCTGGATTTTGGCCTTTACATTTTCAATGGTATCAGATGGCTCCACCTCCAGGGTGATAGTTTTACCAGTGAGGGTCTTAACAAAGATCTGCATGCCGCCACGGAGACGAAGCACTAGATGGAGGGTGGACTCCTTCTGGATATTGTAGTCTGACAAGGTTCTGCCATCTTCAAGCTGCTTTCCGGCAAAGATCAATCTCTGCTGGTCTGGAGGAATGCCTTCCTTATCTTGGATCTTCGCCTTAACATTTTCAATGGTGTCAGAAGGCTCAACCTCAAGGGTGATTGTTTTGCCAGTAAGAGTCTTGACAAAGATCTGCATACCACCACGGAGACGAAGTACAAGATGGAGGGTGGATTCTTTTTGGATATTGTAGTCTGACAAGGTTCTGCCATCTTCAAGCTGCTTTCCGGCAAAGATCAATCTCTGCTGGTCTGGAGGGATGCCTTCCTTATCCTGGATTTTGGCCTTTACATTTTCAATGGTGTCAGATGGCTCCACCTCCAGGGTGATAGTTTTACCAGTGAGGGTTTTAACAAAGATCTGCATGCCGCCACGGAGACGAAGCACTAGATGGAGGGTGGACTCCTTCTGGATATTGTAGTCTGACAGGGTTCTGCCATCTTCAAGCTGCTTTCCGGCAAAGATCAATCTCTGCTGGTCTGGAGGGATGCCTTCCTTATCCTGGATTTTGGCCTTTACATTTTCAATGGTATCAGATGGCTCCACCTCCAGGGTGATAGTTTTACCAGTGAGGGTCTTAACAAAGATCTGCATGCCGCCACGGAGACGAAGCACTAGATGGAGGGTGGACTCCTTCTGGATATTGTAGTCTGACAGGGTTCTGCCATCTTCAAGCTGCTTTCCAGCAAAGATCAATCTCTGTTGGTCTGGAGGGATTCCCTCTTTGTCCTGGATCTTAGCCTTTACATTTTCAATAGTATCAGATGGCTCAACCTCAAGGGTGATTGTTTTGCCAGTAAGAGTCTTGACAAAGATCTGCATACCACCACGGAGACGAAGTACAAGATGGAGGGTGGATTCTTTCTGGATATTGTAGTCTGACAGGGTTCTGCCATCTTCAAGCTGCTTTCCGGCAAAGATCAATCTCTGCTGGTCTGGAGGGATGCCTTCCTTGTCTTGAATCTTGGCCTTTACATTTTCAATGGTGTCAGATGGCTCAACCTCAAGGGTGATAGTTTTGCCAGTGAGAGTTTTGACGAAGATCTGCATACCACCACGAAGACGAAGTACAAGATGGAGGGTGGATTCTTTTTGGATATTGTAGTCTGACAAGGTTCTGCCATCTTCAAGCTGCTTTCCGGCAAAGATCAATCTCTGCTGGTCTGGAGGGATGCCTTCCTTGTCCTGGATTTTGGCCTTTACATTTTCAATGGTGTCAGATGGCTCAACCTCAAGGGTGATAGTTTTGCCAGTGAGAGTTTTGACGAAGATCTGCATACCACCACGGAGACGAAGTACCAGATGGAGGGTAGACTCCTTCTGGATATTGTAGTCTGACAGGGTTCTGCCATCTTCAAGCTGCTTTCCAGCAAAGATCAATCTTTGTTGGTCAGGAGGGATACCCTCTTTGTCCTGGATCTTAGCTTTGACATTTTCAATAGTGTCTGATGGCTCTACCTCAAGGGTGATGGTTTTACCAGTTAGAGTCTTAACGAAAATCTGCATACCTCCACGAAGTCGCAAAACTAAGTGCAGGGTAGACTCTTTCTGAATATTGTAGTCTGAGAGAGTGCGGCCATCTTCCAACTGCTTACCAGCAAAAATCAGTCGCTGCTGGTCAGGAGGGATACCCTCCTTGTCCTGGATTTTGGCCTTTACATTTTCAATAGTATCCGAAGGCTCCACTTCAAGGGTGATGGTTTTACCAGTGAGGGTCTTGACAAAAATTTGCATACCTCCACGAAGACGCAGAACGAGGTGAAGCGTGGATTCTTTCTGGATATTGTAGTCGGAAAGGGTGCGGCCATCCTCTAGCTGCTTTCCAGCGAAAATCAGCCGCTGCTGATCTGGCGGAATGCCTTCTTTGTCTTGGATTTTAGCTTTTACATTTTCAATAGTGTCTGAGGGCTCAACTTCAAGGGTGATAGTTTTGCCCGTAAGCGTTTTCACGAAAATCTGCATTATGTCTGTAACAAATGAGGCAATATGTGAGAAATTTAACTATGAATTTAGCTGACTGAGTCGGTCTGAAAAATCTATCTAGGACAAAGAACAAAGAACGTTCGCGATCACAAAATGGCGTCGGCAAAGCTTGCCTCTCATTGTAATGACGTCATGTTGTTGTAAATCAATAAGGGCAGAAATATATATCATTAGATATTGGATTAAAATAAAATTAACTCACCAATATCAAGAGGATCACAGTGAAATATTTTAACTTATTTTAATAATGCAAAGTCCAGTTCACCAGTCGTATTCGCTAGTCAAACTCAAAATAATGAATGATGTGATAGATAATGTTAACGAATGCATCACATGTACAAGAAGAGGCGGAAATTAGAACATTGTGTTTTTACAGTAACTCGTCCCTTTGTTGACAACATTACAGATGTTACAGACTTAATCCAGAGCTACCAACAAAACATCGTGACGTCACAGTTGTCAAGGATAAATAGTGCTGCCAAAAGTCGATAACGTAGTGAAGTTACGCATTGTATCGATATCGATAAAAGAAAAAAAAAATGAAACGCGATTTCATAAGTTCGTACAATCAACAGTTGTTGATTGTTTGTGCCATTAAAGATGGAATCTAGTGTTACACTTGATTAGATGTTGTCTGTCCTATACGTAAGGAGGAAATAATTAAAATCATGAAGAGGAACATATAAAAAATCTATTTATTTCAATAAACTGACTGAATATCGAAGTGAACAGGTGTCCACCTGTCCCATGAAGCAAAAAAATCGATCTCATTAAAAATGAATTTAAATGTCTGTCGTCACCAACACATCATACTGCACATCAGTAATAGGATCTGAAAAGTATAAACGAAAAGACAATTTATTAAAAACAAATAAAATAAATACCTAAGTTACATTACTACATTACACATTATAATTATCTAGTGGTCTGTAAGGTATAAATTAGTGGGAACCTACCCCGCAAGGGGTCTAGCGTGATGATATAGATTGCTGGCTAAACTTAAAATTCCTAACAATGTTTAAATTTTGTAGTTAGGAGAAAAATTTAACTTGTACACTATTATTGTAGTAAAAGTAGCTAATAAGTTAGTAGAGATAAGAATACAAATCAGTTTATCAGAACTTTTAGTGCTTTCTAGTTACAAACTTATTATTCTAACAAGCATCTAATGATTAATAAAATAATTAATAAATTTTACTCAGTAAGAGCATAATTCTCCTTAAAATAAAATTACCTGTTTTAGTAATGTAGCGGCATCCTTCTAACTTGTTGTGTCAAAAGAGCATTCTAGTGAGTTCTAGTTCTAGAATTGCCTTTTTGAATAAACTTTTTCTTCATAAAATAGTTTCCAGATACAATATACATGGTCTTCGTTGCCAACTGCATGAACTCATTTCTGACACCTTCAATTGATAAAAATATAAAGCTAATTAATATTATTAAATAGGTTTATGTCATATATGAATTTTTTTTTTGGATATCTTCTTCTTCTTCTTTAAGTTATGGCTTCACACTAATTTTAAGTGTATTTTGCCAGTGTCCAGTGAGATATGTAATCGTATTTGTTTAAATTAATTCGATTCCCCGATGAACTTGATGATAACGATGATAATGAAATTAATGAAGTATCCCACCCTGGATAGTAAAGCGGTGGATACTTTACATACCAATTGCGATGGCCGTTTTGAGGGAAGTCAAAAAGGCACGTTTTATCACTTTGTTACAATTACCTTCACTCATGCACATATCAGAACACATAATGGTTAATATTCCACCAACATTACACATTATTAGTCGAAATAGCACAAGTTATGGAAATTAAAACAAATTGACAACATCACTCTTCGACTTCCCGCCAAAAAAAAAACCATTTGGATATCTTTTAAGTGTTGAACCTTCAGTGTGAAATCATCACTTAAAAAGAAATGTTCAACTGGGTTTCCACATATCCCTATATTATGCAAATTAAGTTGCTGTAATGTTTTGCTATTATTAAATATATAAATAATTGATCCAACACCTAGTGTCAGATGTTTATCCAAATCAGAACAAGAAAAATAAATTAAATGTGTTGCATCTGATATCACAACAGATAACGTAAAGACAGGTACAGTTATACTTGTTCCTCCTTAGATCAACAACTTGTCCCAATAATGAATCAGCAGCCATTACTTATTTTGTATCACATAATGTACATGTGCTTTTATACACAGAATTACAATTGGAATGCGATGGTTTAAAGCCGCTACTTATCCATCTATATCATCACACCAGAAAATTATAGTGTATATATAATGCAAAACTGAACTAATTGAAGGACTGAAACCTCACTATAATCATTTTGATATCACAATCATATTATATTATGAGGAGTGATTATTCTAATGGGACTAAATAAATTAATGCATTTTTGTTTCTAAAATGTGATTTCCATCAGATCCTGTCTCCGGACAGATAGTTTTCATTAAAATTGATATCAAAGAGTGATCGAATACAAAACAACTTATTTCACTAAACCAATAGATAGTCCAAATAGATACTGCTTACCCCTCAAGGGATTTGGGATAATGATATAGATAAATAATAAATTTGGCTTTATTTTTTTGTATTTTCTGATACACTGTTTCACATATCTTCACCACACAAAGGTAGAATCCCACCAGGTTTCGTGAAAACTGATACCAAGTTGGCCACTTACGACACGCTAAGGAAACGAACATACAAATGTTTTCTTAGTAGTCTTTATGTATTTAAGCCTTAGTTCTTAGTTGATTGTTTAGTATAAAGGCATTATCACTTACTAGTAGTAAACTTTTTCACTTACTTGGCGGTTTTCTTCCAATGAAATACTAATAAAGAATACATTTTACTAATTCTAATTCGACTGCCCATCCTGAATATAAAAATAGAATACGAGTCTTTGTTAAATAGTTAGATCACTATGTTACGGCAACAACATAAATTAAAGCTTAAAAAAAATAAATCCTAAATACGGAAATCGATCTCAGTATGTTGGCGACATGTTTGTTTTTGTAGTGTTATGTTGCATGACTGTTTAGTCTTAGACTGCCAGTGTTAAAAAAATAATTTTAGAACAGTATTTAAACTGAAATTACTTTTAAAGGGTAATAATGCACTTTAGGGGTAGAACATTACAATTCGTTATAATCTAATGTAAATTTCATTAAAATGCATGAAAATGTAAATATTACATTACTCGGATTATTCTAACTATGGCAACTCTGCTTTTATTGTGATAATATTGGCAAAAAAAGCTGGAGGTTCAGTACGTTTTTCTTTTGTACTAGCGTTCCACGGCCCGGAATGCATAATGAATGTTGTTGTTTGTTGAACTAAATTGAATGAGTATCAAGCGTGAATGACTGGTTCCCATCAGTGCTGCCAGCTCTAATTTTAGGAAATTAATAGATGAAACTGGCGCGAAAATCATGCTCAAACTCTGTAGAGAACATATATATGCGATTTCATTATGTGGACTGCAAGGCATGCGTACGGGCACAGCGTACGGGTGGGTGGTAACAGGTCACCCTGGTGTGTCATTGAAATCAGCGTCAAGCAGGGTTGCGTGTTGACTGCTATATTGTTTATATATCTGGATAAAAGTCTTCAAAGACTGAAAGCGATGAATGAAGATGTACAAATGGGTGACATAGTGGTAAACTATCCACTACTCGTATATGCAGATGACGCGGTTTTACTAGGGCCAACAGCCACTGGTCTGTAAACACTAGTCACAGTTATAAAAGACGACTGCATGAAAATGGCTTAAATTTGAATGTAAAGAAAACCAAGATTTGGTTTTTGAACGGGAAGAAAACAGAACGAATGCAAGAATTGTGGTTGGTTGGTAACGATGTCTCCAGCACATCAAGCAAGCAAGTGAATGAGTTTGTATTGTTTTGTCTTGGATGCGCCTTCAGTAAGGATGAAAAATACACCGCTGCCATAGATAGAAGAGTGAGTGCAGGGAACAGAGTAAATGGTGCGATGGAAAAGCTACTTGGGAGTCAGCACTTAAGCTAAAAGGCGCAGATGCCCATACATAACGGAGTTCTTGTCCCAACGCTGTCATATGGTAGCGAGAGCTGGGTATGTAAGAAGAATAATGAAATTAGGATAAATGCGGTGAAAATGCGAGCTCTGCGGAAGATGTACGGAGTGAAGCTGACCGACCGTATTCGCAACAGCGTAGTAAGAAAGCGAGTAGGTATGAAAGATAGTATCGGTGTAAAGATGAGAAAGGGTATGTTCCGTTGGTTCAGGCATATAGAAAAATGTCAGAAGGAAGAATGACAAAACAGATATACGATACGAAAGTGGAAGGATGTAGGTACCGGGGAAGACCTAGACTATCTTACCACGAGTCCCCGTAACCGGCGAGCGTGTATAAGACGAACTATGAGAGTGGAGGAAGCCAGAGAGGTATGTAAGGAAAGAACCTGTTGGAACTCTGTACTCTCTCCCTACCCCGCAAGGGATCTGGCGTGATGATATAGATAAATAGATAGATTCATATATATGTACATATAAGTGTTGCTCTGGATATGGCATTTGCCGTAATATACGATTTACACACTGCCCACTGTGAAGTTAGGGAAGGTATGTCGTATAAGCACACCACTTAAGCTCTACTTGCCTTTCCACACTATCGCTGCTCGGCGCTCCCTTCGTTGACGATTTTCTGAGCGGGGCACGTCATAGAGGTAGAATTAAAAACCTAGAGGGATTATAAACGTAGTTCAGCCGTACACTTTTTCTGGACACTAGGTACCATTTAGGTAACCAATTTAAAAATCTTTGTTTTTACGAGGTTCGAGTTTCTTTATTATTCAAAATTTATGACTTGTCATTTTGGTGCAGGCTCTATGCAAATTTATCAGTTAATATTTATTTGTCTAGTGAACAGTCACAGTTCTCAGAGACTTTTAATTTATTTCTATTAAAAAAAAGATACACACAACTAGAATACCGCTTTATATTGAAATGCAAATCTTATTGGTGTGTATGTGTGTGTGTGTGTGAATGATGTACGCTGTTGGCCGCGAGGCCTTTACAGCTTCACCGGACTTAAAGGCGAGCGTGCAACCACTATGCTCTAGCCAGCCAGAAGGGCAAGGGGCGACATACTCGAGGGCGCCTCGAAGAGGCGCCCTCATTTGGGACAGTCGCTGTAGGGGGACGGGTGCACTACTAAGTGCACCGGTCAACCGCCGGCTATGGGAGGGGATCTACGACTACGTCTTCGTCGTCGCCCGTATTTTGAGCGGAAAGAAGGGATGACAAAGCATCGGGGGGGTCGGTGAGAACATGTCGCGGCCGGCGGTGGCGGCTGGGGTCGGGGGGGAGATCGTAGTCGGCAGCGGCTACGATTAACGGATTTGCATGGGTAGATGCGTTCGCGAAGTGTCGTGTTGTCGCCTTTTTAATATAGGCGCGAATAGGTTCGAGACCTAGATCGGAGTGGAGATCGACATTCCGTACGAACCATGGGGCTACGGCTACGGCTTTACGGAGGAAGCGGTTTTGAACCACTTGGAGTTTATCGATGTGAGAGGGGGCCGAATGCCCGAACACAACACGCGCATAAGTCATGATGGGTCGAACGCAAGTTTTGTAAAGTGTCACCTTATTTCTATGGGACATTTTACTCCGCTTGCAGATTAACGAATGGAGACGACCGAGCACAAAGGATGCTCGGTGATGGACCCACTTGATGTGCGGGCCAAAGGACATGGTACTGTTTAAGGTGACCCCTAGATATTTGGGAATAGGTCGGTCGAACATGGTCACTTGGCCGAGATTACTTCTAGGGCGGCGCAGGGAGTGGCGCGGGGTGGCACCTCTGGAGAAGAACACCGCAGCGCTCTTGTCCGGGTTCACCTCAATACGCCACTTCCTGAACCAATTCCCAAGGGAATTGGCGGTTGTCTGAAGTTTTCTGGTAATGAAACCCTTATTCTTATGCGAGACGTAGAGAGCGGTATCAACCGCGAAAAGGGCTAGATGCGCCTTACT
Organism: Phalera bucephala; assembly: GCA_905147815.2. NCBI lineage: Eukaryota > Metazoa > Arthropoda > Insecta > Lepidoptera > Notodontidae > Phalera > Phalera bucephala. Next base: position 39,729,682 of record LR990609.1, on the reverse strand, counting down.
CGAACGAGGAATGTCGATCGTGTAAAGGCTAAACAGGAGCGGGGAGAGAACTGAGCCCTGTGGGACTCCAGCAGTGATGGAGTGGGAAGTGGAGCGCGTCATTTCGACGCGATAACGGAAGGTGCGATTCGACAAGAAGTCTCGTAAGATGAGCACGAGTCTGTCCGGCACACCCATTTGGTAGAGCTTGTAGATCAAGCCGTTGTGCCAGACTTTGTCGAATGCCTTCGCGACTTCTAGGAAGAGGGCGCCCCTGTAGACGGGTTTGGGTCTATTGAGACCGGAGAGGATGTGCTCCGTGATGCGGTGCACTTGGTGGACGCAAGAGTGTTTGGCTCGAAAGCCGAACTGCTCGTCGATAAGGATACCCCTGGACGTTATGAAGTCTTTGAGCAGCGCCAGAAGTAGGCGCTCGTAGATCTCGGCCAGGCAGTTGAGGAGACTGATAGGGCGGTAGCTCGCGGGGAGATTGCGAGGTTTGCCGGGCTTGGATCTGATTAGTCTAGAATAGCAGATGAAGCTAAATTATGTAAGGTTCGGCGGGTGACTTGGTTTTGCTGTATAATCCTAAAGATATCATGTATTTTCTAAAAAAGATGTAACAAGTTTACCAGATAGACTGTTTTCCTTGAGCATAAGTGATTAGATTTAGATAGAATCTTAATGATCGTATTTCCAAAGAGATTAGTCATAATGAACCGCAGAAAACCTTCCGGCCTACTGCCAGATGCTTTTCTACGATGTTGCGGAGGGAGAAAACTTGATCCGAACATCCTCTTCCAGACCTGTAAGTAGTTCAAATATATAATCTTGTTAATGCTCCCTCTATGTTTTTAGTACCTCTATAGGACACGTAGTGATTATATTCTTCTTCTTCTTTAAGTTATGGCTTCACACTAATTTTAAATGTATTTTGCCAGTGTCCGGTGCGATATTTAATGGTGTTTCTTCTTCTTCTTCTTTAAGTTATGGCTTCACACTAATTATAAGTGTATTTTGCCAGTGTCCAGTGACATATATTATCGTGTTTGTTTAAATTAATTCGACTCCCCGATGAATTTGATGACAACGATGATAATGAAATTAATTAAATACCCTACCCTGGATAGTAAAGCAGTGGATACTTTACATACCAATTGCATCGGCCGTTTTGATGGAAGTCGAAAAGGCACGTTTTACCACTTTGTTACAATTACCTTCACTCATGCACATATAAGAACAGATAATGGTTAATATTCCACCAACATTACACATTATTAGTCGAAATAACACAAGTTTTGGAAATTAAAACAAATTGTCAACATCACTCTTCGACTTCCCGCCAAAAAACCTCTAATGGTGTTTGTTTAGATGATAATGAAATTAATCCTTAGACTCGGAGTTCGCCAGATTTTTTTGGCGTGCGATTTTTTTTTTGCCTACGTTTGCAAAAAAAATGATAATTCAATAACTGTAGCGAATTTTCACTTGAAATAAAAAGTAAACAACTCTATGATATTGACGTGTTTTTATGACGTACAATTTTAAAAAGTTTGTACCTTAGCACTATTAACATTATTAGCTTAAACATAAACACCTAAGAAGTGATTATATACTCTTTGTAAACACCCGGATAATCTCAAAAAAATACCCTGTTTTCACGTACACAAATATTTTTAGGAAAATTTTCATTACACTTAGACAAATAGTTTATTGCACTTTCTAATCGTAAATAACTAATAAATAAGCATGCCTATCTAATTTTAGGTCATCTAAACAAATAAACATCTAGAAATACCTCGTAAGCTACCAAAAAACTTACCTGGATTTCTTGTTTTGATAGGCCGATATCTAGGCCAAAGTTTTTACAATAATATAAAGTTTTCCGACTTAATAATTAGCAATAATAGAAAGAATACATCCTATTTTACTATTATAGACATAAATATACACAAATAAACGTTTATTTTACGTTATTAAACCTAAACTGAGACAAAGGTGACTTACCGAAGATAAGGTTACTCTTTTCGTTAAGAATCTCAAACAATCACTTTTTATCACTCACACTTTTCACGGGCTTGTACCGTTTTATACACAAAACTATTATTAGCAAGTTCCTTTAAGAATTCTAACAAGATTCTAAATTCAATTGGAATCACGAATTTGTTTATTGATACGCGCGACACTTGAGACGCTCATAGCGGGAACGCGCGTCTGACTGATGTTTACGTTCTCCGATCACGTAATCACAAACACAGACTACCATCTATTATACATGAACAGAACGTAAATTTTATCCTCTACATTTCGTAAGAACATTGTCTATGGCTATAATTTAGTGTTGGCCCACAGTAAAACGAAAACACCATCGACTACCTCAATGTATGAAATCATACGTTCCCGAGCCTAAGGGTTAATGAAGTACCTAGATAGTAAAACGGTGGATACTTTACAAACCAATTGCGACGGCCGTTTTGAGGGAAGTCAAAAATGCACGTTTTATCACTTAGTTACAATTACCTTCACTCGTGCACATATAAGAAAACATAATGGTTAATATTCCACCAACAGTACATATTATTAGTCGATATAGCACAAGTTTTGGAAATCAAAACTAACTGACAACATCACTCTTCGACTTCCCGCCAAAACTCCATGATTATATTCTCTTTGATGCTCTGTGGTATTAGTGATCTGTCCCATGAAGGTAAAATAACCTGGACGGAGTCACACGACGTTGCCGCTCCGCCGGTCATCGTTCAACACATTGTCTTTTTTCTCTCTCAATTTCACGGATCACCATGTTGAGTGAATGAGAAAAGAATTGTAAGGTTGGCAACGTCGCCCTGTACGTGTGCTTGGTAGCCTGTTGTGACCTATGTTTGGGCCATAACAAATGCGCCCCGTCCGTTTCAGCGGTTAAAAGATAAATGAAAATTATTGTGATAAGTAAATATACTTTAATACAGTGAAATTATGTCGTGTTGTGCTGTATTTTGTAAATCAAGGACAACCAAAGGAGGAGTGCAAAATCCTGAATTATCATTTTACACGTATGTATTTATTGCCTCTTATTATATTATAGGGAATTTTAACAGCAAAATTATGAATTTAACATTAAATATATACGTTATTGACGTCAAATAATTAATAAACGGTGATAATTAACTGTGAGTTTAAAGCTTTAATTTGTATTTTAAATATGCATTAGTTTAAGTTTCTCCACTAGTGGCGCCCTACAGCGCCTATCGCTTACTGTCGATATTAATAAATTAATACTGAAACATTAACAATTCCTATTTCACGTCATAATGACTAAACGAATTTGGATGAAATTTAGTAAGGATAGAATATCTAGATAAACACTGTCACGTCTATATTCCCCAATCGGGGGTGGGATATTCCCCAATCGGGGGTGAGACCTATTTATGATTATTTCATCTTTACAGCGTTTTCCCTGAAATAAAACTACTTACCTCACTGGAAGCTGTATATTGAGATGGCATATAGAGCCTCGGTAGCGAAATGAAGTTTTTCCCTTTGGGTAGTACTGCTTCTACTGAAGATTAGAGGTTTGACCTCTTTATGAGTTGGCATTGTGCCCTCCACCCCGCGAGGGTGCGTTGTATCCCATGCCCGTATATAGATAAATCTGAACCCTGAAAAGCATGTTGATATCCGTGTTAAGGAACTATTGATTTTCGTGATTTAGAATCCGCGTTTGAGTGCTAAAACGTTTAGAAGGTACCTCCAAGTGAAAAAGTTTTGTGGAAATCTTTGTTAAGTGTCCATTACAGTAAACTTAACACGAAGGACGTATTTAAAATATTTCGCGACGTAATATTGCAAGTTCTACATTCAACAAATTATGAAAATGTTTTTCTAGTATTAAATGAACACCAGTTTGATTATGGTTTTTTGAAGACCAAAAATATTTATTCATAAAATCAATATGTGAAAAGTATTCCAAATTAATAATTCATTATATAATGAAGAATGCAGTAGTAGAAAATAGCGTCAGATTTTTTTATAATAAGCTAATATTATTTAAGGTTCATTAGTATAATTACAGTAAAAAAAATAATTAAACACTCGGGTTATAGAACACATAGCTGATCTAAAACACCGTCGCTCAAATAAGTCTGCAGTCTGTGAACTTGTCCTTGACCGCGCCCGCCATTACATCCGATTTGATAGACCACATATCCTCGTAAAAGAACACCGATTACTACCAAGGATGGTTCATGAGGCTATTCAAATTAAAAAACATCCTAATTTCAATAGAGAAGATAGCTGGGTGCTTCCACCGACTTGGAATCCGGTAATAATTATAGTCAAATCCAAAACCAAGCATAACACTGACAGACCTCAAGACACCGTGGGCTCATTCTGCGTAGATCGGACCAACAAAAATAATTAAAAAGTTTGAGGGTACCCCGGAATAGAGATGGTCGTATTTATTAGAACAGATGCAAAGAACAGGTATTTTACGAGAATAGGCGGCACCTAATCCAATGCTGACAATACCTAATCCACCTAAAATTCATATTCAATAAAAACTATAAACTAATGTTTAGCCGTTTAGCGCGCTCACTCACACCTATTCCCGCGCTCTCTCACTCACTCATATGCTTATCGCTGTGCTATCCCGCTTACGTGTAAGGGTGGAGGTAGCGAGACAGCGCTATACAACGCGTATTGATATGAAACAAAAGTCAATATAGTTAATTGAAATCCGGAACACTTATGCCTTTTGGACATCTAACACCTCAGTTCTTCCCGTGACCATGGGTGCTGCAAAGCATTCGAAACGTAGGGAAATTAAAATCAAAAATAAACCGCGATAAATTCCGAAATATAGTTTTATTTCGTGTGTAATATTCGCGTAAATCTAAGAACTGAATATTAAAAAACTTATTTAAGTGCCATATTGGTCTAGTAGCAAATCTGTACCTCCAGGTGATACAACTCGAGTTATAGCACTTTTCATATATTTACACATTATGCAGCAGAAAAATCTGCCATCTTTCAATCTGATGCCCATTTCTCTTAAAATGAGGAAGTTTTTTTTGTGCATATTAATATAACTAAGGATTTTTCCGAATTAACAAAGTGTAAGATGATATATCTCAATTATCACAAATTGAACTGAACTGATTGCTCCAATTTTTTTTCTGTCTTACTGATTCAACTTTAACTAACCCCTTATACATAATCAGCAGGGGTAGATTAAAAATGATATGAATTGATATAATTACACATGTGTCAGTGTACACTAATGTTATTCAATAAATGAACATATTTACTATAGATTCTTAGGTAACTTAAGGTTTTCTGTTCGGTTCGGATAAATATATTTTTTAATCATGAATTGTCTTTTACGTTGATAAGGCGTGTCCTAGTAATCACTTCTCGATTAAAGTACACTGACGCAGATCCATACACTCCCACATAAAATTGCCACGCTACCTCAGCGCACGTGCAAACGAAGGGTAAATGTGATGTAAAAACTGTACTGTGTACACTCACTTGTCGTTCAACAATGTAAGGTCTCATGTAGTAGAGAATGAGTCTATTGATATTATACCGAGCACAGTGCCAGACTCCGGACTAGATTTTTTTTATCAAATAATTACTATTTTCCGACATAGGATTCGAACCGACGACCTTGTGATCGCTATGCGCATTTCCAATGAGGCTTTACTATTGTATTAAATTGTACATACTAATATCGATGTTTACAGATTCGTTTTTAAGATTTATATTATAATACGTATGTGTGAACTTATATAATTTACTCGTAGTAATTCGAAATCATAATTTATATGAGTCAATTACGATTTTGCATGAAGTAATTATTTGTTACTTATTATCATAAATTATCGATAAAACCTGTACTAGTAATCACTTGCCTAATCACGCATACTAACGCTGATTCACAAACTCACACCGACATAAAATTGACACGCCGCCGCGGCGATATGCGGTGTCTAGGCATTCTTTGTCTATGATCTGTCCCCTTACCGGTCTTTCCTTTCTGTTCTATTCAACTAATACTTAATCTGTGGTTATATTTATTTGCTTTATATTCTGTGGAAGCGGGCGTATCAAATGAAAATTGTGAGTAGGTAGGGGTATTAAGAGTTTTATGGGAAAGAAGATTAATTTTGTCCCATTTTGTCCTATACTTCCTCCAAAGTGTTATCAGTGAACTTCTTTTATACAAAATAACTGTGGTTAATATATATTCTGAACTATTCTATTCGGCTCATGTGTAATGTTGTAGGATTTTCTTCCTTAAATAGCATCATAGAATATTTTTTTTAGTAAACACGTTTGAGATATTTTCTAAAAATCTTATATACTATTGCATTTTTGAATAAACTATGAGTCACTGGTTTATTTTAACGTGTACAAGTGAAGTGTTTTAATTTCTTGTCGTTGTGCATCCAAAAATGGCTGATTTGATTCGTGCGATGGGAGCGCCGATCGGACCCCCTGTAAAGGATAAGCTGGGGTCTCCGTCTACAGAATCTGAGGACGGGGGCGCTGACATCGCAGAGTTAGCAGCAGATCTGGAGTTAGATGAAGGGGATGGACCCAGTGCTAATGGTGTTTTTTTTGTTTGTAATCACATTTGTTTGGTTTTGAATCTGTTTCTTTCTAACATGCCTTTCTGGTAATAGGTGAGAGACAAGCAGTACTGGCTCCACCAGAGACGGAATGGTACCATGGCCGGTTGGACAGATACACTTCCGAGGAAAGATTGTGGGCAGCAGGAAAACTGGGGAGTTACTTGGGTAAGTAGTCTTTATAAAAATTTATTAACTTTGTCACATTCAATAATAGAAAATAGTAAAAACATGTCAGTTTCATCCAATGTCATGGTGGTAAGCCTATTAGGTATCATAGTTTAGGAACATTTATAGGTTTCTTTTTCTAATCAGTTGACTACATTAACATGTATATTTAATCTTACGTATTTTTCCGTATTGTTGGTTCATTATAAACATATATTTCTGATTATTTACATATAGTAGGAGTGGCATTATTGTGTGAAACAGATATTGCAAAGAGACAAGCCTAATGTATTGACAACTATTGAGCAATTAATTTGACTTTAAGTGATAGCCTAGTGGTTAGACTGTTGGACTGCAAAGTCAGGGGTCTTGGGTTCAAACCCAGGCACACACCTCTGTCTTTTCGAAAGCATGTGTGTATTAAAAATTAACTATTACTTGCTTTAACGGTAAAGAAAAACATTGTGAGAAAACCTGCATGCCTGAGAGTTTCTCGAAGGTGTATGAAGTTTGCCAACCCACACTGGGCTAACCTGGTGAACTAGGGCCTAAGCCCTCTCAGTTTGAGAGGAGCCCTGTGCCTAACGGTGGGACAGTTTCTTAACAGGGCTAGTATTATTACTATTGTTTATATCGAATTAAATTACCATATTTTAATAAACCACTTTTTGTTTTAATCTAAGCATTTCATCATCAATCAGCCTGTATCTAACCAATGAGTGTAGGCTTCTCCTCTATCATGTGATTCTAAGTAAAAGATACGACATTATTGAGATTCAAAGCAAAACTGACTTATTTCCATCATACCCACAATACATTTACAAATATAATATTTATCAAACTAATGTGGGCATGTTCATATAGAACCCTAAGTATTTAGTGTACATTAATCTGATCATGAGCTTTTCATTTATTTATGCTACACTAAGCAGTGTAGGCACATACACAATAATTATAACTAATAGTACATTTATGATAATTAATCTTAGAACAATACAAGAAAACTTAGGGACAAAGCAGACAAAACCTCATGCGCAATTTCACAATCTTGTATCATAAGGAAGGTACTGGTGGTTTAAGTATATTGTGCTTGTGGGGTCTGGGAAACCAATAAAGTTCTAAAGTAAGCAGGGCAGAAAAGCATAACATAGTTGGTCCTATACTGTGCCACTCAGATAAACACAATGGTAGGATCTCCGCAGATCTCCTACCATTGTGTTTATCTATGCTGACATAAATTAAGAATTATGCTTCATACCTATGATATTTAAAACCACTAGTGATAGAAGTGGTGTTTAAAAGCCAAAAGCAGAACCGAATGGACACAGTAGAGAGAGGCCTTTGCTCAATAGTGGGAGGCAAATGGCTGATAAAAAAAGTGATTTCAGACACACTAGATGAACAATATGGATCTGTGTCAGTAGGCTTATACAGTTTTAAAATTATTAAATTATCATTTTGTATTGCACACTTTCTATATTTCATTTAATTCAATTTTTTTTCCTATATGCAATCAATACAAGCAATTTTTCTATTTCAATTAATTTATCCTATATGCTTATAGTGGCGCTTGTAGTGCTTGGCGACCGTGGCATTCTTAGCTATCACTAAGGTTAAGCAGCGTTTGGCTTGGTCAGCCTGAAATGGGTGTCTGTTTGTACCATTTTCATATTCAAGTATATCAATGGGAAGGCACGTTAATCCTTTGGTCCCGGTTATCACATAATGTGTTATGCCAAGTTGGAAGCCTTATAGGCGGCTTGATAAGGTTCAAAAGCAGGTGGCCACAAACCTGCCTCCATCAATCCGCACTAGGTTTTGCGTGGTGGAGTATGACCTAATCTCTCTTACCTCGATTTGTGAGAGAAGGCCCTTGCCCAGTAGTGGGATGGCTGGCATTATTATTATATTTGGTTCAAGATTTCTCTCTCCATTGATGAGAGGTGCATCCATAGGCACGGGCCGGAGCCAAGTGCTTACGGAGTGGAAAAATCTTTTTATATATTCCATAGATAAAAAGTTTCGTACTAATCTGCATGTGTTGGGTATGACTGCTTTTTGTAGAAGGGCATATATGGATGAGTGAATGTTTAGCATATTAAGGCTTGTGTGTAGTGTATGTGGTACTACCCCTGTAGACGACAGGATGATAGGGATTCTTTTGACAGTGTTGACTCTCCATTGGGTTTTTATTTCAATGGCTAGATGTATATTTGGCTATTTTTTCTGTGTGGGTTGATGTAAGGTTGTGTGTATTGGATATGGCTATGTCTATGAGGTAAACTATCTTCTTGATCTTATCATGCAGTAAAATGTCTGGTTTATTAATATGTATAATCTTATATGTAATTATTGTTCCATCCCAATATAATTTGAAATCTGTAGACTCTAGAATTATTTGTGGTGTGTATTTGTAGTATGGCGTTTTGTTTGGGATGAGTAAATGTTTTACAGCTACTCTTGGTGGATTATGGCAGCAACTTGATCATGTCGATGTTTGTAGTCCGTTTGTGCTATGGCCTTACAGGATCCAGTTATATGCTGTATAGTTTCTGAGCCAGTATGGCAGCGTCTATATTTGTTTGTTATGAGATTAGGTCTATGGATAATATATTTTTCGAAATTTCTCGTATCTATTATTTGGTCTTGTATGGCTATAATAAATGCTTCAGTTTCCGGGAACAAATCCCCCGAGTTAGTCCCCTGTGTAAGTCTTAGTAGTGTCTCCCATGTAATGATTTTTGTGTCCATGCTAAGATTTTGTCTGCTCTGGTACTAACTTTCTGATTCAATTGTGTATTTCCGTCATGTAGATTAAGCGGCGTAAGGTGAATGTCGGCATGCTTTATTGAGAGCTGTAGGCTAGAATTCTGTGCTTGTTCATAGAAATACTGTCTTAAAGTTGATATTGGATTGTTGAGTAGGTTAAGTAAGTATGTCGATTATTCCTTTTGCGCCATCTTCCCGGGGTAGTGTTAATCTTTGAATACAAGATCTAGGGTGGTGTTTTCGATGAGATGTCATTGTGGTGTTGATTGTGCGTTGTAGATTCTTTAGCTCAGTTTGTGACCAATTTATAACTCCGAATGAGTATGTTAGAATAGGGATTGCATATGTATTGATGGCTTTAACTATATTACGTCAATTGAGTTGTGATTTAAGAATTGTGTTCAGTCTATGTTTAATTTTCTTGGTAACTTCAGTTTTTGTTTCTTTTTGGTGTATGTGGCGTGATTGTTGAAATCCTAGATACTTGTAAGTACTGTTTTGGTCCATTGGTTCTACCTTCTCTCCTGTGTTCAATATGTATTCATTTTGTTCTATTCTACCTGCAGTTATTGTTAGTGTTTTACATTTATCGATGCCAAATTCCATCTGGATGTCGTTTGAGAATGTTTGTGTGATGTCTGCTAAATCATGTAGTGAGTGTGTTGTGTTACTATAATGTTTTATGTCGTCCATATACATGAGGTGCGTGAATGTGGTGTGTGTAAGTTGGTCGTCATCTGTATCAATTTCTAAGCCATTACTATTTGTATTAAGTAAGTAAGACAATGGATTTAAGGCCAGACAAAACCATAATGGACTAAGCGCATCTCCTTGGAAAATACCCCTTCTAATGGGGATGTATTTTGTGTGTATATAAGAGGATTTGGTAGTAATTTTAAGTTCAATTTTTCATGGTATTTTTAAGGAATGTCACTATTGTGGGGTTTATTTTATAATGGGCTAATATGTATGAGCCAGCTATGAGGTACTGAACCATATGCTTTACGGTAGTCAATGTAAATGGTGCTGAAGTCTCTTTTATTACGAACCGCCTGTTTCATTGCAACTGAATCTATTAGGAGTTGTTCTTTGCACCCCTGGCTATGTTTTCTACATCTTTTCTGTTCCTCGGCTAATATTTTGTGTTATTCTACGTGGTCGTAAATGAGCTCACTAAGGCATGATGTAATTATTTTGTAAACGGTTTGTAGGCATGTTATGGGTCTGTATTTGGATGGGTTTGCGAGATCATTTAAGTCTTTAGGTATCATATGAGTAACTCTTTGCGAGATATATGGTGGCATTGTAGTCGGGCTGTGAATAAATTCGTTAATATGTCGAAGTAGAATATCAAGAATGGAAGTAAATTTTTTATGAAATAAAACTATTTTACGGATTTTATCGCGGCTTATTTTTTATTTTTAGTTCCCGACGTTTCGAGTTTTTGCAGCACCCATGGTCACGGGAGGGACTGAGGTGTTAGACGTCCAAAAGGCATAGTTGTTCCGGGGTACCCTCAAACTTCTTAATTATTTTTGTTGTTGTTGGTCCGATCTACGCAGAATGAGCTCACGGTGTCTTGAGGTCTTGCAGTGTTATGCACCCAAGACGATGGAAGCACCCAGCCATCTTCTCTATTGAAATTAGGATGTTTTTTAATTTCAATAGCCTCGCGAACCATCCTTGGTAGGAATCGGTGTTCTTTCAGGAGGATTTGTGGTCTATCAAATCTGATGTTATGGCGGGTGCGGTCAAGGACATGTTCACAGACTGCAGACTTCTTTGAGCGAACCCGAGTTTTTACCGGTCTTTTTGTTTGTCCTATATAAGAGAGACCACATTTACAATCAAGCTTGTAAACTCCTGCACCTTGTAGAGGGATCTGACACTTGACAGATGGTAAAAATTGACTGATCTTCTTCGGCGGCTTAAAAAATGTTTTAATTGTAGCACGCTTCAAGATGTAGCCAATCTTGTCCGTGACTCCTCTCATGTAACACAGGTAGTACAGCAGGTAGTACAGCAGGGAGACGCTCAACTGTGGCTGGTTTCACTCGGTCACTGTGACGTTGGCGTGGGACTCCACTGGTCGTGCAGGACTTGCTTGACATGTTGAAGCTCGGCAGCCAGATGTTTCTTGTCACAGATCCCTTGTGCTCTCTGAAACAAAGATTTACCCACGGTAGCTAACTGTGTTGGATGGTGGTGAGATTCACCGTTTAAGTACCTATCAGTATGGGTCTTTTTTCGATAAACCGTATGGCTTAAGGTGTTGTTGGGGTTACGGATTACTAACACATCTAGGAAAGCTAGGGAATTGTTTCTCTCCAACTCCATTGTATACTGAATTTTATGGTTAATGGAGTTAAGATGATTTAGGAATACATGAATTTTGTCAGATGGTAATATTGTGAAAGTATCATCTACGTACCGCTTGTAGAAACTTGGCTTTACAGGTGAGGTACGAAGGGCTGTCTCCTCAAAGTCTTCCATGAATATATCGGCAACAATGGGAGATACAGGGGAGCCCATCGCTACGCCATCTACTTGCTTGTAGAACTGCTCCTTCCACAATAAGTAGCCAGATGTCAGGCAGTGTCTCAATAGTTCTAAGTATGGCATGTTGTTCTCCGCTAGTTTCCTTTCTACAATTTCGACACAGTCTTGTACAGGTAGGCATGTGAATAGTGACTGGACATCGAAACTGACCATAGATTCATTGTCAGTAAGATGTAGATTTTTGATCTCACTAACAAAATGGTATGAATCCTTAACATGTGCTCTTGTGTGTCCTTTGAGTGCCGAGAGCACTTTCGCTACGTGCTGAACCAATCTGTAGGTTGGTGTGTCGATTTGGCTAACGATTGGACGTAGGGGAGCATTCGCTGCAAAGCACTCGAAACGTCGGGAACTAAAAATAAAAATAAACCGCGATAAAATCCGTAAAATAGTTTTATTTCATGTGTAATATTCGCGTAAATCTAAGAACTCAATAAATTTTTTATACCAAATGTTATGGATTTGGTCAGTTCCTGGTGCTTACCAATTTTGTGTTCTTGATATTACTTGTTTAAAAATGTCTACTGTTATTTCGCTAAACTGCATTTCCGGTATATTTGTTGTATGTTGTGACAATGATTGGATCCATTCGGCGTGTTGGTTGTGGTGTGTTGTGTTAGACCATATACTAGACCAGAACTGCTCGAGTGTTGCTACTGTAGGGGCTCTGTTATTTTGAATAATTGTAGCCTGTTGCAGTCCCATGCCGAGTCTTCTATAAAACTGTTTTTCACTGTTCATAAACTGTGTATTCTGTTGTTTCCTAAGTGTACAATTTAAATATCTACTCAATCGGCTGGCAGTGGCATTGAGTTTTCGTTTAAGTGTGTCTAGTAACTGTTCATTGGTTGTATTGGGCCCTTCGTGTTGTGAATGAATACGGTATTTTCCTTTAATTTCCTCTACAAGTGTAATGAGCCTCCTGCTTCTATTACCTTGTATAAATTGTGTTACTCTACCTATACTTTTCCTCAAGTTCTGTATTTTTTGCTGTAATCTTCGTTGCCAATGTGGTATACTTTCTTTATTAGTGTTATTAAATTGTAAGTTTTCTTTTATTTTAGCTCCTTTAGCCATTGCTGCAGTATACGCTGCGCAATATATTATAGTGTGTATTTCATTAAAGCTGTGATCATATGAAACATATTGAGGAATTATTTTAGAGTTTATATGGTTCACTATATGTGTAAATTTTTTCGAAATCTTTTGTCGGGGTATGTATGGTCTTTGTGTAGGGTCTGTGTTATTATATTTATTGTATGCAGTCTAAAGTGTTTCATTAATTTTATTGTCGAATTCTGATAGTATAATCGAACTACATAATAATTGCTGATGATTATTTTGTTGTTCTTCACTAATCAGATTACGAGTTGTGTTTGTTTGTACATCTGTTAACTGTATTTCAGTATCGGTTGTGTGTGCGTTTGTATAATATATTTGAGAGAGCGTGTTACGTGAATCGTGAGGATAATAGATTGAGTTGAGTGTAGTTGCATTTCTATTTCAAGTTTTATTTGTTATATGCGTTCATGCGATATCATTTTGTTATTAATTATTGCTCTTCTTTGATCAGATACCCGCTGTTCAGAGAGGTGAGATGAATGTGGGTACTTTTCAATGAATCTATCGTATAACTTTTTACTGTACGCTGTAAGGTTGGTCACTAAGTAAATTCTTAATATCATCTCGTTAATTTTATTGGACCACATTCGGCATGTGGTTTGTGTAACTGTTGAGTAAGATTATTGATTTTGCTGTAAGTAAATAGTTACTTCGTCTTTAACTTTATTTAGCGTGATAAGGGGTATTAATTTCTTATTGACTATAGCTCTCCGTTGATCGCCTAATCTTTGTTTAGATGCGTCCATCTCTGAGTATTTTTCTAAAAACTCTTGATATAATTGGTCTAAATATGCACGAGTGTTTTGTTCTAAATTAGCGCCATATGAAAATGTTCATGTCATTATTCCATTTTTTTCTCGCACGGTTTTCGCCAGTAGTGGGTCCAGGGTTACTAGCATGTGCCTCCTGGACAACATCCACTGACACTACCGAAGACGTAGACGATGATTGGGATGATTGAAGGTGATGACTAAGTGGGTTGGGGGATGAATTAGGTGATGGAAAAAGGCTACTGAGTGGTGATGACGTTGTTGATGACTTAGGGATTATATGTGATGTGGTGATTTCGGCTGTGGCATTTTTATCGGTGAGAACCCGCCTGCTCAATTCTCCACCGTCGATGGTTCGCATGCTGTAGCATCCAGCATCGGCTCCAGATGCGACCCCCGGGCAGCGGCCGTAAATTATACCTTCTTTGACTCATCTCCATAAAGGGTTACCTTGTTAGCTACGTATGTTTTGATATTACGCATGTCCGCCCCCCACGTGGCCAGGTGTTCGGCTCGGACGTAAGGTAGGGTTTTTGGGGGCTTATTATTATTATTATTCTATGTTTATCAATGTACAAATAGGTCAAACTAGAGAATAAACATTGGTGTCAGACTGCCTGTCTAAATAATGAATCAAAATATGTAAAAAATCCTATTTAAAAAAAGGTAAACCGACTTCAAAAAGCAAAAAAATAAATATTTGAAGTCGGTGCTGGTTGGTGCAGTCAGTTACTTGGCACCGACTTCAAATATTTATTTTTTGCTTTTTGAAGTCGGTTTACTTTTTTTTTTTAAAAGATTTTTATTTTACAGTTTTAAGTGACGAGTGAATTATTTAGTAATATTTATATACTGATATTATATTATTTTGCTGAGTTGTACAGTAAGGTACCTACAGGATTAATATAATGACTATAATAACGGAATCTATACATTCGTGCTGTTCGCCGTTAAGGAGTTCCCTCTTGTATCTTCAAAGTCCAAGGTCCAATACCAATAACATTAAAATAGCACCACTTCAAAACTATACTGAACCCAATGTAAAAAGAATCATCAAAATCGGTTCATAAGCAAAGGAGTTATAAAAAAGGACGAATTATGAACCTCCTTTTTTGAAATTGGCTAATATACGGCTTAGTTCTATAGTAGGGTACCTATAGGATTGACGTAATACCCATAATATCTCAATTTACATATGCCTATTGTTTGTCGTTAAGGAGTTCCCTGGTGTATCTTCTAAGTCCAAGGTCCAATGCCAATGAAATTAAAATGGGACCACCTTGGAGCTATACTGAACCCAATGCAAAAAAAAATCATCAAAATCGGTCCAGAATTGACGGAATTATCGCTGAACATACATAAAAAAAAATGAAAAAAAAGCATACATACAACTGAACATAGAACCTCCTTCTTGTTGAAGTCGGTTAAAAATACAATATGCTTGTAATTCTTAATCTTCTTTTACCTGATAACAAACCCCTTAATAACAAGTACAAGTTGCACAATTTGAACAATAGTTACTAAGTTTCCCATGCTGTTTTGTTTGGCTCTATTAATTATGTGACAATATAAAGCTTCTAGAACATGGCACATGTATAATTAATGACCGATTAGAGTAATTAGTCATTAAAAATGTTTATAGTGCGACAAGAATATTTTGGCATGTGGATGGCATTGAGAGAGGGGCGTTAGTGTGAAATTAGGGTTATCATTTTTTAAAATTCTACTACCAAGAAAATATTTTAACAGGTGGGTCTGGTAATAATTAAAAAAAGAACTTGTGTGAATTTCATAGCAAACGGCAACTCTGAGACTGTCATTTAGTGACATGTCACTTGGTCACAGCGTTAGTTCCAATTTTGGCAGCGGGTTAAAATAACCTTATAATAATAATAATAGCCCTGTTAAGAAACTGTCCCACCGTTGGGGTCGGGCCTCCTCTAAAACTGAGAGGGCTTAGGCCATAGTCCACCACGCTAGCCTAGTGCGGGTTGGCGAACTTCACACACCTTCGAGAAACTTAGGCATGCAGGTTTCTTCACGATGTATTCCTTCACCGTTAAAGTAAGTGATAATTAATTATTAATACACTTATGCTTTCGAAAATCAGAGGTGCGTGCCTGGGTTTGAACCTGAGACCTCTGACTTTGCGGTCCAACGATCTAACCACTAGATTATAACAGCTTTAACAAAAAAAATAATCTTATGGGAACAGTCCCATAAGGTTTTGTTTTATGGAAAAGCAATTACAGAATTGTTTTATGTGTTCTCACAAAGTGGTTCAATTGTCTGTAGGCCACAGGGAAAAGCTGGATGTATATAGTGTAAAGTTGGTGGTTGTAGACATTTTTATGAATACCTTTATTCAATGCATGTCTATCAGCTGATGATGGATGTACCTCCCGTATGTCAGGACCTAACATATTGACTCAACCATTATTACAAGCTTTTCCAAATCTTTTGATCCATTTTTCAAGCACTTGCGGATATCCGATTGAGCTGAAATTTGGCATACATATGTAAGTTTGGTAACAATGCAATAACATGGTACCATGGAGCTGGTCTGATGATGCATTTGGAAGGTGGCCATAGGAACATGTGAAAAATACAATGTAACCACTTTGTGTTTAGGCTTGTTAGCTTGGTATTGACAAGTACTGACTGAGACTGTTCAGGGTCTGATGAAGCTGCCAAAAGCTATAGGAACTCCTCAAGCAAGATATCTTAGTCGTAGTTTTATATAATATAAAAGGTTGTTTTTAAAATAAAATTGTGTTCAGCAAAATTCTGAACATCTCAGACTATAGTTTGCGATGGAAAGGGTTTCTACAAATACTACTTTATTTATATTTAATGTCTCTTTGTTTGAACCTGTGATTTGTTTTTGACTGGATGGCATAATTGGTAACTTATGCCTACCTAACACTAAGCAAATGTACTTTTTATGTATATCATTATAATTTTCTGTAATTGCTTGCAGTAAGGGAGAGTGATCGTAAGCCCGGTTCTTATGTTCTGAGCTACCTGGGTCGAACTGGGATCAATCATTTTAGGTGAGTTATATATTTTTTGTTATTTCAAAAATGCTAATGTGTATAACAAACAAAAAATTTAGCTTTTACTATATGATATTGGGCAAACATATCTTTGATTTGTTAAAACCTAACATATTATACTCATTCTCACTCCGTATATTCTAGCAATTTTTAAAATTTACTATCTAAATTTGCCATACAGAATAACAGCGGTATGTGGCGACTACTATATCGGGGGTCGTCAGTTCGACTCCCTCACGGAGTTAGTTGGTTTCTACAGTCACTGTTCGGACCTTTTGAAGCGCGAGAGACTCGTTGAGCCAGTGCCACCACCCGAACCCGTTAATGATAAGAAGGTATTGTTTATAGAACCGTCTATTCTATCTATCTATATTCTCACGCCAGATCCCTTGCGGGGTAGGCAGAGAGTACAGAGTTCCAACAGGTTCTTTCCCTACATACCTTTGGCTTCCTACACTCTCATAGTTCATCTCAACGTCGATTTAATTTTAAAAATTTTTGTATTGGCATACAATGAACAAATCAGTACTGTACCTCCTGAAGAAGGGGTCAATGATATCCAAATTCAATGTGAGGAACAAGGAGTATAAGAAGAATATAAGAGTATAAGTAATGTATAAATGGCTTGTAATAATTGAAGGAAACTGTTCAAGTGTTACTTAACATTGTTTTTGGGACCATAATTGACAATATATGAATTTGCTAGTAATTGCTATAGGTGAAGTCGGTTACTTGATTTCACTTTTTTGGAAAAGTTATTTATTTTACAAATTTAAGTTTTGCAAATTATTAATATTTATATACCCACTCGTATATTAAATTGTTCTGCTTAGTTCTATAGTAAAGTACCTACAGGATTTCTCTCATAGATACATTACTGTTATATTGTTGATTTGTTTACATGGATTTATGTGAATTAGAATAGGGTACTTTTCTCCTTTTTAATCAATAATGTGGATTAAGTGGGTAGATAAATAAGATGATGACATACGCACTCTTGTACAATGGCTACCTAGCAAAATACATGATTTACATTGAGTTGGTGTTTTACTAAAGTTCAGGACTTAATAATTACTAAATTATAAATAAAATCTGAGCCCATAAAAAAACGTACCCCTATTTTTTACCCTTAGTAGGTGGTATTTTTTCTTCAAATAGAAAAGGGATCAAACGGGGAGTATACCCTCCCAAGCAAAAAAATAATTTTTAAATCGGTTCATTAATCACG
This sequence comes from Phalera bucephala, assembly GCA_905147815.2. Lineage (NCBI taxonomy): Eukaryota > Metazoa > Arthropoda > Insecta > Lepidoptera > Notodontidae > Phalera > Phalera bucephala. Next base: position 39,711,399 of record LR990609.1, on the reverse strand, counting down.
GGGTTCTGAGGTAGCAAATTAAAAAAAACGCTACCGAATTGAGACCCCCCTCCATTTTTGAAGTCTGTTAAGAAAACCATCATCACGCCTGTATTCTAGTTCCATAAGGTCTCAGTGAAAGGGGTGCGAGTCTATTGCTATTATACCTAGCACATTTCCAGACTGGATTACTACTGAGAATTTTGGTATAAAAAACCCCTGAATAATAATTATGTCCTAGGATTTTATGCCCAATCACCAGATGCCAACGAAGCAGTCTCTTAATAAAGCAGTCAGCTTAATGAGTCTAGTGGCAAAGTGTATCGCTTTGTGATCACAAGGTCTTGGGTTAAAATCCTAGGTTGGACAAATGTAGTTTTTATAACGAAAAATATCTATTGGCTTGCCCCCTATTACATGGGACCTGACATCGTCGGTGAAAAGTGGGTGTACTCAGTACATCTCTGCCACCTATTGGGGAACATAGGGGTGACGGTGTAAAAAAGTAAAGTAAACATTTCTTTTTTCTCTCGAGTTAGTAATTTAAGTTCTCGCGATTACGATTGCTAAAGTTTTGGCATTAATTACTGCATATTTGTGATACTCAAATTCGTTTTCTAACAGAGAGTGGTAGCAATACTTCCGTACACGAAGATGCCTGACACAGATGAGCTGACCTTCCAGAAAGGCGATATTTTCTTCGTGCACAACGACATGGGTGATGGCTGGCTCTGGGTCACCGCGCATAGGTAATAGCCAAATTTTCTTTTTATCGCAGATCCTACACACCTAACAAGCGATTGATTGGTATTTGAACAGTAATCTGCTCAAATGTTGTATACCTTTATAGGGTGTTTATACAATACTGCAATGCGAGATAACGTTACGGAAAAACAATTTTGCACCGCAATTCGTTCTAATATCTAAAGTTCTACGATGCGTTATCGTTAGGTTTTTGCTTCAACGCACCACAGTTTTGTGTAAGCGCCGTAATGTATACTATACTAGCTGTACCCGTAACTTCGTTCGCATTAATTTTAGGCATGTATTTCAAATCCTTAAGCTTTTTTGAGACAAAAGGTAGCCTTTGTCTTTCTATCTATCTATCTATATCATCACGCCAGCTCCCTCCCTCGCGGGGTAGGCAGAGAGTACAGAGTTCCAACAGGTTCTTTCCTTACAGAGATCCCTCTGCCTTCCTCCACTCTCATAGTTCGTCTCATACACGCTCGCCTATGTCTTTCCCTTGGATAAAATTTATATCCTTGCCAAATCTGACCAAAATCTGTTCGGCGGTTTGCGCGTGAAAAGGTAACAGACAGACATAGTTATAATTTTATAATATGGATTACTAGCAACACACGAGATATTACAGAAACATGTATAGGTAATCGGCAAAAATATGCACCTTGTCTCTTCGTCATTGCAGAGTCGTTTCTTTCTATGTATGACTTTCACATAATTCACCATTTACATCATCTATCAACGTGCCGGTGAGGTGAATAAGTTATACCGTCAAATAATTCCATACCGAAATTTGACAATTACTCACTCAAATCATACTTACATCAGAAACCGGCTGTAAGCTTCCGGCAAACTATATATGTTGATGATTAGAATATTTCATAGAATGATTCATTGTAGCATGTATGGTCATTATCTGATTTAAAGTTTATGAGATAATTGTCAGTATTGTATTGGCATGCCGCACTCTTCCTCATGCTAGATAGCTCCTTGTTGTGGCCACGTGATTTCGTAGGAAAATCTTGTCCTAGACCACACACACACACACACACAAATTTGTTGGAAACTGTTATTCCAGTACATTTTTCTGTTTTCTATCAGCTTCAGTCAACTTGGTTACTGGAGATGGTGACCTAAGTTCTTTTCATTAATCACATCGTGATTAAAACAAAGAAAAATAAAAATCCAAAACCGATGACTACAGATATCTAACTCATTGATAATGTTTGTTTAAAGTCGATAAATCATTTATGTTTTACCTTGGCGTCATTGCATTAGCTTTATTTTCTGATATTACGCATCCGACAATTTAAATGTTTTAGTGGTGCGTGGTTCCTTTGTACGGCTATAGAGAAGGGTAAGACCTAGTGCAAATAATAAAAGTTCATCGGTGCATGACTCACTACAACTGTAATTATGTGGCGATTTTATTTTCTTATTAGAATGAAGACAATATCCTACTTCTATTATAAATGTAAAAGTTTAGATGTTTGGATGTTTGTTACTTAATCACGAAAAAACGGCTGAACGGATTTTATGGAATTTGGCACACAGGTAATTTATTACCTAGATTAACACATAGGGCACTTTTTATCTCGAAAAAATGATAGGTTCCTGTCTAAAGTCCACGTGGACGAGGCCGCGCGGGAACAAACTAGTATTGAATTAGTTATTTTTCTTAGTCTACTGGGTGTCTCAAGGGTCGAACTGATGTATATTTTGGAGATTATTAGTGCAATTGTTGAGATTATGTTGTCTTTTTATTTGGAATAGCTCAATGACGTTTCCGCTACAAATGAATGAGTTTAAGATATGAAATTAGATTAGTTCCGGATTAGTCATCATCGTACTCAATAATTACGTCATGCGGTTTGCAAAGCAAATATTAACGCTTTATTGATTGATAGACAGGATGGGTAATGCACGTAAGATTTATCAATAAATATAGTACTGTTTAACATCAAAATGCTTTTTTCCTTCTAAAATATTTGAAGCATCTGTATTGCTAAGGTAATAAGAACTTATTTCACAACCCTCGAGTAATGTCTAAAGTAAATTAATCGATAATTAAAGTTGTATATGTACAAATTTTATAACTGAGTAGCCCTATCCGACGGTTAAACTACCCTGTTTTAATAACTGAGTAACGCTTATCAAGAAGTAACTAACCAACACTCTACTCGAGGGTGGTGAAAGAGTAATAAAGGTTCTAATAGTGTGGCTATATAATATATTCTACCACCCCGTAAAGATAAAGACAGGTCTCAGAAAATTTCTTGGAATAAAAGTTCCCCTATTCTGTCTGTTGGCCAGGACTGGAGAACAAGGAATGATCTTCAGAGAGCTGGTCGAGGACCTAGATCCGTCAATCGACCCGAACACCGTGTTCTCGTGGTTCCACCCGAACTGCACAAAGAGTGAAGCTGTGGACATGCTGGTCAAAGCTGGCCCCGGCAGTTTCCTCGTCAGGCCCTCGGACAATTCTCCCGGGGACTACTCCTTGTTCTTTCACATCAATAACCAAATTCAGAGGTTCAGGATAGAGAAGAAAGGCGTCAGGTACCTGATGGGCGGGCGCACGTTTGAGTGTTTGGACGCTGTCATCAATAGGTACAGGAAGGAACAGATTGTTGAAGGACATACTTTGGGACAGGCTGTGAGTAGATTTATGTTGTTTGTTTTCATAATTAATGTTAATAACCAATAGAGTTGTATTCAAAGTGTTGGCCACTCGGTTCCCTGAATTGGATGATCGCAAATATGAATTGATGTGGAGAATTTACATGAAACCAACTTGTCGAAACTCGCCTTTTAAAAGTCAGTGAGCTATCTAAGAATATGAAACGGCATTTTTGGTGGTGGCATCTTTTATCTGCCTAATTGCACTCAATATACTCAATATCCGTTCATTCGTGGATGAGCTGAAACATAACCGCAATTTTTACCGAACACATAATGGCGTTCACAAATTTACATCCTATAGATTATATTTCTAGATAAGATAAACGATTATTATCTGTGTTGTACAAATAGGTCTTTCAAAGAACCATTGTATATTTTGTAAATACACAGGCAAATAGCAGTGAAGTATTTCTTTAAAATTTTAATAAACCTCTGGTCCCGTTATCTCCGAAGTGGAAGATGGATGAGTTAACTCATATATTTAACTACGTTTATGTTTACTGAAAGCTAGTGATAGTCAATCAAATCATGTTTTATCTTGGAGTCTTATACAAATCCAGAACCTCATTTTCAGATAGCAAGTGTTTAGTATCTTACGACTGTCACAAGTTGCGTATAATTTCACCCTTATTTCGTTTTGTTTTACCAGCTGATAGCCGAAGGCCATCAAATTGAGCCTCAGCAGAACACAACAGGCGCCGCTGCAGAAAAGATCTACGCGACTCTCCGCGAATGCCGAGACCAAATAGGCCTTAAGAAAATGAAGGGCATTAAACATCAGGGCTATTTGAACAAGAAGTCCGACAAAGCCGCTAAGAAATGGAAGGCGTTGTACTTTGTTCTGTTGCAAGAGGGGACTGATACGCATCTCTACTTCTACGACTCGCCGAAGAGAACAAAACCGAAAGGGTTAATCGACCTTTCTTGCGCTTACCTTTATCAGGTATGTTATGTGGTATGTCAGGTGGCTATGTTCAGTGTTTTTTTCAGATTTTTCGGGCGTTTTTTTTTCCACGTCGAAAAAGCATGGTGTCGTTTTATCTGTCCTTCTTAAAGAAGAAGGACATGTTACGTCAGGAGAAGGAAAGGCAAATTAAAGAATTTGCTTCATATTATTTTTGGAGTGTATTTTGTCAACGTCTAATTAAATTTGGCATATGTTTTTGTCTCCATTCTTTATGTCTACTCTATAGTTTTTTTTTAATTTTAATATTGTTGTCCCATCTGTTAGGGCAGAAATTTTCTCGAGTGGCGACCATGTACCGTAAGACGTAGAGTGAGTTGGCTCCCCACAAGATGTATCGATAACCTGGCGAGGTCGCGGATAAAGGCTGGAAGCGTAGAGCACAAAGCTGGTCGTCGTGGCGATTTGTGGAGCTTTTGTCCTGCAGTGGACTTTCGGCTGATGATGCGCCTCCGCCGACTACTAACCTAACACCCCTCCTATCAGCCGCTACCGCCGTCCACGGCATGTTCTCACCGACCCTCCCGATGCCCTTATGCATCTTTCGGGTACAGATACTGCACACAGGATCAGACACCGACCGTCGACCGAGGTCCAAGAATCCCTTGCTCGCCGGCCGGTGCACCGCGCCGAGACACCTAGTATATGCCCTCCCCCATAGCGACTGCCCAAGCCGGGGCCGTTCCTCCTTAAGGCGCCCTTGAGCTAGTTGCCCCCTTGCCGTTCTGGCTCGAGCGTAGTGGTTGCACGCTCGCCCTCTTGTCCGGTGAAGCTGTACAGGCCCCGCGGCCAACAGGGTAGATCATTCACACGCACACGATAATTTTGATAGATAGATTTTTTTTTTGTCAGGTCCACGAATCCCTGTGGGAGCGCGAGTTCTGCTTCCAATTAGTGGAGCGAGCGCTGCCGTGCCTGTCGACGCACACGTTCTTGGCGGCCAACTCGGCCGTCGAGGAACGCGCCTGGCTCGACGCTCTGCGGCCATTGTGTGTGCCGCAGCAAGCACGACACCAGTGCAAGGTGCGTAATTCTCAAAGTAAAAGTCAGAATTCAGTTACTTGTATAGGCCAATAAAAACCACTTACAAACGTCAAAATTACAACAATTTTTTTAACATTTTCCTACATTCAAACTCAAATCATTCATTTTGTATAAACCTCAGGGGGTCACTAGCATTTTATCAAGTTTAACCGGATCGGAACGCGGCTTTCACTAAGAAAACCCAGCGAGAAACTCAGTGGCCTTGTCTTTTTTGTCTAATTCTCTTTTTATTTGCCATCAATTTCTGTGAAGATGGAATCCGATCCCGATCAGGGGTGGCAGAGGTGTACTGAGTACACCAACTTTTTGCCGACGATGTTAGGTCCCATGTAATACGGGGCCAGCCTATTGCCATATACCGGGCACAATGCCAGACTCCAGACTCATACTGAAAAGATTTCGTTAAAAAAACTTCATTTGTCCGACCTACGATTTGGGCCCAGGGCCTCGTGACCACCAAGCGATGCGCTTTGCCACTAGACCAATGAGGCAGTCAGATGGAATCTTATTCTGTACAAAATTAAATACGATCTACCTTCAGTGTTATTGAAACCTTACGACAGATATAAGACTTATGATAATAGTTTTAAAGAATTAAAATCTGGGTGATCAGTCTTCGCAAGCAGCACCCGTTCACAAGTATGACTACTTGAACAACCGCGACCATCGATTCCCCCGACCATATTAGAGGGAAGGAAGTGACCCGCAGTAATTTATCCGAAAAATATTATAACAAAAACAATAATTTAATTAACTTTATTATAATGTAGGCTATATAAAATTAAATACAAATATATAATTTTATATTGCCTACATTATACGTTTTTAGTGCAGAAGCAATTTATTTCTTGGTTTCAATGGCTGTTGCGAAAGTTTTTAGGTTACAAGTCGATTTGTTGTATGACTATTGAGGGGCTACCGCGATGATAAATTGCTGGCCCATTGATCGACCGGGCAAGTGAGTGATGCAATTATTTTAAAAATTAATAATAGGGAAGTGCATGTTGAGCGCGCGCTCTGTTATAAGCGATGTACATGTGTGCCAAAACTAATTTGCTTATTTTATAAAAATACACTGCTTTATGACTTCAAAACCTGCTTAATACATATCTTTTCTTTCTTGTAACCATTATTATCCATGTTTTTAAGTAAATTCTGGTTCTTAAGCGTTGGAACGGGAAAATATAAAAAATAGATAATACTTTATCCATCGAAAAATTTTCAATTGTAATTGTGTATTCCTTTTACCAGTTCCTAGAATATAGAGCCATAAAAACAAATTTCTAAACATTGAATCCCGAATTGATTTACTTCATAAGGTGCATGGAATACAAAAAATACGGTTTATTCAATGTATCGCCCTAAGGAATGATTTACATCGAACGGCTCAAGTTAGCGCGCCACGTAGTGAATTTTACAATGTGGTAAAGGAATTGAAAGTGTCTGTACAGTTATTAAAGTTCATATTTGTATGGAATTTAAACATCTTGGAGCCCAGTCGGCTGCCGACGGAGCCGACCGGCTCCTTTCGGCCCCTGTTGCGTGCAGTTGGGTGCCGTCACCGGTTTGCCCGCTTTTATGAATGTAATTTAAGTAGTGTGCTTAAACAAGAGACATGTATTAATTGTAATGGATAAATTTTATCAACATGGTAAAAATTAAATTTACTGACTGCGACGCGACAACGCTACCAGTCGCAAAAGACGTGAGAGCATGCGAGATGTGCTTGGATTCGCGTGCTTGTCTTGCGGCGGCTGTCTTGTGCTAAGCATTCGTCGGCAGCCGCTTCGATGCGCGACGCTTAATGAAAATAATACCTAATTATCAATTTAAAGTGATCCTTGCTTATCATTTTGGATGTGGGATTGCGGTCTCTGGGCAATATTCGCGGGTTAAAACGAAAGTAAATTGTAATGTTCTCCATAAACGCTCGCGTCTATATTAGTACGACACATAACAATTGTAAACAGTTGAGAATTTTAGTACTGACGGAGGAATAAGGATCACGCACCCAGATGCGCGCTCTACGCGGCTGCTCGAAAGTATTTAGCGGGTAGTACCCCCTGAACACTGCTTAGGAGCCGTGTAAAGCGCACTTCTATTTGCGTGGTTCTTATTTGTACCGCTAGTACTAAGATGCTCGATTGCCTCTCGGCGTATAATGTCACGTTCGCGAAACGACACGATCGCAAAATGTCACTTTCGTAAGATTCTCAAAATATCTAGTTATTATAAATGAAAAAGAAAAATTTGGGTGGATGGATGAGACAAAAACGTAACTAACATATATAGATTCACCTGTAGGATCTATAAAACGGACAGCTTCACTAGGATATTTAGAGAAAGTAGTCATTTTGAGAATTCTATGAACGTGACATTTTGCGGTCTCGTCGTTCTGTGAATGTGACCTTGTGCGAATGTGACATTTTGCTAATGTGACATTGTGCAATTATGACATTTTGCTAATGTGATATTATGCGAGTGTAAAAAAAATATTCTCAAGTTTTGCGAACGTGACATTATGCAACGTGACATTATGCAAACGTGAAATTATGCGAACGTGACATTATGCGAACGTGACATTATGCGAACGTGACATTATGCTAACGTGACATTATGCGATCGTGACATTAGGCGAACGTGACTTTATGCTAACGTGACATTATGCGAACGTGACATTATGCGAACGTGACATTATGCGCCGAGAGGCTTATTTGTTACTATGTTCACTGTGGTAGTATGGCATGAGGTCCGGTGTAAAAGGTATTCTGTGGTGTGTCACGGCAGGTGGCGCGCGTGGTGTGGCTGCGCGCGCTGCGCGTGCGTTGCCTGACGGCGCATCGTCTACCGGCCCGCCTAGCGCCGCGCCCACAGCTGCGGCTGGCGCTGGGCGCGGCGCCCGTGGCGCGCACCAAGCCGCGTCCCTCGCCCGACCCGCACTGGGACGACGAGTTCGTCTTCGAGTCAGTACACGCGCTCACTGCGCTACACTCACTAAATATACAAGGTGTAACATAATTAACGCAACACCTGAAAGTAGTTTGCTCTAAATCGGTAACTGAATTTATTATTCCTACAATTTTTAATGTATTTCGATTTGTTTCCAAATTTGCAAAAAATCCTCTTACTACTTCAGTGCGCTACAATAAACTATTATTTTTCTTGATTCAAAGCAATACAGAGATTTTAAATGCATTTGGGCATAAAAGTGCTTAATAAAGGATAAAAAAAAATCATTTTAAAAATTCGTGTTGAATTAATGAAGCAATTATCTAATCAGGGTGACTGCGGTCTTGAGTTTTTTTTATGATACACCTTGTATAGCTATAGTAAGCCGGGTTCATACGAGCGCTAACAGACACGCACGCGAGCGCTAACACGCGCGCTTACGGCGATCTCGGAGTAAGTTGTTGGCACCACTCGACTGTATGGAGTCGGGCCGTCTCGTTACATGGAGACTGCCTTCTGTAGCTGGCAGAGTACCCGCGCTTGACGATGAGTGATTTTAAGTTGTGAATCCCTACGTAATCACGAAGTTATGAATCGAACCGCGAATATTTATATCGAACTGATGATTTAGAGCAGTGGTTAAGGGCTTAGCCCGCCCCGCCCACTGTGTCTAATAGTCGCGGATTCGATTCCCGCACGGGACAAATCTTTGTGTGATCCACAATTAAAAATTTGTTCCGGTCTGGGTATTTGTGTATGTGAATTTTCATGTTTGTAAACGCACCCACGACACAGGAATTAATCCTAGAGCGGGGCAAAGTTAAAAAAAAAATATAGACGCAATTTTCATCGAAATACGAGTATTATAGTTCTGTCATAAAATATTAATTTGATAGTTTTGTTTCTTATAACCTTTTTTCGTGATTTATCAGAGACTTAGCGCTAAGTTCCGCCTTTGCTACTAACTTCAATCATTCCTTGTGATTTTAGCAGTCATTTTATAGTAATAATAATGAAGTCAATACATAACATATAATAAAACTGTAAGGAAGTCGTGTCTGTACATGAAAAGATTTTTAGGAAATAACAACCCAGGAGTATCCTTCTATTGACGTAGAAGCCAATTATACAATTTTTGGCTTTCGTGTCTGTTTGTCTGTCTGTCTGTTGGTCTGTCGGAGGATATGAACCGTCATCACGCAAAAACTACTAGCCGGATAATGATAAAACTTTCCATGCGGATACCTTAAAATGTTGGCTAACATATTGTGTAGTATTTATCTCTGAAAATCAAAATGTTTTTCCAGAAAAGACGAAAATAAGCGAAATATTGTATTTCTGAAAAGACACTTTGCTCCAAACCTGTTTGATGGATTTCAATGAAATTTTGTGTAATTGTAACCTGTACAAAAGGACACAACTCTGTGTACTGATATTTTCGAAAAACTTTACAGTTTTTGAGGAAAGAGAAAAAAGTCAATTTTGATTTGAGTCAGTGAAACTTAGCATGGAGATATTTTATATGACCATAGTTAATATTTACGTTTTCAGGAAATCTAACAGTTTGTAGGGAAAAGTGAAGCATCTATATCTCTACCTACTACATATAATAAAGCTCTAAGGAAGTCATGTCTCTCTATATTTTTTTGGAAAACACAACCTCAATCATTCTATTGATGTAGAAGCCAATTCTACGTTTTTTGGCTTTCGTGTCTGTCTGTCTATCTGGCCAAGGGTATAAACCATCATAACGCAAAAACTACTAGGCGGATTTTGATGAAACTTTGCACGCGGGTATCTTAAAATTTTGGATAACATATTAAATAGTATTTATTCCGGAAAATCAAAAGGTTTTTTACAGAAAATACAAAAATAAGCGAAACATTGAATTTCTAGAAAGACATATGGAGTATATATATACTCCATACCTGTTTGATGAATTTTAATGAAATTTGGGATTACTGTAGCCTGTAGGATCACAACTCTGTATACATATATTTTCGAGAATTGTAAAAGTTTCTGAGGAAAGAAAAAAAGATTGGACTTTGATAAATCATTCCGCAAAACTTTATTACTATTTGTTCCAAACTGCAATGTTACGACGTTAACTATGTGATTTTGCCTACACATGAATTCCTCCATGAATTTATATTGGACTCAGGTTCGTCTCCTCACGAAAAATTATGCAGTAGTTAAAAGCACTTACTGGAAATTGTTCATACACCTTTGATTTAAACACTTAAACATGATTTCGTGCATAAACCGACGATGCATTCAGGATTGTTTCTTACGGAGAGAACTCTAACGATGAATGGGCCGGATACGAAACTTTAACGACGATTAATATCTTACGAGAAGTCTAACACTTTGGTGGTGTGTGTTGAATAAGATCCCGCTATACTTTAGTTTATATTTTACAAAGACCACCTGTGCGGTTTAAGTGGGGCTAAGACTGAACCCGGTGATAGAGATAGTCGATACAGAAATAAGTCTGGTGTTCACACGGTTCTTCCGGGATAGCCGTTATTTCTTCATACTAATATGGCAGAATGGATCTTACTAACACTTTCTAGGTGTTTTAGGTCTCGAAATAATATTCGAGATACTTTTTATCACGGAATGAATCAAGGTTCTTGCGACATAGCTGGCTAAATGAATTTAATTGAAACTTTATATGATGGTGTCTTACACTGTAAAATAAAACAAAAACACTTTTTATTACGAAAAATATATAACATAGCAAAATATACAATAGCATGACTTCTGCGGAATATCTTTTATTCCTTCATACTTAAATACCTGAACGGATTATAAAGAAACTTAATATGAAAGAAACCCAGAAATATAAAATGAGCAAGTGGAAGAACGTTGAGTTGTTATTGGGAAAGACCTAGACTATCTTACCATAACCAAATAGAACGTGTATTATCAGAAGGACAAGTTAAGAGTCTACGTAACCGGCGAGCGTATATAAGACGGGCTATGAGAATGGAGAAAACCAGAAAGGTCTGTAAGAAAAGAACCTGTTGGAAATCTGAAATCGCTGCCTACCCTGCAAGGGATCTGACGTGATGATATAGTATTGAAGTATCTTAAGTCGTGAAATAGCAATATGAAATATGTAACTTTGTTTACACACTATATCATGCAGATACTATCCGTGTAAGTGGTATATAAAATCACTCCAATATGCATTTGGTGGATTTTTACCGGCCTGCATGAAGGCTCAAAGATACTAATCATATTTAGGCTAAAAAGCCTTCGATTTCCCTCTTTTTCTTCACAGGTGACTAGAAGCCAGGGGACCTGTTGAATTTGTTGTACAAAAAAAATATACTCATTTTTAAGTTGTCTTTAAAATACTTTTGCAAAACAAAGATGACTTGGTTTAACCGATAAAACGTAGACTGCTTAACTTACTTTGTTGAATAGTTCCCCAGGTACGATCCCCGCACAGCGTACATTGATTTGGGATTTGTGGTTCTGAAATAAATCAGATATTTAAGTGCATATGGGCACAGTAAAAAAAAATGTTTGTTTGTCCGTGTTAATATCCAGAACGGTGGAACCGATTTTAAAAATACTATTACTGGATAATGAAGGAATTTTCAGAGATTATTCAAGAATACTTGCTCGGGAAATGAAATATTTCTGGGGGATAGTTGATTTTATTTCTCCATATTAACACTGCTGAACGGATTTAAAAGAAGCTGAATATGGAGGTGTCTCTTCAATCTTGGAATAATGCTTATACAATATATTCACTACAAGGTTCTCCCGGGATATCTAGCTGTTATTTCTTCATACTAAAATGACAGAATGGATCTTACTAACACTTTCAAGTTGTTTTAGGTCTCGAAATAATAATCGAGACACTTTTTATTTCGGAAAGAATCACGGTTCTTGCGACATAGCTGGTATTAATTCATATTAAAATGGCTAAACGAATTTAACTGAAACGTTATATGAAGGTGTCTTACATCGTAAAAGAAAACAGAACACTTTTTATCTCGAAAAATAGCACGACTTCTGTGGAATATCTAATATTTCTTCATACCTAACGGATTATAAAGAAACTTAATATGAAAGAACCCACACAGATATACAAATTCAAAAGTGAAAGGACGTAGAACAACGACCATGTATAGTTTCACAAATTATATACGATATGTACAATTACATAAACAAATACAGCAAACAAATATCAATAAAAACTGTAGTAAAAAAAGAAATATACGTATTTAAAAAGTGGTTGTCAAATGATTCCACGCCGCTCTCAATTGGTAGTGTAACTAGAACAGGACGCAGATATCGGGGAAGACCTAGACTATCTTGCCATGACTATATAGACCATGTCTTATCCGAAGAACAAGTCAAGAGTCTCCATAAACGGCGAGCGTGTATAAGACGAACTATGAGAGTGGAGAAAACCAGAAAGGTCTCTAAGGAAAGAAACTGTTGGAACGCTGTACACTCTGCCTACTCCGCAAGGGATCTGACATGGTGATATAGATTGGTAGATAGTATTAAAGCATCTTAAGTCGTGAAATAATAAAATGAAATATGTAACTTTGTTTACACACTAGATCATGCTGATATTATTCGCATTATATGCATTTGGTGGGTTTTAACCGGCCTGCATGAAGGTCCGAAGATATTAATCTTATTTTGTCGAAAGATAAGCCTGGCAATCCGTCGACTTCCCTCCTTCTCTTCGTCGGCGACTGGAAGCCTGGGGACCTGCTGAAATTGTTCCACAGCGAAAATTCACTCATATTTAAGTCGACTTTATAAATACTTTTGGAAAACAAAGACGAGTTCTTAGATTTACGCGAATATTAAACATGAAATAAAACTATTTTTTCGGATTTTATCGCGGTTTATTTTGATTTTTAAGTTCCCGACGTTTCGAGTACTTTGCAGCACCCATGGCCACGGGAAGGACTGAGGTGTTAGACGTCCAAAAGGCATAGTTGTTCCGGGGTACCCTCAAACTTCTTAATTATTTTTGTTTTTGTTGGTCCGATCTACGCAGAATGAGCTCACGGTGTCTTGAGGTCTTGCAGTGTTATTTCTTAATTCTTTATTGTACAAATAGTTACAAATTATAAAATTAAAATTAAAGAATAGGTAAATGTACAAAGGCGAGCTTAACTCAAAGTCGAGTTCTCTACCAACAAACCTTTGAGTGATAGAGAAACAAATCATCAAAAGGAGGATAGTAATAAGTGTACAACACAGAAGATATTAGAGGTATAAACTACAGATATATATCCATAAATATACTACATACATACAATACCATAAAATAATATACTACATATACAGATGACATAGATGAAGACATATACATGTTATGCTTGGTTTTGGATTTGATTATATTAATTACTGGATCCCAAGTCGATGGAAGCACCCAGCCATCTTCTCTATTGAAATAAGGATGTTTTTTAATTTCAATAGCCTCGCGAACCATCCTTGGTAGGAATCGGTGTTCTTTCACGAGGATTTGTGGTCTATCAAATCTGATGTTATGGCGGGAGACTGCAGACTTCTTTGAGCGACGGTGTGTTAGGTCAGCTATGTGTTCTTTAACCCGAGTTTATATTGGTGTTTTTGTTTGTCCTATGTAAGAGAGACCACATTCACAATCAAGCTTGTATACTCCTGCATCTTGTAGAGGGATGTGACACTTGACAGAGGTAAAAACTGACTGATCTTCTTCGGCGGCTTATAAAATGTTTTAATTGAAGCACGCTTCAAGATGTAGCCAATCTTGTCTGTGACTCCTCTTAAGTAAGGTAGTACAGCAGGGAGACGATCGACTGTGGCTTGTTTCACTCGGTCACTGTGACGTTGGCGTGGGACTCGAAGCTTATTGTCGTGCAGGACTGACTTGCTTGACATGTTGAAGCTCGGCAGCCAGATGTTTCTTGTCACAGATCCCTTGTGCTCTCTGAAACAAAGATTTACCCACGGTAGGTAACTGTGATGGATGGTGGTGAGATTCACCGTTTAAGTACCTATCAGTATGGGTCTTTTTTCTATAAACTGTAGTGCTTAAGGTGTTGTTGGGGTTACGGATTCCTGAGACATCTAGGAAAGCTAGGGAATTGTTTGCCTCCAACTCCAGTGTAAACTGAATTTTAGGGTTAATGGAGTTAAGATGATTAAGGAATACATTGATTTTGTCAGATGGTAATATTGTGAAAAAATCATCTACATACCGCTTGTAGAAACTTGGCTTTACAGGTGAGGTACGAAGGGCTGTCTCCTCAAAGTCTCATGAATATATCGGCAACAATGGGAGATACAGGGGAGCCCATCGCCACACCATCTACTTGCTTGTAGAACTGCTCCTTCCACAGTAGGTAGCCAGATGTAAGGCAGTGTCTCAATAGTTCTAAGTATTCCGCTGGCATATTGTTCTCCGCTAGTTTCCTTTCTACAATTTCGACACAGTCTTGTACAGGTAAGCATGTGAATAGTGACTGGACATCGAAACTGACCATAGTTTCATTGTCAGTAAGATGTAGATTTTTACATCTTACTGACAATGAAACTATGGTTGCTGCAAAGTACTCGAAACGTCGGGAACTTAAAAATCAAAATAAACCGCGATAAAATCCGACAAAATAGTTTTATTTCAAACAAAGACGACTTGGTTTAAGCGATAAAACGTAGACCGCCGTACTTACTTTGTCAAATAGTCGCTGGTACGAGCTCCGCACAGCACACGGGAATATTGATTAAGGATTTGTGATTTTGAAATAAAGAAGATATTTTATGCACATACAGGCACATTAAAAAGAGTTTGTCCGTGTTAATATCCAGAACGGTGGAACCGATTTTAAATACACTATCATTGGAAAATGTAGTATTTCTCAGAGGCTGTTGACTACTTTTTACCTTGGGAAATGCAAGATTTAAGGGGATAGTTATTTTTATTTCTCCATATTAACACGGCTGAACGGATTGAAAAGAATCTTAATATGGAGGTGTCTCTTCAGTCTTGGAAAATTAGTATTCCAAAAAGTTCTACCTATCTATGTCAAATTACAAAATAAACGCGAGCGAAGCCGCGGGAAACAGCTAGTAAATATAATGGTGTATTAAACATAAGATTAAAAGTTTCATGTTTAAAACTCATTATTAATTTTGATCATAATAATTTAAAAAAAAATCATAAACTCAATTAAAATAATCAAGAAAAATATATCAAAGAATATTATTACTATTATTCACAACATAAAAAGTAAAAAAATACATCTTATTATTTAGCGCAAAAGTAAAATTAGCTGATAAGTAAAATTGCATAGTATTAAAGAGACATTAAATATTATAAACAATAAAATAACATAACAATTCATTTTAAACAATTAATTTTTATTTATGCAACTGTAAAATTAGAGGACTACGTAGTCGTTTTTTTTAATAGTCGTTCAATTCCTTGCGCTTAAAGGAGCTAAATGAGTCATTTGTAATGTCCAATTCAGGTGACTTTTCAACTAGTGAGTTATAAGTTTGCATAATCTGGGTATAGGAGAATTTATACCTAAGTTTGTTTTATAAAGACACGAAGAATGGCTTTGGAATTCGTGGAACTCTTGAAGGTACGTTTATGCGTATACTACTTAACAAGTGTTCACTGTCTACGAATCCATGAATCATTAACTTGTGTAAAAAGGCCATATCCAGTATAGACCTCCTGTCCTGCAATGAACACATTTTAAATTTACGGAGTCGTTCTTGGTAAGCCAATGTTTTGGGCATGTGACATTGATACGCTAAATATAGAGTTAATTTTTTTTGAACTTGTTTAATTCTAGCCACATGTACTTCATATCCTGGCGCCCAAACTACACAACCATACTCTAGTTTACTTCGGACAAGACAATCATATAGTCTTTTTACAGTATCTGGTTTTTTAAATTCTCGAGCACATCTGAGTACAAAACCAAGCATTTTGAAAGCTGATTCTAATGTTTTACCACCCAAATATCCCAAATGATAAAATATGAATTTCTTTCAACAGTGACGTGCCTCCTGATGTGACTTCCTTTACGATTACTGTTCAGAACACGGGTAAGAGAGGAAAAGAGTCTGAGGTAAGAAGTATGATCATATCATACACCAAAATCAAAAGCCACCTATATAGAAGTACATTTTGAGTACTAAAACTTAAAAACTATTTTAGGTAGCAGAATTAACAATAGAGCTGGCGAATCTTGCTAATGGCGAGGAGATCGAGGAATGGTACCCACTTGTCGGTATGACACCTATTGGAGAGTGGGGATCTTTAAGACTGCGCATAAGGTATAAACAGTGTTTGGTAACATTATTCAATCAATTTTTCAATTGTAGGAGCAATCAATTGAATTTTCAATTTCAATTTAATGAATCCCCCTAATGTCTCCGGAATATCAATGACTTTTGGATGTCAAAGGTCTCAGTCTCTCTCGTGTGTGAATGATCTAGTCTCGTCAGTGGGACAGTGTAGGCTTATAATAATAATAATACGTTAATATTTTTCAAAATATTGCACTGGAAGTTTGAAAAAACTAGTCATATGTAAAAAAATATGTTTAGTGGAATCAATTTTACATGTATCATTGATTGAATACAATTCATTTAATTTGTTCATTAATTGATTTTTCAACCATATCGGGTTTATTGGTTCTAGTTATCACGCCATAATATTTGTTTATATAAAATTGACCACATAGGAAAAGACAGACTGTAATATAAACGACATCGCATTTGAAATTTGAATGGAGAATTAAGAATTAATTTTATTTGTATGAAAAATTGCAACTCGCTTTTCTATTTTTTCAATATTTTTCTTTTGTAGATACATGCAAGAACTAGTAATGCCCCGAGAAGAATATAATCCACTACGCCAGTTATTATTGGAGCCGGGTCTACCGGCAGTTAAAGCCCTGGCGGATTTATGTCGCACGGATCGTCAACCTTTGGCTACTTGTAAGTATTTAAATGAACCAATAGAACACAATTTTAGGACGCCAAAGATACGATAGTTGTCTTTTTAAGAATATTTAATAATTTGGTATTATTGTAAGCAATAAAGCGATAAAGGCGTTTATGTAGGATAATTACAGACTATTACGCGTCTTTTCAATGTGATTCAAATTGTGATTATTTTTTGTACTTTTTAGTCTTACGTTGCCGTCGACATGTCGATTAATTCCAAAAAAAAATCTATCTTTGGCTCGTTTCGAATCAAACGCGCTAGAATCGATTCGCGATTAAAGGGAAGTTTAAAAGATCGATTTTCGATTAATCGATCGAAGTCAATTTTTATATATTTTTTAATCTTTTTGTATCATTTCTGGATGAGTTTAATTTATTAAAATCACAAAAAATGTTTAATTTTTTTTTAAAACTCCTGTTATTTTTAAGAATTAATCTGTTTTGTAATTACTTAAATTCTTGATTTACATAACTTGTCGGCGACAGGACCGGATAGATTCTTTTAGGACTTACCTATATAACTTGACGTGTCCGCGATGTTACCATAGGAACTGAATCATAATTATGTAATTGCGATAGGATTAGTTTATATGTATAAATTTAGGAATAAGTTACAATTATCGAGTGGAAATTGTGCACAGTTGTAATGTTTTTCGCACAGATTTGGCGATTATACAATATATGTGCCTAGAATTATTTATATTTTTATGTTTTTATATAAAGAATGACACCGTGAATATAGATATGTAAAGTTTACCCGAGATTATACCCTGACTGAATGAGAATCAGAAATAATGTCGCGCAGTCGTAGTGAAAATTGTGTGCTCCCAAAGGGCCGAGGGCGCGGCTCTCTGCTCGGTATAGTCTCGGGGTAGCTAAGTAAGCCGGTGATTTGATGAAATTTGTAGTCGAGTTGCGGAATCAAGACTTGTATTGTGCTGAGGAAAATAAAGAAGTATAGAAGCGAAAGATGTCTCTTCTTTTCACCCACGCAGGGTCGACGAAGTTGGGTCGGCGATAGCGGGATACTGTCCCGGGCCTTTGAAGAAAGTGAAAGGCCGTTTCAAGTGGTCCTTCGGCAGCCGGATCGGTGAAGGAAGAGTTCGCGAGTGAGAAGGATGCCAGTAACGCGATCGAATAAGGGGGCGCCCCAACGGGCTACGAACAGTGCTAAAGAAGAATCGTCGGTTAGCGCCACCGCTTCGACCGCGCCTACGATGAGTACTGATGCATCTGAAACGACATGTACTACGGAATCAACTCAAACGACGCAGTCTACTGAAACGACATCGGCTACCGAGACGACGGAGTCACCAAAAGTGAGCAAACACGAGCAGGAAAAAGCCGTGAAGCAGGGCTGGAACGGCATGGGGTTCCAATATGACGATTGTGCCCCTGGGACCTCCGCGCGCGCCTTCTGTGAGATCTACACGGTCGAAGAAGAGAGAGCTTGAGGCAAGGAGGAGCTAGCGCGATTGGAATACGAACAAGCCAAGGCAGCGACATCACTCGCAAGGGCACAATTGGAACGCCTCCAGGCAGACGAAGCCACAAGCTCCGATGAGGATCCAGAACCAGAAGACCGTACCACTCATGTCCAAGACTGGGTTCAGACTACGGTGCGAGAAGAAGTTGTATTGGAAACGGAAGCTAATAAGAAATCAGGAGACGATTCCAATAAGAAAAATTATATTGCGGTGTTCGCTCAAGAAATGGTCAAAGCATTGAATGCACAGCATCAACCGCCGAAATACATGCGTGAGCTTCCCTGCTTTGATGGAAATACGTCGGAATGGATGGCATTTCAGACCGTATACGAAGACACTGCAGCTATGTTTAACAGAGTGCAAAACATAGCCAGAATAAGGAGGGCAGTGAAGGGAGCGGCGCGGGAAGCCATTAAGAGCCTGCTGAATTCAGACTGTTCTCCTAGTGAAGTAATGGACGCCCTCAGGCGACGCTTCGGTCGGCCGGACTCTTTGGTACTATGTGAGTTAGAGAAGATTAGAAATTTACCGAAGTTATCGGACAGTGCAAGGGAAGTGTGCGTGTTCGCGAACCAAATAAACAATAGCGTCGCCGCGATTAAAGGACTTGGAAAGCCACAATATTTGTATTCACCGGAGATAGTGAAGCTTGTGGTAGACAAGTTACCAACGGTGATTAGATACCGGTGGTACGACTACGCCGCCGAAATGGATGGATCATCGCATGAAATAGTAAGCATAGCCAACTTTCTTAATCAAGAAGCGGACAGATGCGGCGCCTTCGCCGTCCCGGAAAGCCTGGAAAAGGGCAGACGGATGACTGGCAGGCACTCTGCACACACTGTCAGAGAAGAATTTAAGAAATTTGCACCCAGAGAAGAAATAATCGTCTGTCCGGAGTGCGAGGGAAAACATTACCTGAACGACTGCAGCAAGTTTTTAAAAGCCTCAGTGAAAGAGAGGT
The DNA here is from genome assembly GCA_905147815.2 of Phalera bucephala. NCBI lineage: Eukaryota > Metazoa > Arthropoda > Insecta > Lepidoptera > Notodontidae > Phalera > Phalera bucephala. The sequence continues at coordinate 39,691,598 of LR990609.1, read as the reverse complement.
GGAATTTGGCGAAGAAGAATCGTGTTTGTTTCAAGTGTCTGCGATATAAGCATCGCAAAGAGACGTGCAGAAGAAGCGGCTGTGGAGATTGCAAACGATGGCATCATAGACTACTCCATGCAGACGCACCGAAGGCTGACGTACAATCACAGCCCGAGGTGCCCGAAAATGAGATCACTACAAACGTGATGGCCCAGCGGAAGAGGCGCAAAGCTTACCTAAAAATAGTGCCAGTGGAGTTGTTCGGCCCTAAGCGTTCTATTAAGATACTCGCGCTATTAGACGACAAAGTCGCAGAACAGATAGGAGCCGACGGTCCGGAAGATAAATTAGCCATCGAAATGGTCGAGCAGTTGAGGGGCGGGCGAAGGTAGTGTTGTTTGCTGATGATACCTCTTTGATTTTTAAAGTAGGCAGACATGTAAATAACTTAGACGAGGTAAATGACGCTATTCTTCAAGTACCTAATTGGTTCACATGCAACAATTTAGTGCTTAATAACAAGAAAACTACATGTATACGGTTTTCTTTAACGAATGTAAAAAGTACTGCATGTGACTCATATTAAGACTAGGTAAACGACTCAGTTCCGCTGCTTATGCCGTAAGAAAAATCAGACAGCTTACTAATGTGCACACCGCGTGGTTGGTCTACTTCAGTTACTTTCATAGTGACATGTCTTACGGTATATTACTGTGGGGTAGGGTCGCTGACATTGACTCTATTTTTATCTTACAAAAAAGGGCTGCTAGGGCCATCTATAACTTAGGTAGTCGCGACTCTTTGAGAGAATTGTTTAAAGAAGCCAATATTATGACGGTCCCATGTCAGTATATTTATGAAAACATAATTTACACACGGAAAAATTTAGATCTATTTAATCCGCTAGGTGATAGGTATTGCTATAACACGCGACATAGAAATAAATTGGATCAACCGCAATTTCGTCTGTCTAAAATTCACACGTCTTTCATGGGGTACTGTCATCATTTCTGTCGTCATTTTATAATAAAATTCTACTTGACGTCACTCAACTTAGTGAAAATAAATTCAAAAGCCTGTACTAAACGTACGCTCTGCAAGCGAGCTTACTATACTCTAGATAATCATTTAAAAGATAAAAATGCTTGGATAGGTGTTGTTCCAGCTCCACCAGAATGTGGATAACATGTTCAGCTATAATTATTTATTATTCCCTCTCTTCCTTCTAGTAGTTTAATAAAATTTATAATTTTTCTTCCTCATTTCTTTATCTGTAAATGAGAGAACCATGTAGCCATTCACATGAATAATTTAACTTGGTTAATTTAATTTAGACTCACCTGATACTACATTGTTCTCCCATACCCCACAACAAAATGTATGGAAAAATTGTAAAAATACTATTTTAAAAGAGTAACCGTGGAGTTTCTTCTCCACAGGAATGACATTCCGAAGTGGTGGTAGAGTCTTTGTTACTATTTTGACGATTCATAAATACTGTAATGGTTTACATGAATAAAAATATTCTGATTCTGGTCGGAGGAAAGACACTAGTGAATTCAAGGTTCAAGAAAGTGCAATTAAATATAAAGTTGAGTTGCACATTACCAGACAACAAACAGAAGAAGAAGAGAACCTGGACCGGATAATTAGAGATCATTTCTCCATAGAAGCCCTTGGAGTAACACCGAAGCGTCCCAGCACAGACATTGACAAGAAGGCCCTTCAAATACTGGCGGCGACCAGTAAGCGCTTAGAAAGCGACAGATTTGAATTCGGTTTATTGTGGAAGGACAAGGCAGAGAGGATGCCTGATAGCCTCCAGACGGCAGAGAGACGATTGATCATGTTGGAAAAGAAGCTGGAAAGGAATGCCGACCTGAAGAAGGAGTATTCGCTTCAAATCTCCAACCAGCTAGCGAGTGGATAAGCAGAAGAGGTACCAGAGAAGGTAGCTCCAAGGAAATGGTACTTACCACATTTTTCTGTCGTGCATCCACAAAAGGAAAAACTTCGCGTAGTCTTCGACGCCGCAGCTAAAACAGACAGCAAAAGCCTGAACGATATGCTGTTGCCAGGTCCAGATCTTCAATCGCTATTCGGAGTCTTGCTTCGTTTTCGCGAGGGACCAGTGGCTATAGCGGCGGATATAAAAGAGATGTTCCTACAGATCAGAATAATAAAAGAATACAGAGATTGCCTTCGGTTCTTATGGCGGGAACGCAGAACAGAGGAGTACAAGGAGTATCGAATCCCATCAGTAACGTTCGGTGCCACATCTTCCCCGTGTATGGCCATATACATCAAAAACAAGAACGCTGAAGACATGCAAAACGAATATCCAGAAGCCGTCAAAACTGTCATTCGTAATCATTATATGGACGACGACGCGAGCCGTTAGGACTCGGCTCTTAAAGGTTCGAGTCGAAGCTTGAGCCTTCAATTTTGCCTATACTAATAAGAACTAATTAGGTTGTATAATTAGTTCTTATTTAGTATTTCTTAGTTCTTATTGCTATTTTGATTTTTGATACGATTAGCCAAATATTGTACTATATGAATATTTTTATCTATATCTATCACCACGCCAAATACGTTGCGGGGTAGGCAGAGAATGTTAATGTTACGAATTAAATACACCCCGATATCTCGTAAACCCTTTATCGGGGGATGTTAATTTTTCACAAGCTTTTATTGACTTGCAATCTGTCTGTCTTTCGGGTTCAAATCTTGAGATCCATTTCTCAAGGACATGCGGGTATCCGATTAAGCTGAAATTTGGCATACATATGTAAATACAATAACAATGCAATAATATGGTACCATGGAGCTGATCTGATGATGGAGTCGGAAGGTGGCCATAGGGACATGTGAACTATACGACATAACCCCCTCGCGTTAAGGCTCGTTAGATTGGTATTGAGAACTACTATACAACCAGATAGTGTACAGTGTCTGATGATGAAGCCGAAAGGCGGTCAATGGAACCACCAAACTACTCAATATAACCCCGCTGTGTTTGGGTTCGTTGGATTTGTTTTGACAAGCACTTTGCACCCGAATGGTGTCCAGGGTCTGATGATGGAGCCAGAGGGTGGCCAACAGAACTACCCAAGTACTCAACATAGCCCCGCCGTGATTGGGCTCATTAGATTTGTCTTGACGAGTTCTGTAGACCCGGATTATGTCCAGGTTCTTATGTTGGAGCAGGAAGGTGGCCAACAGAACTACTCAACTATTCAACATAACGTCACCGTGTTTGGGCTCATTGGATTTGTCTTGACAAGTTTTGTATACACGGAAGTCCAAGGTCTGATGATGCAGTCGGCAGGTGGCCAACAGCACAACCCAAGTACTCAACATTACGTGTTGCGACTCTTTACATTTGTGTTGACAAGTAGTTGTCGGTCAAAAGATGTTTTAAAATTATCCCATTTCCAACTTAAACGCTGTCTTTTTGATATTACTAAAAATTCTTCACTGGAAGTAATTCCGGGATTTACAATTGTCTCAATAGACATGTCAATATCTTGGTCGTTTTTGTTCCCTAGCATTATCAGTAAATATTACTGTCTGTGCTATGAGGAGCGTGTACGTTGTAATTGGCGCGCAACAAAAATATTACTGGTTGCCGATTGTAGGTACCCTTGCGCAGCGCACCCGGCAACCTGGTCGGGGCCTCAGCATAGTGTACAAAGAAACAACTCCCTAAGGCCGTCTATTATATTTACTAAAGGGCTTACTAAAGGGCTTTATTAAAGGGCTATTTGACGAGGAAATAAATATTACTGAAAACATAAGTAAATGTTTAACTAGTTACAAATTATAAGTATATATTGTAAGTAAATAACGCAATATTTGATAATTGCTTCAGAAATTCCATACAGAAACCAAATTTCAAAATTTAAAATTTTTATCCTTTTTTAAATACTTTTATACCTTAATTAACAATGAAACTTGCATATAAATGTGTGCGTAATGGGAAATGCATTTGAAATCTCCGTATTGCTTTGTCACAGACATTGCTGCGCATGTGGTAAAGCACATATCGCGCGCGCCCGCTTTTCGATTCTGTTTCTCTGTAATATATATTGGTGATCTCAGTGACGTATTCCGCGGGGTGAAGTGTGTGCGGGCGCAGGGCAGGGCACGCCATCGCCGCCGCCGCGCGGCTCCGTTTTGTAGCGACTTACTTGCCTACACTCACATGCGTTACCTATGTAATTGCAGTATAATAAGGAGGTATTACATAATAAAAATCTTATTAGGTACTGCAAATGCAAGGATACGAAAAACATCTAGGTTTTTGAACCATACAAAAAGACAACAGTGAGGATGGATGTATTAATTTTTGTATTTACGTAAAAACTAGGATTTTTGTGTATATGTAATAACTAAGGGATTTTGATGAATGATCGTTTTCTTTTAGTGTTAATGACTGTAGAAAGTCCAGTTGGCTATAACAACTTTAATAACCAACCAAGGATGGGGTTCTTCTATAACTATAATATTTACCTAAATATTGTAAACACTAAATAGGAGGAGACTATTTGGAAAAAAAAAACCTTTTGAAATTCTGTACTCTCTGCCTACCTCGCAAGAGTTGCGTGATAAAATAGGTAAATAGACAGACGAAATAATATTTTCAGTTCAATAGTATATAAAAAAAAGGTTTTTAAAAGATTATTAACGTTTATTTAATGTCGTACTTTTTAGTTTTAGACTTTGATTATTATTCTCTAATAATATCTTTATTTGTGCGTATTTATTTGTTTAGTATTAAATTTTATAATTATTTTATTTATTCATATTCTTATTTTAAACAAATAAGGTATGCCCTAACACGATGGTGTTTCGTGTGACGTTTGTCATCAGACCTTGGACATAATTTGGGTCCAAAATACTTGTCAATATAATGACACCTAACACGACGGGGCAATGTTGATTAGTTGCGGAGTTCTTTCGGCCACTTTTCAGCTCTAGCATCAGACCCTGGATATAACCTCGGTCGAAAGTTCTTATCAAGAAAAGTTAAACGACCCCAAACACGACGGGGCTATGTCGAGTAGTTGCGAAGGTCCGTTGGCCACTTTTCGGCTCCATCAGACCCTGTAAATCATCTCAGTCAAAAGTTCTTATCAAGACAAGTTAAATGAACCCAACCACGACGAGGCTATCTTAAGTAGTTGCGGAGTTCCGTTGGCCACTTTTCGGCTCCATCATCAGATCCTGGAAATCATCTCAGTCGAAAGTTCTTATCAAGACAAGTTAAACGACCCCAAACACGACGGGGCTATGTTGAGTAGTTGCGGAGTTCCGTTGGCCACTTTTCGGCTCCACGATCAGACCCTGAAGGTCTACTCGCAAAATCGATAATCGATATATCGCGGCATATGTCGTGTCGAATCTTACTCTAAGTTACGTCGTTTTCACTGTCGAAACGATGATTGAACGAACGATACAATATTCGACATTATCGTCTGTAACCCTACTCTTAGTAGTAAATGTCAGTTACGAATATTCGAATTCGACAACGATCTAAACGACACTTATACGATAATTTCAACGACACCTCAGAGGACGTCGTCGGTATTATCGTTTCAAATTTAATTTGTTATATTTTGCGATTGTGGAGTTTTCTTTCTTTAATGCTGTCGACTTTAGTTTAAACTAATACTAAACATAAGTTGTTCAGTGTTTATTAGTCGAAATTTTGGTTATTTTTAATGTATTCATAATTTAATTAGCCGCGTTTTTGTAAGCCGCGTAGTGTAATTATAAAATTGCCTTTTTCGGGTACTTTGTGGCCCGAAATGGCAATAGATCGACAGTTGTGAATATAAATGAGCAAAGGGCTCAGGCGTGTTGTAATAAAACAAAGTTACAGTAAAAAGGCCAAAAAAAAAAATTATAAAATAGATGGTCTATTTTTTATTATTATTAAATAAAATAAACATATTAATTTGTACTGGTAAACATTAAACATACTCAAAAATTGAGATTTCATCAAATGTTTTTATTCTAATGCTTTTAAAGGAAATTTATTTATATGAAAATCATTCCCTCATTGTAATTTAAACTTAATATCTAACATATATTCTTATGTTGGGAGTTACCATAACATTATAACATTGAAATTTTTTTAATATAAAAGCCTCAGATTATAATAATATTCTGTATAAGTATCTTAATTAATAAAAAATTCTAGAATATTTAAAGAAACAAACATTATAAATTTAAGCAACAAAAATATTACAACAATCACAAGACAGCTATTATTCTATCTTTGTAATCATCACACCGCACTACTTGCGGGGTAGGCAGAGAGTACAGAGTTGCAACAGGTCCAACAATTCAATTATTATCCCATCACCATTTCTTCTTTTTATAATTGGAGCAACTTCTCATTGATGTTGTTCCCAGCTTGGACTCGACAGTGGGTTAGATGCCAGGATGCACCTAAAAACAATTTAACATTAGAATTTATCATACTTGTGTCACTTGCTTTAGTAAAGCATAAGCATAGACCTGATAGATGTATTCTTTATAATTAAAATAAATTAGTAATATGTTGAGAGTTAAGCTAGTTTTATGACATAAGGTACTTACGATTAATAAATCTGGAAGATGCAGGGGTTGATTATCTATGTTGCTGGGACTCAACTGGTGCTGGAGAAGGTGGCATTGGTGGTTAAGCGAGGGGCTCCCGCAATGGTGGTGGAATCTCCACAGTTGGTTTATCTTCAGCAAAATGACCCACTGGAGATGAAATAATTGCTGTGAGTTGTACTGAGCCACTTCTTCATTATGTTCTGCAAAAACAATAACAAATTTATTATTTAAATTCTTTACTCTATAATATTACTATTTTATTTTAAATATATTGTTCAAGTTATCAAAATACATACCATTGTGGGGAAGGCTAGCTCTCGAGCTGTGGCTTGTGGTCCATGGAATCTTTCACCCATTATGTTCAGCACCCGCAGCTCCCGTTGTGAAAGAGAAGCAGAACATGGTCCCCCACCTGTCCCTGCACGAGATCTACGTAGAGCTACAGCATTTGTTTTGTCATGTGTTTAATTAACTAGTCGGTTCTGCAAGACGGATACATCTACAACAATAAAATATTTAAATACAACTTTAAACACTAAGCTACAATAAAAAACTCACTAACATATTTATTTCTTCTAGGTTTCCTTCTTTGACCCTAGATTCATAAACATATGTGGGGGTAACACTATTCATAAACATTTATCTTGTAGGCAAACATGTTTAGGTAAAAGTTTTCATAACTTTGTGAAAAGAAAGATATAATGACAACTTGTTCAGTCACTTATTTAAAAAAACAAAAATATGTCTAATCCACACAGGCGTAACATGATCAATAAACATCCCTTCCTGAGATGAACAAAGCTATGTATTTTGTCAAGCACACGTCATTGAAAGTAAAGTGCACTAGCGATAATAATGACCGTATCACTTAAAAAGGTACTCGAGGCGCACTTAAATTCGAGAAATAAGAAACAAGTTTACGTTTCGCGCGGTCTGTAAGACGAATGTTTATAAATCTAAGGTTAAAGTATAAATAAATGTAAATTATATACACATACCTTATGCACATTTTCTAAGGTACACTCTTTTCACGAAAAAGTTTGAAATTGATATTAAAATCACTTTTAAAATATAGCGCTTTCCAATCACTGTCGGCAAGTTTTGACAAACATAACAAGAAACCATAGCCAATAATAAGAGTTTTTCGAAGTTTTTGACAAGCTATACTTATCATTCGCTCCGAACATAGGAAAAATAAACAAAGTATTTAGTCTATGGATACGATAAACGATATAAGATTCGAACATTTGTTAGAGTAGGGCATGTGCGATACATTCGGAGTAATGTCGTATCGTTTCGAATATGTCGTTGTCGATTTTGCGAGTAGACGCCCTGGACATCATCTCAGTCGAATGTTCTTATCAAGACATGTTAAACGATCCCAAACACGACGGGGTTATGTTGAGTAGTTGCGCAGTTCCTTTGGCTATTTTTCGGCTCCATCATCTTGTTTCGAACATGTTTCGAAATTATTAATTCCCGAACTCATTAAAATCGGTAGAAATTACGAGAACATTGATTGACCCTTTCTACATACCTATTACTACTGCTTTACGGCCTCCACTTTAAACTCTGAGCAGTCTTTTTTCAAAGTAACTACCGTGAACCTTGTTAAGAGAGCTCGTTTAAAGGTCGAACCTCCGAGCCTTGTAGCTTCGAGGTTCGAGCCGCGGCTTGAGCCTTGTAGCCGGAGCTCGAGCTTCGAATCGAGCTCTTTATAGAGAGCTCGAGTCGAAGCTCAAGCTTTCTATGGATGCGCGAACTCTCAACGACTTTAAGGCTCGGAAGCTCGAGCCTTCTGACAACACTACGCTGAAGTCACGCCAAGCCTGGAGAACCATTCCAGCTGGGTGAGACTGCTGCAAGCAACAGCGAGGGTGTTGCAATTCGTGGAGTTGTGCAAGCCCAAAGAGAGGGTTAACGCGTATAAAAGGAGTCTAGACCCCGACTGGCGTAAGACCACAAAAAGGCAGCCTAATATTCGTGAGAAGAAACCATGTAAACAAGTAACCTGCAAGCGTTACCTCCCAATAGAGAAGCATTTATTGGAACGGGCAGAGAAATTGTTAGTCCTACGCAGCCAAAAGGAATCTTTCGCGGAAGAGTTGCGGAGATTGCGTAAGAAAGAGCCATTGCATAAGAGCAGTGCGTTAAGGAAGCTAGACGTGACAATGGAAGAGGATATCTTCAAAATCCGAGGAAGGATAGATGCTGCGCAGGGAGTGAATGATGGCTTTAAAATACCAACAATATTGTCTGGCCGTCATCGAATAGGAAGACTGCTCATTGAACACTTTCATCGACGCTACAATCATGGGAATCACGCGACTGTCATCAATGAAATCAGGCAAAAGTACTGTATGCTAGGACTGCGCGCTGTATTACGATCTATAGCCAGCAAGTGTCAGTGGTGCAGAGTATACCGATCCAAACAAAGAAACGCACCGCCTGGTAACCTGCCCATTGAACGTCTACGACATGGAGCGCCACCATTCGACTGCACAGCGGTGGATTACTTTGCCCTGTTTACATGTTTGACAATAAGGGATTTAATGACGATTCAATGATCCTGGCCCTGCGAAGATTCGCCGCCAGACGAGGCACACGACGCACTATGTTTAGCGATAACGGGACTAACTTTATCGGAGCCAATAAGGAACTGAAAGAGGCCGTAGAGGACATGAGAGCTAATATGGAAACGGTAACTGATCAAATGAACATCCGATGGAAGTTTATTCCGCCCGGCGCACCCACGCCTGGGAGCGCCTGGTGAGGTCTATTAAGACGGCGCTCGAAGTTACTCTACGGGAGAGGTATCCGAGAGAAGAGGTGCTTCACACACTATTGCTGGAAGCGGAGCATGTAGTGAATTCCCGGCCGTTGACCGACGTAGAATGCGTCGACGGCGGAGCCCTTACCCCCAACCATTTTCTGATTGGAAGATCGAGCGGCACCACCAGTATTGGAATCCTTTCGGACAGAGATTTGGTACGCCCGCACACATGGAAGACGGCTCAGCGCCTGGCCGACCATTTCTGGAATAGATGGGTACGGGAGTACCTGCCTTCGCTGCTGCCGCGCCGTCTGCAAGGAATAAAGAAAGCTCGGAAGCTGCGCGTTGGCGACGTGGTCATAATTGGAGACCACACATTACCCCGCGGCAGCTGGCCGCGCGGCATCGTCAAGCGGATATATCCTGGTCCAGACGGTCATGTCCGGGTGGCGGACGTGGAAACTGCCGGAGGAGTAATGCGCTGGCCAAAATCGAGGCTGGTAGTTATCGAAGCAAGTGAGTTGATGGTGCTGCGCCCGGGGGGAGAATGACGGCGACAGGACCGGATAGATTCTTTTAAACTTGACGTGTCCGCGATGTTACCATAGGAACTGAATCATAATTATGTAATTGCGATAGGATTAGTTTATATGTATTATAGGTGATAAGAATACGCCCCGTAGCGTATAAGGTTTAGGAATAAGTTACAATTAACGAGTGGAAATTGGGCACAGTTGTAATGTTTTTCGCACTGATTTGGCGATTATATTAAATATGTGCCTAGAATTATTTATATTTTTATTTTTTTAATTAAAGCATGTCACCGTGAATATATATATTATGTAAAGTTTGTTGTTGTTGAGAAAAGTTGTAAGTTGAGAATTAGAAATAATGTCGCGCAGTCGTAGTGAAAATTGTGTGGGCTTTGTTCCCAAAGGGCCGAGGGCGCGGCTCTGCTCCGTATAGTCTCGGGGTAGCTAAGTAAGCCTGTGATTTGATGAAATTTGTAGTCGAGTTGCGGAATCAAGACTTGTATTGTGCTGAGGAAAATAAAGAAGTATAGAAGCGAAACGTGTCTCTTCTTTTCACCCACGCAGGGTCGACGAAGTTGGGTCTGCAACAGCGGGATACTGTCCCGGGCCTTTGAAGAAAGTGAAAGGCCGTTTCATAACTCGAATCAGTCATATTGTCGATTACCACTTTTTTGTTGATGCAATTCGAGGGCTTTCGGAATCGTTTCACTGAATCGATAGTGTTTCAGATCGATCTAAAAAATCGATTATTAACTCCAAAAAATGGGTTTCTAGATTAAACGATTTTAAATCGATATGTTTACTTGGGAGTGCGAGAATAGCTGTCTCAGTCATACATCTTGCTAGTTCGTGGGATGTTTTGAAGGGTTTCCTTGTTTCCAGCTCTCCTGCATGCATTCACGGAGTGCGGGCGCGGTGCCGAGCTCGCTCGCGAGCTGGTGAGCGCGGAAGTGGCGCGGGAAACTGACCATCGAGCCATGTTCCGCGCAGCGTCCCTCGCTACTGCACTCGTCGATGAATTCATGCGCGCACACTGCAAGCCTTTCCTGCAGGTAATGTAGCGGCCACTATACAGAAGCAGCTCATTATGAACTCCTATTTCTATATAGATTGACATAAATTGAACTGCATTTTATTTTGATTGTGTTTGTGATCTCAAGCATTATTTTAAACAACACACATATAGGTGAGGCGTTCGTAGCGCTGTGCGACCGTGGTGTCCTTACCGATCACCAAGGTTAAGCAGCGTTCGACTCGGTCGACCAGAGATGGGTGACCGTTTGAGGCATTTTCATATTCGAGCGCCTCCGTGCTTCGGAAGGCACGCTAAGCCGTTGGTCTCGGTTACCACAATGTGGTGGTCGTTAAGCCAAGTTGGAAGCCTTAAAGACGGCTCGATACAACAGCGGGTGGCCACAAACCTGCCTCCACCAATCCGCGCTGGGTCCACCTCGATTTGTGAGAGAAGGCCTTTGTCCAGCAGTGGGCAGTATAGGCTGATATTATTATATTTATATTACAGATAGTTAAAAAAAATAACTGGAAAATACTTTTTCTATCTATCTATATCATCACGCCAGATCCCTTGTGGGTGTACAGAGAGTACATAGTTCCAACAGATTCTTTTTCTTACAGACTTTTTGTCTCTCTCCACTCTCATACTTCATCTCATACACGCTTGCTTTACGTTTTTGGTTAGGGAGACTCTTGACTTGCCCTTCAGATATGACACGGTCGGTCTATTTGGTCAAGATAAGATACCTAGATCCTTTCACTTTCGCAATGTATATTTGTTTTGTAATTCTTTCTTCCGTCATTCTTTCTATATACCCGAACCACCGGAGCCATACCCTTTCTCATCTTTACACAGATACTATCTTTCATACCGACACGCTTCCTACGCTGTTGCGAATACGGTCGGTCAGCTTGTCTCCGCACATGTTCCATTACTTATACTTACTTTATTTTATTTTGTTTAGAATATTAACTTAAAAGTTTGACTTAACTATGATTCACTAAGTTTGAGTGGTTCTTTTTCCTTGTTTTAACAATGCCTTAAATTGCCTTTTTTCACAGGCAGCAATAGCAGAAACAGTACAGAAGTTAATAGATGCGAAGCAGTCTGCGGAATTGAATCCCACCAAAATGGACTCACCCGACGACGCCTGTAATAACGCCGAATTCCTACTTATGATTCTTGATCAGGTTTGTTATCTGTGTATGTTTTATAATTAGTTTGCGGTACACACCCGCACAAGTCTAGTAGAGAACTCTTCTTCAGCCGAAAGACGTCCACTTCAGGACAAAGGTCTCCCCTAAAGACCGCTACAACGACCGGCTTTGTGCTGTACGCATCCAACTTCTACCCGCGACCTTCACCAGGTCATCAGTCCATCTTGTAGGGGGCCTACCCACTGCACGTCTTCCGGTACTTGGTCGCCACTCGAGAACCTTTCTACCCCAACGGACGACAGTTTACGAGCGATGTGCCCCACCCACTGCCACTTCAGTTTAGCAATTCTGAGTGCTATGTCAGTGACTTTGGTCCTCCTACGGATCTCCTCGTTTCTGATTCGATCCCGCAGGGTAACTCCGAGCATAGCTCTCTCCATCGCCCTTTGGGTGACCTTGAACCTTCTTATGAGGCCCATCGTGAGCGACCATGTCTCAGTGCCGTAAGTCATCACTGGCAAGACACACTGGTCAAAGACTTTTGTCTTGAGACACTGCGAAATTTTGGACGAGAAGATGTTACGTAGTAGACAAATATCTCTTATCTATCTATCTATATCATCACGCCAGATCTCTTACGGGGTAGGCAGAGAGTACAGAGTTCCAACCGGCTCTTTGGTAGATAAATATGATGGATTAAAACCAGACACCTTAAGGTTAAATTATATTTCCGGTTTTATAATTTTGATTAAACATATCCCACTTTCAAGTCATACTATTAAGCTATCCATCCGAATGAGAAAGCCCTGCAATTGATTCAGTGATTTTTTTTTGCGGGGGTTCCCGAACAAATAAATGTTTCGATATTGATATGTTTGTTAACTTGTCTAAAGCTTGCTCAGTAAGAAGACTAATGAAGATGGTTAGGAAATCAATGAATTAACAGAATTCATTCATTTAGTCATCTGTATGGCGTTTATAATTGCCATGTCCTATTTATTTATGAAATTGGCCTCGTAAGATAAAACAGGCTCGATTTAAATCCCCCATATATAATTGTATTTATGTTTATGACAGATCACGTTGTCAATCTTCACGTCCCCCGAAGCGTGTCCGCGCCCAGTGCGGTACTTGTGTGGTTGTCTGCAGCGAGCCGCCGTGGCCAAGTGGCCTAATGAGAGATTCGTACGCACCAGGGTTGTCTCAGGTACGTGAACCTTAGCTCGTGTTACAGGATGTTTGTGGAGTTAATCTATATGGTTTTTATATTTTTTTGGAAACTTGCAGCTAACGTAATATAATACAAATCTTTTCTCTTTATAATATTAGTATAGATATAGATAACATTACTATCAATTTGTTCATATGTTGTGTAATAGATCGTAAGTATCCGACTATTATCTTATCATGACTAAATAGACCGAGTCTTATCTGAAGGATAAGTCAAGAGTCTCCGTAAATGGCGAGCGTGTATGAGACGAACTATGAGAGTGGAGGAAGCCAGAGAGGTATGTAAGTAAAAAACCTGTTGGAACTCTGTACTCTCTGCCTATCCCGCAAGTGATCTGGCGTGATGATATAGATATCCGATGATGAGTTGATAAAAGCTACAAGATTTGTGGCGTGCCGAAAAGAACGCTCTAGCCAATAAGTTTCTAATTTGAGAAGCACTGGTATTGTCAAATCTAAGTCCATTAAAGAGTAGAGATTACATTAAAGGTACTACACATACTTATCATGAAAAAAATCTTAATATAGTTCAAGTTTATTGAGTAGGCAATAATTTTCCAGTTCGATAAGATCTTGCTGGAGGCCAAAATATTCAGATGTTTGAGAGATGGGACATAAGATTTTCATGTCATCGGCATAAAGAATAATTTATGAATTTGTGAAACGAATCTATATCATCAATAAATATGAAAACGTAGCGTATAAATATGAACGAGACAGTAGCGGACTTAGTAACGATCCCTGCGGGAAGGGATTGTACTGTTACCGATGAATAACTATTAAGAATAAGTGTTTGACAGCGATTCTCTACGTAAGATTTAAACCAATTGAACACATCACCCCAGATACCAATTTCGAACAGCTTGCGCAATAGTATAAAATAGTCAATCCAGTCGAACGCCTTGCTGTGTACCCGGACAAGAGCGCTGCGGTGCTCTTCTCCAGAGGTGGCACTCGGCGCCCCTCTCGGATCCACCTCAAAAGGAGTCTCGGTCAAGTGACCATGTTCGACCGACCCATTCCCTGGGCCAAAAAGGTCAAATATCTAGCGGTCACCCTAGACAGTACCATGTCCTTCGAACCGCACATCAAGCGAGTCCGTCATCGAGCATTTTTTTGTGCTCGGCCGTCTCTATTCGCTAATCTGCAAGCGGAGTAAAATGTCCCTTAAAAATAAGGTCACACTACAAAACTTGCGTACGACCCATCATGACGTATGCGTGTGAGGTGTTCTGCCACGCAGCCGACTATCACATCGATACAGTTCAAGCGGTTCAGTCCCGCTTCCTCCGCAAAGCCGTAGGTGCCCCGTGGTTCCTAAGTAATGTCGACCTCCATTCCGATCTTGGTCTCGAATCTATTCGCGCCTATATTGAAAAGGCGACAACTCGACACTTCGCGAACGCATCTTCCCATGCGAATCCGTTAATCGTAGCCGCTACCGACTACGAACCCATCCCCGGCCGCCGCTACCGCCGGCCGCAATATGTTCTCACCGATCCCCCCGATTCTTTGACATCGCTTCTTTCCGCTCCGGATACGGACGTCGACGACTAAGTCGTAGATGCCCTCCCCCCGTAGCGACTGTCCAAACTCGAGGCGCCCTCGAGTATGTCGCCCCCTTGCCCTTCTGGCTCGAGCGTAGTGGTTGCACGCTCTTAAGTCCGCCGCTGCCGCTGACCGCGACACATTCTCACCGATCCCCCCGACGCTCTGACATCGCTTCTTCCGTTCCGGATACGGACGTCGACGACTAAGTCGTAGATCCCCTCTCCCCGTAGTGACTGGCCCAACTCGAGGCGCCCTCGAGTATGTCGGCCCTTCTCCTTCTGGGTCGAGCGTAGTGGTTGCACGCTCGCCCTTAAGTCCGGTGAAGCTGTAAAGGCCTCACGGCCGACAGCGTATATCGCTCAAACACACACACACACACAACGCCTTGCTGTGGTTTGTGTAGAATACATCAACTTGTGAAGGTTTAGACAGAGCGATCGTTAGATAGTCTGTGCAAGTGAGAAGGTTCGACACAGTAGATCTATTTTTTGGAAACCATGTTCTTAAATAAACAGTCTAGAAATGGGTATATAGTTCACAACCTGGTCTTTGTGGCCCATTTTATGTATGAAGGGAAAATGAATATGGATAAAAGACTGAGACTGACCAAATGAGAGGTACTGCCCCGTCGGTTAATGAAGCCTATACAATATATCGCACACCCGGTGCAATAACGTCATAAGTAACAAATGATGTTTTTTTTAGGGGATAGATTTAAAAGTTGTCGTTTTATTAAAGTGAAATGTATTTATTGTCCTATTATAAATCGATGATCAAAACATTGATTATATTCTATATTTTAAAATTAAAGTTGTTTCAGAAATAAAAACGTTGAGTAAGTGGCATATTTTGATTGTTTTTAATCATTACTGACGTTGACTACATTTCTGACGTTGTTGCGCTGGAAGCAAAATTAAAAGTAGAACTTTGCTGTGCAATAACGTCATAAAGGCTGAACTAAACGAAAAATCCAACTCTTAATTTATAAAATAGCCCTTCACTTACTTTTTTCAGTGGGTAACAATAATTAACATTATTATTAAAATAAATGGCATATAAAAATCTAACCGAATTATGAATATTTTCTTATATTTAAGTACCCGGAATCAGACTTTTATGAGAAACTAATAAGCTAGATATAAAATTTGTAAAAAGAACTAACTGCACTAGTTTATAACAATTCTAGCAGTCTTAATGTCTTTGTAGTTGTACGAGTACTTAGTACCTAATAATTTTTACATTTATTAGTCACAGTTCTCATAACAAAAAAACAGAATAAGCAAACTAAATCTGCTTATAAAAATGCTCATGATAGCGCGGCACAAATTTTTTTTGAACCAATTCTTACAGATCTTGTTTTTTTCTATCACTTATCGGTATATTAGACGTATAACCAGGCATTAAAGATATTTCCTCAATATTTATATCGTTTCTTTGTCGGGTCGTACTCGTATTTTCCCGCTATGACCTGGTTTGTTGCAAGATGAGAGCGCGAGGAGAATGTATGAAGACAGAGTCCGGGACAAGCTTTTGACTCCAGGTTGTTCGGACTCAAATGTAGATGAATGCTGGAATAGCCTGAAAGAGAGTTTGGTAGAATCCGCGAAATAAGTATGTGGTTGCTCAAAGAAGCATAGTACAGCATAAGGTGATGCATGGTGGGATGTGGAGTTACAAAGCTCCGTAGAAAGTAAGAAGAAAGCGTGGCAGGACTATGTTTTTTCTTTGAACCTGAATGCCAGTATGACAGAGATGAAGAAAGAAATATACCGGTAATGCAAGAATGCCACCAAAACTTTACTGAAAGAAAAGCGTGAAAGAGCCAGTGCGATTGAGGAGAAGAGGCTGGCGATGAACTCCGAGAACAACACTAAACTCTTTTGGAGCAAGGTGAGAAAGGCTCGAGATGATTCGTTAGGCTCCAGACTGGTAAGGATAAAATCTAAAGATGGTAACATTCTTGCAGCCATTCAAGCTATGCTAAGCCGGTGGAATGAATATTTTGGAGAAATGTATGGAGATTCCCCGGATACTGGTGCCACAGACGAGCCCAGAGGTGAGTTTGCGGCACCAAAATGAACAGAGGACATCACTACGGAAGAAGTTGAATGGGTGATAGGAAGTATGAAAAATAGTAAAGCTGCGGGAGTGGACATGATATCTGCCGAGATTATCAAATATGTTAGAACTTGTGTCCGGGACGCCTTCCAGGTCCTCGCAAACCTTTGCTGGAGGACCGGTAGAGTCCCTACAGATTGGCGCCGCGCAGTCATAGTACCCGTACGACTGCGCCAATTACAGAGCCATCAGTTTGGTCAGCTTGGCAGCCAAGGTGTACGGTAAAATTATTAAATGGAGAATGCGCGAGAAGTCCGATGGAATGTTGTGCGAGGCACAAGGAGGTTTTAGGTCCGGAAGAGGATTTTTGGATCAAGTTTTCTCCCTGCGCAACATCGTAGAGAAGCATCTGGCAGTGGGCCGGAAGGTTCTCTGCGGTTTTGTGGATCTGAAGAAGGCGTTTGACAGTGTTGTGCGAAAGAAACTTTGGGGCATTTTGCCAGAGTATGGTATAGATGGCACTCTGTTGCGAGCCGTCCAGTCCACTTATGTGGTAACAGGTCACCTTGTTTTGACGTTGAAATCGACGTCAAGCAGGGTTGTGTGTTGTCCGCTAGACTGTTTATAATATATCTGGATAAAAGTCTTCAAAGACTGAATGAATGAAGGTGTACAAATGGGTGACCTAGTGGTAAACCATCTATTATATGCAGATGACGAGGTTTAAATAACGCCAATAGCCACTGATGTGCAAACACTAGTCACAGTTATGAAAGACGACTGCATGAACAATGGCTTAAATTTGAATGTAAAGAAAACCAAGATTATGGTTTTTGAACGGGGAGAAACCAGAACGAATGCAAGGATTGTGGTTAGTAACGATGTGCTGGAGCAAGTGAATGAGTTTGTGTATCTTGGATGCGCCTTCAGTAAGGATGGGAAATACACCGCTGACCTACAGAGAAGAGTAAGTGCAGGGAACAGAGTAAATGGTGCAATGGGAAAGCTATTTGGGAGCCGGCACTTAAGCCAAAAGGCGCAGCTGGCCATACATAACGGAGTTCTGGTCCTAATGCTGTTATATGGTAGCGAGAGCTGGGTATGTAAGAAGGAGAATGAAAGTAGGAGAAATGCGGTGGAAATGCGTGCTCTGCGGAAGATGTGCAGAGTGAAGCTGACCGACCGTATTTGCAATAGCGTAGTAAGAAAGCCAGTAGGTATAAAAGATAGTATCGGTGTAAAGAGCATATAGAAAGAATGTCAGAAGAAAGAGTGAAAAAACACATATATAATGCGATAGAGAAATGATGTAGGTAACTGGAAAGACCTAGACTATCTTACCATGACCGAATAGATCGTATCTTATCTGAAGGGCAAGTCAAGAGTCTCCCTAACCGGCGAGCGTGTATGAGACGAAGTATGAGAGTGGAGGAAGCCAGAAAGGTATGTAAATAAGAATAAATCGTATAAAATTTTTAAAGTGCCGGATATACATCCATAATTTATAATTACAGTGAAATAAAATTAAATCTAGACTTCACTAAAAATAAATAATTACAACTGTTTATAGATTATCTTTAGTATGTTTCTGGGACAATATTGACATATTTGTTATAAATGACAGTAACACTTGCTGCTTGTAATTGAAAATAGAACCACAAAGGCAGAACTGTTCAATTGTGTCACTATTGCCCCAAATTGTATGAAATATTTGTCATAATTACCTTTATGACGTTGTTACTCCTACACAAACACATCCTGCGGTAAGCCGCAAGCAACTGACCAATTAGAACGTTCTCGCACTAGCGTTGACAAAAATTCGCCAAAACCACACCGACATTTACGCCCTCAGTAGGTTATTTTAAGAGTTATATTTATGATATTGTGGCACCGGATGCAGACACATGTTTGACATCATTTGTGATCAAAATATCATTTTGCCAATTTTAGCAGTTATGACGTTATTGCACCCGGTGTGCGATATGTAGTTAATGGTATATTTAAACTTTTGGCATAATTGCGTGGGCGGTAAATCAACAGGTTCAAAACCTTTGTTTATATTAATAGGCTTTACAAGTTTAAGTACTTCACTCTCATAGACCTAGTAGTAATGCAGTAGATAAGAATTTATTTTTGTCGTATTATCGTCGAATTTTAGCATTGGATACTAAAGTATCCAATGCTGAAGTTTGACGATAAATAATTGTTCCTTCGATGCGATAGTTAAAAACCTTACAAGAATGTTTACTAGTGCTGCAGAAAATGGCAAAAGTAAAGAGGCTTGGAAAGGGAGTCATAACAAATATTTTAAAATTAGGTAATGCTCAGACCAAGCTAGATATGTTGCTATGAAAATGGTGGTATGTGCCCTCATTCACAACCTTAAAAGCGTCTAGCAGAAGTTGGGCCCTCTGAAAATGTCTGGCAATTTCGAATGTTGTTATATTTCATTATTTTCTATGACATGTGTAAAAACCAGCTTTCATAATATAATGGACGTACGTGTTTTATGTAGCTTTCGTACCTGTTACGTCTTAAACGCCTTTAAATTTTGTACCTTCAGAGAAGTTACAAGATTTTGTATTCATTAACAAAATTCTAGCTGTCATAAAATGAGGCGAAAATCTAGCCGGCCGTGGATCCTGGTCCTTCCTTTGTCTGCTGCTTACCAAAGGTGAGATCTGCGCAAATTTATCACCGGTCATGTTAAGAGCGGACCTATTTTGATATTTTTATATCGTCTGCATTTTGAATAGACGATAAGCACAGGTGTGAACAAATCACGAAAAAATGCCGTTCAGTGCAAGACGCCGGTAAAAGGTAAGGCAAAAATCAGTGACGTGGGAATCTGTCGGCAAAAATGATTACATTTTGAGAACTGGATTCTTGCTTTGCACCGATTAAAAAGTTTTTGTTACGCTGTTCTTGAAGTTTCGCCTCATAGTCGACGGCAGTGTGATAGAAATGCGACGGTGGCGCGACCTGGGCAGTTGTTATGTACTGACATGTACAGGAGACGGCACACACTTGGCGCAATAGCTAACGTTACGACCTGCTGCCGTCGTGCCCGATGCGATTACAAACGAAGCACAGAGGGAGCGACCCGCCGTTACGCGTGTGAGCAGGACGCTAGTGTTGTTGTATGAATTTGGACGTTAACAGCACATGGCGGCCGCTCGGCCAGCGCGACGTCGTGTCCGCAGTGTGACATGCCGCGTTGCCGACCTTCAGTCGAACGCCTCCTTCGCGTTCCGTTAGCTACGTGACGAAACCTTTATGATTATTTGCTGGCGCAGACTACACCCCTTATCGGCGAGCCTAGAGCAACTAGTGCAGGAGTGAATGCCCCGTGGTGTGCAGGTTTCATCTTCTTGCGGCTGGTGTGTCCCGCGCTGGTGGAGCCGCGTGCGTGGGGGCTGGTGAGCGCCGCGCCGCCGCCGCACGCGCAGCGCTCGCTGCTGATGGTCGCCAAGTGCCTGCAGAACCTCGCCAACCTCGTCGAGTTCGGCGCCAAGGTACACTCGCACACTCACCTTGCTGCTACTGTGTCCCGCGCCCGTGGAATGGCACACGAAGTCGCTGGTGGCATGCATACCTCCTTAACTAAGGGCTTGTAAATTGGAGGTGGTGTATTGGTCTGCATATAACATGCACACATTTTACCGACATAGTACTATTTATGGAAGTTAATTTGCCTTATCTAGACAGATCCTTGAAGACAATTATTTATTTATTTTCCAAGTGTCCAGATGTATATCTGGGAATGTAAAGAAGTGCCAAAAATACTTTACCTTTCTCAGGAGCCGTATGTGAAAGACTGGAAGAAATGGTTGCTAATGAACCCTTTATTCTGATAGAACCTTATGGACAATTTTGTATTTAACCTAGCCATTAGACATATTAGCCGGTAATATAAAGAAGTGCTAAAATTAATTTTATTTTTCAGGAGCCATATATGGAGGTAGTGAACCCGTTCATTCTAAAGAACAAGGAGCGTATGGTGGTGTTCTTGGATCAACTGAGCAACGTGCCAGACCCTGGCAATCCGCCGCCCAACCCTAGTAACAACTTTGATATTGGTTAGTACAGTAAACAATTCTCAAATATAGTACCATCACGCACTTATGAATCAATAAAAAATATCATTATCATCACTTGCTTTCCACATCCCACTGCAGGGCATAAGTCTTCTCCCGTTTGTACCATTCTTTGCGATCCTGTGCCAATCTACCCCGAGTAAAGAAAATGAAAGATATCCTAAACTACTACCTAAATGAACTAAATCAGAGGTTCCATTTTTCAGCAGTTTAATTTTCAATCGCGATTTTATTTATAATTTTATCTACTGTTTGGCATCAGTATGTCATTCACGATTTTATCCATAATTTGGCACCATTGGAATCGTTATGTCAGGATTCATATGTTTTTGTGTTTTCTCTATATCATAACGCCGCAGCCCTTGCCTACGCCAAAAAGTACAGAGTTCCTACTGGTTCTTTCTTTAGACCTCTCTGGCTTCCTCCACTTTTTTATGTTTTGTATCTACTGTTACAATGATTCAGATTTTCTTTTATATTTTTATAGCAAAGGAATTGGCGACTCTTCACCATATATGCGTGTCGCATCTGACAGAACTGCAAGCACTGGCAAAGACGCAGCCCACCATCCGAAAACTGTGTACCGTGACTGATATGCTCACGAAGCATAAACATAAGTATCTTGAAATGATCAGATAGGACACGAATACACAGGACACAGGTATGCCAAAAAAAAAAAAATTAAGTTAGCCTCACACTGGGATTTATTCCTGTGTCGTGGGTCTATTTACAAACATAAAAATTTACATACACATATACCCAGATCGAAACAAATAATTGTGGATCACACAAAGATTTGTCCCGCGACTATTAGACACAGTGGGCGGAGCGGCTTAAGCTCTTAACCACTGCGCTAAATCGTCCGTCAAAATGTATTTCATTTGCTTCGATTTGACAGACTGCTTGGTCCAGTGGTAGTAGTCGGGTTCGGTTGCCGCACGGGAAAAATCTGTTTGTGATCTACAAACATTTGTTTCGATGTGAGTGTTTGTGAATTTCATGTTTGTAACGCACTCACACGGCAAAAGAATAATTTCCACACTAATGTGGGTCTTGTTTTTTTTTTAAATCGTGGTATGATGGCGCTTGGTGCGGCTAGCGATCATGAAGTCCTGAGTTCGAATCCTAGGTCGGTTAATATATTTTGGGTGGTTTGTTTGAAATTGTAACCATCATAATGGCAAGTAGGTAGTCCCAATGTAACAGAGTGCCAGTTATATTGGGACATAGTATTTTCAGCAAAACGTGAGTGCATAAAGCACTGCCTTGCTACCTCCCACTTCTATATGGGCGTGACTGCCGGCACGTCCCGCTGGGTTTCTTTTTTTTGAAAACAGTCTAATTTATACCAATTTGTTTGAATTTACGTTAAAACTTTTTTCATACAACATTAGATAGTCGATTTCTTGCGAACATTATTTTCATTTTGATGTCTTCAGAAATACTGTCGCCTTCATATTACACTTGTTATAGATTGCAATCACAACTAAAACATCTAAAAATGGTGATGGTTTGTTAAAAAGTTCTAAAGTTTGATTGGGATAGCCTATATGTTGCAGGAGGTAACATTTGGGCGGTTTGGTTAATATTTATTTTGTTGCAGGGTAACATGCAGTAAATCTTTCGGACAAACGGTAAACGTAGCAGGTAGACATAAGTCCTCCAAGGTAGCATAAGAGGTCTCCCATAGTCGTAAACGCATAGTCACTGTTAGCTTTAGTCTTCATTACTTTACACACACGAGTACGCATCCGACATCTTTGTTTGAAGCTTTTTCGTGCCAAATGTTCATTTAATTAACATATGTTATTATACTCCTGTAATCTTTTAATATTTTATTTAAAGAGAAAATGAACAAAAAAATGTCTGCTCTCTAGTATCGTAAGTTCTATATTTATTAATATTTATGAATAATTAATAAATTTCGAGCATTTATATTAATATTAAGACTGACTGAGCGAGCGCATGCTCCGAACATCTTCACTTCAGATTATGCAGTCTTTATTTTTATTGAGAGGTTATTCTTATATAAGTGTTAATTAAACGGGCACGCTTAAAATTGATAAAGTACGTTATATACTTAAACATTTTGTATGTCCGCCAGTAATAAATACACATAAGGTTAAGGTCACCAATATAATGAGAATACCTCTTACTGAAAATGCTTTAAATTCGAAAGAAATATCTAGACTTAATATTGATAATCCTTTTATACTATTCACTGGTTATTCTAAAGTTAGTTATAATGTACTTGTGTAGCCCAAGTTATTTTCGTAGTATGACTAGATGTAGATATTTAATCCTAGGATAACATTCGACCATCGTTCAGAAGACACCAAAAATTTACTAGTTAGAGTGTATGAATGTGATAGACGTGGTCGTGGTAGGCTGGTGTTCTTTACAAAATTAGTTTTTCGGATATTGCACTAATGATAATAATTGCAGTGCACTTCGTCTACTTTGATTCTCTGTGATAATGATTAATTATTCTTTTTCACCGTGCAAATACGCATTTCTTACTGTGATTTATGGTTTTATTTGAACATTAATTCCGGTTCTGTTAGGAATTACGATTATTGTGAGACACCTATTGAATTGTTTGATTTTTATTAAAATTATATTTGTAGGAAGTTCCTGTTTATGGAATTAGAAATCCTTACATATTTTAGTAAAAGTTGACAAATCTGTGTGAGATAGAATGTTAAACTTGTTATCAGTACTTCCCCCTCTTCCTCTTGCTCAAGAAACGTATTATAGTGAACGGTTTATATTTCTAGTGCCATGTAATCTGTACTTATATATACTTGCTATGTACATCACAATTAAGCTTTTATAAGATTCGACTATATTGGAAAGGTATTTGGGAGATGCGCAGTGTAGTAACGAACGTCATGCTCGTATCTATTTAATAAGCACATATTTTGGATCGTATAATTTATTTAATCTACAATTTACCTTTGTATTACTAAATCATTTCTACTTCAGTTGTTTTTGCTAAATGATTAGAGTAGTTGGTACATCCAAATAATATGCTTGTAACAGGTAATAACACGCATCAATGCATCGAAGTTCATTTATTTATTTAGTCTTAACTTGTAGGACTAGTGGATGTGTCGTCGCCGTAATTAAGTGTGGTTAGCTTACGATAGGAAATGTCTAGACTGAATTAAGCCCGATTAGACATGTTAGTATAATGTATTATGCACTAGATTTTCCACAAAATTGTAACAAAAGTGATAAGTAATTGCAATATTTGGCCCATTTGATAAAAATTTTGTACTGAAATTCAGAGATTATATCCATAGACATAGAAGTTAATATTGTTAACATTTTGAAACATTTTACAATATTTTTTTTATTTCATTGTATTAGGTGCATTATTTTTAAATACATTTCAGAAGTATAAGCGTATTGGAATTGCAATATTACAGTAACCAATAATTTATAACATTTGCACCTTAATATATTTAAAATTAAATGCTATAATGTGCTTAAGCATTATAATATTTATAGTTTGCCGACATATTAAACAGTTTCTAGAGTGATTGTACTTGTCTGATACTTAGACTTTAGCTGATCATGTGGACATCAATGCAGTTATGTTGCAAAAATCATTTACTGCACTCTCATTTACACCTATACCAAATCTGCATGATGAACACTAGAATCTGAAAAATCATTTAACTAGAGGCTTGAGACTTTTATCATACAACTTTTGTTATATGAATACTATGATTTTTATTAACTTCACAACTATTCGTAGTTTGTCAAAATTAATTACGAGAATATTATAATGATTAGTATTAGATTTCGTGACTGATTTGTAATCTCTTTATATTATGCTATCCCTTAGCGTTTTCTATTTTTAGAAACCCAGTCACATATAAAAATAAAATTACAGAAATAACAGTATTTTATTTTGCACCAGCTGTACCCGCAACTTCGTTCGCGTTATTTTCAGGTGTGTATTTCACAATCTTAAGTTTTTTTTGACACGCGGTTCCTATGCCCTTCCCCTGGATAAAATCTTGCCGAATTAGAACAAAATCTGTTCGGCGGTTTGGGCGTCAAAAGGTAACAGACAGATAGTCACTTTCGATTTTATAATATTAGTATGGATTAACCTTATATTTTGGTACTCATATTTATAGATTTACTTACAAACTAAAATTCCAGTTAAAGAATAAAAAAAGGTAATAAAAATAAAATAATATATTTTATATAATGATATATTTTATAGATAATATTTACAAAATTGAGATCATTTTTATGTGAGGAATAATATACTAAACGCCATCAAAACACAGCAAACAGCTACATAGGGAGATTTTCTTTCACCGATCCTTGCACACTTCCAGAATGTGCCCAGTAACCTGTAAATAATAAAATAAATTTTAAAGATCACTATATCTAAAGATTACTATACTAATTGTGTGGAGACAGGGTCCAATGTGTTGATATTTTTTCAAAAAAATTACGTTATGTATGCCATCTACTGAGGTCAATGCAAGAAGGAAAATAAGTAACAAGCAGCAGACTGATGTCAGCAGGTGTACAGATAATTTTGAGAAAATGTATGGGCACTAAGCTTCTCAAATTGGGTTTTAATGGGTATCTTTTATGATGTTATTGTAGAAAATGTTCCATGTTCATTTAAACAGTCCTGTTTATCTTTCACAAAGTTACTACCAAGTGTAATGGTACAATTGTACTGGTGCGTGGCACTGTGCCGCACAAATGTACTGGTACAAACATTTTATTTTGGTGAACTTGCTGAACAACATAAACAAAATGAGTGGAAACTTTGTCACAGTGTTCACATTCAATTGTGGACTTGTGGGAAGTGCACTTGTCAAGTGGTGGAGTCATGACAGTAAATATGTACTTGCTATTGATGCCTACAAACATGGTTCAGCTGGCAGGGTGAAAACATTTCATTACTTATTATGATTTAGATGAATGTAGATGAATGTTTAAACTGTAAAATTTGAGAGATTGAAACTTATCCAGTGCTACGAGATTAGTCTTATCCCTACTAATTTTATAAATTTAAAGGTCTGTCTGTCTGTTACCTTTACACCTTAACCACCAACCAGATTTTGATCAAATTTGGCATAAAGATACATCAGGGAGGACATAGGCTACTTTTTATCACAAAAAAAAATTAAGGGTGTGGTGAAATAGGGGATGAAAGTTTGTATGGGAAATTCAAGTTAGGAAAATAAAACTACTATGTCAATATACAAAATAACCGTATGCCTAGCTGCGGGGGTCAGTAGATACAAAACGGGGCACTGGGGAAAAACAAGGCAGAAATTTTTTACCAAAAAAAACATAGCCTATTCAAACCTTCGGGCCCCGGTGAGAGGTGGGAGTTGTAGGGTAGGGAAACTTGACCTTAAGGTCAAGGTTAACATTGGCCTCAAGGGTAAAGTTAACGTTGACCTCAAGGTCAAAGTCGACTTTGACGACGAGGTTAAAGTTGACATTGTTCTTGATGTAAGATGACAAAGATGTAATGTTAAGGTCAACTTTAATTTCAACCTAAACTTGACCTCTAGGTCGACCATGACCTCACGGTCGAACATCACCTCAAGGTCAGGAAGTCGTGATTGACCTTGAGGTCAAGGTTAGGTTAAAATTAAAGTTGACCTTAATAAAGTCAAGGTCATTCACCCCAAAAGATCAATGACCATCAGACCTGAGGGACAATGCCAAAACACAGCATTTACCTTAACCTCACATACGCCCGAAAGGTCATGGTCAATATCATAGCAGCATTAACTTTGACTTTAGGTTGAAGGTCCATAGCAAATCATTGACCCATAGGTCAAGATCACCGATTTTGGTTAGTAAGATCACCGATAGTTGTATAGCAATAGTAAAACTATCAATGGTCTATTTTTCTTCAATTTGCTTGTATCTCGAAAAGCACTTGTCGTATCAAAAATTTTTAACCACCTTACCAACCCCAAATTGTAGGTGCTGAACCTGTTGCTAGTTGAGTCAAATTATCGCCATTACATTCAAGCAAGTAATGTAAATGCACAATAAAAATTAAAGTCAAATTTCGCCAGTATCTTGAGAATTGCATCTTCTCTGGTTCTATAAAAACATCCCCCCAGATAGGACAAATAAGGACCATGTGGAGTCGGGGTAGGCTAACTTGATTCTATGACTGTCTTTCTATACTATTCAAGTTTCCATAAATGATTTCAACTGATAAGTGCATGTTTTTTTTATTGAACCATTGGTCGGAGACAAAAAATACCCTGATGCTTTTAGTCTCATATTAGTGTTCTTTATGATAGAATCGAAAAACAAGTCATTTAAAAAAAAAGACAAAAAATCATCGATAATTTTCTTTTTCCTCAGTGCCCTGTTACATACACTCTAACCAAAAGTTAGGTACACAGCTTCGCCAGTGGACACAGGAAGCCGCTTCTGCAGAGGAGCATGCGCGCTATTGTGTGTTCTGCACAAAAGGTTAGCGAACAAATGTGCTGCGCACGATTTTGTCGGCATGGCGCATTTATGTACCTCTACGAACAGATGGTTTATTCATACAAATGGGCGCAAAGCATTATCGTATAGGTACAAACCCTGTTTTATTCCGGTCCATAATACTTGGAAAGAACGATCTCAAATATGCGCAAGTGCATATCAGCAGTAGTATTACCGATAATAAACTTTGGAAATTGAATATAGCACTCTGAAACAAAGTTTGAAAAGTACGCATGAGTTGGATGGTTGGTTATCAAAGTGTAAGTTACGTTGCAAGTGAACACATACCATTTTTGAAATATATATAAAAAGCTAATGTTACTAGTAGATTATTAAGTGATTTTCTTTTACTCTTTTAAATTGTATTGCCGAAGAAAACGATCACTTGTAGATAAAAACATGACAAGTAAAATGACAGATGACAACTCATCGTTTCGTTCGGTACTATAGTACCATACATTCGCATTGGGAGTAAACGTTCAGAAATTAGTAGCTTTAAGGCATAGGCATATTATTAATTTGAGTGTTATCGAATCCTTATCCCCTCTTCGGACCTCAGAAAGGTAGAATTACCTGCGATATCCCAGTGCAACTTGCTTAGTTCGGGGATATTTTCGTTAGCACGCATTGTGCGTGTGTTATCGATTAGGAGGATTAATGGTCGTCGTTGGTGGTACCTGGGTCTCCATCAGAAATTGTTTGCACCTCCTGCCCCGCCGTTGCCATGGCCGCTACCACATGGAAAGGTTTATCGGGGACTGTTTATTTGAGGGGGGGGGGACGGGTAGATTTAGAATTGTATTAATCACGCTTGGTGATCACAGTATGACACAAATTTTTATGTAATTAGAGGACACTGTTGCCCATTCTCGTCTCTTGGGTGCCTAGTACGACACCCTTGGGAAGTGGCGTTGTAGCATTAATCCATCTGACTAGTGCTATGGATGCCATTTGAAAGACAACTCTGATCCTACTGCTGGGCATAGGCCTTCTCACAGATTGAGGTGAGAGAGAATAGGTCATATTCCACGACGCAGACTCAGTGCGGACTGGTGGTGGAACTTATTAAGCCGTCTATAAGGCTTCCAATTTGTCTTAATGTAGTAACCGGGATCAGCAGCTTAACGTGTTTTCCAAAACACCCGGAGACCCTCGAATATGAAAATGACCGATTGAGCCGAACGCTGCTTAAAGTTAATCCTGCTGACCGTGAACACCGCAGTTGACACAAGTAATAACATTCCGTACGGCTTGCGATCACGAGGTCTTGTCCAAATCTACTTATATATAGCATATTAACAACAAAAATATCTAAAACTCTCTCGACACATAAAACCCACTCGATGCAGTAAGGTGGTCAGGTTTCTTAAAACCGATTCTAATTTGCTGGTATCAATTCGTTATCTAAAATATGCCATTAAGCCCACCAAAACCAATTATTAATGTGCCGTTTACAGCTCGTGGTATTGACCGATTAGCAATTATCGATGAGGTTAAATAACATTAGGCACGGCAAGACCTTCGATTGAGATTAATGAAACAAATTAATATTTTTTAGAGGTCAGCCTTGTAGTATTGTGCATGACTCTTATGTCTTACATCAATATACGGTGTGCGTATTTTTATAATATAACAATAATAATAACTTAATTAATTTTAAACATTTAGAACCAACTATTACACAAACCAGGCTTTCAATTTTTACAAAAATATAATAAAAAGAGGGTAAGACTTAAAATAAAATACATTAGATCAACAACATCATGCACAGTTCAACCACTAAAACTTTGAACTGTGCATTTGTTGATAATTAATTTACAACTTGTTTAGCAATATGTTTTTTAATATTCAAGTGTTACATATAAAATTATGTTTTTTTAATGTATATAAAGCCTATGTCGTTACTAGTGTCAAACTTAGCTTTGCCTGTATAGATACTTGACTCTTCCTTAAGTGTATTATTGACATAGTGCACACAATAGTTAACATAATATGAATATGTTGTTAGGGCATGTTCATTTTATTATTGTAAATAATTTTCTATTTCTACATAAGTTTTTGTCTTCAGCCAAACTGTTAGTTTAGTTTCACAGTCAAAATTATCTTACGGAAATATGCTAAAAAAATTATTGATTTTATTGTATAGGAATGGACCTAGAAAGCATTGGAATTTGTGTATGAAAAAAGTTCTACAACGACTAGTGGGACATACATTGTAATTTATTCGCTGTCGCTGCCTCTTAGGATCATAAAATAGATTTCTATGTTGGGCAAATATAGTTTCTATTATAAAGAGTGAACTCACTGTCAGCACATCACACTGAACATACATGCGGAATCCATGTGAGCATTTGGTCTAATATTACACCTAGGTATTTAGCCGAGGTTGCTCTTTCCGAAACTGGGATGAGGAATCTGTATCGACATTATTTATGCAAGAGTGTGCTTTAATTGCTAGATGTCTGTATGAAACCGCCACAATGACCGTCCAGCTCCAGGACCAAAAGACCAACCCGATCGAGCTGCGTCGAGGAGTAAGACAGGGGGATGTAATATCCCCCAAGCTCTTCACCAATGCACTCGAAGACGTCTTCAAGACGCTGGACTGGACTGGGCGGGGAATTAACATCAACGGCGAATACATCTCACACCTTCGGTTTGCCGATGATATCGTCATCGTGGCAGAGTCACTGGAACAGTTAAGCGAAATGCTGTATAGCCTAAATGGAGCCTCTCGAGGTGTCGGTCTCGGCATGAACTTGGATAAAACCAAGATCATGTTTAAAGAACATGTAACGCCGGGACCGATCTACGTCGATGGTTCGATGCTCGAAGTTGTTCGGGAATATATCTACCTTGGACAAGTTGTTCAATTTAGTAGAAACAACTTCGAGAAAGAAATCAACCGCAGGATCCAATTAGGTTGGGCAGCATTTGGCAAACTACGTCACGTTTTCTCTTCGTCTATACCGCAATGCCTGAAGACTAAAGTCGACTAGAGTCGACTAAAGTCGTACCAATGCGTCCTACCTGTTATGACTTACGGGGCCGAGACGTGGCCACTCACAGTAGGACTAGTCCACAAATTCAAAGTCGCACAGCAGGCTATGGAGCGAGCTATGCTCGGCGTCACTTTGAAGGATAAAATTCGTAACGAGGTAATCCGACAAAGAACCAAAGTTACCGACATAGCTCGCAGACTCAGTAAGCTAAAGTGGCAATGGGCTGGTCACATCTGCAGAAGGACCGACGGCCGATGGAGCAAGCGTGTCCTAGAGTGGAGACCGCGACTTGGTAAGCGTAAGGTAGGACGGCCCCCAGCTAGATGGACCGACGACCTCAAAAAGGTCGCTGGGACAGACTGGATGCGGAAGGCGGAGGACCGTGTGCAATGGCGCGTGTTAGGAGAGGCCTATGTCCAGCAGTGGACTGCGATAGGCTGATTGATTGATTGATTGTGCTTTAATTGTAAAATTATTTTCCGAGATTTGATTACTGGATCAGCCAAACGTGATATATTTAGTTTTAGTTGTATTTAATGCAAGTATATCTTGACGAAGCCAAAGCATTGTGGTTCGTAATCCACCATTAAAGATAAATGCAGTATCACCAGCAAATGTGAATATATTACAACTGTTTAGTTGTAGTCGCCATAATCCATTTATATAAGTTAAGAAGAGACTAGGACCAAGTACACTACCTTGTGGCACTCAATATTAACACTAGTAATGTCACCTATTTTAACTCTCTCTGTTCTATTTGAAAGATAACTTTTGAACAAATGAAGAGTATTCCCATGAATATATTTTTTTCCATTTTTTTGCGGAGTAGGGAAACAGAAACTGTGCCGGTGTGCCTTCGTCATACTCGTATCTAAAAATATACGTATGCATTTATTTTTCATCATGGTTTTGAGTAATGTAGTATGTGACAAAGAGTATATAATATAACAGCGTCAGTGGTAGATGTGCCAACCCTAAAACCATACTGATTAGTAGAAATAAGGTTTTGTTTATCAAACGTAAAACGACAGCAATCGCTTGTTTATAACCTTTTCTAAATTTTTTGAAAGCGCTGTTATGATCGGTATAGGGCGATAGTCGTAGTGATTATATTCTCTTTGGCGATAGTTATTACCACTGTCTCTCGCTCCAGTCTTGTAAATTATAAATATTTTAAGTAAAAAAAAGTGAAGTAAAAGTAAGTTAAGTAAAAACGCTCGTGTTTATGCATAGATTGACTCATAAACGGTACTAAATATTTTTACAAGTTTTTAAAAGTGTATTTGATATATCATTCCATCCTGTAGTGCAGTCTTTTTAGTCCCATAACAACGCCGTCAGTTTCCTCATTATCACTTTCTAACTTAACCATGGAGTTTATAAGAGGGGGTGTTTCGATTTCCTCTAGATTTAAATTTGCATTATTACTCCAATTTTTTAGTATTTCATTTGCATAAATCCTTCCTACATTCGCAAGAAACTGATTTACACACTTAACCGATTTTTTAGAGGTATTTCTAATTTTTAGAAGGTCGTTGGCCAGTACTTCATCTTTTTTTTTCTGAAAATCAGATTTAAGTGTCAAGTCTTTTGAGGATTTTTGAATGCCTTAATTAATTCATTTCTTTCGTAAATTCTTTTTAATCTTTTAAGTTAGTCATTGCAGTCATTTTGTACCTGTTATAAGTTATAGACATTATTTCATTTTAGGTTCTCTTGTACATTTGAGATGCTTTTAATCTCAATTCCTAATACAGCGTAATAATCGTGGCGTGATCTAAGGCTTGAGACAGGGATCTGCGAGGGACCAGAACTTTAACAGTATGGTTAATTAGGTAATTTAAGAGGAGATTAATCAATTTCTCAGTTGCCCTGTTCGCATCCCCTGACTTTAGTATCTCATGCAAGTTAGTTGTTTCTAGGTCAGAAAGAATACCTTCATAATTTACTTCATGTTTAACAAAATTTAGATTTCGACTTTGATAGCTTTTAACAGCCAGACCCAAGCACAACATTACTGCTGAATTGACCGTTATTGGGCCTTTAAATACTAAAGTCGGTATTGTTTTTTTTTATCTTTACCATAGTATGATCAAGACAATTTGCTCCTGTGGTTCGAAGATTGTGACTTGCTATAAAGCCATGAGAAGCAAGATAACTTAGATAAATCTGTAAGTTCTGGTCGTGGTTATATGGCTTAATATTTATGTTAATGTCACCCGTAATTATTACATTCTTATAAGACTTATGCGACATCAATAATTTATCTAATGAATGCGGATATACTTCTTTTAGATGGAGATCTATAAAGGGCAATAACAAGAGAAACAGAATTTATTTTAATTAATAGGCAACCAGCATCATTCAAATTCGGTTCTTCTATAGTACAAGAAAGACTATTTTTACTATATATGACTATTGCACCGCTTTGATTAATATTATTTTTCGTGTAGTATAAAGTAATAAAAAATACAATAGTAAAACAACAATACATAAATTACTAACTTCTTGTAAAATATTTTTGGGAAATCTAATTTAAAATAAACTGCAATAAAATCTGTTAATTGGCTCAATTTCGTACATTAGGTACGTCCGACATCCTTATATTAGCTACTTGTTTTTGTGTTATGTACTATTATCAGTACGAATTTGATAGTCAGATCAGAAAGGTAAATAAGAGATTATATACGATATAGATAACAAGCTAACTATAAAAATACTTGCAAAATATTTTTTATTGATATTTTGTTTGTATTGCTCAAGCAGTAACTATAAAAGTATCATGGCGCAGTGGACCGCTAAAGATAAGACATTTCTAGTCACCGGAGGAGCGTCCGGTTTGGGAGCCGCTTATACTGAAGCCTTTCTTAAAGAAGGAGCAAAGGTGAGTGTATTCAAAACAATATTAGTTAGTAAAAATATATTACACGTACGGTAGTATAATATATTTTTCGGCACACAGTGCGGTTGTTTATCACGACGATGCGAGTTTAAATCTTAGGTCGGACAAACTTTATTTAAACAAAAAAATAACCCTAATCAAATTATTCCTGTGTCGTGGGTGTCTTTATAAACACCAATAACGAAATAAATATTTGTGGGTCGCACAAAGAGTGGAGTGGGCAGACCCCAACAAAGTGGAACGATGACCTGGTAAAGGTCGCAGGTAAAAGCTGGATGTGTACAGCACAAAGCTGGTCGTTGTGGCGATCTGAGGCCTATGTTCTGCAGTGGACGTCTTTCGAATGATGATGCTGGTGATATAAGTATTTTACATGTAAAACGCTTTTTAAAAATGGGTTCATCTATTTAATAAAATTGGTGTACATGTGTAATTATATTAATTTGCACAATTTATAATCTATTTCTTCTGATCGTGTAAAATGGTTTAATTCAAGTTGAATCAGTAAAGCAAAAAAAAAGAACAATTAGTTGAGTTCACTTTGTAACAATTGGACATACATCATCTTACATAATGTGACTTTTGAAAAATGTTTAGTTATATTAATATGCACAAAAAGCAACTATTTCATTTTAAGCCTTAGAAACATCCGAAAATAGCGGATTTGTTTCTGATGCATAATGTGTAAAAATATCAAAAGTGCTATTACTCGAGTTGTATCGTCTTTCACTGAAGATACAGAATTACTACTTAGGAGAAAAAATGTGAGTATAAAATGAAAATAATGAGGAATGTGAGACCATAGTACCTAGTATGCAGAAAATTTGGTATGAAAATGAAAAGCGCAGACGTGTAAAGTTTATGTACCCAAGATGCTCATCTTGATACTTATTTTACTGAACACTGCTGAATTTATATTTCTAAACTCGCTCGCTCGCTAATAGCACTGTGCGACCGCGGTGTTTTTGCCGATCACCAAGGTTAAGCAGCGTTCGACTCGGTCGGCCTAGGATGGGTGACCGTTTGTGGCATTTTCATATTCGAGCGTATCCGTGCTTCAAAAGGCACTTTGATAAGTTCCAATAGCAGGTGGCCACAAACCTGCCTCCGCCCATACACACTGCGTCCGCGTGGTGGAGTATGGCTTCATCTCTCTCACCTCGATTTGTGAGAGAAGGCCTTTGCCCAGCAGTGGGACAGTATAGGCTGATATTATTTATTATTATTATTTCTAAACAGAGGATAGCCATCTTGGATGTCGCCGTCGAAGTAGGCAAAGCAAAAGCTAAGAGTTTAAATAAGACCTATGGAGACAAGGTGATATTCATTGAATGCGACGTGAGTAAGGAGGAAGATATAAACAAGGCTTTTGATGCAGTGGTCACTGAGTTCAAGCAAGTGGACGTGATCATCAACAATGCCGGCATTATGGTTGATGCACCGAATATGTGGAGGATTGCTTGTGACGTGAATTGGGTAAGGAACTATTTATATTATGAATGGAGTAATAATGTTCCAGAAATGTAACTGTGTATTCTGGTTTTATGTAAGAACAATATCAACAATACGCTCAATACGATAGGTTTATGCACCGGTGGTTTTATGATACTTAGGGTATTAGGTATTCGTATGGCGGAATCGGAAAGTATTCGGAGGTACTATCGGCAACGTAAGTCTGTTAACATTCTCAATTTTTAAATCGCTTACACCGTTTAACATAAAATCCATTTTTGTTGATCTAAATATGTTGCTAACAATTACGTTTCGACAATTTTCACCAACGTATGTAAAATAAAGAGTAATATTGGTTTGAAAAACTAATAACGTTGTTGTAATAGGACTAATATAAAGTGGGAACGTATAAGTACGTAAATTTACAAATGATTTAGAAGTAGGGATAAGTACCAAATTATAGATAAAGAGGCGCATTTGAAATGAGGTAGTAAATTTGCCGTTTAGAAGGAAGCAGAGTAGCTAGTTGATACTCGAATGGAGGAGGTTAAATCTCATTGCTATTTGAGAGACAAAATATAACAAAGAAACGTTACGAATTTAAAAACCGTAAAACCGTACTACTTATTGAAAAGCTTATACATTTCGTAAGTTCTATAAAATCTGTAATATCCCTTCTGTTGTATCATGTTTGTTTCCAGCAAGGTCTTGTTGCGTTTTCCCTTAAAGGGATCCAGCACATGAGGAAAGATGAAGGTGGCGCAGGCGGCACTATCATCAACATCTCCTCCACAGCTGGTCTTGTGAAGTTCCCATTCTTGCCAATTTACTCCGGCTCAAAAATTGCTGTCCTGCACTTCGCTCAGTCTATTTCGGTAATAACACCTACCATTTATCTTATATTTATTATTCTAAACATATATAAGTTACCTGTAGAAATTGCTTTCCGCAGTTTGATTGATGATATTGTACGCAGAACCTGTTTGATACTAGATGGCAATGTGTGTTTGGGCACATAGGTAGATACATATTTTTATGTTTATAAGGTACATGATTTTTCCTGTAAAATGTATTTATCTGTATACAAATATGTAGATAAATAATAATTTATCTACACAAAAAATGAAATCATTGATTAAGCAACTTGTCACGCTTATGTACTATCTATTTTTGGTAGTGGTGACTTTGCCGGCTACAATTTATGTATTTCAAGATTTTATAATATTCTAGATGCCTCCGTTCTTCGACCGCACCGGTGTAAGGATGCTAACGATGTGTCCTGGACCCACTGATACCCCTCTATTACAAGGCTTGGATAAACGCAGTTACGATGCTATAATGTGCCAAGAGCTGGCCGATAATGTGGTTCAGAACAACACAGTCATCCAAAAGTAAGCCCATTGTAATTTGTTTCTTTTTCTGAATGGTGTCATCGGTATAATGAAGAAGAAATTTTACAAGGTGTATCGTAAATAACGCAATACCTCCAGACACCCCGATTAGATAATTGCTTCACAATTTCAATACGAAAACCAAACCTCCAAATTTAAAGTTTTTACCCCTTCTTTAAGCACTTTTATACCCCAATCAACAATGAAACTTGCACGTGTATGTGTGCGTATTGAGAAATTTGTTTTAGAAATGTATTTGAAATCTCCGTATTGCTTGAATCAAGAATAAATTTAGTTTGTTCTAGCACACTGAAGGAGTAACAGCATATTTTGCAAATTAAAAAAATGTAATGTACATTAGTTGGAATCAATTCAGTTATCGATTTAGACACAAACTTCTTTTAGGTCTTGCGTTTATTATGTTACACCTTGTAGAGTGTTAATACTTAATGTGAAATACCTACTTCCATTTGTTATAATTTATCTATTCGTACCTCCGTGGATCTTTAATGATCAGGCCCGTACTTAAGTAGATACTTAGGTCACATTTATGCAACGATACATTGTGGTGCAAATAGCACGATAAGAAGCAAAAGTATGTGTGTGCATTGTCAAACAGCGTGATGTGGACTTTGCCGGTGCTTGATATTTTAGCACGTCGAAGGGTTTTCGAGGATGCGCAGAGCGTAAAGTATTGGACAGAAAAAACACAAAAATAACCCGACATGCATGGTGGAGAGAAGCATACTGCAATCGTGCTAATATTAATGTGGACGAGTAACGGCATTTAAAAATAAACAGCATAAAAAATCGTATGCTATAACAGTAATCGCAAAAACCTAGTTCGCTCGGTACGAATCTGGAGTATCATCTATTCTTTCTAAAAATTGTTCGTTAGAGGCCCTTAACCTGCTATGAGACAATAGAGCCTATATTTTTATTACGCCAAATTAGGCACCTCAGAACGAGCCGTATGTGAAAATTGAAAACACTGGGAAATGTTTGTTTTCAGGGTCGAGTCCATGGTTACTGCGTTCGTGCACATGTTCAAGAACGGCGCACCCGGATCTATCTGGCTTTCAGTGGATAATAAACCGGTTAAAGACATTACTTCTTATGTAGACAACTCTTTTAAACTATTGGAAGAATTGGTGTATGGTATAACTAATTGATTAAATTTGTTATAATAACTTCTATCGTATTTTTTATTTCAATTGCCTTTGATGCTTTTTCAACCCAGGCAGCATGAGCTGAGATGACCAAGGGAAGTTATCAGTGTTTAAACATGTACCTATTCTTTTTCAAACATAACGTCCTCTATTTTTTGCCTAGTCATTTTTATTTCGCGTTTACGCTATCTGTGTTATCCATCAATAGCATTATATTTTGATAATGACTTACGTGTTATGCACAACCGTGTGATATTGTTTTTATTGATGTGAGATTATACCTATCTATCATTAACACAGCGTTTTACGTAATTATCTTGTATAAATTAAGAATCGTTTTTTTATATCTTTTTAATAAATTAATGTATTTGGTATGTAGTCATTATTTTCGTAGTTAGGTACTACGACCTCCTAAATACCACCGAGCAATGTACTTATCGATAATACAATACTTACGTACGCATTTATAAAATACTAGCCGTAAGCTGCGGCTTCACACGCGTTTCTTTTGTAATTTGACATAGGTAGGTAGGGCGTTTTTGGATAGCCTTATTCCAAGAAGAGACACCTCCATATTCAGTTTCTTTTAAACCCGTTCAGCCGTGTTAATATAAAGAAATAAAATCAACTATCCCCCAGAAATTATGCATTTCGCGAGCTAAAAGTAATCTTAAACAATCTCTGAAAATTCCTCCATTTTCCAGTGATAGTCTATTTTAAATCGGTTCCACCGTTCTGGATATTAACAATACTTATAAGTTAAACAGAACCTAGTCAAATATAAAGGCCGGCGTGACTTTATAAAAATATATTTATTTTACAAATACAAATTTATTATAGATATTAAAATATTACGCAGTCAATAATGTGTGTGTGTGTGTGTATGAATGATGTACGCTGTTGGCCGCGAGGCCTTTACAGCTTCACCAGACTTAAAGGCGAGCGTGCAACCACTACGCTCTAGCCAGCCAGAAGGGCAAGAGGCGACATACTCCCTCGGTTGGGACAGTCGCTGTAGGGGGACGGGTGCACTACTAAGTGCACCGGTCAACCGCCGGCTATGGTAGGGGATCTACTACTACGTCGTCGTCGTCGCCCGTATTCTGAGCGGAAAGAAGGGATGACAAAGAATAGGGGGGGTCGGTGAGAACATGTCGCGGCCGGCGGTGGCGGCAGGGGTCGGGGGGGAGATCGTAGTCGGCGGTAGCTATTAACGGATTCGCATGGGTAGATGCAGTGACGTGTTGACGCCTTTTTAATAAAGGCGCGAATAGGTTCGAGACCTAGATCGGAGTGGAGGTCGACGTTCCGTACGAACCAGGGGGCTCCTACGGCTTTACGGAGGAAACGGTTTTGAACCACTTGGAGTTTATCGATGTGAGAGGGGGCCGAATGCCCGAACACAACACACGCATAAGTCATGATGGGTCGAACGCAAAGTGTTGTAAAGTGTCACCTTATTTCTAAGGGACATTTTACTCCGCTTGCAGATTAACGAATGGAGACGACCGAGCACAAATGATGCTCGGTGACGGACCCGCTTGATGTGCGGGCCGAAGGACATGGTACTGTTTAGGGTGACCCCTAAATATTTGACCTCTTTGACCCAGGGAATGGGTCGGTCGAATTACTTAAAGTTCGTGCGAACGGTAAGAGAGCTAAGACGATATTGAGGTACTTTGTCTGGTGATGTCTATTTATAGGCATCGCCAAACAAACATTTTTGCGCCACCTACGCAGAGTGCGCCGTATTAATTCATATTTGCGTATTAATAAAAACAGTTAGTGGAACTGAATGGAGACTAAACATGTAAACTGATATCTGTTTACATGATAAATACGCAGCGGAGGCAAATTCTTTGAATTAATTTGTATGAGCAATACTTTGTTTTTATTGCATAATCTTCTAAAGTACTTGCACTGAGCTGTGTACTGGTCGGGTATACATAACTACCTACATATTATGTAAAAAACACATTTCTTGTTTGCTTTCTGTTCAATGAGTTTGAAGTGGCGAGAAAAAAGAGACAGATCGTTGATTAATTAAACAAAACACGAGTGTTTATTTATTTAGATCTAAGATTGTAAAACTAGCTTTGAAACTTTCAAAGCTCTTTGAAATTATCAATAATATTTTTGCATAATATGAAGTACCCAAAAATATTATACTGGCAATAAAAACCTAAAATTTGAAAATACTTTTTTTTCTTCCAAATACTTTATTTTTTCCTATTTAAATAATTTCATACTTTTTTTTTGAAAATGTCGGCAACCCTTTATAGCGCGCATGTTTTGTCCTCTTGTTCGGTGAAGCTATGAAAGCCCCGCAGCCTGCGGGAACAACAGAATAAAGTTGATTTTTTCTTTCGGTTGTTATTCAGAACGGAATACTAATTTATAGACACATACGCGTGTTTACACACTACACACATTACACATACGCGTACGCGCACTTTTATACCCTTACACACACACACACACACACACACACACACACACACACACACACACACACACACGCACACACACACGTGTACTCTGCACACTGGTATGGGGGGCCTATCATATATCCGTTTGGAAGATAAGATAGATCTTATCTACTAAGTATGTTTATTGCATAATACGTTTTAGTACTTAGGTACTTGTATTTTATAATAAGGTGTTTACCTGTATCAAATGATAAAAATATTTCAATTGCTTTATAGGTATTTTTATCTTTAATCTAACATTATAAAATTACAATCCTTCTGTACTTATTATTCAATCACATTTCTGCAGGCTACAGACAAGGTTTCTAACTTAGCGATAACTGAACATCAGGCATACTACCTACAAATCTGACGGTTTTTGACATCTAACTAAAGATAAATAACGAAAACATACAGTATTATTTACGAATATTGACACCGAACAAAACTGAATTTATTTCAAAGATGTGTTTTAAATGACAAAACAAATATTTATAATAAAGATCTTGTGTGAATTTACCTCTTGATGATTCTCTATTTAGTCATTTATGTAATTATCGAATAGGAAGGAACTAGCCCGAATGTGACCAGACTCAGGTTCATTCATTCTTTGATAAGTACAAGAACTAATCGCCGGTTAGGCAACTCATTTTGATAGCCGGAAAAAAGGTGTTAGTGCGGCCCTGTATTGACAACACTTTATAACGTGTTTGTAAATGGTGTGTATAGTGCGACAAGGATCTTTTGGCCCATGGATAACATGACAAGGGGGCGTTAGTGTGAAATTTGGGTTATCATTTGGTAAAAGTTTCCAACTCGTAGGGAAATATTTCAACAGGTAGATCCGCACGGTTACTAATTAAATACAGCAATTAGGTAAATTTCATATCAAACGGCAACTCTGTTGTAGGAGGTACCGTTTGATATGCCTGACTCATTGCCTGATAAATGATAGTTGATAAGTTTGATAAACACTATATATTTCCTTCGATAGCTCTGTGATGTAACGATCGTGAATGATATGATCTATTAATGCTAAACTGATACAAAATTAATATGATACAGCGACGCGTCCGACAGCCTGACTTAAACTGCGCCGATCGAACTGCACGCATCCTGCTCAATCGCATAAAATGCTGACAGGGTTTTCGGTTGTACAGAGTGTACCGAACATCTATTACTGTCATGAAGTGACATTTCACTTGATGACAGCGTTAGTTCTGATTTTGGCCGCGGGCCAAAAGAACCTTTTTGCACTGTGCGTATAGACGCAGCATTTACAACTGAGGTGATATTTTTTGCAATTCACTATGTCTTTATCATCGCCATCATTTAATCAGCCTATATCTACCCACTGCTGAGGTGAGGCCTCTCCTCTATCATTCCATTTGTTCCAGTCCTGTGCCAGTCTATTCCACTATTTGGATATTGAATGGTCTTACTTAAGTAGCTTATATTCCCTAGAGAGGTTGACTTGATAGAGGTAATGACATTATGTGCGGTCATAGGTTCAATCAAATCTTACTCAAACAAATGGATGAGACTATCAATACTAATATTATAAGGAAATGTTTGTTTCTCTGTAATAAAATAAACTCTGAGGTAATGATTGTGTGGTCACAGGGATGACCTGAGTGTGTGGTTACAGGAATGACCTGAGTGTGTGGTCCTAGGGATAACCTGAGGGTGTGGACCCAGGGATGACCCGAGTGTGTGGTCACAGCGTTGACCTAAGTGTGTGATCACAGCGATGACCTGAGTGTGTGGTCACAGGGATGACCTGAGAGTATGGTCCCGGGGATGACCTAAGTGTTTGGTCACAGGGATGACCTGAGTGTGTGGTCCCAAATCATAAAAATGCCTTTACGTAAATCACCTGAAGTAAACAAGAATATGGTGTTAAGTACAGCGTTTCCTGCCTATTAAGCTATCATAGATTTTAAATATTATATTACGAACGATGTAGACAGGGTCGTGGATTGGTCATGTTCACTAAAATGTCTTTGCTAGTCGCGGCTCTGTGGAGCGGGTCACTCTCTTCCCTCTGTTATGGTCGAGAAGAGTGATGGCTGCTTCTCAAGTCATACTCGTGAACGGGTGCTGCTGGTGGGGGCTGGTCCGTCCGCTATCCTTTAACTGATTAAACATGAAGCGTAGTACTGTTAAATTTTGTCTCGTGCGGCATCACACTAGAGTTATAACTAATTATTTTGTCTACTCACTCTTTACATATTTTACAGTAACCCTTTCTCTTACTATTTTTCTTATACTTTTTATTATATACCATTACATAGTCCCTATTTTGTAAATGAGAGGACTATGTAGACACTGACTCTTACCATGTATCTAAGTACACTTATGTTTAATATATTTAAAAAGAGTAACTGTGGAGTTTTTTGCACTTCTTCTCCTCAGGAATGACTTCACGAACGGGTGGTAGAGTCTTAAGTAATCCATATTTGATTTTACTTTTTTATTCTTAAGTGCCTTTTGGTCTATATGAATAAAAAACTTTTGAATTTGATTTAAAACAGCTTTTACAGTAACATCAATCGGCACTTTTCTTTCAGGGATTTTTCGAAGCCTATCATAAGCTCAAACGCAGAGTATTTAGTAACTATTAGTAGTACAATTAAGAGCTAAGTTGAACTTCACCTAAAGAATGTTGCTGTAAGCATTGACTTTGATACGCTAGCGATACGTTAAACCTGTATGTTCGCGCGAAGAGTCAGAAGTCAATTATATTAAGGTTTATGTTTTTACTATCACAAATTCGCGAATTCTGCAATTATATGAGAATCTCTAACAAGGACAATGTACCAACTTCGCCTGTCAAATAATTAATCTTGTTTTTGTTTATGTAACAATCAATTTTCCAAAACTACACGAGCAATGTTTTATACCGCCACGGCGCTCTGGCCGAATACTACTACGGTCTCTGCAGACCACGACTCGGCCAGACCCACACACGCGTCGCTCACGCATGGTCTACGAGGTTGCCCCAACTACTGGTATGATCGAACTCATCACGGCCGATAGAGTGCTCTGCTCGAGTTTACTCGTCATCATCACATGCATCATTAACATTAGTCTCAACTGGTACATGACTTACTGGCATTTTAATATTTTCAGTGAACAGAACATCTTTAATTAAATGATACCAAAGCCTCAGTGGAGATTACATATCATAAATAATAAAGATCATTTTAAGCAAGAGTGCACAATCACATCATTAGATAACATACAACTAACATGGCCCAGCTGTCGCAACAGCCCGTTACAAAACTTATAACACCCAGATTGTCGTCGCCTAACTTGATTGACTGCCTCGTTAGTTTAGTGGCAAAGCACTTTGTGATCACGACGTCCTGGGTTCAAATCCTAGGTCGGACAAATGTAGTTTATCTAACGAAATCTTCCCAGTACGAGTCCGGAGTCTGAATTGTGCCCGGTATATGGCAATAGGCTCGCCCACTATTACATGGGACCTAACATCGTCGGTGAAACGTTGGTGTACTCAGTACACCTCTGCCACCCCCGCTTGGGGAATATAGGCGTTACG
Organism: Phalera bucephala; assembly: GCA_905147815.2. Taxonomy (NCBI): domain Eukaryota; kingdom Metazoa; phylum Arthropoda; class Insecta; order Lepidoptera; family Notodontidae; genus Phalera; species Phalera bucephala. Next base: position 39,648,140 of record LR990609.1, on the reverse strand, counting down.
GTGTTTTTTGATTACTGCCGTCGCCTCTTGCAATATAACCTAGACATACTAGAGTTACGAACTCCCAGGTCACATCATAGGCTCCACCAGAGAACCAGGTCACTTCCAGGAACGAAATCCCAGGCAACACCAAGTCACCGTACTAGTCTCTCACGAGCCTCAGGCCACACCAAGTGACCAAGTGATTCATTCTAAGAAAAAACGATCTTTGGATTGATTCGAATGGAATTCGCAAGAATCGGTTCTAGATTAAAACGAGGATTAAAAGATCGCTTCGAATTCCATCCTTATTCATTTGCTGATTCTATAAAATTATTTTCATTGAGTCCCTACTTTTCATTATTTCTTGGTGTTTCAATTTAGAGATTATAAAAAAGGCGTAATGTTTTTAACAATAAACGTGTTTTCCAATTATTCATATCCCTGATTTACACAAATAAGTCGTGTTTTTGATTACCACTTTTTTATGATTGAATCGTGAATCGATTCGATTCGACGGTTTCGAAATCGATCTACTTAATCCCTTCAGTGGTTCAGATCGATCTAAAAAAATTGATTAATTGGCTCGAAAAAATCGATTTTTCGATGAATCGGTTTTAAATCGACATGCCTAGACCAACCAGTCTTATAGCTATAGTATGTTTTCTACTAACTCGGATGGATGCTCCAGCGTCCACAATATTGGATTTTAAATCACAATCATTTAATTCAGAAGGAACTCCAGTCTGAGGCACATTTTTTAACTTTTACTTTACTTGTAGGTTGTATTGCCCTCTAACTGGTAACTTTAAAATGTAACGATCATCTTCGATAACCATTAAGCACAGTGGGTCATCGATTAAAACTAGTTAGTCTGTTGTGAACAAAGGTTATAAATTTAGCTAACTCTGTCAAGCAAATCGAACATAATCGTAATTTGGTATCCTATCTACTTTCCAACGCTTGCTGTCTTGGCTTATCGTTATCAATCTCATCTTACTGTTGTCGACAGTCGAAAGATTCAATGGTCACGTTACCCATTCCTGCTATATGTACGGTACGTTAACACGCATACCAATGAATTCACAACTAACACTTTGACGAAAGAGCATTCGGCAAAACAATCAAAATAAAAATCATACGACACACCTGATTGCGGCACACCTGACACTGTCCGCACACGCTTACTACTCCGCAGCTCTCCACGCGCCGCTGGCTTTGCATGCTGACGCTGCCAGCTGCTGCCACTGGTACCGCTTAATAAGCAATCTCGACGCTTAATCAAATCAAAACATAACAAAAGAGAAACAAATCGCGTAACAAAATTACAGTAATAAACTATAGCCTTTAAACTCAGAGACTATAATGTTAATCTGAATGACATTAAATGGAGCAATGTAACGTCACGGCAATCGATCGATCACAGTATATAAAGGTATACAGACAGGCTGCGCACTCCTATCCATGATAACGACAACTTCATATTTAATTTCAAGGTCATTTTTTATTTTTTAAATACCCAGAGCGGAACAAATAATTGTGGATCACACAAAGATTTACCGCGTGCGGGAATCGAACCCGTGACTATAAGACACTGTGGGCGGAGCGGTTTAAGCTTTTGACCACTGCGCTAAATCGTCCGTCAAATTAAGGGGACTTTAAACACCATACTACCACTATACATAACTTATAACAAGAAGGTACAGCCCGGTCGTCTAATTTGTTAAAGCTATGTGGGTAAAGGTTCACATCCTGACCTGCACGCACCAAGCAGCCAAGCAATCAATTAAACGTCTATCCTATTTCAAGCGACCAAATGCTCGCAAACATAAAAGCCAGTAATAAGTTGCAATGCTCGCAGGCATCCAGCCGCCCAAAACCAAGCCAAATCTCAGTCAATCACTCGGCAATTCCACTCCGATCTAGGTCTCGAACCTATTCGCGCCTTTATTAAAAAGGCGTCAACACGTCACTTCGCGAGCGCATCTACCCATGCGAATCCGTTAATCGTAGCCACCGCCGACTACGATCTCCCCCCCGACCCCTGCCGCCACCGCCGTACGCGACATGTTCTCACCGACCCCCCCGATGCTTTGTCATCCCTTCTTTCCGCTCAGAATACGGGCGACGACGACGACGTAGTAGTAGATCCCCTCCCATAGCCGGCGGTTGACCGGTGCACTTAGTAGTGCACCCGTCCCCCTACAGCGACTGTCCCAACCGAGGGCACCTCTTCGAGGCGCCCTCGAGTATGTCGCCTCTTGCCCTTCTGGCTGGCTAAAGCGTAGTGGTTGCACGCTCGCCTTTAAGTCCGGTGAAGCTGTAAAGGCCTCGCGGCCAACAGCGTACATCATTCACACACACACACACACACTCGGCAACCCAACACGCAAATCAGCCACCAAAACAATGCTAAATCACAGTCAACGACCGCGCAAATCAGTCACATTTAACAGAGTTTTCGTAAAAGTTTCGAAGTAGTTAGCGATATTAAAAATTACGTCATCAGTATCAAAACACACTTTAAATTGCTATTCGCTGAAGTGTATATTTTTAACCGGCTTCTAAAAAGGAGGAGGTTTTCAATTCGACTGTATGTTTTTTTTTTAATGTATGTTACGCGATTTTTCTGCCAATTATGAATCGATTTTGATGATTCTTTTTGCATTGGGTTCAGTATAGCTCCAAGGTGGTCCCATTTTAATTTCATCGGTATTGGACCTTGAACTTGAAAGATACACCAGGGAACTCCTTAACGACAAACAATACGAATTCTTAGATTGAGATATTATTACGCCAATCGTATAGGTACCCTGCCATAGAACTAATCAGAATTTTAACCGACTTCAAAAAAGGAAGAGGTCGACAATTCGTCTGTGTTTTTATAACGTCTTTGTTTATGAACTGATTTTGATGATTCTTTTTGCGTTGGGTTTAGTATAGTTTCGAAGTGGTCCCATTTTAATGAAATCGGTATTAAACTTTAAACTTTGAAGATACATCAGGGACTCCTTAACTGCAAACAGCACGAATGTATAGATTCCGTTATTATGGTTATTATATCAATGCTGTTGGTACTTTGCTGTACAACTCAGCAAAATAATATAATATAGGTGTATAAATATTAGTAAATAATTCACTTGTCACTTAAAATTGTAAAATAAAAACCTTTTCAAAAAAAGCAAAAACCGACTTCAAAAAGCAAAAAAATAAATATTTGAAGTCGGTGCCAAGTAACCGACTGCACTAACCGGAACCGAATTCAAATATTTATTTTTTGCTTTTTTAAATCAGTTTTTTTTTTAAAAAGATTTTCTACTTCGTAACATTGCAGGTCGGCACAATCAGTAATCAAGTTTTATGGTTTATCTCGCGACAATCTAGTAGCTAAGTTATTTTGGATCAACAAATTTTATTTATCAAAATCGATTTTTTTTCTTTCATCAGAAACCGTTACATTTTTTGAAAATATAAGTACACAGAGTAAAATGTCTTTTTAGAAATCCATTGGTTCGCTTATTTTCGCTAACGTATTGTATAGTATTTATCCCAAAAAATTAAAGGGTTTTTCCAGATAAGACGAAAATAAGCAAAAAATTGAACTTCTAAAAATACACTTTATTCATAACCTGTTTGATGGACTTCAATAAAATTTTGTGTAATTGTAACATGTACAAAAGGTCACAACTCTGTTAATTATAATTTTGAAACACTTAACAGTTTTTGAGGAAAGAGAAAAGTCGATTTTCATTTATCATTCATTGTTCCAAAACTACTATTCAGATGTCAGTGAAACTTAGCATGGAGATATTTCATATGACAGAAAAAATAGTTAATATTTATGTTTTCAGGAAATCTAACAGTTTGTAGGGAAATGTAAAGCATCTTTATCTCTACATATTTATATAATAAAACTGTAAGGAAGTCATGCCTGTGTGTATATTTTGAAAATAACAACCAACGGATATCATTGTATTGATATAGAAGCTAATTCTACAATTTTTGGCTTTCGTGTCTGTTTGTCTGTCTGTCTATCTGTCCAAGCGTATGAACCATCATAACGTAAAAACTACTAGGCGGATTTTGATGAAACCTTGCACGCGGATATCTTAAAATGTTGAATAACATATTGAATAGTATTTATACCGGAAAATCAAAAGGTATTTCAGAAAATACAAAAATAAGCGAAATATTGAATTTCTAAAAAGACACTTTACTCCAAACTTTCGGTAGCTGTAGCCTGTATTAAGGATCATAACTCTGTATACTCATATTTTCGAAAAATCTAACAGTTTCTGAGGAAAGAAAAATAGAGTCGATTTTGATAAATCATTCATTGTTCCAAAACAACTTAAGCTACTAGATTGTCGCGGGATAAACCGCAAAACTATATTACTGTTTGTCCCGAACTGCAATGTTAGGCCGTAAACTATGTGATTTTGCATACACATGAATTCCTCCATTAATTGATATTGGACTTAGGTTCGTCTCCTTACGAAAAACTATGCAGTATTGAAAAGCACTCACTAAAAATTATTCATACACGTTTGATTTAAACGCTCAAACATGATTTCGTGCATAAACCGACGATGCATTCAGGATTGTTTTTTCCGGACAGAACTGTAACGATGAATGGGCCGGATACGAAATTTTAACGACGATTAATATCTTACGAGATGACCAACACAAAATTAACTGACACAACTTTGCTACACACTTAGCTGACAATGAACCGTTTTAAGATATTATTACGCTAGATTACACTCTTTATCAGGGTAGGTAAAGAAGTTTTAAATCAGAAATAAAAATATTAACAAAAAAATATAAAAAGATAAACTGATTCTCCTTCTTAAAAAGGACGGTATTGTGTGTTTTTTGAGACGGCGTTAGTGGTGTGTGTTGAATGAGATCGCGCTATAGTTTAGTTTATAATTTACAAAGTACGGGCGGGTTTGCGGGCTAAGTGGGGCTAAGACTGAACCCGGTGATAGAGATAGAGAATAAGTCTTGATTTAAGCGAAAAAAGGTAGACTGCTTAACATACTTTGTCAAATAGTCGCAGGTACGATCCCCGCACAGCGCACGGGAATATTCATTTGGGATTTGTGATTTTTAAATAAAGAAGATATTTTATGCGCATACGGGCGAAATTAAAATAAAATGTTTGTCCGTGTTAATTTCCAGAACGGCGGAACCGATTAAATACACTATCACTGGAAAACAAAAGGATTTCACAGAAATTGTTTAAGAATACTTTTTAGCTCGGGAAATGCAAGATCCATGGGGATAGTTGTTTTAATTTTTCCATATTAACATGGCTGAACGGATTTAAAAGAAACTTAATATGATGGTTGCCCTATAAGTCTTGGAATGATGCTATTTCAAAAAGTCCTATCTACCTATGTCAAATGACAAAATAAACGCGTGCGAAGCCGCGGGAAACAGCTAGTATAATATAAAGTAATAAATAATGCAATAGTACAACAATAATACATTAATTATTTACTTCTTATAAAATATTTATAGGAAAATCTAATTTAAAATAAACCGCAATAAAATCTGTTAATTGGCTCAATTTTGTACATTAGGCACTTCCGACCATCCTTATATTAGCTCCTTGTTTTTGTGTCATGTACTTTTATCAGTACGCATTTGATAATCAGATCGGAAAGTTAAATATGAGATTATATAGAATATAGATATCAAGCTAACTATAAAAATACATGCAAAATATTTTTATTGATATTTTGTTCGTATTGCTCAAGCAGTAGCTATTAAAATATCATGGCGCAGTGGACGGCTAAAGATAAGACATTTCTAGTCACCGGAGGAGCGTCCGGATTGGGAGCTGCTTATACTGAAGCCTTTCTTAAAGAAGGCGCAAAGGTGAGAGTATACAAAACAATATTAGTTAGTAAAAAATATATTATACTACCTTACCGGCGCTTGATTATCAGGACGATGAGAGTCAAAAGTTATTCCTGTGTCGTGGGTGCTTTTACAAACATAAAATTCACATACATTAACGAAATAAATATTTGTGGGTCGAACAAAGATTTTCCCCGTGCGGGGGTTCCTGACACTGAATTCCAAGTGAGATAAGTGAATATGTTACGAAATTCTATGTGAATATAATCATTACATCCAGTGGGAGGACGGCTTAAGCTCCTAATACCTGGACCAAGCCATCGTCTACCATGGTTTTATGGTTATTCTATCGACTTCCTATGGGTTTTTTTTATCGAAATCACAATTGCAGTCCGGAGTCTGGTTATGTATACACAGTACACTTCTGCATCTCTCCTTGAAGAATGTAGTTGTAAGATAGTTTCATATAAATTCTGTACCTTCAGTGAAAGGTGATACAAATTGAAAGACGTAGTTTTGAGAAATTGAACTTTAAAGTTTTAAAAAATCCTCTCACTTTTTCTACTGCACTTAATGAAATGTTCACTTCGGTTGTCGATAGACACTTACTTAAAGATTATTTTACTCAAAGAGTAAATAAATTAATTTAAGCAGTTTAGTCTTAACATTACCTAAAATGTACACTTATACTTACACGATGATTTTTTTCATACTATTTTATGTGTAAATTAATATTAATTTAAAAGAATCATTACACACTTGGTTTTGGTTTAGTGTCGAATGATGTACGGAAGATGTGGAGTGGGCAGGCCCTCCATAAGGTGGACCGATGATCTGGTGAAGGTCGCAGGTAAAAGCTGGATGTGTACGGCACGAAGCCGGTCGTTGTGGCGATCTTTGGGGAGACCTTTGTCCTGCAGTGGACGTCTTTCGATGATGATGATGATGATATAAGTATTTGCCATGTAAAACACTAATTAAAACTGGTTATTGAAAACAATTGGTGTACCCTGATAGAAGTGTAATTATATTAATTTGCGCAATTTATAATCTATTCCTTTTGATCGTGTAAACTGGATCAATTCAAGTTGAATCAGTAATGTAAGAAAAATGGAACAATCAGTTCAGTTCACTTTGCAACAATTCGAAATACATCATTAGCATATATTAATATGCACAAAAATAAACTTTTTCTTATTAGGACTTAGGAACATGGGGATTCGATTGAAAAATGGCAGAAATTTTTCTGATGCATAATGTGTCAAAATATCAAAAGTGCATCGAGTGCTCGAGTTGCATTACCTTTCACTGAAGGTACAGAAAAACTTTTTAAAAAAAAAAGGAAGGAGAAGATAAGAAAAAAATAATGAAGAATATGGGACCATAGTACCTAGTAAGCAGAAAAGTTGGTATGAAAACGAAAAGCGGAGACGTGTAAAGTATACATACCCAAGATGTTAATCTTTATACTTATTTCCGTGAACACGGCTGAATATTTGTATTTCTAAACTCGCTCGCTCGTAGCACTGTGCGACCGCGGTGATCTTCCCGATCACCAAAGTTAAGCAGCGTTTGATTGGCATTTTCATATTCGGGCGTCTCCGTGCTTTAGAAGGCACGCTAAGCCGTTGGATCCGGTTACTACTTAGAGTGGTTAGGCTTGATAAGTTCCAACAGCAGGGAGCCACAAACTTGCCTCCGACAATCGGCACTGCGTTCGCCTGGTGAAGTATGACTTAATCTCTCTCACCTCGATTTGTGAGAGAGGGCCTTTGCCCAGCAGTAGAACAGTATATGCTGATATTATTTATTATTACCATTTCTGAACAGAGGATAGCCATCTTGGATGTCGCCGTTGAAGTAGGCAAAGCAAAAGCTGAAAGTTTAAACGAGACATATGGAGACAAGGTGATATTTATTAAATGCGACGTGAGTAAGGAGGAAGATATAAACAAGGCTTTCGATGCGGTGATCGCTGAGTTCAAGCAAGTGGACGTGATCATCAATAATGCCGGCATTATGGTTGATGCGCCGAATATGTGGAGGATTGCTTGTGACGTGAATTGGGTAAGGAACTATTTATATTATGGACGGAGTAATAATGTTTTAGAAATGTGACTGTATATTCTGGTTTTATGTAAGAACAACAACAACAATACGCTCAATAAGATAGGTTTTATAATACTTAGGGTATTAGGTACTCGTATGGCGGAATCAAAAAGTTTCGGAGGTACGATCGGCAACTTAAGTCGGTTAAAATTCTCAATTTTTAAATCGCTGATACCTTTTAGCATCACATCCATTTTTGTTGATCTAATATGTTGCTAATAATTACGTTTCGACAATTTTCACCAACGTATATAAAATAAAGTGTAATATTGATTTGAAAAAATGATAATGTTTAGCAACGACGCAATGCTGACTGTATCTATTTGTTATAATACGAATAAAGAAAATAGGAACGTATAAGTACGTTAATTTATGGCTGATTTAGAAGTAGGGATAGGTACCACATTATAGATGAGGAGGCTAATTTGAAATGAGTTAGTAAATTTTCCGTTTCGAAGGAAGAAGTGTAGCTTGCTTATACTTCAATGGAGGAGGTCAAATCTTATTGCCATTTAAGAGACAAAATACAGTAAAGTTAAGTTAAGAATTTTTAATATCGTACTACTTAGTAGAAAAGCTTATGCATTTCATAAGTTCTACAAAATCTGTAATATCCATTTCTTTCTGTACTTACAATCAGTATCATATTTGTTTCCCAGCAAGGACTCGTTGCGTTTTCCCTTAAAGGGATCCAGCACATGAGGAAAGATGAAGGCGGCGCAGGTGGCACGATCATCAACATCTCCTCTGCAGCTGGTGCATGATTTTTCCTGTAAAATGTATTTATCTGTATACATATTATTTATCTACACAAAAAATGAAATCATTGATTAAGCAACTTGTAACGCTTCTGTACTATCTATTTTTGGTTGTGGTGACTTTGCTGGCTAAAATATATGTATTTCAAGATTTTATAATATTCTAGATGCCTCCGTTCTTCGACCGCACCGGTGTAAGGATGCTTACGATGTGTCCTGGACCCACTGACACCCCTCTATTACACGGCTTGGATAAACGCGGTTACGATGATGTAATGTGCCAACAGATGGCCGATAGTATGGAACAGAATAACATAATCATCCAAAAGTAAGCCCATTGTAATTTGTTTCTTTTTCTGAATGGTGTCATCGCTATAATGAAGAAGAAATTTTAGCGATGCATATACAAGGTGTATCGTTAAATAACGCAATACCTCAGACACCCCGATTAGATAATTGCTTCACAATTTCAATACGAAAACCAAACTTCCAAATTTAAAGTTTTTACCCCTTCTTTAAGCATTTTTATAACCCAATCAACAATGAAACTTGCACGTGTATGGGTGCGTATTGAGAAATTTGTTTTAGAAATGCATTTGAAATCTCCGTACTGCTTTAAATCAAGAATAAATTGAGTTTGGTCTAGCACACTGAAGGAGTAACTGCACATGTAGCATATTAAAAAAAAATGTAATATACTTTAGTTGGAATCACTTCAGTTATCGATTTAGACACAAACTACTTTTAGGTCTTGCGTTTATTATGTTACACCTTGTAGAGTCTTAATACTTAAAATACCTACTTCCATTCGTTATAATTTATCTATTCGTACCTCCGTGGATCTTTAATGACCAGGCCCGTACTTAAGTAGATACTTAGATCACATTTATGCAACAATACAGTGTGGTGCAAAAAGCACGACAAGAAGCATAGAAAAGTATGTGTGTGCATTGTCAAACAGCGTGATGTGGGCTTTGCCGGTGCTTGATATCCAGCACGTGGACGGGTTTTCGAGGAAGCGCAGAGCGTAAAGTATTGGACAGAAAAAGCATTAATAACCCGACATGCATGGCGGAGAGAAGCATGCGGCAGTCGCGCTAATATTAATGTGGACGAGTAACGGCATTTAAAACTAAACAGCATACACAATTCGTATGCTATAACAGTAATCGCAACAACCTAGTTCGGTCGGTACGAACCTGGAGTATCATCTATTCTGTTTGTTAGAGGCCCTTGACCTGCTATGGGAGCTAATAGAGCCTATATCTTTATTGCCCCTAATTAGGCACCTCAGAACGAACCGAATGTGAACATTGAAAACATCAATGGGAAATGTTTGTTTTCAGGGTCGAGTCCTTGGTTACTGGGTTCGTGCACATGTTCAAGAACGGCGCACCCGGATCTATCTGGCTTTCAGTGGATGATAAACCCGTTAAAGACATTACTTCTTATGTAGACAACTCTTTCAGACTATTGGAAGAATTGGTGTATGGTATAACTAATTGATTAAATTTGTTATAATAACTTGTATCGACTTTATATTTACTAACTATCTACTGTTCAAAACGTATGTCGCCATGACGAACTGCACCTTCCCCGCCAAGTGGAAGGAGGCGGACGTCATAGGCATTCCCAAGCCCGGCAAACCTCGCAATCTCCCCGCGAGCTACCGCCCTATCAGTCTCCTCAACTCCCTGGCCAAGATATACGAGCGCCTACTTCTGGCGAGGCTCAAAGACTTCGTAACGTCCAGGGGTATCCTTATCGACGAGCAGTTTGGCTTTCGAGCCAAACACTCTTGCGTCCACCAAGTGCACCGCATCACGGAGCACATCCTCTCCGGTCTCAATAGACCCAAACCCATCTACACGGGCGCCCTCTTCCTAGATGTCGCGAAGGCATTCGACAAAGTCTGGCACAACGGCTTGATCTACAAGCTCTACCAATTGGGTGTGCCGGACAGACTCGTGCTCATCTTACGAGACTTCTTGTCGAATCGCGCCTTCCGTTATCGCGTCGAAATGACGCGCTCCACTTCCCACTCCATCAGTGCTGGAGTCCCACAGGGCTCAGTTCTCTCGCCGCTCCTGTTTAGCCTTTACACGAACGACATTCCTCGTTCGAGTAAGGCGCATCTAGCCCTATTCGCGGATGATACCGCTCTCTACGTCTCGCATAGGAATAAGGGTTTCATTACCAGACACCTTCAGGCATCCGCCAATTCCCTAGGGAATTGGTTCAGGAAGTGGCGTATTGAGGTGAACCCGGACAAGAGCGCTGCGGTGTTCTTCTCCAGAGGTGCCACCCCGCGCCACTCCCTGCGCCGCCCTAGAAGTAATCTCGGCCAAGTGACCATGTTCGACCGACCCATTCCCTGGGTCAAAGAGGTCAAATATCTAGGGGTCACCCTAAACAGTACCATTTCCTTCGGCCCGCACATCAAGCGAGTCCGTCACCGAGCATCATTTGTGCTCGGTCGTCTCCATTCGTTAATCTGCAAGCGGAGTAAAATGTCCCTTAGAAATAAGGTGACACTTTACAAAACTTGCGTTCGACCCATCATGACTTATGCGTGTGTCGTGTTCGGGCATTCGGCCCCCTCTCACATCGATAAACTCCAAGTGGTTCAAAACCGCTTCCTCCGTAAAGCCGTAGGAGCCCCCTGGTTCGTACGGAACGTCGACCTCCACTCCGATCTAGGTCTCGAACCTATTCGCGCCTTTATTAAAAAGGCGTCAACACGTCACTTCGCGAACGCATCTACCCATGCGAATCCGTTAATCGTAGCCACCGCCGACTACGATCTCCCCCGCGGCCTTCCCGCCACCGCCGGCCGCGACATGTTCTCACCGACCCCCCCGATGCTTTGTCATCCCTTCTTTCCGCTCAGAATACGGGCGACGACGACGACGTAGTAGTAGATCCCCTCCCATAGCCGGCGGTTGACCGGTGCACTTAGTAGTGCACCCGTCCCCCTACAGCGTCTGTCCCAACCGAGGGCACCTCTTCGAGGCGCCCTCGAGTATGTCGCCTCTTGCCCTTCTGGCTGGCTAGAGCGTAGTGGTTGCACGCTCGCCTTTAAGTCCGGTGAAGCTGTAAAGGCCTCGCGGCCAACAGCGTACATCATTCACACACACACACATCAAAAAGTATGTACCCAGCTATTGCCAGCATACCATACCATCGAAGGTAGTTTAAATAAAAACGATGAAAACTACACCTGTTTCGCCTACATACGAATATTTTTGGCCCCAAGAGGAGCGGAAAGTGGACGTGAGGTGTACCTACATACGTATATGTACACCCATTTCGCCTACTTTTCACTCCCGTTGAGGCCAAAAATTTGCGTGTGTAGGCGAAATGTGAGTGTTCTTCATTTTCGTTCGAATGAATATCTATGAATGAATCTGTCAGAATAAGGGAAGTTATCAGTGTTTACACATGTACTAATTTTTTTCTAACATAACGTCCACCATTTTTTGCGTAGTAATTATTATCTTGCGTTTACGCTACCTGTGTTATTCATCATTAGCATTCATGATATTTTGATAACGACTTACGTGTTTATGGACAACCGTGAGATAATATTTTATTGATGTTGGATTATACCTACCGTATACCTATATTTAATCCGTGTGGGGACGGATCAAGAATACATTCTCCCCACCGCATGCTGGACTACCAGCGGGTCTTAAGAGGCGACCAAATCCAGCAACAAATACCGCAAGCGGTAGTTCAAGCGAGGCAGTACTCTGGTGCCACACCGGAATAGGGCTCGCTTGGGCTGAGTGATGCCGGAAGCAGGGCACCACTCTCTGGAATGGCGATACACATGGCATTTAAAGCCCTAGTTAGTTGGGTTACTGCTAGGAGACCATAGCCCACAGGTGCCGTAAGAGGTGCCTAAGGGGCTTTTAAGACAAGAGGATGGGCAGCAGCGTTCTCTTAATACCTACTAACGATATACTGTGATCGCCAACCCGCCTGCCAAGCGTGGGGATTATGGCATCATCCCCCTAATGATATCTACAAATATTAAACGGCCCCCAGTCCCCGGCGGCCCCGCTAGTCCTGGACACGGTAGCAGCTACGGTAACGGCGGGGCGGGGGGTGCTAAGATTCCCCGGAAGAGGCATGGCTACGGAAAACGAAGACCATTGGTCCTGGCAACTTTTAACACGCGCACACTGCGAACTGATGAAAAGATCGACGAGTTAGAGGAAGAATTGAGCAAGTTACACTGGGATATCATAGGATTATCTGAAGTCCGAAGGAAGGGTGAGGACTCGATAACACTTAAATTCGGTAACTTGCTCTATTTCCAGGAGGGCGACCAGCAGTCCCAGGGTGGTGTCGGGCTTATAGTCCACAGGTCTCTCGTGAACAACGTTGTCAAGATCGAGAGTGTGTCCACCAGGGTAGCGTACCTGATATTCAAAATGATTGAAAGGTATTCACTGACAATTATACAGGTATACGCACCGACTTCGACACACCCCGACGATGAGGATATATCTAGAGCCATACATACCTCTAGAACTCACTACACCGTTGTCATGGGGGACTTTAACGCGAAACTGGGCAGACGAGGCGACGATGAGCTGAGAGTGGGAACCTTTGGTACTGGACAACGGAATCCCCGGGGCCAAATGCTGGCTGCCTTCATGGAGAAGGAGGGATTCTTTATGATGAACTCCTTCTTCCAGAAGCGGTGAGCCCCGATGGTGTTACAAGAAACGAGATGGAATTCATGTCGACAAGGCGGCACATATTCAATGATGTCTCTGTGATCAACGCAGTTAAAACTGGAAGTGATCACCAACTGAAAGGTCTCGACTGATGAAGTCTATATATACTCCGTCCAGCACCTGTCCAGATTCAGGAGCCTGATAGCTTTCTGCTCGAACTGCAGAATCGCTTCGAAGGTCTGGGTTAGTGCATAAATGTGGATGATTATAGCAGCAGGGTAGTGAAAACTGACCATACGGTCGAGCACAATTTCTTTAAAATCCACCGTACAAAAAGAACCAAAAAGCTGTCAGGCGTTACCCTCAAGCTTATGGAGGAAAGACGCAGGATGATCTCAGTCTCCAGAAGAAGTTTCCGAATGCCAGCGGCTCAATAGGCAGATGTCTAAGTCTCTGACTCGCGATGTACGCGAGTATAATACTGAAAAAATAAGAGAGACTATTGAGCGCTACGAAGGCCCTAAAGTGTTTGCAAGAGATCTGTCTATCGGACAGAGCCGGCAGGATTGTATCCTCTACACCGGAACTCGTGAGTCGAGAAGTTCTCCGGCCAGCTATACACATCAGTACAACCACCTGTCTGCAATCCGGCCATAGACCCAAGAGCCAAATTGACCCGACACTATACCGAAGACATCCCGGACATCAGTCTGTACGAGATTAGTATGGCTCTCAAACAGCTCAAGAACAACAAGGCGCCAGGCGATGACGGTATAACAACCGAGCTTCTCAAGGCTAGTGGAAAGCCGATATTGAGGGCTCTCCAGAAACTATTCAACACCGTCATCCTCGAGGGCAAAACGCCACAGTCATGGCGCGGAAGTGTGGTGGTTTACTTCTTCACAAAAGGTGATAAACCCTCTTGAAGAATTATTAACCTATCTCGTTCGGTCGGCGTCACGATCATATTCCCCAAGCGGGGGTGGCAGAGGTGAACTGAGTACACCCACTTTTCTCCGACGATGTTAGGCCCTATGTAATAGGGGACCAGCCTATTGCCATAAACCAATTCCTACAAAAACTACATTTTCCGACCTAGGATTTGAACCCAGGACCTCGTGATCACACAGCGATGCGCTTTGCCACTAGATCAACGAGGCAGTCAATAATTTTATTCAAAATAAACCGTTTGTGTTACTATTATCATGCATATTCGATAATCAGATCGGAGAGGTATATAGAGGTAATTATACAATATAGATATCCTACTGGATAAAATTAAGGGCAAAATATTTTGTATTGATAATAGTTCGTATTGCTCAAGGCAGGTACTTCGTTATAAACGTACCATGCGTTATAAACGGCTCAGGTACTTCGTTATAAACGTACCATGTAGTGTTGTAAAAACGCTCGAGTCGGCGCTTAAAACGCTCGCGTCTTCTACGTGTTTCAACGCTCGTGAGCGCTAAACTACTAACTCAACGCTAAACGCTCGACTTCAGCGCTTATTTTTAAAACTAGTACCATAGCGCAGTGGACGGCTTAAGAATTCATTTCTAATCACCGGAGGCGCGTCCGGATTGGGAGCCGCTTATACTGAAGCCTTTCTTAAAGAAGGAGTAAAAATGTATTATCATCATCTCAGCCTATACCCGTCAAGTACTGAGCATAGGCCTCCCCAATTACTGTCCAGTGCAATAATGTCACCTGCATTCAACGACTTCGATCATCAGTTATCGGTCCATCTGGTAGGCGCCCGTCCCACGCTGCGCTTGGCAATACGTCTTCACTCTAGAATCTTTATGCACCAGCGCCTGTCCGATCTTCGCGCTATGTGGCCTGCCCATTGCCACTTCAGCTAACTAATTTTATGGGATGTCGGTGACCTTGATTCTTATACGAATCTCCTCATTCCTGATTCGAACACGTAGAGTAACGCCGTATATAGCTCTTTCCACAGCTCGCTGAGTGACTCTGAGCTTGTGAAACGTTCAAAACAAAATCAACAAATTGCGTACAGAAACATTCAGACCGAAACAAATATTTGTTGGTTACATAAAGATTTGCCGTGTGCGGGGAACGCTACTTCTCGAGGATCGAACTCTTTTTTTTTGTAATCATTCTATCAAATGGTTTTTCAATCGAAATCGCAATCACAATCCCGAGTCTGGTATTGCTGTGTGTACACAGTGGTGTTGAAAAAGTGTACATTTTTCTATCCCCGCTTGGAGAATATAGGCGTAAATTATTACTCAGGAGAAAAATAGAGGTCAAAAAAACAACAACGAGGAATGTGACCATATAATGTGCAGAAAAGTTGTTAGGGATACGAACAGCGGGACCATTTAGAGTTTATATACCTCAAACAGTTCATCTTCATGCTCATTTCCCTAAACAAATTCTGTTTGGATCACCTCAGGTGTGTATAGAATTGAAAAACTGTTAGCTATGTAAAAACGTGTATTTCAAACCACGGGCAGTAAGCAGAGTGAACAATGTTAAGTTTTATTGGCTAATTTGCATGACAATATTTACAATTAGAAATCATTGCTCCTTAATTTTAACAAGCGCTCCAACATGCCTCCCGGCGTTGAAAGCTCTACTTTCAACCTCTTTAACCCTTACTTATAGAAAGTGGACAAAGCTTGCTTAAAGTTCGACGGATAACTCCAGTTGAGGTCTTAATATCAGCTACCCGGGTTACTTGGTCAGAACCAGGGAACCAGGGATCAAAAAGTAGTGAGAATGAGATAGAATATAATGACTATTGATAACTTAATAATTTATTTTTCTACATAGTTTCCGAGTCTCTCTACACACCGAGTCCAGCGCTTTTCCAAGGCTTCATCCCTTTCACAAAAAATTTTTGTCTTGGTCCTGCAAAGAGCTCTCCAGGGCATCCATCATCTCGTTATCGTCTTCGTACCTGTTTCCCCTTAAGTATTTTTTTAATTTGGGGAACAGATAAAAATCGCTAGCCGCCCGATCTGGTGAATAAGAGGGGTGGTCAACCAATTCGAAGCCAGCTTGCTGAATGGCAGCCATCGCAACTGCAGACCTGTGCGCGGGTGCGTTGTCGTGATGAAACAGCACGCCCCTTCGAAGATTCCCTCTTCTTTTCTCTTTGATGGCATTCCTCAACTTGGGAATTAAAGCTGCATAATCCGGATCCAGATCGTGAACGCGAGTGCAAGCAAGGCAACGCACCTCTGCTGCGATAATGAATAACGTATCGAAAAGACTTAAATGTGCTAGTTGTAATATCGTGATTTGTGAGGTGTTGGCCTTTATACAAAACAAACTAGATGTTATGGACGAACAAAGCCTTGTGCAAATATGCGAGAGTGCTTTTAATACGGCAGACATCAAGTTGGCAAAGTCGTTACTGTTTGAATCGATGAGCAAGCGACCGACAACGCGAAAGCGTCAAGGAAAAACCTTACGAGACTTGGAGGACATAATTTGCTTATTAAAGGAGACGGATCCTGAAGAGATTCCGATTTTTGTGGCCAGAAAATTAGAAAAATTGCCGCCCGTTACATTCGATCATGTCGATGTTACCGCGTTGCTCAAGAAGATAGTTTTACTTGAGAAAAGTATACATAATTTTCAACATCAGTATGCTAACAAAAGTGAATTAAATGATCGAATTAACGAATTTTATAAAACTACATCTTTTGTAAATCAAGAGAGAAATGTAAACACGCAGAGAGGAGGTAGATTTAAAATGTTTGACAGTGGGCCGATGTCACTACCAACATTATGTGGTGATGAATCATTTGATGTCGAGCGCAATGATTGTGCAAACTATCCATCTCTTTCCTCTATGCACGAGCTGCCACCTGCAACGTCGCCGGCCCCGGCGAGCGAGACTAGCGCGGGTGTAAATGAGACGACAAGTGCATGCGCAATATCAACTTATAATAAGGAGCCGTCGCATACCGGTTGTGCGTCGCGACCGCCAGCGCTGATTAATGAAGCAGCTATCTATCTATCTATCTATCTATAACCTCACGCCAGATCCCTTGCGGGGTAGGCAGAGAGTACAGAGTTCCAACAGGTTCTTTCCTTACATACCTCTCTGGCTTCCTCGACTCTCATAGTTCGTCTCATACACGCTCGCCGGTTACGGAGACTCTTGACTTTTCCATCAGATAACACTCGGTTTATTTGGTCGTGGTAAGATAGTCTAGGTCTTCCCCGGTACCTGCATCCTTCCACTTTCACATTGTATATCTGTTTTGTCATTCTTTCCTCTGGCATTCTTTCTATATGCCCGAACCAACGGAGCATGCCCTTTCTCATCTTTACACCGATACTATCTTTCATACCTACTCGCTATGAAACCTTTCATACCTAATGAAGCAGCTGATCGATGTAAACAAATTAATGTTATGATGGATGAGCGTCGGTCGTTTTCTGAGGTTATTCAGAAAGACGGTGAATGGAAAGTATCGAATAATAATGAGGAATGGACTTTGGTTCAGAAACGAAGGCATAGAAATCGGTTTATTAGTCAAATGGGGAGAGCGTTAGTTGATCTTCAAGAAAAAGGTGTGCAGTTTAGAGCTGCGGACACAAAAGTGCCTCTATTTATATCCAATGTGCATAAAGAGGTATCTGAGCAGGATATTATTACCTATGTGTATGAGAAGACCGGAGAGCGAGTTACACTAGTTAAAATTAGAATGAAACAGGAAAAAGACTATAATGCTTACAAGGTCTTTGTAACTAAGCATAACATTGATACCTTCTTAGATGATAAGTTGTGGCCATCTGGAGTATCATTTAGGCGATTTGTGCATTACCATATGAGGCGAAACAATAATGAAGTTGAAAATACAGATAGCAAAAATGGTCAATCTTAGTAGAATAGTAAGTTTCAATTGCAAATCACTCAAGAGGTCATTGGAAGGAATCAGAGCTTTGTGTGAGTCAGCGGACGTGGTAGCCCTCCAGGAGACATGGTTGCTGCCTCACGATTTGCCGCTACTTAGCACAATTGATGATAACTTCGGGTGTACAGGAACGTCGGCTGTGGACACCGCGGCAGGCCTGCTGAGCGGAAGACCATACGGTGGCGTCGCATTATTGTGGCGTAAGAGTGCGTTCGAGTCAGTGTTGCCGATCGATTGTAATAATGTGCGAGTGTGTGCGGTCAACATAACTGTAAGTAGTAGATCTGTAGTGATTTTCAGCGTCTACATGGCCACGAACTCTAATGACAATCTTCCTGAGTTCACAGCTTGTCTAAGTACTATTCGCTCAATAATTGAAATAGAGGAGAATAAGGGCGTTGAAGCTTTTTATATTATAGGAGACTATAATGCACATCCGAACGAGTTGTTTTATAATGAAATGATAAACTTTTGTCTGGATCAAAGTTGGTTCTGTGTAGATGTGAATATGTGTGACAGTAATACCTACACTTTTACAAACGAATCTCATGGTTGTAACAGATGGTTGGACCACTGCATAGTCACTGAGTCTGCGCGGCAATCTGTTGTTAATGTGACAGTACTCTATGACTTGTATTGGTCTGACCATTTTCCGATTGTGGTCGAATGTGATTTACATAAAATTAAGCCTAAATTTGTAGATAAGGTAAATAATAAACCTGCAAATCGTGTTATATGGGGTGAGAGGTCGCCAAAGCAGATTAGCGAGTACCACGACCTCTGTCACTCTGGACTAAGGCTGATAGATGTTCCTTGTGAGCTGCATGGTTGTTGTGATAGGC
This sequence comes from Phalera bucephala, assembly GCA_905147815.2. Classification (NCBI taxonomy): domain Eukaryota; kingdom Metazoa; phylum Arthropoda; class Insecta; order Lepidoptera; family Notodontidae; genus Phalera; species Phalera bucephala. The sequence continues at coordinate 39,628,998 of LR990609.1, read as the reverse complement.
TGTGTGATCACAAGGAGCATCGCTCGGTTCTTGATGAAATGTATTTAAATATTGTAAATACACTTGCAATGTCCGCAGTACAGACCTATAGGACACAGTGTCGGAGGAAGGGTGGCTATATCACCGGGTGGAATAAATATGTCGCTGGCGCACACCGCGAGGCGCGGCTTAAATTCCAAGTGTGGACTATGGCCGGTCGCCCGGCCAGTGGTCGTGTATTTAATGATATGGCGGAGGCGAGGAGACATTTCAAGGCTAAACTCAAGTGGTGTCAAAACAGGCAAGATCAGCTTAGAATGGACCATCTCGCGTCCAACCACGCTACTAAGAACTTTAAGCATTTTTGGAAAAACACTAATAAGATGAATGTAAGGCCGAGTCTCCCGGTGAGTGTCGGTGGTATTACTGACCACAAGCATATTGCCGATGCTTTTAGGGACCATTTTTCTGTGCGGTCGCCCTTAATCGCGGTTCCTCATAACGCAAACGATACGGAGACCATGGCGACAAAACGGAACCCAAAGATACCAGCTAAGATAGTGGCTAGAATTATCTCAAAAATGAAACGTGGAAAGTCACCGGGTCACGATGGTCTCAGTATCGAACATTTTAAGCATGCGGGTATCCATCTGCCCAAGGTGTTGTCACTGTTTTTTACACTGTGCTTGGGACACTCTTATCTGCCGGAACCGCTTATGCAGACGATAGTCGTTCCCATAGTTAAAAACAAGACTGGTGATACATCCGATATAAATAACTATCGACCCATCTCGCTCGCTACTACCATGGCCAAGGTGCTTGACGGTCTGTTGAATGACTGTCTCTCCGAGCACGTTAAGGTGCATGATGCCCAGTTTGGGTTCAAGACAGGAGTATCAACGGAGAGTGCCATCCTGAGCCTGAAACACACAGTCAAGTACTACACTACGAGGAGGACGCCGGTATACGCGTGTTTTCTTGACTTGTCGAAAGCGTTTGAACTCGTCGCATATGATATACTATGGGACAAGTTGGGAGACACGGGTGTGCCGGCGGAATATACAGCACTTCTCAGATACTGGTATGCTCACCAGAAGAATCAGGTGAGGTGGGTCGGTGCTTTGTCGGATGAGTACAGGATGGAATGTGGTGTACGACAAGGGGGGTTAAGCTCTCCTCTGTTGTTTAATCTATATGTTAACCAGCTTATAGAGCGGCTGAGTAATACACATGTCGGTTGTCATATTGACAGTACTTGTGTCAATAATATAAGTTACGCGGACGACATGGTCTTGCTCAGTCCAACTATAAGCGGGCTGAGAGAGTTACTATCGATCTGCGAGACGTATGCGAAGGTGCACGGCCTTAAATATAACTCACAAAAAAGTGAGATGCTGGTGTTTAAAGCACCTAAACAACAGCCTCGTCGTGTACCTCCGGTATATCTCAACGGCATAGTACTAAATGTGGTTGATAGTTTTAAGTACTTGGGTCACATTGTCACCAGTGACCTACGAGATGATAGGGACATAGAGCGAGAGCGCAGGGCGTTGGCGGTAAGAAGCAATATGCTTGCTCGTAGGTTCGCTCGCTGCACGACAGACGTCAAAGTATGTTTATTCAAAGCGTTCTGTCAGACCTTCTACTCGAGCGGCCTATGGGTATCATATACAAGCCGAGTCTACAACATCCTGCGCGTACAATACAACAACGCCTTCAGAATGCTGTTGCGACTGCCATGGCGCTGCAGTGCGTCGGGAATGTTTGCCGAAGCTCGCACGGATGGCTTTCACGCCATAATGCGTAAAAAAGCGGCTTCCTTACTGCAGCGCTTACGTGGCACTCGAAACAGTGTACTGAAAATGATTGTTGACAGACAGGACTGTCCCATCCAAAAACATTGGGTGGAGATAGTTATGGGTGCGCGTAAATAAACATCTAACGTCACGCCTGTCTTCCCCGCAGGATCAGTACAGGAAAACTTATGGTGCACCAAAAACTTGTCGCAATATTAATAGCAAAAGTACTAACAATACTAACGTAGCATATAAGCAAAGCTATTACTAACTTATCACTAACAACTCTTATGGACTTAATGTCTGAAATAAAGATATTTTATTTTATTTATTTATTTATAATATTGGCCTGTAATAGTGGTTCCACGCTCCAGGTAATCAATCAACAATATTCCTTCTGAGTCCCAAAATATTGAGGCCATAACCTTGCCAGCCGATGCCACGACACGAACTTCTTCGGGGTCGGTGATGATGGCCGTTTCCATTGCGAAGATTTCTGTTTTGTCTCGGGATCAAAATGATGGACCCATGTTTCGTTCATTGTTACGAAACGAGACAAAAAGTTTTCAGAATCTTCTTGAAACTTGTCCAACAATATCTTCGAAATGTCAAGTAGATTTTGTTTCTGACTGTTGGTTAACATTCTCGGCACCCATCTTGCGCAGACTTTTCTCATATTCAAAGATTGTTTCAATATGAATTCCATATGAAATGCCCGTTTCTTGAATTAAGTATCGGATGGAGATTTTTTTAAATTAATATTACAAATATGTAAAGCTTCGTTATTGAAGTAACAAATTGTACTCTTAGTGAGTACAATTTGTTACTTCATCATACATACTTCATGATTCAATTTGAGACACTCGAATAATGACATCCAATGAATTGCTTAGCTTAGTCTCCGATAAATAATAAGTATTAGGTGGCGGTCCTTTGCATATTTCAATGAAACGTAACACATAAGCCACTGCGCGCCTAAGCCTATTTAAATTTTAAAATGTATTAAAATCTATGAAGATTTTTTTATTAGAAAACTCGTTTGATTGGGCTATACACGATAATGTGCTCGTGTTTCCGGCAGAAATGTAGAAATTACTGGAGTAGAAGACCAGTTCAAAGGAGGATCCTTTAAAAAGCTTGGTCCTGACCACCACATATCGAGAGTTTGAATGCCCTCGACACTCACACGGCGTGAAGCATAAATCGCTGGATTCAGCTCAGTAGGCATATATCGTCACGCGCAATCGCTCGTTTTTTCGAGGCTTTCACCAACGCGATTGCGGACAAACGTATGCAACTTACACGGTGACTTCCTTAACCAACCTAAGATAATAGTGAAGTCAGTCCAGAGTACAGTACGAACTAGCATTACATTGCGTAAAGAGCTGATAGCCTTTTCGTAAATCCTAAAAGCCACCAAAGCACCGCAGAGCTCAATCCTTTGAATGTTCGTGGCTTTAATAGGAGCTACACGACTCTTGGCTAATAATAATCGGACTAGAGGTCTATCATTTTTATTCATGCTACGAGCGTGTAGGCATGCACCATATGTTTTTTTCATGCATCAGAAAATACATGAAATTCCAATTCCTGCGTGGGATACGTAAATTATTGAGCAAATGTAAATTTCTGATAACATCAATCTAAATTTCTTCTATCTATGGCGTTAATGGCATATCCTACGACAACTTACGCAACCATAACCTTTGCAAGAAGCAAGATGCTCATTGTGATAACGACAGAAGAAACAAGGCCTAAAGGGTCGAAAATTTTGGAAATTTTAGAAAGCAATATACGCTTTGTCTTCGTTTTCGACATCGCCGTACCGATGGGAAAACAATGTTCATCAGATTCGGTTTGCCAACCTAAACCTAACGTCTTACTGAGCTCATTACCACTTATATTTAAATCAAGTGGGGACTGAGTGGACTTTGGGAAAGTGAGCTGCAGCGAGGACAGACATCAATTTGTAGCGCATGTCTCGTAATTCGTTAAGGTCATCCCCATCACTCAACAGGTTATCTATATAAAAATCGTGCATGATGACTTCTGCAATCCTTTTGTCCTCACACTCCATATCTATCTGCCTAAGAGACCTAGTCGCAAGGAACGGGGCACATGCAGGACCATTGGTCGTCGTTGTTTAATTTGAATGGCTGAAGCGCTTCTTTTGGATTGATTGTCGGTATAACTTTGACTGATTTATCAATCGACGCTCCAAGGAGAAAATCAATGTTTAGCCCGATGTAAAGAATTGCCTAAAACGGGTTATTTTTTAGAGGAATCCTTACACTAAAACGCCCATTCTCTAAACGCGTAGTATTATTGACAAAATGTTCCTCGCATAATTTTTGTACCAATGAATATTTAGAAAAATTATTAATTTCATCCAAGTTCCAAAAAAGTGTGATTGAATGATACGATTTTATGCATCTTAATAACTGCTAAAAACATTATCAGATTTACAATTTTTCGTCAAGTATGTATTATATAATATGCACCTAATGGAATATTTTAGCGAATTACTTATGAAACTTAGTTATTTTAACATTTTATTTAGAATCTCCGGTGTCACTTGAAGGCGAGTGCTATTGGAATCTATACATATCTGTGTTTGACCAATCCTTTATGAATAATACAAGAAGCACTGCGTTTAGTGATTATAATTTATAACAAGCCTTCAAGAGAGATAACATCAAATAATAATGGTAATACAAATAGTGTGAGTTCAGCTGGAATTCCACCAGCATCTTAACCTGCAGCATTCCACCAGCATCTTAGTGCAGTGATAGCCTAGTGGTTAGACCGTTGGACTGCAAAGTCAAAGGTCTCGGGTTCAAACCCAGGCACGCACCTCTGTCTTTTCGAAAGCATGTGCGTATTAAAAATTTATTATCACTTGCTTTAACGGTGAAGGAAAACATCGTGAGGAAACCTGCATGCCTAAGAGTTTCTCGAAGGTGTGTGAATTTCGCCAACCCGCACTGGGCCAGCGTGGTGGACTATGGCCTAAACCCTCTCAGTTTGAGAGGAGGCCCGTGCCCAACAGTGGGACAGTTTCTTAACAGGGCTAATATTATTTATTATAATAATATTTTTTTTGTAAAAATATTGTCTTTACTCTTACTCCTAAATTTAGGAAAGTATTTATGCAGGGTTACCGTTCGCCTAGTATTGTAAGCAGGTCCGGCACACCACTGTTAAGGAACACTTCGAGCCAGGATGCCTCTGCATGTTCGTCGATTGACACTATACCTTCTAGTAGAGTTGCAAAGAAACGACAGCCGTCGAGAAAATGTTTAAAACAATTAGGAAAGGCATATTTAAGTAGAATCAGTAAGACATATCCCGACTTTAAAACTACCATGTTCGTTAATTTGTCGGCTCAAATGTTTTGAAAAGATTAATGCAGAGAAACGTGAAAGTATTTTTTGCATTTCTGGACAATAGGAGATCACTTTAGACAGTGGGATGACATTGTTAATCATACCGAAGGGAAGTGATATTTGATATCCTTTCAGCTGTTTTTAGCCGCAGAAAAACTGTCAATTATCGCCTACCCTATAATTTAATCCAACGCTGTCAAAATGACGGATGGTGTCCATCTGCAAAACTATGTTTCTAAACACACTGGCTATAGGAGAAAGAACTGTTCAAACTGCTACATTGAGGTGTCGGTCAGGTGGTGGATCTGTTTCTCCTGTTCATTTTGAGATCTAGCTAGATCCACCATAACGAATGAATACGGACGAATTACGAGGAGTTTTTAATCATGTCTAAACGTTTCATCCAGTTGAATTTCGATATGTTCGCAAATTCTACCCAAATTTACCAAGATGGAGATCTTTGATTTACCTACAAAGATTCTACATTGGTAGTGATGAGTGGTGTGCTACTGAAAATATATCAAAAAGGCAAAGAAAGTCAGACAGCGTCGCGATATAATACCTAAATCAAAAAATGGATATTACCTTTCACAAGCTGAGGAAGAATATTTGCCATTAAGGTTATGCGTACAATACAAACAAAGCTACTTTGACTGAAGAAGACAAAAAAAGCTAAAACTTACCATGAGAAATAAAACTATAGCTAGAGAAATAAAGGAAAAAGATAAAAAAAGCTATAGAAAGTAAAGAAAAAATAAATACAGCATTCTACGATTATCAAAAAATTTGGAACTGTCCTCACGGTAATGTAGGTCTGTATTATTATAAAAGAAACTTGTCTTTTTAATTTAGTTAGGTACTTTTTCGCTTTGTGAAGCCAGTCAGGTTTCAACATTTCGGGTTAAACATTACACGTATGATTGCGCAATCGTATTGTCGTCTTGCTCGGTGAAGTTTTGAAGGCCACGGTCAGGAGTTCTATTCTTCCTCTCCTATTATTCAGTACTTCCATATTGGCCCTCCCCCATAGCGACAACCCAAGCCGAGGCCGTTCCTCCTTGAGGCGACCTTGATAATGCTTGGGGTCAATATTTTTATGATAAGTCGTTAAGATAATAATGTACAATATCCATCTGTAGTTATTATTCAATCACAACCTATATATTTAAATTCTATCAAATGGTTACTAAATTTAGCAATGACTGAACAACGAGACGACCTAATATTTAATTGGAACGTGATTGGAATGTTCACCTAAATAAACAGAACATAAAACTAACCTCCCTCCACCTCCTCAGAGTGCAATTGGTGACTTAATCTTGAAAGTAGGTCGCACGTATATAAAGATGCCTTTTACACCGGTTATCAATGTTTGCATTGCGTTACTCAATACGAGTGGTGCTGATAAATGCAAAATACATTTTGTTGAAGTCGTTTGTAAATTAAGTACAATGGTACAGTGGGAAATTAAAGGAAAGTCGGTTTTAGTCACCGGAGGTGCGTCGGGACTTGGTGCGGAGTTCGTTAAAGCATTTCTTAAAGATGGAGCAAAGGTTAGTATCATTAAAATATCTCATTTCTCGTTAAATTGTGCCAAAGTGTCCAAACAAACTAGGGTTGTACTAGTCAGGTGCGACATAACAGCGATGTTAACAAAAGAACCACAGCACAGTCACAACCCTTTTAGAATTATAATTTTATAATGATAAAGACATGCGATGGCTGCATTAACGGACGACCCATGCTGACGAATTGTAATCAAACTCAGTAATCTGAGTTTGATTAAAATTCAAACGATTTTGGTGACCCACAATCGCTTTAGTAGATTTTTTTTAGATAGGTATTATTGTAATCACATTATGCAAAGAGTGTGATAATATCCTAATCATTTGATACGGTGAGATAATCGATGACCTATCGGTATGACAACAATATATAAAAACGGAGCAATGTAAGATTAATATTGGTCCCTGCCTGAGCTAATGCTGCAGCGTTGGTCTTCTAGCAGGACCGTATTGCAGTTGTTATATGCAGTTATAGCTCTTTTTATTTCTCTCTTCTATAGAGTGTGGTAACGCCCTCCAGGGCGCTGTACATATTTTCATACGAATAAAAAGCACGCAAGGTGTCGCGTACCGACTTATTAAATTTAATGTATCAAAAGTGACATCGGTCTCAAGAACGCCATTTAATAAGTAATTTTAAGTACCTATAAACTCTTTGTCTGGCAGATATTAAGTGTAATTTATCGACGTTCTTTGGCACATTATTATGTCAGCGAACTTACTTGATTACGAAATAGGTAAGTATATAAAGATGATTAGATAATATTTTATTTGGTAAAAGTACAGATCATATACATAAACACTTTCAAGGTATAAAATAAGTACCTACATGTATAGAGATGGCCAGAGATGTACGTACCTATCTAAACTTTTAAGTACCTATGTATTTCCAAATTCTTTAAATAATTAACTTTAAAAAAAGGAAACCGTGCTCATAAAATGCATAAATAACACAACTAAAAATAAAAAAAATATTTTTTTTAAATGTCGGTGCCAGTCGTTCGCTGCGCTTGGCGCTGACTTAAAAAAGTATTTTATGCTTTTTAGTTTACGTTTAATTCTTAATGATAAGTAAATTAATCCTACTAAGATTATAAATGTGAAAGTTTGTATTTTTAGATGTTTTTTACTCAATCACCTAAAACGGCTTAACGGATTTGGATGACATTTGGCAACACAGATAGTCTATTACCTGGATTAACACATATGATTTTTTATCCTGAATGAAAAGTAAGGTTCATGTGTGTGTGTGGGTGTGTGTGTGTGTGTGTGTGTGTGTGTGTGTGTGTGTGTGTGTGTGTGTGTGTGTGTGTGTGTGTGTGTGTGTGTGTGTGTGTGTGTGTGTGTGTGTGTGTGTGTGTGTGTGTGTGTGTGTGTGTGTGTGTGTGTGTGTGTGTGTGTGTGTGTGTGTGTGTGTGTGTGTGTGTGTGTGTGTGTGTGTGTGTGTGTGTGTGTGAGTGTGTGAGTGTGTGTGTGTGTCTGTGAGTCTGTGAGTGTGTGGGTCTGTGTGTCTGTGTGCGTGTGCGTGGGCGTGTGCGTGTGTGTGTGTGTATAAATGATCTACGCTGTTGGCCGCGGGGCCTTTACAGTTTCACCGGACAAGAGGGCGAGCGTGCAATCACTACGCTCGAGGCAGAAGGGCAAGGGGGCAACTAGCTCAAGGGTGCCTCATGGAGGAACGGCCTCGGCTTGGGCAGTCGGTATGTGGGAGAGCGTATACTAGGTGTCTCGCTCCGAATATCATAGCTAGGATGAGGTTTTAAGACACTAAATTAGTATTGTTATGGAAATGTTACTTATTGAAGTGTTATTTATTTTCTTTTTTTTAATACTAGTGCATAGTAGGCATTGGGTATCACCTGGGCTTTCGCCCCAAGACGACGAAAATTACCGTGTGTTTACATATATACAGATGAATTGAAAATATTTTGAACTCTGTTAAAATTGTCTTGATGATAATAATGTTAAGTAAATCGCCAGCCGCTTCTAAAGAAAATATAATAACTACGTTTAGCCACTAATCTTATTCGGATACCTACCACTGTTTTGACAATTTGAATAGATTTTTTTTATTAATTTATACCGATCTGACGCCTACTGAAACAATGTACGCATCTTAAAAACTAAGGATAACTTTATTTTGAAAAAATATCAGAATGTTGCTATCTTGGACATCGCTGAAGAAGTAGGCAAAGCAAAAACCGAGAGTCTGAACAAGATATATGGAGACAAGGTGATATTCATCAGATGCGACGTTAGTAAAGAAGAAGATATAACAAAGGCTTTCGACGCGGTGGTCGCTGAGTTCAAGCAAGTGGACGTTATCATTAACAATGCCGGCAAGATGTGTGAAGCGCCGAATATGTGGAGGACTACTAGCCTAATTAACTGGGTATATTTTTTTCTTTTTTGTTTAAATATACACACTAGAATTTATTCCTGTATCATGGGTGCGTTAACAAACATGAAAATTCATATACACAATTACCCAGACCGAAACAAAAATGTTCGGTCACACAATGATTATTCCTGTGCGGGAATCAAAGCCGCTACTATTAGACACAGTGGGCGGAGCGGCTTAAGCTCTTTACCACTACGCTAAATCGTCAAAAATTACGTAGACAATTATCTTTCTATCTAAATCATCACGCCGAATCCTTTACGGAGTACATGGACAGCACAGAATCCCAACAGGTTATTTTCTTACAGAACTCTCTCGTTTCCTCCATTCTCATAGTTCGTCTCATACCCGATACTGGTCTTTTAGTTTCCAACAAAGTGAAAGGCCTTATTAATTAACTATCATTTTCAACGTGACGTGGGCAGGCCTTCTACAAGATGAACCGATGACCTGGGCCTAAGTCCTTATAGCAATAAAAAAAAAATCTTGAACATTGACATCATAATTGTTAGTTTTGACAGTTTTCAATCTACTAATTCAATGCTTTCCAATTGTTATGGTACCTATCAATAATTCTTATGGTTGAAATAATACTGACCACAGTCCATCCCGTTACCATGGGTGCTGCAAAGCACTCGAAACGTCGGTAATTTATAAATCAAAAATATACCGCGATAATATTCGAAAAATAGTTATATTTCATGTATAATATTCGCGTAAATCTAAGAACTCAATTCTTATGGTCTTCCCATGAATATAATACAGTAGATTGAGCACTCTGCGAAAAAATCGGGATGACAAGGATACTTACTGAGAGCCGATTACTGGTACGATTATGGACTTGTTGACATATAATTAACGTATAATTCTCGGGCACTGTTAACTGCTGTAATTCTTTCTTTCTACGCATATGCCATCCTAAATGAGTAGTAGTCAAAGTTTTTTAATAAATTGTCCATTTTCTTGCTAACTGTACATTTTTTTCAGAATCTGTAAATTCGACTCCAAATATCGCATAAATTTAGGATAGTCTCTTAGAGCCGTTTTTCCGTATCTACAACGGTTGAGATAGTTGCTCTAACTGCCCCATCCTAATTCATTCTGTAAATAAAGACGAATTGAGAACCTTGCCCGTTTTGAACTCGGTAATAAATGGTTTACAGCGTATTTAAACCACATCACAAATAGGTTTAGTCCGTGTTGGTTCTACCTTATGGTCACCGTACTGCATTGTAATGGGTGCGAGCGTGACACCGGGCTTCTAGTTATTGCTCTCACTCATCATGGTTTCTCGAGTTGTTTAAATCTTAGAAAACTCAATGTTGTGTCTGTGAGTAAGAGTTTAATTTTGTTTGACAATTTTTTGACAGTTCTCAATCCTTTATTTTCTATCTATGGGTTTTCCATTGTTGTAGGTAGTCAGCCAAACCAGTTCAAACTATTGCCGAATTTTGGCACAATTTTAATTGAACGATTTCTGTAGCATGTTTTAATTACAAAACACGTAAAAAATAGCAGACTTGGGGCACTGGTCAAGGTGGATCCGTAATGAACAAAGCCGATCGTCATGGCGGCCCTTTGGGGGGCCTATACCCTACAGTGGACGTCATTCAGCTGAAGATATTTTCTCGCGGCTCTCTGAACTGAAACTATTCATCATCATCATCATCTCAGCCTATACTTGTCCACTGCTGAACATAGGCCTTCCCAATCGCTTTCCAGCGTAACCGGTCCGATGCCACCTGCATCCAACGACTTCCTGCGATTTTCACAAGATCGTCGGTCCATCTGGCAGGTGGTCGTCCCACGCTGCGCTTGCCAATACGTGGTCTCCACTCTAGAATCTTTCTGCCCCAACGCCCGTCCGATCTTCGCGCTATGTGGCCCGCCCATTGCCACTTCAGCTTGCTAATCTTAAGGGCTATGTCGGTGACCTTGGTTCTTCTACGAATCTCCTCATTCCTGATTCGATCACGTAGAGAAACGCCGAGCATAGCTCTCTCCATAGCTCGCTGAGCAACTCTGAGCTTTTTTATGAGACCTATAGTAAGAGACCACGTCTCTGATCCATATATCATCACTGGTAACACACATTGACTAAAAACTTTAGTCTTTAGGCACTGAGGTATTTTGGATGAGAAGATGTTGCGCAGTTTCCCGAACGCTGCCCAGCCGAGTTGGATTCGTCGATTGACCTCTCTCTCAAAGTTGAACCTACCTAACCGGACTACCTGTCCCAGGTAAATGTATTCGTTGACAACTTCAAGAGTAGAGTTCCCAAAGGTGAGTGCGGTAGGTACGAAATGTACGTTAAACATTATTTTTGTTTTGTCCATGTTCATTTTAAGACCCACTTGTTGAGATACTCTGTTGAGGTCGCCGAGCATTCGTCCTAGATCTTCCAGCGACTCCGCCATGACCAGAATGTCGTCGGCAAATCGAAGGTGAGTGATGTATTCGCCATTGATGTTGATGCCAAGTCCTCGCCATTCCAAGAGCTTGAATGCGTCCTCTATGGTGGTCGTAAACAGTTTCGGAGAAATGACGTCTCCCTGTCTTACTCCTCTTTTTATGGAGATCGCCTTCGTGCACTGCCCTTGTACTCGGACTGACATGGTGGCGTTATTATACAAGCACTTCAACACTTCGATGTACCGATAGTCAATGCGGCATCGCTGGAGAGATCTAAGAACCGCCCAAGTCTCGATCGAATCGAAGGCTTTCTCATAGTCCACAAACGCCAAGCATAGTGGCCGATTATACTCCTCGGTCTTCTGTATAATCTGCCGCAGCGTATGTATGTGGTCTATGGTACTAAAGCCTTTCCGGAAACCGGCTTGTTCGGGTGGCTGGAAATCATCAAGCCTGCGTTCGAGACGATTCGTAATGACTCTCGAAAACAACTTGTAAACATGGCTCAGCAGTGTGATGGGCCTATAGTTATTTAATAAAGTGTTATCACCTTTCTTGAAAAAGAGTACCACCACACCCCTGTTCCATGCTTCCGGCGTTTTTCCTTCGAGCAAGACGGAATTAAACAGCCTCTGAAGGACTTTAAGTACCGGCGACCCGCCCGCTTTCAGAAGCTCTGCGGTAATTCCGTCTTCGCCCGGCGCTTTGTTGTTTTTAAGTTGTTTGAGAGCCATCCTAATCTCGTACAGGCTGATGTCCGGGATATCTTCAGTGTAGTGTCGGGTTAGCTTGGCTCTTGGGTCTTTTACCAAGTCAACAACAGGTTCAGCTACTGAGGTATACAACTGCCTATAGAACCTCTCTATCTCCCTGAGCACCTCTGACCTATTCGACGTTACGTTTCCGTCCTCCGTCTTCAGCTTCGTCAACTGGCTTTGCCCAATAGACGCGTCTCTTGCAAACACTTTGGAACCCTTGTTCTGCTCTATGGTCTCCTCAATATGTCTTGTATTGAAGGGCCGTAAATCGTGTCGCAAGGACTTTAATATCTGTCCATTGAGCTGCCTATAGGACTTAGCATCATCGGAGGTTTGGAGTGTCATGGTACGTCGCTCAGCCAAAAGGTTTCGGGTGTAGTCAGATAGCTTTTGAGGCCTATTTTTACGGTGGGGCTTAAAATGCTTGGACCCGACCGTATGGACAGCCTCTACCAACCTATTGATGATTTCGTCCACTGATGCGCTGCTGTCTAGCAATTCGAAGCGGTTTGACAATTCGAGTTGAAAGTTCTCGGGGTTTTGGATATGTGCATTAGAAGGTCGGAGCGTAGACTTCATCAGACGCGATCTTTCCATTTTGACATTAATATTTAATGTGCCTCTGACCATTCGGTGATCACTGCCGGTTTTTACCCTGTGAATCACGGAGACATCATTAAATATTTGTCGCTTGGTGCTCATGATGAAGTCTATCTCATTTTTTGTGAAACCATCAGGGCTCATCCAGGTCCATTTCCTATGAGACGGCTTCTGAAAGAAAGAGGTCATCATAAAGAGTCCCTCCTTCTCCAGAAATTCGGCCAGCCTCTGACCCCTGGGGTTACGCTGCCCATATCCAAATTGCCCCACTCTCAACTCATCATCGCCCCGTTTACCCAGTCGCGCATTGAAGTCACCCATAACTACTGTAAAGTGTGCTTTGGAAGTATGTATGGCTCTACTAATGTCCTCATACATAACTTCGACCTCATCATCTGAGTATGCCGAGGTCGGTGCGTAGACCTGTATGAACTTCAGCGAATATCTTTTGGATATTCTGAGTATCAGGTACGCTACCCTGCTCGACACACTAGTGATGGACACAACGTTGTTTATGAGTGACTTGTGGACGATAAATCCGACACCACCTTGGGACTGCTGTTCGCCCTCCCGGTAGTAAAACAAGTTGCCGGATTTTAAGGTTATCGTGTCCTCGCCCTCTCTTCGGACCTCGGATAAACCAACAATACTCCACCGCAACTTGTTTACCTCTTCTTTCAGCTCAACTAGCTTCTTATCTGTCTTCAATGTGCGTGCGTTGTATGTCACCAGGGCCAATTTTCGGTTTTGGTGGTAGCCGAATCTCTGCCGGAGATTCTTAGCACCCCTTGTCCTGTCGTTACCATGGCTGCTACCGTGGCCAGGACGAACAGGACCGCCGGGGACTAGGGGCCTGGTTTTCTTGCTTTCATCCATAATATTGGTTGGGGGTGTTTGCCATACTCGCCACGCTTGGCAGGCGGGTTGGCGAGCGCAGTTTTTGGTCGTAGAAGTGTTAAGGGAACGCTGGTGCCCATTCCCTATTAGTACATTGAAAAAAATAGAAGCTGACTTCCTAATAACTGCAATATCTTGGAGCAAAAGCAGACAGCTTGACTTCTTCCTAGTGCCTGTCCGCATAGATACTAAGGGAAAGTTAAGCAGTATCCTTATTTCTACTCAACCGATTTTGACCTATCATATTGTATTCTTTCGGTTAGACTATTGGCAAGGCAGTGACATACTTTAAATTTAAAGAATGACATTAAGAGCTAATTTGTCTTTAGCAAGTTCCCTTTTAAATTTTTACCTTTGCTCGTATTTTTTGTTTCGCTTTTCCTCTATATTTATTTATATATTTCGTTTTACTTAATTTTTTTTTTAAATCCATTATTCATCATTGCACCTTACCATTTTCCATTTTATTCAAAACATCTCTCTCCTCTACCTAAAGATTGCCTGAAAGAAATCGCTTTACGCGATAAGGCCGCCTTACTGTGCTGCCATCATAAATATGTTCGATTTTGTTTCTTGTCATAATATTCTATGTGCAATAAGGTATATTATTATCATTATCATTAAATCATATGTTATAAAGATAGATGAACGATTAATGTTATCTTTAAATTTATGCTAACGAAATGTAAAGGTCCTGTAAAAATCGGTGCGATTTTGCGTGATGCGTAGACGTACGAAATATGTTGTTAATAAATAAACAATTATTTCAGTTTGTACATAATTTAATATTTGTGAACACCTAATCCTGCTAGTAAGTTATTATGTTACAGCAAGGTACCATTTCATTCGCTCTGAAAGGGATCCAGCACATGAGGCAAGACGAAGGCGGCGCAGGCGGCACGATCATCAACCTCTCCTCTGTAGCTGGTATTACGAGGTATCCTTACGTGCCAACATACAGTGGCTCTAAAATTGCGATCCTGCATTTCACACAGTGTATTTCGGTAATTACCTATCTTTTATATTTTAAGCATAAACCAAACACAATAACGCAATGTTTTTAGCTTAGCACCAAAAGAGCGTGACGCTGGCAAGTAAGCGACACGTGTATATTAATTTAGTAAACATGTGTTGTGACAAGGAAGGCATATCAACATCCTAGCGCCACATTAACAATCTTATCGTGCTAAGTCCTCTGGTCTTACTACATTTAGTATGATGAAGTAGAACTCGTACAATCTTACACACTGCTGCGTTAATAATACCTACCACGATAAACCCTATATAGTACCATTAGTTGCTGTTGTTTATAAACAAAATCAAAAGGTTTTTTCTTTATTCATGTAGACCTATAGGCACTTCTGAAGAGTCAAAAATAGAATTTATTTGATTACTTAAGAGTCTACCACCCGTTCGGAAAGTTATTCCAGTGGAGAAGAAGGACACGGTTACTCTTTTTAAAAACGAGTTTTACAATTCCGAGAACAGTGCCGAATGAGTTATATAGATGTGCTTAAGTATGGGTTAAACATATCAGTATTTAGATTTATTCATATACGTACGTTTTGTTCTTTAATCGGTTAAAACAGAACTCTTAGGGCCTCTTTCACCAACCTCGAGTAAAGTGCTGGTTAGTTACTTCATGATTAGCATCACTCGGCAATTAAAACTGGTTAGGTTAACCCAGGGATAGGGCTATTCAGATATGGTGAAATTAATACATAGACTTACTTGCAACTTTAATTGTTAGTTAGTGGACTTCAGACTTTACTTGAGGGTGGTGAAAGAGGCTCTGGTAGGATCGTTTTCTTGTCAATTTGTATGCCTATATGGGGGGACATAGAGATCTGTAACCCTATTATTAATTACCACCCATTTGTACCTATTGTTTACAAATAAAGACATTGAATTGAATTTGTGTGCCTGCCGACGATCAAGATACTTTTCTCAAGAACGGGTAGTAGTATCAAGTTAAATTTAAGATCTATGGGTCCCTTGGCGCCGCGGTCTACGGAAGATTCTTTGTTAATGTAACGGAAAGATATGGCCAGTTAAACTCACTCGTCAATACTAAAAGGCTTTAGCATTGACTTAGACTCGTGAAATTTGGCAAGAAGAAAAGTTTCACAGTACAAGTAAACAATAAAACCCGATAGATTAACATCCTAGCATCATGTCTGGTATTTTGACTATAGAAATTAAAGCAATCAGATATTTAGAGAATACCTATAGATTTTGTTCCGTGATACAACTTTTTCATACAAACTGGCAAAATTATAAACACTTATTTGTGAGTCACATCGGTCACCACTTTTAAACGAAATTTGTGGGCTTAATAACCTATTAAATACACTTAATATTATATTAATATAAATGTATTTGTTCTTATTTAGGGTTAGGTATTTTTTGTGTGTCTTTGTTTGTGTTAATCTACGCAGTTGGCCGCGAGGCCTTTACAGCTTCGCCTAGCTATGTAGCCAAAGTACGTTAGTATCCCTTTTAGACATACGGTAGAAAGCCTCGTTTTGATCCTTACATCACATTGGTGGACATATTGGTACGCTTTACATCATGCATCCATTCTATTCCTGTCTGGCTTCTTTATAGTCCAGATCTCTACGCCAGAAAGAAAGAAAGAGAATACAAGAGTTCTTACAAGGTTTTGGTCACTCTTGAGATGTTCTTGTCGCGCCAGATATTTAAAAGACTGGTCATGGCGTTTTTCGACATTTGTATTCTCCTTCGTATTTCTATGTCACATCCTCCTTGATCAGTAAGTGTTGATCCTAAATACGTAAATTGGCTGACTCTTTGAAAATTTTGCAGAACATTCGTTTGAGTGAGTTTATTGCCTCGGCTTACTATCATGAGCTTAGTCTTTGAGCGGTTTATGCTCAGACCCAGGTTTCGGCTTTCATTCTCAACTCTATCCATCACCTGTTCTATTTCTTCTTCTGATGAATCAAACAGTGCGGTGTCGTCAGCGTAACGCAAGTTATTGTTCTAGACTCCTCCAATTCGCATTATATACTCGCCATAGATGTTGAACAAAATTGGGGAAAGGATGCATCCTTGTCCTACACCTTTTTTGTGTATAATATCATATAACCATTTATGCGTAGTACTGTCTCTCCTTTACACCTTAAATGTTTTACTATGAAACTAAAAATAAAGGATAGGATCAGTAAATTATTTGTCTATTATTAGTAATTCTTCAGAATCCTCGTAATTGAGAGTCATTAAAAACTGTGTGGGAGATTGTTTGCTTTTGAATAAAGTCTGTGTATACAGGGTGTAACATAATAAACGCAAGACCTGAAAGTAGTTTGTTTTAAATCGATAACTGAATTGATTCCAACTATTTTTAATGTAATTTTTTTTTTTTTTATATTTGCGACATGCTGTTACTCCCTTAAAATGCTTTCACTACTTCTGTGCGCTATTATAAACTAAATTTATTCTTGATTCAAAGCAATACGGAGATTTTAAATGCATTTCTAAAACGTTTTTCTCAGTTTGCACACATTCACGTATAAGTTTTATTGTTAATTATTATATATTTATAGATATTATATATTTATATAATTATTATAGGGGGTATAAAAGTGCGTAAAAAGGGGTTAAAATTTTTAAATTTGGAATATTGGTTTTCGTATGGAATTTGTAAAGCGGTATCTAAGCGGGGTGTCTGAGGTCTTGCGTTATTTATGTTACACCTTGAATATAGTAATGTATTTACTTATTTTATTATAGATATAAAGACCCAAACCATCGGAACTCTGTGCATAAGAAGAAGACAATTTTTCTATTATACTACGGGGTACCGACGGCTTTGGGGAAGCTTTGTGCATGTGATTATAATAAACCCTACCTATAACATGGTATCTCTTGTCATGTCTTATCGTGTATACGATGTGTATACAATATTGAAAGGTCACATGTCTCTGGGTTCGATGTAGGTCTATTCTGTTTCTGTAATGTCTATGTGAAAAGAAGAAGAATAAACTCTAAAATATAATATTTCAGATGCCTCCGTTCTACGAGCAGACCGGGGTGCGGATGTTAACTATATGTCCTGGAGCCACTGATACTCCTATAATGCAAGGATTAGGAAAGCGTGGATTCGATTCCGTAACTTGCCGAGAATTGGAAAGTTCTGTTGCAAATATATACATCCAAAAGTTAGTCGACTATATTAATTCTCTTTGAAGTAGTTCATATTTTTTACAAAGTACGCATTGAACTTCGCTCTCATTTGGGGTGATGAATAGAGGATGTTAAATCTTACCGTAGTGATTATTTATGCTCGTTGCCTCTTACGAGATAATACAAATTAGTAATAAATTATGGCAGATTTATAAAAAAAAATGGCTTGGTACCCGCTCGACAACTGCGCCACCTACCGGGTCCCGGTATAGCAAAGAACTATCCAGGTGACCCCATGAGTACAAAAAAACATGAAAATCGTTCAAGCCGTTTAGGAGGAATTACCTACAATTAAACCCTCACAGGAATTTTATATAGAACCAGTTTGTCTATATTTATAGTTCACTCACACTAAAACAATAGATGACATTAGACTCAGTAATTAAAAAGTAAAAAAAGTCACCCTCGGCTTTCATTAGACTTCAATGTGTAGATATGTTCAGTAGTTTCAAGCATAAATATTAATTTTCAGGGTCGAATCTGTGGTTTCTGCGTTCGTCCACATGTTCAAGAACGGTACACCTGGGTCCATCTGGCTCGCTGCGTACGATAAACCCGTTTTAGATATCACACCAGTTGTAGACAGCTCTTTTAAGGCACTGGAAGACACATTAAGCTCGTTATCTTGAGTACTAATATAAATAATATACCTATGTTTAAATAATTTGTTGGGTTTTATTGGTTAAACCTTATGAATTAGTAAAAATACCATAGGGCTTATAAGCTCAGTAGGTAGGTATGTTACACTTACAGACTTTTTGTTTTCGACGTAACCTATTGAATTCTTTGTCTTAAAATGACCATAAATGGATGTGTTTACAAACAAACGAAAAAGTCGAATCACAACTTCTCTAAAAAAAATTATGATTTGAATCAAAAAGTAATCATGATTATGATTACAAACTAATAACCATCATCATCATCATCATCATCTCAGCCTATACTTGTCCACTGCTGAACATAGGCCTCCCCAATCGCTTTCCATCGTAACCGGTCCGATGCCACCTGCATCCAACGACTTCCTGCGATTTTCACAAGATCGTCGGTCCATCTGGCAGGCGGTCGTCCCACGCTGCGCTTGCCAATACGTGGTCTCCACTCTAGAATCTTTCTGCCCCAACGCCCGTCCGATCTACGCGCTATGTGGCCCGCCCATTGCCACTTCAGCTTGCTAATCTTAACGGCTATGTCGGTGACCTTGGTTCTTCTACGAATCTCCTCATTCCTGATTCGATCGCGTAGAGAAACGCCGAGCATAGCTCTCTCCATAGCTCGCTGAGCAACTCTGAGCTTTTTTATGAGACCTATTGTAAGAGACCACGTCTCTGATCCATATATCATCACTGGTAACACACATTGACTAAAAACTTTAGTCTTTAGGCACTGAGGTATTTTGGATGAGAAGATGTTGCGCAGTTTCCCGAACGCTGCCCAGCCGAGTTGGATTCGTCGATTGACCTCTCTCTCTTAAAGTTGGACCTACCTAACCGGACTACCTGTCCCAAGTAAATGTATTCGTCGACAACTTCAAGAGTAGAGTTCCCAACGGTGAGTGCGGTGGGTACGACATGGACGTTAGACATTATTTTCGTTTTGTTCATGTTCATTTTAAGACCCACTTGTTGAGATACTTTGTTGAGGTCACCGAGCATTCGTCCTAGATCTTTCAGCGACTCCGCCAAGACCACAATGTCGTCAGCAAATCGAAGGTGAGTAATGTATTCGCCATTGATGTTGATGCCAAGTCCTTGCCATTCCAAGAGCTTGAAGGCGTCCTCTAAGGTGGCCGTAAACAGTTTCGGAGAAATGACGTCTCCCTGCCTTACTCCTCTTTTTATGGAGATCGCCTTCGTGCACTGCCCCTGTACTCGGACTGACATGGTGGCGTTATTATACAAGCACTTCAACACTTCAATGTACCGATAGTCAATGCGGCATCGCTGGAGAGATCTAAGAACCGCCCAAGTCTCGATCGAATCGAAGGCTTTCTCATAGTCCACAAACGCCAAGCATAGTGGCCGATTATACTCCTCGGTCTTCGGTATAATCTGCCGCAGCGTATGTATGTAGTCTATGGTACTAAAGCCTTTTCGGAAACCGGCTTGTTCGGGAGGCTGGAAGTCATCAAGCCTGCGTTCGAGACGATTCGTGGTGACTCTCGAAAACAACTTATAAACATGGCTCAGCAGTGTGATGGGCCTATAATTCTTCAGTAAAGTGTTATCACCTTTCTTGAAAAACAGTACCACCACACCCCTGTTCCATGCTTCCGGCGTTTTCTCTTCGAGCAAGACGGAATTAAACAGCCTCTGAAGGACTTTAAGTACCGGCGTTCCGCCCGCTTTCAGAAGCTCTGCGGTAATTCCGTCTTCGCCTAGCGCTTTGTTATTTCTGAGTTGTTTGAGAGCCATCCTAATCTCGTACAGGCTGATGTCCGGGATATCTTCAGTGTAGTGTCGGGTTAGCTTGGCTCTTGGGTCTTTTTCCAAGTCAACAACAGGTTCAGCTACTGAGGTGTACAACTGCCCATAGAACCTCTCTATCTCCCTGAGCACCTCTGACCTATTTGACGTTACGTTTCCGTCCTCCGTCTTCAGCTTCGTCAACTGGCTCTGCCCAATAGACGCGTCTCTTGCGAACACTTTGGAGCCCTTGTTCTGTGCTATGGTCTCCTCAATACGCCTTGTATTGAAGGACCGTAAATCGTGTCGCAAGGACTTCAGTATCTGTCCATTGAGCTGCCTATAGGACTTAGCATCATCGGAGGTTTGGAGCGTCATGGAACGTCGCTCAGCCATGAGGTTTCAGGTGTAGTTGGATAGTTTTTGAGGTATATTTTTACGGTGGGGCTTAAAATACTTAGACCCGACCGTATGGACAGTCTCTACCAGCCTGTTGTTGATTTCGTCCACTGATGCGCTGCTGTCTAGCAATTCGAAGCGGTTTGCCAATTCGAGTTGAAAGTTCTCGGGGTTTTGGATATGTGCATAAGAAGGTCGGAGCGTAGACTTCATCAGACGCGATCTTTCCATTTTGACATTAATATTTAATGTGCCTCTGACCATTCGGTGATCACTGCCGGTTTTTACCCTGTGAATCACGGAGACATCATTAAATATTTGTCGCTTGGTGCTCATGATGAAGTCTATCTCATTTTTTGTGGAACCATCAGGGCTCATCCAGGTCCATTTCCTATGAGGCGGCTTCCGGAAGAAAGAGTTCATCATAAAGAGTCCCTCCTTCTCCAGATATTTGGCCAGCCTCTGACCCCTGGGGTTGCGCTGCCCATATCCAAATTGCCCCACTCTCAATTCATCATCGCCCCGTTTGCCCAGCCGCGCATTGAAGTCACCCATAACCACTGTAAAGTGTGCTTTGGAAGTATGTATGGCTCTACTAATGTCCTCATACATTACTTCGACGTCATCATCTGAGTATGCCGAGGTCGGTGCGTAGACCTGTATGACCTTCAGCGAATATCTTTTGGATATTCTGAGTATCAGGTACGCTACCCTGCTCGACACACTAGTGATGGACACAACGTTGTCTATGAGTGACTTGTGGACGATAAATCCGACACCACCTTGGGACTGCTGTTCGCCCTCCCGGTAGTAAAACAAGTTGCCGGATTTTAAGGTTATCGTGTCCTCGCCCTTTCTTCGGACCTCCGATAAACCAACAATATTCCACCGCAACTTGTTTATCTCTTCTTCCAGCTCAACAAGCTTCTCATCTGTCCTTAACGTGCGTGCGTTGTATGTCACCAGGGCCAATTTTCGTAGTTGGTGGTAGCCGAATCTCTGCCGGAGATTCTTAGCACCCCTTGTCCTGTCGTTACCATAGCTGCTACCGTGGCCAGGACGAACAGGACCGCCGGGGACTAGGGGCCTGGTTTTATCTTTTTCTTCCATTTTAATAAATTGGGGGGGGGGGGTTTGCCATATTCGCCACGCTTGGCAGGCGGGTTGGCGAGCGCAGTTTTTGATGGTAGAAGTGTTAAGGGAACGCTGCTGCCCATTCCCTAGTTTTCCCTTAGTCGCCTTGTACGACACCCGATGGGATAAGATGGGTTGGTCCTATTCTAAGCCGGGAACCACGCGGCGAATAACCATCAATCACCAAAAATTACTACTTTTTATGATTACTTTCGATAATCTGTAATTTTAAAATTACATTTTGCCCATCTCTGCTTGCAACTCTAATTGTCGATTAATCTACTTCAGACTTTACTCAAGGGTGATAGAGGCCCTAATACTGCTTACCAGTCGGTAAATCCCATGTTTTCGCGCAAGTATGGTTGTGGTCATATATAATACAATCACAGATTAGTAAGAGAGAAAGCATAGACCGTCATGTCGGAAACATTCGTCTGCATGCACCTTCCAATTTATAATCTATGGCTCTATCGTTAACCGATGATTCCGCCAATGTCAAGTTTGCCAGTTTAAAAAAAAAAGACGAACAATCGGTTTAAGTATGTATGAGCGGTAAACTTAACGAAAAAACACCAGAACATCAAATTAACTTGGGCAATAAAGAAAACTTGGTAAAGTAGGTACGTAAAACTTTTTTTTTAATGAATTGCGGCAAAGTCAAAATAAGTCAAAGTAAAAGTAAAAAAAGAGGATGAAAGAAACGCTTATGAAGCATAATATGAAAACAAATATAAGCTATAACCTAATATGATTTACATATTGCATAACCTAATATGATTTACATTTACATTACAATATGATAAACTTGTACAAAGTATTAATTAACGGTGAATGCGCCAAAGACAGCATATATGGGATGTTTACCGGACGAGGTATATTGGCTGGTAACAGATCATATAAATGGGTTCTAAGTCGAGGGCAGAAAAAGAACAGGTGCTCTAAGGAACCCTCCGCCAGTCCACACTCGCAGAGAGAATGATCCCTCACTCGAATCTTCTCCAAAATTACCGGGGTGCAAACAAAGCCTAATCGTAGTCTAATTATCACAGAAGTTGCTAACTTATTAACGTTATGTTTAAAAAACCATGGTCTTGTTGGGATAGTAGGCTGTATACTGCCATAATATTTTCCCTTGATGGCTTGAGATTTTTGCCACAAATTGAGCCAAGATTTAAAAAGCGAGGGCTTGATAAGAGACCGGAGATCTCGGGAAAAACAGTTAAAATAGGTGTCACATCCAGTATGAGATGCAGCTTTAGCACATGCATCCACTGTTTCGTTAACCGAAATGCCTGCGTGCGTGGATCCATGCTAAACAAACGAGAATATTGTTACGGTTACACCTCAGTAAAGCTTCT
Organism: Phalera bucephala; assembly: GCA_905147815.2. Classification (NCBI taxonomy): domain Eukaryota; kingdom Metazoa; phylum Arthropoda; class Insecta; order Lepidoptera; family Notodontidae; genus Phalera; species Phalera bucephala. The sequence goes on along the minus strand of LR990609.1, from coordinate 39,605,705 downwards.
TTGATTTTGAGGGTAATGATAAAGTTATCCCGGGAACGAAACGGGACTTTGGATATGTCCTGAAGGCAGCTTAAACTATCAGAAAAAATGATGGTTCTGTTTAACTTGTGCGACTCTGCATAAAGAATTGCCTCAAGAATGCTAATGCTTCTCCAGTGAAAACCGAGCAGACTGAAGGACACTTAAAGCTTAAGATGATTTTGAACTTTGGAATCCAGACGGCTGCTCCAACGCTATCAACCTCTGAAAGCTTTTCTAAGCTTTCAGAGGTTGATAGCATCTGTGAAAATTGTAAGCCAGTCGGACCACTCCGAAAAAATTATATTGTGAAAGCATTTGTTAGCCTCAGGGCAATGTTTACTTATACCAAAATTTACAATAACTTCTGGCTTAACGACTAAATAAGCAAAATCTACCTCAAACAAGGGATGTTTATTCAGTTGAAAAACAGAAAAGATAAATTTTTAAACTTATTGAAGCTGTTTACAAGACGACGAGAATCTTTATGAGTCCAATAATTTGAAGAAACCATGGCCTGAGAAAGAAGATAAAGAACAGATAAAAGAGGATGACATCTAGTCTGAATAAGATTATAAAAAAACCTATCAGACAAATATTGCCTTCGCAAACATAACGGAGGTTCAACACACTCAACCTGAAGAGCATTTATAGGAGAGCACTTCGTAGCTCCAGTAATGATACGCAGGCATATTGACTGGATTTTGTCCAATTTCGCTAGAGCAAGTTTATTACAAGGTTCAAAGAGAAAGCAGCCATAATCGAAGTGACTACGGATAATAGCATTATACAGAATCCTTTGAGTCATAGGATGAGAGCCCCAACGAACACCAGAAAGCGCCCTCATGACATTAACACTAGCTTCACATTTTTTAATGACATGGTTTAAATGGTGTAAACCAGATAACTTGGAGTCTAAGATCATACCTAAAAATTTTACCCGGTCCTGTACTACAATTGGCTCCTCATTTACGGACAAATCTAGAGAAGGGATATTGCGCTTTCGAGAGAAGACCACAGCACTATTCTTTTCCACCGAAAGACTCAACCCATGATCCGTTAACCAAAGGTCGAGATAACGTAAAGCAGAATTCAGCCGAGAAGAAGCATCCACAAAAGAGGGTGATTTAACATAAAGAGCAATATCATCAGCATATTGTAAAATACAACAAAAGGAATTGTCACATAAATCCAAATCAGAAGTGTAAATATTGTACAGAAGAGGACTTAAAACCGAACCCTGAGGAAGACCTCTCCAAACCAGTCGAGTGGGGAGGAGATGACGAACTAAAATAAAGCGCATCATAAGAAGGTTGCAAATGGCATTTATCAACCTCACTGGGATACTTAGCCGAAACAATTTTTCTCTGAGAACAGGAAGAAGAACATTATCATATGCGGAAGACACATCCAAGAAAACACCTACCACATTATTATTGTCAGAGAAAGCTAACCGTATTTCAGAGACGAGGATACTAAGACTGTCTAGAGTACCAACACCCCTTCTAAAGCCAAACTGGCTTTTGGGTAATAAGCCCTTATTCTCCAAAATCCATTCCAGACGGCTTTTTATAAGAGTTTCCATAATTTTAGCTAAAACCGAGGATAAAGCAATTGGCATATAAAAAGACGCCACCTTTGTATCTTTTCCAGATTTCAAAATTAGAATAACAATCTGGGATTTCCACGCATGAGGAATCCGAGCGGAATCAAGAATAGAATTAAATATACTTAGGAGGAAAAGCTGGCTTGAATGGGAAGACTTTGAGATAAATGAGTAAGGAATACCATCGATGCCAGGGGTAGAATCCCGTAGATGATCGAGGGCACAATGAAGTTCAGCAAAAGAAAACAGATCATTCATGGGATCGTTTGAAGACGCGGTGGAAGAGGAGTCCAAGGATGGAAAGCAATCAAAGAAAGGAACAAATGGAGGGGCTAACTTGTTCATAAAGCTCTCCAGCCAAGGGCTGGGATCATTAGAGGAAGCGTTAGAATCAACATATGAACGGCGATACATCTTTATCTTTTTATTTATTTATTTATTAAAAAAGACACACCAACAGTATACACATTACACAATTCATGATAAAAATTGCTAAAGTAGGTAGTCTGATGTGTACACCAATGACAGGTATGTACAACATTCGCATTTTATTCTAATTTGGTACATAAGTAAATTCAAAGTAATATTTAAAACTAAATGACTATAATGATATCAATTTAAAATTTTGAAATTTAACATTTTGAAATTTAACATAAAGAAGACGCAAATGCATTCTTAAATTTAAATTAAGTTTTAATCTAATATATATATATATATTTTCTTATTAACTATGGAAGAATTTCAGTAACTTATTTCTAAATGTCGGTAATGAATCGTGGAATATGTCGATATCAAGAGCGCCGTTTCCATTAAGCGTGTTGTAATGGCTGCACATCCTAACTTTTGGCGAATTGAAACCAAGGTTGGTTTTAACCAACGGGGTATGAAAAATTTTAGTCATAGAATAACGAGGGATATTTCGAGGAACATTGATGGCTATTTTGTTTCGGATATCGTCACAATTGATGCTGTTATTCATTACTTTGTGGAGAAAGACAAGGTCGTGTAACTTTCGTCGATCGCGTAATGAGATCATTTTGAAGAATTTTAAACGTTGTTCATAGCTGCATCGATGGCTTATACCTTCAGAGATAAAAGCTAAATATCTTGTAAATACACGCTGAATACTCTTAATGCGTTGTGAGTGAGCACTATAAAACGGACTCCAAACTATAGAACCATATTCAAGACAACTTCGAACTAACGCATTGTATAAAATTATTCTCGTGTATGTTTGCGTGAATCCCTTAGAGTTGCGTTTTAAGAATCCGAACATCTGAGCGGCTTTAGTGACCATCAAATCGACGTGAGTTTTAAACCGAAGTTCACTATCCATAGTAATGCCGAGATCTCTCACAAAGTTAACCCTTAACGTCAGCATATAGTATCAATGGTGCACCTGTAGGTGCACTATTACATACTATATGCTGACTCAAGTGGTTTCTTTTTCCGTGTGAACCTCATATGGAAGCATTTGTTAACATTGAGCTCCATTTGGTTCCGATCGCACCACTCCTTGATATTAGACAGGTCGTCCTGGACATATTTGATATCATCGGTGGAGTTCATAGTTCTAAAAAGCTTCAGATCATCTGCAAATAACAATACTTTACAGTAGCGTACTGTGGATGTAATGTCATTGATGAATATAGAAAATAAAATAGGTCCAAGATGTGAGCCCTGCGGAACACCAGATGCAACAAAATACGGGTGCGAGTTATGTCCGCTTACAGATACAATTTGAAGTCTTTTTGATAGGTACGACTGAAACCAGTGAAGTAAAGAACCCATTATGCCGACGCATTTTAACTTATGCATTAGTATGGAATGATTAACCCTATCAAAGGCACTGGCAAAGTCTGTATAAATTGCGTCCACCTCGAACCCTTTGTCGAGCTCATCAGTCAGCTTAGAAACAAATGAGGTAAGATTCGTTACAGTTGAGCGACCAGATCGAAATCCATGTTGATTTGGTGATAGAACCGCGTCGACATGACTTGTTAGGATGGGGCATATCAAGGCCTCAAACAGCTTAGAGAAGCAAGACAAAATCGCAATGGGACGATAGTTCTTCGTATTGCTCTGAGGGCCTTTTTTGTACAACGGTATTATTTTGGCTTTCTTCCATTCGTCTGGAAAGCAGCCATCCTTTAAAGAACGATTATAAATATTAGCTAATGGTAAAGCCAACGCTACACAACAACGCTTAACAAAAACGGCGGGAATGCCATCAAGGCCGGAGCCCTTAGATACATCAAGATCCTTGATTTTATTGAGTACCTCGCGTTCACTGAAGGAGACATTACTTAAGCAATTGTCAGGAAAAGGCTTGTCTAACTCGCTGAAGTGATTAATGTATGTTTGAAAGCTACCAAAAGTAGAAGAAAATTGGCTAGCAAAGAGATTAGCTATTTCAGGACCGGTATTAGCGTTTACATTCTGATCATTGTGCATTTTAGCTGGGATGGACGTTGTGCATTTTTTACTTTTTATATAATGCCAAAAAGCTTTTGGGTTTTTCTTGATGTTTGCTTCAATGCCTTGTTTATAGTGAGAGTAACACGTTTGGTATAATTTGTGACAGTGCTCACGAAGAGCTTCGTATGATATCAAATCAAGAGGATTTTTGTATCTACGATACCTGCGTCTGATTTTTTCCTTTTCAGCTAGTCTCTTTATTAAAGCCATGTTAAACCATGGGGGAAATTTGGCTTTAACTGAATTACGCGTAGGCACATGTTTTTTTACCACCTCTTTTATTACACTATAAAGCACTGAAACCATTCCATTTACATCATTGAGCTCTGAAAATTCCGCCAACCAGTCTTTTGATTTTAATTCGCTATTAATTAACTCGTAATTGGCTTTGAAATAATTTAAGGTGGTATTATTTGAAGGAATAAGAATTTGATCGGCAATTACATTGGGTATGGTAACTAGTAAACCGGGATGTTTGGTATCCAACTTACAAATCAAATCCAAGGATTCCTCTACTATTACATTTGGTCGATTGCTAAGAACCAGATCCAGAGTTCGATTATCCGCATTCAAAACATGGTTAAACTGATATAAATTATTAATAGACATGTAGTCAACAAATGAATGGCCTAATGAATTGTCGTAGTTATCGGGTTTTAAGTGATAACCGTCATCATGCTTCGACCACTTCAAAAAAGGGAGATTAAAATCTCCTAGAATTATCACATCATCTACGACACTCAATATACCACTAACGCTATCGATATATTCGTTGAGGGTATCTAAACGTAGAGGAGGGGGTAAGTACACAACGCCAATTGCAAGTTTTTTTATTTTATTACTCGAATTGAGTGTGACAGTGACCCACAGATCTTCACAAGCACTCTGCCAAGAATCCATTCGAGTGGACTTGACGTTGCGCGAAACGGCAATAAGTACTCCACCTCCATCTTTTTTAGAACCACCTGTGCATAACCGATCTCTACGGTACGTACAATATCTAGGATCAATAATTTCATTAGTATATACGTTAGAGTTCAGCCATGTTTCGGTAAGAACAATAATACCATAGTTCGATTGCAATATAGTCGAGTACATATTATTCGTCTTAGTTCGGATACCCCTAACATTCTGATAATATATGTCTATGGAATCGAATTTTAACATTTAAACACCAAAACATTGACTACATTATTTATAAGATACACATAAAAATAATTTAAGAAATGAGTTTTAGACTATCAAGGCTACGAATAATCCGAGCTTGGCAGGATTCGTCTTTGCGCATATATATTCGACCATTGCGAACCCACACGAATTTGTAGTTATTCTCCTTGGCTTTCTTGCGAGTGGCCGCGTGCAGAGCCTTATTAGTTGGTGTGAGGTGTTCAGCGACAAAGATAGGAACTCGGCTGCCCCCTAGCCCTAGATGTTGAGAGCTAAGTTTATCCTTAGAATTGGTTTTGTTGAATTTGATGACGGCGGCAAGAATGGCGTCACGCTGCAGTGGGGAGCGCACCTTCACTACCACTGACCTTGGTTTGTTATTTTCTTTGTTCATTTTTGCAACACGAGTAACATTCATGACATCTGATTCACTAATCGGATTGCCAACTGTTTTAGTAAGTTGTATCACGGTATTAACTAGGTTTTCTGATCGGTGTTCAGGGATCCCATTTATTTCTAAGTTACTTTCTCTCTGATGTTGTTCAGCTATAGTAAGCCTGGACGAGAGGTCTTGGACTGTTGTTAGTAGTATGTTATTATCAGTCACTAGTTTTGATATTACAGCTGATTTTTCCTGTATATCTGTTTTTAGCTCTTCATACTTAACATTTATAAAGGTCAACGATTCGTGATACTTTAACATTTGTTGGTTAATAGCCTTTAGTTTCTCGGTTACTTGGGCTCTTACAATTTCCATCATCTCTTGTTTTATTACATCCCTGATGTTTTCCAATGTTATACTCTCTGACGGCTGTTGCGGCTTAGTTCTCTTTGTTACATTATTGTAAGGAGGGGACTCGTTCGATATTATGGGAGAACTCGCATTACTAGAGTTCGGCGACATGGCTGGGTGGATATTTGAGTGAACGGGAGTGTTAGTGTTATATCTTCGGGAGTGTTAGTGTTATATCTTCTTACATATAAGAGAAGGAGGAGATCGAGGAGACAGAGAATCGCAAAATTGATGCCAACCTGAACGTTTTTCCCCCGCAAGAAGCCTTTTAGTTCGAGCAGAAGTATGCTTCAAGTTTAAATAAATTTCAACGCTTAAATCAGCAGCAAACCTTCGCTCTGCTTCTTTACGCAGACGAACACTTTGAGAGCAATCCGCATCCCACCAGGGAGGAGAGGAAACCTGATTCCTAACAGAGTTTTTAACAGGAATAGTCTGATCGGCAGTGCGAAGAACACATAACATAAATTGTTCATACTGCCAAATAAGATCCGAGTTGCCAGGAGGAATAGCTTTAATTTCCTGATCCAAAACCAAAGAGTATCTGTCCCAGTCTGCTTGAGATAACCGGTATTTCAGAAGAGGATTCGTAGCGAGTAAGGAAGGAGTAGAATTGGAAAACCTAATTAAAATGGGGAAGTGATCACTACCATGAGTACAAGACAGAACAGACCAAGATAAGATAGAAACTAGAGAAGGGGAGACTAATGACAGGTCAGGAGCGCTTGCATTCTGGGAAGGTAAACCTCTACGAGTAGGAAAACCGTCATTCAGTACACACAGATTTATATCATCCAATATATCTAATAATAAGAAAGAACAAGGGTCGTTAGTATGCGATCCCCACAAAGAATGGCGACAATTAAAATCACCAAGTACTATTACAGAACCAGCAATAGAACCTTAGATTGATCTAAACTCTCTGAGAATACATTGATAAGGGTGAGGAATGTAAACGGAAATAAAAGAAAAGCCTAAGGTCTTAACAGCTACAATATGTAAGCCAGGATCATGGATAGGAATAAAAATTTGAGAATATATAATTGAACGACTTACTAGTAAAGCACATCCCGCCCTACCGTCATTTCTGTCATCCCGCAGGCAAGAGAAGCCAGACACCCTAAAGCGAGAGCCCGGTCTAAGCCAAGTCTCCGAGATAGCAAAAACCACAGGATTTAGGCGATTTATTAAATATAAAATCTCATGTTCTTTTTGCCGGATACTCCTACAGTTCCATTGCAGGATTGCTCGAGCCATTTTTGTCAATCAACGATTGAAGGAGCTGTTTAACTAATATCACAACATTGTTCGGTAGATCATCCGAAGAATTGGACAGGAGCTTAATTAAGCTACACGCCACTAATTCGACTATATCAGATGGAGAAGAAGGAGAGAGGACAACATTCTCACGAAACGCGCAGCCATTGGGCTGGGCAGATTTAGGTGACCTAGTAATAGTTTGGTGAGCCGCTAAGTCATACGACTTACCAGGCTGCGGTCGAGGTTTTGGGGAGAGGAAAACAGTCTTTCTATAAGAGCTAGTAAGTGGTAAGGAAGGAGAGTCTGGCAACGAAGAAGGGGATAAACATTGCGAGCTTTGGAGCGAACTTGACTGGCTGTGGTTGGCGACAGCATCTGAATAGGATACTCTACGAATAGAAGGGAATCTAGCTGATGCTTCCCTGTAACTGACGTTTTCCTGGGACATTACAATTTTAATAGATTTTTGCCTGGAATGCTCTGGACATTTAGAATCTGTAGCCTTGTGGCTACCACCCCGGCAAAGCAAACAGGCGACATCTGCATCCGACACGGAACAGCTGTCACCTGGATGCGGCTGAGCACACCGAAAACAACGTGGTTGAGATCTACATTGGGTTTTAGTGTGGCCAAATCTGCAACAGTTATAGTAAATGATGGTAGGCAAATGATAGACGGAAACAGGTAAAGATGTGTTATAGCAATAAATCCTCTCAGGGAGGGTCTGTCCAGTGAACGTCAACATCACTGTGCTTGATGGAATCCATTGTACTGTGTCACCTTTCTTTGATTTTATGTTAAGGGGCCTCGCTTTAACTACCTTGCCACAATTAGCAGGCGTCACAATCCCAGCCACCAGATCTTCTAATGACCATTCAGTCGGGATGTCCCGAATCACGCCCATACTGGATATTAAAAATTTTGGTATGTAGGCTGAGAACCCCTCATAAACATCACTGGATACAAATTTGTTGGCAGATTCAGCTCAACTAAATTCAATCGATATTTTATTTCTGCCAACCGATTTGATGCCGCTCTCCAAAATACCAGATACTTTATTCTTGTGCAGGAATTGGGCAAATTTTAATAATTTTATGGGAGAACCAGAGGAGGGATCACTCTCCGAGCGAGAGACATAAACCACGAATGGACCCTTGTCCCAATCATTGTACCGCTGGATAGAGCCGTTCTCGAAGCCTGGTTTAATGTAGACCCACTGGATAGATTCTGCTGGGGATCTTGATTTTTTCCCTTCATTGGAAACCTCAGGACCAGCTGAGCGCTTTAAAGAGGGTCTAGTACTAGTAGTTACGTCCGGAGAAGAACCTCCGCCCCCATCAGGGGGTTCATCTACACTCATTCCTCTAAGGGATAGAGAGGTTAAAATAGAAATATTCGACAAATACCTCGTCCAATCCTTGAGAAACACAATATTAACAATTTAAAGCCACAAGTTAAAATGGAAAAAAATAAATTGAATCACACGTCAAAAAAAACAACCGTTAGCAACCCTTGTCAATGACAGAATCAGCATGCACCTTAAAAATGACAGTGCTAGAATTCATGACGTTTATTTTTTTAATTACATTAGTGCAAGAGAGGCAAAGGGAATTCGTCATACAACCTATAACAGCTGTAGGTCAGGCCACTACCTAAAATGGGGTGAGTAGGGACGATTAAGAACTTTGAAACCAATTATAACTATTTTTTTCTTGTCAGAACCTGGTTATATTAAATAGATTATGTTCCGGCAGCTTATATTTGAATTTTATGTACTTTTTAGGTCGTTTGCGTTGATATTATAAGCAATAAACACGAAAATATGCGCGATTCCTGCTCACCCCGTCATTGGGGTTATAAGGGACACTAGAGGGGAGAGTTGGGAATTCTGCTAGGGTTGTTACTTTCTAAATTTTAGATGTGAACCATTTTGCTTAAGTAGAAGGTAGTACCTACAATACTTACAATATTATATCTACCTAATTAAATAAAATAAAAAAAAAACATCTGCAAATATGAAAAAGAGGCAGAGTGATAGCAGAATTTTAAATATTTTAATAGACATGTGTCTATTAAAATATTTAAAATATTATAGCAATACTCGTAATACTAATAAACTCGTAATACACACAATTTGTCTCTTCATAATTAATAATATTTGACAGAGGTACATTGGCGATGGATTTTTCTTTTTCCAAAAGGTACTTTTTTAATTCTTGTGGAGCAACTTTTGCTCTTGCTCTTTTAATATTTGACAAATACTTTTAGAAATATCATTTTTGTGTCGCTTGAGAAAACCATCCGCAAAATTAGTACCGGAAAGATTATTTTAAAATCTTTCATGTTGTATACTTAAAAAATCAAGATACATCTTTACCACATAGCGTAATTCCAATGTAGTTAATGGGTAACCCCATTCAGCGCACGTATTTAAATTTTGAACTAAATATTTCTTCCGCAGACAGCGCAGTTTGTCCGCCAGAAGATTTCATTTCTTGTAAATTGTGACGACCAAGCACTGATTTTAAAATTCCATATTTTTGTGCTACAGAATTTATAGAATCACCTTGTTTTAAAAGTTCGTTTAGTTAGAGCTTCCTTAATGTAAGCTTATTACCTATATTTTTCCAAATTTTTGCACCCAGCTTAGTTGTATAAAACCTCGGCATCCTGTAAGAATCATCAACATAACGCCAATAAAAAATTAAATTAAAAAAGAAATATAATAAAATTATAATCTGTACTTACCTACCGTATAAAAAAAAATATGTTTTTACTGCAAATTGACAACCCTACGTAACATAACCCAACACACCCCTCTAACGTCCCTAGAAACCTCATTCTCGAACCAACTCCCCCCATTCACGTCCCGTTTCACCTCGTTCCTGTCCTGACTCACCCTTTTAGACAGCCCTACTCACCCAGTACATTATTTTCAGATGATTTTTTAAAATATGTATTACAGATGTTAATCGGCAAATATAACTTACTTTTTTTGTTTTGTTAAGCCTTATCGATTCAGCGAAAGTTTCCGATAACTTAAATTACCCAAAACACAGGACTTTTGCTATAAAATCAAAGTTAAAACACATAAAAAACCGATGCTTTTTTGGGCTTGACTTTGACAGAGATTTTTTCTTAATTTTCGTGGCGTGTGTACTTAAGTGTTGATAGCTCATAGAACAAAATATTATGAAAATTATAAAAAAACAAAATGTGCGTTAATCCATAGCCGTATATTGTTGCTAGTAACGTTTGAATTAAATCTGTTTTGATGTCCCTTGTCACCCCGCAATCCCTTAACACCCCATTTTACGGTACTTTTAGTATTTTATATTTTACTAAAATTTGTGTGTGAAATAAATAAAACAATTTATACAGTAAATATATTTATTCATAAAAATCATATTCACAATAAGAAACATTATACGAGTACCTAAGGTCATTTAAAAAATATATTATAAGTAAAACACCTAATATAAATCCTATTAATTACATTTCACAAAACGAACAAAAATGGTTATATCAAACATATTCTAATACAATTAACATTATTACTATTCAAATAAATATTCAGAAATTATCTTCGGTTTATTTTTTTCATTTGATTTATATGATCCTAAAGTTTCAAGTATTAATTTTCTACAACTTTTATGTTTTGCGATTTTTTAAATTTTTAATACAAGGTGATAGCTTATAACTTGATCACATTTATTAAAATTGATGCAAAAATCTTAGTTAAGTACTCGTGTTGGATACGCCTCTGTTACACACTTGTATCGGCAGTCTAAATTAATTTCGATTTTCGACGATCAAAGTAAAATTAATTATAACGCTATAACGCTTGAGCTCGCAACTCAGCGTTATAGCGCGAGTCTTCAACGCTCCGAGAGCCTTAAAGGCTCAGCCTTCAACGCTCGAGTTTTGAACGCTCGTAAGCGTCGACTCAGCGCTGAACGCTCGGCGCTCAGGTCTCATTTTTACAACACTATTCTCCAATCAGGGCGTCTAAGGTCTTGCGTTATTTACGTTACACCTAGTATATACCTGCAAAAATTGGCTTCTTGTCGCCATTACGGCAAAAAACAAAAGCCTATAATACAATCACAGACTAGTAAGAGAGCAAGCTTAGACCGTCATGTCGGAAACATTTGTCATGCACCCATGGATATAATACAATGGATTGCGCACTCTGCGAAAAAAAGGGGATGACAAGGATACTTACTGAGAGCCCTACGTCTCTTTCTAAGTAGGGTGACCAAACATTGGTACGATTATAGACTTGTTTACATATAATTCACAATGAATAATTCTCGGGAACTGTTTATTGCCCTAATTCTCTCTTTCTACGCATACGCCACATCTTAAATGAATAATAGTCAAATTTTATGATTAAATGGTCCATTTTCTTGCTGACTGTACATTTTTTTCCAGAATCTGTATATTCAGCTTCAAATATCGCAAAAAAATTAGGATTGTCCCCTAGAGCCGTTTTTCTGTATCTACAAGGGTTGAGATAGCTGCCCTTACTGCCCCATCTTAATCCATTCTGTATATAAAGACGAATTGAGAACCTTGTTCGTTTTGAACTCAGTAATAAATGGTTTACAGCGTATTTAAACCACATCATAAATAGTGTTAGTTCTACCTTATGGTCACCGTACTGCATCGTAATGGGTGCGAGCGTGACACCGGGCTTCTGGTTATTGCTCTCACTCATCATGATTTCTCGAGTTGTTTAAATCGTAGAAAATTCAATGTTGTGTCTGTAAGTAAGAGTTTAATTTTCTTTGGCAATTTTTTGACAGTACTCAATCCTGTTTTATATCCATGCATGCACCTTAAGAATGACAGTGCTAGAATTGAATATGACGTTTATTTTTTTAATTACATTAGTGCAAGAAAGCAAAGGGAATTCGTCATACAGCCTATAACAGCCAACATAGGTCAGGCCACTACTTTTAGTACTTTATATTATACTAAAATTAGTGGTGTTGAAATAAATAAAACAATTTATACAGTAAATATTTATTCATATTCACAATAAGAAACATATACCTAAGGTCATTTAAAAATATATTATAAGTAAACAAACCTAACATTAATCCTATTAATTACATTTCACAACTGAAAACGAACAAAAATGATTATATCAAAATATGCTAATACAATTAATTTTATTACAATTCAAATAAATATTCAGAAATTATCTTCGGTTAATTTTTTTCATTAGATTTATATGATCTTAAAGTTTCAAGTATTATTTTCTACAACTTTTATGTTTCGCGATTTTGTAAATTTTTAATACAAGCTGATCAGCTTATAACTTGATCAATTTTGTTTTTTGTTGCGTGTAAAAAGAAACACAATTGTATAAAGTTGTTTAGGCTGAAGTACAAACATTATATTCTCTTTGATACAAATGCAACAACATTCTTTATTGTACTATATGTGTACCAGAATTCTGGGTTAAATTTAGAAGTACATACTTAACAAAATTAATGCTATTGTAATTATTTAATATTGTTCATACATTACTATTTTCCATCAGGTGAGATCAAAATTATGAGTGGACTCTATCTATAAGACAAATTAACTATCAATTCTGATATTTCATTAATCAGTTATCTACTTTACAGCTTCACCGAACAAGAGGGCGAGCGTGCAAGCACTACGTTCGAGCCAGAAGGGCAAGGGGGCAACTAGCTCAAGGGCGCCTCAAGGAGGAACGGCCTCGGCTTGGGCATTCGCTATGGGGGAGGGCGTATACTAGGTGCACCGGTTGGCGGGCAAGGGATTCTTCGACCTCGCCGGCGAGGTCGGTGTCTGATCCTGTGTGCGGTATCTGTATCCGAAAGAAGGGATGTAAGGGCATCGGGAGGGTCATGATCATCGGAACATGCCGCGGACGGCGGTAGCGGCTGATAGGAGGGGGAGTTAAGTTCGTAGTCGACGGCGGCTACAAATAACGAATTTCTATGATTGGACGCGTTCGCGAAGTAGCGGGTTGTCGCCTTTTTAATAAAGGCGCGAATAGGTTCGAGACCGAGATCGGAATGGAGATCTACATTCCGTATGAACCACGGGGCACGGGGGTGAAGACGACCGAGTACAAAGGCTGCTCGGCTACGGACTCGCTTGATGTGCGGTCCGAAGACCCCTAGACCCCTAAATATTTGACATAGGGAATAGGTAGGTCGAACATGGTCACTTGGCCGAGATTAATTCTGGGGTGGCGCAGGGAGGGCCGCGGGGTGGCACCTCTGGAGAAGAACACCGCAGCGCTCTTGTCCGGGTTCACCTCAATACGCCACTTCCTGAACCAAACCCCTAGGGTATAGACGGCTGCCTGAAGGTTTCTGGTAATGAAACCCTTATTCCTATGCGAGAAATAGAGAGCGGTATCATCCGCGAATAGGGCTAGATGCACCTTACTTGAACGAGGAATATCGTTCGTGTAAAGGCTGTATAGGAGGGGGGTATCAAAAAGCTTGAAAAGGCATATAAATGATAAACGTGGGCATTGTCACTCTGCAATAGTCGTAGTCCTCTCAACATCTGCAAACAAAAAAAAAAAAAAAAATTATCACTGTAACTTCTTGTTCAAAAAATGGAGAAAAGGACATAAATTTAACAATAAACATTCTAAGTCATATAATAAGGTCTATTTCTGGTATGACATAGTATGGTATGGAAATACTGGTGGTTTTATAATTTTAGTTGCCAGATAAATGATGACTATGATTAATGATATAGAATATTGGATAGTTTACCTGTTTCTGAAGACACTTAAATTTCATCAGGAAATTTTCGAGGCGGTGAACAGACTTGGATAAGTATCACTCTCCAGATGATTTGTCGCATTGACAAACCTTTCTTCAACATGCTTATGGCAGACATTTTCATTCGGTAAAAACCATGTAAATCCAATAACTATAGAGGTAGGATTAAAAACTCTGTACATAAAGTTATGAGAATATAATAACTACGTTTTTTCTCACATAATACATTCTCTTGTTTTCGTTCTTAAAAGGGAAACTGATAAAATTTAGCGTTTAGACGTGATCTGATGCACTTAGGCACACAATATTTGTACACTTTAGCGTAAGACCGTAGCGTACAAGACCTCAAGACACTGTGAGCTCAGTCTGCGTAGATCGGACCAACAAAAATAATTAAGAAGTTTGAGGGTACCCCGGAACAACTATGCCTTTTGGACGTCTAACACCTCAGTCCCTCCCGTGACCATGGGTGCTGCAAAGCACTCGAAACGTCGGGAACTAAAAATCAATAATAAACCGCGATAAAATCCGTAAAATAGTTTTATTTCATACTTTAGTGTAAATTAATTTGTATTAATAGACGTACGATACGTAAACAAAAACTTCTCACCCAAACAAACTTTTCATTGACTAATGCAAGCATGAAACTAAAATCACCTGGAGGGAGTCATACGACGTTGCCGCTCCGCCGGTCATCGTTCAACACATTGTCTTGCTTCTCTCTCAATTACACGGATCACCATTTTGAGTGAATGAGAAAGCTATTGTATAGTTGGCAACGTCGCCCTGTACGTATGCTTGGTTGCCTCTTGTGACCTATGTTTGGGCCATAACAAATGCGCCCCGTCTGTTTCAGCGGTTAAAATATAAATGAAAATTATTGTGTTAAGTAAATATACTTTAATA